>OX422214.1:199309579-200681662 GCA_949130495.1 Sambucus nigra
ACTATTGATCCCCCACCGGTATAATAAGTTGAGGAGAGTATAGTAAAAGAAAACATCGAGGAACAAGGTGTTAGGGTGGAAAATCTTGTCGATGTTTGTTACGGAGTGCATATGGAACCTTATGTTGATGTTGAATGTGGCCAGTCAGGAGTTTCCAAAGAAGATTATCTGGGAAATGATAAGTACAATGAATATAAGAAATTATCAGTTGAGAAATTATATCCTTCATGCGAGGGTCATGAAACAACGCTTTCTTCAATTTGTAGAACATCACAACTTAAAGAAGCAATTTGGTTGGTCAGTAAATAGTGTCACGGAACTTTTGTCTATCTTAAAAAGGTGGCACCCAAATGGTAAAATACTACCAGAAAAATTGATAAGCACCCAAAAGTGTTTAAATACAACTCCAAATAGACGATTTTTAGTTGTTAATTCTTGATCAAATGGGTCTTATGCGTACTCATGTTTATCTTGTAGGTCAAACGCCGCTTGCGAATTTAAAAGCTCTATTTCGAGGCAAATTGCTGCTAAAAAGGTGGCTAAATAACCAATCCCGTAACCCTAACCCTAACCCAACACTGACCTAGCCTAAGCCTACCCGAGCCCCGTGTGTGTCGAGTTTGTATTTTTAGATTTTTTATTTGAGTCATTTTTATTTTTAGGATTTATTGTAGATTTATTTAGAAATTTTTTTTATATATTTTTCGAATTTATTTACTATTTTTATATTTCTTTTTATTTTGATTTTGATTTTCTAGTTTTTAGTCTTTATTTTATTTTAGTAGGATAAATTTTCTTATAGGAATTTATTTTTTTTATTTTTATTACATTTTACATTTTTTTAGGACTTTAATTTTTAGTTTGATAATTTTTAGTTTTTACTTTTAGTTTATTTTTAGTCTTTTTTATTTTTAGATTAGGAATTTTTTTTAGTAAGTTTGATTTTTTTTTAGTTTTAGTTTTGTACTTAATTTGTATTGAGTTGTAAATAGTTTTTATGTTTTTTTAGGTACACACACATACCATTCTATACACCTAAAACACACCCAAATACTACACTCACCCACACCCAACTTACCATACACTAACCTCCACCCAACTACCCAACCTCATCTTCAACCTCCCAACCATCCCTCACTCTCTCTCCTCCATAATAACCATAAACCACTCAACTCAAACAACTAAACCCATCAACCCCCTTATCCTACCCAATGACCCCTTTACTGCCATTAAACTCACGGCCAACCCTTACCCACTTCCCCCAAGACCTACAAACTCGGAAACCACTGTTAATCCCAGCCATACCCACTTCCAACACTACCTCAACTCGAGTTTAACCCCAGCTCCGACCCCCATACCCACTGCTAAACCACCTCATTTCGGACCATGCTAGACCCAATAGCTCCGACCAAACCCAAATCAAATGAACCCACATCTGTAACCCGCGATCCGGTCACCTCAACCACTGGACCTACCTCCACCCATCGGCGCACAACCCGCGACCCTTACCTCCTTATCCACCTAGGGTTCATCCCTGCCTTACCCTTTCGTAACCCTACCCAAGTCCGACCTAAGAATCCACCTGCTTAAACCTGAAGCTTTCGACCTGGGCCAAACTCACCATAATCGACCCTTTAACCCGAGATTCCCATGCCCATTTTTACCTTAGACCCACTTAACCTCCCAAGACAAAACCCTATTCCACCAACAACCGCACCTGTACGCCCGACTCCCTTTTGCTCCTCCCCCAAATCCAAACATCCACCCATCTTCAAACCTTAACCCACAATTTTCCAAAACAAACACTAAACTAACCAAATAAAACCCCCACATGCTTTAACAAGCCTTGATACCCTTTTTCCTAAAACTACCCTCACACCCCCACTTCCCACATGTCTTCTACCAAAGTCCTAAATTAACCTCACCCAAACAACCTTATTCCCCCAATTACCTCCATCACACTCTGATTCCCCGTGCTCTAATCCCCTTATTCCAAAAAATTCCCTTAGCCACTTGCACACTATAAAGTGAAGAAGAAGAATCATAAAAAAGAGAGGAGGGAATTCAAGAGGAAGCTGGAGAGAGGAAGAAGACCATTATTTTTAGAGTATTTTAATTTTTAATTTTTTAATTTTTTTTAGTTTAGAAAGAAAATATAATACATTGAGTGATTGTAATTCTATTGAGATATTGTTGATTTAATTGCATAATTCCTTGCAATTGAAGGCAAATTGGGTTTGATCTATTCTTCTCTAATTATTCATTTCATGCTTTTAATTGATTATGATTCTTGTTGGATGATTATTATTGAGGGCTAATCTCCAAATCAAGGGATGAATTGAAGCCCTCATGAATTCAATTTGATTTAATTTGTCAATTTTAATTCTGTTAGTTTCCTTTGATCAGTAAAATTAATTCCTACTTTTATTTTTGAATGTGTGATGAATTAATCAATTAAGACCTACACCCGGTCATTCACAAGAAGGGAGTTCATCACCCGACTCACTCCCTTATCCTTTGTGTGCTACCCTAGCTATCATTAAATTTAAAATCAATTAACTAGCTAGACCAATAGGAGAATAACTTTGCAAAGGCGATCACAAAGATAAATTTCATGATTTTTGTCTCCCACAGACTTAATTAAAATTTGACTACCCTTTTAGTAATTTTGAAGGTATAAATTGTCTATATGATAGTTAGGATGTATCCTTGACTGGTGTGTGCCCAATTCAATCTTTTGGTAGTCGATTTTAGTGAGTTCGTCCCAATTCAAAGAGTCCAGATATTTTTCGCTATCTTTTCTTCCCAAAAATTCAAAAATAATTTTTTCTTTTCTTTTTTTCCACAAAATCCAAAAAAAATTTCTTCCTTTATTTTTATAAAAATCCAAAAATATTTTCTTTCTTTCATTTTCAGAAAAATCCCAAAATATTTTCTTTCGTTTTGAAAAACATTTAAAAATCCAAAAAATATTTCTCTATTCATGGTCGAAGAATTTCCTTTATGGGACTACTTTGGCCATTATTCATCATCTCGAAGCATATTTGAAGTTGAGCCCAAGTCCAACCTCTACACTTTACTTAGTGGCTTCACCTTAAACATGCACCATTGATACTCATGCGTCATCCACACAATCATCTCACATTTCATCGTCTCCAAGGATGAGTATCAATGCATCAAATTCTTTGCCATGCACATATTATTTTCACGCCAATCACTTGTCCCATGAGTTTCCATATTTTTCGTATCCATCTGAACCCACCATGGAACCTGTGTATCCATATGAAACTGTTTTGAAACCCACCTTGACCTATTATGATGATATAGCCAATCCCAAGTGGTGTGAGTACCCAAGCTATTAGTGGAGGCATGATCACCCTTTCACGTAATATGAATCCCAACCCGATGTTATGGATCCTCACACGTTCCAATAATCGTCATGGAAATCAAGTGCACCACATCCCGATCAGTTCCCTCACTATGAGCCCAATGATTATCATCCTTTTGTCTCTCACGGAGATGTTTCTCCCGTGTATGATACACTTGACCCCGTTCCCCATACTTCATACGAGTATTCTCTGCATCCTAGTGTCCATAGCGTGTTGTATCCACCTCAACCACCACCGCGACCCACCACTTCACCACCATCCACATTCGCTCTCGAAATTCTCTCGCAAAAGTTCATCATCGAGAAAGAGCAAGCTAAAAAATTCAAAATAAATCCCTCCAATGGCTTGAACAAAGATGAAATGAAATAGAGTATGAGAGAGAGTCAGATTTCATCCCAAGTCAACCCATTATTGCTTCCACGTGGAGTGATGATGAGTCATCTTGTGCCACTGATTTTGAGTATGACTAACCCTACCACCCCTAGAATCTCGATGTTGAGACCACCATGTGGTTCGAGACTTAAGTTGACAATTGTGTTGACTTATATAAAGATCGTGAGACTGATCCAACCCCACTCTTTCCAAATGAACCTACCATTGAGGTTCACATTTACCTTCCCGTCTAATCCAAAAAATGCCCGAGTCTATACCTATTGAGCCCACCTCTTGTGTTCCCAAGGAACCACTTCATTACAAGTTAGCTCCGGCTACGAGTGTTCACCATTTTCTCAAGATTGAATCCGAGATGGTTCCTACCTCTCCGGATATGGATGATTTCCCACCTTGCATGGCTCCCTTTGAGCCCAATATTTCTAGTGATTCCTCTATCTCTGATCTTGGTGTCTCGTTTGATTTACCCGCCACATTATTTGGTGATACTCTTGTGGAGAAGTTGACCACTTCATCTTTAGATACCACGCTCCCTTGTGAGTATTACTTTACTCCTCCCGATGAGTGTGTGCCCCCTACAATTGAGTTGGATCATCTTCCTACAGCTTTTATCCCATTAATGTATTTAGGTCCTCACCTGAACCCTTCCACCATTCACAAGCATATATGTGGTGCTACTCTCCTCTTACGTGACATAGAGCTTGCTCCTATATGACCACCACTTACCTGTGGTGTTAATTTTTCTTTCCATCAGTTCATCAACGTGTCACACCGCGACCATTATCATTGTCCATTTATAGAATGGTCGTGCGATTTCTCTGATCTTCACCCCATTCCACTTTCCAAACCATTTTGCCTTCCTCGCCAAATTGAGCATCATGATTATAGGGCCCTTATCGCCCTCATCTTTCGTCTTAATAAGGGCCACGACCTATGCTTATTCACCCTTACCTTTCTTCCATATAAATTTCTACCCACCCACTCCTGGTACACTATTGCTTTGCATTATGTGATGAACTTTGCCATATAAGTGCATTGACCGTTTTAGCCATTATCCAATAAGGCTGACGCTTCAGTCTTATTTGGGGGTCATTATCATCACCCCATTTTTCTGCCACTTGCGCTTTCATAGTTCTTATCCTTATGGTGATTTCCCTTCGGTCTGGCTGAAGACATTAAACTTAGCGCTATCGGAAGGCAGCCCGTTGTTTCTAGTATTAGTCTTATCCTGTTTGGGCGTAGTATTTCACACCACCCGATGCTTTACCATGTTTATAGACTTGTACATATTTTTATCTCATCACTTATTCAAGTTTCATCTTGGCTATATTTGATCCACTTCATTAATAGTTGATTCTGGTAATATCTTTCCTCCCTTGTGCTCTCAATTTTAAAAATCATTTTACTTAACATCGAGGACGATGTTTTTTTTGTTTGGGGTGGAGAATTTTATCAAAATTGTACCTCTTTTGAAAACAAAATTCAAAACCTGATTTTTAAAAATTTCGTGCAGTTTCTTTCATCTCACTTATTGACGTGAATTTTCTATCATCCATCTTTCAAGTCTAGGAATCAAGCTAGAGGATTTATTTTTACAGCTTATGTAATACATAACAAGGCATTTTGCACCATAAATTTCTAGACTCAATAAAAATTTGCGTACTTATCATGCCACTACAGTCTAGAGTTGAAGAGTACTACAATTCTCAAGAAAACCTTAAGGATCACTAGTAGAGACTTTAGCTTGTGATATTTGTTCCTTTCACCGTTTTAGAGTGTTTTATGCAATCTCCGAGTCACAAGTTGATTCAACTTCCTTTGGGTCCACACTTAAATCGTTGTATGATCTCATTGATCTTCATTAAAAAGTTTGGTTTGATCACTGAGAACGACATCACTTTCGACTTGTAAGAAATATGTATCTTGAAATTTGTCTCGATCACTAGATTTTCACCCATTTACTTCACTCATTACATTCCCATATTCTTCCATATTCCCACATATTCCCCCACACCATCCAATTATCATGTCCATTCGTATATCATCCATCATTTTGAGAAATAAAGTGTTTTTCCCAAATATAAATTGTCTTCGATGTTGAGAGTATAAAAGAGAAAAAAACAAAAAAATAAAAAAAGAGAGTAAAAAGAGAAGAAAAAGAAAAGAAAATTGAGAAAAAAAGGAAAAAAGAAAAAGAAAAAAAGAATAGAGAGTTTGTAGTTAGTTCTTGTGTAATAAGGACAATTGTTCCTCAAGTGTAATACACTCTTCTCGCATATTCATCAAAACACTCATCCATCACCCATTCTATTCTACCTCATCTCATTCCATCATTTCCATTTCATTTTTCCCAATCACCCATATGCATCCATACTTTCCCTAGGTGTTCGGGCAAATGAAAGTCAACGTGGTGAATAACTCGACGTTCTCACTATAGTGATTAGCATTCTTTCATGAGATCACCTTTCATTCTAAATATTCGTTATTTCTTATATGTGCATTAGACGTTTGAACTTGCTTAAATTTATCACCTCCTCACGCATAAGAGCGATACACTTACCCTAATCTCGTGAGTCCGTTTGAGAGAGATATGTCTAGTGAGATTTTAAAGTTGAAGCATTGATTCTGAAAAGGCGATCTAAGAATTACTCTTGTGATACTCAACCCGTTTTGACTGATTGACACACACACGTTGAGTTCTAAGAAGGATGTGCCTTGAGTATTTTATTAGCTAAACTTTTTTCTACACTTTAACTTGCATTTCTCAAAGCATTTTTCTCGTGATGGATTGTGCGATTATTCTACGTCTAATAAGAGATTGACTGCCGTTTGCAAATAAAGAATTTTGTAGGTAAATTCCCTACAAACCCTCACGAGACAAAGCTCGTCCTGTAGGGTAACCTAGAGGTTTAAAGTCTTGTTGCACATGCTAAGTGCAATCGCAAGTACCCGCGAAAGTGGTATACTATTGGTTTCTTATCTTTATTTCTCTCTTTATTTTGCTCGAGGACTAGGAATGTTCTGTTTGGGGTGGTGTGATAAGCACCCAAAAGTGTTTAAATAAAACTCCCAATAGACGATTTTTAATTGCTAACTCTTAACAAAATGGGTCTAATGCGTATTTATGTTTATCTTGTAGGTCAAACGTCGCTTACAAATTTAAAAGCACTATTTCGAGGCAAATTACTGCAAAAAGATGGCTAAATAACCAATCCCGTAACCCTAACCTAGCCCTGACGTAGACTAAACCTACCCGAGCCCTGTGTGTGTCGAGTTTGTATTTTGAGATTTTTTATTTGAGTCGTTTTGATTTTTAGGATTTATTGTAAATTTATTTAGATTTTTTTTTATATATTTTTCGAATTTATTTGCTTTTTTTATATTTCTTTTTATTTAGTGTAGTTTTATTTTGATTTTGATTTTCTACTTTTTAGTCTTTATTTTATTTTATTAGTATAAATTTTCTTATAGGAATTTTTTTTTATTAGATTTTACATTTTTTTTTGGACTTTAATTTTTATTTTTTACTTTTAATTTATTTTTAGTCTTTTTTATTTTTAGATTCTCAATTTATTTTTTAGTAAGTTTGATTTTTTTTTAGTTTTAGTTTTATACTTAATTTTTATGGAGAAGATTATTAGGATTTTGAATTCATTTACCGTTTTTACTAGAGTATGACTAATTAGTCTTCGTAATTCCCATTTATAACTCAAAATTTGACCGACTCTCGTCGTGTAAATGTTAGAAGATGAAGACATTAAAGTTCAAATAAATAATTATATATCTCTTTTAGATGCCAAAAATTTGTATTTCCTTAAAAAGAATCAAAACTCACTCCTAAGCATTAAACATCAAACGTAAGCATGCATTATCAAATGGCTTAACGTAAGAATTATGAGTGCAGATTAATCACAATTAAATAGATCCAGAAGGTAATATGAAGGATGGAATAAATATGCCCATCACAACACAAGATGTACGTGGTTTGACAAATTACCTACGTACATGGAGAGGTTACTGTCTTTCTTATTAAGTGCTCTCAGGTTTCGATTTTACATCCCCTTGGACCCTAGGGTGAGGGTTAGATTTATAGTGATTTCTCAGTGTTTGAGTTGTATAAGGAACTCTTTTAACTTGTGATCAGCTCGTGTGGTATCCCTGAATATTTTATCGAGATTGTTGGTAACTGTTTTGAGCTTATCCCAATATATTTGTCCGGTGATAAATGTGTTATCTTGTTTGATAAAGAAGTTGAGTGGGGATTCACTCTCCATAATTTCCCCTAAAATGTTCGGGATGAGATTTATTGGGTCAATATATTTTATCTTCGTGTAGGCCCAAGATCCTTTTAGTCTTGAATCTATAAACTAGCATGGCGGTCCTGTAAATACTTTAAAATATTGATGGTACACTTTTTCGAGCAGTGAGATGACGCGCCAAACATTTACCTTGAGTGTCGTGTCCCAAGATTGTGCACAAATATTCAAATTGGGTTGAATATCTCCAAACAACCACTTTTGCATTTTGTGCCTCTTCTTGCCAACACTTTCAGATCTTTCCTTCTTCCTAAAAAAGTTCTCAGGGCTTCCTTACAGTTTTCTACCTTTGCAAGTCTTCGTCTCCATTCCTTTCATTTACGGTTTTTCTTCTTAAGTTAGCAGTAGTTTTTGTTTCTTCCAGCCGTGGATACTATTCATGGTAAAAGTATAGAAGAGTTTAGGAAAACGTATTCAATTCCTTCCTAGGTGGAAATCGACTGTTCCCCCATGCCTAAAGATGTAAGGGATATCGATGGGTGGAGTTGGATTCATACCCTCATTATGGTTCAAGGGGGCTTAACATTTCCCCCAAATCCACTTTTCTTGGCTTTTTTTTGATTATTTTGAAAGTGTTCCCGCCCAATGTGCCCCTAATCCCCGATGAATAGTTAACGGGGTGCGTATGATCAATGCACTTTATGGGACCAATCTGGGAATCCCAGAAATTAAATACTATTACGTCTGGTCGCACACTTCTGTTGGTCTTCTCTACCTGAAGGAGAGAAAATCCAACAGGATTTTGGTGGTGAACCTTCCTAATTCCATCAAGGGATACCGGGATTATGGTTTTAATATTAGAAATTGATAGCATTCTCCCCTTCCGGAGGGCGAGAAATACACAGGGCCTTTATTCCCTCATTGAGGGAAGATCATATAAGTTGATACTTGATTTTTTCAATTGCTAACTTTCTGTTCCATTTTCTTGCTTTGCTTGCTTATTTGTTCTCTCTATTATCTTTGTGTAGCTTTCAACAAAAACAAGTAGCCGCCCCTCCACCTTATCAAAGTTGGTGACCTCCTGAAAGTTTGGAGGATGAAATATTTCCTTCCAGACGGAGAGCACCCTAGGTCGGTGGCTCTCCTGTTAGAGTACTCAAACACCACCACTAGTTTCACTGCTCATTCGGTGGACGATATCCCAAACCTTCATCTCCCAGATGAGGAAGCTTCATCTTCCTTTGAGCTAGTGGACATTGAATCAATCTCCCAAGAGGAATAAGAGAAAGTGGCTCCACCCATGAGGAGGATTCTGTCGTCGTATGATGGGGATGAAAATAAAGTCCTTCTTGCTGCTAGGGATAAGGCCTTAAAAATTATGGAGGGTGAGTCCCTCAGAACTGGTGGCCCAATTTTGGCTTCCAAGGAGAAGGAGAGGAAATAAGAAGAGATAAGAGGAGAAGAATAGATAGAAAAAGAAGAAAAAGAAGGAAATTAAGACCCTGAATACGAATAACATTTCTTCTTCCCTCTCTAACATTCCTGAGGCCAATAGTGTGGCCTTTAAGCCATCTCTTGCTCAACCCATTAAGGGGGCTAGTGCTCGCTAGAGATCGTGAGCGTTCGATAATGCTAGGTCCTGACCAGGTGTCTCTTAGGGCTTTTCAAACTCCTTCCTTGGTAAAAATTATCCCTTTTTCTTTCCCTACCATTTCAAGACGTGGTACTGTTTAACACTTCCTTCTTTCTAATTTATAGTTGTGGCAGAGTTTATCGGTTTTCTGGATGGTTGCGACGACCAGTTCAATAAGAATGAAAAATTAACTGAGGCATTTTGAAAGTCAAAAGAGGCCATGGTTAAGGCCAGAGAGGCCCATGACAAGGAGAAGGAGAAATTTGCCTTAGTTATGGCCTCCAAGATGTCTGAGATCAGTCTTCTACAAGTATAGAACTCTAAGTTGGCCAAGGAGGTAAAGAAGATCGTTACCCTTAAGGACGCTAGCTTCAAGCACGACTGGAATAAGGTGTATGATGATGCCAAAATCTAGATTGCCTATGCTTGGAAGGCAACCTTCAAGAATGGGAGGTGGAGAGCCTTGGTGAAAACTAGAGATCCCTCCGACTCTGAGATATTTGGGAAGCGCTAGCCATGCCCCCTTCTACCCTCGATGAGGATCCTCCTTCTATCTTTTCTACCAACTACGCGAATTGAGGTGGGGCCTAAAGGAAAGGAGGCGATGACCAAGGGGAAATAGGTTGAGACAGAAGAAGAGGTGATGAAGTGAAGCCTGTAGTCTTTGGTTTTTTTTGCTTTTGCTCGCTTGGTGTACTCATTTTCCCTTCCTTAAACTCTAAAGGCCCTGCCTATCCTTTCTGTTGTTTAAAAAAAACATCATTTTGATTGTGTTAATTCATGTATTTTTCTTATAATCTACTTGCTTGTTCTATTTTGTTGTTGTAAACTGATGCCGAGGAAATTCCTCTTTCTAGTAACTTAGACATTGTGCCTGGATGAGATGCTAGCGCAGGCTCATCGAGCATTTCTAACCCCGTGTAAAGCTATAAAAAAGAGGATTCAGGCTTATAAAGACCAATCTACCCTGGTTTCCAAATTGAAGGACGACCTTAAGGTCTTGAAAGATGTGGAAGCCTCAATCAATAAGAAATAAATGACTTAAAGGCACAGTTGGAAGATTCAAAGAATGTAGGCAAAGTCGGTGCTCTTATCTAATTAGAGAATGATGACTTAAAAAAGAAACTCTCTGGGTCTGAAGAGAAACTTTGGCGGAGCAATGGTGGCTGGTTAAAGCCATGATAACAAGAAGCTCCGTCACTTGTTCAGGATGGGTCCCCAAGCAGCATGGGAGACAGGCTATGACGAGGGTTAGAAAGATGCCCCATCGAGGTTATAAGAAGCTCAAGATGTCGCCAACAAGTACGGCTGACTGAACTCCCTTAAGGTTGTTAAGGAACCTTAGGATTCTCATCTTCGGTATATATACCACGTTGAGTGTCCTGCATATAGTCGACCCCCACTTGGGTGTGATGAGACCTGGATTCCTTTAGATGGTATCCCTCTTCAAATGGTTGATAGCTACTTAGAAGGACAAGATAGTGATGACGAGTACAATCCTAACCCTGACGATGGTTAGAGGAATCAAATTGAATAATTTTTGGCTCACCGACCAAAAAATGTTGTAAAGTTTTTGTGCTTTCTGTACTTTCTTATCATGTAATTAATACACTTTGTAGTCGGGAGTTTCATCGGCTGAATAAGATTGATACCAACTATTTTGCATTTTTCTAGTCCAATATGCCTTTGCATGTGTTATTCTATCTTCCTTACCTTTTAGATCGTGTTGTCACACTCCCTTAGACCTATGAAAGATAATGGCAAAAATGCACCTGGTTTTTGGGTAATCCATTCGTTTTGGATTTTAATCGACCAAGAAAAGTTGGTTTATTGCCTAGGGACCCCCATAGGGCTTTTTATCTTTCCTGAGAAAGTTGTGAGGTCGCTTGTGTTGGTTATGACAGGGATTTGAGGACTTTAGTTTTAATTTAAATGAGAAAAACTGTAACTCTAATTAAATTAAAGTCTAATAATTCGATATGCATTTTTCAAAGATTAAATACCAACGACGAGTTAGTTATTTTGGAAACAATATGAATTAACTGGATTACTTAAGGGATTTGAGCAAATTATATGGAATAAATGGCCTTTATTTATTCATAACTGAAATAAAACTGCGAGCAACATAAGTTTGAAATGAAAATTTGCGTAAACTAATGCGTTGAGACGTGAGAAGACTAAAAGTAATAAATATTAAGGTTGGCCGTATTCCATGCTATTGGTATCTATGCATCCTCTATTATTTTAAGGTGATAAATCCCTGCAGATCATCTTTGATTACTTTGAAGTGTCCCTTTCAGTTGGGCCATAGTTTGTCGCCCGACCATCTCACGATGCTGTCGAGGACTTTCCTTGGGACATAGTCCCCTACTTGGAATTTCCTCGAATTGACCCCCTTGTTGTACTACTTCACTAATTATTGCTAGTATGAGGCAAGCTTGATAATGGCTTACTCTCTTCATTTATCGATGAGTTCAAGTTAAGCGCGAAGTGCATCGTCGTTCAGTCCTTGGTCGGCCATCTTCGTTCTCATAGTTAGGAGACCAACTTTAAGTCGTATAATAGCTTCCATTCCATAGGTAAGTGCAAAGGGCATTTCTTGATTAGTCTCCTGCCTAGAGAACATGGGGGAGCTCATCCACCCAAGTGCCTTTTGCTATTTCCAGCCTCTTTTTAAGGCCATCGAGCATCATTTTGTTCGAATATTTTGCTTGATTTTTTCTATGAGGGTACGCTACCGAACTGAAGTAGTGCCTGATTCTATGCTCATCGCAAAATTTTTGAAAAAGACCACCCTCGAACTGAGTGCCATGATTGTTCTCGATACCCCAAAGCATGTTATAATGTTTCTCCAAATGAACCTTACCATGTTGATGACTCTGATATGTGGCTCCTGCATTCTTACAACCGAACAACATGGCTTTATAGCAGTACAGACCAACTGGTGTGATGAACGAAGTTTTCTCCTAGTCGGGATCGAACAACGGGATCTAATGGTATCCAGATCAAGCCTATAAGAATATTATTCATTTATGGGCTACTGTATCATTGACCGTCTGATATATCTTTGGTAAGGGGAAGATATTCTTAGTACATGCTCTGTTGTGGTCAGGGAAGTCTATGTAGACTTTCTAGCCTCCATTAATTTTATGGACTACAACCAGATTTGAAAGCCACTTTGGGGATTGAATTTCTCTAATGGACCTTCCCTCCATAAGTTTCCCTACTTCCTTTTCTATGGCCTTTTCTTTCTCTGGGGATGCTCGACGAGCTTTTTTGTGACTGGCTTGAATGTAGGATCCACGTGGAGTCGATGGCAAGAAATTGTGGGATCTATTCCTGGCATATCGTATGGTTCTCATGTGAATACATTCAAGCTCTGCTTCAGGAAGGCAATTAGTTCCTCTCTTTCATCGTCGGTTATGCTTGTTCCAATAAAAAACTTTCTGTCCGGTCTGGTCAAATCAAAGAGGACCTCCTCTAGGTCTTTAATGACCTGATTAGTGGGGTGGATCCTGGATTCTTCCACCCTTATTCAGCCATGTCATAGTTTCTATTTGGATGGAGTAGCCCCATATCGACCTGCCTTCAAAATAACTTCTTTCTCTTTCTTCTTTTTCTTCTTAGGCATAATAACATAAATATAACATTTTTGAGAAACTGCTTGATCGCCTCTGATCTCCATTATGCCTCTATTAGTTATACACTTGGGCTTTAGGCGGTAGGTGGAAGGAATTGCTCTCATAGCGTCAAGCCATCGTTTGCGAATAATGCCGTGGTAGGGAGAATCGATATCAACCACCAAAAACTCGATAAACTTTGTAATATTCCCCACCCTTACTAGAAGGACCACCTTCGCTAGAGACATCGTCATCTTCCCCACAAATTAGACCAAGGGAACAGTTTCTTCTTTGAGGTTGAACATTATCATCTTGATTTTGTGAAGGAGTTATAGGTATATTACCTTTGAAGAGCTTCATTGATCTAGTTGCAATTTGTCCACATCCCAATTGGCGAATCTAAGAGTGATTACTAGTGCATCATGGTGTCATCCTCCATGAAGATGATGGGCCTATTGTTATCGACATCCTCTGGTCGTCAACATTTTGCCAGCCTGGCTTTTGGTGGTATAAATTTGAAAATCTTCCATCAGAGTTGAAATTTTCTTGAGCTCCATCCAAATAGCATTCCCTTGGAACTTATTGAGGTCGGATGCTCCATGTATGATGGTGAACTCGTGCCCCATGTCCTCATATAGGACGTTGTCTAGTTTCTGGTCACCCGCAGTTACGAATTGATTTGATTTATTCTCAATGAACTCCTTTAAGTTCCCCACTTGGGCCAGCTACTCGAGGTACCATTCTTGGTACCGTTCAGCGACCTAAAGATCGTCTCCTTAAAAACCATGTTGACTGCCTTAGAGGAATCCTCCTTGCCCCCATTCTTGGTACCACTCTGCTTTTTATTCCCTTTCTTGGGGTTATTCTCTTTCTCGCCCCCTTTGTTAGCCTTAAAGCGAAAAGCCTTAGACTGACTGGTGTGGACCACATCCTCCACCTTAGAATATTTCTCTATTCGTGACATAAGATCATCAATTATACTAGCTTCCTTTTTAGTAAGGGATTGATACGACATGGATGTAGGGGGTAGGCCTATTTTGAAGGATGCTACGGTGACCTTCTCTGAGCAGTCCTCCACTTCATTAAAAACATTCGAGTAGCGCTTGGCGTACTAGCACAGAGACTCCTGTGACTTATTCCTCATCGTAAGGAGTGAATCCATTATCTTGGGATGAGCATTACTTGCGATGAACTGAGCTGTGAAGGATTCAATGAGAACCTTAAAGATATTTATATGCATATGGGGTAATATTTTGAACCATTTCTAGGCGACATTGCCTAGACAAGAGGGGAAAATATGACACATAAGCAATTCGTTATGACTCTAAAGTATCATGGTCAGTATTTATTGCCTAACATGGTCGATGGGATTAGTTTTACCCTCGTAGATCATGAATCGGGGGGTGTAAATTTCTTTAGGGGCTCCTCTTCTTCGATGGTCCTAGAAAAATGAGACTTCATCTGAGTGATGAGAACTCTCCTTGCCAACTTGTTTATGGATCTTACGCCTTGATTGGAAGGGTATTAGTCCATCTCTTTTCGAACCAAATTTCGTATGTCATCTTTGTGACGTTCATTATCCCTGTGATGCATTGTTTAACGACTTCCATTCTCTGAACGTTCTTGGGCGTGCCCGGTGCACCTTCCTTGGCTAGGATTCTTAATCGCTTGAGGGATATGAGTTCATGGTCAGCACTTTTTGTTTTGCCATTCTTTCTCTATCTCTTATAATCACCGTTGAAGGCGAGCATTCTCTTTAACTTGAAGGTGAGCTGCCTCCTCATGCTGTCGAAGCATTATTTCTTAATCCTCCACTAGTCGCGAGATCTAGGTGGACCTAGGCGGCTGGTGACTCTCCTCAGAAGGCCGTCGCTCTGGGAAAAACCTCGGGTTCTCCTAGCGGACTTCATACCTAACCCTCAGCGAAGCTAGATCATATCTTACATCCCAAGGTTATGGTGAACCGTGAGGTTGTTGAGACATCGCGTATGCTTGCAAAAATTACTTTTGTGGTGGAGACAATCACTTCCCACAGACGGCGCCAATTGTGAGTACAAATTAATCATAGTTAAATAGATCCAGAAAGCAATATGAATGATGGAATAAAGAGGCCAATCACAATACAAGATTTATGAGGTTCGACAAATTGCCTACGTTTACGGAGAGGTTACTGTCTTTCTTATTAAGTGCTCTCAAGTTTTGATTTTACATACCCTTAGACCCTGGGGTGATGGTTAAATTTATAGTGATTGCTAAGTGTGTGACTTATACAAGGAACTCCTTTAACTTGTTATTAGCTCATGTGGTATCCCTAAATATCCTCCTGAGATTGTTGGTAACCGTTTTGAGGTTATCCTAATATATTTTTCCACGTGATAAATGTCTTATCATGTTTAACAAAGAAGCTTAGAGGGGAAAGCTTTATTCCCTGCTGGGCTTGTTTGGCCAACATGTAAATGGGCCTAATTACTTTAGTCCCCACAAGCATAATCTATCAAATATAAGCACACAAAATAAAAGAATGTGAATTTTGAAATGAACATTGAAGGTTTAATATATCACTCTCGTGACTATTTTAATGAATACCGAATTTTTAAACTTGTTTAGAATATGTAGGGTATTTAAGCGAATTAGAAATAATTACAAGACGCACTAAGTAACCATGACAAATTTCACCTAATCCTAGTAATTTAGTTAAGATAGCATCATAATTATAGTATGAATATTTCAAGATGAAATAATAATTCTCATTAAAAAAATCAACTTAGAAAAGTGGAGTCTCAATATTCGGATGCTAATACAAAAAAATTTCCTTCCGAACTTGCACACAAATTAACCCACAAACACTCCAAAATAAAAATAAAATGCATAATAATTTTGGTGCTCCAAAAAATTAACTCTAAAAAATTTCTCTCAAAGTTTTTCCCCAATTTTCCATCCCAAGTCTTCTCCTATGTCTTGTGTAATGAACTTTTTTATATGTGAAAATATGGGGAAAAAGAATTTTAGTTTGGTGAAGCGTTTTTTTGAAAAGTTTTCTTAGATTATAGATAAGGAGGTTGAGCTTTGGGTTGCATATACGAAAAAAATAAGGGAAGGGGTAATTCTGGGGTGCATGTGGGAGGAAAATAAGGAAAGTATTTTTTCCCTTGTATTTTCATCATTATTAACAATATATTTTTAAAATTTATTTTCACCTTAAAAACTTTATATTTTGGAAATTTCTAGAACTAGGAAGTTGTGAGTCTTTCAAAGACCTTTTCGAAAAGTTCTGACATGACCTTGACGGACACACAAGAGAATTTATATAATTTTTATACTGTTGTGTCGATTGTGTAGTGTCGCAACATATTATAACTAATTTTTTCTTATTAATTCATTTGCACTTCAAACTCTCGAGGTACCTGTTAAAATGCAAAATAAAATAATTAACTTAAATTTAGGTCCATAATATTTTAAAATTTATAAAATTACCCCTCTTTGCATTTTAGTCACTAAAATTCATATCACACTTATTTTAACTCGGATTTAAATCAAATTTCAGGGAGAACTTCATATTGCCTAAATAAACATTTAAAATTACTTTTAGTCCCATAACGTTTATGAGATTATAGTTTCATCCCTTTGAATTGTTAAAATTATATTTTTAACTTGAATTATTTTCAAACTTTATTTTTACTTCTAAATAGGAAAAATGAATGTAAAAGCTCGTTATTTATGATACAATGGGCCTAATAAGGCTTATATTTTAGCAAAATCACTACAAAATAATGTACTCACCACATGTGTGTCTATATTCATTCTTGATGGTGTGAGGTCGTCAACATACTTCTTATGTATTATATTGATCCGAAATAAAGATTTTGTCTTGTCAGCATCAATATCCTCCTTGAAGTGTCTAGGATGGATGAGATCTTCCAAATGATGTTTGAATATCTTTTAGTTCTATGTCTTATGGCCATGGTCATGATTCTAAGTTCATCCGAGAGTAGTGTCCTATAATTTTGGTCACTGGCCATTTTAGGAGGCTTCTTATAGTATGACTTGTCATTTATATGAGGATGGAGCTTATAAATTGTTTCCTTAAAGAAGGTATCTACTTATTTGTAAGAATTCTCATTAGTTGGAATCTTTAATCGTTCTTTAATATTCTATGTCGTGTACCTCTTGTTGGCGTAAGTTGGTTGGGTAGCTCCCTTTGACTATTTCTTCACATCGTTTCTCTTGGATTATCTGGAAGGTTATTTGGCCTAATTATCAGCATATAAGAGGTCGCCTTCTACCTTGTCAAATTTCTCAATACGTGCCATGAGATAATCCATATATGAAGTCAACTTCTTAGTGAGGTACTAATAAATTTCGTCTAATTTGACAAGGCTGAATTTGAATGAGGAAATTTTTACCGGAATATTATTATTATTATTATTATTATTATTATTATTATTATTAAATAGCTCCAAGTATCTTTGAGCGTACTTCCTAAGAGACTCCCTCTTAGGTAGTCCCTATCCCTTACTATTTAGTTTTTAGTGATAAAGTGTGATGTAAATTTCTTGGTCAATTCTTAGAAGTAGTATATCAAACTAGGGGTTAGCTTATCAAACCACTTAACATAAATCTCCCTAGAATTTATGAAAAAAATGGTGCATAAGGGCATCGTAGTGGATCCACAAGGACATGAACTAATTAAAGTGCCTGATGTCATGGTTTAGATCAGTATTGCCATCACATGTGGTAATATTTGTAATATAGAATTTCATTAGGGGCTTTGATGATTTTATATTGGTACTGAAAGAAGATATTGATTTGTGATCCAAAAGGCTTATGGAAAGGTCTTTTAGTATTAGTGATACGTTGGGATTCATGCCTCCCTCAAACTCTTTCTTGAAGAATTATCATAGGTTATAGTGGTTGGAAAAGCTCAAATCCCCACCACATAAGAGAGACATGACCAAATAGTGTGAATTTCACCAAGATCATGGCCACACCACCAACAGGTGTTGTAATTTGAAGAATGAGAATGAAAGGCTCATCCAACAAGGGATGCTCCAACATTTCAGAGGGAATGCAACCCCAAACTGAGAGAGCTGCATGCCAGTCTTTGCCTTGGCATATTTCCGGTTTCAAAGTTTTGTAAACAAAGAAAACTCTAAGTTTAACCTTATATGTCTTGTATTTCTTTAGAAATCTTATATATATATTGATAACTTTTTCATCTTTGAGTTCTTCCTCTCCCCATCTAAAGTCTTTCGAAAGATTCTCATCTAAGCAGCTTCGAGGATAACCTAACGATCAATTATCCCAAAGATTAAAGCAAAATGGAGAAGGTGTCTATAGAATAAAAGGGAGTGACGGACTTAAATGGAATATAACTATAACACCTCTTATTTTTATTAATATTTAAAATTGAATTAATTCATAATTTAAATTAAATTGGAATTAATCTGGATATTTAAAATGGGATTAATTGAATATTTATTATGAAGAATATAATTGGATATTACGGAGAGAATAAGTAATATGACATTATATGTTTAGTTGTTAGTGAGAAATACGATACTTATGATACTATAGTCAGGGCAAGTGTATGACTTGTGTCGGGACTTAAAAATGGAGATGAAAATATAAGTGAAATATAAGTAACCCATATGGTCAGTGTTCGGAGGGATTGAAATAGTCAGAAAACTATGTTTGAGTGTCAATATAGGGTCCGAGTCACTTTTAGGCCAACACGGCATTCTAAAAGTCGTCTTTAGACTTTTGAACTTCTAGGATAGTAAGAAATACAAGATTCATCACTTTATAATAGAATTCTGAGTTAGAGAAAAAGGGTTATTAGAAGAAACAAAGAAGAGGAAAATATAGGCGAGACATAGGAAGAGTCCCACGAGGAATCTGAAGAGTTTTCAAGGGGAGATTCACCATTATCATCACTTAGCACCACTAACCATCGCCGTAAACGAGAGAGGAGCGGGGAAACACCCATGCCGTTATATAAATGTGGAATTCATACCTGCATTTAAAAACTAGTGTTTATTTGATTTATTTATTTAGTTCTTAAACTATGCATTCTAGGATAAGATGCATTTTTAAAGAAAAGCATGATTTGTAAAAGGATTATATTGAGATAATTCCATGTGGTGATGTAGAAATCATGCTAGGGATGAATCATATATTTTAAATCGCAAAATTGATATTGTATTATTTATTTAATTGGAATTAAATCTGAGTTTATAATTGAGTATGATTCTTGAAAAAAAAAAGTTGTTTTGATGGAAAGTTCATGGATATCATTAAAGGTTTATTCGAGAATGATATTAGAGTTTATTGAACTTTATTCATGATATGAAAATTTATAGAGAATGAATTTTAAAAAAAGGTAATTATGAGTTTTTAAAGTGATGAACATGTATTATGGTTAATATTAGATTTGTATAGAATGATGATGAAAAATAAAGGTTTGTTTGATGAATATAAGATATAAATCTGCTAGAATTTTTTACGCAACTTCAAACATATGCCAATTTAAATATACATTGAATTATAGTGAGAGATATACACGGATGGAAAGTTCCATGTCTTAGCTTTCCATTTAGCTTTGAATCATCTCTTTTGGACTTCGTTAGAGGGAGAAATCACAATTTTACTACAGGATGTCTAATCTGTCAGAAAATTTATGACCCAATTCGGTTGCTCAAAAATTGGCAATTTTGTTAGTTTAGGTGTAAAACTTCAAGTAAATTATTAGAACCATAACTTGAGTAGTTGGGTGTTATGGAAAAATAATAGAATACCCGTATTATATAATTGAGAGATAGGGGTAATCGACGAGTCAAAATTATAGACCAGAACATATCAAAAACTATTGAACATATTAATGTATGAGAATCAAAAGGAGATACATAGAGAATTTAGATGAACCCGAGATTTGGATTAAAAGAATATTGTGATATTAACTACTGAAATTATAAAAGAGTTGATTAGAACTCTTCGAATAACGAGTGATATTCGTAGTAAATGGGAATAAAGATAAAGTATGAAATAATAGTACGTTGAATAATTCAGATATATATGGGACGTACTATATGAATATACCTGGGTTATGTGAATGCCTACTATGTATGATTCTTATGTGTATAAGAATATCTAAGTTGTCTGTTATCATTGGAGGTCACGCGCAGTAGGCGATCCCACCTTGGCGATGCGAACAACGTCTGGATGTGTGCCCTAGAAGATAAAATTTAGGGTTGACCACTATTTGAGTGTACGATAGTGTGATCGGTCATTTGGGTGCGTTATGTATGTGTGTATCCCAAAGTATTAGGACTATGTTTTCCTCCATTATGTGCTTAATGATTCATGGTTCGAGGTGCCATTCTGAACCGATAGTCCTTATTCATACGTGGGGTGCATATGGACTCGATAACAGAGTATGCCGCATCGTGAGTTCTATCTATAGGGATGTTGTGTATATATATATGTGTGTGTGTGTGTGTGTGTGTGTGTGTGTGTGTGTGTGTGTGTGTGTGTGTAGAATATATAGGTTGTGAATTATCTAAATCGGAATTAAGTATGTGAATCTTAACAAATAATGTGGTGATTATAAATCTGGTAAAAATTCAAGTAATATATTTATGTATCGTATGGGAGATACGGGTGGGACAAATGACTAATAAGGATTATTAGTGGAGTGTATGGGTTAGTTAGGTGGGTAGCTTAACCAGGAAGAATATCAGGAGACTTTATATATACATAAGAAAATGAGAGGTGAGGATTCGTGTAGGAGCACATACATCTAACATGGATATTTATATTGCTCAAATTTATTGCATTTAAACACTTGAAAAATATTTTTAAAATGTTTTAGGGTTTGACCCATTGCAAATCTTCTTTAACATATTTTTGGTGTCCAACCACATGGCCACTAGATTTAGCATTTCATTCCAGGTTGACGTGCTGTAGTTGTTGTGGAAGCTACTGGTCCTCGTGATTAGACGATTCCATTTCCTAGTCATTCTAGAATAAGTTCTCAGTTATTTCATTTGAGAATATTGCTCCTTGTTTATTTAGTAGTTTTGACTCAGTATTTCCATTTGTATTTCAGACATTTTGTCTCAGTATTTTTTTAAGGATATTGTATGGGTTTTGCTTATGAATTTTATTAAGATGATTTCTCTAGCTATTGTTTAGTGAATGTTGTTATTGTTGTGAATGTGGTTGATGAATATTTAATTGTATAATTGTTAGTTTAAGATAAAAAGGAAAATGGTTTTTTATAATTGGCACAGGGCTTATTAGGTTATTAGTAATTAATATGTTTTCGGCAGTGATGCTAAGGGTGATCCATTTATGTAACCTGTTTAATTATAATGGACGCATCACCCAGGATTTTAATTAGCGGGGTACCACAGATGGTATCAAAGGATCAGGTTCTAGTGTCTTTAGGATCTGTACGTACTTATTACGTTCCAACGTTGCGTCATTTATTTTAGAGCCCTATTATTAGGACTGTTGTGTGCATTTTCATATTTTTGTCCTCAACTTTTGTGATATATTTGACCTATGGACCTAAGAATATTTTCTCTCATTTAAGATGTCGATATGATTGTGTTGGATATGTCAGAATACGATATTATTATTGGCATGAATTGGCTAGTGATGTATAGGACCATGATTGATTTCTACAGTAGGAGTATCATTTTTTCTTTTTCGAGACATGATATTATTCTCGTAGCGATGCCTTGCCCCGAGGGAGTATCATCCACTCATTTATATTATAGTGAGGAGGTGAGTTCTATGTAAGTGATGATATCCCTTAATTCGATACCGATGGTATGCGAGTTTGATGATGTATTTCAGGAGATACCAGGTTTACCTCCTAGTAGGGAGATAGAGTTTGTTATGGACTTAGTGCCGGGCACACGACCAATAGCACGTGCGCCATATCGTATGGCTCCAGTTGAGATGAGAGAGCTTAGAGATCAGATTAAGCAGGTTTTGGGGCAAGGTTTCATCCATAGCAGTACCTCACCAAGGGGTGCTCCCATTCTGTTTGTGAAAAACAAGGATGTATCTCTCCGATTGTGCATTGACTATATGGAATTGAATAAAGCCACGATACGAAATAAATATCCATTTCCTCGTATCGACGACTTGTTTGACCAACTGAGAGGAGCAACGTACTTTTTGAAGATTAATTTGAGATCGAGGTTCCATCATCTATGCACCAATGAGCAAGATATTCCTAAGACCACATTTCAAATAAGATATGCGCCTTATGAGTTTCGAGTTATGCTATTTGGGCTAATCAATGCGCCAACAATATGCATGGACTTAATGAACTGCGCGTTCAGAGTGTTCTTATACCAATATGTCATTGTCTTTATAGATGATACTCTGGTTAGGGTTGAAATTTTTTGACATGATAACCCGTTTATGGTAATAACCCGAAATGACCCGAATATGACACCATTATCTTATATAGATTTAGGAGTACCAAAAACTCATACTCAAATAAAAATCAACGCATCTAAAAAATGACACGACTAACCCGAATTGCCACCCCTAATTCTGGTATATTCTCGGATGGAGGGAGAACACACGTAACATCTACGTAGGGTTGTTTAGACACTGCGTGAACATTAGTTTTTTACAAAGTTTGAGAAATGTGGATTTTGGCTTCAAGAGGTACAATTCTTAGGTTATATTGTCTCTAACAGTGGGATAATAGTGGATCCAAGTAAGGTATCTGCGGTGAGGGAGTGGGGATAACCCATGACACCGAATGAGGTTCATAGCTTATTAGGGTTAACTGATTACTGTAGAAGATTCATTCGAGGGTTTTGAAGATTCGGGTTCATTGACGAACTTGACACGCAAAGGGGTGTCATTCACATGGGATGACACTTATCAGTTAGCGTTTAATGAGATAAAGGACAAGTTGACCTCAATATTAGTACTCGAACTACTCAGACCAGTGGTGGAGTACATTGTAAATACATATGCGTCCCTATAGGGACTTGTGGGTGTGCTATAGTTGGAAGAGAAGGTTATAGCTTATGCTTCATGCAATATTAAGCCCCACGAAAAGAATTACCCCAAACATAATCTGGAGTTAGCAGGGGTTATGTTTGCATTATGGTTATGGAGACATTATCTATTAGGGGAGAAATTTTATTTTTTCACTGACCATAAGTCACTGCAATATTTATTTACGCAAAAGGAGTTGAATATGCGACAACGCAGGTGGATTGAATTCGTGAAAGACTATCAATTTGATATTTAACACCACCCAAGGAAGGCAAATGTTGTGGCAGACACATTGAACCTTAGACCGGTGGGAGATGTAGCTGAAGTATGGAAAAAAAGTGGAAACCGTTGGTACAACATGATTCTATGGTTAGATCCTTTATGTCAGTTATGATTGTCACTCCTCAGATTGTTACCAGGGTTGTGAAGGCCCAACGAGCCGATCCATTATTTATGAGCATTTAAGTCAGCTTTTAGCCGAGGGAGCTGTGTCTTACTCTGTGGCTTCAGATGGTGGCTCACGCTTTAATGGTAGGATCATTATTCCAGAGGATGATGATTTGCAATATGCGGTAATGACTGAGTCACATGGTTCACTATACATCTTGGAGGGGATAAAATGTATCAAGACATGTAACGATAGTATTAGTGGAGTGGGATGAAGAGAGACACTGCTGATTTTATTTCTAAATGCACCAGTTGTCAGCTGGTGAGAGTGGATCACCAGAAGACAATCGGACCTCTTCAGCCATTAGAATTTTTGGTATAGAAATGGGAGAGTATTTCTATGGATTTTATCACGGGATTATCGACATCGCGAAGGGGTAATGATTTTATTTTGGTTATTATGGATACATTTACCAAGTTGGCCCATTTTCTTCCAGTGCAAACAGATTATGCTACAGGATAGTATGCTCGGATATTTATTGCCGGGATAGTGAGATTACATGGGCATCTAATAGATATTGTGTCCGACAGGGACAAAAATCTTTGTGTCTCGCTTTTGGCATAGTTTTCAGGAGTCTATGGGTACGCAGTTACATTTTAGTATAACATACCATCTGCAGACAAATGGGTAGGCTGAGCGAACGAATCAGATGCTGAAAGACATGTTGAGGATGTGTATCCTAGATTTTGGAGGAGGTTGGGAATAATATATTCCAGTAGTGGTGTTTTCTTGTAACAACCCCTATCAGTTTACTATTAGCATGGCACTGTTTGTGGCATTATATGGCAGAGCTTGACATTTCCCCACTTGTTGGTTAGAGGTGGAAAATAATAAACTTCTTAGACCAGAGGTTATATGGGATACTTCTTTCAAGATTGAGTTAATTCGTAGTCATATACGGATAGCTCAAGACAGGTACAAGAGTTATGCGGATGCCAACAAGTCCTTCAAGGAATTCAGTGTGGGAGATTAGGTATTGATACGAGTATCTCTGATAAAGGGGATCATGAGGTTAGGGAAGAAAAGGAAGTTGGAGCCAAGGTATGTAGAGCCATTTCCTATTATTGAGAGGATCCATCTTGTTGCATATTTCTTTGCTGAGGTGATATCTACGAGATGAGTTGGCTTACAATCACATTGCATTAAAAGATATTGATTTGTAGCCCGACATTTCTTATGATGAATGACTTATTATTATCTTAGACCACAGTGAGAGACGATTGAGGTCAAAACTAGTTCCACTTGTACGAGTGCAGTAGGCTCATTATAATGCTGATGAGTCTACCTGGGAGCGTGGGGATGAGATGCGTGAAAAATATCATGAGTTGTTTCTACCAGGTATTTTTCCAAATTTCGGGACGAAATCCCATTATTACGGGGAACTATGTAACACCTCATATTTTTATGAATATTTAAAATTGGATTAATTAGAATTAATTCGTAATTGGAATTAATCTCGATATTTAAACTAGGATTAATTGAATATTTATTATGATGAATATAATTGGATATTACGAAGATAATAAGTAATATGTCATTGTACGTTTAGTCATTAGTAAGAAATACGACATTTATGATAATTTAGTTAGGGAAAGCGTATGACTCGTGCCGGGACCTAAAAATGGGGATTAAGATATAAGTGCAATATAAGTAACCTATATGGTCATTTTGAGTGGGTAAAAGTGTTTAGAGGGGTTGAAACAATGAGAAAACTATATTTGGGTGTCGGTATAGGGTCCCGGGTCACTTTTGGGCCAACCCAGCATTCCAAAAGTCATTTTAAACCTTTGAACTTCTAGGCCAATAAGAGATGCGAGATTCATCACTTTATAATAGACTTTTGAGTTAGAGAAAAGTGTTATTTAAAGAAAAAAAGAAGAGGAAGTTATAGGTGATCCATAGGAAGAGTCCCACGAGGAATATGAAGAGGTTTCAAAGGGAGAACCACCATTAGCACCACCTAGCACCACCAACCGCTGTCGGAATCGAGAGAGGGGCGTGGAAACACCTACGCCATCATCTAAACGTGGACTCAGACCTTCATTTAGAGGCAAGTGTATACTTTATTTAATTATTGAGTTCTTAAAATATACATGCTAGAGTAAGAAGCACTTTTGTTTTTAAAACCATGATTTTTAAAAGGATTACATTGAGATAATTCCATGTGGTGATTTAGAAATCATGCTAAGTATGAATCATATATTTTAAATTGCAAAATTGGGATTGTAGTATTTATTTAATTGGAATTAAATCTGAGTTTATAATTGAGTATGATTCTTGAAAAAAAAATAGGATTGTTTTGATAAAAAGTTCATGGATATCATTAAGGGTTTATTCGAGAATGATATTTAAGATTATTGAACTTTATTCATGATATGAAAATTTGTAGAGAATGAATTTTATAAAAGGGGAATTATGGGTTTTAAAATTTATGAACATGGATTATCGTTAATATTAGATTTTTATAGAAAGATGATGAAAAACAAAGGTTTGTTTGGTGAATATAAGATAGAAATCTGCCAGAATTTTTTACGCGAATTCAAACATATGCAATTTTCAGTGTACTTTGAATTAAAGTGAGAGAAAAAAATGTATGGAAAGGTCCATATCTTATATTTTCATTGAGATTTTAATCAACTAATTTGGACTTCGGTAGGGGGACAAATTGTAATTTTACTATAGGGTCTTTAATTTGTCTAAAAATTTACGACTGGATTCGGTTGCTCAGAAATTGTCAATTTTATTAGTTTAGGTGTAAAGATTTAAATAAATTATTGGAACCATAATTTGAGTAGTTTGAGAATATGGAAAAATAATGGAATACTAGTAGTATATAATTGAGAGATAGGGGTAGTCGAGGAGTCGAAATTATAGACTAGGACCAATAAAAAATTATTGAACCTATTAACGTACGGGAATAAAATGGGGATACATAGAGAATTGAGATGATCCCGGGATTTGGATTAGTAGAATAATATGATATTAACACTGAAATTATAAAAGAGATGATTATAACTCTTCTCATAGTGAGTGGTATTCGTAATAAATGAGAATAAAAATAAAGTATGAAATAGTAATATGTTGAATAATTGAGATATATAGGACGTACTATATGAATATACATGGGTTGTGTGAATTCCTGTTACGTATGATTCTTATGTGTTTAAGCATATATACGTTGCTTGTTATTATGGGAGGTCACGCATAGTGGGTGATCCTACCTTGGTGATGGCAATAAGGTCTGGATGTGTGCCCAAAATATTGAACTTACGATTGGCCACTATTTGAGTATTTGATAGTGTGATCAGTTATTTGGGTGCGTTAGGTATGTACGTAGTCCAAAGGATTAGGATTATGTTCGCCTCCATTACATTCTTAGTGATTTATGATTCAAGGTGCCATTCCAAACCGGTAGTTCTTATTAGTACGCGAGGTCCATATGGAATCGATAGCAGAGTATGCCGCATCGTGAGTTCTATTTTTGGGGATGCTATATGTATATACTAGGGTGTACCTGTGCCGATGGCACGATAATAAATTTGCTCCTGATTATTTTTTGTTATGGCACACTAACACTCCTAGGTGTGATAAATAACGATGTTACACACCTTTTATAACATTCTTTAACTACACATTTTATAACATAACATGAATAAACACTGGTTTAGCTACTCGTAGGTGTAATAATATCTTTACAATTCATTTAAATATATATGATTCGAAATGTCAAAATAAATTTAACATAAGTTAATACTGAATCCAAACAACCATGTTTAATATTGAATTACAAAAATGATGATTTTCTTCCATTACCCCTCCCCCAAAAATAGAACATAATTCAAAATATAAACATCCATGTTTAATATTGAATTACAAAAAAATATATGAAGTAGTTGTCGTGGATGGTGTACAACGACCAAGTGAATGGTATCATTTGTCTCCATATGTATGTCCATACTTGTTCAACATAACCTGTTTAAAAGTCGATGACAAAATGAGTAAGCGCATCGAGTGTGGATGAACAACCACCCCAATCTAAATATGAAAAACACTGAATTAGTATCCTATTCTAAATATAGACCATGCATTTTAAATTATAAAGATAAGATGTTACCTCATTGCATACTATGTCACCCCAGACCCGGCCTTTTCCTTCGTTCCTCTTTTTCAACTCTTCAACGTGGCAATCCCAATTCTACAAAAGTACATCAATAACGTGATTTTAGGTTCATGTTATATAAAGTTCTTATTGGATAAAATAAAATAAAATATTTAAATATGAACTTACTATAGACATGAATTATAATAGAAATTCTAGATAAACAACGTTAGTTGTAGAGTTAGGTTCATCTTGTGGTAGAAGAACACTTAGTCTATTAGAATAAGTGCATCTGGAAAGTGCAACATATAATTTCCCATGACTAAACACTGGTGTACACAAATCAATCCCAACATACTTTACCGACTAACCTTGAGATTTATTAATTGTCATTGCGAATGCAAGACGCACAGGGAATTGACGCCTTGACATTTGGAAAGGAAGTTCTGAACAAGACGGTGTCAATGATATTCTAGGAATAAAGACTAAATTTCCCACCTTATCTCTAGATAAAATTTGAGCTTCAATTCTTCTTCTTCCACATCGAACAACCATCAGTCTAGTGCCGTTACATAGTCCATCCCTTGGAGAAAATTTCCGCAACAACATTATAGGACAACTAACTTTTAGTTCTAACTTAAACGGTGATAAACTAGAAGGATCAAGTGAGTTCAAGTACTCATTCGGATAACGATTGTTAATGGATTGGTCATTTTCATCATCCGTTGATAGTTTGTCTGCAGCTAAAGAAACAACGGTTTTTCCGGGGAACACACTCAGTGCTATAGAATTTATAGTACCGACGTCATCAGTACGCACCAAAAGAATTGTTCGTTCTGTCAGAAAGTTGGAGTTGGTTGTTTCATGTGTATTCAATTGCGGATAAACTCTGGAGACTAATTCATTTATGTTTCCACACTTCCCTATTAATGGTGGAAGTTGTATAGTTTCTTGGGAACTGGATCCGACCTAATAATGGAAAATAACAAATCATTATAAATGAATGAATAACTATGGATATAGATAAAGACAAACTTTTATAAAAATTAATTAGTACCTCAATAAAAAATCTTGCAAATTCTTCATTACCAAGTTCAGAGCTATTTAACCGCATGTTTTGTGACAAAGTCAAAACATATATATTCCTCCAAAGTGGAGAGCGTCTTAACGATGCACCAACTATTTGTTCACACACTCCCTTTGGTATAACTGGTAAAATTTAACAAAAGTCTCCCCCAAGAACAACTATGATACCGCCGAATGATTTTTTATTACCACAAATGTCTTGGAGTGTGCGGTTAACAGCTTCAATACAAAATCTATGTTGTATGGGTACTTCGTCCCAAATAATTAGTTTTGCTTGCCTAAACAACTCAACTTCCAAGGATTGCTTACTAAACCCACTTACAATGTTCTCTAATATATCCAATGGAATTTGAAAAGTTGAATGGGCTATTCGACCTCCAATTAGTAATTATGAAGCAATACCGGATGAAGCTATAGTAAGGATCGTATAACCAAGGCTACGAAAATTTGTTGCAATCGTGTTATATAAAAATGTCTTTCCTGTTCCAGCACCACCATTAAAAAAGAAAGTAGTTCCTTCATTCTCAAACACTGAAGCAGTGATTGTCGTATAAGCGAAACATTGCTCCTCATTCAAACGGTGAATATTAAACTCATGATTGCTTTGTTCTGCATAAAACTTCAGTTGTTGGTGTTCAAATATCAATCTGTTCACAGTTGCAACACTCCAATTTTCAGTTGGTTGTGGAAATGGTGGAAAATCCTTTAAACTTTTACCCGATTCCTTTAGCAACTGATTGAATGGGTATAAACCATAATCCCCAACTTGGCTTTCAGTCGGATTTGAAATGCCAAACTTTATCCGAATCTTGTGTGCAAGATCATCACATATCCTTATCGAGAATTAATTCCATAATGCGTAGGGATTTATTGGAAAGCATTGTGTTAGGATAATACTAAATAATCTTCGCAATTAATATCCGATTTTCATAGCTGCAGCCTCTTCAAGACATTGTATCCACTCATCATCATCTTCCAAAAGTCCACGTGCGACGCATGCCGATTTGAATGTATCATGCAAAACATTATTAACCGTACACAAGTATTCAAATGACATTGGTCATTTAACAACGATTAGTAGCAGATGAAAATAAAACCTCTCACCTGAATTAGGGCTAGCAAAGTACATTCGGCCAATTGTAGTTAGTGGTACCACTCTTCGAGTCCATATCCTGTTTCTTGAGTTCCAAACATAATATTGCGGGAACTCCTGGTAAGTAAATGAGCGTGCATATTCATCTGAAGCACAACATGCAAAAAAGAAGAAGCTAAACTTGTCATTTGATTCTATGATCTAGAGATGGTTCTATCCATAGGTTCAGCTGGATAAAAAATGACATGATGCATCCCAGGTAAATGAAGAGCCAATCGTACAACAAATGGCTTTTCTTAATGTAAAAGATGGCTAAATATCCTCCATGCAGCTTCTGGTGGTCCAATTTGTCTTGCATCAAGATATTATTGAATCTCATCCACGTTTCTGATCACCATTGTTATGCGATCATGACCTTTAAATATATATTTGTGAATATATTTTACACATCTTAACCCTGAGCACACGTCCACATTTATATGGCAGTTAAATATCCTTGAAAGATAGGCATTATAAGGAACAACATCCCTATTATCAACATGTTTATTACCGACAATATAAACACGACCATCATTTCGACGATGGTAAAGCGGATATCCATTTTTGTCCGTTGTTGTTGCATCTGTAAAGTCCCGAGGGTAATTTTTTATGCACTTACCATTTTCCATACACGATGCTTGTGGATTTCGAGCACCACATGGACCATGTACCATGCATTTTTTTACTGTTTCAAAAATTTAGGAGTCCTGATTTGGATCAGGAAATTCTGCAGATAATGCTTATCAACTTGAGCCGTTGTTCAGATCTTATCATAATGCTTAAGAATATATAAGTGCATGCATATGTGGTAATCCACGTTTCTAGAATTCAATTGTAAAAACATTCACACATTTCTCACCAAACACCTTCTTTTCTTTTATCACCTTCATTAAATGTCTCCTTTTTAACTCAAAAACACGTGCAACTAAATCTGAACGATCCGTGGATTTTTGATTAGGTAAAAGAGCATAAATAATTTCGGGCCAGTTAGGATTTTCTGTCATTATGAGAAAAATATCTTGATGCTTATTGTATCGTGTGATTGCCATTGAATCTTGGAATATCTCAAACATATTCCTAGAACTACATGGAAATGAAGATGGTAAAATAAAACGTTTTCCTACTTGGTCAGGTTGTAACCCATCACTTGCAACATCTGTAAGACCTTGGTAAAGTTCAGCACGTAATCGGTCTTGATTAAGCCTGTTGTATGTGAGCCGATTCTTCTTTGTTAAAGACTAAGAATCTACAATGAACTCTTGAAAAAGTTTCCCTGCCCTGAGTATTGTTGAATACTCATTTTGACGTTAGAATAAATGATAACTATAATATTCCATTTGAATTAGACGTTTGTTAATAGGGCAACCATTTGTAACATCCCATTGTCTTAATCCAGGTTCCCATCCTAGCTCACCACGAGGGAATAATAAAACATAATGCAAAGGTAAATATGCTGGATGACATTCACAATTCGCATCAACTCTTGATTCCCTGGTAAATGTATCATAATATCTCATATTCCACTAACTTCACTTCTATCGTCGGGTAGTATTACTGCAATCTCATCCGATGATGGTAGATTATGACGTCTACAATCTGTTTTTGAACTATAATGAAGATAAGTAGTTATGTTTTGCCCTTCAACATTTGCATCACGTAGTATCTTATAAGCTTGCCGCTATTTTACTGATAAAACATTGTATTGTAACAAAGTTTCTTGAATAGTTTTAAGATCATCATCCCTCAAGTGTGGGTTTCTACGACTACGGATGTCGAACGCGGAGTCAGGATTGTAAATGTATAATTGAGAGTAAGATGGAACTTCCCCTGGCTGTGGCAATAGGGAGCCAGTTTGATATCGCAATTCTCCATGAATTGTGAATGGTGTTGGGACATTTCCATTGTGTACTCTTCAATCCATTTTAAACCCAAGACTTATAAATGCATGTGTTTCATTATACTCTCGGATGTACTTGCGAAACAATGCAGACCTACTATTATCCCCGTTATATAAATCCAAAAGTACAAGCGGCGGATGTGATAATTCTTGTAGCTTTATCTTTCCTTGCAAACAACATGTTCCAAAACGTGGATTACGTTTTGATGATTCCACTAATTTTTCATCCATCCAATGCATTGCTGAACAATGAGCACAAACTATATCCATGTTCCCTAGATAGTGTCTTTCTCCATGTATGTTTAATGGATTATGACCTTCGAGCATTGCATGGGGATATCAAGGTCATCATCATCACCATCATCATCATCATCACCATCATCATCATCATCTTGTTCTTCAATGTGGTTTTTCACTATATTTGATCTGTAAATAAATGATATTTCTAATAAGAAAATATAATTATAAATATAATATATAAATTTAAATGTAAGCATGTATTTAATTTACATGTTATCTTTTGTTGCGGATGTGCTCGCCAAAGATGTTAAATTGACAGAAGAGGTTCGAGTGGTGGTGGATGAGGCACCATCATTTCGACTTCCATTTCAATGTTCATCGTATATGGGTCACGTACAGATGGCCTACATATAATTTAAAATGTCAAAATTTTAATTATCATGTTAAGATGAAGAGGAAATTGCCAATAATGTCCTACGGGTCAGGTACAGATGGCCTATGTTTAAAGTACAGATGGCCTACATTTAAAGTAAACTTACATGTAATTTCGAATCGTAGATATATATAGTAATGTAAATGAAGATGAAATTGCCAATAATGTCAAAGGAGGTGACGGGGGGACCATTTATTATCACTGATCTTCGCGTTTGTCCGATGGACCTTCGAGTGGGTGGTAAAGATGGAAAAAATTATGGTAAATCATGATCCACGACTTTAGATTTCTCCCTTGATCTTCTCGAGCACTAGGACATGGAAAAATTTATGAAGGCTAAAGATTTATCTGGTTCCAATTATGGTGATGAAACCTTCCTTATATCGATGGTTGCGAGTTCTTCACTGAGGTTGCGAGGAATAATAGGCAATGAGGATACTTGATTGTGAGTGTTATTGATAGATTCATGAGTAGCTTTATCTTTTGTTGCATATGTTCTTGATAAAAACGTTAAATATGATAGAAGTAGTTCAAGTGGTGGTTGATGAGGGACTATCATTTCGACTTTCATTTCACCAGCTTCAGTGTTCATCACATATGGGTCACGTACAGATGACCTAATTATAATTAAAAATGTCAAAATTTGGATTCTCATGTTAAGATTTTGATTACTTACGTTTAAAGTAAACTTACATGTTATTTCGGATTGCAGATGTAGATGGTAATGTAGATGAAGAGGATATTGCCAATAGTTTCAAAGGATGTGATGAGGGCCCATTTATTATCACTGATCTTTGTGTTTGTCCGATGGACCTTCGAGTGTGTGGTAAACATGGAAGAAAACATGGTAAATCATTAACCATGACTTTAGATTTCTCCCTTTCTCTTCTCAAGAGTTGGGCCACAGAACGATTTTCATAGGCTAAAGATTTATCTTTTTCCAAATGTGGTCTAGAAACCTTCCTTATATCAATGGTTGCGAGTTCTTTACTGCGATTGCGAGGAATAATAGGCAATGAGGCTATTTGATTGTGAGTGTTATTGATAGCTTGAGGGGGAGCTTTATCACACTCAACGAAGGGAAGTAGAACTTTGTAATTCTCTTCTTCCCTTGCTCTTCTCATACGTTGGGCCACAGAACGATTTTCATATGCTAAAAATTTATCTGCTTCCAATTATTGTGATGAAACCTTCCTAATATCGATGGTTGCGAGTTCTTCACTGAGGTTGCGAGGAATAATAGACAATGAGGCTACTTGATTGTGAGTGTTATTGAAGGAAAGTAGAACTTTGGACTTCTCATTATTAAGTGCCTACGTATAAGTTTGGCATTCATCATCAGAATATTAGACATTAAAATCTATGGTATTTATCGTAAGAATTTGTAGTGCTTACCTCAGAGTATTGTGCTTTTCCTTTATCAATAAAGGAGGTATTTGGAGTTTGAGGGTTAATGTTTTCTTTTTCATCTCTTTGATATATGTTATAATAAAATAAAATCAAACATTGATTAAATAAATGAAAAATAAATAATTTAAATGACACCTCGGAACATTGACTTTTCTTCTCATTACATACCTCGAAACATTGAGTTTTGCGTTTACCCGCAACAGGAACAAAGGTATTTGGAGGTTAAGGGAGGCCATTTTCGTTTTCCTTCGATTGATGTTTGTAATACGAAGATGGATACGTTTAAAGTCTAAGTAAAATTAATAAATTACATAGATTAAATAAATACAAAATAAATAATTTAAATGACACCTCAGAACATTGAGTTTTCTTAACAGACCTTGAAAAATTGAGTTTTGCGTTTACCAATAACAGGAATAGAGGTATTTGGAGTTTGAGGCAAAGCCTTTTTGCTTTCCTTCGATTGATATTTGTAATACGAAGATGGATACGTTTAAAGTCTAAGTAAAATTATTTACTAAAAAAAATTAAAAAGTAAAGTAGAAGAGTGTAATTGTACATTTTCAGATTGCATGGTGATGTTGACACCATGTGTTTGTAGTAACCAAACCTATATGAGAAAAATATTGTATAAATCACAAATACCAAATAGAGAAAAAAACATTGTACCAAACCAGACGAAATTATAAGAGACTTACTGCTTGACTTAGTTCTTCATCCATCTGCATAGGTATAATATATTAGAAAATACTTAGCAGTAACCCTTTAAAATTTTAAGAAATAACCAAACACATACCTCTCCATAGATTGTCATTCTAGGGGTTGAGGGAGTTTGTCCTTTTTTCATAGTGCGCAGTGAATTTTCTGTCAATTTATTAACTAAAAGCAAATATATGTAAAATAAAAAAAAACAAATTTATGTAAAAGTATATATTGACAGAATTATAATATACATACAAAAGTAATGAACACGTGAATATGTAAAAGTCTAGACACGCTGGTTTGTGTTTGTTTATAAGACAGGAAAAATTGATACAGTGTTTGTGTTAAACAAACACAGAAATGGGTGGGTGGTGCGGGTTCAATTTTTGTAACCGGGTTCCAAGTGGGTGGGTTTAATTTTTGTAACTGGGTTCCAAGTCGATTCGGATAAAACTAAATACGGATGCAAAGCGTGTAGTTGTTAAAACTACACCATTACCACCTACTCAATCCACTTTTACACTTATTAGAGATGTATTATAACTGCTAATACGGTTTACCACCCACACAATCCACTGTTACACTTTTACACAATCCATTTTTTGGTTCATATCAAATGGTTTATGTTCAGTTTGTATTAAACGACATATGCTATTAGGACATGTTTGGTACATAATAAAATTCTACGTAAATTGCCAAAATAGTAACTGCTAAAAAAATATATTCAAAATTTTTAATTATTTAGTTCCTAACTTGTTTTAGAGGTGAGATCAAATATACCCTAATATCCCACAATAACCATAGCATACAAACACACAATAGGTGCACAAAAACGACGATAAGTGGTAATAAATGGCCCATCGGACATTTTATAAACCTTCGTGTTTGTCCGATGTTCCTCCATACACTTATTTTATAAACCTTTGGAGCATAGCATACAAACACACACAGGATCACACAGGAACACAGTTATGGAGCATACACTCATTTTAAACTTAAACTTAAACTTAGTTTTTGTAACTTAAACTTAAACTGTAGACAAACACAAGAACTCTATACATAATAATGAAGACTAAAAAATAATGGGTCTTGACTAACTGTGTTTTTGTGTAACTGGGTTTTGTAGCATCAGTCAATAACTCAAGTACTGAAGTTTACGTTTGTAACACTGATGTTAATTTAACACTGAAGTTTAAGTTTATTACGTTTGTAACATCAGTGTATCAGTTTATTGTAGCTTCAGTTTATTGTAGCTCTTGTTACCCAGTTTATTGTAGCTTTCATAATACATTTGTAACACTGATGTTAATTTAAAATAGATTTATGTATTGAAGTTTACATAAAGAAAGAGTAGAGGAATGTAATAAACTTAAAATTAGCTTTTTTTCTCTTGAAACTTAAACTTAAAATTAGCTTTTTATAACTTAAACTTAAACTTAAACTCTAGACAAACACAAAAACTCTATACATAATAGTGAAGACTAAAAAATAACGGGTCTTGACTAACTGGGTTTTTGTGTCACTGGGTTTTTGTAGCTTCAGTCCATAACTCAATACAGTTATCTACTAAAAAAATATATTCAAAATTTGTATTATTTAGTGCCTGACTCATTTTAGAGGTGATATAACCACAACAGTCCGCCGCTAAGAAGGAGGTCTCTGACGGGTCGTGGGTTTCAGCGGCGTTTGAGGAGCCGTATGGAACGGCTGGTAAGATGTTGGTCAAGAGGAGGACTTATTGTCTTGAGATGAACTCATTCTAAATAGCAATAGGTGTACACAATTATGTTTTGGTTGAGGGAAAGCTCATCTATAATGAAAATGGATTTTTGCGTAAACAAAAACGACGTATAAGGAGTATTCAGTATGTTTTGGTTGCAGAAACACGCGTTTGTCTAGAGTTTAATATGTTATTCCATCGGAAAAAAAACACAATAGGTGCACAAAAATGTCTAGAGTTATGGTACAGTTATGGAGCATAGAGTTATGTTTGGAGGTCTACAGTTATGGAGCATACATAAGAACACAGTTATGGAGTATACGCAGGAACACAGTTATCTTTGGAGTTTGTCTAGAGTTTTTGTCTGGTTACAGAAACACACAATTTTGTAAACCTTCGTGAAAAAAAAACACGTATAAGGAAAAGAGGGACACAAAAATCTTTGTTCGTTGTTCCATCGGGAAAAAAAGAAACACGTAATTTTGTAAACCTTTGTGCGTTGTTCCATCGGGAAAAAAACACACATAATAGGTGCACAAAAATAATGTTATAAACCTTCATGTTTGTCTAGAGTTATGGTAAAGTTACGGATCATACACAGGAACCCAGCTATAGAGCATAGAGTTTTTCTAGAGTTTTTGTAGAGAAAAAAAAAACACACAACAGGTGCACAAAAACGACGTTATAAACCTTCGTGTTTGTCTAGAGTTATGGTACAATTATGGAGCATACACAGGAACACAAGCATCTCTTGCCAACTTAAATGCTAAGCATACAGTTATTACCTTAAATGCCTCTACTCTTTCTCTAACTTGATTGCCTTGATTTGCCTCGCCAACTTGTAAAGAGGCTTGTGGACTGTCTAGAAGGAAAAGGGAGCAGTTTGTAAAGAAGCTTCAACTACAGCTCTCTCGTAACTCTCTTACAGCTCTCTGAGATTGTGTGCAGTAGTTTGAGATTGTGTGCAGATTGTGTACACAGCTATCTCTGTTGTACTCCAGCCACTCTACTTTGTGAGTTCCAATGAGAAGGCTCATAACCAAAGGATTTTAAGGCTGTCCAAGTGGGTATTACAGTGTTCAGCCGGAAATGAGAGCACATGTAATTAAGGTTGTCCAAGTGGGTGGTGCATTGTTCAGCTGAAAATAAGATTACCCTCCTCCTTTGACATGTCATGAGTTTTATATGATGTGGCATGAACCTTCCCTCCTTTGTTGTATGACATGGTGTGAATAATGAAAACACCCTCCTGCTTTATTATATAGATACACACATATATATACACACACACACTCACTTGTGACATGGTGATTATTCTACTCTGTTGTGTGTAGTAGAAGATAAAGATTGTGAATTATCTAAATTGGAATTAAGTATGTCAAACTTAATAAATAATGGGGTGATTATAAATCTGGTAAAAAGGCAAGTAGTCTATTTATGTATCGTATGGGAGATACGAGTGGGATAAATGACTAATAAGGATTATTAATGGAGTATGTGGTTTAGTTAGGTGTGTATCTTAACTAGGAAGAATATCAGGAGACGTTAGATGTTCATAATAGAATGAGAGGTGAGGACTTATATGAGAGCTCTCACATCTAACATGGATATTTATATTACTGAACTTTATTTCATTTAAATAATTGTAAAATATTTTCAAATTTTTTTAGGGCTTGACCCGTTGCAAATATTTTTCAAAACATTTTAGCTCTCCAGCCCCCGGGACACCAAATTAAGCAGGTCATTCTAGGTTGACGTGTTGTAGTTTTTGTGGAAGCTGCAGGATCTCGTGATTAGATGATTCCATTTCCTAGTAATTTTAGAATAAGTTCTTAGTTATTTCATTCCAGTATGTTGCTCCTTGTTTAGTAAGAAGTTATGATTCAGTATTTCCTTTTTCGTTTCAGACATTTTGTCTCAGTATTTCTTTAGTGATATTATATGGGTTTTGGTTATGAATTTTATTCAAATGATTTATCTTGTTATTGTTCAGTGAATGTTGTTACTTTTATGAATATAATTGATGAATATTAAATTTTATTATTGTTAATTTAGGATAAAAATGGAAAAGGGTTTCATAATTGGCACCAGTCTTAATAGGTTATTAGTAATCAATATGTTTTCGACAGTGATGCTAAGGATGATCCATTTTTGTAACCAGTTTAATTATAATAATGGGTTGATCACCCAGGGTTTTAATTAGAGGGGTGCCACATTAACACCCATCGCATCATGAAGACTTTTGAAGGAGCAGGATTCTTGTATTATACTTAGGGGCTCACAATACCCATTCTTAACTTTTGAAAGCACAAGATGATTAAATTAGCCTCGGGGGTTCATAATACTCATTTTTAGCTTTCGAAGGTGCAAGATGCTTTTATGAGAATTTGGGGCTCGAAATACCCATTCTTAGCCCTGAGGGCTCCTAACACTCATTATTAGTCGTGGTTGGCTTTAAAATGTACCTAGGATAGGGACGCTTGATAATACCCATATATAGTTGTCGGTGGCATTACAATGAACCCAGTCCATGGAGTCATGAAAATACCCATATATAGTTGTGTGTGGATTTATAATGAACCCATCCCGGGGAGGCATGAAAATGCCCCAAAACAAAAAAAAGGCAACCTGATGAGAAAGGTTGCAGCCAAAAAAAGGAAAGTGGTCCGCAACAAGGGAAGCAGTTCCCAAGCAACCACAACAATCCAACGTCACTACGAGAAGAATTCTACAAGTGCTAAATCCTATTATAAAGTTCACATAAGGGTAATTTTATTCCCAACTCAGTTCTAATCACTACTGTGATAAAAGACCTAGAGAGTTTGATACAAATAACTGTGGCCTTAAGGCCACAATCGGTTTTTCTCCTAAGTCCAAACTACTACAGCCTGTTCCTAAAGACAACATATGACAGTTTGTCTTAAGTTGCGTTACAACCTATGCCTAAAGCTACAATGCTAATATACATTCAAAGTGAGCAATATAGAGGTCGAAGAAGGAAAAGCATTATATAAACATTCCAATATGAAGCTTCATAAATATTAAATTACGTGGAAAAAAAGTATTACGAGTTAAAGTTAAACAAAAATTACATGAAAAGACTGTGCTAAACAAAAAATACAAGTTCATAATATTCAAGACTGCGAAAGGAAAGTATACCTTATAAAGTTTGAAAAAGTTTCACTCAAGATGATGCTTCCTCATCTTCGTCACCTTTAACATCACCAGTTGCAGTCTTTGTCTCCTCTTCCTCAGCTGTCGTAAGCTCCTTACGCTGCTTCATTTCTAGTTCATCTGCATCCTTGAGCTCTTTTACACAAGAAAGGTTCAGAGGGTCATTGAACTTTCAGGCATAAATCTTATTCTCGGCCTTTCGGAAATTCTTTGGAACCCTATGTTGTAACTCCTTGTAGCCGCGAAGGTAGGTTTTGTTATTGATGAAGAAGAAGTCCTTTGAAGTTTTGAAGGAGGCAATAACATCTTTAATTGCTTTCTTGATGGTTGCGGCGTGATCCTTGTCTTTTTTTAAATCAGCTGCAGCATGCTGATCTTGAAGTGTCTTCAAAGTTAAGGCATGGTTGGTTATCAACTGTTCATTCCTCGCTTCTGACGTATCCAACCTTCCTTGATTATTCGTAACCTAATTTACTGCCTCTAGTGCTTTTGCTTTAGTAATTTTTAAGGCCTCAATATCTTGATTAAAGTTTTGCTCAAACTCACCCCGAGATTTGACTGCAACCTCCACCTTCTAGTATGCCTCCATTTTATAGGTTTTGAGGACTGCCTCTGAAGACATCTTTCCAGCTTCAAAGGATGAACTCCTGACACTCTCCAGTTGAGATTAGTGGCCGAACTTCGTAGGCTTATATAGGGTATAAAGCCCTTCATACTTAGCCCTTTTGTCTATGGCGAGCTCTGCAGCCTGAAAGAATAAAATTAAAGTGTTACGAAAAAAAAATAATTATTAGTGGAAAGGAAAGAGTTAAAATTACAACACATCCTCAGATGGATGTGGAAAATATATTCCTCCAAATCCTCCCGATCCTCTCCACCAGACGTTCATGGTCAGAAGTCTCAACAACCCTTCTTATTCTTGGAACTGCGGTGGTAATTGTGTCCCAAGGAGATTTGGGGTTTGGCTTCAGGAGGCGTGGCTGCTGACGACCATCTGCAACTCTTTTTTCCCTGATCTATGGAGTTGGCAGGTCAGTATTGACATCGACCACTGTCCGCAGAGGGGACCCGGTGTTAGAAACATGAATGGGGATGGATCCTCTGCATAAATTTCCTCTAGAGAAATCAGTCAAACCAGTTGCATCCAATTCAGACCTAATGTCATCGTTATGTTGGGGGTCTACAACAGTAATATTAGCCTCGAGCACAGTGGCTACAACATCACTAGCAGGAGAAACCTCCTTTTCAGTTGGAGGGTTAGCCTCCTTCTTAGATTGAGGTCAACAACTTCTTTATCTTCCCCCCTCCTCTTCTTCCCCTTCTTCTTTAGTACTTGGTTAAGGCCTTGAATGAGCTCTTCTAATTCATTAAGTTGGGAAATTAGGATCGCCCTATCGATATTCTCCGGGCATAATCTGAAAGAAGAGATATCAGTATTCCAAGTTGAAAAATAATTCCACAGAAATAATCAGAATTAAAGGTAAAATTAATGCCGCATAAATATTTGAAGTTATACCTTCTTTAGTGGCCATTGGAGCTTTGTGTGAGGGGTAGTATCCGTGTTTATATAGTGATCACAGAGTCACTATGTCAGGGAAACTTTTTTTATTGTTGTCAATTGAGACCGCAGTCTTAATTCTTTTACTTTGTCTCTTGGAGGGTATCATACCTGCACAAACTGTAGTAAGGGGTTTGGAAAGGTCGCAAATATTATCAATAAATGAAGTGAAAGCTATAGCAGGTAAAATATTTATAGAAAGAAATAAAGGTTGTGGCCATATTTATACCTTCTTTGGGTGGGTGACCCCATGTCCGCGGCACCCTAAACTCTTTCTCTCTCTCATTTTTATCTGGGTGGATCTCTCAGTTATCCTTAGAAATGAAGAAGAAAAACTGGAAGGCCTCCCTCCCTTCAAATATCGGTCTCAACACTGTAGGCCCATGTAAAAATACCATGGATTCTCCATGGAGTTATCCTTTAATCTATAGAAGTTAAAGAACTCCACAACCGTTATATATCACTTGAAGTTCTTCTTCCACACAACTAGCACTACAAGAACGACCCTCCATCCATTGGGATCAACTTAGGTTAGGGCCAAGTTCATGGAATTTAGAATTTTTCTAATGGGAATTGAGATAGTAGCTGTAGCCCCAAGAGGAAAACATGAAGGGGGAAGCAGACCCCATTATTTGGGATAGGGGAGAATGACCTCTGCTCTACAGATGATAATGTGAAAACTATTCCCTCTAGGAACTCGTAGGTCTCAACCAAGGCAGCCAACCACTCCTCGTCCATAATACAAGGGTGGTGAAGTGTTATAGACTCTCTTTCAGACTCATGGCTATATCCAGAAGTACCGCCTTTTTTATTTATTGTCTTCGTAGCCACGATTGCCATAAAAATGTTGCCGCAACATCCAATTTTATCGGGGATCATTGCTGCAGAAAGTAACTCCTCCATAATGTTCGCAGTCTCCTTGTGATCCCTACAGTTAAAAGAGTCTGCGGAATCAGAATCTACTTGGACGCAGTTTGAGTAGTCCTTAAGCCTAAAGGGCCCACTGTCCTTTAAGGGATTTATGTGAAGCACCGTAGGAGGAGGAGAACCAAAGTGTCTCTTCTAAAAGTCCTCCAAATACTCCCAAGTATTGCAATGCATAAGGCTGCAGTAAGAAACTGTAAAATTAGAAGGACTCCGCAGTTAGGTGTTGCAGCCATCATGATCAGAATACAAGATCAAGGCCATTATAAAGGCCACGACAATATAGGAAGAAAATAGAAAACAAAATGCAAAATTTACAAGTTCAATTTAATGGTTCCTATCAGGCCACAACCAAGAAAGTAAAGAACCAATGTTGTAGTGGTGTGAAGATTAAAGAACATGACGCAGCCAATTAATCTAAAAATCCTAATAAGCCGCAGCCAAAGGGAATCAAGCCTATGAATGGGAAGGTGAAGTTAAAGTATAGGCAATAGAATGTTAGTTCGAGTTCCCTAACAATCTGCGGACATGAGGGAAAATAGCTAAATAGTTGGGTTTTCTAATTTCAAAGGTCAAAGGCTAAAACCCTAGGGCTTTGGCCAAGAACATCTTATTGGTGTTCTTGGCTAAAAATTAATCCAAAATGGAGGCTAAGGCAGACATCTAAAGTTCAAAAATCACATACATGGAAAATCTACCCAATATTAATCACCAGCAACCTAAAATTTTAAGCCAAACACATCGATTCAATTGAATTTCATAAAAAACCCAATTCCCAAAAAACCCTAGAAATGTTCCCAAACCAAACAGTCGTTTCAAACAGAATAAAACACTCGCTTTGATCCATTTGACTCAATCTCAGCAATATATAGGTTATGGAAGGCATGGTTTCTTACGCAAAATGTAAGTTCCTTTCAATCCTATCAACGAAGAACATGGGTTTGTATAAGATTAAGAAGATATATAAGACATGGGTTTACAAATATTAAGTGTTCTAGCAGATATGGGTTGAGGAAAATACAAAATCCATATATTCAGCAAAGTTCATGCCTGAAATCACATGGATTGTATGGAAGAAGCAGAAAATAAGGTCAAAAAATGAAAACCAACATGAGAAGTGATGAGAAATGATGAGATCGATTGAAGAATAAAAACCGCTACTAGACCACCACGAACCGTTGCAAGAACCGCCACAGAAAGATGGAAAGGATCGCCAAAAATTGCCTACAAAATATGCTCTCATGTGTTCTTGGAAGGTAATGAGGCCACGACCAACACTCGTTTATATAAGAGGGAGCTAGAAGGTGAAGCGTTATAATTCATTGACCACGGAAGGCCTCTGTGTCCCAAATAAAGGAACAACATAATTAATAACACCGCGCACATGGGCATAAAGTACAACTGCAGCACCAACTCGCAATCTCTTGGCACCTGATAAAGTGATGAGGATGATATTAGAGATGAAATGAAGATAAACAATCACATAAAATATATAAGAGACAAAGATTTTTAATGTGGTTCGGCTATGTATAAAGCCTACGTCCACTGTTCTTTTATTTCTGATGGTTACACAGGTACAGTATCATATGAGGAGAGTGCTCTCACGAGAGAGTTGTGTTGTAGAGATATCTCTATATCTTGTGTTTCATGTGTTGCTTGTTCAGATTGTCCCTTTGGCTAAGGGAAGGCATGTATTTATAGTGATGGGAATCCAAGAGATTGAATGTCTTTATATATCCAGACATTTACATCGATTTATAATAACTATGACTATTGGTTTTCTTGGGTACAATGACTATTGGTTGCTCTACACCAACGGATTTTGATCTTCTGGATGGTTTATCTTCATTGGGTTGGTCGGTATGCCGAAGTCGATCAACTCTCCTCGGGTGCCGACCAATTCTCCCCGGGAGCCGAGCAAGTTCTTAATCACCCTGTAGGATGACATATCTCAATTTCTTAGTGCTCCATGTAAATGGAGAATTTTTTATGTCAACAAAAGCCCCCAATGCTCCATGTTTAATGGTTTATTGAGATGATGGAGTATTAATTCTGCAATGTTGTTCAGTGCTATCGATCTTCTGCTGGACTGTTTTGACATCTTCAATGGTGCTTACTAGAAATTTCTTAGCAGTATGAATAATTTAATAAGCCCCTAATGTTGAAAGGAAATAATATGAGCTCTGAGTACTTTCTTGATCTTGAATTTTGCTCGCTTTGAAATGAATCCCAAGAATTTTGCATGTTTGTGTTTCCATACTATCCTGATGTAACCACAGAAATAAAATAGTTGATGATCTTGCAGACTAGGTAATATCTGTGTATCTTGTACAAGGAGTATTACTGTCTTCCTATATCTTGTACATGAAATGTTACTACTTCTTATAGAGCGTACTTGAAGTCGAATATCTCTATATGTATCTTGCACATGGAGTATTATCACTTCTCGTATCTTGTACATTGAGTAGTGCCACTTTTTGTAGCGTGAAACATGGAGTCGAGTAAATTTCCTTGTATCTTGTACATAGAGTATTACAAGAAGTCTGAATTTGGCCGTGCAAATTAGATGCTTTATTTTCTTTCCTGCTTGACTTCTATTGTACTGAATTCATTCAAGTCGCTTAAGATTGTGGCTAAGCATTGACCGAGACTGCATCTTGTTCTGTGGAATCTTAATAAATTGTCCGAACACCTGTTGAGGTTGAATCACATAAAAAATATTATTAGAATAATTATTCAGCCAAATAATATATAATGTGCATCTTCTTTAATACACAGCAGTATAATTTTAAAATATGAAATAATAATTACGATAACGAATACTTGTCACAATTAGAGATTTATGTTAAGTGTATGAAGGGTATAAAGACTTAATTGTTCAATCTAATTTTTTTATAGAATTATTTGAATTCCAGCAAGTGATCAAATATAAGTTAATTCGAAAAATTTATTCTAAGATAAATATTTAGAGTATATTTTATTTAGTTTTAAAAAATTTATTTTATTAGAGAGGTCTGAATTAAGAAATAGTAGGGAGCCATGGTAATGATTTTGACTTTGTCAAAATTAATAATCTGGGAAAATAAACTTGCCACTCCTCCATTCCAGCATTTGTCGTCAACAGGTGATAACCACCGTCGACCAGTGGCTATTGCCGACCATCATCATGTTAGTGTTGGGATGTCGAAAAGCCTTCGTTTTAGTTTTATACACGCCGCCGACCAGGTAAATATCATCAATATGCTTTTGTTTTGTCTAAAACTTATCGCCGACCAACTGTGGCCTTTTATGTCACCGACCAACTAATAGGTTCTTTCGACCAGCAATGGGTAATGCCTACTAGTACGAAGCCATCTGGTGAAGTACCCGATCAATAAAAAAAATCCGTCGATGTTGCCGACCAACAAAAACACGTGGTACCACAATCCTTATTGCCAACAAATAACAACAACAGCTGATATCAAAATCCATACAGCCGACCAATAATCGCCGACCATCTATAACTGCCATGTAGTGGTCGCCAACCAACAATAGTTAGAGCCGACCAGTTAGTTCGCCGACCAACATTAGATGATGCTATAAGAAGTTGTCACTACCGACCAGTAATGGGAGGTCGGGAAAAACTGATACCTATGTAATACTTGTTTCCGATCAAGAAATTATGATCCGATGATGATGTTTAAGGGTCGCCGACCTATGAAATTGTACCTTAGGTTTTTCACCTTACTGCCGTATTCTTCCGGCCAAGAAATTGGAGGTGCTGATTAGTGCAAATATTGCTGATTGATTTTTTCGACCAACAAAAGTGATCCAGTGAGATTGTCGACCAACACATAAGACCAGAAGTGTTTACCGACCAATAAATAGGAGGTCAAGTCGGTTGCAAACCAGCTATGGGGAAGCCCCAAGGACATGTCCTGTGCAAATCTTGATTTAATGGATCCCTATTATTATAACCATGTCTCCGACCACAAATAGGTGCCGCTGACCAGCAAAAAATGGTGGAGATATCTTGATCTAATGATTCTGACCAATAACAGATGCCGCCTCTTCATTGCATCACAATGGTGTTGATTAATGTCTTTCCGCCGACTAGCCTTTCAAGTGACTAAACACTGGTATTTTGAACATATTGGTCCCAAGAATTAAATCCCTTCCTGTTGAATAATTTTGAGGAGGATTTATGATGAAGACGGCTGGTCCTCGATCATGGTTAGAACCGGAGAATATGTCGGAGATAGAAAATAAATATGTGGTCAGTCAAACTTTGAAAGCAATGAATTTTTCTTCCACCTGTGCAGGGTTTCAAAGTGGATCACCATTCACGTATCTGTAATCTGTCGTGTAACAAGATCTGATTCGAATAATATTTAGATCAGAGAGATAATTTTTATTCTTATATGATTTGAGGAAGTCAAACAGTTTCAACAGTATATTTATATAGTTTTTAATAAGGAAAATTTGGAAATAGACGGACCCTATTTCATTATTTTTGTTGTTGTAGAACGTTGAAGCCGAAAGGACTGATATCAAATTTATTGCTGATAAAAATTAATCAAATTCAAAGAGAACAAATATTAAGGAGAGATAAAGATCTGGCATCTTCGATTGAGATTTTTCAAAACTAAAATTCCCCATTTTCGGTTCCTTACAATCAGTAGAAAATCATATGATGTATCGGCAGAATCATTTGAATGTTTATCTTCAGATGAGAAAATTTTATATATGAGAACATATGGGTATCATTACCCAGTAAAATTGATGCAACCCAATAATGTGTTTACCCAGTAAATTTTTTAGTGACTCCATATCTTTAGGGAGACTTTGATTAAGAGGTATTGACGATAAAAGTGGTCTAAAATCAACACTTTATGCAGACTTTCAGATCATTAAAAATGGAACGTGAGATTCATGAACAAATATATCAGAATCTTATATTGATAAACTACGTATATATGAACATATAATTATTTATGACCATGTGTAGAGAAAGAAAACTTAGATTTTGAAGATGAACTCCGTCTCTTCTAATAAGAAGAAAAGAATTATTTTGTCGAATTCCCACAGACGACGCCAGTCTGTTAAAGATAGAAAATGCCTCTATGCCATTTTAGTGACATCAACAATAGATAAAGTGATGAGGATGAGATTGAAGATGAAATGAAGATAAACAATCACATAAAACATATAAGAGACATATTTTTAAAGTGGTTTGGCTATGAATAAAGCCTACGTCCACTGTTCTTTTATTTCTGATGGTTACACAGGTACAATATCATATGAGGAGAGTGCTCTCACTAGAGAGTTATGTTGCTTGTGTTTCATGTTTTGCTTATTCAGATTGTCCCTTTGGCTAAGGGAAGGCATGTATTTATAGTGATGGGAGTCCAAGAGATGAAATTTCTTTATATATCCAGACATTTACATCTATTTACAATAACTATGACTTTTGGATTTCTCGGGTATGATGACTATTGGTTGCTCTACACCAATGGCTTTTGATCGTCTTTATGGTTCATCTTCCTTAGGTTGGTCGGTCTATATGACGACTAACTCTCCTCGAGAGTCGAGTAAGTACTTAATCTCCCTGTAGGATGATAGGTGTCAATTTCTTAGTGGTCCATGTAAATGGAGAATTTTTTATGTCAAGACTGAGGCTTGGGGCTTATTGATATGCCCAATACTGAAATGTAGGCCGTGGCAGACCTAAATGTATTGTCGCTGTCTGAGGCTCCAACGGGCGGCGACAGAGCCTATTAAGCCTAGCAACTTGTTGCTGCTTAGAACTCAGATAGGCCACAATAGTAATCCATACTACATTATTAGGCCATGACTGTATCCTAAAGAGGCCACGACCACATACCCCTCCAGTAGTACATACTCTTCTATAGACTTAGCCATGTCAGCCTGTACTTTCCAGCTGCCCTACTTCTAGAAGGATTACCTACTTACCCAACTTATCCATATGTCACGTGCTCCGTGCACATGACACCTCCTTTTGACTTTTATAAATAGAAGTTATCACCTTACAATTACCACTACACCAAATCTGTCAGATTGTCAGGGTCATTGACCGTGACAAGTCCAACATGTCAAGGTCAATGACCGTGACAGGTTTGGGGGTGATAACGTTTATTGTTACGGACTTTTCACGGTCATTGACACTGATAATATTTGTCACGATCAAAGACCGTGACAAACCTGGGGCATTTTAAAAAAAATTCACGGTCATTGACCGTGACAATTCTAGGAACAATTGAAAAAAGATCTGTTGGGAAGTATGGTCACTGCCACTGCCCAGTAGTATATTTGTACCTCTTATAGCAACGTTGTACCTGTTCAAACATCATATATCCAAATAAAATAGAGATAATGCAAATATACATTCAAAACAATTTGCATCCCAATATAATCCAAATATAATTCAAATGTAGCAACTGAAAACAATTCAATTCAAATAACGTCACAACATGTCTGGGGTAGGTTTGAGGAGGTGGATAAGGCACACGATATACAAATTGATACACCCTTGAATATGCATCATGTCATATTGTTCGCGTAACCACAATGGGGAGTTCTCCTTCTCGGGTATCATATGCGTGAAGAGCACTCTAGCCTCGGTGTCTTGAAGGGCACGTCCATGAACTAGCATACCCTGGATGGTATTCGGGTCCCTCAACCCCCTCGATGTCTTGATTTTATTCCTTTACGTGCACCACTTGCCTGTTGTGGTGCTTATTACTATCGTCAGCTCGTCGATGTGTGACGACGTGACCATTATCGTCGTCCATTTATAGTATGGTCACATGATACCATGAGCCCCGTCACATTTAAATTGCTACACCTTTTCGCCTTCCTCACCAAATTGAGCATCATGCTTATAGGGCCCTTGATGCCCTCACCTGTAAGCTCAATAAGGCCCATGATCAGTGACTCTTCATCATCCTCTTTTCCATAATTTCACATGCCCTCATTCCCACCCACCTCTGCTCCACCCATGCTTTGCATTGTGTGAAGCACTTTGTCATACAAGTGCATTAACCCGGGTAGCCTATGTCTAAACAAAACTAATTTTTCAGTCTGGTTTGGGGGTAACTGCGGTCACCCACACCTTCTGCTACCCTTGTTATCATAGTTAATATATTTAGTGGTGAGTACGCTTACGTCTGGATGAAGACATTAAACTTAGCACTATCGGGATGCAACCTGTCGTTTCTTGTTTCTGAGTACGAGGCTTATCCTGTTTGGGGGTGGTGATTCTCCCCATACAATGCTTTACCATGTTTGTAGAGTTGTACACATTTTTGTCTCATCGCTTATTCAGGTTTCATGTTGGATACGTGCAGTGCAATTTCATTATCGATAGATTTCGGTATATTCGTTCATTCCATGTGCTTTAAAGAAGTTCAAAACATGTTTTTTAACATCGAGGACGATGTTCTTCTTTGTTTGGGGGGTGGGGTATTTCTCAAAATCGTACCTATTTTGAAAGAAATTTTCAGAAACAAGTTATATTTTTCCCTTTTTACACGTTTTTCTTATCTTTGATGTGATTTATCTATCATCCATCGTTAAAAGTATAGAACACTCTATGTTGAGCCTGAAGTCGATTTTCAAATTTATAAGCTTAAGTAATACTTCGTAAGGCATATTTCACTATGAATTCCTAGACTCAATACTTCTTGCGAACTTATCACGTCATTACAGAATAAAGTTAAAGAGTGAAAACAACTTTTTTATGAAAATCTTAAAAATCATTTGTGGAAACTTAAAACCCGTGAGATTTGAGCTTTTCATCATTTTTGAGAATTTTTATGCAATCTCCGAGTCACAAGTTAACTTAACTTTCTTTGGATACCGTACTTTAAGTCGTTGCATTGTCTTATCATCCTTCAAATTTTGGCATAATCACTGAGGATGACATCACTTTCGAGTTATAAGAAACATGTGTTTTCTAGTTTATCCCGAACACTAATCATTTACCCCATTTTCCATTTCCCACCATCCATTTTCCATATTACCACGTCATTCATACCATCCATTTATCGTTATTCCATCATTACCCTTGGTTTTTGAGGAAAAAAGAGGGTTTGAAATTATATATGTAAAATGTCTTAATTCATGCTCTAAAAGACTAACCGTATCGCGTAAAAAAGAATCACATAAAACTAAAAATAAAAAAGAAAAAATGGCGATATATAGAAAAAAGAAAAGCATGCGATCAAAATTTTGTGAAACGGAGATATTAATTGTTCAAGCTATCCACTCTTCACAAAATTCCAAAAATCATCATATCATCCATATTACCCATCTCATTTCCCCTCGTCCTTTACATTAAATACCATTCTTACCTTTGGTGAAGTGTTCGGGAAAATGAAAAGTCTACGTGGTGAATAACTCGACATTCTCGATATAGTGATTTGCATTCCTTCCTTGAGATCAAATTCATTCTTATATATGTGTAAGACATTTGAACTTGTTTAAATTTACTCGCATCCTCACACACAAAAGAGATACACTTACCCAAATCTCGAGAGATCATTTTAGAGAGATATATCCGGTGAGATTTGCAAGTCGAAGCATTAATTTTAAAAGGTGATCTACAAATTACTCTTATGATACTTAAAATTGTTTTAAGTGATTCACACTACGCAAGTTGAGTTCTATAAAGGATTTTCCTTGTTATTATGTGAGTTTACCTTTAACATACTTCATAATTCATTTCTTGTATTCCTTAAATGATGGATTGGATGATATATCTCTGTCTAGAGATGAGATTAACTTCATTTTTCAAATAAAGAATTTTTTGGGTATATTCACTACAAACCCTCATGAGACAACACTTGTCCTCTAGGGCAATCTAGAGGTTTAATGGCTTGTTGCACATGCTAAGTGCAATAGCTTGTACCCGCGAAAGTGGCACACTTTTGATTTCTTATCTTATTTTCTTTCTTTCTTTCTTTCTTTCTATTTTTGCTTGAGGACTAGCAATGTTCTGTTTGGGCTTGGTGTGATAAGAACCCAAAAGTGTTATATTTATACCTCAAATAGACGCATTTTACTTGATAATTCTTAGTAAAATGGGTCTTATGCGCGTTCATGTTTATCCTGTAGGTCAAATGTCATTTGCAGGTTCAAATGCTTCAAATCAAGGCAAATACGACATTTATGTTGTTCAAAAGGAGTTAAACCCAATCCCCGTACCTATTAACCAGTCCCCAAACCCGAACCTAAACCTACACTGAGTCCATACCATCCTTATTTGTGTCATTTTTAATTTTTAGAATTTATTTTATATTTTGTTTTTAATCTTGTATAGTTTTAGGATTTATTTCTGTGTCGGATATTTTTATATAGATGTGAGTTTTATTTTTATTTGATTCTCTTTTTTAGTTTCATTAATATTATACTTTATTTTTATTAGGATAGGTTTATTAGTTTTATTCTTTTAAGTCTTTTTATTTATAGATTTGGAAATTGTATTTTTTAATTGATTTTATTTCTTAGATTTTTAAATATTTCTAGGAGTTTAATTTTTAATAGGTTTAATTTTTTTTCTTAGATTTTATTTTTAGGTTATAAATATTTATGTTTGTTTTTATTTTATTTGCACACTACACACACACTAACACACACTCACTATCATATACCTCACCACACTCAAAACTTACCTCATCATCTTCTTCCCTCATCTCCTTCTTTCTCCTCTCTCCAAAACCTCCATAGACAAATAAACCTTAAGCCATTTCTAAACAAACCTCCAACTCTCATCCCAAACAAACTAAACCCGGAACCCACTTGTTGAAACCCAATGACCCCACCTACCTTTATTGCCCATCCATCCTGGACGGACTTCCTTTAAACCCAGAATCTCCGACTAGCCACAAGATTAAACCCATGATCCGAGCTTCGGCCACAACAAACCCCTTTTACCTAAAAAATTGGACCTTACCCCGGCGATTCTAACCCAAACTCGGAACAAAACCCGAAATATAGACCCACAAGCTCTTTAACCCGACCTCCTTCAATTCGGGCACCCAACAACCCGAGAAAACCATACCCGAATTACCTGCAATAACCCAACTGTCACCATACCCGGATACCCGCATCGAACCCAGTCGGCCAGACCCTATACCTCCGTACCCACTTAACCCGTACCTACACCCATTTCGGTGCAACTCTCCCCACCTACTTCTCACACCCTTTTCCAATCCCCGCTACAAACTCCACCAAACCTCGGCACCAAACCCATCATCTACAGTTCCCCTATCTCTGAATAAAATAAGACTCTTCATTTCACACAAGGGGCATCAAAGAGTGCAAGCGTGTAGAGGAAAGGCTTAGGAGCTCCATTTTTTAGCCCATTTTTATTTTTAGATTGTATAAAAAAATTATTTTTTTTTTTTTTTTATAATTTTTTTTAGTGACTTGAGTGAGCCAAATATATTGTGAGACACAAATTTTGGAGTTTTGGCATTTTTTTTTAGTGTTGCAATATTTTAGAATAATGGGTGCACTTAATTGCTCATGTTTGAAAAATTATTATTGAGTTCAAGGAGACTTTGTTCAATTATTTTTTCTCATTTCATTTTAATTTGTATGTCTCTTATTGTGTCATTATTACATTTTATATGTAATAATATCAAAATGAGAGGCAAAATACTCTATTTTATAGGGTGAGATGAAACCCTTAACTTAATTATTTTTATTTTCAGTTTGTTTATTTATTATGCCCCTTTAAATATTAATATTATAATATTATAATTTATATTTACGCCTCGAGAGAGGGTGGATTATTTTCGAGAGAAAATTGTAAATTCATATTATAATATGTATTCATTAAGTAAACTAGAGATAGGCAATTTTAGAATGATATTGTAGTTTGAATTTCTCAACTCTAAAACTTAACTTTTAATGATTTAAAGTACTTTTGTGAATTTTTCCTAGCAGGTGATTTATCAGAAAATGTTTAAATCTAATTTTTGTGAGTATGTGAAATTTAAATATTAATTTTCTAGAAGGACTATATGTAACTTTACATTTGCAACGAGAGTTGATTTGTGAATTTATATATGTTTTGGGGTATTTCAAATAGATAAACTAATTAATAAAAATAAATAGGTTAAGTGGTATAGTTTAATCCCTTGAATTATCTCATTATTGTTTTTCCTCATATTTAGCTCATTTTATCATTTTCTTTATTTGTTACCGTAGTTTTAATTTTAGTTCATAATTAGTAGTATAAATATCCCTTCAAAATTATTTAAAAAATCATATTTAGTCTTCACTTTGTTCTTGGCCACATTAAGGAGCGCGGATTAGCCCCTTACTTGCCAATATACAGTTTTAGTGTGTTTGTAGGTACCAAAAGGGATTTTTGATTGACCGTCTTTACTCTACAACGACATATACGCAAAAGACGAGTTATCACCGATAATTACCCATTAAGATAATGATTTATTTTGAATCGTATATAAGTTGCCATACTAGCTCATTTTTTTTTACACAATTAGACCCATTAATTTAGTGACATAACTAACTGTCATTTAGTAAAATTTATTATGACTAAATTAACATTAACACTAATCCAACCCGATAACTGTCGTGTCTTTTTGAGTTGACACTAGTATGAATTGAAATCATTAAGGACCTACCCATTAACTCATAACTTCAAGTCAGTTCGGATTTTTTTATTGTGTTGTGCCTCATTTTTTTCAAGTCAACGAAAAATATACATAAACGAGTGATTTTAATGTGTATAAGGTGGTATTTTTCGGTGTTTTGGAAAAGAGATTTAAAGAAAAATAAATGATGGAATGTTTTTTCAATCTTGAGCACTTGACAATCCCTCGAGATCACCTTTGGAGGTGGGGGTTGCCTCTCTACACTAACCATTTGTTCAAATTTTAGACACCTAATAGGTAGGGATTTTGGTTAATTTCATATTTAAATGTATTTAAGAATGAATTTATGTAGTTTCATGTGTGTATACATATATTTATGAATGTTGGTAGTTTTCTGCAAGCATTACATATGTAAAAGGATTATGTATAGGTTATATACATATATTTGGAAGTGTTAATTATATTGTGCATTTGGTTGAAATGGTTATTATTTTTTGTCGAAAAATTTGAAATATGAAATTAAGGGTTGGTTTTTAATAATAATTTGAAAATATTAATTAACCCTAAACTTTTAAAACATTATTATTTTGATCCAAAGAATGTTATAAATTATTTTTTATCCCCAAAACTTTATATTCAAGGTTTCGATTCAATTTTTTTTTTGAAATTATAGTTTGAAATTTGGAATTATTAAAAATTGTTATTTGACCATAAAATGTATTTTTAGGAGTTATTTACAAAATATCCTATGGAATTTAAATGTTTATAAAACAGCCCCTGAACTTTTGAGTAGTTAAAAAAAGCCCACAAACCTTTTGATAGTCGCAAAACATCCCTTAAAATTTTTATAGTTAAAAATCAGCCCCTATAACTTTTAATATTGCGAATAAACCCCAAAATTTTAGTAAAACTTCAAAGTGCCAATAAACTTGTGATTCTAAGAATTAGTCCCTAATAATTGAATGTTATTGGACTTTAATTTAATCAAGAAGTTACAAATTAATCTTGATATTTTAGAAATTATGAAATTGTAATACCCCATATTTTTTATGATTTAAATAATTATGGGAGTAATTATTATCGTGGGATTAGTTGAATTAAAATGTGAAAATTTAATTGTTAAATTAATCCGAATTTAAAAATAAATATTAACTAGCGTGTCAAGGGTTAATACTTATTGAGTTAATATTACCGTGTGATATGTAATATGGAACTATATACTTTGATAAATTGTCGAGAGTTAATAATACGACAGTTTGATAATTTAAGTCTGACACGCGTGTGAGTCGTCTCGGGACTAATTGAATGGAATATAAAAATAAATTATTTTTATGTAACTCGTATGGTGATTTCGAATGCGCCGTTGAGTCCGGAAGGGTCGGGATAGTCAAAAAACTCTACCCGGGTATTTTATTTGAACTCAGGGAGGTTTTAGGCCAAACCGGCACCCAGTTCGGATAGTTTTGTAATTTGGACTTTTAGAAAAAAATAAATAGACGAAAATTAGAGATTAATTATATCACCTACGGGAGTTCCATTAGGGTTAAGTTACAAAAAAATTAAGAACGACCATAGAGGGTGTGAGGGAGAACCAATTTCCAAGAGAGAAGGCTCAATTAGCACCACCTTGCACAATCGTGACCATCAACGCGTAGATCGAGAAGGGAGGAACACGTCTATGCCAACATCACCAAAGAATTCAGACCTTTGATTTAAGGCAAGTATTTATTACTTTCTTTCTTTAGCAATAATCATACTCATGTTAAAGTAGGTGTAATTAACCATTGATTTATATGTTAATTGGGTGAAAATTTGAGTTTAAATGATGAATCGAGGTTGGGTTAATTAGTTTATGATATTCCTTCATGTATGTAGAGGTTAAACTACGAAATTGAATCATGTATTGATGAATGAATCTGAGTTGATTAGGTTCTTTAATTGAAATTCTGGAAACTAGGGTTCATGTGAATTAACTTGGGGGTTTTGTATAATTATGGTGATTAATGACGAATTAAGGATCCTAGGGTGTTAGGAATGACTTATAATCTGATATGGGTTTATGAGTATTGATGATGAGGTGTTGGGAATTAAATTTTAGAGGTTTTTAGGTTCTAAAATGGCGAGAAACACTGAAAATCTGGCCAGAAAGACGAACAATGCAATATCGAGTTCAAATGACATGCCATCTAGTTCGAGTGACAGAGGGAATTTCTGGGATTTTTCTTCGAGTCCAAATTTGGGTTTATCGGGTTTCTTGGAGTGGGAGAAAATGAACGATAGTAAACTAAAACAAAAAAGAATTTCGAAAAAAGTATGTGAGACTTAATACTTTAATTAGTTCGGTATAGAGAGAATGTACCTTGGAGATTACGAGAGAGATAGTAATCTAAATATTTATACTATACGTAATGTTGAGATTTAAAATACATATGAGAAGTATATATGGAGGTTGGAGAAATACCTATAAATTATAATAGGATGTGTGTATGCCTATTATGCGATATTATTATTAAGAGCACTAATGGGTGATAACCCGCGGGTGAAAGAATCTTATTGTTAGGTGCACTAATGAGTGATAACTCCGGGGTGCAGGGATTCCATTGTTAAGTGTACTAATGGGTGATAACCCGGGGCTACAAGAATATTATTATAAGTGTACTAATGGGCGATAACCCGGGGGTACAAGATTATTATTATAGGTGCACTAATGGATGATAATTCGTGAGTGCAGTATTATTATGGTTAGTTGCGCTAATGGGTCTTAGCCCGGGGGCGTAGTATTAGAATATATATATATATAGGGAAGATGTAACTATATGTATATATACATAAACTTGTGAATCATTCTACTGTGTATAGTTAGTAGAGATAAAAATGTTAATATATAAAATAAATCCTAAGAGTATAATTGATTTATTATGAAAAAGAGAAAACATATTAATTAGCCGTTCGACATAGGCTAATTTCAGAATGTATTGTATGGGTGATACGGGTACACTACTGATGAGTATATATACTATTAGAATGACTTCAGACTAGTTAGACTAGGTGGTATAACTAGGGGAAAATTAGATGTACGTTAGGCGTGCACAATAGACGAGAGGTGAGAAGCTCATGTGAGAATTCGATAACTAACATGCGTATAAGACTTGTTTTAAGAACCAGTTTTAAATACTTGCTAAATCATTTTTTAAACCTTGGCCCTGACCCGTTTATTGCATCTTTTCTCTATTTTTCTATATATATATATATATTATTCCATGTGCTCAGCCACAGGGGTACCTGAATTATAGATTGGACTGTTAGACGTGTTGCAGTTATTATGGAAGTTGTAGGTCCTTGCAGTAGACGCAATCTTTTCTTTTCATTCAGTTTCTCTTAAACTTCCTATTTAGGGCATGTGTCTCCCGCTTCTAGTCTTTTATCAGAGATATTGTATTTAGTTTCTTTTATGGATTGGTTTCAATACTTATTATTCCTATGTATCGTGAATGGATTATAATTTACTTTTGGAATGTTGACGTTAAATGGTTTTATTAAAAAGGGAAAATGTTTTGACACTTAGCTTAATTATATTATAGGTAATTAATATGGATTATATTGTTTTCGACAGTGATGTTAAGAATGAACCGACCGTATATCCTGTTTTAAAATTTGGTAAATGACTGATCACCCTATATTTAATTGGGCGGTGTGTCACATAAATGAACCTTAAATATTGTGTTAAATGAATTCAAGTCTAAAAAGGTTCAAGAAGATAAAATTATATGTTGAGTATACATAAAGGGGGGGATAAAAATAGTAAAATTATGCATAAAGTGTTTTGCATGGTTTGACCCTTTGGAGGAGTATAAAATGTTAGAATGTAAAGGGAGCATAAAATGGTTGTTTATATTAGTAATAGATACAATGTAAACCGTGTAATTTGTTAAATATGACGAAAGTAGGGTATTTAGTTAAATACGAGATAAATTTTCAATCTCTCGTTCAAACAAGGATCATACGAGGGCCTCATTTGAGAATTTTGTTATTCATTTTTAAATAAAAGAAAAAAGGCATGCTTTGTGTTATTTTATGAAGTTTAAAAATGAGAAAAATATATTTAAGTCCCATTTGTCATGTCAACATATATATAAGTCCTATTGACTTTTCAACAATCATATAGGTCCTATTCCAACTTTTTAGGGATTTTTTTCACAATTTTATCCTTTTTAAAACCAATCATCCGTAACTTCCTTTAGGAAGTTACATAAGTGGTTGGACTTTTTTTCATCTTAAAATGATCATAACTTTTGATTCACAAATCCATTTTTCGTAAAATTACTATTTTTGAAATCTGCTCGACGAGATCTATCAAACAAGATCCATGAAGCCTATAAAATTTCAAAGAAAAAAATTACACAAACAGTAAACTTTACTATATGCACTAGAATATGAAATAGTTTGATATATGTGACATTTTCACAAACAGACAGTAACATTTACTGTGGTAATATATATATATATATATATATATATATATATATATATATATATATATCTGGTGGATCCAAACCCTTTTTTTCCAAAATTATCTTATATTTAAAGGTACGCGCTAGCGGCATCCAATCCTTACCCCCATTGTTGGAGATTCAACGACCTTCATCAGAGCTCCGATTTGGGGTGGGTAGTGGTGGCATGTGGTGCCGCTGGCGCGGACCTTTGAAAATAAGAGACTTTTGAATAAATGGGTTCTGGATTCACCGGAGTGGCATGTGGTGCCACTGGCGCGGACCTCTGAAAATAAGAGACTATTGGATAAATGGGATTTGGATCCTCCGGATCGCCGATTTGGGGTAAATAGGGGTGTCATTAGGTGCCGGTGGCGCATACCTTTAAAAATAGGAGCATATATATATATATATATATATATATATATATACTGTGTAATGTGATAACACAGTAAATATTATTATTTGTGAAAATGTCACAGATATTAAACTTTACTGTACACACCAGAAAATGAAATAGTTTTATATTTGTGACCTTTTCACAAACAATAACACTTACTGTGTTAATATATTTATGAAATAGTTTTATATATATAACATTTTCACAAACAGTAACATTTACTGAGTTAATATTACACTATATATATATATATATATATACAGAGAGAGAGAGAGAGAGAGAGAGACACACACACACACACGGTAGATCCAAACCTCTTTTTTTTCGAAATTTCCATATTTTTAAAGGTTTGCGCTAGCGACATTCAATCCCCACCACTACTCACCCCCATTGTCGGAGCTTCAACGACCTTCATCATAGCTATGATTTGGGGTGGGTAGTAGTGGCATAGGGTGCCGCTGACGCGGACCTCTGAAATTAAGAGAATATTAAATAAATGGGGTTTGCATCACCGGAGCTCCGGTTTGGGGTGAGTAGGGGTGGCATTGGGTTAGGTTTATATCTGTAATATTTTCACAAACATTAACATTTACTGTGTTCATATAATATAGTGTGTGTGTGTGTGTATTTATATATATACGGTGGATCCAAACCTCTTTTTTATGATATTATCTTATTTTTAACGGTCCGTGCTAGCGGCATCCAATCCACACCACCACCCACCCCCATTGTCGGAGTTCCAATAACCTTCATCAGAGCTCTGATTTTAGGTGTCATGGGATGTCGATGTAACATTTTCACAAACAGTAACATTTATTATTTATGAAAATATTACAGATATAGACCTAACCCAATGCTACTCGTACTCACCCCAAATCAGTATTCCGGTGGATCCAAATTACATTTATCCAATATTCTCATATTTCATAAGGTCCGCACCAATGGTACCCCATGTCACCCCAAATCAGAGCTCTGATGAAGGTTGTTAGAGCTCCGACAATGGGGGTGGGTGGTGATGGGGATTAGATGCCGGTAGCTCGGACCGTTAAAAATAAGACAATATCATAAAAAAATGGTTTGGATCCACCGTGTATATATATAATAATGCTATTGTGCGGACTAGACCACATTTTAAAAGTGCGGACCGAATATGTGTCTCCTGGCAGTGAGCCTAATTATAGGCACACTCTCTCTCTTTTCTGGGCTCACCGCCAGGTAACACATGTCAACTCCGCATTCTTAAAATGTGGACTAGTCCGCACAAGAGCAATATTTTATATATATAAATATATATACTGTGTTATAACACATTAAATGTTATTATTTGTGAAAATGTTACAGATATAAATCTAACCCAATGCTAATCCTACTCACCCCAAACCAGAGCTCCGGTGGACCCAAACCCCATTTATCAGATATTCTCTTATTTCCTAAGGTCCGCGCCAGCGGCACCCCATGTCACCCCAAATCAGAGCTCTGATGAAGGTTGTTGTAGCTTCGACAATGGGAGTGGGTGGTGGTGCAGATTGGATGCCGCTAGCGCGAACAATTGGGAATAAGATGATATAAAAAAAAAGAGGTTTGGATCCACCGTATATATATATACACTATGTTAACACAATATATGTTACTGTTTGTGAAAATGTTACAGATATAAACCTAACCCAATGTCAGCCATACCCACTCGAAATCGAAGCTCTGATGAAGCTTGTTGAATAGCGTGGACCTTTAAAAATAAGATAATTTTGAAAAAAAAGGGTTTGGATTCACTGTGTGTGTGTGTGTGTGTGTGTGTGTGTATACTACGTAATATTAACATAGTAAATGTTACTGTTTGTGAAATTGTTACAGATATAAACCTATTTCTCTTTCTGGTGCGTACAGTAAAGTTTATTGTCTGTGTAATTTTTTTTCTTCGAAATTATATAGGCTTCATGGATCTTGTTTGATAGATCTCATCGAGCAGATTTCAAAAATAGTAATTTTGCGAAAAATGAATATGTCAATTAAAAGTTATGATTACTTGAAGATTAAAAAAAAAGTTCAACCATTTATGTAACTTCCTCAAGGAAGTTACGGATGGTTGGTTTTAAAAGGGTGAAATTGTGAAAAAAAGTTCCAAAAAAGTAGGAGTAGGACTTATATGTAAGAGAAAAATATGGTGGAACTAGAATGTCTAAAAAAAGGTCTAATAAGATCGAAATGAGAATGCCCCTTTAAAAATTAGTTTAAAATAAGAATTTTTCATAATATTATTTTTTATCTTTATTTTATGGCAGGCCGATTACTTCGTACAAGCAACACAGTTTTATACGAAGCTCACTTCATAGAATTTCTCAGTACGCCATAGAACTCTCTCGTATAAAGATCGTATGAAGCCATATCATATGAGAGATTTGTACAAGAAGAATGTTTCCTTTTTAGGATACCTTGAACATTTTATACATCATAAGTGAGTGCCTTCTCATACGAATGACAGGGTTTCTCATTTGAACAAGGGTATAAAATCCTAGGCATGTTATTTTATACCTTTAGGGTTTTTGTAACTAACTAAAGTGCGTTTTTTTATCACTCTATAATAGAAATTTTTATCAGAGCAACAACAAATTTGATCCATGTTATTGTTACTTGAAAACAATAATCGTGCTAAATTGTTTGATCCGATTTAAACAAACCATTTTCTACAACAATGGTGATCAAATCCACACAGAGGATTTATGTGTGCTGAAGTCACACTCTGGATTAGTGGATGTAGAAGAACGCGGGTTGTGTTTAGTTATTGAGGTGCTATGGTAAAATACAAAGAGAGATATAGTGTGGAAAGAGGTTGAGAGTAATAATGTGGAGGGAAAAAGAGTGACTTGCATCTAGTTTAATTATAAGTCGTGTCTTATTGCATATAGAAGTCCTGAAAATTCATTAACACAAGTGGGATTTGTTGAGGGTGGACATAGTGGTTTTTCCCACAAAGGTTTTTGCTCAAATTTTTGGTGTTTTTTGCAATGACATTTATTTTTCTCAATTTGTTTTAACGTTACCTCACATGAAAATTGGATCTTATTAATAATACAGCATGAATGGATAAAATTTACCTTAACTAAAATTAATTAGATTTAGTTTGAACCAGAAATGATGTGTGGGATAATTACCTTTTGAAACTCATTAAAATTGGTTAATTAGGATTAGGCAACCCATAACACCTGTGTGTTTGTGTTTCCTAGATTTTTCAATTATCTCGACAGGCTTCAGGCTGAAAGAAAAGTTATAAATAAATAAATGAGCTAATTCACTAAATTTCTTTATTGGGCCTCAATCAAGGTTTTGGTACCATGTGTGAGATACTCTTGTGAGCATGAGAGATTTTTTTTGGCAACAATTACATTAGCTACAGAGATGATATCGAAAAAATATTGATATTGCTCCACGAATTGTACAATTTATAATTATCATTAAACTTCAGTGTTATCACATGGGGGTTTGAATTTTTTTCGGGTTGGAAAATTTACAATGCTTAGGACGGAGGGAGAACCCTCCATATACCATCTTTGGATCGAGCCCTTTATTTTTTAAAATCATCGAGCTTTTTATTAAGCCACTAAATGGAGTTATTCCTCGCATTTTTAATATAAATAAGATTATAACTAGAGCCGTTGGCCAATAAACCATTGTAATTTTTAGTTGAACCATTATTTTATTAGAGACCTAGACCTTGTTGAGCCCCTCTAAGTTGAGGATTTTTTTGCAGTTTTCCCATAGGCCCATCACTACTTATGCCATCTCCAATGGAGAGGCTTACAGTCTAAATTTAAACATTTTAGGTTCACAGTGGGTATAAAAATATGTACATTCCGGTGAGAGAAAACATAGAGGAAATGTAAATGTATATTGTGGCTAGATGGCGGATAAGTAGGGCCCATGGATCTGGACGGTACACAGTTGGCCATCCAGGCCCCGGACGGTTAACTGTTGTTCGTCCAACCCTTTTTTTTTAAAAGTCTCTAACGGCTATAATGTAACTACTATTATATTTTTTAACGAATATATTTAATCTGTATATAAATATCTAATCCCAAAACTATTAAATTAGAAATCCAATATTTATCCTTTCAAATATATGTTATGGATCCTCCCTCTCAAAGTACTCCAACTAATTCATATCGGTTACCAAATTTCACTTCGCATGAAGAAATATTATTGTGTCATGCATATGTAAAATATTCCATAGATGGGGCTATCGGGACAAACCAAACCTTACTTACGATGTGGGATAGAATTACTAAAGAATATAACTCTAGCGAGGGAGTTAACTACAAACGTAGCGAGAATGCGTTTCAGGGGAAATTTCGAACAATAAGTAGAAAGTGTTTATTGTATACAACAAAGTTGTCTCGAGCATACGGAGACAAAAAAGATAGCGGCACGACGAAAGTTAATTGGGTAATTACACTTGGTTACGATTAATTTATTATTTAAATTTAATATTCTTAATTTATATAACAAATGCTACAAATATTTTTTGTAGATAGAACGTGCTAGTGATAACTTTCGTGCTGATATGGGTCATAAATTCGTGTACGCTCATTGCTACGAGGTGCTCAAGGATTTGCCCATGTTTACCATGTCAACCACGGGTTCACAATATATGGATGAAGACATAAATGAGAGTCCCAATGATTCGAACAATCCTGAAAATTGCGACTTCAATAATGGCTTACAACGGATGGTGAGACGTAAAGAGACAAAATTGAAAGGGAAGAAAAGAGCAACCACCAACAGTGTGGCTGCACACACGGCCCTGTTAGATAGCAATGATGAATTCAACACACTTTATTCCAAAAATTCTGCAGAATTGCAATTAATAAATAGGAATCTGAATGACAAGATTGATAATTTAATTTCAATTCGCAACAAAGAGTACGAAGCACAACTCCAACGTGATGAAGATCAAATTATGTACAAGGATACCACTAACTTCACGCCCCTGCAACTGGCCTTTCATGAGATGCGAATGAATGAGATAATGTATCGTTATACTGTAGCATATCGGAACATGTCTCAAGAATAGAGTTACATGATTTTATATGTTGAGCAATTTCATTTCATATTAAGTTCTTTTCAATTGCTTTCAAATACTATTTGTTATTTTAAATATTTATATCACCCAAAAAAGTGTTGAAAATCCCAAAAGCGTCATCGACAAGAGATGCTTGTGTAGCAGATCCCTTGGGATCTTGTGAGGGTGGCTGGGAAATATTAGGAGAACCAAGAGGATATGCATCTCCGTATATGTAAGGCGGTGTGTGTTGGTGAATGGGGTAGTCTCCCGCAGATGAGGCTGGCTGGGAAACACTAGGTCATGCGCCTCGCAGATGAGCATTCTCTTCATCTTTTTCTTGCAACATCCTCATTAACATAAGCTCACGTTCTAACATTAGGGATTTAATTTTCTGTATGTAGTCCTCTCTTAGGTACACCATTTCACGCCATTGTGATCGTCAGTAGAATTCACTAGGCGGTAGAAGATTTGGCATAGTAGGCGGATGTACTTGTACAAATGTTGTGTTATTCCCACTTAAATCGATAACTTCAACATCACGTGATAAGGGTAGCAAATCTGAAGAGGAATATAATCCTTGTGTGTTGTACGTATGTGGAGCCTCCCATCTATCTGATGGTGCGATGGGTACCCGTACATCATCTGGTACAATCGAGGCAAACCCAATCACGTTATGGTTTTTCCATCGAAATACCGTGGGTAGAATTGAACCCTTGCCCGCAATCTTCCAGTATGTAAGGCATTCCTCCAGCGATGACATTGTCATATGAGCAATTGCAGGTTCCCAGTTTTCGATGTGTTGTATATATATGTTTCTTGGAATGAATGACATTGGATAAGGTGGGTTATCGGGAATAGCAATATGGCTTGTCATTTGATGGTAGCACCGGTCTCCGAGGTACCAAGTGCCACCTAACTCCGGATCGAAAAGCATGTACCGTCTCTGAGCCAAATCATACGCAACAACAGGGCCTTCTAACTGGTTTTCTGGCAATCCCACAAATGGTTGCCATATAATTGACTCGGGAGAATGCATTTCTAGTTTCTCCTGCATGGCCCATAGTTAAATCACAGTTGGCCGATTAGAGCGCCACGTTAATTTGTCACCCATTGTAACATTCTTGGACACCTTTCCAATGCGTGGTCGAGTAAGAGTCGGGCCATCGTACGGAGATACTCGTACCCTAGGTACTGCAAAATTAAATAACAAATCATTAATAATTGGTTACTTATAAATCAAGTACCTTTATAAATTATCGAGAAAATTGAAATGTGGGGACGGTAGACTTTACCTCTACAATTCGCCAGAAATAATTAACCGTTTTCTGCTCATTTTTTGTGCATGCATCGAGGGCGTAGTAAACTCGTGCAAGAATGGCAGAACCCCAATCCCTATTAGCCATGTTGTTTAGGTTATGTAAAGATGGTGCCCAATCCAAACTTACTGAATTAACTGCAGTGGAAAAAAATATGGAACTCATAACGAAAACAATAAAAGAACGACAAACTTGTTCAATGCTTGCTAATATGTCCTCCGGAGCTTGCGCACTCCAATGAAACAAGTACAATTTTAGGGTCCTGCAGGATATGTTTCGTCCTTTGCGTTTTGGATTGCCTATTCTGGGAAAATATAATTCGAATATTTCATCCACGGTATGCGGACTACTCGTAGGAAAGGGGGAAAAATTGGATGGATACCAATTTGAATTCCTATAAAATTAATAAAATTTAATGGGTAATAATTACCGAAAAATTCCTATAAATATAGAATAAATTGCGTAGAATTATATTCAAATATTACCGGATAAATGCAAAAAATCGAAAGGGGTAATCCCCAACTCCACACAAGGTAGGTGAAATGTATGCGTTATCTCCGACTACCTATTAATTAGCGCTGCCGTCATTTGATTGTCTGAGTTAGGAAAAGTTTCCCTAAACAAATGACTGAATCTGAAATTTTCGATGATATCTCGAACTTCCGGAACATGGGCTAAACGAGCGTATACTTCTATTGGACCTTGTAGATTCCTGCGCATGTGAAATTGACTCTCATTTGCATGCGCATTATGATAAATTATTGCGTCTCTCGCATGTGGTCTACTAGCGTCATACACCCGAACCAAATTTCTATACACGATTGACAAGGTTGGTTAGGGGGATTCTCGTTTATGTTAGAGGCTTTGCCACACCATTTTCTTTAAATAACATGCATTTTGGATGATAAAATTGTTTAATAATATAAATAAATATGAGTGTTTAAAATTGGATTGAAAATATGATATTTGGTATGGTAGGTGCTAATATTTGTATGAAAACAAATAAGTTTTTTGACATTGATGTGAAATGAAAATGAGATGATTTTGAATGGTATTTATAGGGGTTGGTTTTTAATTATATGTATTTTAAAAGATACATTTTATAACGGACGGATTGATAACGGTTGGATTTCGGACTGTTGGGGGGTGGGGCCTGGACGGGTGTCAGTTGTCCGTACATGGCTTTGTCGGCTGACTCTTCCCCGTCCAACCACGACCACGTCACCTTTGCATCTTCTTTTAGCCTCTCTATTGTGTAACCTCTTCCCACAACCAACCTCCAAAGATGTAAATTTACGTCTTCTTTAGCCTTTCCATTGGAGATGGCCTTATCTATGAGAATTGCACCAGTTTAGGTCAACCAATTCAAAGTTCAAGCCTTTGTTGAGTATAATAAAAAGAACTAGGTTGAAAGGGTTAAATTATGTTTCTCCTATATTTAGTTATGTGCATTGTGGATGCTTTCCCAAGGTTCTAAGGACATCCTTCCGATTGACATACTTTTAGTTTAGGACATAGTATGGGTATAGATCCAATAAGACTGTGTTGGAAAAGATTTAAGATCAAAATACTAGTTTGTATCATCAAAAATAGAGTTTCCATACATTTTCTGACAGGGATTTTATGAGAAAGGTATAACTGGTAAGTATATGACACACTTTTGTGTTTTGGTTTAATTTAGATTGCAATTATGGACAAGATCTTCTTATAGATTATGTATTTTTAGGACTTAAAATAATATTGATTATGGATATAGGACAACAAACATTTTGTTTCCATTTTTAGTCCATAATTTCAAATTAAAGGGACACGTGGCATGCTGTGATTGGTTGACGTTTTATGAAAATGCGTCCGCACCAGCGGCTTTATTAAAAAATAAGGACTAAAACTATAAATAAAATGTAAGTTGTCATATTTTCAAAATACATATTACAATAGATCCTAAGTTTACAAAGCCTCATTTTTTATTCATTATAAACATATTTTTTAACTGAATAGAATAAAGCAAAGAAGACTTTTATATTTTTATTTTAAAAATTAATAATTTTCTCTAATATCTCATTCTAACGAGGGATCATACGAGGGCATTGTTCGAACGAGGTCTTCGTACGAGAATTTTTTTAAAAGATTAATTTTTATTCCTATTTTCTAGTATAATGAGTAATTTGTATAAAAGAATACTACGAACAATATAGTTCCCCTGTAAGAAGTTAAATTCATATCATAAGATATCTTAGTGTGCGGGTTTTCTTATAGAATACCTCGTGTGATGTACACATCTTATGTGGGTTCATTATAGTTGGGATGAGAGGGTGTATTAATCTAACGGGGGCTTAAAATCGTAAGACCTCGTTTGATGCGCCGTATAAGAGGTTTGTATTGGATAAAATTATCCTATCCAATATTTGGTGTAATTTAAGATGGGATATGAGATGGAATAAGTTATCCAAAGTGAGCCCCTTATCCCACAAGGAGTGGGATAAAAAAATCCCACCTAAAAGGTCGTATAAGATTATACAGTGTCAAAATTTGATTAAAAATTACTACACTACCCTTATTAAGTTATAAAAAAACTCATGCAACTTGTACTAACTCAAGTATTAGATAATAGTCGACGATCCATTTGATTCACATAATTTTTCATTCATATTTTTCATCACGGTTGGTAACCTCCTCATTTTTTTTTCTATTTTTTTCTATTTGTTGTTTTATCATGAACTACTATTTTGGTTTAAATCGATGCAAATATTATGTTAACTCACCTACTAGACAAGTTGAAAGTTATATGTTTTTAATTCACCGCTAATATTTTGTTACACGTATTTTTTTAAATGTATTATTAACCTATATGTTAGACAAGTTGAAAGGTGTGCACAATTCAATTTATTTGTTTTTGTATGTTTTCGGCGACTATTTTGGGTAAAATCGATGTTATTCAGTTGTGACTTCAAGCAATTTTCTGCAACTAATTTGTTTTGAATCGAAAGAGAAGATAGTAAGCAACCAGTTTTACTATCTCATTATTTCTTGCGGCTAGTTTGTGTACACACGATTTTTGTATGCGTGTAAATGATTACTAGTGGTTGAGTGTGTACAAATTATAAATACAAATACAAATACATATTTTCATCTCATAATATTATTTTTTTTAACATCCCACGTGGAATTAAATATTATATTATTGAGTTAAAATATGTGATAACAATATATTTTTGTATTTTTTGATTATTAAATACAAAAGAAGGGTATTTTTGGAAAACTGGGGATAAATTAATCATATCCGGAGAATTTCAAACACATGACTGTATTATTATATCTCATCCCGTCTTCTTATTCTGAACTATTCCAAACGCAGTATTGGAATAAGCCTTATACCGTCCATCCTTATCCTATCCAATCCGACTCTTATCCTATCCTATCCGGACCCCTTATACGGCGTATCAAACGAGGCCTAAGTGTGTTCTTTTATGACTCTAGGGTGTTTGTAGTTTATAAAAGTTTGTTATCTGTTATACTACAACATACCTTTTTCATCAGAGAGGCCATAAATTTTTATATTTTGTGATTGCTCAAGAACAACAACCTTGTGTGAACTGTTATATCCGTGTAAGAACAAACCATTTATTTTGCACCATTGGAGATCAAATCCATTTGAGGATTATAAAATAGAGGAACCATGTGGGATGCAGTCGCACCATAGATTAATGGATACCTAACAAAACCTACGTTTTTTTTTGTTACTGAGGCACTGCAGGAAAAGGAAATGATAGCTAGTATGGGTGGAGGTTGACATTGAGAAAGTAAAGGTAAGATTCATGGCATGTTATCGAGTATGCACTGTAAGTCGTGTGTTACTTACTATTTGTAAAAATTCTTGAACATTTATTAACTTTAACACTGGTGTAATTTGGAGAGGATAAGCAAAGGTTTCCACCCCAATGGTTTCCACACAAAAATTCGGTGTTATATGTGATTCCATTAATTTTTTGCAATTCACCTCACATGAAATTTGGATCTAATCAATAATATTGGGTAAATTAAAAAAATCGACTTTAGTTTATATTAATTGGACTTCATTCAAACCGAAATTGGTGTATAGAATAATTACCTCTTAAAACTTATGAAAATGGGTTAATTAGGCTTAGCCAACCCAGAACACATGTGTGAATGTGTTACCAAATCCCATATTTATTTTTGTTAGCTTCATTTGTGTTAGAAAATTTTACTTGGTTGCTCAATTGGTTGGTAGGCTTGATATTTATCACCATGTTTCTTTTCGATACTCATAGCTTTGAACCTTTAATAGGTAAAGGGTTTTCTCCTTATAGGCGAGTTATTTATTATACTTCATGGACTACATGTTCCTATCATTGATTATTTTCCTAGTTTTAGTGCAAGTTGTATTCTGGTATTGGATTGATTTTCAATGCATGATTATTTATATCGTAAATTAGATATGTATAGTTTTGTTTTCTTTTGGATCATTGAAGAAAATTCAAAATTAGTTTTTCTTTATTCTTTCAAAAATACAAAAAGATTTTCGTTTTTCATTGATAACTAGTGTTAAGAGAATTGAATTTGTTTGGATCACACGATGAATTTTATTTCCATATTCTTGGATTGAAAACTTAGGAAGGTAGTGTGAATCTATGCACATTTTCTTAATTGTTCATATAGAGTTATCTAAGAAAACTCATGTTGAATATGTGGCGGTCTTTACCATATCGTAACACGAAAATGAGTTAAACTAGGGAATATTTTTTATTTTGATCCAAAAAATTTACTTGAACTTATTTTTAGTCAATAGGGTCATGTTTTCTTCACTAGATTTTTTTTAGATGTGCCTATAAGAACCATTTTCTATGAATTTATTATAAAAAAGATGATACAAGTGTTGGTAAAATCTACTTTGAGTAGGTGATGGCTTCCATTGGCAAGATACTTATATTTTTCTCCTGATGAGAGAAAAAGAAAAAAAATGATCAATATAAATGCATACTCTCAAAGAATAAAATGTACACTCCAAAATCAAAATTTTGAGGGAGTTATAAAACCAATGGGTTTGCACATGCTAATATAGTATGAATTTTTGGCCTTATTGAGTTGTTAACACAAGCGGTTAAATATATGTCTTAATAGGCACTAACTTTTGTAAACTTTTTTTTTAATATGATTGAATTTATCGTTTATAACTTTAGGTTGAATTAGAGGGTTAGTTATTACACCCTTGAAACTTTAACTGGTCATCCTATTAAATGTAACACCCAAATGATAAGAAGGAACTTAGCGAGTAAATATGATATGGATATGATAATGAACAATAATGAATGTAGTAAATGAAGTACGAGATAGACCAACATAAAAAATTTAGAGTGGTCCAATCCATTGGCTTACTTACACTTTGGTGTAACTTATTTCTCACTATATGGATATTGTTTTACAAGTTACAAGTGTATTTTCTCTCACTAGAGAGTATTTTGACAGAGTAATATTAGTTTTTTATAATTATCTCACTTCTAGAACAAGTAAGAAGGTACATTGTATTTATAGGCGGCTTATGGTGTAATGTACACCCCAGTCACATGGAGTATACTGACTAAGGCGATTCTTTTAATTGTTGAAAAATGTCCTTCTAGAAGCTGCATAAAATGTTTGGAAATTATGTTCACATGCAATACTATCACTAGGGGTGGCAAAATGGGTCAACGGGTCATGTTTTCACACGACCCGACATGACACGATAAGAATCCAATGGACCCAAACACGACACGACAGGACAACATGTTTTTTTCCTTAACCCGAACACGACATGTTAAAAAATGGCACGAAACGATAACACGATAAGTAAATACTGTTCGATTGGACACGATTAGATCCGATCCAACACGACACGATTAGACCAGTTAGGGAGGAATTACAAAAATAGTGGGTCTAAATAGTGGTTGATAGTGGGTTTATATAGGATTTATGTCATGTCCTTAATTGGGTCACTATCGTGTCCTTATCGGGTCAATTTCGTGGCATAAATTGGACACGAACACAACACGAACCGTTAGCCGGTCCAAAACCCAAACCCGAATTAAACCCGAACACGAAAGACCGTGTCAAATTTATGTCAATTTTATTTCCTTTCGTGTCGTGCTATCGTTTTGTTCCCAAAATTGACACCACTAGCTATCACGTCCACTCAGTTTTGTAGGCATATAGTGACTCAAATACCCATTTTGGTAAATTTTGTGCATTATTAGCTTTTTAGTGTAATTTGGCCGACCTTGCCATGCTATGAATGTGAAGGTATGAGGCTGAGGGTATGAGGTTAGTCTTATGAGGGTATGAGGTCGACCCTATAAGGCCAACCAATTTTAGGTCAAGGGTCCAAAATAGTGATATTCTTGATATGAGGTCATTCATAGGATCATCAATGACCCTTAGGCTTATATCTTCTAAATTTCTCCGATTGTGATAGGAGATTAGAGTCTATGAGCTGATCCTCCTAAGTGTCAAATGTGATGAGGGTCCACTAATTGTGGGAGCTAACCCGTTATATGACGAATGTCATGAGAGTCTTTGAAATGATGCAGCCGAACCCCTATAGGACAAATGATTTTTAGGCCTAACCTTGGACTGAAGGTTCTAAAAGTATATAGACACATGGTCAAGTAGGTCAATAAAATATTGAAGCCAACTCCCTATAGGGTGAAGGTTAAGAGGGTTAATAAAATGTTGATGCCGAACCCCAATAGGCTAAAAGTTAAGAGGGTTAATAAGATGTTAAACTCAACCCCCTCTAGGCCGAAGGTCAAAAGGGTCAATAAAATATTGAAACCAGACCCCTATTGGCTGAAAGTTAAAAATGACAATATAATGTTGAAGTTGACCCCTATAGGCCGAAGGATAATAGGGTCAATGAAATATTGAAGATGATCCCCTATAGGCTGAAAGTCAATAGGGTGAATAAAGTGTTTAAGCTGACCCCCTGTAGGCTGAAGGTAAGAGGGTCAAAAAATTATTAAAGTCGACCCCTGTAGGCCAAAAATCAAGAGGATTAATAAAATGTTAAAGGTGACATGTTATATTTCAAAAGTCAAGAGGTTCAATAAAATATTGAAGTCGATTACTTGTAGGCCGAAGGTCAAGTGGTTTAATAAAATGTTGAAGTCAACCCCTCTAGATCGAAGTTCAAGAGGGTCACTAAAATGTTGAATCCAACCCCCTAAAGTTTAAAGGGTAAGAGGGTCATAAAATTTTGAATCCAACCCCCTGCTGGCTGATAATATTGATGCGTCTTCTCTTGATTCGAAGGACGATAACTAATAGTGAGTTATGCAAATATATATTTTGAATAATCTAACCCTTTTCGGACTTGTGTCGTTTGCACTTCCTAATGCTAAGGTTTGTCACGTGCGTACCAACCCATTTCCTCCCTAAAAAGGTTGGTTCTCAATTATAAAATAATTTCACAACTTCTCTCAAGAAAGACTTTCTCTCTATAGGACCGTGGCGAGAGCCTTCGACGGTTCTTAGAGTTCTTTGTTGTTTTTTTCTTTTATGGTAACATTTTCCATATCTAGATCTTTTTTGGCAATATCTTGTAGTTCATAACAATTTATTTCACACCGTTAAAATCATTAGCTAAATTTAGAGTTTTATTGAAGTTTATCAACTTCCAAAACACTTAATCTTTAGTATCATTAATACATTATGTTTGTGGGTTTTTGAATGCCTAATCCCTTTGAAGAGTTCTTCAAAGAGTTTAGAGCGAATCCTCTAGGGAAACCTTTCATGTTGAGAGATTATCCCAGGGGTATATTTGGCCAACCCCCATGCTAGTCATTTACCCCTAGAATCCTCATATTAAAGGTTCTCCTCTTCATGACCAAGAGGATTCAAACCTCCAACTAGAATTAGGCTGACTGTTCCCCATCATCCCAGTGATTGCTCTGTTGGCAACAATACCATGAGTCAAGATGAGGATTCCATCATGGCTGCTATAGATGATGTTCTTGCTGGTGTCCCGCTCCACCGTTCAACGAATATTATTACTTTGTCTTATTACTATAAAACCATTATTAAGGTAGAGAATATAGTTTTATCGTATTTTTTTAGTTATTCACCTTGTCCCTATGAGGCATCTTCTCCCTTAGACTCTGAAGCTTCCTCCTCCTCCTTTGAGGCTACTGTCACTAAGAGAGACCATGATGATTATGAGGCTATTGACCTTGAGTAATATGATTGATATTTGGAGAATACTTTACTCATGGATCTTGACAATGGTTTCCCCCCCTTTGAAATGTGATAGTGGTAAGGAAACTGTTGGCGATGAAAAGGTTTACATCTCAAATCTCTCACGAGTTTGTATTTATAGGAGTACCATCAATATGATGAAGGCTTGTAGTATCAGAAACTTCTATGGCATAAAATAATCCGTTAATATGTGGGCTCTAACTGAAGATAATAGAGCATATGATATCAAGAATGCCTTTGAGATCGCTTTATATGATGTCATGTTTTGTTTAATATTTTATCTTCCTTTCCACACTTGCATCCGAGATATACTTTTACACCTTGAGTGGAACCTACCCAGTTAACCCCAAATTTCTAGAGTATCATACTCGGCTTCACCATAGCCCAAAGGTTCTTCCATGCTAAGTATATAACTGAGGATATCTTTAAGACGTTAATACTCTCGGATCCACGAAGAATTTACCTGGATATTGTTTTTTGAGCCCTTATAGTCCAAAGCCTAAACTTGTGAAAGTTTGACAAACCTCCAATCATAATTGGAAGTCTAGATTATTTTATGTAAGTAGATATTGGAAATTTTTAGACGGGGAGGAATAAGAAGGAACCATATTGGTTCCTTGTGACTAGGGAAAGCCTCCCTTGGGCATTATAATTTCTTTACCTTTATCCTTTCATCGTAGTATTTATTTATTTCACTGCCAATGCTTACATTTTATTATTTATTTGGTTTTACAAATAAATTAACTCTGAGTTTGAGTGCTATGAATTGGCAGCTGGTGGATGACGTTGTTAACACCGGGATCAAACCCTACGAGGATTTATCACCTCTTGTAAAGCTTGGGAAGTTTGGGATTGTGGCCATCCCGAGGTCAGGGTTGGGGGTCTCCCGAGGAGCCATTTTTCCTTGCCTTTCGATGTGCGTGCAAAATTGTGTCCTTTATTGGGGTGCTTGGATGTCGCCGATGTGGGGGTGACATGTAGAAATAGAGTCACTATGTTATTTTGCAAAAAACAGGAAAAAGAAATGTTATGGCCTTGAGAGAACGACATCAAGGACAATTCTGATGCTTGCAAAACCAAGTAATTCAGGGTCCGGGGACTAAGTTACGAAATGGGAAGGTGTTAGGAACCCATCCCTCCCTTTCAGTCTCTTATGGGCATGTGTTAATCTTCTCCTGTTAAACTTCGTGATGTGTCTACTTATATGAATAATATAAATAGAGAATGGAATATCTTAACTCGAGTCATAGATAAGGCGGAGTGAGGTCATCCTTAGGAGTGTTCCCAAAATAATAATTCAAAGTATAATGTAAGTGTTTATCTATTAAAAAATTATTATAGAAGAACGAATGCGTATATCACACAAGATAAAAGCAAGTAAGCATATAAAATATATATAATAAGAACAGGGTAAAAAATGGATATGGGAGAACTTGAGCCTAGGGATTTACCCCAGGCGTGTATGTAGCCCGTGGGGCATCAAAATCCACGTAGTTTGAAGATAATACGAGGTGGTGTTTAACCCATAAATCCAACCGAGGACTTTTCTTGTACATGTGTGTAGAAAGGAGAATTCCCCATTTGGAATTTACAAGTAAACCCTATTTTTTTATTTTTTGGTTTTTTTGTGGAATAAAGTATGTGCAAATACTAATAATAAAGGTTTGAAATTAAGCTATGTGATGTAATGAAATAAAGCACTAAAATGAAAGTTAAGTACCTAACACAAAAGTAAGATAATTTAAAGACAAATGAGGAGAATTGGACCTCCTTATGAAGACTTAGAATGGATCTTTATTGTAGATGCGCTGATCTCATGATGATATGATGGAGGTATGAGGATAAGGGTGAGGATTTTCTAAAAGGGGTATGAAAAGGATGGAGTGAATGTGGGAAATGGGATTTTTAAGAGGGGAACAACTCTGAATTTGAGAGAATGTTATCTGAATGGCTGAGAGGGATGTTCATGGGTTCTGAGGTATGTCTTTCAAAGTGAGGTCATGGACTCTATTTATATGACCAAGGGGGTGCTGATCGGCAGGTTCCTTGACCTACCTATCAGTATAGTTACCCAGACACACTGCTGATAGGTAAGGTCTTAGGGGTGCCATTCGGTAGTCTGAGGCATATTTTTTGGAAAAAAAGGTCATAAAATGCGAGCCGTAAGTCATAATTATGCACGAGGTAGACCATTGGAAAGGGTATTCAGAGACCTTTAAGAATCCATTAAGACACTCCTCGGTCTGGGAGTTGATAGAGGTCAAACGGGGCCCAAAAGAGCCTGTTGGTCATTAGATAGGAAATTTTTGGAGGAAAATGGATTGTTCGTCCGAACCATAAGGCGAATTCATGCACGGTATGAACCTTTGGAAAGGGTTTTTAGTGACATTTGAGATTTCATTCAGTTCGGAGAGTTAACCCAGGTCAAGTGGGGCCCAAATGCACTAGGTGACCTTTCGAAGTAAAATGGGTCATTCGTTCGTACTGTAAGGCTGATTCATGCACAGTGTGGACCGTTACATACCATTTATAGACCTTAAAAGATTTATCCATTTTCCTTCAAGATGAAGAGTTGATTGGGGTTAAATGGGCCCCGAGAGGGCTCGGTGGCCTCCCGATCAGTTTTCGGGTAAAATGGATCATTCGTTCGAACCTTAAGGCTAATTCATGCATGAGGTGGACCATTGAAAAGGAGATTCAGAGAACCTTGAAGATTCAAACCAGTCTCGAGAGCAGTCAATGGCTTCTAAATCAATTTTCAATCGTAAAACAGACCATTAGTCCAAGCTGTAAAGTCGATTCATGCATGGGTAGGACCGTTGGAAAGGGGATTCATAGCCATTCTGAGATTTATTAAGATTTTTCTTAGGCGAGAAAGTTGACCGGAGTCAAATGGGGCTTGGGAGAGCATGGTGGCCTCTATATCGGTACTCGGAATATGACCTGGGGTCTATAGTGAATGAGTGAATGCTAGGGACCTAAGGAGGTTCTTAGGGGGTCCTAGGACGGGGTGTCTACAGGGATCATCTACTACCCTCATCCTTTAAAAGAGCTTCATAAGTTTATATCCTTGTACATGTTCATATACCAATCTCGTACATATTTATCTGATTGTCATTTATTTCTTGATTTAGATAAGCCAATTTATCTAAGTGTATAAGAGTGGGACATGCTAATTCCTAAAATCGTATGCAACATGGTTACTAAAGCTGAAGGAAAGCTCGGTGAGCCAACTAAGAAGTCAAAAAGGAAAGGCAAAGAGTCTGCTGCCAATAACCCCTGTAAGAATAAAATGAAGGAGTCTCTCTCTATTTAAAAATTATCAAGGTAAATCTGAGACCCAGTAAGTTGGTGATGCAATAGAATATCTCTTCGTTTATGGATATATACAGGACACTACAAGTCAAAACAAACACTCTCTATGACAATTCATTAAGGGCTCGTGACTTCTTAGTGAAGAACTTACCGAATTATGATAAAGGTTATTTGACAAGCATAGTTAGGGGAGAGGATGTTGATCTCATCATTACAATTTTTTTTAGGTTTGTGTTTTTAATATATAGATCAATTTATTTCAAGTCTTTCTAGGATGATGACATCCTCGTATTCTCTTTGAATGTAGGGTGTGATAATAGTGGTTGACCTTCAGGAGTAAACCAAGAAAAATAATGATGCATTATTGACTACTCGTGACAATAAGGAAGCCTTGGATGAATACAAGGGAAAGTATTAGTCCCTCGTAGGTAAGGGGAATAACGACTCGAAGAACTATAAGAAGTATAAGGAGACTGAGATCACGACTCTGACCACAGAGAGGGATGAGGCTAAGTTAACCCTTCATACAGTCAAGGCAAATTGGAAAAAGAAAATTAACAAGGTTATTATTTTTACCGAGAAGAAGGATAAAGATGATGCAATATCTAAATACCATAACTCCATCGATTTCAAAAACCTTAGTTTGTATTATATACGCCGAGGGTATAAATAAGAGAAAATCATAAATTCCCTCAGACCGCCGAGTTTCGTACCTAGAAGATCCATGAAGACATAGGTAAAGCTATCTCTTTAAAGTTTGATGATTAAGAAAATACAAGGGAATCAGCTAAGTCTGATAACAATACTATAGTCGACACTCCTCTAAATGTTGTGGATACTCCTGAAGGAGATGATGATGTTGCGGTTGACCTTACTCTCAACGTTAGCACTCCTAAGGATAAAGAAAATATTCCTTGCTTTTTGATAATTACTGTAAACCTGAGTGACTTTTAACATATATATATTTTTTAGTTAGGACATTTGGTTTGTAACCTTTAACATTTACCCTTATGAGGGGTGCTAATTCAAACTCCAATGAGTTTTGTTTTTGTAATGCTAATGGTTTTTTATGTTGTTCCATTTTCTTAGTATTATTGTGTGGGGTGTTATTTGAGTACTTTGGTTAAGCATGTTATATTTCCAGGTTTCCTATTGGTATACCCCATATGCTTGACCTTATTACTCAAGCTCCCTTATAAGTATTAGGACGAGCGTTATGCAGTGATTGTTGATTTATTGCCTCAAATAATTTATCTTTCAAAAAGTTCCTTTTAAATTTGATGAACAAATTAATAAAATGTTATTTTTTCTTTAAACCAAATTTTTCTAAAACTGGCCAAACTCATAAGAAAAATTTCTCTAAGCAAAATCGAATTTTGCTTATCCGTATTATGATTGTTCAGGGTCATAACCAGATTTTGCATCAGGATGAAGATGATATTGTTCATTAAAAAACTAATTATTTTGTTATCAAATCACTTTTCCTTAGATTATCCGAACATGTAGTGAATATCAATCCACACTTATCCTTAAATTAATTATAAAATTGGCCGAACAAATTAAATTTCCCCTCTTATGTTTATATTGAATCGTATCCAAGTTTTAGATTAAGGCAAGGTTGATTTTGAAAAAGAATTTTTCTTTAGCTTTGTCTCATCACTTTTTAAGTTATGGTTTTTAACTTTTACTAGAGGCATTTATGCCACCCTTTTTTTGTAATAGTTTTTTACTATTAATAAACTTAACTAAGACTTATCAGGTCATATCAATATTTAGTGTATTGATACTTTAGTTCAATTGTTTTACTTAGCCTTGTTGTATCTCTCTATTTATATTTACTATGATTTGTAGCAATTATAATGATTTTTAGTGTGAGGTCAAACGATACTCGCGAGAGACCAGGCTTGGCAGGGCCTGGGAAAGCTTTCATGCTCTATCAAACGACCTCGCCATGGGAACTTTAGATGGACTTGGTTTGGAGGATTGAGAAGTTAGGCACCATTGGGGCTTGTCCTTACCATCTTAGATACACCTGGTAAAACACCAAAATATTTTGACCGTGGAACCTTGGGCGAAGTAGCCTTGAGTTCCATCGGACGTTGAGTTGTGAACCAAACAACCCTCTACTTAATGGCACGTCTACCTTATGTGATGTCATTGGCCAGCTAGGCAACGTAAAATCTGTACTTGAGTAAACCACCGTGGTATTTGGGGTTGTCAGACAGTTGGTGAACCACCTCTGTGATGACAACCACCTGAAGCACAGTGGTTAGGCAAAAGGCATGTTTTGACATTTAATGTTTATGACATGGAGCTGACTAGTCCATCAGGCATTTAATGTTTATGACATAAAGTATGCGAGATGTCTTTCACACTCATTAATGACTGAGCCATCTAGGGAGTGGTGTGAAGGGCTATTTATTTGCCTCAACCACTTCTGAGAAGAGAGAGTTCTTTCCTAGAGATTTTTGTCTGTAGAGAAAAGATTTATTGCAAAAACCAGAGATTTTACTCAGCCACCGTTGTCATTTATTACGAAGCTTTTAATTTATGACCAGAAAACCTTTGAGAGTCGGTGGCTGCCTGCCAGGGTGTATTTAGGATGCTTACTTCTCTCTCCCTCTAAATGAGTTACTTCTGAGTTCATTATTGTTTTTTTAGTTATACACGAGAGATTTGTGAGTTCAAACTGGGTTTATCTTCACTAAGTTGTGAGTGTGTGTCTTTGTAATTAATTAAGAGTGTCTCCGGTTAACTTATCATTATTATACTCAAAAGGGGTTACGCCTCCACCTAATCTAAACTACCCTCTTACATTTGGCAACTCTGCCGGGGAGGTATTCTTCTAAGTAAAGAGTATGGCGCAGGATAATGTTAATAGAAGACTCAACTTTGATGATATTCAACGCAATGAAGAACAAGCCGTGAGAGAGATGGAGCTCCTCGAATGGAGGTATCTCCAGTTCAAACGGTGACGCGCGTTCCAGGGGTGACATAAGCTTCCACGAGCATCGGGTTGGGACCAACTTAAGTGGCACTCCTCATGAATAAATTTTACGAGTTTTTGCAAACTCCTGTAGCTTCAACGGTGCTGGGGGGGATTTGAGGCCAACTACTTCGTAACTCCAGGGGTAGCCCCAACGGCCCCACCAAGCGCAATTCTAACAGGAACTTCCCCAGCAGGCATACCCCTGTTACGATTCCAACGATGGGAAACCCAGGAGTAACGAGCGTTCCAACTGTGGTGCTTACTCTAGGTGAAATGTGCGTCCCACTTATGGTCCCTCTGGCCGTTCCTATAACCGTATCGGCTATGGAGGAGATGAGAAAAGAGATGAAGAAGGAGATGCTGAAGTTCATGCAAGCTTCCACACAATCTTCTAATGAGGTAGGTTCAGTTTATGATGACTTTCGGATGCTTTACCCTTAGGAATATAACGATGAGCCTTACCCATAAGATTATATTCCTCCTATCTTCGAAAAGTACACAGGAAAGGGGGAACCCGAAGGAGCACATCAAAAGTTTTGTCGAACATCTAGGGGCTCACTGCAACAACAAGAGGCTCCGACTGAGGGAGTTCTCAAAACCATTAATCGATAAAGATTATACGTGGTACTCTCATTTGGCGCCCAAGAGTGTTTTAAAGTGGGAGGAGATGCATGTGTTATTTGTTCAGAAGTTCTTTCTGGCAGAAGATGAGTTTACACTAATACAGTTGGGCAGGGAGAGGCAACGGTCGGGAGAGGATATGATGGCTTACGTTTGAATATTCAAGTAAAGGTCCCTCAACGTGAGAGAAGAATCCAAAGAGTCTAAACTGTTACAACTATGTGCTGAGTGTTTGCTCCAAGAGTATATTTGTCACTTAATTAATGAAACTCGCGAAGGAACTTTTGCAGCATTTTTAAAAGTAGTAAGGAACATATCGTTGGTAGTTCAACCGAGCCCCGCTATGGTACCAATGATTTTCACGCATCCTGAGCCACTTGTTGCAGCACGCGGCCAGTCCCCACGGGTGGGATATGTCGATAGGATTGAAGGAAGTAAATAGTCGAAGAAGGATGTAAAGACACAATTCTCTAATTGAGTCTTAATGTAGTTTTGGCTCAATTCTGGATAAAAACGTTTATGTCATAGGATACTGTTCAAGTGTACCTTTTCAAGCCTATGATGTGTTTAGTTGAAGACGTAGCGGCAAAAAGTATAAAGCTTCATCAAATGTCGAGTTTATGTGCCTCGTTTCTACGTCATCATAGTGGTTCCATGCTCCCAAGGTATGAATGCATTTTACATATATAGGAGCTTGGAACAAGTTTATTGGGTGTTAGGTTTTAAAACTGTGTTTCGTTTTCAGAAAGATTTCTATTAAAACTTTTATATAAAGTATATAAAGTTTCTGGGCTAAAAATGAAATTTTTTAAACTTTCTGTAAGTTCGTTCGAAGTGTCGTTCGAACGAGTTTGCCAACAAGCTTCCCCATTGGACACTAGAACTTCGTTCTAAATGTCATTCGAACGAGATGTCTGTTCGAACGAGATTTCTAACGATTTCACACTGGAACTTCGTTAGAAGCCTCGTTCGAACGAGATTTCAGGCGGGAATTTTTTTTGGCAGTTTTTAGCAGTTTTACCCCACTAACTTTTTGCTGAATATCTATTTGCGGGAACAACTTTTTCCAATATAACTTTTTCATAATATTCTAACTCCTAGAGAGAGGATTGAGAGTTGATTCTTCCATGAAAAATTTCATGAGTTTGAGTGTTCATTTTATAAAGAAAACGTCTTTAAACACTTAGTTACACCCATATTTGTTTCTTCCAAGTTCATATATACATATACTTTTCTTGGAGCATTTTGGTACCGGTTTATCTCTACACTTGTTTGAAGAGAAGTTTGGGTTTTCTTCTAAATCCCTCAAAGAAGAAGAAGAATTATTTAGCTGCGGCTTTCTCACTTGGTGAAAGATACCATGTGTGGTTAACGGTGTACCTATAGTCCAATCGGTGGTTCTGAGATCGCGATGGAGCTCCATGGTTATCTTCTAGGAAGAGGTGGTTAAAAGAAGACGCATCAAGGCTTGAGAGGGTTAGAGTTGAGGAAGTAAGTCATCTGTCTTGTAAATGTAAATTCCGTACTTAGTGGATTTGAGGCTAGGGCCGTCCGAGGTTTTTTTTTTCCCGTTGTCGGTTTTTTTCCTCGTACATCACGGCGTAATGTGATTGATTTAGTTTTATCTTACATAATAACTTAGAATGCATGCTTAGGATAATTCAAGATAAAATTGGTTTTAATTGTCACACTTAATTTAATTTGGTGATAATTAAATTTGGGTAATGTTTATTTAATTCAAGTCTATTATTAAAACTGGTTTGGCCTAATTTGGAAATATTGATAAATATGACTTAGGCAAATTCTAGGACTTGGATTAATTATGTTTAAGTGAAAATGTTTTTAATGGATTAAATTTATTTCACTTTGTTTAATTTTAATTTGAAGTAAATTAAAATTTGTCTTAAGTTGAACCGTCACATCGCTTCCGCATCTATTTCATAAAAGGAAATATATTTTTAAAGAAATTAAAATTTTGGGAAAGAATTTTGATTTAAAGATAAGGGGGATTTCAAATTGGTATCAGAGCCAAAACGATAATTTACTTCGTTAAAGATCCTTTAACTAATTTTTGGCTAAAATGGAATTTTACCCATTTTCAAAATTTCCTAATTTCGATGGTTCTAATTACGCGTATTGGAAAGCGCGTATGAAATCGACAGTAAAATCTATCAACGAGAGGGTTTGGTTATCGGTAGTTAACGGGTGGTCTCCACCAACTCATTTAGTAGATAATGAACGTGTTCCCAAACCGGTCGATAGATGGAGTGAGGGTGAATTTAAACTTTCAACTTTAATTCTCGAGGTTTAAACACCTTGTTTAGCGTTGTCACACCGGATGAATTCCGACGCATTATGACGTGTGAGACCGCTAAAGAAGCGTGGGATATTTTACAACTCACTCATGAAGGTACAAGTGTCGTTAAAGCTTTGAAACTCCAAAACCTCACCACTCAATTTGAAACTATCAAAATGAATGAAACAGAAATGTTTGATGAATTTTATCCTAGACTTTCCGATGTTGTTAATTCATCTTTTATCTTGGGAGAGAAAATACCCGACAACCGAGTTGTAAAGAAAATTTTAAGGTCCCTTCCCAATAGATTTATTCCAAAAGTGACCGTTTTAAATTCTTTACCAACTTTAGCCTCTACGAAATTAGAAGAGCTCGTAGGTGATTTAAAAACCTATGAACTAGACATATTTCCCTCTAAAACTGAAAAGAAAATTGAAAAGGGGGTTACTTTAAAAGCACGAAAAGAGGTCAAATAAGTAGTAGAGAGCAAGAGTGATAGTGACTCGGAAGATATGGCCTTGTTTGCTCGGAAATTTAGAAAATTTCTTAAATTTAACAAAGATAAATTTAAAAATGATTTTAAGAAATTTGAAACTTCTAAGTATGACAAAGCCGAAAGGATACCTAAATCTTCTAACGAAAATTTAAATAGGGACGAGTCAAATAGGTGTTTTGGTTGTGAGGGTTATGGCCATAGGGCTTCTGAGTGCCCCACTAAACTAAGGAGAGAGGGTAAGCGACCCATTTCAAATAATGCGACCCTTAGTGATAGTGATAAGGAAGAGGGACCCGATTCCCCCCACTAAGCCCAACTTTGTGGCTTTTATGGCTAGTCATGTGAGTGATAATGAGAACTCATCGATTGATGAAACTTTAACACATGACACTTCCAAGGTTATTGTTTATGATTCCCTTATTTTTTATGATAGTGAGAGTGGAGAAGAAAGAGAGAGTGAAAATGAAGAAGAGGTTAATGTGAGTGAACTTCAAAATGCTTTTCAAGAATTGTATGAAGAATCTATTAAATTAAAAAGAGCTAATTTGAAGTTAGAAGCTAGTTTGAAAGAACGTGTCAAGGTCGTTGATAATAGTGTGTTGGTTGAAGAACTTAGGACATGATATAGATCTCTTCGAGAGAAGATATAATATGTAGAAGGCGAGAGAGATAGCTTAGAAGTTTAATGCAATCCTTGAAAAAGGAGTTTGTATAGTTCGAAGAGATAAAAGTTTTATTAGAGTCTAACATCCTAGAATTAGAAAATAAATTAAAAGACTCTAGTAATGTCAAATTTGATTTTGAGTGTCGTTCGGAAAAATTAGATAAAATACTGGAAACGGTCCAAATTAAAAATGACACTTGTGGTTTAGGCTTCAATACTTGTAATGAATCTATTCATAAAGCCAAAACCAATGTTTTAGGAGAATCTACTAGGACAACCTTTAGAGATCATTCCGTAGGTACCAAATTTCGATGTAATTTTACTTGTACACATTGTGGTCGAAAAGGTCATCTTAGAAAATTTTGTTTTGATCTTAAACGAATTTCTAGAAAATCCCAACGTAAAGCAACCGAGGTAGTTAAAATTCCTACACCCTAAGATAGTCATTCTTCATTAATTTGGGTTACGAAATCCGACTTGGCTGCCTGGCAAAATAGGATGTTTGATTCTCATTTACTTTCACATGCTTCCTCCCTTGTTAAATCTAAAGGATGAATGTGTTAGTATTTGCATACTTTAGCTTTTGTGCTTCATGCTATATTTTCATGCTAAATGTATGCTTGTTTCATCATTTTCTAGCATATGCTCCATGCTTAATCACATACTAGAATAATGATTTTTGTTTATCTTTTGTATTTTAATTCTTTCATTTTTTTTGCATTAAATGAAAAATACAAAAATATTTTTGTTTCTCATTTGAGTTTTTTTTCTTGATAATTTAAGCTTAATGAAAAATTCAAATGATTTTTGTTTGTCTTTTGAGTATATATCTTTTTTTGGTTAAAAATTTCAAAAACTCAAAAAGATTTTTATTTTGTGTGTATTTTAGTTTGACACACTTTATGTAGCATACACTTGTGTTAGAATCCCATATTTTATGCTCCCATGTGGCCAGAACTTTTGGTTTAGATTGTCAATCCTTATTATGTTCTTTACCATGCTTACATGGAGTAGTTGGATTTTTGTGTTGCTTAAATGGATTCTCTTTTTATATGCCTCTATTCACACATGCATGAGATCCTTTGAAATTTTACTTCATATATATATTTCAGCTTTGTGAGGTATTCTCCTACCAATTTTGTCATCTACATATTTGTGACCTAGGAGGACTAGAGCATGTCAAAATTCGTTGCACGTGAGATTTGTGAGAAATAAAAAATTGTATATATTAATGTGCACGGGGAAGGGCTACGAAAGGATTTATTGTCCTTTGCAAATAGTAAGCCACCGTTTGAAATGGACCTAAAAGAAATACGTGGTCCAAAGGCCTAAAAATAGAAAAATGGCACTAAAGAAATATAATTGCCAAGGCCTATATTTAATTGATATATTCATTCAATATAAAAAGAATATATATGCTTCTTGAGGGAGATTGTATGGTATATCAATGGTTTTCACAATGTCCGTTTATCCTAGTGGTCTTTATAGTCGTGACTCTATTTGGTTTGTAGAATCATCAAAATTCTAGGCTTGTATGCATTATGTATGCTTATTCATTGAGTTCAATTTATATTGTCACATGAGGTTATATTCAAATGTGATGAAGTTTGCAATCAATTGATAACTCCGTGAACATGTTTTAAGTGATTGGGTCTAAATTTCAATGTTACTAGTTCACACCCCAACACTTCCGTTTCCATATGACACATTTTTGCCATACGAGTGTGAAAGACTCCTATTATATTTTGTGTGTGTCATTTGTGTGTTTATATCTATATATGTGTACTTACGTCTATTAGTTATATCTTATGTATACATATATTTGATATTTTTGTTTAGTCTTTGCCGTGCTTTCTAGTCCATATATGCTTTAATTCATAATTGGTATCTATCTTGTTGCATTCTTTATTTATATCACATGCTTAATACTTTATGTATCTTATAGGTATCATTTTCTTGCATCGTAGTTGGTATCCGTTATTATTTATTGGATTAGTTGTGCTTTTGTTGCCCATATGCTTTATTGGTATCACTTTATGCACAATTACATGTTTTATTCTTTAACCTTTATCTATTCCTGAACAAAAATGGGGAGAATGATAGGGGGAGAAATGGTATCTAAACCTATTATAATTGTATCTTAGTTTGGGGGAGATTTATCTTTCTAAGCTGATCATTGTTGATAAAGGGAGAGAATTAATTTAGGGGGAGTACTTACTTTACTTGCATAAAATATTTTGATATTCCCATGCGTGTAATATATTTGCTTAAGTGTGCAGGAATTATATTATAAGTGGCAACTTTCACCGGTAAAGATTGTGATCCTTTGGGTTGTTTTGAGTCAAGCATTGTATTTTTATTTTGGGTGGGACTTTTATTAGTCTAGTAGAGCTTGATGGCCCTTTAGGATTTTTGTTTGGTTTTTGTCCCGGAATAGCCAAAGGGGGAGATTTGTAAGGACACAATTCTCCAATTGAGTCTTAATGTAGTTTTGGATCAATTCCGGACAAAAACGTTTATGTCATAGGATAGTATTCAAGTGTACCTTTTCAAGCTTATGATGTGTTTAGTTGAAGACGTAGAGCCAAAGAGTATAAAGCTTCATCAAATGACTAGTTTATGTGTCTCATTTCTACGTCATCACAATGGTTCCATGCTCCCAAGGTATGAATGCATTTTACATATATAGGAGCTTGGAACAAGTTTATTGGGTGTTAGGTTTTAAAACTGTGTTTTGTTTTCAGAAAGATTTCTATTAAAACTTTTATATAAAGTATATAAAGTTTCTGGGCTAAAAATGAAATTTTTGGAACTTTCTGTAAGTTCGTTCGAAGTGTCGTTCAAACGAGATTGTCGTTCGAACCACAAGTCGTTCGAACGAGTTTGCCAATGATCTTCCCCATTGGACACTGGAACTTCGTTCGAAATGTCGTTTGAACGAGATGGTTGTTCAAACGAGATTTCCAATGAGATTTCTAACGAGTTCACACTGGAACTTCGTTAGAAGCCTCGTTCGAACGAGATGTCATTCGAACGAGATTTGAGGCGGGAAATTTTTTTGGCAGTTTTCAGCAGTTTTTAGCAGTTTTACCCCACTAACTTTTTGTTGAATATCTATGTGCGGGAACAACTTTTTCCAATATAGCTTTTTCATAATATTCTAACTCCTAGAGAGAGGTTTGAGAGTTGATTCTTCCATGAAAAGTTCATGAGTTTGAGTGTTCATTTTATAAAGAAAAAGTCTTTAAACACTCAGTTACACCCATATTTGTTTCTTCCAAGTTCATATATACATATACTTTGCTTGGAGCATTTTGGCACCGGTTTATCTCTACACTTGTTTGAAGAGAATTTTGGGTTTTCTTCTAAATCCCTCAAAGAAGAAGAAGAATTGTTTAGCTGCGGCTTTCTCACTCGGTGAAAGAGACCATGTGTGGTTGACGGTGTACCTATAGTCCAATCAGTGGTTCCGAGATCACGGTGGAGCTTTGTGGTTATCCGCTAGGAAGAGGTGGTTACAAAAAGACGCGTCAAGGCTTGAGAGGGTTCGAGTTGAGGAAGTAAGTCATCTGTCTTGTAAATGTAAATTTCGTACTTAGTGGATTTGAGGCTAGGGTCGTCCGAGATGTTTTTTCCCGTTGTGGTTTTTTTTCCTCGTACATCACGGCGTAGTGTGATTGATTTACTTTTATCTTGCATAATAACTTAGAACGCATGCTTAGAATAATTCAAGATAAAATTGGTTTTAATTGTCACACTTAATTTAATTTGGTGCTTATTAAATTTGGGTAATGTTTATTTAATTCAAGTCTATTATTAAAACTGGTTTGGCCTAATTTGGAAATATTGATAAATATGACTTAGGCAAATTCTAGGACATGTATTAATTATGTTTAAGTGAAAATGTTTTTAATGGATTAAATTTATTTCACTTGGTTTAATTTTAATTTGAAGTAAATTAAAATTTATCTTAAGTTGAACCGTCACATCGTTTCCGCATCTATTTCATAAAAGGAAATATATTTTTAAAGAAATTAAAATTTGGGAAAGACTTTTGATTTAAAGATAAGGGGGATTTCAAAGGATAACAAGAGAAAGTTTGGAAGAGATAGGGAGGACCCACCACCGTTCCCTTATACTGTAGAGGAGGATGTTAGCTGTTACAACGCCATGGTTCAAGGAGGAATGATGTATGAACCTAAGGACATCCCCGCCGTGTAACCAGATGCGGCGACCAGAGCGGATCCCAAGTACTTCCAGATCCATCGCAAGACCCAACATCTAACAAAAAGATATTTTACGCTAAGGAGAATCATCGATAAACATGTAAAGGTAGGGACACTACAAATCCCTCCACAAAATGTTAATAACAACCCACTCCCAGTACATGGGCCCAATGTAGTGGTGGCCTATGATGATGAGACAGAAAGAGAAGCGAGGGAGCTGACGACGAAACAAGGGGAGTTCGAAGAAGCTTTGGAGAACTGTACAAGAGGAATGGCTAATGTGGTGTTAGCCTATGACGAAGCGAGTGCCAGAGATATGGAGGACATATACAATGTTGAAGGTGAGGAAATGGACCAAAGCTTGGAGTACTACACGATTGCACGGTCCCCAAAGTTCGTCTGCTTCTTCGAATAGGTGAGAATGCCAAAGGAAAGTAGGTTAGAGATAACCCACACAATCCTGGATATTGCGAGGAAGAACATAGTCCATTTGCTGAGATAGAAGGGACCTATGGCCAGGCTGATGAAGAAATTTCTATCAGAAATAATGTTCAACAATGCATATAGGCCCGTGAGATTCCTCATAATCGATCGTTATATGTGACTGCCAGCATCAACGGAGTTAGCTTCGCGAGAGCCCTTATGGATGGGGGAGAATCTATCAACATTATGCCAATCAGTTCCTTCCACGTAGCCAACATACCAGAGGAGAGATTGGTCCCCATGCCTTTGGCGATTTCAGGTTATGGCAATCAGTCTTCCAAATCCATTGGTTATGTGAATGTTGGGATTGTAATAGGAAATCTGAGTTCTCACATCAAGTTCCATATGATAGAGAGTATAACTTCCTACCATCTGTTGATAGGGAGAGTGTGGATGCACAACCAAGGATTAGTTCCATCAATATACCACCAGTGTGCTAAGGCAAATATCAAAGGAACTGAGGTCACTATAGGAGCTACGAAGAGGCCCTTCACGGTCGAGGAAGCTCATTTAGTGAATGCATTGTATTATACAGAGTTAGAGGAGGAAGTTAAAGTCCTAACGAGAATAATGGAGGGAACCTGGGTTCCCTCGATCAGAGAAAGGATGGGACATGTGAATGACCAGAATGACAAAATTACAAGTGGTAGAGGAATAGCAGAAGAAGCCCACCAAGTGGTCCCTCGACCTAAAAAAATCTCGAAGCAGCTAAAAGACATGATGTTGCCCAGAATGGACCTGATAAAAAAAGAGGTCTCCCGACAAATCATGTTGAGTCGATTATATGAAGGAAGGATGTCAGAGGCTTAAAGGGAGAGGAAGAGAAAGGTAGTTGCAACGGACAATCGATAATGCAAGAAATTTATTACCGAGGAAGGGAAGGTGGTTTATCATCTATGAAGGTGTGAACGGGCAGTCGAAGGAGCTATGGAAGAATACGAAGAGGAGGTTGACCCGATATACGAATGTTTTTTGGTGGATCAATGGGGATAATGTATAATGATAGACAATTATAGCATATAGGAGTTCATGGAAGATGTCACCGAAGAACCAGACTACATGACGGACCAACCAAAGCCACAAGCACAAGAATTAAAGAAACTAAATATGGCAAAAGAAGGGGAGAATCCAAGGCCCATTTTACTCTCAAAGGATCTCAGCACGGAGAAACGGGAGGCTTTGATTGAGGTAATTAGGGAGTTTATAGGCATTTTTACGTGGAAGTACACGGAGATAGAGGGGTTGGATGAAGAAGTAAGATGCCTCAAATTGAACGTAATGCCTTCAGCCATTTCGGCCATGCAAGCAATGAGGACCTACAAGCCTGAACTAGACTTAAAGATCAAGGAAGAGGTCCAATGCCTATTGGCTGTAGGATTCATTAAATCGATACAACACCCACTCTGGAATTCTAGCATTGTCCTAGTGGGTAAGAAAGATAAGAATCAGATAAGGATCTGCGTAGACTTCAGAGACTTGAATAGAACTTGTCCCAAAGATAAGTTCCCTCTGCCCTCCATTGATAGCTTGATAGATGCAATGGCTGGACATGAGATATATAGCTTCATGGATGGGTCTGTAGGGTACAACCATATCAAGATGGACCCCACAGATGTAGAGAAAACAATATGTAGAACCCCATTGGGCAACTTCATGTATAAGGTAATGCCGTTTGGACTCAAAAACGTTGGGGCTACTTATCAAAGAACAATGATGGCCATTTTCCATGACTTCTTTCACAAATTTGTGGAGTTTTATGTGGATGACTTGGTCTTCAAATCGAAGAAGGAGGGGCCCCACCTGAGTGATTTGAGGAAAGTATTTGCCAGATGTAGGAAGTATAAATTGAAGATGAACCCGCTGAAGTGCATTTTCGAAGTAACCAGTGGAAAGTTTCTAGGCTTTGTGGTAGATCTTCAGGGAGTACAGATGGAGAATGCCAAATAGCGAGCGATCTTGGAAGTGCTAAGTGAAAGAACGACGAAGGAGCTCAAGAGTTTCCTAGACAAAGTCTCCTACCTTAGGAGATTTATTCCTGGATTGGATGAAATAACACACCCATTGATGCATCTTTTGTGAAAGAACAAAGTTAAAGTAGGAGGAAGTTCACCAGGAGTCTCTCAGAAGTTGCTCGTTTCACCACAGACCATGATTCCTCCAAGGGCAAGAATACCGTTGCAGTTATACCTCACATCCACCACAAGGTCCGTTGGAGCACTATTAGCACAAGAGATTGATGGGAAGGAACGACCAGTATACTACCTTAGTAGAATCATACATGGGCCAGAGGTTAGGTACAGTAGCTTGGAAAGGAATTATTTAGCCTTAGTCTTTGTAGCACAAAAGCTTAGACATTATATGCTATCTTTTATAATTCACATTGTAACGAGATGTGAACCTATTAAATTTTTGTTAGCAAGGACAATATTAATTGGTAGGGCAGCTAGGTGGTTCTTCATTCTTTCAGAGTATGACTTGAAGTGTGTAGTCCCTTGCGCAATTAAGAGCCATGCATATGCATATCTCTTGGAAATCTTACCATCTGGGATATCTGAGCCACCATAAAAGAGCATTCCGGGAGATAAATTACAGGCCAATCACTTAAACGCAAGTGATGAAGAATGGATAATGCAGTTTGACGGATCTTCAGCAGAAAAGAAAGGAGAAGAAGGGGTTATTTTGTCAAGAGGAACGGAAGAAATTTGTCTTTCCTACAAATTAGACTTTCCTTGTTCAAATAATGAAGCAGAATATGAGGCGTTAGTACTGGGGTTACTGGAGGCCCTTCGAAGGGGGATTCGTTCACTTTGCATCAAAGGGGATTCAAAATTGGTGATTCAACAAGTTAATGGAGAATATGCGTTGAAATACCCCAGTCTAGCGCCTTACAGAACAATCATTCAGAGGCTTCTCAACCAGTTCCACGGGACCAAGATCAAGAGGCATCCCCAAATGATAAACCACTATCCAGACGCCTATGCCACCATCGCTCAAAAGATGATCATGAGGGATAATACAACCATAGTCATGATTCAACGAAGAACAGCTCCCTCGGTGATACGATTAATTCTGTTGATGGAGGATGACTCTGACTGGAGGGGAGAGATTAGAAAATAACTAGAGTTTGGGGAAGGAGCGACGAAACTGAGGGAATTAGCCCAATAATTTACAAATTAGGGAAACCTTTATTTTAGAAATGCATGAGGATGGCTGTCAAGATGCATCGGCCTAGAAGTAGCAGAGCAAAGATTAAAGAGAACATATGAAGAGCATTGCGAAACAACTAAGATACCTCTTTACAGAAGAATTTAAAGGGAGGGGTACTTTTGGCCTAGAATGAAGAAGGACGGAACATAGCTACAACGGAAGTGTGATAAGTGCTAACTGTTCTTCGATGCAACTGAATACCATTTCGTTGAAGCTCAATCAGATTGGAGACATCCCTATATTGAATTCATTAAAGATGGCGTTGTCCCAATAGAGAAGATTAATGCGATGGGACTCAAGAGAAGGTCCCCAAGGTTCTACGTTCAGGCGGGGTAGCTTTATCGAAGAGGCTACTTCAACAGGCCATTGCGTTGCATCACAAAGGAAGAAGCAACCAAAGTCCTCAAATAAGTTCACGATCCAGCTCATATAGGAGGAGCAAAGTTGTATGACCAGATGATGATGTTGGGGTATTATTGGCCAACGATTGAGAAGGACTCTACTGAGTTCGTTCAAAAATATAAGGCTTGCCAACTACATGAAAATATGATCCATACCCTATCGGTGGATCTACACTCTCTCACAACGCCTTATCCTTTTCACACCTGGGCGTTTGACCTGGTGGGGGAAATACATCCTTCTTTGAGGGGGAAGATCTGGATACTAGTGGCAACGAAGTGCTTTACAAAGTGGGATGAAGCGATACCACTAAGAAGGGCAACAGTAGGGGTGGTGAGTAACTTCATCAGGGAATACATCATTTGCCATTTTGGGGTTCCAAAGGTTATTCTCTCTGATAACGAAACCCCCTTCGTCAATTCAGAAGTAACAATGCTCACAGACAAGTACTCAATTATTCATTATACTTCAACGGTGCCATACCCAAAGGGAAAAGATCAAGTCGAAGCAACTAACAAAACATTGGTTAATATTTTGGCCAAGACGATGGAGGATTTCTCAAGATCGTGGGATGAAAAGATACCAACTGTATTATGGGCCTATCGAATAACTAAAAGGAAGACCACAAGATATACTTCGTTCTCCCTTGTGTATGGATCTGAAGAGATTCTCCCAGTGGAGTTGGAAGTTACCTCTGCTCGATATGCCTTGTGAAGTAACTTGCTCCCTCAGAATAGACATGTGCAGTTGGAAGCGTTGGACGAACACAGAGATAATGCGATGCAACATTTTCAAATGTACATGAAACAACTCCCCATGGCGTATGACAACTTGGTGAGACAAAGAAAGTTCGTGGAGGGAGACCTTATTTTGAAGGCAACAATGAAGCACATAAGAGGGCTTCCCCTGCCTAAGTTTGTAGCAAATTGGGAGGGACCTTTCATTGTAAAAGAGGCTCATGATTCAGGTTATTGCTTAATTTCTAAAATGGAAGAAGATAAACCATTCAAGATCAATAATAAATGATTGAAAGTATATCATGTATAAATAATTAACTTTAAATAATCGTTGTATCTAGTTATTTTGTTATGAATATATATAAAAAAAAATCTGAAGAGATGTCTTTTGTTGCAACTTGAGTGAGATGAAATATTGCAGAGTTTGTATTTTAGGCAAGTAGTTACAGAACGAAGAAGTGGCATGGAAAACATATAACCTTTCTTTCATTCATAAATTTTGAGTCATTACAAAATTGGGAACTATTGCCCGAAAATTACATAAGAGAAAAAAAGGAAAATGTATACAAGAGTGAAAGAGTTTATTGGACCAAGAGGAACCACAAGTCCGGAGTAGAGAAAAAATCTCCGAGCATGCCCGAAGAAGCTGCTAGGCATGATTGTTGGGCATTAATAGAAACCTCCAGCCTTTTTGGAACTTGTGAACGCTCAATAAGGATTTCTCCCATTTTAGCTTCGCCAGAAGCAGAGCTCCATCGATATCCTCTACATCCTAGTTAGCAGCTTTAAGTAGAGGTGCTAGTTCGGCCAGTCTTGCTTCCTCAGCTCGTTGATCCTCTTGGTGCTTCTGTAACAGTTGCCTCTGGCTTGCCAATTGCTAGCTCTTCAAGGTCTTCAAGTGTCCAATCAGTCAACTAAATTGGAAGCTATCTCGACCCAAGTCTTTCAAATAGCCCAATATTTGGTTGGGGAGGGGCATAGTAACATTTACGGTTTGAAGCCTGTAGCTCATACCACAATGTTTGTACGAATACAATCGACAGTGAAAGTCTGAGGGTGATGCTTTGCAATATGCTCAATTACCAAACTATGGATGGCGGGCATTTTGGGAGACCGTTGAAGGACTATGAGACAAAATTCATGAGGAGCCAAGTTAGGTAGAGGAAGCTCACAACCAGATTCGCTATCGACTGCAGCACCTATCATGGAACCTTGGTCATTGTGACTAGATTCTTCTGAAATGGCCTGTTCATGATGGGGAGATGGAATAGGCGAAGGGAATGATGGAGTCCTCTCTCCATCTGGAAGGGATGCACCAGCAACCTGTAGACAGATCAAGAAAATAACGAGTTAAAAAAAATCTTAACAAGGTGTTTATCATTGTTAAGTCACCGTTATTGGTGGAGTTTTACGAAAAATCTTAACAAGTGTTTATCATCGTTAAGTCACCATTATTGGTGGAGTTTGACGAAAAAATCTTAAGAAGTGTTTATCATTGTTAAGTTACCGTCACTGGTGGAGTTTGGCGAAAAATCTTAACAAGTATTTATCGTTGTTAAGTCACCGTTACTAGTGGAGTTTGATAAAAAAAATTAACAAGCGTTTTCATTGTTAAGTCACCATTACTGGTGGAGTTTGACAAAAAATCTTAACATGTGTTTATTATTGTTAAGTCACCATTAATTGTAGAGTTTGATGAAAAATCTTAGCAAGTGGTTGTCATTGATAAGTCACCGTTATTGGTGGAATTTTATAAAGGGAAAATCTTAACAAGTGTTTTCATTGTCAAGTTACCGTTGCCAGTGGAGTTTGAATGTTTGAAAAATGAGACTCTTCTAGATTGTACATTGTCAAGAATAAAGGACAAAGAACAAGAAATGAAGAGAAACTAGAGAAGCACCTCAACAATGGCTGGAGCAAGAGCGAGAGTGGCTAAGGAGGCTATAACGGTGGGAACTGCTGGGGGCAGGTTCATCTCCTCAAAATCTCAATGGCACCCTCAAATATAGGAACCTCAATGTCCGGTAAAGCTCCTACACCAACCAAGGGTACTAAGGCCAATATTGGGGTGGCGTTGGACGAAGACGTTTGACCTTCCATGGATGCACCCACACTTTTAGTACCAAAAGAAGCATTATGCTGGGCAGAAGGGTCAACAATGGCTTTAAGGAGGGATAGAGTCCCGATAGATATAGGTGGGATTAGACCTGGAGAGAACTGGAAAATGAAACTAAGTGTTAGAAATGGGGAATAAACACAGAAGAAAAGAGACATACTTCACATTTAACTCACCTCAGTAATGTTACTAAAGAGGGGAACTGCAATGATGGGTCTTCTCAATACGGATGGAAGAAGAATGTTAGACAATAAAGAGGCCACTTGGACCTGAGGCATCCCAAGAGGTTAAAGTAAGTTCAGCATAAAAAAAGGGGGAGAGAAAAGACGTTAGACCTAACAGCGTTCATAATGTGATACCTCTGGAGAACTTCCTGTAGATGGAACGATGGGCCGAGGAACCTCGGGCTGGGGTGATAATTCAGAACAAGCTGGGGGATCTTTCTCAGGCTGAGAGGAAATTCCCACAGATTCAACGGAATCACCCCCCACGGTAGGATCCTTCGCACGTTGCGAGACCAAACGACTGGAATAGGTGAGCCCAGTCATGGGAAAATGGGGGGGAGTTTCATCAATGGAACCATTCCCGAAGCGTCCCCCCATAAAAGGACTCACGGGGGGCTATGCATGTCTTCTTCAGCTTCCGACGCCAAAGTCTCTAAGAGTTAAACAAATGCATTTTTTTAGACAAATGCATTTTTTTTAGAAAAATGAAAAACAACAATAACAACACACATGTGTTCCTCTGATCCAAGGGAAGAATGGGAGGATATAACCATTGGTGAAGTTGGAGGGGAAGCAACGGAAGAAGGAGCTGGGGTGTAAGGACAATTTGTCCATCTTTATGTATATGTTATGTCATACGCTGTTACAAGATTGATGGTTGAAAAGATCACATCGTCATCAACGAAATCCGAAGATCAAAAGAAGAAGGAATCTGGAAACAATCAGCCGGACCGGTCCTCCCCAAAATAAAAAGAACCGATCCGCTGAAATAAAAAAGGAACCGATCCGACTGCGGACCGATCCGCCCAGGACCGGACCGGATCGCGTTGCAAAATGAGTCCAAAGAGCACCGAACCGATTGCGAACCGAATCGGCTTCAAATTAAAAGAACCGATCCGCCATCGGACCGATCCGCCTGAGGCCCGGACCGGTCCGCCCTGGATAGAATCAAACAGATCGTGTATCAGATTTTCTCGGCCAAAGAGTTTCTATTTAATCCCACTACGGGGAAGTGGTTTGACAATACTTACACACGATTTTCTGAGTTCCATAACTCTTAAGTCTTCATGGTATTTGAGTCCATTGATTCATACCCTTGATTCACACAAATTCCATACATCTGTGAGTCACTTTTGGTAACCCTAGAACACCATTGATGTTGTTCAACCCATGTGAAGTGGACCGTTTCTTCCTCTTCATTTCTGCCCTACTGGAAAGGGATATTCCAGCCGCGACTACAGAATCCGACACCTGAGGGTAATTCTTAGTCAACCTGTATTTCATTGTAATCCGATTGTAAACCGTCTTTTACAAATTATAGTGAATATACAAATGGTTTTCCCCTATGGGGGATTTTTCCTCAATTATGTGTGTTTGAATAACTCGTGCATGATTTCATATTGTTTCATTCACACCTAGTTGCATGTTTAGGGTTTGTTTGGGTTTAAAAGGTGTTTATTATATTATTTCTTAATTGAACGCAAGCGCCAACTCTTTCATGGGGCAAGATGTACATCGGGGGACCGTTTCTTCTGGGACTTAGTACCCAAAGTTTTTTCCTCACACCTTTTCCTCACACCCGCAGCACCAACACTTGGAGAAATCCTTGATCTATTCTTCCTCTTTGGCCCTCCTTTCGGGATCTACTAAGATAGTGGGGAAGGCAGTAGTAGGGGGAACGACGGGAGCATGTCATTAAAACTCAGAATTTATTCGCTCCACCCAACTTTAATTTTCCTCCTCAGCTTCTCACTCACTTCTGCAGACATAGGAGGAGGAACGAAGGTGTAACAACCCGCCTAATAAGATACCGGGCGATCACTCCAATATTAAATTAAAACAGGAGTTTCATATGGATCATTCTTAGCATCACTGCTGAAAATCCATTTAATTACTAATATCCTATTAGGTGGCCGTTAAAAACTTTTATCTAACTACTCTTTTTAGCGCACAAATTAAAACATTCACAATTAAATGCGTAATGAACTGAAATAGAAAAGAAAGGAACTAAAATAACCGAACACTCGGTCCAAATAATACAACCATATCGAATGCTGTACTGAAAGAATAAATAAAGGCAATTGAGCCATTGGCTCGAGTGTTTATACAATATCTCCTATCTAGAGTACAAGGAAAGAAACGTCTACCGAAAACCTGCAAGCATCCACAGCTGCTGCAGCAGACGTCTGACTCGAAAGAGTTTCCATCCAGGCGTCCCTGTGTCTGGACACCTATATATATATATATAGTAGAGAGAAAGAAAGGAGAGTAGACAAACGGGTCAGGGCCCGAATGTTTAGAAAATATTTTGCAAGTGCATAGATGCTTTATTTTTAGAAAAATAGTTTTATCTCATATTTAAATTGGCATCGCACTCTCGTGAGATACCCCTCACCTCTCCCCTAACAGTGCACACCTAGAGCATCCCTTTAAACCTCCTAGTCAAGCTACCCTGCTAAACTAATCTAATACCCAACCACTATCTAACCTAGATAGTCAAACAGATGTACTAAGGGCTAAACTTCACTTTAATCTCGACGTTATGCCATGTTCGTGCGTGGGGTGTCTCGCGAAGCGAAATCCAAACAAGGAACCCCCCCGATACACTACTATGCAGCAAGGTCGATCTTTGAGATCCGCCAGTCCCTCAGTACAGAAAGATATATAATATATATATCATAACATTTAATAATATAAGAGCACAAAGGATTAAACTTCTCCCCAGTCTCAACACAGTGCCATATTCGTGCGTGGGGTGTCTCGCAAAGAGAAATCCAAACAAGGAACCCCCCCGATACACTACTATGCGGCACGGTCGATCGTCGGGATTCATTAGACCCTCGGCACCCAATTTATACATATCATACATCTACAATATACTTCCGGATAATATAAATATCTCCCGGACTGAGGATTACTTGATACATAAAGTATTTATAAATACTTATCCTTTTTATTTCAAAACTTCCATTTCCCTTCTCATATCCAGGAAATGTATTTATAAAAGCCAATTCATTATCATGAATTGCTTTAACAAACCATATACTTTTTGAAAGCCAATTTTATTAACATAAAAAGCTTTTCCTTTATCAATTATCCCATTTCCCTTTTTATACTCAGGAAATGTATTCAAAGACATTTTCATTATCATAAAAATGCTTTGATCAAAACATATGCTTCCACATCCCTTCTTCCATCCGGGAAGTGTTACCGAAGCCAATTTATATATATAACCCATTTCCCTTCCTATATCCAGGAAATGTAATTAAAGCAAATCCATTATGAACTGCTTTAATATAACCGCGTTCTAAGACCGCCCGTCCGGATTTCTCCACTGTGCGCGCCCCTAAATGGCTATCATCTTCCAGGGCCTCCAAGAAAACCTGGGATCCTATATCGAAAGACGTCGGGAAGCGACCATGTGCCTGCGGGATAGTCAAGACCACACCCAGAATCTCCTAACCAGCGCAGAAAATATAACAACAAAAGCTCACATGGCCTATAGGACTATATCCACCCTGCATCATTAGCCAGGGGGCTTCACCATACGAACGCAACTTCCCATATGATAGCGATTTAGAGAGGTGTGTAATCCATATTTTATTAATTATGAAAAACATTTCTCTTTCCATTTTGAAAATATTCATTTATATATTTTCAAAATCATTACCATCATCATATATATATATATACCTAAAACACACAGTATATACATATCCTATATATTCTTCCTAGAATATATATATAAACGGCCTTAGTGGCCTATAGCATCTAACGATGATAATAATCCCAAAGATTCCCTCCGGGAATCATAATCATGCATTGATATTGGCATGATTCTAAATCCAAAGTATTTCTTACTTTAATAATCACTATATACTTTAATTCTATTATAAGGATTTATTGGATATCTCCAATGATACTATTCTTCTCTAAGTGAAGTATATATATATACCCCCAAATTATCCTAATTATTTCTTAGGATATACTTAACGATAATCGATATAATTATGCCTTCTATAAGCATAATTATATAGGCTTATAAGCCTACGAGAAATATCCTCAGGATTTCTCTCACCCGAACAACTTTAAACTTAATGGGTTAAGGATTTCATTTCCTTAAACCCCAAGACTATACCTAGTCCAAATAATCATTTAGAAGTCCCCAATTAAAGTTGGGAACCCTAATCCATCAAATTCTACAATTACTCTATTTTCCTCGAAAATATAGATTAAGGGTTATATACTTAAAACCCTAACTTTACCCTCCTCAATTATCTTAATTTATGGACCCTGAAGTCCTAAAAGGCCCCTTAGGTTATTACCTAATTATCCTCAAAGCAAGATGAAATGGAATCTATCCCTTCCAAATCACCCTAAAGAAATTGTCCCTTTTCAGCAGAGGTCGATCGATCGGCCCATGGCCTTCGATCGATCGAAGACTTCGATCGATCGATCCCCGAGGCTCGATCGATCGATCAAGTCGGGCAGCTTCTTCTCCGAGAAGCTGTTTCGGCCATGGAAGCTTCCCCCAAGCTTCCATCTCTACACCCAACGGCCTACAACTTCTACCAACGATAAATACACCTATAATACGGGTCCTAAACATCCCAGGACCCGGAATCACCCAATATATTTGGTTAATTACTAAAATATCCAATTTACCAATTTTAGGGGTTTATTCGTTTTATCTCCCGAAAACCCATTTTATTCACGAATACCCAACCCAAAATCATTAGGGTATGTTATACCAACAATGATATGAGATATTTATGCTCAAAAATAAATAAAGCAAGTAAACACTTGCCTCGTGGATACAATCCGACGTCCTCGAGCCGAATCCCGCGGAGGCCGGCCGGAATCTCCCCCTTTCTCTTCTTTTCTTCCCTCTCTCTCTCTTCCCTCTCTTCTTTCTTCTTTCTTTCCTCTCTTCCTCTATATATAGAGAGAAAAAGGGTTTTATCCCTAAAAACCCAAAAACGGCTCGTTTACCCAATTACGAGCCTATTTAACTCCAAAATTACCCGGAACTTAATTTCGATAATCGGACACTCTTTTCCGACTATCTCGGACATTCCGAGACTCGTGGCGCAGTCGGAATTTCCATCCGAGGTACTTGACCGCAAATCACTATTCTAATCCAAAAATAATTAAATGCGGTGTTCTACTCAAAATCTCACTTCTTTTGTCGCTATACTCCGTGGCGACATATAAATAAAATATTTCGACCTATATAGTCCCAAAAATAATTACAGCACCCATCGAAAATCGTTCAATCCTCGAAAATCCCAAAATTTATTATTTAGGACAATTCCACAAATTCCAATTTATAATTGATTATGGAATTTAATCGTCTCCAAAAAGGACGGGTTGTTACACTCCCCCCCTTACAACAGAATTTCGTCCTCGAAATTCGGATACAACCTACACCATCTACCTAGGATCACTCCAAATCCTAATACCTCAAGGGAAACGATACTAACCCAATGGTTCCCAACCATACACTATGTGGCTACCGCAATCATAAAGTGACTCTGATTCGTCACATTGTACCCATCATCTATAATGCCTATCGACATGAATTTCAATCTTATATACTACGCCCACTCTATTTCAGGTGGTATATAAACAAACTTACCAAGGTGCCCATACACCTTTCTAACTTGTGCACATCAGCACAAACATTATGAACGTCTGACACGTATCACTCTCTCCCAATAAGGATCTCCTTTCCTCGGTGTAATACCCACCTATGGGTCCTCCGAACCCGCGCATTTCAATACTCCTAACCTTGGCGCTGCTAATACTAGCGAACCTATATCCTAAAAATGCTACGATCTAGGCGTTACTCTACCTACACGAACTAATATAATCCTAAGTATGTCCCTAGTGCCCAAGGCCTCTCTCAACTCCCTACAAGTGCTTGGTTTCATGCGTGGGACGTCTCGCCAAGGCGAAATCCAAACAAGGAACCCTCCCGTTACACTACTCCCTCGCGTAGTCGGTCATCGAGATATAACGACCCAAGGCACAGAAGCGGGACATCCTAAAACCTACTAGGCTAGCCTACGAACGCATTCCTACTATCTTATCCTTCCGCCCATACAGAAGGAAACCTAACTAATCAAGTGCCCACTTTCTGTAGAAAGTGTCACGAACGTTTCACCCAAAATGTAATGTAGCTCCTCAAAACTTGCCTTTTCATTAAGGCCTGACTATTGTCCTTAAATAAATTTCTCTAAGTCCAACCTCACCCACCCATTTGTGGCGAAGGGACCACTTTAGTGCTTCCCCATAACACAATATTTCCATAAGCATATTAGCATTATGTGGCTCATAGCCTATAGTGGTTCATCCACACTATAAGACCGTTCCACAAGATCAACATCCTTGCATCCCATAACAGCTCCCCACTCCCGACGCCGTTAAGAGTCATGTGTGGAGTGTCTCGCAAAGCGAAATCCAAACAAGGAACCCCTCCACACATTAACCCTTGACTTCGTTGGATGTGGAGTTCAGTCATTACAACATGCAACCAGGATAACCCTATCCCCTAATCCAACGAAAGGTGATCTGAACTCCTATCTCTAACTAAGAGTCATACCACCCTGCGCTCGCACTCATTTCTAAGTCCTTGCGCAAACCAATACTGAGCTAAATCTTACCACTCAACAACGATTCTGTGGGCCTTGAATTATATCTATAAGGTTGCCACATATACCATCCAAAATAAGGAAGCCTCTGCTCATCGAGGTTCCATAAATCCATAATAACAAAGGTGTACTCAACCTGTATCAAGGTGAGACACCACAATAACAACCTGTTCCCTCCAGGAACTGCGGACACGATAGGCTTGCCATCGTTAGCCAGCTATCGCTCCGTTACACCATATACCGTATACGTATACATACAAAATATAATCACCCGCCTTTATGGTGAATGAAGGAAAATAAAATTCCGCTATTGCGGAAAACACATAGTCATACATTATAACGTTATCGAGACCGCCATAACTCAAAATACACACACGAGTCTAGGGCTAACTAATACCGCGACTTTATCTAGTCACGCCAAAAATACCTTCTCAATTGAGGTAAAAATCATAACAAAATCTTCATCCTTATTCACCGTCTGCCTCTGGCTAAACCTTAGGCGAAAAATTCCAAAACGGCATCCTTCTCATCCTGCTTATTCATGGGGACTCACGGTTAGAACTATCCATAAGATCCCTTTCGAATCCTTATCTCCACGGGGAAATCCAACTTGAGTACCACACTCTACTACGGCGGCATTATGGTGGTCGAACTACTATGCTTTAGTAGTCATTGAGATAGTCCTTAACAGTTACCATAGAGAGAGTAACCTCTACTAAGGTACTCATCCCAACCTTCTACCAGCTGCACCAGCTAAGCCTCATCTCCTGCTGCCATCCAAGCTCCGCACACGATTCTCAACCAAGCGCGCAAAAGATTTCTATAATCTCATAATATGGCAGGAGAACGAAATCTCACAATAGAAATTAACAATCCTAGTCCTGAGGCTCTATAACAAATGAGAGCAACGCTGAAAGCGTAGTACGTCCGCACAGATTCCTAAGGACACTAGAACTTGATGCTCTGATACCATCTGTAACAACCCGCCTAATAAGATACCGGGCGATCACTCCAATTTTAAATTAAAACAGGAGTTTCATATGGATCATTCTTAGCATCACTGCCGAAAATCCATTTAATTACTAATATCCTATTAGGTGGCCGTTAAAAACTTTTATCTAACTACTCTTTTTAGCGCACAAATTAAAACATTCACAATTAAATGCGTAATGAACTGAAATAGAAAAGAAAGGAACTAAAATAACCGAACACTCGGTCCAAATAATACAACCATATCGAATGCTGTACTGAAAGAATAAATAAAGTCAATTGAGCCATTGGCTCGAGTGTTTATACAATATCTCCTATCTAGAGTACAAGGAAAGAAACGTCTACCAATAACCTGCAAGCATCCACAGCTGCTGCAGCAGACGTTTGACTCGAAATAGTTTCCATCCAGGCGTCCCTGTGTCTGGACACCTATATATATATATAGTAGAGAGAAATAAAGGAGAGTAGACAAACGGGTCAGGGCCCGAATGTTTAGAAAATATTTTGCAAGTGCATAGATGCTTTATTTTTAGAAAAATAGTTTTATCTCATATTTAAATTGGCATCGCACTCTCGTGAGATACCCCTCACCTCTCCCCTAACAGTGCACACCTAGCGCATCCCTTTAAACCTCCTAGTCAAGCTACCCTGCTAAACTAATCTAATACCCAACCACTATCTAACCTAGATAGTCAAACAGATGTACTAAGGGCTAAACTTCACTTTAATCTCGACGTTATGCCATGTTCGTGCGTGGGGTGTCTCGCGAAGCGAAATCCAAACAAGGAACCCCCCCGATACACTACTATGCAGCAAGGTCGATCTTTGAGATCCGCCAGTCCCTCAGTACAGAAAGATATATAATATATATATCATAACATTTAATAATATAAGAGCACTAAGGATTAAAATTCTCCCCAGTCTCAACACAGTGCCATATTCGTGCGTGGGGTGTCTCGCTAAGCGAAATCCAAACAAGGAACCCCCCCGATACACTACTATGCGGCACGGTCGATCGTCGGAATTCATTAGACCCTCGGCACCCAATTTATACATATCATACATCTACAATATACTTCCGGATAATATAAATATCTCCCGGACTGAGGATTACTTGATACATAAAGTATTTATAAATACTTATCCTTTTTATTTCAAAACTTCCATTTCCCTTCTCATATCCAGGAAATGTATTTATAAAAGCCAATTCATTATCATGAATTGCTTTAACAAGCCATATACTTTTTGAAAGCCAATTTTATTAACATAAAAAGCTTTTCCTTTATCAATTATCCCATTTCCCTTTTTATACTCAAGAAATGTATTCAAAGACATTTTCATTATCATAAAAATGCTTTGATCAAAACATATGCTTCCACATCCCTTCTTCCATCCGGGAAGTGTTACCGAAGCCAATTTATATATATAACCCATTTCCCTTCCTATATCCAGGAAATGTAATTAAAGCAAATCCATTATGAACTGCTTTAATATAACCGCGTTCTAAGACCGCCCGTCCGGATTTCTCCACTGTGCGCGCCCCTAAATGGCTATCATCTTCCAGGGCCTCCAAGACAACCTGGGATCCTATATCGAAAGACGTCGAGAAGCGACCATGTGCCTACGGGATAGTCAAGACCACACCCGGAATCTCCTAACCAGCGTAGAAAATATAACAACAAACGCTCACATGGCCTATAGGACTATATCCACCCTGCATCATTAGCCAGGGGGCTTCACCATACGAACGCAACTTCCCATGTGATAGCGATTTAGAGAGGTGTGTAATCCATATTTTATTAATTATGAAAAACATTTCTCTTTCCATTTTGGAAATATTCATTTATATATTTTCAAAATCATTACCATCATCATATATATATATATATATACCTAAAACACACAGTATATACATATCCTATATATTCTTCCTAGAATATATATATAAACGGCCTTAGTGGCCTATAGCATCTAACGATGATAATAATCCCAAAGATTCCCTCCGGGAATCATAATCATGCATTGATATTGGCATGATTCTAAATCCAAAGTATTTCTTACTTTAATAATCACTATATACTTTAATTCTATTCTAAGGATTTATTGGATATCTCCAATGATACTATTCTTCTCCAAGTGAAGTATATATATATACCCCCAAATTATCCTAATTATTTCTTAGGATATACTTAACGATAATCGATATAATTATGCCTTCTATAAGCATAATTATATAGGCTTATAAGCCTACGAGAAATATCCTCAGGATTTCTCTCACCCGAACAACTTTAAACTTAATGGGTTAAGGATTTCATTTCCTTAAACCCCAAGACTATACCTAGTCCAAATAATCATTTAGAAGTCCCCAATTAAAGTTGGGAACCCTAATCCATCAAATTCTACAATTACTCTATTTTCCTCGAAAATATAGATTAAGGGTTACATACTTAAAACCCTAACTTTACCCTCCTCAATTATCTTAATTTATGGACCCTGAAGTCCTAAAAGGTCCCTTAGGTTATTACCTAATTATCCTCAAAGCAAGATGAAATGGAATCTATCCCTTCCAAATCACCCTAAAGAAATTGTCCCTTTTCAGCAGAGGTCGATCGATCGACCCATGGCCTTCGATCGATCGAAGACTTCGATCGATCGATCCCCGAGGCTCGATCGATCGATCAAGTCGGGCAGCTTCTTCTCCGAGAAGCTGTTTCGGCCATGGAAGCTTCCCCCAAGCTTCCATCTCTACACCCAACGGCCTACAACTTCTACCAACGATAAATACACCTATAATACGGGTCCTAAACATCCCAGGACCCGGAATCACCCAATATATTTGATTAATTACTAAAATCTCCAATTTACCAATTTTAGGGGTTTATTCGTTTTATCTCCCGAAAACCTGTTTTATTCACGAATACCCAACCCAAAATCATTAGGGTATGTTATACCAACAATGATATGAGATATTTATGCTCAAAAATAAATAAAGAAAGTAAACACTTGCCTCGTGGATACAATCCGACGTCCTCGAGCCGAATCCCGCGGAGGCCGGCCGGAATCTCCCCCTTTCTCTTCTTTTCTTCCCTCTCTCTCTCTTCCCTCTCTTCTTTCTTCTTTCTTTCCTCTCTTCCTCTATATATAGAGAGAAAAAGGGTTTTATCCCTAAAAACCTAAAAACGACTCGTTTACCCAATTACGAGCCTATTTAACTCCAAAATTACCCAGAACTTAATTTCGACAATCGGACACTCTTTTCCGACTATCTCGGACATTTCGAGACTCGTGGCGCAGTTGGAATTTCCATCCGAGGTACTTGACCGCAAATCACTATTCTAATCCAAAAATAATTAAATGCGGTGTTCTACTCAAAATCTCACTTCTTTTGTCGCTATACTCCGTGGCGACATATAAATAAAATATTTCGACCTATATAGTCCCAAAAATAATTACAACACCCATCGAAAATCGTTCAATCCTCGAAAGTCCCAAAATTTATTATTTAGGACAATTCCCCAAATTCCAATTTATAATTGATTATGGAATTTAATCGTCTCCAAAAAGGACGGGTTGTTACAGAAGGCAATGGGGAATGCCTCCAAGGGAACTTGAGACTGAGGTTGGAACTTAGACTTCGAGGAATTCCCACTCTTAGACCCCCTAGTTTTTTGGGCTGGTGGCTGGGAAGGTCCTTCACCATAAGCTGCTTCGGTTGGAACCCCTTAACTAGAAACACCTTCAGAATGAGCGGGTTGTTTGGGTGCCAGGGCCTTTTTGGGCTTTGGAGTAGTAACAGGAATCATGGAGCAGTATGGAGGAAGCTCAGTGGGAGTTTCCTTAGGAGTTTTGCTCAAAGGTCACTCTATTACCAGAACGGAATTGCCTTTAAAACCCAGTTCATGTTAAGAAAATTAGAGCATTGAGGGATATACAGGAGTCCACTTAATAAATTAAAAGATTTGGGCCAGTTGCTTCGACCAATACTTGCTGGCAAATAAAGACGTCACATCTCCTTGCCTGGAGATACTGGGGATGATGACTCTATCAGACAATGTGGAGCTCACTCCCCACACAACAGTGTAAGTGAAGAGAGAACAAGCCTTGCTGAACGTGACCTTGGGGGTGGTTTAACTGGAAAATGGGGCGAGGAGCCCCTTGGTCAAAACCAAATTGATGGGCACACCAATGGGGGTTATAATGTTCACTGTAGCACCCCCACTGGGTGTAGTATGGTAAGTAACTTGGAGAAAATAGAAGAACCACAACAAGCGAAGGGTCTTCTTCCATAAGGTCCACAGTTGTTGGTTGGACCACCCTTGGCTCATTCCTAAAAAAATCAAAAGTATAAAGGAAAACTTTCAAAATAGTCCCGTTTGTTAATAATAGAGGTTAACTCCTTCCGACTTTGCCTCTTGTGATAAACGTAAGAACGAGGAGGGAAAATTATTTCTCCTGAAGGAGGACGATTGGTTTTAGCTACTATATCGGGGAAACAAACATAGAGGAAGTCTGTCAGAAGTACGCATTTACCAAAGTTGGCCAGGTTATAACGGCCAAGAGACCATTCCATGTCAAAGTGGGTTCTATCAAGTAATGTATAGAGTGACTCCGGGGTAATTACAGACAGAGGAAGATTGATACCCTGGGCCAAATAAAGGGATATGTTGATGAGGTCCCTTCGGGGTTGGTCGTTAGGTTTTTCTGATAAAAGGAAGTGAGAAATAATGACAAGGATGTAAGTAGGTAGTTATAATGATGTATCTTGACCAGGGGCAGCCTCAGAAGAGCTATCCTTAGATGGATCACAGAAGAAATAGCTGATGAGGGGAGTGAAGGTGGCTTTGTTTAAAGAACATAGGCACCTTCGGCATATACGGTCCAACTCTGAACGGTCAGCAGTCTCTTGGGAATCCAAAACATCGTCAGAAAGGGTTCATGGCCTATGGCCTCAAGGCCCAAAAGTTCACAAATGTCTTCCAATGTTACTGTGAACTCACCCCACGCACCAATGAAAGTGTGAGTGGTAACGTTCCAGCGAGACACCAGGATGGGGAGGGAAACATTATTCTTTAATAGTGTAAATTCACCGAGCCACTTGGCCTAATGAAGACCAATTTTTGTCAGGATGGCAGCATGGTAACTCTACATGTGAGCGTTCCAGGTAGAAAAGTGAGCAGGAGAACCCCCAGGCCCTTAGAAGTCAATATGGGATAATGGGAAGTCCCCTCGCTCAAGGAGAAATAGAAGAGTCCCCTCTTGGGGGAGAAAGCCCCAATCAGCAACGTTTTCGTCCTCATCACTAAGTACCATGGGATCACACTTGGCGTTAACAATGCGAGTCTTGTAAAACCCAGAAAAGTCATCACACTTGCCTAAAATGGGGAACCGGGGGTAAAAATGCAGTTGCTCTTAATGAGCGACAGTCAAAGACGTGGCGCCCTAAGTAACAACGATGACATAAGTGGTGGCAGTAGGGGTGGCCGATGGAGTGTTGGTGGCAGACGCACCTGGGTTACTTGAAGAAGCCATTACAGACGAAATCGAGGTATAGAAAGCTTGAAAGAGATACCAGATGAGTAACAATGGAGTAACCAAAGGTTGAAGGTGATTACAGAGGAAAGAGATGAAGAAAGACTGGACAGATAATGGAGTTTTTTTTTTTACAGACTTTCTCTCTCGAAAGTATGCTTGGAGTTTAAAAAAGACGAAGAAAATAGTTAAGTGTTTTAAAAAATAGACATTTGTAATCCTTTAAAACCAGTCTTTTGAGGTGTCCCACTAACACGCTTGCAAAGCCGCCAATAATCATTTCTAGTGGACACGTGGCACTTCGGGAAGTGTTCTGATAGTTGAAAAGATGGCATTACGTCATTAATAAAGTGATGCATGGGGATAAAAAGGATTTCTTCCAAGATAAGTTTTGGGGTATGGCACCAAAATTCTTCCTTTATAAGACATATCCAATAGCTCCCAACGGTTCAAAAAAGCTATGATGTCCCCTCGCCACAAGTCCAAACGTTGTTTAATTGTGACTCAGATACATCGGGGATAATTTTTATACTTTTTCGAACATGAAGAAACGATGACAAGAAGAACCCAAACGAAGTAGCACCTTCAAATAGGGAGAATTTCCTAGGAAGAAGTTTACAAGGGAGAATTCCATAAGTCTCAACGAGAAGGGCAGTCCTAACGAAATAACCACGGTTCATCGGATTGAGAAGTTTTCTTGCAGACATTTCTTATTCCCACAACAAATCTCTCCACGAAGGGGAAAATGTGTGTGGGGGGCTTAAAGATAATCTCGGGATTAGAGTTAATCCCCCGAGCTAACATAACAGAATCATAGGATTAAGGTGGTGATGGAGCTCAGCGTTGTAACTCAAAATGATACAGCTCAGTAAGGCAGTGTTGCATCTCAAAAGTGATGTAGCTCAGTAAGGCAGTGATGCAGCTCAAGCGAGGTAGGTCAGCATGGCAGCCCAGAGGGATCTTCCAGCGAAGAAGATGACCGAGAGAGATGATGCTTTAGTTCTATTGTTTTTCTTAGCCTTGTTGTATCTCTTTATTTATATTTACTATAAGTTTTAACGATTATAATAATTTTTAGTGTGAGGTCAAATGGTATTCGTGAGAGACCAGTCTTAGCAGAGCCTAGGAGAGCTTTCATGCTCTATCGAACAACCTCGCTCTGGGAACTTCAGAGGGACTTGGTTTGGAGGATGTGAAGTGAGAAACCATTTGGGCTTGTCCTGACCATCTTAGATACACTTGGTAAAACATCAAAAGACTTTGACCGTGGACCCTTGGGCGAAGCAACCTTGAGTTTCATCGAGCGTTGAGTTGTGAACCAAACAATCCTCTACTTAATGTCACGTCTACCATATGTGATGTCACTAGCTAGCTAGGCAATATCAAATCTGTACTTGAGTAAACCACCGTGGTATTTGGGGTTGTCAGACAGTTGGTGAACCACCTCTATGACGACAGCCACCTGACGCACAATGGTTAGGAAAAAGGAATGTTTTGGCATTTAATCTTTATAACATGGAGCTGACTAGTCCATCAGGCATTTAATATTTGTGACATAAAGTATGAGGGATGTCTTTCATAGTCATTAATGACTGAGCCATCTTGGGAGTGGTGTGAGGGACTATTTATTAGCCTCAACTACTTCTGAGAAGAGAGAGTTATTTCCTAGAGATTTTTGGCCATAGATAGATATTGATCATCAGAGAGAAAAGAGTTATTGCAAAAACCAGAGATTTTACTCATCCAGCATTGCCATTTATTAAGAAGCTTTTAATATCTGACCAGAAAACCTTTGAGAGTAGGTGTGTTTGGCTTCCTGCTAGGGTGTATCAAGGGTGCTTACTTATCTCTCCTTCTAAGTAAGTTACTTCTGAGTTCATTATTGTTTTTTTATTTATACACGAGAGATTTGTGAGTTGAAACTAGGTTTATCTTCACTAAGTTGTGAGTGTGTGTTTTTGTAATTAATTAAGAGTATCTCTGGTTAACTTATCATTATTATACTCAAAAGGGATTACGCTTCCACCTAATCTAAACTACCCTCTTACAAAATGAACTCCAACTCTACTTTTTAAATGGATAGTGCGTACTAATATTCCAACAAATTGATCCAATAACTTATCAAGGATTTACACATATTGGCTAGGAATTTTGAACATATTTGGATTTCATTTTTCTATTGTGAGGCCAACGAAATGGAAGATCTTTTATCCAATCTTGATCGGGATAATTTGGACCTTGATTTCATTTTTTATTAGCTTCACCTTTAATATATCAAGATATGATTTTGAACATTGCGGGAAATTTTTATTCCCATATAATAGCTTTGATGATACATGTACTAAACAGTTATGTTAGTTTAATATAAAGTTTTCATTTGCTAAAAAAATTTACATAAAAGGGGTTTATCCAATTTTTATAAGGTTTCGAGTTCATTCCTATTTGTCTTACATAGTCTGTATGGGATTCCTTAAATTAGATGTTATCCCTTATTTGTTACCACTCATGTTTTGTTATCCCTCATTTGTTATCCCTAGGCTGAGTTGCGGTGCATGCATACTCTGTTATCAAGTCCTAGTACATCACGTACTAAATGAAGGACTAATGGTTCGGTATCTCTCTCAAACCATAAATAGAAATCACACAACATGAAGGTGAATATAGTTCCAAGCCTATGGGCTACTCAGATACCTACGCACCCATATAACTGCTAGCTTATCTGTGACACCCCACTTAAGTAAACACCAGATGATCATTATTAAATTAAAAATAGAATATCCAGATTGGTTCATTCTTAGCATCACTATCAAAAAGATTTTTAATATTTAGTAAGCACCTAGTATTTGAAAAGCTTATGTCAAATTTTATTTTTAATATTAACATGTAGTGATATAAAGAAATTAAAAAAATCAATAACACATTCACCATCATAATTTAACCAACAATATAAATATTGACATCACAAAATAAAATAGATATGACTGGAATAAACATTTCCAGCCTAAAACTTTAATACAATAATCCAAAAGGGAAATAAAATTTGACATCTGATAATAACACTAAAATATAAATTTCTCTGAACTAATGTCTGAATAAGAATGGTCCATATGCCCAACTAGAAAAGGGTAACCCATAAGAAAGATCGAAATGATATGGAGGCATTTACTACCGAGGTCCTGCAACTTTCACAACAACTGCAGCATGTCATTTATCTAAACTACTAAGCTTGGCATCCCGGTAGCTGGACACCTAAAATGATTTGCACAAAGGAAATAGATTTGGAGAAAAATGGGTCAGAACCCGAGTAAAAATAGTTTAAAAATGTTTAGCAAGTATTTAAAATGCTTAGAAGCAGTAACTATATACTTGTTAGATTTATGAACTCTCACTTGAGATTATCACCACTCAACTAATGCGAATGCTTAATGTACTTCTAAACCATTCTAGATACCACTATCCTGCCTAACTAGTTCGAGCTCATTAATCTTCTAAACTAATAACTCATAATGCTAACCCGTATTTCCTATACAATATTATTTTTTTTTGGTCTATTTGCCAATTATGAATTTCTCAATTTAAGTCAAGTTCCCACATTATTAAATGAATTTAGATATCACAATCTTACTCATCTACTGAGTACATGAATTCGAATTTTGTCACATGTATATGTATATATCACTCCAATTATATATATACTAACATATCACCACTAGGCTGAGCTGCGGTGCATGCATGCTCCGCTATTAAGTCTTAGTACATCACATACTAAATGAAGGACTAATGGTTCAGTATCTCCCTCGAACTATAAATACAAATCACACAACATGGAGGCGAATATAGTTCGCAGCCTATGGGCTATGCACATACCTACTCACCCATATGACCGCCAACTTATCTTTCTCACATATAGTCCTTTCCTAGGTTCTATATTTTGAGGTACAAGTCGAAAATCCATCCAATGGCTCATCTGGATATGACTGTCCCGACGAGAAAACCTCACGTGATAGCAAGCAGCGTAGGTACGTCATACACATAAAAATCATATAATAGGTAGGGTTGTAAATCGCGCTGGGTGAGCCGGGCTTGGCACTGCTCAGGCTCGGCCCGAACTCACATACCCATGCTCAAGCCCGAGCTCGGCCCGAATTATTTTTTCCCACCTAGGCCCGAACTCGGCTCATAAATATTACGGGCTTCGGGCCCAATTTCACTTTTTTTTATTAAAAAAGTTTGAATAAATTTTTTTTCTTGTATTTCCATCATGGACAAAATTATACATTAAAATCTAATTGATATTTCATGAAACAAAATATATAATTATGAAATGTATTAAATTAAAATAAGGGAAATAAGAGTGAAAAGCTACAAATGCCTATTAAATTTCAGACATTTAGCATAATTTGATCACTTACAAAGGCCTATTGTGACTTGATCAATTATTAAATCAAATACCCATAATGAGATTAACAATAAAATCACAAAATTAAAAATCACATGTAATCTAATGTATTATGACAAATGATTTTTTTTTAGAAAAAATAATAAATGAAATAAAAGGACAAAACCTAATTGAACAATATTAACATAAATATGTTATATTATATAAATTATTTATTTATTTATTTATTAATATGAAGTTCGGGCTTCGGGCCCAATTCGGGCTTGGCGAAGTTCGGCTCAAGCTCGGCCCGAAATTCATTCGGGCTTGGAATTTTGGCTCAGGCTCGACTCGGCTCAAACTCAAATAAAGCTCGGCCCGAAAATAGCGGGCCGAACGGGCTGGCTTCGGGCCTCGGGCGCTCAATTTACAGGCCTATGTACACACAACCCATATATTTATATCATCGGTATAGGCATACACACGTCTTATATCATAAGTCCCAGGCGTAGTATATTTATATCCCGAATATTCGACATATTAGTACATCACAATTTGACTTCTTATCGTACGTTCCCGAATATCTCTCACCACTCAAAGTGAATTCATTAGTCTCTAATATAGTATTAGTAGGTAACTCACTCACATACTACCGGTTTAAGTCATCATTTTCCCCGAATTCCCGTGACTCGAATTATCCCTCAAATTTGGTTTTTTCTCTCAATCGAGTTTAATTAAACTTAGTTCTTAAATTCCTCTCTTATGACCAAGCCTAAAACCCAACATTAGCCTACTAATACTTCAATATAATCCCCATTATCTTTAGAAATTAATTTAGCAAGTGAATCCTAAATGTTTTCCATGGATTCTAAACAAAACATAAAAGTGGCCAAAATTCTGGGCAGCCGAATCGATTCGGCCAAAGAGCTGAATCAATTCGCCCCCTACAGGTCTTTGTCTTCTTCGTTAAATTGTTAAGGGTTTCCTCCCTTTTGAACACCAAAACCTCCATTATAACATCCCAAACTCCCAATTAATTCTACTAGATGTTATACCAACCTATATATATGAGTTCTAACGTACGAGGATCAATTATTCATCAAAGGACATTAATTAATTGGATTAATTCAGATATTTTCTTAAGAACCCTAGTTTTCTCAATTTTTCTTCAAGAACTTCAATCAACCCAGACCTCTTACCATTTTAATCACTCTAATGTTTAAGTTTCGTCCTACATACACCAAGGATTTAAACCTAACATGATTCTGATTTAAGAACTTCAATCTCAATTTCAAAAATTAATCAAATCACTACAAATTCATGTGCATGTTCTTCCTATACTAACATGGATACATTATATGCTCAGAATTTAGAAAGTTTAAACAATGGCCTCGATATGACTGTCTGAATCTTTGAATAATGATGGTATGGTTGGTTTCCTTCCCTTCCGATGTATGCGATGGCGGTGTTTGGGGTTGCAATTGGTGCAATAATGGTGGTTCTAGCCCTTGGAATCTCCTCTCTTCTTCTTCGTATGGCCTCTCTGCAACTCTATAACTTCTAACCCTCGAAGACTCCTCTTCTCAGATGATATAAACCTATTAATTTCGTAGGTCCCTTTTCTCCCAAAATACAAATGATCGAAATACCCTCCCGGGATGCCGGTTTGGCTCAAAATTGACTCGGGACCCAATTTAAATCCCCGAGTACAATTTTCTGACTATGTCGACCCTCACGAACACTTTGGCACACTCATAATAACCATTTGGATGACTTAAAAATAAATTAATTTTTATTTCCTCAAATTGAGTCCCGACATGACTGACACGCGCATTCCGACTAAATTACTATGACTGTTGTATTTTTCACTCGCGACAATTTTAATACATGCATAATCATATATGAATTTATTCACTAAGTAATATTTATTATATTTCACATCAATAAATATTAACCCATGTCTCTCTAGTTAATATTTGTTTTAATATGGATTAATTTCTAACAAATTTCCCATATATAATTTTAATAAATTCCACATTTAAAGATCATAAAAATTTACGGGTTGTTACATACTTCACCCTAATAATGTAATTTCAACATGAAATTCGAAAAACAAAATACTTGGTACGAATAACTCTGGATATTTTTTGCGCATCTCATCCTCGCGCTCCCAAGTAGACTCCTCGATATTATGATGCTCCCACTGGACACGCACAAGTATAACTACCTTAGACCTCAATCTCCTCTCGCTATGGTCTAAGATAGCCACTGGTCTCTCCTTATATGAACTATCAGGCTGTAAGTCAATCTCCTCCAACGTAATATGAGTGTGAGCCAACTCATCCCGAAGATACCGCCTCAGTGAAGAAATATAGAACACGTCATGAATACGGTGCAAGTGCTCCGATAAACCAAGTCTATATGACACCGGTCTGATCCTCTCGATGATAGGAAATGGACCCACGTACCTCGGTGACAACTTCCCTTTCTCCCCAAATCTCATTGCCCCATTCATAGGAGATACTTGCAGCAAAACCTGGTCTCCCACATTAAATTATCGAAAGAACCGCTTAACATCAACATAGCGTTTCTGTCTGTCCTAGGCTACCTCTATGGGACTCCAAATCATCTCTATCCTAGCCGAAGTGTCCTGAATCAACTCTAGACCGATTATCTTATTTTACCTCACCTCTAGCCAACAAGTAGGAGAACGACAAGTCCTACCCTACAACGCCTCAATTGGGGTCATGCCAATAGTAAACTGATAGGAGTTATTGTACGCAAACTCCACCAGTGGAAGGTATTGCTCCTAACCTACCCTAAAATCAAGGATACACATACATAACATATCCTCTGACATCTGATTCTTCTGATCGGTCTGCCCATTCGTCTACGGGTGATAGGTCGTACTCAATCGTAACTCTATGCCCATGGCCTCCTGGAAGCTCTCCCATAATCGAGACACAAAAACCTTATCTCTATCGGACATAATGTCAAGGGGCACCCCCATGCAATCTCACTATCTCGTCAATGAATAACTGCGCGTACTGGGTTGTGGTGTAGTCTATTCGGGTTGGCAAAAAGTGGTCTACCTTGGTCAAGCGATCCACTATCACCCATATAGAATCGTGACCCCCTCTAAGAAGTAGGCAACTTGGTAATAAAATCCATGGAAAATTCTCCCCCATTTCCACATAGGAATCTCTAACGGCTGTAGGAGCCCTGCTGGCTTCTAGTGGTCCACCTTTACTAGCTAACAGGTGGCACACTTCGAGACAAACTCAATAACGTCTCTCTTCATCCCACTCCTCCAATATTGCTACCTCATATCCTAGTACATCTTATCCCCGCTGGGATGTACCACAAACTGAGATCCATGCGACTCTGTCATCATCGCGTGTCGTAAATCCTCCCCATCGGGAATAATCAATCTCCCATTGAAGCACAAGCCTCCCTCGAAAGTCATTGAGTAAGAATCTACTCCTCCAGCTAAAAGCTATAGAATCTTCTGCTAACAAAATGGATTCGCTGCCTGGTCCATATCACCCTCGTGATAATATGGGGTGTAATAATCATAACTGACGTAAATGATCTGGAAACTACATCCTGATGTCCCAGCTCCTTTTATTTTGCCTTCCACACCTCAACCACCTCGCCCATTGTCCTACGAATCAACGTGTCTGCCACCACGTTAGCCTTCCCCGAGTGATACTGGATATTAGATTGATGGTCTTTCAGAAATTCTAGCAACCTGTGCTGACGCATGTTCAACTTTCCCTGTGTGAACAATTACTGCAGTGACTTATGGTCTTTGAATAGGAGAAATTTCTCCCCCAAAAGATAGTGTCTCCAAATCCGAAGGGAAAACACGAATACTACTAACTCCAAGTCATGGGTGGGGTAATTCCTCTCGTGAGGCTTAAGATTGTGGGAAGAAAAAGTTATACCTTGATCCTCCTGCTGAAGTACTCCCCTAAGTCCCTGTAGGGACGCATCCATGTAAACTAAGTACTCCACTCCTGGACTGGGCAGTGCGAGAACTGGTGCTGAAGTCAACATGTCCTTCAGCTCATCGAAAGCAAACTGACAAGCATAATCCCAAATATACGGTACACCTTTGTGAGCCAATTTAGTCAATGGACCCACAATCTTCGAAAATCCTCGAATAAACTACATGTAATATCTCTCCAAACCTAAGAAACTACGTACTTCCGTCAGTGTTATCGGCTATCCCCACTCCCTCACCGCTGACACCTTACTTGGGTCCACCGATACCCCCCCTGTCAGATACAATATGCCCAAAAATTTGCACTTCTCAGATCCAGAATGCACATTTCTCATATGTAGCATACAACTGGTGCTCACGCAGTGTTTGCGAAACCCATCTTAGATGCTGGGCATGCTCCTCCTCACTCTGGGAATAAATCAGGATGTCATCTATGAAGACAATGACAAGTTGATCTAGTAACTCTCTAAATACCTTATTCATCAAGTCCATGAACACATCTAGAGCATTAGTTGGCCCGAATAGCCGAACTCGAAACTCGTAGGATCCATTTCTCATTAGAAAGTTAGTCTTAGACACATCCTGCTCCCGAATACACAACTGATGGTACTCCAACCTCAAGTCTATCTTAGAGAAATATGCATCTCCTCTCAACTGATCAAATAAGTCATCGATTCTAGGTAACATATACTTACTCCGTATTGTGACTTTATTTAACTCCCGATAATCAACACACAATCGCAACAACCCATCTCTCTTCTTTACAAATAACACTGGGGCACCCCAAAGCGAGGTACTCCTTGGGATGAAGCCCTGCGCCAAAAGTTGTTTAATATGATCCCTTAGCTCTCTCATCTCTACAGGAGCCATACGTTAAGGCGCACGAGCTATCGATCGAGTGCCTCGCGCTAAGTCTATCACAAACTCAATCTCTCTGCTGAGTGGTAATCTTGGTATCTCCCAAAATACATCAGCGAACTCGCAAATGATCGAAATCGAATATAGGGGAATCACCACCTCCTTAGAGGTCTCCTCCTCTATGTAGTATAAATGGGTGGACGAGCCTCCCTCCGGATGAGGCATCGCTACCAAAAAATCTCATGGCTCGGTATAGCAAACACAATGATCCTACTATAGTAATCAATCATGGACCGACAAGAAGCTAGCCAATTCATGCCAATAATGGTGTCATACTCTAACATGTATAATACAAGCATATCAGCTGGAAAAATAAGGCTCCCAAACTCAATAGTCACACCCTGACCGATTAAAAAAATCAGTTTCCCATTACCCAATGGCGAGTCTACACATGTAACAGTACTATCTACCTATCTGGTAACCCCGCGGCCCGTGCAAACCTAGTAGCTATGAATGAATGTGAAGGCCCCATGTCAAATAAAATGTGCCAAAAAATTCCATGGATAAGAAACGTACCCTCTACTCTAGGTGGTGCCTATGGGACTGCAGCCTTATGGATATTATACACCCGCCCATACTGTAACTTCCCCTACTAAGGTGGGGCTACTGGAATGGCTGTAATGGTAGGCAATGCTGGCATCTATACTAGTGTCAGAAGGGCACCTGGGAAGATAGGTCTCTGGGGCTCCTGGTGAGCACCCTATTGCTGTTGTGGGGACCTGCCCCTCTTAGGGAAATCCTGATGTTTGTGGCCAATCTTACCACAAGTAAATCACTTACCCATAAAGTTTCCTCCCTTCTGACCCTGTTATCCTCGACCTTACTGGCTGTCACCACCTCTCCATTGGCCCTGCTAGCCCTACTATACCCGTTTATGTCCTTGTTGGCCCTGCCTAAAGCCTCTATGTCCTTGTCTGTAATCACAAAATTTGAATCGCTTAGCAGGGTCCCCTTAGTGGGAACTCTGCTCTTCCTTTCTAGGCTGACTCTAAGCTGATGGTGCCCCCCTGGAACTGCCACCCCCAATCTTGCCCTGGTGGTTGTACCCTCATCCTTGCTTTCTCCCCTTAACATGGAAGCAATGGTCCTGGAAATGTAATAAAGAAACATTTAACACATCGTTATAGGTCTTTAAGAAGGTGTTTTCGGATCCTCCAAGTGATACCATAAGTGAATAGATGTATCCTTTTCTCCTAAGTAGGTACCTGTCCTCGCACAAGGTTAGTCAACCTCGTTAACTCCTCCTTACACTTAGAAACTGTCTTCGCTTCCTCGATGAGATCCAATAATTTTAGCCTCATCTCAGTCTGGACGGCGGATGAGAAGTATTTGCAGTCAAACCGCACCTAGAACTCCTGTACTATCATGTTGTCTCTCTCTTCCGCGATGGTAGTGGATTCCCACCACTGCAATGCCGCCCCAACTAGCTTAAAAGTAGCTAGGATTTGCCTCTGAATATCGATACACTCGTACATACTCAGTTGTATCCGTATGTCCTTTTTCCATTGGCTCGCCACCACTATGTTTGAACTCCCTGACAACTCTGGGGGATGTGCCTTCTAGAAGGCATCCCTAACTCACTGCCACATAGAGGGGAACATCTGAGCCTATGCCGGTACCACCACTTATTCTCGGGGTGGGTCCTGCTTTGCTACTGTAGCTATGTGATATTCACTTCTTGGGCGATTATAGCAGCCACCTCTGCAGCATTCACGGTGCCCTGTGCTGGCGCCGGCCGAGGCTCCGATTGTGCCTTTGGGTTGGCTCGTGTGGAACGTCGAGGAGGAATATGAAAGGAGGAAGAAATTTCTATCATTCCACAATTCAATACGACTTAAAATAGTTGAAGATGTAAATTCATAAATAAGAATACAGTAGTCCTAAAAATAGGGCTCTGCATCAAAGAACGCTATGCTAAAAACATAATAAGCTGCACAAATCCTAAAGATTCTAGAACCTAATGATCTGATTCTATCTATGACACTTCGCTTAATTAAATACCGAGTGATTAGGCCTTTATTAAATTAAAAATAAAATATCCAAATCAGTTCATCTTGGCATCATTATCGAAAAACTTTTTAATATTTACTAACCAAGTAGTTGAAAAGCTGGAGTAAAATTTTATCTTTATTATTAACATGCAGTGATATAAAACAATTAAATAATTCAATAACACATTCATCATCATAATTTAACCAACAATATAAATACTGACATCACGAAATAAAATAGATATGACTTGAACAAACATTTCCAGCCTGAAACTCTAATACAACAATCCAAAAAGGGAAATCATATCCAACATTTGATAATAACTCTGAAATACAAATGTCTCTGAACTAATGTCTGAATAAGAATGGGCCACATGCCTGACTATAATAAGGGAAACTCATAAAAAATATCTGAATGATATGGAGGCGTCTACTACCGAGGTCCTGCAACTTCAACAGCAGCTGCAGCATGTTAAATAATCTGAACTCCTAAGCTTGGCATCCTTGTGGTTGGACACCTAAAATGATTTGCACAAATGAAATATATTTGGAAAAAACCGGGTCAGAGACCGAGTAAAAATAGTTTAAAAATATTGTGCAAGTATTTAAAATTCTTAGAAGCAGATACTATATACATGTTAGCTTTACGAACTCTCACTTGAGTTTCTCACCTCTCAACTAATGTGCACGCCTAACGTACTTCTAAACCATTCTAGATACCGCTATCCCGCCTAACTAGTTCGAGTTCATTAAGCTTCTAAACTAATAACTCATAATGCCCACCGGTATTACCTATACAATAACTATTAATTTTTTTACTATTAAGCAATTATGAATTTCTCAATTTAAGTTAAGTTCCCACATTATTAAATGAATTTAGATATCACAATCTTACTCATCTACTAAGTACACGCATTAGAATTTAATCACAAGTATATATATATATATATATATATATATATATATATATATATATCACTCTAACTATATGTATACTAACATAGCACCCCTAGGCTGAGTTGCGGTGCATGCATACACTTCTACCAAGTTCTGGTACATCACGTACTAAATGAAGGACTAATGGTTCAGTATCTCTCTCGAACCATAAATACAAATCACACAACATAAAGGAGAATATAGTTCGAAGCCTAAGGGATTCGTACATATTTACGCACCCATATGACCGCCAGCTTATCTGTGACACCCCGCTTAATTAAATACCAGATGATCTGACCTTTTTTAAATTAAAAACAGAATATCCAGATTGGTTCATTCTTAGCATCACTGTTAATTTTTTTTAATATTTAATAACCACCTAGTATTTGAAAAGATGGTGTCATTAACATGCAGTGATATAAAGCAATGAAATAATTCAATAACACATTCAACATCATAATATAACCAATAACATAAATACTGACATCATAAAATAAAATAGATACGAATGGAATAAACATTTCCATCTTGAAACTCTAATACAACAATCCAAAAGAGAAATCAAATCCAACATCTGATAATAACACTGAAATATAAATGTCTCTGAACTAATGTCTGAATAAGAATGGGCCATATGCCCGACTGGAATAAGGATAACTCATAAAAGAGATCTGAATGATATGGAGGCGTCTACTACCGACGTCCTGAAACCTCCACAGCAGCTGCAGCATGTCAAATAATCTGAACTCCTAAGCTTGGTGTCCCTATGGCTGGACACCTAAAATGATTTGCATAAAGAAAATAGATTTGGAGAAACACGGGTCAGAGCCTTAGTAAAAATAGTTTTAAAAATATTTATAAGTATTTAAAATTCTTAGAAGCAGATACTATATACATGTTAGCTTAAGAACTCTCACTTGAGATTCTCACCTCTTAACTAATGTGCACGCCTAACGTACTTCTAAAATATTCTAGATAACGCTATCTCGCCTAACTAGTTTGAGTTCATTAAGCTTCTAAACTAATAACTCATAATGCCCACCCATATTACCCATACAATAACTATTAATTTTTTTTTGTCTATTTGGCAGCTATGAATTTCTCATTTTAAGTCAAGTTCCCACATTATTAAATGAATTTAGATATCACAGTCTTACTTATCTACTAAGTACACGTAGTAGAATTTAATCACAAGTATATATATATATATACATAACACCCCTAGTCTGAGCTGCGGCGCATGCATACTCTGCTCTCAAGTTCCGATACATTACTAAATGAAGGACTAATCGTTCGGTATCTCTCTCGAACCACAAATACAAATCACACAACATGGAGGCGAATATAGTTCCAAGCCTGTGGGATACGCACATACCTACGCACCCATATGACCGCCAACTTATCTTTCTCACAGATAAGCCTTTCCTAGGTTCTATATTCTGAGGTACAAGTCAAAAATCCCCCCAATGGCTAATCAGGATATGACTGTCCCGACATGGGGCAAGTTATAGCAAGGAACATAGGTATGTCATACACATAAAAATCATACAATAGGTATACACATAACCCATATAACTGTATCATCGATATAGGCTTACACACATCTTATATCATAAGTCACATACATAGTATATTTATATCCCGAATATCTCTCACCACTCGAAGTGTGGTCAATATTCTCTAACATAATATACCGATTTAAGTCATCGTTTTCCTCGAATTCTCGTGACTTGAATTATCCCTCAAATTTATTTATTTTTCTCTCAATTGAATCTAATTAAACTTAGCTCTTAAATTCCTCTTATGACCAAACCTAAAACCCAACCTTAGCCTACTAGTTCTTCAATATAATCCCCATTATTTTTAGAAATTAATTTAGCAAGCGAATCCCGAATGTTTCCCAAGGATTCTAAGCAAAAGAGAAAAGCGGACAAAATTCTCGGCAACTAAATCGATTCGGACAAGGAGTCGAATCGATTTGCCCCTTAGAGGTCTTCGTCTTCTTCATTAAATTATTACGGGTCGGTTTCCTCCATTTTTAACACCAAAACCTCCATTATAACATCCCAAACTCCCAAATACTTCTACCAGATGTTATACCAACCTATATATATATGATTTCTAACGTACTGGAATCAATTATTCATCAAAGGACATCAATTAATTAGATTAGTTCAAGATATTTTCTTAAGAACCCTAGTTTTCTTTAATTTTCTTCATGAACTTCAATCAACCCAGATTTCTTACCATTTTAATCCCTCTAATTGTTAAGTTTCATCCTGCATATACCGGGGATTTAAACTTAACATGATTCTGATTTAAGAACTTCAATCTCAATTTCAAAAAATAATTAAATCACTACATATTCATGTGCATATTCTTCCTATACTAACATGGATACATTATATGCTCAGAATTTAGCTAGTTTAAACACTTGCCTTGATATGAATGTCTAAATCTCTGAATAATTCTGGTATGGTTGGTCTCTTTCCCTTCTGATCTACGCGATGGCGGTGTTTGTGGTGCAATTGGTGCAATAATGGTGGCTCTAGCCATTGGGACCTCCTTTATTCTTCTTCCTATGGGCTCTCTGCAACTCTAGAACTGCTAACCCTCAAAGACTCATATTCTCAGATGATATAAACCTATTAATTTCGTAAGTCCCTTTTCTCCAAATATATAAATGATCGAAATACCCTCCCTGGATGACGGTTTGACTCAAAATTGACTCGGGACCCAAATTAAACCCCAAAGTACACCTTTTTAACTTTTTCGACCCTTACGAACACTTTGGCGCACTCAAAATAACCATTTGGATTACTTAAAAATAAAATACTTTTTATTTCTTCAAATTGAGTCCAGACACGACTGACACACGCGTCCCGGCTAAATTACTATATCTATCGTATTTTCCACTTTAAATACTTGCATAATCATATATTAATTTATTCACTAAGTAATATTAAATATAATTGACATCAATAAATACTAACCATGTCTCGCTAGTTAATATTTATTTTAATACGGATTAATTTCCAATAAATTTCCCATATTTAATTTTAATAAATTCCACTTTGAAAGATCATAAAAATTTACGGGGTGTTACAGTCACTTTAATCGTTGCAGGTACACAAAGGGGTTTATGTATGACTCCATGATAATGTATTATGGGTGATCGTTGATAAGTATGTGAGTATGCGAGAGCGATAGGTTTTTGAGATAGTTTGATTTCTCTTTTGAGGTTTGAAGAGAGATAGAAAAGTAATATGAGGTATGCACCATATCGAGAGATACGCTATTGAGGATTGTGCCCATGATAGGGACATAGTGGCACCTATGTACCCAAGAAGACTTGGGATCAAGTCCTACATAATTCGATTTTGTATATGCATTTGAGCATTTGTGTAGCTTTGCACGAAAAGCCGCATCTTGAGATAGTTTGATATCTCATTTGTTTTGTACAAAGGAAATGAGGGGTGAGGGTTGATGGTTTTCTGTCCTTTGAAATATCTACGCTTGAGTTTAGAAAGATCACAATTGTTTCAATTGTTACACTCACACTTTTGGCAAGTCGTAAACATGCAAGGTATAAGCCTTACATGAATAGTGCACCACTTAATCATGAGAATGTTAACACTATGAATATACTTCTTTTAATTCATACCTATCAATGGAGAATACTATTTTCAAGTGGGTGCAAGGATAATGCAAGACTTAAATGATTAGTGGGGTGTATTGTATATATTCCTTTAAGTATTTGTATGGGGGTGCACGCGAGACCTAGACTTAGAGATAGTTTGATATCCTGTTTATAGTGTGTGTTAAAGAGGGTGTAAGAGGGGTAAGAGATGATTTCATCTCTATGGGGAGTAATACATCTTCAGATATATTGTCGAGGATCAAACTCATAAGAGGGACTCGTTATTTCACATACATAATTGTGTATCCACGAAATCAAAGCCTACATCATTAGGGTTGTTCTCGTGTTTGGATATGATACGTGTGCAAGAGTAAGACTTTTCTTGGGAGGCAAAAAACATATCTGTATGCTAGAGGTTTGATTCGTTGGATGTTCAGAATAGGAGTTGACATAAAGTTGCTGACAAAGACATCCTCGTTTGGGGGCAGTTACTAACTCCAAAGTGTTGTTGAATCTTCGCGAAAGTTTGGAGGTGTATCGCTAAGGATGTCATGTTTTTGAAATCCTCGACTGGGAGTTAGAGGTAAAAATCAAGGGAGTTTAGACTAGGGATGGATGGATCCTTTGTAAATAATACACCGAGAGATTGTTCTAGCACATACGTACACAAGAGACTTAAGTGTACATCCATCCCTAGTCTAAACTCCCTTGACAAGTTTACAAGAGACTTAAGATCAAAGTGAAGATTTTGGTATAGCAAATACGTACATAAGAGACTTAAGATCAAAGTGAAGATTGTTCTAACAAATGGGACATATTTACGGGTGTAGGCGATGAGATACCGAGTATGCAATATACAACATTACGATATATATGGAGCCTATTCATTAATATATCATTTTTGTTGTTTTATATTTATATATTTATATGTTAAAAGTATGTCTACTCAAAGGTCGCCATTTGTCATGTATTTGATATGAAACACATACTCGGAGTGACACTGCTGGGACAAGTTTTTTTTATTTAGAGAAGCGGTGGGAGTAGTCGGATTTTAGACGTTGGCTTGTGCAATGTTTCGGACTGACTCGACTCACAAACAATTTTCCTCAAAATTATTTTAAAAAGTATGTTTTCACGTTTTGTAATGGTTGTTGTGGCATTTGAATAGCATTGTTTTAACATATGACCATGTCAAGTCAATTAACGGAGGTGTTAGATTAAAACTCAAGCTTTAAATATAAATATTATAAAGTGCATACCCGGTCCCTTAAACTGGGCTGAATTAAAAGAGATAAATGGATATAGTCAATTTATTATAATATATATGGAGTATATGACCTGAAATCTAGTTAGAGGTTCTTTATCAAAAATATCTATAGGGGTGTTTTACTCGAAATTCAAGTAGAGTTTCCTTACTCTTATAGTTTGAACCAAAATTTTCTCAAGGGAATGTCTTTATTTGAGGTGCTTGAGGTGGGCAGAGCTTTGTTTTAGTTGGCAATATCTTCGTTTAAAAATGTTGTCATTCACGGAATGCACATAGGTTTGTCTTTAATTTTATTTCGGAGGTTACTTATCACAAGTACCAACCTTATTCGGTACTGTAGCGACTTTCTGGAAGTACGAACTTTCCCATGGGAAGTGAGTTCTCTGAGGTACAAACTTCTTAAGGACCTTTTTAAATGAGTCAAGTAACTCCAATGCTCGCGGGAGAAGAAATTGAAAAAAACGGATCGAGTTTGGGTTTTGGCACCCTTTTCTTGGTGGGGGCTATTTATAGGGGTTTGGCTTAGGGAATTTAGTCAATCCATTAAAGCCTCTAAATGGTGGATTTGAGGGATGGGGCGTGTGTGTGGCTGAGAAGAGATTTCCAAAATATCTCATAATAAAAAATATGAAGGGGATAACCAATCAATAATCAGTTTGGGGTAGCATTAACCGATTGGCTATTGGTGGGGAGTGCCCTTTAACCGATCATTTATTAGCATGGATGGGCCTTTAATGTCGATTAAAGGACCCAAAGGTTGTGCTTTGGAATTCTCTTTCATGTTTTTCTCATTTACATTTTGACCCTATGGACTTTAGTTCTTGATGTTTTGTAAACTGTTTTTTTGATTTGGGAAGTCGATAATTATTGGGGATTTTTCTGGGGGTTTATCCTCATGGATAATTGTAATAGAGTGTCACACACGTCGATTATGGATCATGTTATCCTTTGTGTTCCAAACACAATTTTGAGAATGCCACGTGTGATACCGATTAAAATAAATTCGCAAATTCCCCATTTAAAATTATTGAACTGGAGTCAATTTTAAACCAAATCAAATCAGCTCCTAAACATGCAACTATGAGTGTGTGTGTCAAACCATCACAAATAAAATTGTTAACTCATAGATTTCAGTAAAAAATCCATTTCGGGTAAAACTCTTTATTTTACAAATAATACTCACAATGATTACAAGTGAAATCTGCAATGGATTAATGTGACACCCCGCCTAATTAAATACCGGGCGATCACTCCTTTATTAAATTAAAATCAACGTGAACAGTTGGTTCATTCTTAGCATCACTGTCGTAAAAATACTTTTCCAATTTAAACACCCTAAATAATTAAGCTAAGTGTCAAAACCATTTAAAACCTTATTCTCATTTTATTAAATCCGGTTATAAAACCTTAAACCATTAACATCTAAAGAGTCACACATTAAGAATAAAAATAGAATTGAACATACACGAATTTAATCATCAATAATAAATCCCAACATTTACAACTCTAAAGGAAAACATCCTGACAGTAATAAATCCCGAAATAAAGGTACTGAAAGTAAAAATTTCAATCTCTGACAATAGCAACTAAATAATAGAAAGAGGGCGACACGTGCCCCTGTTGGATAAAACTAAACTAGGAGTAGAATCAAATGGATGAAGTCATCTAAACAACATGCCTGCAACTCCCACCTAAGCTGCAGTACGTTCCTTCCAAAGGATCCTAAGTAAGACGCCCCTGTGGCTGGACACCTGTAATATATACATATATATACAAGAGAGAAAAGGAAATAGAAACGGGTGAGAGACCGATAGTGTATATGATTTAAAAATTCGTTTAGCAAGTATTTAAATTGATTACAGGCTAATGCAACAACATATTAGTGCGACACTCTCTTGAGAAATTCTCACCTCTCTTCTAATGTGCACACCTATCGCACTAACCTTCCCTATGGTCTATCTCGTCATATACCACACTATCTTTCCCCAATGATTTAACTTATCTTAGGTTATTCGCAGGATTTACAACTGAACAACACAAGTATTTAAAACGTAAGATTTCAATTTGTAACCAAGGTTCTCCTTTTAACTTTATTAATCAATAAAGTTTTCCAGTGTCATATTATACTTTCTCAAAACAATTATTTATAATTTAAGTCATCAACCATGTCCTACATATCAAATCACAGTAGGCAGTTCCAGATTTCAGAATTTCATATATATATATATTAACTACTCGTATAATATATATATCATAACAGCACCCCACATAAAAACTATGGTGCGGGCATACTCTGCTATCCAATCTCTGTATCAATCGTACTAAAGGGAATACAAGTTCGGAATCACTCTCGAACTGTATAAATACATACACAAACAATATTGAGGCGAAGCATAGTTTCCAAGTCCAAGAGGTCAGTACATACCCTCACGTCTCTTAGGACCGTGACTACCGATTCGATAGCTTGTACCTAGGATTCCTATCTTCTAGGGTACGAGTCAATATCCCCCATAAGGCACACGAGATAAGATCGTCCCAGCGCGGTAACCTCAGGGATAGCAAGTAGCGCGGGCATGATTTTCACAAGTATATAATATATGCATACACAATCATATAAATATACCACTTTTATTATATCAATTTAGGTTTATCCAATAACCCACATTCACAACATTTATCCTTATTTTCCCATTATTATTTATCAAGTATAATGGTTCGTTTCTAACTTTAATTCGAAGGGTTTTTCCAACTTACTACGTAACCCTCATGGACACTATTCTTCCAAATGTACAATTCAGTAGATTTCCATTTATGTTCCAACGTAACTCTCTCTTACGTGTCTCTCCCCTTTAATATATACTTACATTATCCCTTATGCAAAATATCCCAAAAATATAGATTTCGCCTTACATTAAAGGATTTTGAATTTTATTTTCAAAGATGAGAATTTCAAACGGTTTCGAAATCGGAATTAAAATGGAGTTTTAATTGAATTTTTATTATCTCTAAGAGTCCTCAAAACATAAAACTGTCTAGCAAAAAAAATATTAAAAAAATATTGAACGGTCCGATCGAGCTAAATTTTTTTCTGTAGCTTCCTCTCATCTTCAACTAATTCTCTGTAAAATTTCATCCAATTCCAACGGTCCGATCGTCCGGAATAAATTGTTTTTTGTGTTTGTATCTGATTAGAACTCTTTTCTTAATCAAACTCTTAATCCTTTACATGACAAAGGGTTTCCAGAATATCATATAAATCATCACTACATGAAAATTTCCCATCTCAAATTGGGTTTTTCTTCCATAAATCTCATCCTAATAACTACTAAACTAATATGGATGATGCATCAACGAAATAAGCAAGATAAACACTTGCCTGAGATTTTCAGAAATCTGGTTTGGTGTTGAATTTGGTGTGGTTGCGTTCCCCGTCTCGCGATCTACGCGTTGGCGGTGGCGGTAGTGTAAACGGATGAGTTTTGAGCCTTGGAATGCCTTGAGAGCTCTCTCCTCTCCTCTCTAATGGCCGTTCTAGTGTTTTGAGTTATCTAACCCTAGGAGATAACCTAAACATCTGATATAACCCCTTTAATTTTCGTGGGTTTAATTACCCAAAAATACAAAATGACTAAAATGCCCTCCCGGGGTACTAATTAGGCCTAAAAATGCCCCGAGACCCAAATCAAACCCCCGGGTATACTTTTCTGACTATCTCGACCCTTTCGGATGCGTTGGCGCACTCAAAACGACCATACGAACAACCTATAAAATATTCACTTTTATTAATCCACATTTAGTCCCGACACGACACAGGCGCGTCCCGACTTAAATTTCCACAATTGTCATTTTATTCACATGTGACAATATTATAAAAATAAATCTCATATATTACTATACTCATCCAGTAATATGCAACAAATAATATATTCCCAATAATTACTAACTCTTGTCACGCTAGTAAATATTTAAAACAACATTTCGGATTAAAATTAAATTAATTTATCTCAATTAAATTTAATAAATCCTTAAATTTAAAAGCCATGAAAATACGGGGTATTACAATTAACCTTAATAAACCCACATAGGCCACAACCTAAATCAGCAATGGAATTTCAAAGCAACTCCACAAGAACCGCAGTTCAGTCAGCCCAGGAACACCCATGAGTACTCCCTTTGACACGCAATCACGTCATCCCAGCACCTCCCTCAAGTGGAACCTATATCAACAGTAGAGATCTTCTCTACAAGAGAAAATACACAAAGTTATGTTCTTAGGTTCCAAAACAATTCACACAAAGTAATTGGGATTTTGTGAATTTAAAACAAAAGGATTAGAGTCCTAAAAGTGAGAAGATAAATTATTTTACCAAAGAAGTTTCGTCTATCGACAATTCGCAGGTATTCTGATAAAAAACGAAGTTGGACAAACCAATTTATAGAAAATCTAAGGCGACGGCTCGCTCAAACAAATGGAGCGTCACTCAAACGAGATCAAGCTGTTACTTGAATGAAATCTCGGGATTTTTCACGATAGTACACTATCGCTTAAACGACTATGTTGGTCGCTCGAACGACCTGAGAATTTTTTTTTCAAAAATCCGCCTCAACACATAGAAAAATATTTTTGACGAAAAACTTAAAAAGTCTGATCTAGCACTTAGAAAATATTTTGTAAAAAATATGCCAATACTCTAAGTGAACCGTCAAGGTACTTAAACATAACCATACCAAAATTAATCTCACAGAAGCTTGAATGTTGAAGAACTTTGATATTTGGATCCATCTTGACGTATGAATGATCTTGAATATTTCTTCGACGGTTGTAGTGGTATATAACGTACTCACATGTAAGCCGAACAATAGAATAACGTCCTTATAAATCTCCCCCTATGTCTATGCTAGTACAAAATAAAAACATCCAAATTATCAAATCAAAATGCCTATACAAATCTGATACCCTCCCATGAACCCAAAACTGAAAAAGTACTAAGAATGTAAGTTTAAAACTTTTCTTCAAAATCTTTAAGATTTTCTCATCAGGGTTTGCAAAATAATGATCTTCAATCTTTGTACCTACACACATGAGACAAATCAAATACCTTCGTAGAGCATCGAGTTTGAAATGATATAAGCATAAATTAATTAATATAATTAAATTTCCCCCATAATGCAAAAACTCTCCAATAATTCGTTCTCCCCCTTTTTATTTGTCCAAAATAGATAAGGAATCGAATAAACAAAGTAAACATGGAGTTGTAACGACAAATATGCATAACAAATATGATTCAAACTACGCTCATGTAAAGAGTAACCCAAAATATTCCACAAACTATTTTTTATTTTTCAAATTTTCATACAAAATAATGCAAAAATAATTTACAAAAATCACACACCATGAATTTACACTAAGACAACCAAATCATGGAAACATAATGAATGGGTGTGAACATATTCGATAGGAAAATCAAAGCAATCAAACATAACATATGTGCACGATGAATATGTGTACTCCTAACGAATGAATCTCAAAATCGTCATTTATTGAAAGTGTTGAATTTAAATGATATCGACTCAATCCATAAACACATCAAAGTCAAGAATAATTCCCACACCAATAATGTCTAAAACTATGCAATGCTTTTTCACGACGCTGTCAGGACGTGGAAACCCGTTTTTCTTTACTTTCCATCCAAACTCCCTCATAAATAATAATCATTTAATTTTCTTTTGAGGTGGCCTATTTTTGGCCTATTTATCTTTTTATTGCCTTTTAATCTTTTCGGGCTCTTTTCAAATAGTGACTTTCACGACGAGTTAATTTTATACTCTCATAGCCCTTTCTGTGAACCTTCATCATATTTTATTGCAATTAAATCCTCACAGTAAACGGTTATTACATGCACTACTTTCATTGTCAAGTTTTATCATACATAGTTCATTTTAAAGACAGAATTGAGATGACAACACCCCTACCAATATGTGATAGACAAGTACAATAATTAAACAAATTCGTGAAAGTGTGCATTAAAGGAACTTATGAGTCAAATATGTAGGTAGTAACAACTAATCACATCTCACTGACTCCAAACATTATAAAGCACAAATAAAATGATGACGCATATCAAAACACTATCAAATCATCACGTGGATATGGAATGAAGTCGTGACTCGATCATCCTAATTGTCCATTCATATACGGTGCAAAATAAAAAGGAAAACTCTTTTTAAATTTTTCTAAAAAAAATTATCAAAATAAAATCTTTTCGTATTTTTCCAAAATTTTTCTAAAAACAAAAATCTAATACAAAAACATACATACTAGCAATAGGCAGAAAAAAAAATAATCATGAAAATCAACGTATGCTACCAAACAAGTTTAAACCTCAACCGTTTGGTGTGGTGGAATTTTCCGAATGTGGTGACATCCTACGAAAAACATCCATCAAGTCATGTGAAGTCTTTACTAAAAATTTTACTTTCTCCCTAAGATGTGCAAACTCTCTCGTGTAGTCATTTGGAGCGTCAAGTGTGGATGTGTGTGTGAACACGTGTTGTAGAAAAACGTGACACATAACCCAATTAAAAAAAACTCCCAAAGGTGTCCTCTCTTCTTGCAGTGTGTGCAAACAAAAACAGGCCTAGGTACACCTCTCTCAAAACGTCTCCTATGCACTTTCCTATCAGGATCGGGACACATAGGTGGGTTGGGTTGAGAGCCATATGGATCTATCACAAATTCGAGAACCGATTCGGGTGCAACGTGGGAAGTGGACTAACCGTCATGACCTATTCCTCGTCTCTCAACATCACCCAAACGGGATTGAGAACCATTTTTCCAACCTTCTTAAATGCGTTCTCTAAAGGAAATTTGACCTCACGGGCACGTTCGAGATCACTCTCGAGTTAGGATACACGTGTCGTCAGACTGCACACCGTGTTGGTGAAATCACTCTTTTGTCGATCTAAATCAATCAACTGTTCACTCAAAGAAACCTTTACTTTATCGAGTTGACTTTTTTTTCGCTTCAAACACCCTCAAACTCTCTAACTCTCTCTCTCCAAATATCTCACCCTAAGAGTTAGGTCTTTGTTCATCTTTTTGGTCTTTAGGGTCTCGGCATATAAATCTTTGAATGTGATCTGGAGATCACTATCACCATCATTAGTGCTCTCACTCTTGTCATCGCTAGAAACACTCAAATCATCCCCGGGGGTCTCATGTGCACAAGTATCCTCATCGTCGTGGGATAAACTGGGTGTGCTCACGTGACTAGAAAAAAAATCAACAAACTTTCCATGTGACGACTCATCCCTAGAATCTTTCACCTCTTTTTTACTATCGTTAAGAGTGGTTGGCATGACAATCTTTTTTCCCTTTCTCTTTAGTCTAGTGGGATACTCAAATGATCTATGGACTCTCCCCTCACACTTAAAACACGTATCATCTTCCTCTTTCTCACTTTCTTTCTCACCGCTCTCTTTGGCCTCATTTTTATTTTTCTCAAAAAATCTTTTATGGGAAGAATTTTGTTTTGAAAACTCGTGAATTTTTTTGAAATTCTTTACAAACATGGCCATATCAAAATCAGACTCATCCTTAGACTCGAACTCACAAAAACTCACTTTTTTTCCTTCTTAGACTGGGCTTTAATTGCTATCCCTCTATTCTTAGGCTTGACAGTGTCAGGAAACAAGTCAATCTCATATGTATGGAGGTCTCCTACCAGATCTTCTAATTTCAGACGACTTGAATTACCTAAACTATTCAAAACAGTCACTTTAGGCATAAAGCGTTTTGACAGCAATCTTAAAATCTTTTTAACCACTCGTGCATCAGGTATAGGCTCACTAAGATTGGAACTAGTGTTGAAAATATAATACAAACGTGCGTAAAAGTCATCAAAACACTCAGTCTCAAGCATGGTTACCGTTTCAAATTGAGTAGTTAAATTTTTAATTCTACACTCTTTGACCGCTTTAGTGCCCTCGTGGGTGAGTTGTAAAACATCTCACGCTTCTTTAGACTTGGTTCACATCATAATACGTTGGGACTCGTCGGGGGTGACGTGTATGAAAATTCCACTAACTCCACGTGAAATAAAAATTATCCACCTAAACTCATCCTCAATCCACTTTGACACTGGTTTTAAATTCGTGATATTATTTGCGGGAACAGTGGGAGGAGTCCAACTTTTTTCACAAATTACCTAAACTCGCTCAATGATTGCTTTTAAATGTGATTTCATGCGGGCTTTCTAGTGAGCATAATTACACCCGTCAAAAATTGACAACTGATTATATAAGTTTTCATTCGGAAGCATTGCGACAAATTTTTCAAAAAAAAATTAAATATCACACAAATTTTGCGAAAAATAGGAATTCACAATAAATTAGTGAAACCTTCTCTGATACCAATTTGAGAATGCCATGTATGATACCGATTCAATAAATTCACAGATTTCCAATTTAAAGTTATTTAACTAGAGTCAATTTTAAACCAAATTAAATCATTACCTAAACATGCAACTACATGTGTGTGTGTGTGTGTCAAACCATCACAAATAAAATTGTTAACTCACATATTTCAGGAAAAAAAACCTTTAGGTTAAAACCTTTTATTTCACAAATTATACTCACAGTGATTACAAGTAAAATCTACAATGGATTAACTTCAGTTAAACCCACATAGGCCGTAACCTAAATCAATAATGGAATTCCGCAGTAACCCAACATGAACCCGCAGTTCAGTTAGCTCAGGAACACCCACGAGTACTCCTTTTGACATGTAGTCATGCCAGCCCAACACTTCCCTCAAGTGGCACCTAGATAAATCATAGAGATCTTCTCTACAAGAAAAACTTCACAAAGTTATGTTCTTGGTTTTCAAAACAATTCACACAAAGTAATTGGGATTTTGTGAATTAAAAACAAAGGGATTAAAGCCCTAAAAGTGATAAGATAAAGTATTCTGCCAAAGAAGTTTCGTCTATTGAAAATTCGCATGCCTTCTGATAAAAACGAAGTTGGACAAACTAATTTATAGAAAATCTAAGACGGTAGCTCACTCGAACGAAATGGAGCATCACCCGAACGACATCTCATGATTTCGCGCGATAGCACACTGTCGCTTGAAAGAATGTGCTAGTCGCTCGAACGACCGATAAAATAAATTTCTTTTTTTATTTCAAAAATCCGTCTAAACACTTAAAAAAATATTTTTGACGAAGAACTTAAAAAGTCCGCTCCAACACTTAGAAAATATTTTGTAAAAAATATCCCAACACTCTAAGTGAACCGTCCAGGTACTTAAACACAACCTTACAAAAATTAATCTTGCAGAGGCTTAAATATTGAAGAAATTTCATAATCGGATTCGTCTTGACGTATGAATGATCTTGAATATTACTTCAACTGTTGTAGCGGTATATGACATACTCACATGTAAGCCGGACAATAAAATAATATCCTTACAAATTTTTTCAAGTATGAATAAAATATAGAGAGAAAATGATTCATTCATGATCTTGGCCTCAAAATTCAAGTGTCAAGTTTTAGGCATACCATTCCGGCTCAGGGATATGGCCTTTCTAGAGTATCAAATTTTGTCTCAAGTCCATCAGTTGTTTTTCCATAATTATTTTATTGTATAATAATTCTCTTAAATACCCAATAATGTCTGCCATCCAAGTGGCAGAGCGCTAGTTAAAGTACATGTGGATGATTTTGGTGACGTAGCAAATTTAGGGGTATAACAACTCAAATTAGATGATAACTCGGTGGTGAATAAGCGAACGATGAGACACTAGTTCAAAAGTGACTAATTGACCAAGATGGTACCGAAGGTGTATACCCTCTCCTATAATCTCTTTTATCATAATATTTTAATCGAGTAAAATAGATTTGGGTGTGATAGAAATGTCCTTGAGAAATTTGAAAAAAATAGAGAAATGACTGATGAATGTCATTTGTACGTTAAAAAAGATTTTCTCTCTGGTGCTAAGACTCACATACTCTTTTGAGAGCATTTTTTATATTTCATTTGTTATTATGGATCCTTTAGATCTTGTTTAAATGAACAAGGATGAGGTTCTGGTTTTGAACCAGGCATAGGGGGAAGTGGGGGACGATGGAAGGGTGGCCGTGCAAGACGAGAACATCAATGGAGTGTTATGATCTAATGTGTTTGTTTTTGGGATTTCTGCGCAGCAGATTATAGACCCTCACGAGGATAACTTGGCCAAGATAGCCTGGCAGAACGAAGATTTGGTTCTTAGGGCATGGGTGTTGTTTTATGACCCCCACTACTGGCAGACGAGGAGGACACCGGCATCCTTTTTCGGGAGTGTTAGCATGATCGATCCCTAGTGGAGTGATCGGTAAGTGTTAGGACCACTTTTGTATTTTTCATTGCATGTTTTTTTATTTAGTTATTTTTATCTTTTAATTCTAGCCTTGATGATAGTATTTTTTTATATGTCCTAAAAAGAACATGATATATGGTTATGTGTTGATAAATTTAATAATTATTAGGAGTTTGTTGCTAAATAATAATAGTGATGAGAAAATAATTATATACACAAATAAATATATAAAATGAGAAAAGTGTATTGGCCGGGGGGGGCATCTTTTATAGGGCAAGAAAATAGGGGGGACTTAAAGAGTGGAAGAGATGGGGTTGTGATAGTTTTAAAAATAATGAATATAGCCATAAAGAATAAATTATGGGGTAATGGTGATTGAAAAATAGAAATATAAACTAGTGTTGTGCATGAAAATAATAAAGTTTATATAAATATGAAACCAGGGATATAGCTCGTACTGAGGAAAATAAATCAACAAGATGGTACACAGATGATGATCTAGACAGCACATCATGTGTGTATCATTTTATGATAACATAATAATTTAAGGGGGGGTTAGGTCACCTTTCGATCTATCATTCCCAATTAGTTGGATTGAGGGCAGGGATAAGTATATGGTCCTGAAACACTAATAGGAGAAAGATATGGGCAGGTTGTTTGGATACATGGCCTAGATTTTAACAAAGATTTCAAATAGTCCAAACCATTTATATTTTAGGTATCTCAGAAGACTAGGCATAAAAATACAAGGTTTTAACAATGTCTATTGGTGTGTAGGATCACCTGATGATTGATTAACTTATTTTGTTAGTGGGAACTGAAGATAGGTGGCTTAAGTGTGAATGCAGGGTGATTAAAAAATTGAGAGGGAGAAAGCTACAAGGGGAGTAAGGTATCTCGATTTTTGTATTTAGTTTTATCAATGATAATCCCTTCTATTTAAGGTAGCTCAAGGGTCCAGACGTAGAAACATAGGGTTTCAGCAACATCTATTAGAATGTAGGATCGCCTCACAACTAGTTAACCTTTCTAGTTAGTGATAACTCAAGATAGGTGGCTTAGGTGTGAATGCAATGCGATTAACACACTGAGAGGGATAAAGATCTAGGGGTATGGGGTATCTAAATTTTTGACTTTATATTTTAGGTTTCTCAAGGGACCAGATGTAGAAACACAGAGTTTCGGCGACACCTATTATGGTTTAAGATCACCTCACGACTGGATAGCCTCTTTAATTACTGGGAACTGAAGATAGGTGGCTTTAGTGTGAATTCAAGGCTATTAAAACACCGAGAGGGGGAAATCATCAAGGGGTATAGTGTAACTCAGTTTTTGACTTTGGTTTTAGCAAAGATTCAAATATTTCAACCCCTTCTATTTTAGGTCGCTTAAGGGACCAGACATAGAAACACGGGGTTTTGGCAGTGCCTAGTGGGGTATAAGATCACCTCATAACTGGTGAACCTCTCTAGTTAGTAGGAATAAAATAAAGGTGTCTTAAATGTGAATGTAGGGATATTCAAAACATCGAGTGGAGAAATCTCTTGGGGTGAAGAGTATTTTATTTTTTAAATTTAGTTTTAGAAAATATTCAAAATATTCCAAACCCTTTTATATTAGGTTGCTTAGGGGACCAGATGTAGAAACACGGGGGGTCGTTGGTTCCTATTGTGGTGTAAGATTACCTCACAACTAGTTAAACTCTCAAGTTAATGTGAATTGAAGAGAGGCGTCTTAAGTGTGACTGTAGGGCGAATTAAAAGACCGAGATGAAGAAATCTCTGAGGGCGAAAGGTATCTAGATTTTTAACTTTTGTTTTAGAAAATATTTAAAATATTCCAACCCCTCCTATTTTAGGCCAGTCAGGGGACCCGACATAGAAACATGGGGTTTACGCACACCTATTGGGGTTTAAGATCAACTAACAACTAGTTAAACTCTTTAGTTGGTGGGAATTGAAGAGAGGTGGCTTAAGTGTGAATGTAGGGCAATTTACAACAAACAAGAGGGAGAAAGCTTCTTTTTTTTTGGGGGGGGGGGGGGGGAGGGGGGGTCAAGGTATCTTAATTTCTAAATTTTTTAAAAAAAAATTCAAAATATTTCTACCCTTACTATTTTAGGTAGCTCAAGGAACCAGCCTTAGAAATAAGGGGTTATGGTAGCACTAATGGGGATGTATGATCGCCTCAGGACTAGTTAACCTCTCTAGTTAGTGGGAACAAAAGAGAATTGTTTTAAATGTGAAATAAGGGTAATTAAAACATCAAGAAGGAGAAAGCTCCAGGGTGTGTAGGTATCCCAATTTTTGACTTTGGTTTTAACAAAGATAAATATTTCAGCCCCTTCGGTTTTACATTGCTCATGGGACCAGATGTAGAAACGCAGGGGTTTCAACAGTGTCTAGGGTGTTTAAGAATGCCTCACTACTGGTTAACCTCTCCAATTAGGGAGCACTCAAGAGGAGTGGCTTAAGTGTGAGTGCAGGGAGATTAAAACATCGAGAAGGAGAAAGCTCTGAGGGTGTAAGGTATCTCGATATTCAACTCTAGTTTTAGTAAAGATAAAAATATTCCAACTTGTAAGAGAAAAATTTGGGATATTTCTCATAGCATAAGCCTTGTATTGTTTTAGGCTATTTTGGCGTATCTCATTACTAACCGTCATGTACCGTCACGATAAACCGACATCAACACTCTCGACTTCAGGACATCCCATAAAGGTATAAAGCTATTTAGTGTTTAAATTTATTCACATACTTTATTTTTGGGAAGTTTAATTTTTTTAAATGAACATGGGTTTTTAATTTTGAAAAGAAAATATTTTTTTTTATTTTTAACCTCATTCAAACGAGATGCGAATCTCGTTCAAAAGGGAATGAGTTTTTGTTAAAAGGGTCATTTGAAGTTTTCATCTAACGAGAATTAGTCGAAGTTGTACTATTTTGACTCGTAAGAATGTCGTTTGGAGTTGGTTCAAATGAGATAGTTTTTTTGTTCGAACGAGCCTCCAAATTCATTCGAACAATCCACCGCCTCAAAAATTGTGAACGCCCTATAAATAGCCATTTCGTATTTATATTAGTTAAGACTTTTTCCAAAACTGGTTATGCACATATTTTGCAAAAGTTTTCAACCTCTTGAGTTTAGAAAATGTTTTTGATACAGAAATCACATCCCCAAAATATATTTGGGTGAATCAATTTTAAACCCTATAGTTTATATCCTTTCATACACAACTCTTTTGGAGATAATTTCTTCACGGTTGAACTTGTGATTCTTGAAGGAACTCACTGCTAATGACAAAATCTAATCAGTGGATACCGAGAATGAAAGGCCACATGTGTATGACTCTGGATGGTTCTGTATTCTTCAAAGATTTGCGAAGGCACTATGCATTATACTTATGACGGTTATCAAGTGGTTTGTAAGTCAATAGTCTTGTAAACTATCTAAAGTGCTGAAATAAAGGTTTTAACCAAAAGTTTTTTTTCTTAATTTGCCTCTGTCGAATACATGTTTTACTTTATCTGCTTTATCACCTAGATGCTTGTCTTAGGATAAAAAGACAACATTTGCATCTGTGTGTGGTTGGACACTTAATTATATGAATAATCCATTAAGATTGAGATAACACACTCTCATAACCCCTTCTGTTTTAGGTCTCTCATGGGCATAAACGTAGCAGAATGGGGTTTTCACGGTGCCTATTAGGGTTTAAGAATGCCTCATGACTTTTTAACCTCTTTATTTAATGGTAACTTAAGAGAGGTGGCTTAAGTGTGAATTCATGGAGATTAAAATATCGAGGGGAAGAAATATCCTGAGGTATAGGGTACCTAGATTTTTTACTTTAGTTTTTTCAATTATTCAAAATAATCCAACCCTTTATATTTTAGGTTGCTCAGGGGACTAGACGTGGAAACACGGGGTTTCAGTGGTGCCTATTGGGTGTAGATTGCCTCATGAATGGTTAAGTTATCTAGTGAGTGGGAGATGAAGAAAGGTAGCTTAAGTATGATTGTAGGGAAAATTAAAACACTGAGGGGGATAAATATCCCGGGGTATTGGATATCTTGATTTTTGACATTGTTTTTAGAAAAGATTCAAAATATTCCAACCCCTTCTATTTTAGGTCGATTAGGGTAGCAGACATACAAACATGGGGTTTTAGCGTCACCTAATAGCGTGTAAGATTTCCTCACGACTGGTTAACCTCTCTAGCTGGTGGGAATTGAAGAGAGGTGGCTTAAGTGTGAATACATGGTGATTAAAGCATCAAGATAAAAAAAAACTTCGGGCGTGTAGGGTATCTCGATATTTGAATTTAGGTTTTACAAATATTCAAAATATTCCAACCCCTTCTATTTTAGGTCTTTTAGGGGACCAGACATAGAAACAAGGGTTTCAGTGGCACCTATTGGGGCATACAATCGCCTCAAGTCTAGTTAACCACTCTAATTAGTGAGAACAAACTATAGGTGACTTAAGTGTGAATGTATGGAGATTTAAAACACCAAGAGGAAGAAATCTCCAAGGTTTGCAAGGTATCTTGATTTTTTACTTTGGTTTTGGTAAATATTCAAAATATTCTAACCCTTTTTATTTTAGGTCTCTCAAAGGATCAGATGTAGAAATGTGGGTTTTGATGGCATCTATTAGGGTGAAGAATCACATCACTATTGGTTAACCTCTTTAATTGGTGGGAATTGAAGAGAGGTTTCTTAAGCGTGAACATAAGGAGATTTAAAACACTTGGAGGGAGAAAGCCGCGAGGGGTTTATTAACCATCTCTCGACTTATTATCCCTCCTGGTTAATGAGAATAGAGGGTAGGGAGATTAAGTATAAATATATTATGATCCAGCGACCATGTATATAGATAACCTTTTTTGTATGACTTACATGTTTTGTTTTTGTTTTATATTTTCTTTCTTATAGCTTCGAGGGAGTTCTTGGGTTAGGGAGTCTGTAGCCCCACTGGCTAAGTCTTGGGATAGGGTTTATTTATTTTGTTTGATATTTTGTATATGTCGCGGGATTTGGTCTGATGTTGGATTGCAATTCTGATGCACACTTTAGGAGGTGATGCATCATTACTTTAGCCATGATAGAGCGTTGGTGGTATACTACTAGTACTTTTCGCTTACCGATGGGGGAGGTAACCATGAATCCCTTGGGCTTATTTTATCTTATTTGACTCCGAATGACTGGAACTCCTTTAGTGGAAGATCGATCCCCGACTTTCACTACTGAGGGGCTGAGAGCGGCACTAGGATAGAGGACCCTCCCGTTAAGGGGGAGTGTATTGACTCCAGTGTTTTGTTTACCCATTTAGAGTAGGTGGTGCAGGATCCAGGGCTTGATGTAGTGGAGATGAGAGGATATGTTGAACTCTTTATACTGATTTCAATTAGGGAGCTCTTTGTGTCTTGTGCTTCTGCAGGGATCCACTTATAGCGGGTTCCATTTTCAATATGGATTTTCCCCAAATTTCTGGATATGACTGGTGGTGGATGGGTCTAGGAGTGATGTTCCATTCCATGTCCCATTTCTCAAGATTCTGTATAAATAACTTTACTAGTTTTGCATATTTATGGGAGGTACGTATTTATTTAATTTCCTTCCCTTTAGTGATTGTAGTTAACTGTTATTATATATATTTATTCATTCTACTTATTGCCTTTATATTTTATGTATATATTGCTCTTTCCTTCTGTGGCTACTTATTTTGATCCTTCCTGGGTAGTTCGAATGATGAATGGTGTTTTCCCTCTCTTTAGGTAATATGTGTAAAGGAACCTGAGGGAGGGGACAACCATAGCGTTAGCGAAGGCCATGGCACTTCTAAACGAGATGACCGTAGAGACTATAAGTAGTTTGGTATATTTACTCTCATCGTCCTCTTTTTACTTTTAATTCTTATATATTTATACTGACTTAATTTTTTATTCTTGGTGTTTTCTTATCTCAGGTGCCTTGGGGTTTAACTTGCTATGTGTCGGGGGCAGATGTTGTCACCTGGGATTTATCGAGGATTATAATTCTACTCGAGGAACCTTATGGCGTAATTTTTTACTTTGAAAAGAGGTTGAATCACCAGTATGGGTGGGATGTCCTGATTAGGGCGTCGTTCCCCTCCTTACCGTGTGAGGCATACATGGGGGTTGGTTGAAGAGAACCGATAGATGCTTGTGGATGTGGCACTTTCTATGGATCTTCTCAAGGGGACCTTGATTATCAGGGCTTTCTATGCTTAGGGAGGTTCTGTTAAAAAACTGTTACTAAAGCCGTTTAATACAGGATTAAACTATTTAAGTAACTCCGAACTATTTTTTTAGGAAACTCTTTTCTTTAAATCAAATCAGGTTAATCACAAGATCTATTTAAAAATTATGTGCGAGATCAGTTCAAGATTTGTTAACAAGTTTTGAAAAACAAAACTGAAACAGTTTAAATCAGCACACCAACAAGAATGAGATGAGGAGATATAGAAAGATTAATGACAATAGATTTTTAATGTGGTAAAACATCACCCAACTGAGGAAACATCCACGACTCCCTCTACGGAGTAAATGAAAAATCCGCTAAAAATAAAATATACTAGTTACAAATTATATAACACACATGCACCCAAATCAGTCCTATACAAGTTTAGGAATGTATCCACTAGTGTCCTTCTAACTTTTCTGCAGGTTTGATTGTTGATGTGGTTCTCCTAGTTTGCTAACTTCCACTTTGTTCCAGTCTTTACGTCGACTCTTGTTTCAAGATCCTATTACCAACACTCTCAGTGTTATACTGTGTAAGTTTTTTTGATGGTGCTCTAACACATGCATGCACACACTCACACTTATTTTTACAAACAGTCCTAACAAATTACAAATCAGATCTATATTCTGTGATTTTTAGTTTCTCTCTTCTTAGGAAACTTAAACCTTATTTGACCTTTAAAATGAACCCAGAATCCACGGCTATCTTGCTCAGAAGACGTTTCAAGATCTTAATCAATTTCAGAGTTTTGAAAATGTTTTTGAAATTGAAAACCACCAAGTGTGATTCCAACTAGGTCAAAGGTCTTGTTTCAAAAGAACTAGAAACAGAAAATGATTTTGTTGATTTTGAAGATGAAAATATTTACAGAAAATAATCAACAAAAGATTTCTCAAGATGAGAGACTATAAATGCAGATCTAGGTGTAATATAACATAAAAAAACCATATCTATGATTTCTATGAACTAGAAATACAGATCGAAGCTAATGTTTAAGTTGGACACAAGATCTCAAAACGAAGAGGTTACAGCACGAAACAACTTTCAAACCAACACTCAAAAACTCTCAAATACTCAGGGTTGGTGTTTGGTATAAACTCATTTTTGAAAAGAGAGTTAGGGTTTGATAAAGTGTTTGGAACGATTTAGGGTTAGGGTTTCTAACTCTGAGATTTCCTTTTTTCTCTCTCTCTTCTCTCTTTTCTCTCTTGGATTAGACGAAGTGGCAAAAACTTCTCAAAGGCTAAGGGTTGGCCTCTTTTTATAGTGGGCTGAGAAGGATCGAGAAGGAGGTTCGAAATTAATGGCTGAGATTAAGTATTGCCACATTGAATTCCATCCAATAGTTAAAGGTAAGCGGTGAGTTAAGCATATTTTGATTGGCTAAGAGAGGTTCACAGGGATTGGGATAAGGACGCATGCAGGGCGTTGATAAATTTAATCGAAGGGCTATTAAAGAATACCGGTTTTATCTTTTCAAAGAAACACACAATCAACCAGTAGGACTGCGACAGGTGTAGGGTAAATAACAAACAACAAACACGAGTTCCAAAGTAATTACATAGACACCCTGATGTCTATAGCGCTTTCGCTTTCTACCCAAGTGAACTTCTAGGCATAAAACCATAAAACTAGAAATTATAGAATGACCCCAAAAATTTTTAATTCCAATTTTATTTAAGAAAAAAATTGTTTTAAAATTATTAGAAATTCCCAAAAATTATTAAAAATAGTTTGAAGGGAACTTAACACACACAACACTCACAGAAAAAATATATGCAATATAAGACCCATGTATGCAGTCCTAATGTGTGTGAGTGCTTGTGAGTATACCTTTGATCAATCAAACAAGAGGAATGAATTGAGTTGAAGGTCTGAGGCTCTTTTTGTCTCTATTTCCAAACTAGATGTCCACTTATACAATGTAGACTCAAATGAGTCAAGAGTATAAGTTGCTTCAATCTCCCCCTTTGGAAATATGAGACAAAATCTCTTTTGAGTTAACTTGGACTCGTAGGGTAACAAATAGAAAAGAAAAATCCTATTCCTATACAAAAATTCTATCTACCCATTTCCTAGAAAAGAAAATTACATAACTCAACAAATTACACTTCAGTACCCTATTACAACTGTTGAGAATAACTGTACAGAATCCTGCAAATAATAACTAAGATAAAGCTTATTATAATACGTACAAAATAAATGAACTCTCATAAGACTCAAATTTCTCCCCCATTTTGTCTCAAATGGACAAAGGAAAAAAATATGCAAGTTAGAGAGTTTATTCAGCACAAACCATTCCTATCGATTTACGCAAGGTAATAAATCTATTGTAATCCAAAGGTTTGGTAAACATATCTGTGAGTTGAAAATCAGTAGGAAGATAATTGATTTCTAATTCCTTTGTCTCAACTAATTCGCGTATAAAGTGATGCCTAATTTTTATGTGTTTAGTTCGCGAGTGTTGAACAGGATTTTTAGAGATATTAATCGCGCTTTGATTATCACAATAGAGATGTAATTGTTCCTCTTTAATACCATAATCACTTAGCATTTGCTTAAGCCAAAGTAATTGGGCACAACAACTTCCAACGGCTATGTATTCAGATTCAGCTGTTGATAAAGAAGTGCAGTTTTGTTTCTTACTACTCCAACCTACCAAATTATTACCAATATAGTAACATGTGCCTGATGTGCTCTTACTATCGTCAGTACACCCAGCCCAATCGGCATCAGTGTATCCTATTATAGTTCTAGGAGTATCATTGGTGTACCAAAGTCCTAAATTAAGAGTGCCTTTTATGTATTTTATGATTCTTTTAACACAAACTAAATGGCTCTCTTTAAGATTATTTTGATAACGGGCACACACGCAAACAACGTACATAATATTAGGACGTGAGGCAGTAAGATATAGTAAGGTTCCTATCATACTACGATATAGGGTTGGATCTATGGATTTACCAGTTTCATCCTTACACAGTTTGACCGTAGTACTCATGGGAGTCTTAGCATCTTTCGCACTCTCAAGGCCAAATTTTTTAACAATCTCTAAAGCGTAATTTGATTGCGAAACAAATAATCCTTTTGAATTTTCTTTGACTTGAAGACCCAAGAAAAATTGTAACTCCCCCATAAGAGACATTTGAAATTCTTTATGCATAATTTCAGAAAACGATTTAACTTCTGAGGGGGAAGTTGACCCAAAGATGATATCGTCAACATAAACTTAAGCTATAGTAATATGTGTGTCAAAATGTTTGACAAAAAGGGTTTGATAATGTCCACCTCTCCTAAAACCTTTGTCTAAGAGAAAGTTGGAAAGGCTCTCATACCAGGATCTTGATGCTTGTTTTAGGCCATACAAATCCTTTTTAAAACGAAACACATGATTTGAATATTTAGGGTCAATGAACCCTTTTGGTTGTTATACATAGGTCTCTTCAGTCAATATTCCGTTAAGGAAGGCAGATTTAACATCCATTTAGTAAAGCGTAAAATGTAAGTAGCAAGTTATGACAAAGAGAAGACGAACAGATTCTAAGCGAGTAACAGGAGCAAAAGTCTCGTTAAAATCTATTCCTTCAATTTGAGAGTATCCTTGAGCAACTAATCTGGCTTTATTTCTAATGACTATCCCACTTTCATCAGATTTATTTTTAAATATCCAACGTGTGCCAATAACCTTTTTGTGATCAGGCCTAGGTACAAGATACCAAACATTATGAATGACAAATTGAAGAAGTTCTTCCTGCATTGCAGAAATCCAATGAGGATCATTCAATGCATCATTTACATTCTTTGGTTCCACAAGGGAAACAAAACATGCATAATGAGCATAGTTTCTTAATTGAGATCTTGTACGCACAGGTTCACTAGGGTTACCAACAATGTTATCTATAGGATGGTCTTTAGAAACCCAATTAGGTACTTCAGGTGTCTCAATTGGTAAAGAATCACCTATTTCTGGAGAGTCATTTTCTAAAACATTTTCAGACTCTTCCACAATAGTTGGTTCTCTAGTCTGACTCTCTACAGTAGTGTCACTTACAATAACGTTTATGGATTCCATTAAGGTCTTAGTACAAAGATTATAGACACGGTATGCTCTACTGTTATGAGAGTATCCTAGAAAGATGGATTTATCTCCACAAGTCTCAAATTTGGATAAGTGTTCTCTGTCTTTGCAGACATAACACATACTACCAAAGGTTCTAAGGTACTTAAGATTGGGCTTCTTCCCATACCATAGTTCGTAAGGAGTTTGTTTAGTATTCTTTCTAAGATAGACTCTATTGATAATGTGACACGTAGTACGAATAGATTCTACCCAAAAATACTTAGGTAGAGTCTTGTCATGAATCATAACTCATGCCATCTCTTGAAGGGTACGATTCTTTCTCCCAGCAATACCGTTCAGTTGAGGGGTCTTAGGAGCACTAAATTTATGTTTGTAACCATTGTAGTCATAATACTCTATAACACCAGTATCTAAGAATTCTCTACCTCTATCACTATGAATTCTATTTACTTGAGTGTCTTTATCATTTTCAATTCGAAGTAAAATCTTCAAAACGGTTTGGAAAGTGTCAGACTTTTGTTTTAAAAAAGCTACCCAAGTAAATCTGGTGAAGTCATCAACCATAATAAGAATGTAACTCTGTCCACAGAGACTAACAGTTCGAGAGGGACCCATTAGGTCCATATAGATGAGCTCCAAGGGTTTAGAGGTAAGGATATCTTTGACTTTCTTATGAGGGGCCTTAACAATTTTTCCTTCTTAACATATTCCACAAACAATATTAGAAATAGGTTTGATCTTAGGAATACCTCTAACTATTTATTGTGAAGACAGTCTACTAAGATTTTCGTAATTTATGTGACCCATTCGATTATGACATATCTCATTGTCATACATTCTGGCAATGTTACAGACCTCAGTACTGGTTTGGACAGTATAACAATTGTCCGGAGTTCTGAGTCCTGTAATTATACACTCACCTTTTTCATTTAAAATTTTACAATTATTCTTTAAAAAGGTGACAGTATGATTTGAGTCACAAAATTACGAGATACTAAGTAGATTAGCCATAAGACCTTTTACTAGAAGAACATTTTCAAGTAAAGGTAATCCTTCTTCTTGGAGTGTTCCTTTACCAATGATTTGAGATGATACACCATCACCAAAAATAACTTTTCCTCCAGCAAAGATAGTTTTGTTTAAAAGTTTGGTATCATGCCCAGTCATGTGCTTTGAACATCTAGAGTCTAAATACCAACCAGAGGAAGTATGTTCAGCTTTTAAAGCAGTAATCACAATATTACACTTCATATGGGGTAATAGCTCATCTTTTCTAACCCAAACAGCTCTTGTTTTCATTTTACGCTTATTTTCTCTCTCTTGATAAAATTTGCGAGCATTAGATTTCTATTGAAAAATGTTTTGTGCATGAGGTTGAATTTTAGGGAAAGTATGAGCATTTGTCTTAGGAAAGTGTCTAGAAATCCTTCTTGGAAATGATCTTTTAGGTTTGGTCTTTCTCTTTCTATAGTTAGAGTTTTTGTCTGGTGGTCTAGGAAGAACATAATTGTTACGGCTTCTCCTAGAATAGTTAAAGTTTTGGTACACAGGAGTATTATAGACAGGGTTGACTAAATGCCTAGAGTAGAATCCTTCAAAGGAATGACCATATAAGTAATAGCAAGAGCAATATAGATTGCTCGAAGATGGTATCTCCTTAGAAAAGTCTCTAAACATAGGCTTCATGGAATTTTGGGGTTGAACCTTATTCCTAGGTAGTAGAATTTGAAAGGCGGAATCACTCTTCCTAATCGGGAGGCAGACATATTTAGCCTTAGGTGGACTTTCACACTTAGAGTAACTAGATTCCCCGATATCAAACTTTGATTGTTTTTCATCAAACTCATTTTTCGGAGAATAAAAATTTGGACAAGTTTCTATAGGTCTTTTACCTCCTGACACAAACTTGATTGGTTCAAGGTTTTTAGTTTGTGTCTTCAAATTTGGGCAAAACCCTATTCCAGTTCGATCACCAGAATTGGTTTTCGAATCAGCAACAAAACCATCAAAACAGTTTGAATTATTTTCAAATTTTGCAAATTTTTTGAAAACAGTTGCTGTCTTCTCTTTGGATTGTTCCAATTCTAATAGTGTCCCTTTATATTTTTTCTCCAGAGTTTCATTTTCTTCAATCAAATTCTTTAATTTTTTATCAAAAGTTTTGACTTCATTTTCATGAGTTAGACATTGGGTAGTATACTCTTCAGTATTAAGTTTAACCATCAGGCTTAGGTTTTCTAATTTCTTAGTGATATCCTTAACTATCTTCTCTAGTCTAGTGCTTTTCTTAAGGGTTTTCGCATAAAGTGTGTGAATTTCAGGGAGGTCTTCAGTGTCCGAATCACTAAGTGTGGTGTGTGAAGTGACCTCTAAGGATTCAATTCTTGAACTCACGCACCCATTGACATCATCATTATCGCATTCCCTTTTACTCACACACCTGGTGGTAGAACTAGCAATATTCTCATAAATTAAAGCATCTAAACCAGTAGCAACATGATTCACAACAACAGGAGTAGAGTTACTATCATCAATCTCATACATAGGCATATTATCATTGTAGATTATCTTAGCAAAGAAAGACATGCAAAGATCAAAAACATCAGAAGATTCAGGTTCATCATTTTCAGAATCGCTTGAATCATCCCATTTTTTCAAATGTTGGCCTTAGTATGTTTATTGGCAGTGTTCAATTTCACTCTACAGTCTTGTGCTATGTGTCCTAATTTTCCACATCTAAAACATTCAATGTTCTTGAAGTCTTTGTTAGGCATGATGTCCTTTTGATGTTTGTCTTGACCTTTCTCATGAGGTTTGTAATTAGACTGAGCTAGATAATTTGGCTTGCCTTGTCTGTTTGCCAATTTATTTCTAAATTTGACAATTTTCTTAAATTGTTTTGACATGAAGGAAATTTGATTATCCAAACTATCTATATCACATTCCTCATCAGAATCATCAGTGGGAATAGTTAACTCAGGTTTCATCAACTTATAAGAAAAGCTCAAGTTGGAACTAGTCTGTTTCCTATAGGACTGAGTCATTTGTTTCTTAAATTCTAATTCCATTTCCACAATTCGTAGTTTACTACTGAGTAATTCAGGAGTGAGATTTTGATCACACATTTCCTTAATAGCATATCTTTTGTTGTCAAATTTCTGTGGTAATGATCTTAGAATTTTAGATACAATTTCATATTTGTCATATGTTATCCCATTAGCATGCAGTTTGGTCACAATGCCAGTCAATTTCATGTAAAAATTATCAAAGGATTTAGAATCTGACATAATTAGGAAGTTATACTGTTGGACTAGCATCTGTGTTTTAGCAGCCTTAACTCTAGTGTCACCTTCATGTGCAGTAATATGTGTATCCCAAGCTTCCTTAGAAGTGGCACAAGATGAGATCCTTTTAAACTCATGTTCATTTATGGACATAAAAATTACATTCTTGCCTTTGTTATTGTTTCGAGAAGTTTTCTTCTCTTCTTGAGTGAATTCACTTAATGCTTTCTTAATCCTCTCATTACTTCCTTCAATGGATGGTTTAGTAGGATAAGTGTATCCATTTTCAACAATATCCCAGACATCATCTCCCAAGGTTCCTTGTATGAAAGCAACCATTATTACCTTCCAGTAAGCAAAGTTGTTTCCATCAAAGAGAGGGGGGTCTGGTCAAGTTGCCAAATCTTTCATTTTTCTCGTCCATAGTTTTGATTTCAAGAAAATAATTTCAGAAACACAAGATCTTTTTTTAAAAGGATTTCCAAAGCTCTGATACCAATTGAGAAACTGTTACTAAAGCCGTTTAATACATGATTAAACTATTTAAGTAACTACGAACTGTTTTTTTAGGAAACTCTTTTCTTTAAATCAAATCAGGTTAATCACAAGACGTGTTTAAAAATTATGTACGAGATCAGTTCAAGATTTGTTAATAAGTTTATAAAAATAAAACTGAAACAGTTTAAATCGACACACGAACAAGAATGAGATGAGGAGATGTAGAAAGATTAATGACAAGAGATTTTTAACGTGGTAAAACCTCACCCAACTGAGGAAACATCCACGACTCCCTCTACGGAGTAAAAAGAAAAATCCACTAAAAATAAAATATATCAGTTACAAACTATATAACACACATGCACACAAATCAATCCTATACAAGTTTAGGAATATACCCACTAGTGTCCTTCTAACTTTTCTGCAGGTCTGATTGTTGATATGATTCTCCCAGTTTGCTAACTTCCACTTTGTTCCAATCTTTACGTCGACTCTTGTTTCAAGATCTTATTACCAACACTTTTAGTGTTGTAGTGTGTAAGTGTTTTTGATGGTTCTCTAACACATGCATGTACACATTCACGCTTATTTTTACAAACAGTCCTTACAAATTACAAATCAGATCTATATGCTGTGATTTTTAGTTTCTCTCTTCTTAGGAAACTTAAACCTTATTTGACCTTTAAAATGAACCCAGAATCCACGGCTATCTTGCTCAGAAGACGTTTCAAGATCTTAATCAATTTCAGAGTTTTGAAAATATTTGTGAAATTGAAAACCGCCAAGTCTGATTCCAACTAGGTCAAAGGTCTTGTTTCAAAAGAACTAGAAACCGAAAATGATTTTGTTGATTTTGAAGATGAAAACATTTACAGAAAATAATCAACAAAAGATTTCTCAAGATGAGAAACTATAAATGCAGATCTAGGTGTAATATAACATAAAAAGGCAGATCTATGATTTCTATGAACCAAAAATACAGATCTAAGCTAATGTTTAAGTTGGACACAAGATCTCAAAACGAAGAGGTTACAGCACGAAATAACTTTTAAACCAACACTCAAAAACTCTCCAACACTCAGGGTTGGTGTTTGGTATAAACTTGCTTTTGAAAAGAGGGTTAGGGTTTGATAAAGTGTTTGGAACGATTTAGGGTTAGGGTTTCTAACTCTGAGATTTCCTTTTTTTTCTCTCTCTTCTCTCTCTTCTCTCTTGGATTAGACGAAGTGGAAAAAAATTCTCAAAGGTTGAGGGTTGGCCTCTTTTTATAGTGGGCTGAGAAGGATCGAGAAGGAGGTTTGAAATCAATGGCTGAGATTAAGTCTTGCCATATTAACTTACATCCAACGGTTAAAAGGTAAGCGGTGAATTAAGCACATTCTGATCGGCTAAGAGAGGTTCACATGGATTGGGACAAGGACGCATGCAGGGCGTTGATAAATTTAATCCAAGGGCTATTAAAGAATATCGGTTTTGTCTCTTCAAAGAAATACACAATCAACCAGTAGGAGTGCGACAGGTGTAGGGCAAATAATGAACCACAAATGCGGGTCCCAGACTAATTACATAGACACCCTGATGTCTCTAGCGCTTTCGGTTTCTACTCAAGTGAACTTCCAGGCATAAAACCATAAAACCGAAAATTATAGAATGATCCCAAAACTTTTTCATTCCAATTTTATTTAGGAAAAAAATTATTTTAAAATCATTAGAAATTCCCAAAAATTATTAAAAATAGTTTTAAGGGAAATTAATACACACAACACACACAAACAATATATGCAATATAAGACCCATGTATGTAGTCCTAATGTGTGTGAGTGCTTGTGAGTATACCTTTGATCAATCAAACAAGAGGAATGAATTGAGTTGAAGGTCTGAGGCTCTTTGGTATCTAGGGTAGGGACTCAATTTTGTCTCTATTTTCAAACTAGATGAGCACTTATACAATGTAGACTCAAATGAGTCAAGAGTATAAGGTGCTTCATCTGTTGGTCCGGGCAGGAGTAGTTCCAGTGGGGAGGGGACTGTAGTAGTGGATGGGGAGTCCTTGGGAGGATTGAGAATTGATTAGACTATTCCATTTTATAATACTTAATAGATTATTATATACATGTTTAGAAGGACTGAGCCATCAGATTCCCAGTGTGGAGATCCAACTTGGTATCCTTAGAATTGGAGTCGTTGGTTCATCGTTCTAGTCTTTTATATTCGGGATTTGTTTAGAGGTGATTACTATAGTATTTTCTTCTTTCAATTGAGACATTTGTAAAAGAGAATTTTATATAATGGATTTGTTTATTGAAACTTCAGTTATTTCAGTTTTGTTAATTCTATTGTCATCCTTTGTAAAGTTGTTATTGTGAATGGTTTTTATTCGTTGTAGTTTTGTTGTTGTTGATGCTGAGATGATATAAATTGCATAGCACTCTTTGTGTTCGGCGTTTCAGCCTCGTCAACTAGGCATTCAAAATCGAAGGTATTAGAGCAGATTTGCCCACCGAAAACTGTCTCAATCTAGGAGTTAGCCTTTTCTCTTAAGGTGCAAATAAATAGACTACTATGTCAATGACAAAAGATTGTTGAGTTGTGAAGCCTATGTTTTCATTTTGCAAACCTTTAATTTGTGTGAGGATTGTCTATTTTAAATCCTCATTCAAGAGAATACTTCGTAGGCATGTGTAGAAATTCTACTAAAACACACGAATTTTTTATTTTTGTGTGTGATAATATTCTTCTTTCTTTATTCCTAACATAAAATGACTTCAAATGGTTAACTTTCTGGGTGGCCTTGGACCTATATAAATCGCCTGAGATAACAAAAATAAAATAGACATGGAATTGGAAATCGTGATGCAACTAAATTCACAAATTTTGGGGGTAACTTGATAAGTATACGGCTTGAATTCCAAACAGTCATCACACTTTCAATTAGCAATGTGGTCTCTCTTAAAATTGAAAGCTCTCCAAAATGTTCTGCAATTGCAACATGCCTTTTGCCTGTTCATGTATGTAACCATGCATAATGTATGTAGAAGTTGGTGTCGTGTAATCAAGTTTTTGCACCATAACGATTTATGAACATATATACACAATTGAGAAGATGTGTTTGCATTTGGTGTTAACTAAGAGAACACAAAACAGATAAATAAAAGATTACAAAATAAAACAGCAATAACAGAAAAATGATATATAGCGCTATCACAAAGAGATGGAAGGAGCTGAGTGGGCAGGACAACTGGAAAAATCTCTTGAACCCTCTCGACATTGATCTCCGCCGATACCTCATTCACTACGGTGAACGGGCTCAATCAACCTACGACACCTTCAACTCCAACACTAAATCAAAGAACGCCGGCAACAGCAAATACACGAAAGACCAACTCTTTGCCAACGTAGGACTAGATAAGGGCAACCCTTACAAGTATGAAGTTGTAGAGTATATATACGCGACATCTCAAATACATGTACCGAGTGAGTTCATACTAGTGTCGTTGTCAAGGGAGTCTTGGTCGAAAGAGTCTAATTTTATGGGATATGTGGCTGTATCAACAGATGAAGGTAAAGCAGTGCTGGGGAGAAGAGATATTTTGGTTGCTTGGAGAGGGACTGCTCAACCTTTGGAATGGGCTGAGAATTTTTATTTTCCATTGACATCAGCTTCAAAGATATATGGGGAAGCCAGTCATGCTAAGGTCCACAGTGGGTTTCTTTCTATTTATACTTCGAGTGATTCAAAGTCTCCTTTCACTAAAACGAGTGCACGGGACCAGGTGAATACAATTATACTCTTCCTTTATATAAAAGCAGAAGTGAATAAAGATCTTGGAACGTTTCAGTTTTTGCAAGAAATCCCAAATATTTATAATGCAAGTAACAACACTGAATCATTGCATAATTGGGAAGATTCTTACATTTTACTCATCTCTGTGAGTTTTTTAGCCTTACATAAAATATAGCTCTACTTAAAATATATATAAAGAGAGACTCTCATACCCATTTTAAAAATACTAGAAATTGATTTTTTTTTTTAAACAAAACTTGGTATAGATGATTTTCTTAGTGAGAAGATCATCAAAAAAAAAAAATTTAATGATTTTTTCAGATAATCTACTTACTATTCAGATTATCTAGACCATATTTTGTTAAGAAATTCATTTCTTTATATATATATATATTGAAATAGAAATATTCTAAAAAGTACGTACTTCTGCAATTAACGTCCAACACACACGACTTATTGTAAGCTAATAAGAATATGGATTGAGTGAGTCCAACTAGATTAGTTACAAGTTACAGTTGATTCCTTTTTGTTGACTTAAAAGCTTCTCCAAGTTTAATTCGTGAAAGAGGCCAACACATACTCATATAACCGGACTAATTTAGTTAAGTTAGTTTGTGACGAGCTATTTAATTTTATAACACTTAATACTTTCTCCAGCCCCAGATTAAGAGTTCTCTCATCCTGAAAGCTTTAAGATAAGAAAATAGGATTAATTACACTTTGACCCCTTGAACTTTGCATACATTTTAACTTCATCACTTGTACTTACATTTTCTAAACTTAACTCCCTCAACTTAAAAAAAAATGCATCATTTTACACCTTGACCGTAACAATGTTAAGTTTTTGAATGATAAATTGGTAATTTGCACAAGTGGTTTGACAAGAATACTCATATGTGCACTGGACATAATCAATTTCCATTCAAAAATTTAACAGTGTTAGTGTTTGAGAGTAAGTGACGCGTTTTTATAAATTAAGGGGGTTAAAGTCTAAAAAATAAAAGTACGGGTGATGAAATGAAAATGGATGAAAAGTTAGAGAGAGCAAAGTATAATTAACCCTAAAGAATAATTGTAATTCGAAACTGAGCTATTTCTCAATCTACAATAAGCATCTCATTTTGAGAAAACGGATCAGGTTTTATCTTGGAGTTCAATATAACTCCAAGCTATGCTGCTGTGCAATCAAATACTTCACACAACTCCACTTGTTACTTAACATCCATATGGTACATAGGTGATTGCCCTGCAATACAGGGCTTGCAGATTTTTGGTCCTGATATTGAGAGAGTTTGAACAAAGAGGATTTGATTTTAGGGACGGGTCCATCACTAATATATGAGAGTCAAATGAGTAAGGGCAAAAGGGTAAACCCAGTGCACGAGGCTCCCGCCACTGCGGGGTACTGGGGGGGCTGGATGTACGCAGCCTTACCCCTGCTTGCGCAGAGAGGCTGTTTCCGTGAATCGAACCCGTGACCTCAGGTCACAGCGGGGGCAACCTTACCGTTGCGCCCGGGTTCACCCCTATGAGAGTCAAATGAGTAATATGGCTAATAAAATATTACACTCCATATGTCAACATGACTATCAATTTGCATAATATGACTAGCAATTCCCGTTACATGGCAACCGGTCGCTACATAACTACCAATTGATGTTATATTTAACTTAATTGTCATACTTGTCAAAATGATCAATTTGCACAATGTAACATATTTATTATATTACTAATTTAGGGATCACAAATAATAACCTAAAAGTGTTAAAGAGACGTACTTCTCCTTTTCGCAGCGCTTGGACTAAACACAAAATCCTACCAGTGCAGGGGGCTAACCACAAAATCTCTAATGTACTAGTTTCTTCCACCATTGGACAAAAAGGAAAAACACTTAAATAAACAAATAGAACAAATATGGAGGAAAAAAAATCACTGGATACAACCCTTGGTAGATACAAGGATATCTAATCTCTTATCACGTTATACGTACTAAATTTGCGCCACTTCTCTCTGTGAAATACCAGGTTTTACCTCTGGTGCAACAGCTGGTTGAAAAATACAAGAATGAAGAAGTCAGTATAACAGTAGTCGGCCACAGTTTAGGTGCAGCCTTGGCCATGCTAAATGCAGTTGACATTGCCACCAATGGATTCAATAAACCCAAAGATGATCCAAACAACCCCTCAGTCCCAGTAACAGCATTCATCTTCGGGTGCCCACGTGTTGGAGACTCACATTTCCTAGACTTATTTAAATCCACAAATAATCTGCATATACTGGGCGTTTGTAATCTCATAGACATCGTCCCCAAGGTGCCCCCGAAAGAAGTTGGGTTCGTGGACGTGGGTGAACAGCTGTTTATCGATATCCGGAAGTCAAATTTCACAAAAACTATCGGAGGTTGGGAAATTTTGCATAACATGGAGGGCGTTTATTTGCATGGAATTGCTGGGACACAGGGCATTGATGGAGGATTTCACTTGGAAGTTAAACGGGATGTTGCTCTCGTGAACAAGAATTGTGATTTGCTCAAGGATGAGTATTTAGTGCCTGTTAGTTGGTGGATTGAAAAAAATAACGGGATGGTCCAGAAGGATGATGGCAGTTGGTACCTATCTTGATTGTGATGAGTATTTGATGCAATAGCAAAAATAATTTAAAAATTACAAAAAAACACAAAGCAATGTAACAACACAAGGATATATAAAGATATCAAGAAAATGTTCAGTTTCTCTTCTAATTCTTTGCATTCTTCATTATATTTCTGTCTTTTATGACCCTCTCTCTATATCATTGTGTTTGGGTCCAAATTAAATTGGGGAAGTGTTCATTTCTACAATATTATTATTTATTTTCAGTGCCCATAAATTAATATAACCAGCGTGGGGAGCAATATATACTCCACAGTTCACATCACCACCCACAAAATCAAACATAACTTAGTCGTTACGGGTGTTATTGAAAATTGAGAGAAAAATACATCATACCCAAATAAAGAGACTTTTTTTTTTATCTTTACAAAACAGAAAGATCAAATAAAACAGCAATTACACACTTGAATTTCATATCTACATGGAAAACAAGTAAAACCCATAAGCCAAGTATGATTAAAAAAACAAAAATGAAACAATTGAATCTAACAAGGGATCTTGGAGGTGAACCACTCCATGACATGAATAGGGGCCTTGATCAATTCCAGCGCGAGTTCCACTAACACCGTAACACATAGGCAACATGGACATATGCAAGTCAAGGTCAACCTATATGTTACACACAAACATGTTGAGATTTGAAAAAAAAAAAAAAAAAGAAGATGATAAAATGGAATGAGGGAAGAAAGAGACGAACCCAACGATCCAGACAATAATGCCCACAATGGAGAGGAGGAGCGCAACGAAGGCAAAAGGCAAGCCCAAAAGAAAACCCAAAGGCCTGCAATCACCGTCTCCACAACACATGTTGACTTCTTTTCTCTCTCTCTCTCAAAGTGTACAACTGGTTGTGTTTGGCGTGACTCTACTTATTTGTGAATGGATAAGGACGAACTACACATTATTGTTTATTCCCTACGTCACAGTAGTAAATATCGAACCAGAGTCGTACTATATGGTGTATGTAGTTAGCGCGGTAAAATAAACCAAGCTATTCGAGTTCGGATCGTGTTCGTTCAGAAAAAAATTCGTTCGAGATTAGCTCGTAAATTAAATGAGTCAAGCTTGAACAAAAATTTAAGCTCGTTATCGTATTGAGCTCGGCTCGGATTTGGCTCGATCATCGATACCCATACTAAAACAGTGTAAAATAACCAAGCTACTCGAGCTCGACTCGTATTCATTTGCTTAGAAGCTTGTTCAAGCTTGGATCGTAGGGTAAATGAATCGAACTTGAACATACTTTTAGGCTCGTTTACATTTACAAACCAAGCTTGAGCAATCTTAAGCTCCGCTCAGCTCCTCTCATTTTCACCCCTATATATAATTAGATGACTTTCCAAAAATAGGTTTTCCAATCATTTTTCATTTAAAAAAAAGAGCAAATTAGAGTATATTTGTTTATCAATTATAATTTTATTTTTTTATGTTTAAATATAATTGTGATAAGAATTCTTATTTGACACATTTTTTTTAAATATTAAATTATAATATTTATATGTTATAATTAAAAAAATTTAAAAACATATTTATTTTTCAACTTAGGATTATTCATTCTTAACATTTTTATGCATCTATACTTTAATATATAATGTAGATACATAATACATTAATATGCATGCTATTCTAATAAATAAAAAATATATATGTACATGTACACAAAATTACCTATATGTATATTTTATTAAATTATATAATAAACTAAGATCCATGTATTAAATAATGTGTTAAATAATATTATCACTACATATATGACTACATATATGATACTTATATATAGTTTTATACATGTATTATTAATGTATGGAGTAGTATAAAATATACATATAGTATCAATTAATGTGTGTATATAATTTTATTGTGAATTATACATGCAATATGATGTATATATAAAACTATATACACACATTAATATGTGTGTATATATATATAAATATTTACACACACATTAAAACTATATACACGCATTATATATATATAATGAGAGTTTCTTTGTATATACCAACAATGCATACCAATTTTTTAAAATAATACAAAAATATTTTTTGGTTGAATCTTTTTTATATGATGTTTAAACATTTCTGTAAACCCATATAAAAAAAATCAACTCAAAATAATATTTTTTGCTTTTTTGAAAAAATCGATCAAACTTCCACGCTTTTAACGCACTTTAAAAGCGACAAAAGTTTGACTGCTTTTTTTAAAATAGCAAAAAAAAATCCTAAATTTTTTATATTGCTCCCCCGAAATGTTTAAATGCCACATAAAAAAACTCAACTCAAAATCATTTATAAAATGAATCCACGCTAGTCGTATGTACCGTTTGGCATGTACAAGATCCTGACTATATATATATATTCACCTATCATGTATGTATGAAAGTTTTATGTGTTTATAGACATACATACCTACATCATAAATACACAAATATATTATATGTTCTTTATATATTTGGTGAGGCATGAACTCCCCAACATGCCTCACCAAATATATAAAGAACATATAATATATTTGTGTATTTATGATGTAGGTATGTATGTTTATAAACACATAAAACTTTCATACATACATGATAGGTGAATATATATATATATATATATATATATATATATATATATATATTAATATGCTTGTTATTCTAATAAATAAAATATATATATGTGCATGTACACAAAATTAGATATATGTATATATCATTAAATTATATAATAAACTAAGATCCATATGTTAAATAATATTATCAATACATATATGATACTTATCACCCCAAGCACAAAGGGTCACACTTGGCAGTCAAAGTGCAAGTCTTGCAAGCACCCCAGAAGTCATCACCCTTGCCTAAGATATGAGATCGACGATAAAAATGCAGTTGTTCTGGGTGAGCAGCCTCCAAGGCGGTGGCGTCCATAGGGGCAGCAGTTGTGGTGGCAGGCGGACCAGTAGCGGGAGGGGCGACCGGAGAGCTTGAAGAAGTCATTGTAGGTGATGAGTGTGTAGAGAGGAAAGAAAGACTTGGAAATGGTGAAGTAACAAAGATTGAGAGAAGCAGGGACTAAAAAAAGGAAGATGGAGGAGAAGGAAAAGCAGCAACAACAATGGCGGTTTGATCTTCTCTCTCCAAAAAGCTCTGTAAGTATGAAGGTAAGTAAAGAGACAAAGAGGAAAAAGTAACCTAAGTATTGAGAATTATGTGACACCCCACCCAATTAAATATAGGGTGATCAGTCCTCTACCAATTCAAAACAGGATATTTAGTTGGCTCATTCTTAGCATCACTGTCGAAAAAACTTTTTAACATATTAATCACCTAATATAAAATTACACTAGGTGTCAAAACATTTTCAATTTTACTAAAACCAAGTAAATTCATTTCTTTCCATCTTAAAATACAAACCATTCACCACACATAGGAATATAGTAAATGTTGAACATGAATCAACTACTGAAATAAATAACATTGGGTAAAACCTCCCAGTTTAAAACTCCAAACCATAAAATAAACTGAATACAATATCTCTGATGAAGAACTAGAAGTGGACGACATATGCCCTAAAATAAGAAGTCTAGATGAAACTGGATGGAAAAGGTAGATGCGTCTACTACAAGGACCTACAACTTCCACAACAGCTGCAGCACGTCAAGCAATTCAAATCTCTAAATCTGATACTCATGTGGGTGAGCACATGATATAATACATATATATAGAAAAAGAGAGAAGAGATACAAGAAACGGGTCAGAGCCCGACGTGTAAAAATGATTTAGCAAGTATTTAACAGTGGTTCTTAAAACAAGTCTTATACGCATGTTAGTTATCGAACTCTCACATGAGTTTCTCACCTCTCATCTATTGTGCACGCTTAACGTACATCTAATCTCCCCCTAGTTATACCTCCCAGTTTAACTAGTCAGAAACCATACTAATACTAACTATGCTCACTAGTAGTATTCCCGTATCGCCCATACAATACGCTAATCAGATAGTTTATCTCACATACTAAGTTTCATTATTCACCGTTTGAATGGTTAATCTTTTATTCACTAAGATTAGTTTATTTCTCATTTCCATTTTATCTACTAGTTTCACAAAGTAAAAAGTTACCCAAGTACACATATACATATATATAGTTTCATCATCCCTATATATATACACTAATCCTGCACCCTTAGGTTAAGACCACTTGATGCAATGTAATGATTATTATTATTACCAAGTCTACTAATTTCACATAGTAGAAATATTCACAAGTTCATATATATATATAGTCACATCATCCCTATACATACATACATATATATATATATATATATATATATATATATATATATATATATATATATCCTGCACTCCCGGGCTAAGTCCCATTAGTGCACCTATCCATAACATCCTGCATCCCCAGGTTCGCATCCATTAATCCACCTATCAATAATAATTCAGCACCCCCGGGTTATCACCCATTAGTGCGCCTAACAATAGAATCTTGCATCCCCGGGTTAGCACCCATTAATGCGCCTATTAATAATAATCCAGCACCCCCGGGTTATCACCCATTAGTGCGCCTAACAATAGAGTTTATGTACCCCCCGAGTTATCACTCATTAGTGCGCTTAACTACAAGGTTCTAGCACCCCCGCGTTATCACCCATTAGTGATCTTTATAATAATATCACATAATAGGCATACACACATCCTATTATAATTTATAGGTATTTCTCCAACCTACATATATACTCCTCATACGTATTTTAACCTCATCACTACGTATAGTATAAATATTTAGATTACTATCTCTCTCGTAATCTCCAAGGTACATTCTCTCTATACCGGAATAATTAAAGTATTAATTCTCACATACTTCTCCCAAAATTCTTTCCTATTTGAATTTTACTATTTGGTAGTTTCTCTCACTCCAATAAATCGACAAACTCAAAACTGGACTCTAAGAAAATTCCCAAAAATTCACCTTGTCGTTTGAACCAGAATGACATGTTGTTCGAACCAGAATGCCATGTCGTTTGAACCACTTCCAATGTCATTCGAACCACTTCCAATGTCGTTCGAACGACTTCGCACGAGATCCCCATCTCGTTGAACCACTTCACAAGACTTCGCGCGAGACCTACTGTTTCGTCTTCTACACTAAATTTCAGCATTTTTCGCCATTTTTTAACCTAAAACCTCTAAGATTCAACACCCAACAACTCATCATCAATACCCATCAACACCTAATAGGTTATAAATCATTCCTAACCTCCTAGGATCATTAATTCGTCATAAATCATCATAATTATATAAAATCCCCAAATCAATTCATATGAACCCTAGTTTCCAAATTTTCAATTAAAGAACCTAATCAACCCATATTCTTTCATCAATATATAATCAAATTCCGTGATTAATCCTCTACATACATGAAGGAATTTCAACCACTAATTAAACCAATCCTTAATCATAATTTAAATCTCCAATTTTCACCCAATTCATATGTAAATCATGATTAATTTCACCTACACTAACATGAGCATGATTATTGCTAAAAGAAAGCAAGTAATAAACACTTGCCTCGGATATGACGGTGTGATCCGTTGGTGATGTTGGTATATACGCGCTCCTCTCTTCTCGATATACGCGTTGTGGTCACGGTTATGCAAGGTGATGCCAAATGAGTCTTCTCTCTTGGAATTTGGTTCTCCCTCACACCTTCTATAGCCGTTCTTTTATTTCTTCCACTCTCAACCCTACTGGACTCCCGTAGATGATATAATTATTCTCTAGTTTTTGTCCATTTAATTCTCCCAAAAATTCAAATTACAAAACTACCCCTACGGGGTGCCGGTTTGGCCTAAAATCTCCCGGAGTCCAAATAAAATACCCGCGTAGAGTTTTTCAACTATCTCGACCCTCCCGGACTTAATGGTGCACTCGAAATGACCAAACTAGTTACTAAAAATAAATTCTCTTTTTATCCCAACCAATTAGTCCCGACAGGACTCACACGCGCGTCAGACTTAAATTACCAAACTGTCGTATTTCTCAATTTCGAAAATTTATTAAATATCATAATTCCATATTACGTATCACACAGTAATATTTAATAGTTCACAACAATAAGTATTAACCCTTGGCACGCTAGTTAATAATTATTTTAATCCGGATTAATAACAAATTAATTTCTCACATTTTAATTTAATTAATCCAACAACAATAATTAATCATATACTTATTCCCATAATAATAATTAATTACATAATTATTTAAATCGTAAAAAATACGGGGTGTTACATACTGCCCCCCTTACAACGGAATTTCGTCCCGAAATTCGAAAGAAAGTATACCAGGTATAGATAACGCTGTAAAAACATTGTGCATTGCATCCTTGCGCTCCCAAGTAAGCTACTCCGTACCACCCATATAATACGCTAACGAATATCCTTAATAATGAACACTTCACATGTGTTTTCTTTAAACTCCAGGTTACCCTGCGTATAGGCTCTTTCCCAAGCCTTTCTGCTTAAGTTTCACTACTTCAACTTTATTTTAGATATTCACTATCTAGCTTTCTACTATTTGCACAATAATAGATTTATCCTCTTTTCAGATACATACGACTTCGCCTCGTGTGGTTCATACAAGTAAATTGGTTGTGCAATATATATTTCACCCACAATATATACGATAATATCGATTCTTCTCCGACATTTGTAATCATAATTGGTCCCCCACCTTTAACTCTCAAGCAGGACAATAATAAAGTTTACTATGCCATACTTCTACTGGCACTCTGCCCGAACGTGAACTTATAGGAGTTATTTGGACACAAACTCCACTAGTGTAAGGTCCCGTCTTCCTCTACGATCTCAGGGTCCACATAAAATTTTCTCTCCCGCATCCGATTAGACCGCTTGTCCTGCCCATCCCTCAATGAGTATTAGGTCGTACTCAATCGCATCTTAGTACCTATAATCTTACTATCTCAGCTACATGAGAAGATCCTTGGGGATACTCTTCCATTCTCTAGTGGAAGGAACCCCTACTGGTTTCTAATTGTCCACCCTTTTTCTAACAGACAACTGACCCACTGCAAGACTAACTTTGAAAATTACTCTACATTAAACCCATTACCACTGTTATTTGTATCCTAATACATTTTATACTCTCTTGAATGTACTTCTAATCGTGATACGTGTGACTTTGTCGTATCGTGTGACACAAGTCTCTTTTCCCTCTCAAAATTTCAATTTATTTTGAAACGTAAGTCTCTGACAAAACTTCGTGCATAAGCTTCGGCTTACCCGACTACATGTTGTCGAATTCACATATTAATCATAATCCACTATCTCATTCAATCCCCTAGGGGGCCCATACACCCTATGCCTCGCGCATCATTATACAAATGACATAAAATTTTCTTACTTAAATTCTTGCACACTCGGTATGTTGATGTGGTAGGGGTACACTCAACCACCCCACTAGTCAAAACTTAAGAAATACTTTAATGGTATCATCGCTCCATTCCGAATAATACTAAGGCTAGGCGACGCTATTGGTCTTAAGTTATAAAAGAATTAATAACTATCAATTATATTCATTTATACGTATAATAATCCACATACAAAACTTATGTACTATCGACCAAACTTCTCTCCAACTCCCGACATTCACTAGTTTCATGCGTAGGATGTCTCGCAAAGCGAAATCCAAACAAGGAACCCCCCCGATACACTACTATCTAACCTAGTCGGTTGTTGAGGTCCGTAACGCCTTCAATACCTACTATGTACTTTCCCACAATCTACGCATTATGACATAAAAGTTTACTCGTCCACTCTCATGTCCCTAAAAATGTAACATGAAGCATGGCGCTCTTACTAACCCAAGTACTTGGCGCTATAAATATATAACGAGCTATATTTCGCCGCTCGATAAGAACACAATGTATTCTAAGTCTTAACAGATAAATAAATTCCTATACTCAGGAATCACATATAATTAGACACTATACTCACTGAGGTCTATGCTCAGGAATCACATATAATTAGACACTATACTCAGTGAGGTATATAATACCATGAAAGTTTCATATATACTCATATCTGGGCCCAACCCTATTTTAGGTGGCACCGCACAAAACTAAGATCACTCATCCCGGAGTATCCGGCACGACAGTCATATCACTACATTTTTACTATTGTTTAACCATACGATAATTAATCAATACACATTACCATAATAAACTCTACTAAAACTAACTCAATGCAGTAGTAAATTATGACAAAAAAATATATTCTTAGGTCCCACCCGGTTCACTCACAAGCAATCATCGAAATGCTCTGCTAACAACGAGAAATACGTTAGTAACAAGAATGTTAAAACTAACGTTCCCTCTAAACTCGACCCGCACGCGAAGTTTAGGGTTTCCAATTTACATAAAAGTTGTGGCACACCCATGTCACTAAAATCTATCCTTTACTCACAAGGAAGAAGCGAAACCTCGCCGGTCTCGCCAAATCACAGGGTCTTATCACGTGGCTGCCATCACGACCCATGAACATTTGCAATCATTATACATCCTAGTATTTTATCCTATAGTTTTCCTCTTTCATCATGGACAATTTATTCCATCATGTGGATTTCGCGCCCATTATTGAAACGTTGGCCCAAACTCTCTAGGCCTCAATTATAGCTTTATTGAACTCCCGTTTACATCCCGGGCCCCGTAGACCCTGACTGTATGCTACTATTAACGAGGACTCTACTGGTGAAGCCTGAACCCATCATTCTCGAGTTATAAATCTCCTGGGCCTAATTCCCTTGACCCAAAATTCTTTCGCTGGAAGTCTCGCTCCTCCAGTTGTTATGCCTAACTGGCATGGTTTACCATTTCTAATCTCTTCGGTTTCACTTCTCAATTGTGGACACCATTAATACTTGTAGTTCTACTTCCTTCACATAAGGAAAACTTCACGAACCATTTCCCCATCACTGGTCCCACTGAGCATTTTGGGAATGTCCTTCTCTCGGTGCAACAGTCTCAACTCACTATTATTCTTCCATTGTCCCTTTTGCTACGCTAGCTATTCGGAACTATGGTTGGCCTCTACAGCCTGATTGACTTCATCGTCCTCTTGAAGTTAATCACTTAAAATCATCTAACCGAGTTCCCTATTGGGTATAATCCTATGTGGCGTTTCACTAATACCGTTAAGTTCAGTTTTGCTTTTCGGCTAGATTCTCTAACCTTTCTGGCTTGCTTCTCCTGGAAAAAACGCAAGAACTAGTCACCGTATAACCTTGATGACATCAACATTAGTCATCCTAACTGGATTTCTCATCTATGCTTGTGTTCTACTCACGGGTTCTGTATCAACTATAAACCCTTTGGATAATTTATGCCCCTCTGCCAGTTATAAAGTTCATTATGCAATTCGACCTTTCTCTCACGATCGGTTTCTATCTCACTCATTGAGCTAAGCATCAAAATTTCAGTCGCATTTTGCTACCACATCGAATGGAAGACCTCACGGTCAAATCGTACCCAAATTTCTTTCTAAATTTCAAACACACTTCTTCAAATATGGTGATTATCTCTAATCACTACTTTATGCTCCTAAAAGCTATAGCTTTAACTCCAATTTTAATTCTGAGTGTCGTCACACCCCACTCTACACCACTCCTTTCGAATTTTCCTACTTTCGTTGGTCTGTTACATTTTCTCATTTTCTTCTCCGCATCTTCACCGATGGGTTTTCAAAAGAGTCCCTCTAATTTCCCCTTTATTAACTATGTTAGGTGGTCCTGAAATCACTCCACCGTTATCTACGACTGTGTCTTAGGAACCCACAGTTCCCGAGTGATGATTTTACTATCTCTTGCTTAAGTAATTCTCATGGTGATTTTTGTCCCGATCACTCTTTACCTATTGCTCTTATCTCTTCTGTTGAGCTTCTTCTCCCGCAGTTCTTCTTACGGCCCTCGCTGGTCTTCCTAAAATATTCGGTGTTCGAATCACACATAATTTTGTATAATGAGTCACATCCATTATAATTAGTACCAGGAGAACGTAAGTCGCATATGTAAGGGAACACAACAATCCTATCATAAGGCTCTACATCAAAGAATGATGCGCTGAAACGTAATAACACGCACAGATCCTAAGGACACTAGAACCTGATGCTCTGATACCACGTGTGACACCCCGCCCAATTAAATATAGGGTGATCAGTCCTCTACCAATTCAAAATAGGATACTCAGTTGGCTCATTCCTAGCATCACTGTCGAAAAAACTTTTTAACATATTAATCACCTAATATAAAATTATGCTAGGTGTCAAAACATTTCCAATTTTAGTAAAACCAAGTAAATTCATTTCTTTCCATCTTAAATATAAACCATTCACCACATATAGGAATATAATAAATGTTGAACATGAATCAACTACTGAAATAAATAAGATTGGGTAAAACCTCCCAGTTCAAAACTCTAAACCATAAAATAAACTGAATACAATATCTCTAATGAAGAACTAGAAGTGGGAGACATATGCCCTAAATAAGAAGCCTAGATGAAACTGAATGGAAAAGGTAGATACGTCTACTACAAGGACCTGCAGCTTCCACAACAGCTGCAGCACGTCAAGCAATCCAAATCTCTAAATATGATACTCCTGTGGGTGAGCACCTGATATAATACATATATATAGAAAAAGGGAGAAGAGATACAAGAAACGGGTCAGAGCCCGATGTGTAAAAATGATTTAGAAAGTATTTAAAACTGGTTCTTAAAACAAGTCTTATACGCATGTTAGTTATCGAACTCTCACATGAGTTTCTCACCTCTTGTCTATTGTGCACGTCCAACGTACATCTAATCTCCCCCTAGTTATACCTCCCAGTCTAACTAGTCAGAAACCATACTAATACTAACTATGCTCACTAGTAGTATTCCCGTATCGCCTATATAATACGCTAATCAGATTGTTTATCTCACATACTAAGTTTCATAATTCACCGTTTGAATGGTTAATCTTTTATTCACTAAGATTAGTTTATTTCTCATTTCCATTTTATCTACTAGTTTCCCAAAGTAGAAAGTTACCCAAGTACACATATACGTATATATAGTCTCATCATCCCTATATATATACAATAATCCTGCACCCTTAGGTTTAGACCACTTGATGCAATGTAATGATTATTATTATTACCAAGTCTACTAATTTCACATAGTAGAAATATTCACAAGTTCATATATATATAGTCACATCATCCCTATACATATATATATACTAATCCTGCACCCCCTGGCTAAGACCCATTAGTGCACCTATCCAGAACATCCTGCATCCCCGGGTTAGCCCCCATTAATGCACCTATCAATAATAATTCAGCACCCCCGGGTTATCACCCATTAGTGCGCCTAACAATAGAATCTTGCATCCCCGAGTTAGCACCCATTAATGCGCCTATTAATAATAATCCAGCACCCCCGGGTTATTACCCATTAGTGCGCCGAACAATAGAGTTTCTGCACCCACGAGTTATCACTCATTAGTGCGCTTAACTACAAGGTTCTTGCACCCCCACGCTATCACCCATTAGTCCTCTTTACAATAATATCACATAGTAGGCATACACACATCCTATTATAATTTATAGGTATTTCTCCAACCTACATATATACTCCTCATACGTATTTTAACCTCATCACTACATATAGTATAAATATTTAGATTACTATCTCTCTCGTAATCTCCAAGGTACATTCTCTCTATACCGGAGTAATTAAAATATTAATTCTCACAAACTTCTCCCAAAATTCTTTCCTATTTGAATTTTATTATTTGGTAGTTTCTCTCACTCCAATAAACCGACAAACTCAAAACTGGACTCTAAGAAAATTCCCAGAAATTCACCTTGTCGTTTGAACCAGAATGACATGTCGTTCGAACCAGAATGACATGTCGTTTGAACCACTTCCAATGTCATTCGAACCACTTCCAATGTCATTCGAACGACTTCGCGCGAGATCCCCATCTCGTTGAACCACTTCGTGAGACTTCGCGCGAGACCTACTGTTTCGTCTTCTTCACTAAATTTCAACATTTTTTGCCATTTTTTAACCTAAAACCTCTAAGATTCAACACCCAACAACTCATCATCAATACCCATCAACACCTAATAGGTTATAAATCATTACTAACCACCTAAATCATTCCTAACCTCCTAGGATCATTAATTCGTCATAAATCATCATAATTATATAGAATCCCCAAATCAATTCATATGAACCCTAGTCTCCAAATTTTCAATTAACGAACCTAATCAACCCAGATTCTTTCATCAATATATAATCAAATTCCGTGATTAATCCTCTACATACATGAAGGAATTTCAACCACTAATTAAACCAATCCTTAATCATAATGTAAATCTCCAATTTTCACCTAATTCATATGTAAATCATGATTAATTTCACCTACACTAACATGAGCATGATTATTGCTAAAAGAAAGTAAGTAATAAATATGTGCCTCGGATATGATGGTCTAATTCGCTTGTGATGTTGTTATATACACGTTCATCTCTTCTCGATCTACGCGTTGGTGGTCACGGTTATGCAAGGTGATGCCAAATGAGTCTTCTCTCTTTGAATTTGGTTCTCCCTCACACCTTCTATGGCCGTTATTTTCTTTCTGCCACTCTCAACCCTAATGGACTCCCGTAGATGATATAATTATTCTCTAATTTTCGTCCATTTAATTCTCCCAAAAATCCAAATTACAAAACTACCCCTACGGGGTGCCGGTTTGGCCTAAAATCTCCCGGAGTCCAAATAAAATACTCGGGTAGAGTTTTCCGTCTATCTCGACCCTCCCGGACTCAACGGTGTACTCGAAATGATCAAACGAGTTACTAAAAATAAATTCTATTTTTATCCCAATCAATTAGTCCCGACACGACTCACACGCACGTCAGACTTAAATTACCAAACTGTCGTATTTCTCAATTCTGACAATTTATTAAATATCATAATTCCGTATTACGTATCACACAGTAATATTTAATAGTTCACAACAATAAGTATTAACCCTTGGCACGCTAGTTAATAATTATTTTAATCCGGATTAATAACATATTAATTTCTCACATTTAAATTTAATTAATCCATCAACAATAATTAATCGTATACTTATTCCCATAATAATAATTAATTACATAACTATTTAAGTCGTCAAAAATACGGGGTGTTACAAATTAGTTATTTAAAATCAAGTGGACATTTGAGTTTCCCACAGAAGCATGTGCCAAGCCGTCAAAATGAATGCAATTGGACATGTGGCACTTTGGGGCACGCTTTGACAGTTGAAAAGATAGGCACATGTCATTAATGAGGTGACGTTTTGGAAAAGGTGGGTTTACTTTCAAGGTTCCAAATAAGGTTATAAACAGATCGAATTCAGATCGGATTAGGGGTGACCATAATACGATTTTTTAGCTATTGACGGATTTGAATCCGATCCGATAATCCAGCGGATCATCACTCCATTATATCGAATCCAAATCTATTAAGGATCCAAAAATCCAATATAATTTTTGATTATATTCTTTTGTATATACATCTTAATAAAAATTTAAGATAAATTATAAATAATAATAAATATGCATATATAATAACTTTGTATATATAAATAAAATATATAGTACATATGTTTATATACACATATAATAATTAATCGTATTAGATCAGATCATTAATGGATCAGATTGGTGTCAATCCATATCCGATCCATTTAGTAAACGAATAAGTGGGTTATCGAATAATTGGATTATCACATTTTAAAACCAATACTAGATCCGGTTAAACGGATCCGATTGATCGGATCAATTTTTGAACCGTTGACAACCCTAGTCCCTAACCATTCAAAGACTTCTAAATATCCTCTGGCAGAATGTGGCCCAGCTCATCACTAACATCACCGGATCAACGATACTGAATAAATGGACTTCTATCGTATGCATATCGGTGTCTATTATATGAAAATCTTTTTAGTTTGTCTTGTTAATAGCTAAGTCCCCCGTCACCCCCTTCTACATTTATCCCTCTATAAATCAGACTTTTTTTGTTATTATTAATGTTGTCCCTCCTCCCTTTTATGGCATAATAAATTTTGATTTCCATTATTTGCTTGCGTATGCTAAATGTGACGGTTATGAGTCTTGTGATATAATAGATCTCACATCCAATAATGATGACTTTGTGGATCTAAAATTCTTAAAACACTTACAAAAACTTGACCAGAGTCAAAATAAACATATGTCTCCTAATGAGGATAACACTGTAACCATAAACTTGTGCACTCCCCTAAACCACAAACAATGGCAAATCAAGTCCTGCCTTAGTAAGAACGAACAAAACGAGTTCACCAACCTCCTTACTATTACTCTTACATGCCCGAGATCCATCCAACCATTTTTAAGCATGAGATAATAACTATCCTCGATTCCAAGATTATCAAATAGAGGCTCCTTAAGATGATACCCAAGCGGTCCTTGAAGGTTAAAGAAGAAGTAGAGAAATAACTCAGTGTTAGATTCATCTTAGTAATGGAATACCCGACGTGGTTAACCAACATCGTGCCCGTACCCAAGAATAATAGCAAGGTCCAAATGTGCATAGATTACAAATATCTCAATTGGGTCTGCCCCAAAAGATGATTTTCCTGTACCGCATGTAGACCTATTGGTAGACAACATTATTAGTAATGCACTAAAATCCTTTGTGGATGGTTTATATAGGTATAACGGAATAAAAATGCATCCTCACCACCAAGAAAATACCGAGTTCATTACTGCATGGGGAACGTACTGCTACACAATTATGCTATTTGGTCTCAATGTTATAAAACCTCATTAAAAGGAAACAACAACCATATTCCATGACCTCATACACAAGGAAGTGAATGTCTATGTGTATGATATGATCATAAAATCAATGGATCATGAGGGACAAATTCAAGCAATCCAAAAAAAAATTCAAAAGTTGAGCCTTTTCAGAATGAGGCTAATACTTTAAAGTGTGTCTTTGGGGTTACTAATCTGACGACCCGGATATGATTATGATAAACCATGTTTAAATCATTCTTACCGTATGATATGGGGATAATGTGTTTTTAGAATATATAATGTTAAGTTATTTTGTTTAGTCTAATCCTACCTTCATAACTTATGAAATATTGAATTAGTCACAAACACAAATTTATGAAGTTTTCGATAGGAATGTTCGAGTTCGGGACTAGTTTTGGGGACTATAATATAATAATTGACTTGAGGTGAAAACTAGATAGTTATATATATATGAGTTAAGTTTGTAACACAACAAACGGGGTGTAAAACAGAGGTCCGAGCAAGAAGTTATGCTAGAATTACGAAGCAGGGGAAAATTTGTCCATTCGTGAAATGATATTTCGTCTTATTAGGCTAACAAATGGTGGATTTTGATTGGTTAAGGAAGTAGGTGGGTTTTGGACGACTTTAAAGGCTTGAAATAAGATATTCCTTCAGAATATTTCAGCCATTAAAGAGTTTGTCTTGAGAGGAAGAGAAGTGGGAAGTCGAAGAAGAAAATTTGAGGAGAAAAATTCGTGGGAAATTACGGAAGAGTCCTTAAGCTAATTCCATATGTAAATCTTGTTAATTTTATTGTGTGACTGATTGAAAGGGTATAAATCATAGATTGTTTATGGAACTTTCATATCTTTTTTTATATGTATGAATAGATGCGAGTTTAAGCAAAGTTGAACATGTAAATCATGTATATTGCTTCGATTGAAAACCTTGTGTATTCAAACTCTTATATCTTTTTGTATATTTATTTGAATTGAATATTTAAAGTTGGAGATAAAAATAGATTCATATATGTATAACATATCCAAAAATTATGTGAAAATACCAAGAAATGAATCTTTGGTGATAGTTTGAAGTTCATGTATACAATATGCCCCCAAAGGTGTAAGTATGCACACCAGGTGTTCGATGTTTTAGTTGACAGAGCAAACGAACCTTATAAATTATGAAACTTTAATTTTGTATTTTTTAATATTTTTATGTATGTTGGATGAAATAACATAGGAATTTATGATGTAGAAAAATTATGAAAATTCCTGGAAGTTGACTGAACGATTAAAAAGCCTATAGGGCAGATTTGCTTTGTAATAAAGAGATGGACACATCTTGCTCTAGGAAACTTGAAATTATGTGTTGTCTTTTTATATTGGGAACTTAATATGATAACAATTGGATTTACCGAGAAGAAATTAAAGTATGTTTGATCTATGGATTGGATATGTTAAATATCTTAACATGAAATTCGATGGGACTTCATTTATGATAACTGCTTTGAATGGGATTATATGCTGCTTATGAATTGAGTTACAGTAAGTTATTGTTTGTATTATTGATATTCTTATGATGGTACTAATAATTTAAGAATGGTAGGAAGGGAGTAACAACCGATTGAACAAGTTCCAGGCAAAAGCAAGGGAAAAACATATAAAGTGGCCAAGGTGAGTGTACTCACTGGTAAGATGTGTTATGATTATGAATAGTATATGTTGTACTTACCGAGTTGAGTATAAATATGAGATGTTGTACTTATTGAGTTGATTATCGATATCATATGTTGTACTTGCCGAGTTGATTATAAATATGAGATGTTGTACTTAACGAAATGATTATGGATATTATAGGTTGTACTTACCGAGTTGATTATAAATATGAGATATGGTACTTATTGAGATGATTATGGATATTATATGTTGTACTTACCGAGTTGATTGTAAATATGAGATTTTGTACTTATCGAGATGATTATGGATAATATATGTTGTACTTATCGAGTTGAGTATAAATACGAGATGTTGTACTTATTGAGTTGATTATGGATATCATATGTTGTACCGGTCGAGTTGATTATAAATATGAGATGTTGTACTTATCGAGATGATTATGGATATTATATGTTGTACTTACCGAGTTGATTATAAATATGATATATGGTACTTATTGAGATGATTATGGATATTATATGTTGTCCTCACCGAGTTGATTATAAATATGAGATGTTGTACTTATCGAGATGATTATGGATATTATATGTTGTACTTATCAAGTCGAGTATAAATATGAGATGTTGTACTTATTGAGTTGATTATGGATATCATATGTTGTACCTGTCGAGTTGATTATAAATATGAGATGTTGTACTTATCGAGATGATTATGAATATTATATGTTGTACATACCGAGTTGATTATAAATTTGAGATGTACTTATCGATATGATTAGGGATATTATATGTTGTACTTACTAAGTTGCGTATAAATATGAGATGTTGTACTTATTGAGATGATTATGGATATCATTTGTTGTACTTGCCGAGTTGAATATAAATATGAGATTTTGTACTTATCAATATGATTAGGGATATTATATGTTGTACTTACCAAGTTGCGTATAAATATGAGATGTTGTACTTATTGAGATGATTATGGATATCATTTGTTGTACTTGCCGAGTTGAATATAAATATGAGATTTTGTACTTATCGAAATGATTATAGATACTATAGGTTGTACTTACCAAGTTGATTATGAATATGAGATATGGTACTTATTGAGATGATTATGGATATTATATGTTGTACTTACCGAGTTTATTATAAACATGATATGTTTTACTTGATGAGATGGTTATGGATATTATATGTTGTACTTACCGAATAGATTACAGATATGAGATGTCGTACTTACCAAGTTGAATATGGATATGATATGTTGTACTTATTGAGTTGATTACGGTTAGGATATATCGTACTTACTGAGTTGATTATGGATATGATGTGCGTTGATACCAAATTTAATCTGCTGACATGGACCAATCATATGAAGACACGTGGCAATCTACATGGCAACAACAAACACTTCCAAGGAACCCACGCGCTCCGAGGAATAAGATTACAACGAGGAAGACTAGTTCCCCGAGGAATACTGCTTCCCCGAGGAACTCATACGCTCCGAGGAACAAGATATCTCCGAGGAACTCATATGATCCGAGGAACAAGAACTCTCCGAGGAATTATTTAGCACCGAGGAACTCAAGCGGTCCGAGCAACTTAGGCCATCCGAGCTGCACCTCGAAGCAGGATACCAACAGTTTAACTGCTCATTAAATGCTTATCATTCAGACGCACACGCAAAAAGGGCATTAAATGTATTACCCTTTCATATGTATATCATTTAATGTATTATCCTTTCACATTACAGCCTCAGGGCTATAAATACATTGTACAATCCTCATTGTAAGGGGGACCGAATCTAGAACGGAATTTCTTGTAATCGAGAATTCCCAAACACTCAGCAATAAAACAACAGTGGACGTAGGCCATTTTTATAAGGCTGAACCACTTTAAAATGATTTTGTCTCATTTATTTATATGTGATTGAATTATTAGAGTGATCTAATTTTTTACATCAACAGATTGGCGCCGTCTGTGGGAAACGACTGGTAATATCGTTTTCTCACCAAAAACAATCCATCACAAATGGCTGATATTCCTGAATCCAGCAATCGCAACGTTGAAACCCCTCCAAATCCGTCTGCTCCACCAATTGTTCCAGATCTGACTGGAATAATGGCAAATCTGGCTCAGAGCCAGACCGTCATGCAAGAAACAATGCGATAACTCATCCAAACCCTCCATGGCGGTGCATCAGCCCATTCTGGACCACGAAGCATTCAAAGAAATACCCGTGCGCCTTCTTCGCGTACTAGGCGTACTAATTCATATCGCAATGAGGAATCTGGAGATTTTTCTTATCAACCTGGACGAACTTCGTCAGTACGAGCCACAGATACTGAACAACGTGTCATCCTTTCCCCAGAAAGAACCAGCGCATTGGAAAGATTAAGTAGAGTTTCTCCTTTCGACCGATTAGGCCCTAGGAGGAACAAAAGTCCTCTTAATGCAGCGTCGAGGAGCTTTCGATGACCATCAGATTTAAGGGAAGGATCTGCTCAGTCGCGACCAGCTTCTCGTCAAGATAGAACCTATGACCGACCAGCTGCTCGTCGAGATAAATCCCAGGAAGCTACTTCAACGCGATCAGTTGCTCGAACCAATAGGCCCGAGGAAGGAAATGATGCATGGAAAGGATCTATTCAGAGGCTGGAGGATAGATTAGGGGAAATGGCTAAGGCCAAGAACCCTCTACAACGAACCTTTGTTCGAGGAACACCTTTTGTCCAGGACATTGTTGATTTTCCAACGCCATCAAAGTTCAAAGCACCTGTTGTGACTCCCAAGTATGATGGGAAGACTGACCCTGTTCTTCATATAAAAACAATATCAAGCTGCTGCCGACATCTATGCTGTCCCAGACGAGATGAGATGCAGGGCATTCTCGAGAACTCTTATCGGATCTGCTCAGATATGGTATAATAATCTTCCTCGGGGTAAGATTTCAACTTTTCTTCAACTGGCCGAGTTATTCATTGGGAATTTCTGCTTTGGAGCAAAGCCTGTTAAATGAGTAGCACATTTGTTAAGTGTTAGACAAAAAGCTGGTGAGAGTATCAGAGATTATATAACTCGTTTTAATAACGAGAAACTCGAAGTCATTGATTATGAGGAGAAGACAACGATTACTGCTTTGATGAGTGGACTACTGCCAAACAAGTTGTACTACACTTTGGCCAAAGATCCACCTCGAACCATATCGGACCTGATGGGAAAAGCGTCCAAGATTATGAATGCCGAGGAGGCTATGTCTGCGAAGAAGAATATGGACGCCAAAGAAACCAAAGTGGAAGGTGATAAAGCTAAGAAGAAAGAACATAAGAACAATGGTGGTAACAAATAATCCAAAAATAGATCGTCATGGGAGGTCTTGAGGAAATTTGATAATTACACACCTTTGAAGGCAAATATCAACCACGTCCTGGAAGAAATTAAGAACAGCGAGGAGTTAAACTGGCCAAAGAAAATGAAGGCAGACCCTGACACGAGGAATAGGGAAAAATATTACGAGTTCCACAAGGATCATGGCCATATGACCAAAAATTGCATAGCTCTTCAAAATGAGATTGAAACACTCATCCGATGAGGAAAGCTAACAAAGTATATTGATCGGGGAGGCGAAAGAAGAAACCATGACCGAACTAGAGAGAGGTCTAGATCTCCTCGTCGAGCAGAGGAGAACAAGAAGAGAAACCATGAAGTTGATCCAGAGGATGACCCCGATCTTCCCAAGAAACCAATGCAGCCAGAACGAGAGGTATTTTCAATACGCTTTGGGTCATTTGATTGGAATGTTATCACAGGAGGAGATGCGGGAGGAGGAGACCTTACTGCAGAAAGAAAAGCTTACCTCGGTGAGGCTCAAGCTTGCTCGTACATTCAGCGAATAAATCTAGCTGAGGAAGATCGCCCGAGAAAGGTGAACAAGGAGAAATTGGTCATCGGTTTTTCAAAAAATGACCTTGCAGGTGTTTTATATCCTCACGATGATCCACTGGTGATCAAGATGAGAATGAAGGAGGTAATGATTTCAAGAGTGCTGGTCGACAATGGTAGCTCGGCAGACATTATGTTCTACTCGTGTTTTGATAGTTTAAATCTAAAGCTATCTCAACTGGAGCCTTACCACAGGCCCCTTATCAGTTTTGCTGGCGAGAAAGTATTTCCACTTGGGACGATCAAGTTGGATATATTCATTGGTACGTGGCCTGCTTGTCGGACATAAAGAATACACTTCTTCATGATGGATAAGAATGTCCAATCATCGTACAATATCATCATGGGAAGAGTAGGATTGAAGAAGTTCGAGGCTGTACCATCTACAGTGCATCAATGCCTAAAATTTCCAACAAACTTTGGAGTAGGAGTTGTGAAAGGTGATCAGAAAGTAGCTCGGGAATGCTATTATTCATCCGCCGAGCAAGAAGAACTGGAAGAATCAAAGAAAAAGACTACTACCTATCAAGTGGATGAAGGTGCATAAATTGAAACATTGGATCCTCGAGATGAGTCGCAACTCGTGAAGGGTCAAGTGGTGGAAGCTACTGAAAACATCATTCTGGACGACGAGCGCCCTGAGCGAACTACTCAAATAGGTTCATCGTTGGAAGCCTCATTAAAACAAGAATTGATAACTTTCCTTAGAAGCAGAAGATAAAATTTTACGTGGAGTCATGAAGATATGCCTGGGATAGACCCAAACTTATTATGTCACGAGCTCAATGTGAATAAGGATATCAAGCCTGTGAAGCAGAGAAGAAGAGTATTTAGTCCCGAGAAGAATCAAGCTATACAAGAGGAGGTCGAGAAGCTCCAGAAAGCTTGCTTTATCGAAGACGTTAAATATCCAGACTGGTTAGCAAATGTGGTGATGGAAAAAAAAAGAATAATAAGTGGAGGATGTGTGTAGACTTCACCGACCTCAATAAAGCATGCCGAAAGGATCACTTTCCGCTGCCCCGAATTGATCAACTAGTCGATGCTACCTCGGGACACGAGCTGCTGATCTTCATGGATGCTTATTCTGGTTACAACCAGATTAAAACGAAACCTGAAGATAGGGAGAGTACTTCTTTCATTACCCCTAGGGGAACTTATTGTTATAATGTTATGCCTTTTGGTTTGAAAAATGCAGGTGCGACATATCAGCGGCTGATGAACAAGGTCTTTGCTGAACAAATCAGTTGCAATATGGAAGTCTATGTTGACGATATGGTGACAAAGAGCAAGAAAGCTGTCGATCATCTAGTTGACTTAGGCCAGACCTTTGATCAACTGGATAAATATCAAATGAAGCTGAACCCGGCGAAGTGCATATTTGGAGTTCGAGAAGGCATGTTTCTCGGGTACATTGTCAATCAACGAGGCATTGAAGCAAATCCTGAAAAGATCAAAGCCCTATTAGGGCTGCGATCTCCAACGACGAAGAAAGAAGTACAGAGTCTCACAGAACGAGTAGCAACACTCAACAGATTTATATCGCGAGCAACTGATAGATGTCTCCCATTCTTCGCAACGCTCCGAAAGACTTTTGAGTGGAATGATGAATGTGAGAAGGCCTTTCAAGACTTGATGAAATGCCTGGGAGCACCTCCACTGTTGTCCAGGCCGGTGATGGGAAAAAATTGTATTTGTACCTTGCAGTGTCCGAGAATGCAGTTAGCTTGGCGTTGATCAGAGTGGAGAATGGAGTGCAAAAACCAATTTACTACACAAGTAAGGCCTTTCGAGGAGCAGAGATCAGATATCCAAGGCTGGAAAAATTGGCACTGGCGCTGATTGAGGCGAGTAGGAGAATGAGGCCATACTTCCAGGCTCATACTATAATAGTATATACCGATGTGCCATTGAGACAAGCCCTTCATAAGCCAGAAAAATCAGGGAGATTGATGTACTGGGAAATAGAGATCGGTGAATATGATATAATTTATGAACCCAGATCATCGCTAAAAGGGCAGGCTGTAGCAGACTTTATAGCGGAGTTCACCTATCCTGATACCCCCGAGGAGCAAAAGTTGCTCGCTGATCAACCTGTGGATGTTACAGGATCAACAAACACAAGCTCAGACCAATTCCGATTGGTAAAAGGGTGTGTGGATGTTACAGGATGTGATGTAGAGATAGTTGTGAGGACTCCGGATGAGGAACAAGAGTTGCTCGCTGATCAACCTGTGGATGTTACAGGATCGACAAACACTAGCTCAGACCAACTCCGGTTGGTAAAAGGGCAAGTGGATGTTACAGGATCATTAAATTCGAGCTCAGACCAACTCCAGTTGGTAAAAGGGCAAGAAAAGATGATCGACGAGGAGCGAGAAAAATCCGGGGAGGATGAAAGGAAGCAGCAAATATTTCACCGAGGAACTCTGACTGATTCGAAATTTGAAGACGAGTTACCTATATGGAGGCTATATGTAGATGGCTCATCTTGCACTGCAGGATGTGGCGCGGAGATAGTTTTGAGCACTCCGGACGAGGTCGACATGGAATACGCCTTGCGTTTCCAATTCAAAGCTTCCAACAATGAGGCTGAATATGAGGCCATGATTGCAGGGCTTAATTTGGCAAAAATTATGGAGGCGCAGCAGGTTGTGATCTTCAGCGACTTTCAATTGATCGTAAACTAAATGATGGGAGTATATGCAGTTAGAGGAGATCCGACAAGGATGAGAGACACCATACACAAGATCCACACCTTTATCTCTCTCTACACCATATTGTGCTATTGTAAACCCCTGGGAATAAAATAACAGTGGACGTAGGCTTTTCCTTATAGCCGAACCACTTTAAAAATCTTTGTCTCTCATGTGCTTGATTGGATTGCTTTTATCTATTTATCTGTGATCATAAAAATGGGATTCAGTCCAGTTTTTTGCATCAACAATGTGTATGTATTATAAGATATGTTATGTCTTATCAACAACCAAGAGATGTTATGGCTTATTAATAGCCAAGAGATGTTATGGCTTATCAAAGCCAAGAGATGTTATGGATTATTAACAGCCAAGAGATGTTATGGCTTATTAACAGCTAAGAGATATTTTGGCTTATTAACAGCCAAGAGATGTTATGTCTTATTAATAGCCAAGAGATGTTATGGCTTATTAACAATCAATAGATGTTATGGCTTATCAACGGCCAAGAGATGTTATGTCTTATCAACAGCCAAGAGATGTCATAGCTTATCAACATCCAAAAGATGTTATGGCTTATTAACAGCCAAGATATGTTGAGATGTTATATATTGTTACATATATATGACTTATTGCATTTAATTCTATGCACTAGTGTCGTAGTAATACATTCACTGAGCTATTTTGCTCATGATTCCTATGTTATGTTTTTTTTTCAGGTAATGAAATGTCACTGCCAAATCGAGGAGGTTGGGTGGGGTTAGTAAGGGATGCGTAAAACTAGGTTTTTGGTCAAATATAAATGGGGTAATTTAATCATACTTATCCTTTGATCAAGTTTGAATAAGCACGATTACTTTAAAATTTTAAAACGTTTTTAGTGTTATGGCTTATGTTGATACTGAAAAAGGATACTTGTATTTATTATTTGGTTAAGGTAATTATGGTTTGACTCAGTTTGAGTTTCAAAATCAATTATAAGTATCTGGGTTGGGGTGTGTCAGCTCAGGATAAAGTCCTTAGATTTATCATCAACAAGGATGGAATCAAAGTAGATCTTTCCAAGATCAAGGCCTTACGAGAAATTTCACCTCCTAAAATAGAGAAAGAATTCAGAGGGTTCCCTGATCAGATCCAATTCATAAGTCTATTCGTTAACCAGCTGACCACCACCTACGAACCCGTCTTTCAATTACTCAAGAAATATTCGCCTAAGGCAAGGAACACTCAATGAAAATAAGCGTTCGAGGTAATATTAGAGTACCTCACTCACCCACCAACAATGGTACCTCACCAACTGGCACAACCTTTGCTACTATACATGAACATAATCGACACAACTCCTGGAGCCATATTAGACCAGTACATATAAATCACCCAAAAGGAATGTGTGATGATACCAGAAATGGTATCACCAGGTCAAGGTGTATAAAAGCTCAAACCAGAACAACAATGGTGTAAGAACAAGTATGTAATACAGAAAGAGATGAGGCAAAGGAGTAAATAAGACCAGATATAAGTTGTTCAGTCGAAGCCTACGTCCACTGTGTAGTATGAATGGTGGTTTTCACTGTAATAAGGGCACTAATGGCCTGTAAATATAAAAGTCAAGCTTTTCTCTCTCTATTGTGTATTTTGACAGTGTTTTTCTAGGGTTGAGAATAAACAATCCTTTATAATGAGGTGAAATATAACTATTTATATGGATGGGGTGGTGTCATACGCACCCCAATCATGCATGAGGCATGCATAGCCCTAACTATCCAACAAGGTAATGCCATATATCCCTGGTGCATGAAAACAACGATTATAAGATATTCCTCACATGTGTGAGTGATGTTGTTGCAACGTTTTGTCTCACGTGGGGTTAATAACCACACGCATTATCTCACGCGTGCTCCATCCCACGCGCCTTTTAAGATGCCCAAAGTGTTCTACCGATGTTAAAGTGTCTTCTTGTTCGAGTATGAGACGTCCGAGGTATCACTGAATCGTGTGTTGGCAGTTACCAAGTGTAGTCTTGGTTGACCAGTGTCAGGATGAGATGAGAGTACAGGTTGGCCTAAGATCCTTAGGCCTTCCACATGTAGACGAGGCATGATACTGAGTAAGACAAGGCCACCCTCCATCTTGGCTCCTAGACGAGATGAGATTTATAAGCTGAGACGGCACAAACCAGTTGCATAAGATGACTCGAATTGAGGATGCTTCGTTGAGTCTTCTAGAGCCGAGGTTACCCCGAGTCGAGCCGAGATCTCATTACGACATATCAATATGCCATCTACTATGTTAGCAAAAAGTTAGTATCCTATGAGCTCGAATACACCATCTTTGAAAAGTCTTGTGTATCTCTAGTATGGATCACCTGTAAGCTCCACCATTACATGATGTCCTTTAGCAAACGACTCATTTCGAAGATGGACCCCTTGAAATAACAATTCAAGAAACTCGTTTTATAGCTGGATAGCCAAGTCGCTACACTTATTGTCTGAATTCTAAATCACATACGTCACATAAAATCCACTAAAAGAAGAGACATCTCGGATATTGTTACAACATGTGGCCATCCCCCGATCCTCACGACGAGAAGGACGAAGAAGAGGGGTATCTTCAACGTCGAGAGGATCTTAGTCTCGTGCATCCTTCTCGGGAGCGCTTCGGCTGATGTCAGTTATGAGGTGCAAAATGTAGAAATATGGAGTCAACAGTCTATTTTACTCAAAACAGACAAAAGAAAAGGGAGCCATCCTGAAAGACAGCATCCAAATACATACTAATACACACGAAACTAAAATGATTCGAAAAGGGTTCAGAGGCTAAGTTATGAAATGGGAAGGTGTTAGGCACACATTCCGCCCTTACGGTCTCTCATGGGTTATTGCTATTTTCCTTTATTTCCCCGTGATATGTGTGCATGTGTATATATAGTGAGATAGGAATCATTGACTTGTATCATGGAAGAGATAAAGAGATTCATCCGTAGGAATGCTCCTAAAAGTAATATTAGAAAATAGGATTTATGCGATTATCCTAGCGTTAATCATTATAAGGGAACGATAATGCATACGGAATAATATGACATCAAGAACAAATATATATAGAGAGAGTTTAAGAGAGTTAAGTTTAAAGAATATAAAAAAAATAGGAAAAAAGTAGGAAAAGGACTCGAGTCTCGGCTTTTACCTCGAGATGCCTACGTAGCCTATAGAGGAAGCAAAGTCCATGTAGTTCGTATGAAAAATGAGGGGTGGGATTTATCCCATAAATCCAATCGGGGACTTCTCTTATGTGTGTGTGTGTGTGTGTGTAAAAAAGTGTTTTAGTTGTGAGAAAAGTGTGAGAATTCCCGTTTGGAATTTATGAGCAAACCCTCTTTTTCTTATTTTCTGGGTTTTATTTATATGAAAATAAAAAATGTGTGATAATACTAAATAAAAAAGTATATTAGGATATGTGAGATGAGAGAATAAAAGCGCAAAGTAATAAAACAAATTAATGCGAATTTAGTGGACTTTAAAGAGAGTTGAAAAAGTTGGACCTTCTTGGAGATCTTGAGCTTGATCTTGGATGTTGGAGAGCAGCCCTTGCACTTGGGTGATGAGGAAGGGTGGTTAATTCACAAAGTTTGATGAAAAGGATGATGAAAAGTTGAGGTTGGAAAAGGATTTGGATGTGGAAATCACGCTAACTTCGAGAGAGGTTTTCTGAGCTCGCTGAGAGTGATGGGTTTCGAATCTTGTCTTTTTTTGAAATGAGGTCAAGCCCTCCTTTTTATAGGACCACGGCATTGCCGATTGGCATATCCTTGGTCCTACCAATCGATAGGTGTGTTTAGGCACACTGCCGATAGGCAGGGTTTGGAACCTGCTGTTTGGCAGTCTCTTTCAGGTTCCTTCGAAAAATCGGTCGTAGAGCGCAAACTGTTGATTTGAATCACGCATGGGGAAAACTATTGAAAAGGTACTTTAGAGACCTTTGAAAATCTTTTGGACTTCTCCCGGGTCTGGGAGTTGACTTTGGGTCAAATGTGGCTCGAAAGCGTTCGTCAGTCCTTTAGACGGGGAATCGTTGGACGCAAACGGATCGTTCGTCCTCATGGTAAGTCAGAATCACGCACGAGGTGGACCTTTGGAAAGTTTAGGAGATGTAATTCGACATTCCAAAGAGATTGAGTCATTTTGGGAAGCTTAATTTGGTCAACCGGGGCCTGGAAGTGTTCGGTGACCTTTTGGAGTAAAACGGATCGTTCATTTGTACCGTAAGTCAGAATCGGGCACAAGGCAGACCGTTGGAAAGGGGTTTTAGTGACCTTTGAAGATTAATTCAGTATCGGTCGATCTGAAGAGTTGAATTTGGTCAAACGAAGCCTGGGAGCGTTCGATGGCCTTTTGATCAAGTTTTGGGGGAGAACGGGTCGTTCGTCCGCACCGTAATTCAGAATCGTGCACGGGGCAGATCGTTGGAAATAGGTTTCAGTGCCCTTTAAAGATTCATTTAGTCTCATTCAAGCTAAAGAGTTTGACTTTTGGTCAAATGGATCCCTGGAGGGCCCGATGGCCTCTAGGTCAGTACCCGGGGTATGACTCTAGTTTACAGCGATGAAGGGATGCGCTAGGGACCGAAGGAGAGGTTAGGGGGTGCTAGAATGGGGTGTCTACCGAGCCCCTCGATGTGTGAGTTTATAATAAATGATAGCCTTCGAATAGACACCGCATGATGCCTTTCAAAGAGGATGACCATAGGGTTGAGGCCGATTTTGAGGACCTAAGGATAAGGATGGCTATTCAGAGGGTCGAGGCTAATTCCGAGGGATTGGAGATGAGGGTGACCGATTATGCGAGTCGAAGCCAATTATAAGGGCTTAAGTTGAGATTACCAATTCTGCGAGTCGAAACCAATTTTAAGGGCTTAAGTTGAGATGACCAATTCTGCGGGTCGAAGACAATTTCGAGGGCTTAAGTTGAGATGAACAATTCTACGGGTTGAAGCCAATTTTGAGGGCTTAAGTTGAGATGACCAAGTTTGCGGGTCGAAGCCAATTCTGAGCGCTTAAGTTGAGATGACCAATTCTGCGGGTCGAAGCCAATTCGGAGGGCTTAAGTTGAGATGACCAATTCTACGGGTCGAAGCCAATTCTGAGGGCTTAAGTTGAGATGACCAATTCTACGGGTTGAAGCCAATTTTGAGGGCTTAAGTTCAGATGACCAATTCTGCGGGTCGAAGCCAATTCTGAGGGCTTAAGTTCAGATGACCAATTCTGTGGGTTGAAGCCAATTCCAAGGGCTTAAATTGAGACATTCTCGGGGAACTCTGCCGGGGAAATTACCTCGTGATTTTGATTTGAGATGGGGAGATGATTGCTGGGGAAATTCTCGTATCTTTTGGAGACTTTGCAGGGGGAACAACCAATTTGATGTTGTAAATTCCACTGTTGAAGTGATTAGGTGGTCCAGGGTTTGGACGTATTTTATGGGGAAATTTGAGACCTTTGAATAAGAGATGATCCTGAAGTTTGGGATGCCTTAGGGGTCCTCTGGGGATGTTGCCGAGAAAGAGATTTACTTGACTTTTGAGAATTTCACTCGGGAAATAGGGATTCTGTCTGAAGGAGTCCGAAAGTTTCTTAGTGAAAATGTTCTAAATCCTTTTCGAGATTTTTAGGAATTTTTTTAGGATTGTTCAAGGTTTTCTGGTATTTTTTGGGAGTTTCTGTACGAAAATTTAAGGAGGGTGCCGGTCGGCATGGTGTAGAGGGTGCCATTCTAAAGTGGCATAGAATTTTGGACTACTTCGAGAAGGTAAATGGGCAGTGCCAATCGGTAGGTTTGGGGTCAGTGCTGATCAGCATGACCCTTGGCCTCCGATAAAAAGGGGTGGGTTCCCCTCATTTTCACATCTTCTTGCTTTCTCTCTTTCTGCGATTTTCTTCTATGAATTGTTCTGGCATTTCAATCTTTAAAAAATGGCCGCTTTTGTGAGCACTGTGGTACACAAGGAGTGGTTGGCTTGTTGACGACTGGGAAAATGTGGAGTGGAGGGCTAGGTCTCCTCTTACTTTGGGGAGTGAGAACTCTTTTGATGCATTCGAGCCGGTTGTGGATGAGAATACTTTGCCACGGGAGCTGTCACGTCATCGCTCCTCGAGGGTAGTGAACCCTGGCAGTTATGTAAGTAAAATGACTTTTGGCATTCCTTTTTTGTGGTTTCCTTTTTTCTTGGATTTTGACAAGGTTTTTTTCTTTTGGCAATCTGATGTTTCTTTGTCGACTATGCGTGCCCGCGGGACGACGAGGCTTAAGGATGTCTGGGAGCATCTTCCACCTGTGGTGCGTTGGGTGGTATTATTAGTAGGCTTTGGGAGGTTGGCGTTTGTGCTGGATGAGAAGCCTCGTTCGACGACGATTTTACGTGCTCTGGGGGAGAGGTGGTGGGACACTATCCACACCTTCCATTTTGGTTTTGGGGATATGAATGTGACTCCCATAGATGTGCAGCAGTTGATGGGGCTGGATTGCGATGGAGAGCAGATAGAGGTGGATTGCTCTTTGTGAGTGAGGCCGACGGCGCTGCCGGCGACGCTTGGTGATGTGGGGAGGATAGTATCTAGGGACTCCATTCGTCTGTCCCTGCCGAGGGATGTTTTGTTGGGCAGGGTGATTGATGTGGAGGATGGGCTGCAGGTGAGGCAGATAGCCCGGTTGTTTATCTTGCTGGTGCTGGGGGGATTTTTGGTGGCGTCGAGCCGCGACGTCGTCCATTTATGGTCTTTACCATACTTGAGGATGTTTTCGAACTTCCCTCTCTATGATTGGGGGAGCGTGACTTTGATGACCCTTAATTTTTCTCTGGATGCATTTAGCTGGTGCTGCCGGCAGTCTTTCACTGGATCCACGTATCTTCTTGAGGTATTCTTTAATTTGTGCATTTTCTTTTCATGAATTCGCATTTTCCTTATGCGTCTCTTTTTTATTATGGATTTTTATCTTTGACAGACGTGGTTCTATGAGGTGATTGGATGTAATACCCAGCTGATCGCTTTGAAGGATGAGATCATTGGGGACTTTTATCGATTGTATCGGTGGTAGAAGGCCAATCAGTAGTCGAGGAAGTCTCTCTCTCTGGAGGCAGTGCGTCAAGTCTTAAATGGCCTCACCAGTGATAGGGTAAGACTTTTCCTTTCTTCAGTCTAAGACCTTTGTGCGCTCTAATTCCATATTTCCTTATATTTTGCTGGGGATTTTTCAGGTGACTTTTTACCCTTGGGGGACTCCCTTCAGGACACGGGGTTGACTGGAGTGAATGAGCAGATGAGGTGCTTACTGGCGTATGAGTTTGGCCACTCTTGGTATCTCAGGGAGAGGGTGGTCCGACAGATTACTGAGGAGGAGGTAGTGGTGCCACCTATGAGGCCCCCTATGTCTATGAGGCAGGAGCAACTGTTGCTAGAGGATGCGAGGATCGCGTCAATGATTGGTGAGTTATATCTGTTGTACACTGATACGGTTGTGCCGTATGATTATATGGACTTCGTGATGAGTTGGCTGATGGCCCCCAGCATATATGATGCAATGCCCTTCCCTCCTACGGGTTCTAGTCAGCCAGTGGGGTCCTCCCATAGCGGTGGAGGTCCGTAGACATCTGCGGCAGTGGTGACTTCAGAGATTCCCTTTGTGCAGTTGCATACTCTTTCATACAACATCCGGTGGGCTGATGGAGAGATGGTGCCTATTTTGCATCATCCTAATGAGATGGACCGGAGGAGTTGGGCTTGACAGAGGAGGTTCTTCGTCTTTTGGTACATCTTTCTGTTCTTCTCTATTTCTTTCCTTCTTTTTGGTTTCTTTTGATCTTTTCTGCTTGATACTGATTTTGCCTTTTCTTGCAGCAAGTCCGGGTATCCACCACTTGGCTGATTGATATTAGGGACTGGATATCTTCGACGACTGCTCATATTCGGGATGCGGTTCCTATTCCTTCTTGCTTGGTGTCGTCTGCCTCATCTGGGGAGGAGTCTGGTTCAGGTAGCGGTGGTGCGTCATCTCGTCGTAGGGGAAAGAGAGCGCGTTGCAGGATGGAAGCTCTTAGGAGAGAGAGGGGGAAAGGTAAGTGAGAGAGATAAATTATGGGTTCGGGCTGAGTCCCGTTATTTTTCTGATTTTCTTTATTTCCTGCAATATTGATGTAGCACAGAGAAATATATATGCAATGCAATGAAGTTTTTTTATTATCTTCTGTTAATGATGAATGAATGCATGCAGATGCGCTTTTTACTTTGCTGCTGAGACCGTAAAAAGAAATATTTTTGGGATTTGAAGTAAAGTTTTATTTAAAATGAGATTTTATATAAAGATGGAAAGGGGATTTTTGAAATTCCGTTGAGCATATTAATTTATTTTTATTGAGTTTTCTGAATTTGACAAAAGGGGAAAAGGGAAAATTTCCAAAAGTAGGGGGTTACCGATCGGCAAGCACCTTGTCCTGCCTATCGACAGGTCAGTCTAGTCTAATCAATTAAAGCTTTGATTGGTAACCTCTTCAGCCTTTGGCACCTTATGGGGCAGGGTTCCCTCTGATTTTTGCAGGAGTTATATCTTTTTTAGGGGTTTCAAGTATAAAAAGGGGTAAGGGTGGAGTGTTTTCATCATACCTTCACATTCCTACTTTCTTGTTCTGTGAGATGGCTCTCCCTGGTAGTGTTGAGTTTGCCAAATACCTTGAGACTTTGTAGGCGATGTGCTCCTACAACATCGATTATGATGCTTTCAACATGCGTCGAGTCTCTTTATGGTGTAATCGTCCCATAGAGTGGAATATGATGATGGCGGCGGTACAATTTTGGTACCCCGAAGACCATGTATTTCATTTTGACTCAGAAGAAGTCTGTCCGACTTATGAGGAATTTTCTGCCATATTGGAAGTAAATCCTAGTGTGGCGACTGCTATGCCTAAATTTTCCTGATCTCCTTGGGAGATATTGGTTGGACTTATCCGTGTCTCGCCCTTGGCAGGTAGATCCTTGGTTACTGGAGGAATGATTTATCTTCCGGCGGTGTTGCAGTTTGTGCATTTGCAGGAGGTTGGTGATGCTGGATATGCCAGAGCCGTCATTCTAGGCTTAGTTTTAAAATCACTGCTGGTGACCGGGGAGCTGCTGGTGGACCCACAACTTGCAGCTATTACTTCGTGGATGTCCTACCGTCACAATCCTGTCACGGTGATACTAGCAGAGACTCCAAATTGCCCGGATTCCTGGCGAGAAGGTCGTTCTGACTTTCTGAGGGGTAGCCCTGTGATGTTGTTCTTGTGGTTGTCTAAAATATTTTGCCTAGTAACTCCTCCGAAATATCCTTTGTCGACTGTAACCAACTTCTATTCACGCCATTTCATCAGTGTTGGTCTGGATCTCGAGAGCTGGAAGAACTAGTTTATTGAGCATGGGGCTCTAAACCTGTACTGGTCAGTGCCTTGGTGGGGACAGTTGCTGCCTATTCTGGAGCTGGGGGAATACCCGTACATCCGACTGGTTGGCCTCAAACAGACCTCTTTCTATTTCCCTTGGTGGCTTCTGCACCAATTTGGTTGGGAGCAGGTCGTGCCACCTCGGACACTAGATTTCTTTCCGATAAAAGATCTAACAGAGCGTCTGTGCATGTGGCTTGGCTCTTTGTGAGAGACTCGACGTCCATCGTCCCTTCCCTCCCAGTTTGTTGGGAGAGTTTGGCACATCCCTAAGGATTATATGAAGTGGTTTTGGAGAAGGGTAGTTAGCAAGATGTTGGTAGTGGAGACTGGACAAAGGTGACTTATTTTATCTGATACCATGGAGTGGTAGTTTTTTCGAGGCTGGTTCGAACTTATCGGTCCACGGAGCGTCTGCGACACTCTATTCTGGCAGGGGAAGCTTAGGGACCCTAGAATGTAGATGATGACGATGGAGCGGGCTCCTCTGGTAGCTGTGGGTAGGGCTTTTGGAGAGTTTGTTTTTTGTAATGGGGAATAAATTTGGGAATTTTATTTGGCTTTTTAGGAAGGTAGGGGGAAGGGAGTCATCCGTTCCTTTTCTTATGCAATTGCACTGTAATATCTTATTAGTGAAATGAACAAGTTTTTGATCATCCAGCTATGCCTTTTGATGAATTTTGTATTTTGAATTATCTATACCGATCGCTAAGGCATGTATAATCCTTTTGTTCAAGTATGTGTTAGAATGAACTGTCGTTCTCGAAGATAGGAAAATAATAGTTTTTTTGTGAAAAAGAAAGGGTCGTTCTCATGTAATATGTATGAGATGCCTACGTACCTCTAGAGGATCAGTCCCACGTAGTTCTGGGTAGAGGGAAATGAAGATTTTTTTCTTTTTTTAGAATAAAAGGGAGGTGAGAAGAGTCGTAGTGCGTCGAGATTTTGGACTAGGGGTGAAATTTCTTGAGACGGTCCAGGTTGACTAGACGAGCCATCTCTTCTCTGTCTAGGTCGATGAGAATGGCGGCACCGCCAGACAAGATCTTTAAAATGTATGGTCCTCTCTAATTGGGCTTGAATTTCCCTTTGGGGTCCCAGATGGGCTCTACTATTTCTTTGAGGGCTAAATCCCCTTCTCGGACGCCGCAGTCTTTGAGACTCTTATTGAATGATCGTACTATACGGTGATGGTACACTTGTATATGATATAGAGATTTTAATATCTTTTTATCTAGGAGGGTCAACTCATTAAGATGGCTTTGGTACCAGTCTTCTACGTTGACCTTGCTTTCAAGCATGACACGCATTAAAGGTATTTTCATCTCCACGGGTAGGACTGCTTCCATGCCGTAGACTAGAGAGTAAGGGGTAGCCCAAGTAGAGGTTCGGATTGAGGTTCGGTAGCCCTAGAGGGCATAAGGAATTATGTCGTCCCAATCTCGACATCTTTCGGTCATCTTATTGATGATGGCTTTGAGTTTTTTATTGGCGGCTTCGACTGCACCGTTGGTCTGAGGTCGGTAGGGAGAAGACTTGTGTCTCTAAATCCCATACTCGTTAACCACCTCTATGACTTATGCCTCAAAATGAAACCCATTATCTGACACTAGCTTGTGCGGGACCCTATATCGGCAGATGATATTTTTCTTGATGAATTTGGCCACTTTCTTGGCGTTCAGGACTACGTATGACTCAGCTTCGACCCATTTGGTGAAGTAATCAATGGAAACTAGGATGAATTCATGCTCGTTGGAGGCGTTGTGTGTAACTTTCCCTATAATGTCGATGCCTAGAGAATGGCCAGGGAGAAGTCATGTTGTACAATTCACGTGGAGGCAGGTGTTGAAGGTTGGAAAACTGTTGGCATTTTAGGCATCTCTGGACATAGGAGGTGCAATCCTGTATCATGGTGGTCTAGTAGTAGCCTTGGAGGATGATCTTATTGGCAAGCATGTGACCATTCATGTGGAGCCCACATTCCTCGTTGTGGATTTTTTTGTATTACCTCTTCAATGTCATTCCCTGCGATGCAGTGTAAATGGGTTCCATCGAAGTTTCTCTTAAATAGTGCTTTGTGACAGATGATGTACTAGGTGGCCAGTCTTTGGAGGGTTGCTCGATCTTTTTTGTTGGAACCCTCGGGATACCTACCATGCTTAAGGAGGTTCCAGATATCATAATACCAGCAATTGGCCAGCTCGGGATCTTCTTTGGTGATGAGCTCAATGTGGTAGTAATGGGTTAGTTTATCTTGCTTTTGAACTAGGAAGGGGGCATTGTTATTCCTTCAGGCATATCGACCATGGAGGCTAGGGTAGCAACCACATCATCTAGGTTATTTTTTTCTCGAGGTAATTAATGGAAGGTGATGTCTTGGAATTGAGAGGCTAATTCTTCTAAGTGGGCATGGAAGGGTTGGAGTTTCTCTTCCTTGACTTTTCATTTTCTGAGCACTTGACCAATGATGAGGGAAGAATCCCCGTAGACATCTAGGCATTGAATACCTTTCTTGAGAGCAACTTTGAGGCCTACTGTACGTGCCTCGTATTTAGTCATGTTGTTGGTGCAGGGGAAATCCTATTTGATGGCGATGGGAGTGTGGGAGTCATCTGGGGCGATCAGAAGTATCCCAATGCCATATCCCTTTTTATTGGTTGCGCCCTCAAAGAACATTTTCCATCGGAGATCGTCTTGAGGAGTGGAGAGTATGTTTTCATATGGGAATTCGAAGATCCAATCATCAACTTCTTTTGTGGGGTAGTCAGCGAGGTAGTCAGAGATGGCTCTTCCTTTCATATCTTTCTGCGTGACGTACATGATATCAAACTCATCTAGGAGCATCAACCACCGGGCAATTAGACTGGATAAGGCGGGTTTCTCAAGTCGGTATTTGATGGGGTCCATTCGGGATACAAGATTAATGGGGAAGGCGAGCATGTAGTGTCGCAACTTTTGGGTGACCCAAACAAGTGCAACGCATGCCTTTTCCAAAGAAGTGTAGTTGACTTTGTACCCATCCAATTTGCGACCGGCGTAATAGACGGCTCTTTCTTTGCGGGAGTCTTTAAGGTATTAGGCTAGCAAAGCCCCAGCTGCAGTGTCAGTTATGGTTAGGTATAGGAGCAAGGGGAGACCAGGCTATGGTGGCATGAGTACCGGAGTTTGGGTCAGATATTCTTTGATTCGGTTAAAATCTTCTTGGAAGGCCTCGTTCTAAACATTAGTTGAATCCTTTCGGAGGAGTTTGAAGATAGGTTCACAGATAGAGCTTAACTGGCTGATGAATCGGCTGCTGTATTATAATTTCCCAAGGAAACCACGGACTTCTTACTCCATTCGGGGAGGTGGCATCTCAAGTATGTCTTTCAGTTTGGTAGGATTTGTTTATATCCCTTTCTCACTAACCATGAATCCTAAGAGTTTTCCCTTTGTAACGCCGAACACACATTTATGTGGATTGAGTCTCATCTGATATCATCGCAGTCGTTTGAAGAACTTTCGAAGAGTGGGGACATGACCGTCTCTAGTTTTGGATTTGATAATCATATTATCCACATAGACCTTGACTTCTTTGTGAATCAGATCGTGCAGGATGGTCATGGCAGCCCTCTAGTAGGTAGCCCCAACATTCTTGAGACCAAATGGCATAACAGTGTAGCAAAAGGTTCCCCATGGGGTGATGAACGCAGTTTTTTCTTTATGATCTGGGTGTATTTTGATTCGGTTGTACACGGCAAACCTGTCGATGAATGACTTGAGAGCATGACTGTTTGTGTTTTCCACGATCATGTTGATATTGGGTAGTGGGTAATCATCCTTTGGAGAGCCTTTATTCAAGTCCCGGTAATCTACACACATTCGAACCTTACCTCCTGATTTCGGCATAGGAACTATGTTGGCTAGACATGTGGGATATTCCATCACACGAATGAAGCCCACGTTCAACTATTTGACCACCTCTTCTTTGACTTTGAGCGACCATTCGGTGCGGGGCTTTCTTAACTTTTGTTTAATCAGATTTTAATCTGGGAGAGTGGGGATATTATATTGGGCTATTTCAGGATCAATGCCAGGCATATCGTCATAGGACCATGCGAAGACATCCATGAATTCCTTCAGTAATTCTTCGAGTTGTGCGCGCTTATGCTATTCGAGGGTAGCACCTATCCTAATCTCACGCAGTTGGCTACCAGGACCAAGATTAACAATAACAGTCTCTTCTTCATTAACTTGAACACGGTTATGTTGTTTGTTATTAACCTTATTTAGATCAGTTAAGAATTGTTCATTTGTAAAATCATCATCATCAAAAGTTTGATTAGAATCCAAACTGTTAATGTAAGGCACAATAAGATACTCAAAATCTTCATTTATTTCATTGATAGGAAAAATAACATTGAGAACCTTATCAAATGAGGTCTCGATTACATTTGATCAAGGATAGACAACATAAGAAGAAATGGGGTAAACATTGGGGTTAGGTGGGATTTTAACAGGTAGAACCCACGCAGCATGCCAGTTGAGGAGGGTTGTATCAGCAGCCTTAATTAGGTGGGATGGATCCAGTGATGTAGTGCTTGAATGAACCATGCAAAGTGTCAGCTCCAGTGTCTGAAATTTAAGGGAATCTTCGGAGTCACTTCCCTCAGAATCTTCAATATCTCTGATGATCTGTTGTACATGGTGTTGGGAACTTTCGGCCCATGGGTAGCTATCTTGGAAAAAGATCTCCATTCCAGACTCCATCTTCTTGTCTGTATGGTTATACCAGGGTTCTGAAAAGCCACAAAAGGGGAAGTCTTCACCCTCTTTGATGAATCGTACATTCAAGGATTCACCTGGGATAGTCTGGATGCAGTCTAGTCTTCTGTTTGGTCGAGACTGGCGGATCATTCTGAGATCTTGTTCTAATGGTTGATACCCCAAATCACAAGGAGCTAAAGCTTTCTTCAGTTCAATGGGCTCAAGAATCCCTTGATGTCTTTGCCCTAGCCCCAGTCCGAGCATGAAATGCACGTTTCTGAACATATCAATCACATTGACGTTCCCATGAGGGTCGTATTTCGGATAAATCCTTTCTTTGAAATCTTCTCCTTTCGGGAGTAGAAGTGGCTCAACTTAGAATCCTGATAAGAGCATATCATTTAACCCATGATGTATCTCGAGGATTGGATTGTTAGTGCTTGCACCCTTGGTATTATCGTCATCGTCTAAAATGGTGATGACTCGTCCGTCGGCAAAGAATTTCAATTTCTGATGGAGTGAGGAAGACACACCCTTGATACCGTGGAGCCAAGGTCGTATGAGAACCAGGTTGAAATAAGTTGGGATGTCAATAACTTGGAATTCAACGACAGGGTTTATAGGGCCAACCCATATTACAAGTTTTATGGATCCCATCACTTCTCGACTAGTATTATCGTAGGCCCGTACAACAGCGGAGGTTGGAGCGAGGTCACTTTCCTTCAGTCCTAAGCATTTAAAGGTTCTTAATGGGCAAACATTCAAGGCGGATCCATTATCGACAAGAGAGAGTGGTACGATATTCCCCATAACTTTGATGGAGATGTTGAGTGCATGATTGTGGTTTGGCCCAATTCTGGGGATTTCTTCTTTGAAAAAGGATAGCATTCGGGTAGAGGTCAAAGATCCGACTAAATTTACCGCTTCTTCTAGTGTGGTAGAAAGAGGAACTACGGGTCTAGTGAGCAATTTGATCAAAGCATTTCTGTGTAGCTGGGAAGACATGAAAAGCCCCTATAGAGTGATGCTAGCTTGAGTTTTCTTCAGTTGATCGAGGATCTTGCTTTCCTCAAGGGTCATTTCTGGCATAGGAAGGTTTTTAATGCCCTTCCCTTTGTCATTGATGGGTGGTAAGTTTGGAATCTGGTAATGCCTCCCTGATCTGGTCATGAGATTTACTGAAGAGGGGAAGAATATGAACCCTATTTCTTCATCGATCTCGGGTTGTTCTGCCACTTTGTTTAATTCTCTGAGGATTTCTTGAAATAATATCATCCCACACATATCGGCTACCGAACTAGTTTTCTCTAAAGCTTGGTCTCCATTCGAATCTTCAAATTCTTCCCCCCATCCGGTGGCAACAATTTCGTCTTTCCATATAAAGTCAATGCATTCCATAACTTCAATGTCTTCTTCGTACATGTCTTCCCATTCTGTGGGGATAAGAAAGGGTGAAGGGACCAGGCATTCTTGTAGCTTCAGATTATCAAGTAACTCGGTCATACCTCAAATATCGTTGGTTTACCTGAATAATTCTTCCATGATCTGGACAACGTCATCTAGGTTGACTTCATCGGTTGGTAACACCCAACTGTCTGACTCTCGGGACCATTTTCGTGCTTCCAAGAACAGCGTGATGAACTTCTGGCAATCAATGATCATCTGTGAGGGAAATTTTAGCCCGAACTCTAGGAGTTGGTTTAACACTTCTTATAATTCCATACTTTTATTTTCAGAATGGGTACGGACATCGATGCATGCTCTGGTAAGGAGTGACAGTGCTTGATCAGCGAGACTAATAGGGTGTAGGAGGAAATATGGTAAGTTTGGAGAGGTTTGGGAGAGTGTATGGGTGTGATTTGAGTTGAGGGATCAAATTTTGGGTCCATTTCTAGGAAGATAGCATTGGTATGATTTAGGAGTGGGTTGTGAGTAGTGTTTGGCTTGTGGGGAAATGGTACCCCAGTCAATTAGACCTTGGATTATGTTTTGGAGGTGAAAGCATTGGTCAATGGTATGGCTAGCAGTGTGGGGAAAGGCGCAATAGGAATCTTCCTTGAAGTTTCTTGGAAGTGGATTTGTCAATGGATGGTGTAAGGACATAATTTTATAAACGTTCAGGGTAGAATCTAGGAATTTTCTATTTTCCCTAGATGACAGTTTATATGTCTGATATCGCTACATTCGGCACGTCATCACGATCATCCTCGACGGACTTTATCCGAATCCATGCATCCATCATCTTCACTTGTGCATCAAGCTACATGCTACGTACTGCTCAACCATTTCCCACAAACTCCACGACATATTATCAGTAATATGATTAATTGGAGTTGTTTATATTTGCATAAATATTTGGGAATTTTTTAGAAAATATTTTTTAAAGTCTGAAATTATTTTTTATCAAATGCAAATTTTTTTTTAAGCTGAAACGGATTTTTTTTTTGGAAGGCGTGATCATTCAAACGAGATGTCACTGTCATTCGAACAACATAGACATCTCGCGCGATGTCGTTCGAACGACACGTGTCCTCATTCGAGCGACATCCAATGTCGTTCGAACGACGCCGCTGACCTCGATTTTTATGCTATTTTCTGTCACTTCTTACATAGGTGGCCAACTCATTTTTCAACACGATTTCCTGCAAATTCGACTCAAAATCTGCTCCTTTTTAGACTTCACTTTTAGTCTTTTAAGCCTATTTATAAGCACAAATTCTTCCCATTTACAAGTGCAGATGTTTTAACCTTCAAGAGGTCATTTCTACTCATTTGGAGTATTTTGTGGAGAAGCCAGTCCCTTCTTCATTGCTTCCCATCTGGAATTCTTGCGGGAGATTCCAGACGACGACATCGGAACGGACACCTGTGGGTATTTCGTGTGTCACATTTATTTTCATGATAATCCGTGTAACCGTTTTTACAAATTATAGTGAAAATAATATGGTTTTGCCCTGCGGGGATTTTTCCTGATATGTTGTGTCACATAATTTATGTTATTTAATAAATCATCTAGATGCATGTTTTTAGGATTTAATTGAAAAACTATGTTTAATTAAATATCTTCTTAATTCGAACGCATGTTTAGGGGCTGTATTAATTTGTTTAAAAATGGACTCTAATTAAAAATGGTTTACTTGGAAACTTGCGTATAATTTTTTATTCGATATCACACACCGTACCTACACACTTTTCAAATTGGTATCAGAGCGGGTTGCGCTAATTTATCGCGTATTTCTTTTTTCCGCAAAATTGTGTGTATTGATTTTTTTTTAAAATCTGTTTTGTGTTTATTCGCAATTTTTCCAATGGAACGCCCATCTAACGAGGAGCCTATTTTTGAAAAAGTTCACGACAGTGCTGAAAAATTGAAACTTTTGAATTTGACACTTTGTAAAAGAATTAAAGTTTTAGAAAAAGAAATTTCTCATTTTAAATCCGCAATGGATCTTTTACAAATGGTTCAAATTTAAGGAGATTTTTATCGTGAAAAATTTGTTTCCTTGGACCGTGACTTTAATGATTTAAAATTGTCCAAGAAAGAGAGTGTTGATAAAATCCTATTTTTAGAAATGGAATTGGAGGACTTAAAAAATTCTAGGATTCCCGTTTGTGCTGTCGAGGATAAAAAATTACTCGACGATTATACGACACGTGAAAAGACTCTTAGGGATAAGTTTGTTTTAATTGAGGGGGAGAGAGACACGCTTTTAGGAATTGTTGAAAATTTAAAAAAGGCGTCCCTTAATTTGGAAGAGTCTAATTCTTTGCTTGAATCAAATATTTTAAAGTTAAAAAATGATTTAAATGATTCAAGTAGTTTTGATTATGTTGGTAATGGCTCATTTTGTTCTCATGCTTCTAGTGCTAAAGCCAAAACCATTATTTGTTTTAGAGGGTCAATCGTTCCTAAGGATATTAGAAAAATTCAATCCATAGGTCTCGTTCCACCCGTTTACACATGTTCACATTGTGGGAGGAAAGGTCACCTTAGGAGATTTTGTTTTAATCTTGGAAGATGTCCTTGGAAGTTTAAGTCTAGGGTTCCCGTGGTTCCCAAAGCCCCCACATGACGTTTCACATCTAATTAGGTTAGGAAATCACTTTTGTATATGCTAGATTTTAGACTTATTGATTCTCGTTTGCTTGCACATGATTCTTCTCTTTTCATATCATATAAATGATTGTGTTCGCATGTTTGTCATACACTAGTTTTTGATTCATAATATGTATATTTGCTAGCATTATGACATGTACTTTGTGTATAATTTTTTTTTTAAAAATACAAAAAGATTTTATTTTGATAAATTTAATTGAAAATCCAATAATTTTTGTATTTTGTTTGCACCATTTATGAATAGACACTTAGGATGACGAAGTCACAATATCATTCCATATTTCTCATGTGACTATTTGATAGTGTTTTGAGACAATATATCATGTCATCTTTGTGCTTTATAATGTTTGGAGTCATTAAGATGTAATTAAGTGTTACTTCCTACATGTTTGACTCATAACTTCCTTTATTGCACATATGCACGAATTTGTTTGATTATTGTGCTTGTCCTATCACATGTTGGTTGGGTGTTTTCACGTCAATCATGTCCTTAAAACGAACCAAGCGTGATAAAACTTGATAAGAAAGGTGTACATGTAAAAACCGTTTGGTGAGATTGTGTGGTATTTTAAAAATGGGGAGGGGCTACGAAAGGTAATTATTTATCCTTTGGGATAAAGCCACCGTTAAAACGGATCTAAAAAATTGAGGAATTTTATTATCCGGGGTCCAAAGAGGTTAAAAGAGCCCAGAAAAATTTAAAGGCAATAAAAAGCAATACATGCCAAATATGGGCCATTAGATTTCACCATCAATTCTCCAAATTTTGAGAATTTAGTTTAGCACCTCAAAATATATATATATATATATATATCTGAGGGAGTTTGGTTGGAAAATTTAAACGGGTTTGCACGTCCTTGAAAATCTTGAAAAAGCGCTAAATAATTTTTGACGTTATTGGTGTGAAAATCACTTTTACTTTGATTTGTTGATTTTATTAAGATGATGTCATCTAAATTCAACAATTTTTACACCTAAGGATACTTTTGATGTTCATTCGTTAGGAATACACGTATGCATCGTGCACATATGATTGATTGAGTTTATTTACCTATCGAATGTGTTCACACCCCTACATTTACGCTATCATCGACTTGGTTGTTTTTGTATTCTTTCATGGTGTGATTACTTTTTATATATTTTGTGTACAAATTTTGAAAAATTCAAAAAATAGAAGATTCTTTGATTCTTTATTGTATATTTTGAGTAAAAATTTGAAAAATTAAAAAAAAACATTTTTTTGTGACATTTTCCATATTTATGCTTCTCATATCTATCTATTTGGGGACATCATAAAAAGGGGGAGAATGAATTATGGTGGAGAAATTTATGTTGATTTATCAATGATTTGATTAAGCTTAAATGATCTTTGCACACCCTAATGAGAAAAGCTTTGGGAGTTTCTGAAGTGTTGAAGATTTGAAGATATTGAAGTTTGATTGAAGACATGTCATTTAGTATTCTCAGTTCGAGGGTTTAATGGGGATATTATCTTATATGTCATTTGTTTTTGGGAGATTGCATAATTCATATTTTTTTATGAATGTACCGGCATAGAAATAGGGGGAGATTTGTAAGGACATAATTTTATAAATGTCCGGGGTAGAATCTAGGAATTTTCTGTTTTCCCTAGATCACAATTTGTATGTCTGATACCGCTACATTCGCACGTCATCACGATCATCCTCGACGGCCTTTATCTGAATCCATGCATCCATCATCTTCACTCGTGCATCAAGCTACATGCTACGTACTGCTCAACCGTTTCCCAGAAGCTCCACGACACATTATCAGTAAAATTATTAGTTGGAGTTGTTTATATTTGTATAAATATTTGGGAATTTTTTAGAAAATATTTTTTAAAGTCTGAAATAATTTTTTATCAAATGCAAAAAAAATTCTAAGCTGAAACAGACTTTCTTTTGGAAGGCGTTCTCGTTCAAACGAGATGTCACTGTCGTTTGAATGACATAGACATCTCGCGTGATGTCGTTCTAACGACACGTGTCCTCGTTCGAGCGACATCCAATGTCGTTCGAACGATGCCACCGACCTCGATTTTTGTGCCATTTTCTGTCGCTTTCTACTTGAGTGGCCAACTCATTTTTTAACACGATTTCATGCAAATTCGGCTCAAAATGTGCTCCTTTTTAGACTTCACTTTTAGGCTTTTAAGCCTCTTTATAAGCACAAATTCTTCCCATTTACAAGTGCAGATGTTTTAACCTTCAAGAGGTCATTTATACTCATTTGGAGTATTTTGTGGAGAAGCCAGTCCCTTCTTCATTGCTGCCCATCTTGAATTCTTGCCGGAGATTCCAGTTGACGACATCGGAACCGACACCTGCGGGTATTTTGTATGTCACATTTATTTTCATTGTAATCTGTGTAACCGTTTTTACAAATTATAGTGAAAATAATATGGTTTTGCCCTGCGGGGATTTTCCCTTATATGTTGTGTCACATGCTTTATGTTATTTAATAAATCATCTAGATGCATGTTCTTAGGATTTAATTGAAAAAATGTGTTCAATTAAATATCTTCTTAATTTGAACGCATGTTTAGGGGCTGTATTTAATTTTTTTAAAAATAGTCTCTAATTAAAAATGGTTTACTTGGAAACTTGCGTATAATTTTTTATTCGATATCACACACCGTACTTACGCACTTTTCAGATGGGGTTCCAAGGGTTTGATAAGGTTTCGGCTTAACAGGGCTTGATAAACTTTGGAGAGGGGAGCATGGAGCACGGTGTATTCTTTTTGGACTGGGACAGGGCAGCTTTCTGGTGCCCACGAAGTGGTTGGTTGAGAGATGTTGTTGATTGTTAAGACTGCAACACTGGCAGGTTTGTCATATTTTGTGGGGGTGAACTATCCGGACACTTTCTTTGGTTCAACCTCTATTTTAGCAAGACCTTCTTCGATTTCTGCTCCCGCTTCTCTGAGAGCTCGAAAGTGAGGATAGTATTGTCCTCCCATTGTTGCTCGGACATGGGGCAAGAAGTTTTTCTTCACTATGTTTACTTGTTCTTCCTCGGATGGCCGATTGGTCATAGTGGCTGCCTTTTCCCTCCATCGGGCTATGAAGTTACTGACTGATTCCCCAGAGTTCTGTTTGAGCATCTCTAAATCACGGCGGGTGACCTCAAGCTCTTCGTTGTATTTTTACGGCGACATGAATTCTCGGGCTACATCCTCCCAGCTACGGATTCTGGACTCCTCGAGAGACAAAAACCATCGGAGGGAGCTATCCTTCAAAGTTTTATGAAATAATTGGGCCATAACTTCTTCAGAAGCCCCTAGGATAGTCATGGAACGGTGATAACTACGAATATGAACAAACGGGGGTCCACTTCCTCTGAATTTATCGATATTTGGCATCTTAAACTTCACGGGTAACCTTGCCTTAGGATAAGGAGACATGTGGGTGTAGTCCATGTAGTTTTAGAGATTCTGACTTGGTCGAGCTTCTTAGTTGGCATCTTGAGATATTCTTTGACCTTGTTCAACTCTTCCTTTTTTGGATCAATGATCATAGGCAAGTTAGCCCCATGCTGGGAAAGGTTCGACATAGGAAGTTGGGAAGGCGGCGACTCATTATCAAGAGGGGCACGTGAGTCATGATGATACTATTCGGGGACCCATATAGGCTCGGGTGGACCCATAATGAGAGGGAATAGGGTCTCGGTCTCTTGAGGAATAGGAACGTAGTTTCGTTGCATCCCTCAGACCTCAGTCTGAAGGTTGTCAATCTTGGACACGAGATGAGCTAAAACTGTCATCAGATCTAGCTGCACAACTAGTACTTGATCTATGTTCTCAATGGAAAGTGGATAGATACCGAACTTGGAAGAAGTAGCAGGGGAACAGACAGAGCTCCGAGGTGATTTGACTGAAGATCGAAGCCAATAAGGAGCCAGACCAAGGGCGTGCGATCGACTTGAGAAGGCGTAAAATGGAATTTATTTTTTAAATAAACAATGAAAATATTTTTGACATTTTTTTTAGATCGAAAGACAAAATATTTTTGGCTCTTTGATAAACAAGGGAGAAATGTTTTTGGATTTTTGACAAAGAAAGGAGAAATGTTTTTCGATTTTTGATAAAGAAGGGAGAAATGTTTTTGGATTTTTGATAAATAAAGGAGAAATGTTTTTGGATTTTCGATAAAGAAGGGAGAAATATTTTTGGGAGACGTGTCTCAGCATGATTATTATAATTATTATGTTCTCACTTGTATTAAATTTTTCTAAATGCAAAAATGAAATGCCGGACGAGATTCGAGCCTGAAAAAGTTGGGTTTGTAAGATATGCAAAACTATGGCTGGACTTGTAACCAGTCTCACCGGTAGGGTCCGGTTTTAAAAATGCATGAAAATTTTGGGGGAGGCTGACCCAAAATTTTGGCAGAGTTTCGAGTTGAAACCGACAATATAACATGTGTGCCCTAGGCTTAACACCTATATGCAAGTATGCAGTTGGTTTGGTGAATCGGAAAGGGTTCCCCCCTTTGGCGTGGGTTCCATGATATACGTCTTGCTTTTGAGGGAAATCGGTATGTGTGGACAAGCCATTTGATATACCTGAGTGTACGTGAATTGCCTTACTATATACCTCGTGGGGACGATATGTGTGAGAGAGAATTCGATATACTCGGCGTATATGAACGAGTTCCCTCCGATATACCTCCCGTCATGACTTCGATCAAGCGGAACGATGTGGGGAATCATTCGATATACGTCAAAGGTACTTGGCCAATAGAAGGTGAGAGTCATATCTCTTAGGCTAACTGCACACTGTCGGACCAACACCCATCACGAAGTGACCCTTCAATTACTAGATAAAATTTGGCCAATCATAATGCTCTTTGGTGATGTCGTGTGAATCATGCATGATTCTCTTATTAGTATCTTATGATGAGAGTATCTTTATTAATCATGCCAAACAGGGAGCAAAGTACAAGTACTGATGGTATATCAAGTATGGATGGGTGATGCGTCCAACATGTAGACATGTGTGATCCTAGGTGCACGTGGTGTGAAGTGTATATGAAGAATCTTTCTACAAGTGTGTGAATAGAAGCATGAGGTACACATGGATTGACACACCCCAACCCAGTTACTTATAATTAAGTTTGAAAGTCAAAGTGAGTCAAACCATGATTAATTTTAACCAAACCATAAACACGAGTTTTAATTTTAGACTCATCATTGTAAATCCATATAACTTAAAACCTTTTTACAACATCAGAGTATTCATACTTATACAAACTTTCTTGAAGGATAATTTAACTTAATTACATCATTTACATTTAAACAAAATCTTTGTTTCTCCCATTCCTGTCTAACCCAGCCCGACTTCCTAGATTTGGCAGTGACATCGCATTACCTGAAAAATGTGAACATAGGAACCATGAGCAAAATTAGCCCAGTGAATGCATCACTACTATACTACTACATGAATTTAAATGAAATAAATCATGTCCATATACTTATGTATTAACTTATGCGGCTCATTCATAATGAATGACCAACTTTTTCGAATCATGATTCATATATCCTGTCTAAATAGACAATTCTCCCCCATTCCTGGTCGAGGAGTAACCCCTTGTCATTAATTGACAAATCTCCCCCATTCCGGGTCAGGGAGTAACCTCCCATTTCGATAAACCGAAATGAACAATTTTATATTCATAACATTATGATCATATTCGTAATAGTATACAAATACATTATTCCAGTGAGTACACTCACCTTGGTTGACAACTATGTATTCACGTTTCCTTCTGGTGGAGCTGAACTAGGTTGATTAGACCTTACACCTGTCAATCCAACTAAATCACTACTGAACCTCAATCATAAATATTATACTAACATAATTATGTAACTTTCCATGACTATACATCAATAATATAATTCCAATTAAGTCACATTCCATGAAACATGAGTAAAGACAACACAATGGTGCACATATTGATAAAGTTATGAACATTCAACCGTAGGAAATACCTCATAAGGAATTTATAACCAAAGTCAAGTAAACATGAAATTATATTTATCAATGTATATACACATGAAACATGTACTCAAATTACCCTTTGTAAGGACGAAGTACAAACATTCATTCAAGGGGTATCCAGTATGGACTGAAATTATTGTCCTACATACTTAACCATGCTATATTCCTAAATTGTATAAATAAAGTGATACAAACTTATCAATATGAAAACATATATGATTATAATTTATAGTACAAGTGATGGTGTAATTTTTCAAGCTTCTTAGAGCAAGTTATGACCGTTTCTTTACAACACAAGAAATTTTCCCTACAAGCTCCTCTATTGTTCCTTCAACTTCCAAGAATTTTCATAATTTTTCTCCAGCATAACTTTCCATGATTTTCAACCCAGTTTCAATAAACATACTTCATAGTACATAATTAAAGTTTCATAATTTTTTGACTTCATTTTCTATCTCAAAAGCTTGACTAAACTTAGGGCATACCAAAATGAAGTATACAAACAGAAACTATGTACCAATTTGAAATCATCACTACGGCATAACTACGAGGAGATAAATTCTAATTTTCGGATATGATATGAATATATGAGTCTAATTTCATATTCAATTGGAATTTCTCAATTACAGTAAGTAAACAAAGAGATATGCAAGTTTGAATACAAGGGGTTTCAATACAAAACAATTTTAAGGGTTTGTACATTCAATTTAACTTGAACTTTCATCTAACCATACATATATATAAATAGCTGAAAATTTAGTAAAAAAATTATTATTATATCATCTAAATCATTAATATAAAGAAAAATAGCAAGAATTTCAATTAGGATTACCTTCGGGACTTTTACGTAATTTCTACGGATTTTTCTACACTTTTTCTCCTTACTTTTCCTTCCTAAACTCCCTCATTCTCTTTCCTCAAGGTAAAACCCTTTCATGGATGATTTTGGCTGAAGGATAAGGCTATTTCAAGGGTATAAGGTCGGCCAAGGCTGCCTCCCAAGACAACCAATCAAATTAAACCATTTGGTTTAATAAAAGACAATTTACCACTTAAAGGGAATTGACCAATTTTCCCCTTGTTCGTAAATTCGGTATAACTCTTTACTTGGGCATCCGTTTGATGATCCATTTATTGTGTTAAAACCCTAAATCACATGTATACAACTATATAGTTTTTACCTCAAGTCAATTGTAATGTTATAAGGGTCAAAACTAGTCTCTAACAGGAATATTTCTACCGAAAATAACAAAATTTTGTGTTTGTAAATAATTCGACCTTTCATGATTTATGAAAGTAGGATTATAATAAACATAATCACTTAACATTAGATATATTAATAAAACATTATTCATATCACATAAGATAAGCATGATTTAAATATAATTTATCATAATTATATCCGGGTTGTCACATGAATAGTAAAGGGGGACATGAAAAATAGGGAAAATATAAGTAAATATAACACCCATGTAAATAGAGTGTATCCCTCAAAATGAAAATCTCTAGCGGAGTCGCCACTGTGTACATACCCCGATCCTCACGGCGGGAGGGATGAAGAAGAGGGGTGTCTTCAACGTCGAGAGGATCTTGGTCCGGCGCATCTTTTTTGGGAGCGCTTCGGCCGGCATCGGTGATGAGGTGCAAAATGTAGAGAGATGTAGTCGTCAGTCTATTTTACTCAAAACAGACAAAAGAAAAGGGATTCGTCCCAAAAGATAGCATCCAAAGACATACTGATACATACGAAACCAAAATGATTCGAAAAGGGTCCGGAGGTTAAGTTACAAAATGGGAAGGTATTAGGCACCCATTCCGCCCTTACGGTATCTTATGGGTTATTGCTATTTTCCTTTATTTCCCCGTGATAGGTGTGCATGTGTATATATAGTGGAGATAGGAATCATCGACTTATATAATGGAAGAGATAAAGCGAGTCATCCGTAGGAATGTTCCTAAAAGTAATATTAAAAAATAGGATTTATGCTATTATCCTAGTGTTGATCATTATAAGGGAACGATAATGCATACGGAATAATACGCCATTAAGAACAAATATATATATAGAGAGAGAGCTTAAGAGAGTTAAGTTTAAAGAATATAGAAAAAAATAGGAAAAAAAGTCGGAAAAGGACTCGAGTCTTGGGTATTACCCCGAGAAGCCTACGTAGCTTATAGAGGCATCAAAGTCCACGTAGTTCGTATGCAAAATTAGGGGTGGGATTTATCCCATAAATCCAATCGGGGACTTCTCTTATATATATATGTGTGTGTGTGTGTGTGTAAGAAAGTGTTTTAGTTGTGAGAAAAGTGTGAGAAAAGTGTGAGAATTCCCATTTGGAATTTATGAGCAAACCCTATTTTTCTTGTTTTTTGAGTTTTATTTATATGAAAATAAAAGATGTGCAATAATACTAAACAAAAAATTATATTAGGATATGTGAGATGAGAGAATAAAAGTTCTAAGTAATAAAACAAATTAATGAGAATTTAGGAGACTTTAAAGAGAGAGTTGAAAAAGTTGGACCTTCTTGGAGATCTTAAGCTTGAATTTGGATGTATGAGAGCAGCCCTTGCACTTGGATGATGATGTAGGGTGGGTAATTCACCAAGTTTGATGAAAAGGTTGATGAAAAGTGGAGGTTGGAAAAGGATTTGGATGTGGAAATCACGTTGACTTCGAGAGAGGTTTCCCGAGCTCGCTGAGAGTGATGGGTTTCGGATCTTGTCTTTTTTTGCAATGAGGTTAGGCCCTCCTTTTTATAGGCCCAGGGCATTGCCGATTGGCATAGCCCTAGTCCTGCCAATCGACAGGTGTGTTTAGGCACACTGCCGATAGGCAAGGTTTGGAACATGTCGTTTGGCAATCTCTTTTAGGTTCCTTCGAAAAATCGATCGTAGAGTGCAAACCATTTATCTGAATTGTGCATGGGGAGAACGGTTGGAAAGGTACTTCTGAGACCTTAGAAAGTATTTTGACTACTCCCAGGTCCGAGAGTTGACTTTGGGTCAAATGTGGCTCGAAAGAGTTCGTCAATCCTTTGGACGAGGAATCGTCGGACGCAAACGGATCGTTCGTCCGCATGGTAAGTCAGAATCACACATGGGGCAGACCGTTGGAAAGTTTAGGAGATTTACTTTGAATTCCAAAGAGCTTGACTTAGTTTGGGGATTTGAATTTGGTCAACCGAGGCCTGGAAGCATTCAATGACCTTTCGGAGTAAAATATATCGTTTGTCCGTACTGTAAGTCAGAATTGTGCACGAGGCGAACCGTTGGAATGGGGTTTCAGTGACCTTTGAAGATTCATTAAGTTTCGGTCGAGCTGAAGAGTTAAATTTGGTCAAACGTAGTCTGGGAGCGTCCGATGGCCTCCTGATTAAGTTTCGGGGGAGAATGGGTCGTTCGTCCGCACCATAAGTCAGAATCGCGCACGGGGTGGACCGTTGGAAAGAGGTTTCAGTGCCCTTTGAAGATTCATTCAGTCTTGATTGAGCTGAAGAGTTTGAATTTTGGTCAAATGGATCCCGAGAGTGCCTGATGGCCTCTAGGTCAGTACCCGGGGTATGACTCAGGTTTGTAGCGATGAGGGGAGGTGCTATGGACCTAAGGAGAGGTTAGGGGGTGCTAGAATGGGGTGTCTACACAACAAAACCTCTAGCAGGCGAGGAAGAATAGAACGAGGCATAGTTTCTACCAAAGACCACTTCTTATTAGATGTCGGATAAACATGGGAACTCTAGTCTAACGGGGACACCAAAAAAGAGAGTTAAACATTAGAATGTTCTTAATATCCCCCGACTCACGATGAATCCCCATGGTTATTAAACTCACCTATAAGTGCGTTGGCAACATGTATGAATACGAGACTTTCATAATGGATCTCGAAATTGCCTTGGAAATGGGAATCATTGAACTAAAAGTCTATGGAGACTCAAGACTAGTCATCAGTCAGTTACTAGGAAAATGGAGGACCCAAGACAACAAATTACCTTACCATGCCTACCTTAAAGAGGTAGCTTCGCGATTCTAGCATCTCGAATTTAACTACCTCCCCCAGGCTAGAAACAACTCTGCGGATACACTCGCCTATATCACCTTCACTGTAACAAGTAACCATTTTGTATTGTGTCAATATCAATGCAATAAGGGAAATGATAATAGAGCCTATAATTTGGTACTTTGACATATGGAACTTGTTAAACGAGAATCATTATCCACTAGAATCGATTGATATTCCCTAAAGCAATTAGTAGCTTAGTTCATCATATGTGAGGTCCAACTCTATAAGAGAGGGTTAGATGGACTACACTTAAGGTGTGCCACATGGAATGAGACCCTTAAAATTATGGACAAAATCCATAGGGGAGAATGTCTCCCATACATGAGCGGACATGCTTTATCTAGAAATATATTTGAGAGACGCATTACTGGACAATCATGGAGAAAGATTGCACATATTATGCCAAGAGCTGCCTCTACTTCTCATTATACTCAGCTAGACAACATATGCCTCCTCGAGAGCTCTATTGCATGACTTTTCCTTGGTCAATATCCACTTGAGGGATGTATTTCATAAGGAAAGTAACTCCTAAGGCCTCCAAAATTCACGAATTCTTCTTGGTCTCCATCATCTACTTCATAAAATGGGTTGAAGTAAAGATTTATTCTCTTCTAAGTGCTAAAAAATTGACCAAGTTCATATGCCACAACATCATCTACTGTTATGGTGTAACCCATGAGTTGGTAGCCGAAAATGGTTCCCACTTTGAGAAAGAACTCTTCAATCTGTTACACAAATACGAGAACCCTCGTCATAAGTCTTTCGCATACGAACCTCAGACCAACGGAGTAGTTGAATCAACTAATAAGAACATGAAAAAGATCATCACCAAGATAATAGAGACCTACAAAAACTGGTCTGATAAACTCCCATGCGCCTCTAGGGTTACTTCACTACAGAAAGAAAATTAATAGGGGCCACCCTTTCTCTATGGTTTATGTCATGGAAGCATTCCTACTCATGGAACTCAAGATACCCTCACTTAGGTCACGCTCAAATGCTAAGTATCAAAACTAATTGGGATAAAGATCGATACTATTAATTATCTTTTCTCGATGAGAGAAGACATAATGAGGCACACCACAACCAGGGCTACCAATAATGGATTTCCCGAGAATTTAATAAAAAGGTCAAGAGATGAAAATTCTAATAAGGAAACCTATTACTAAAAGAAAATATTAAATCATCCTGGAATCCCAGAGGAAAATTTTCACCCAACTAGGGAGGGCCTTACCTCATTACCAAAATTTTCACCCAACTAGGCATTGACCTTAGCTGATCTCGATGAGGTTATACTTTCCTAACCGTTCAATCTCGTCAGATTAAAGAAAATATTTCCTTAAGTCTCCTTATGGAAAAGGGAAAGAAACTGACTCAGAACGCTAACAATTGATCGTCACGGAAAGGGAAAACCACCTAGACCAAAACACATTCCTAGCCCTACATTAAAATGGTCACTTGAGCTACTAAACTCTCATTTTAAGTCAACTAAAAGCTTTGAGACCCCTCCTTTTTCATTTCAAGAGAACTACGAAGACCTAGTTATTAGCTATAAATAATATCACATACATTCAACATACAAAAACTATGTTGTCTTTGAATTGGAGATACATAGGAAACCAGCGATATCACTTTGGGGTTAGTCTAAACAATGCCAAGAACCATCCCTATGGGAAAACCCTATTTATGATCATTCTGCCTACCCTCCTAAGGATTTAGTGCAATTTGAATAAGTTAAATATTAAGTAATAAAATAGTCCCCAGAGGCATTTTGGAAATCCACAAAGTTATCCTTATTTAAAAATCAACACATAAAGGCTAATGCCCTAAAAGAAATAGTCAAAAGAGGTCTAATAGGAAGGGTCTCACACCTCACACCCCTTTCCAAAAGAAACACCACAAATACTCTCCCCAAAACATTTCACTCCATGTGATATGAGTCACTAACAAACAGACTCATAAAGGGCTTCTTGTAAATTCCCTTACTATCTTGGCTAAAAATAAAGGTCCGACTACGAAGAAATATCTAGAAGCAGTTAAAAATTCACAAACAATAAAATGAAGACCTTTTGCCCTTAGCGTACGTAGGAAAAACAATGACGTGCCATCAAAAGATAAATACTACCCTCTCCCTAAAAGAAAAATCTCAAAACGACGGGGCAACTTTATTTTATATAAATAAACATATATATCTCCGATTTTTATATAATATAATAGATCTTAGGCGCATTCTGTTTGTGTTCATATTTGTAAATTGACCTTGTAAATTAACTTACATTAAACATATTGTTTTCATTCATCATTACCAATTAGTACGTTCTTTTCTTCTAGAAAAAGGTGTAAAAGGCATAAGCATGAATAAAGACAAATTAATATATTAAGGAAAGGAAAATACAACAAATCCAAATTCAAAGCCTGAATAAACTAAAATGCCAATTTGTACAACTATAAAGTGTAAAATCTAAAGAATGAATCAAATGTATAAATTGGTGGGGACACCTCCCCACCACCTAGTCCACATCACCCCCCCCCCCCCCCCACTCATCAAGGTGATATTTCTTGGCCATCTTTACATCCTCATCATCGTCATCATCCTCTTCATACCTATCTTCCTATTGCCTAGGACAAGAATGATCCTAGGGAGGGAGCATAGCACCAACCACTGGATGATTCACGAACATGCCGCATGAATATGAAACCCCTTCGGAACTATGGCTGCATAGGTATGTGATCGAGACATCCGGGTCTGGATTTGTGAGCTGAAAGAGTACATAATATTAAAAATGCTCATCGAATGGGCCAACCGTTGGTAGTACAAGGACCAAAGGGTCAATATCTATTGGAGACCAGATACTAGAACCACCACTTCCTAAGACCAAAATACACAAAAATAAATTTACATCCCCATAGATTTGCTTCCATATCTTATATCTTGTCTCTTACTTTCACCTCACACCACGAAGGATATATCAAACTATCTCAAGCCACGATTTATCTTGAATATTAATACAAATGTTTAATCATGTATACAGAAATTACCTAACGAACTATATAGGCTTTGATATTGTAGCTACCCAAGTATGTAGGTGCAATACTAAGGTTTCCCCTGTGAGCATAAGTCTCCACACACCAAATGCCTTTCGTTACACACACATAGATTAACGGTATGTCGTTTTACAAGTTGAGATTTATCTCACCAGTACATGTATACATATTAACAACCATTCGTTACCCGAATACATATTCTCACACAAGCACTCCTAGGAATCCACACCATTTTAGTGACATTCCTACACCTCTCACTGATATCATTTTTTTACCTAAGCATATATATACGTTTTAAGGGATTCTCAAACCAAGGTCTCTCAGCATGTTCTAAAATAACTTGAAAGTTATTATAAATGTAAAAATGCAATAAGAAGTATATATATAAGGAATCATAAATAACAAGTTGGGTGCTTAATACCTTCCCAACTCGTAACCTAGTTCTTGAAGCCTCACCAAAAATCTCCGGATGACTCTCATACCGCAAACTACCTTAGGGTAAGACCAAACGGGCTAACCCTAACCATTTTATTTATTTTTTATATAAAATAAAATTGCGATTTTGAACAATTGACAACACCTCACACAAAGAATTGGATTAGTCCTAAATATGATTAGGCAAAACAACTGGATATGGTGTCAAAAAGATTCCATGGGCACAATCACATAAACCCTACCTCGGGGGGGGGGGGGGGGGGGGGGGCAAATACCGAGAGATGAGGACTCTTGTGAATTCATAGGGAACATGCCAAACTCGCATGAAAACTGGTGTAACATGCCTCCATTGTGCACACACACACATGGCATCCCAGTCTCCCTCCTGTATAGGGCCCATAAGACCCTAGGGTTGTGTACCTCTCAGGGAAGTTTAGGAATTATTTATCAGAGGTGGGAATTTTTTCCTAGTTATTTGCACTAGGTATTGTATTTCAGGATTAATGGCAGAAAGATGAAAAAATAATCTTTAAGACATGCTAAGGTTCAAAGTAAGTTATTCAGGACTCTAATATTAATATTGGGATTTATCATAAGATACGAACATATACATTTTGAATTTAATTCCATCTAAATCACTCTCTTGAACTACTATGGAAATATATACTAAGAGAAACCTCATTCTAGGTCATATTAAGATCTAGGGGTGGCCGACACTCGTGATGTTCTACGAGCAATTAAAGTTAGAATGAAGGACATAATTATATCTCTTTGTTAGTTATCCCAAAGGTTGTAAAGGTGGTTAATATCATATTCCTAAGCATAAGAAGGAAATTGATGGCATCACTATTTGATTATTATTATCATAGGATTATGTAATAAACTACTAATCCATGAGTAAGTTAGTCTTAAAGAGAAAAATTAACATGAGATTACTAATGTTTCTAGACCACGTGTACAGGAAGAAATACAACTTAATGCACTACCTATAGGTAGTGGGATAATTACCGATGATTAAATAACACGTGTCACTTGTACTGGATCACAAGTAGTGTTACATCATAGTGGGAGCATCTAGAGACATTCTGACATGTTAGTATTTTGGGTGAATATTGTGCTGAGATTCCAAAGTAACATGAACTCGGTCCTGAGAACTACAACGAGGCATTGCAAGGAAAAAACTGAGCTTTGACTTAAGACTATAGACACAATTATGGATTTGATTTATTCGAATAAATTTTGGGAAACTGTAGATTTGTTTATGTGATAAATCCCATTAAGTGCTAGTGGATCTACATGAAGTTAAAAGATCAATAAATGGGAAGTTTTAAACCTTCAAAACAAGGATTGTTCAGAAATGGTTTACTTGTAAAGAAAAGGGAATGACTATGATAAAACCTTTTCAATCGTAGACATTTTAAGTCTGTAGAGGTTTTTTAATGTGAAGAAAGCCTTCTTTCACGATTCTATTGACAAGTGTATTTGTATGATGCAACCCAAATGATTCATAGTTATAACTCAAGAAAGAAAAAATTGTAATATTAAGAACTCCATTTATGGACTTAAGCTAACATCAAGGTGTTTGAATATTTAGTTTGATCAGGAAAATAATTATTCATTTTGTTCAAATTTCGAATAGTAATTGTGCATATAAGAGGAATGGTAGAAACATGGTGGTATTTCTAGCACATATTGTGGATGATATTCTCCTAATCGGGAACGATTTTGGTATATTATCTTATATAAGCATGTGGTTGTTTTGGTATCTCCGTATAAAGAACTTATGACATATTATTATGAATATAAATTTATTGGATTGGATAAAAAGGATGTTGAGCTTATCCTAAGTCACTTATATTGATGTTTTTCTCATAAGTTTAGCATCGAGATTCCATAAAAGGACTTTTTTCCTTTCAAGTATGGAATCACTCTATCTAAGAATTGGTATACTAAATCAATTGATTAGATAAAAAGGCTGAGGAATATACCTTATGCCTTGGTGGTTTGCAGCATCATGTTAGCTATATTGTGTATTAGACCGAATACATATTTTTTGTTGGCATGGTTAGTCGATTTTAGTTTAATAATCTTGTACCTTTTTCCTGGGAGGTGTATCTATAAATGGGAGGAGTGTGAGGTAATTGTGTATTCTTGATTCCACTAAGGAGACCGAAGTTGTTTCCACATCGAAGGCTACAAAATAAGCTACATAGCTTAGTAACTTCCTAAGAAACTTGGGTGATGTTTCTTTAGTGAAATTGTCTATTACACTATATTGTGTTATTAGAGGAACAATTACAGGTTCAAGAGCAAGAAGTTAAGTGTAGGTTTCATTTAATTTAAGAGATCAAATAAGGGAGATGATAAGTCTGTGACCAGGGTTTCACTGGATAACAATCAACTAATTATTCAACAACTGATGTTGTAGATTAGCAAGTAGATGGGTTGGTATATGGATGCATAAGCACATGGATTTAATACTATGTAGTATATTGATGGGGTTTTATTCTTAAAACCATTTATGACATTTATTTTTTAATAAAGGTGTGTCGGGTTCATTTTAAAATGAGACTCATTATTGTGAGTATTCCTTGTATTTGGTTTTAAATATATTATATGAAATGTCAGTCGATTGGACTTAGTAATTATTCTGGTGAGTTGAGTTCATCCTTACCCCAGAATATCGAAATTCTAATTCTATTACAATTCAAAAATTCTGAACTTAGATAGGGAGTTAACATCCTATCGGTAAAGTTGCGCGTGTAATTCCCTTAGATTATCTTACACGTGGTAACTTATCCCATGGTGAAGGAACTTGTTTCATAGTTTATAGAGGATTGTGACCGATACTTAAGGAAGGTATTGAACAAGACCATATATTAGATCAATGCCTAGGTGCTGACTAGATTAGACTTTCATAATCTCATAGTTTTGAAAAGGGTGCAGATGATATTAATAGAATAGTTTATGAGGATTAGAATTTGTAGGAGGGGCTTAATGATAAGCCTCTCATTAAATTATTAAATGAGATTAGAGATGATTAATATTGACAAAAGTCCATGTGTTTATGCCACTGAGGTATTATTATGCGCGTCGGACATATCACGCATATTTGTGTGTTATTTACATATTAACTAGACAATATTCTAGTATTGAGAGTTTTGACATATGTCATGGGACACATGCCACTTAAAATAGGACATGTGTCACCACGAGTTAATTGACATGTGGCGACCCACTTGGGTTGGTTTTTCTATAAATAAGCCCTCCCCCCATACATTTGAGGGAGATCTTCTTGGAAGAGGAGGGTGATTTTCTTATCTTATGAGGTTTTAGAGGGAGTTTTGAGATGAGTTCTTTGAGAAGAGTGGCAACACCTCCCATCTCTCCAAAAAACCACCACAATGAGTTTTCCGGCGAATAGTACGAACCCACGAACTACGCTGACTTTGATTCCGAGCATAACGGATACGTAGGCGCAACCGAAGTTGCTCAAGTCAAACACGAGCTAAAATCGAGTATTTCCCCAAAATTAGACTACTCTCTTACATTTGGCGACTCTGCTGGGGAGGTATTCGTGATTCTTTTTACGTAACGCCTCATTCGCACACGAAAAACTTGATGAAAATGGAGAAAGCTATGGAGAGGGAAGCTTTCTGCTCATGAACATGAAAGATACTCATATCATGCCATTTCAGATAAGAACTTCAACCTATCTCCCAGAAATATTACCTTTTTTAGTAAGCTTTGATAAAATTTCATGACTTGCATTAAGGTTTAGAAGAGACTACATGATTTACGTGTTGCATAGGATATGATTCATTACCATGCTTAATGAGAGTATGCACACATGTTAAAAAATATTTATTTCATGCTAGAAAGGGAGAATAGTAGATTATCTATTGATTTAGTAGATCTTCATGTGGAACTCAAATTAGCTTATGTTTATATCGGACTAATGACGTTGAAAATGTGTCTGAAAATGATTATACGAGAAAAAAATATCAAGGTCCACACTCAAGTGGATTTTTGCTTTGATAGCAGCAATGAATAGTAGGCAGTTGTCAGCCTGCAGTTGTGACTCACGTCTATAATAATAATAATAAAAAAATAGCTTAAGAGTACCAAGCATTGGATATTGGAAAAGAAAGATTTGAAGTTAATTTCAATAGATATTATGATATCCCCACCTCGGTAGTAGACAACTGCGATTTATTGATCAGAAAATAGATCCCCCTTGTATATCTTTATTTATAGCTAAAACGTATGCTTTAATATAAAAGCCCTCTGAAAAAATAAAGAATGGTACACAGTGAAAAAAAAAGAGTTGTTATGAAGGGAAGTTTCTGAAACATGAAGATATAATTGATAGACGGTTTGATTGTGTTCTTGTAGTAGAACAGTCGAAAGGTGGAAGGTACTGACAAAACGTAAGTAAGCCACGTGAAAAAAAATGATGACCGTTGAAATAATATCGCATAAGTTGGACCTGTACAGTACACTAACAGATGAGGCCACATCAGTATGACCTGTGTGTAGCTGTCATTGACTGATTAGAAATGTGTAGTACATTTACAGATAAAATCACGTGTGTGTGAATAGTTGTCTTCAATCGATCAGAAAAATAGATAACCTTTATGGCATTAGTACAAAGGCTGAAAGCCTAGGTCCCTGATATCCCGTAGCTTCTGTCTTCAGCAATAGTAGTCTTGAGATGATAAAAATAAATCTTTTGTTTCTTCTGCTGTTTATATATACATATTGGGGTCAGAACATATACCAGCTCAAGAAATACGATTTTTTTTTTAAAACAACCCATCTTCTTGAGAAATCAGACTTCCCTTATTCCGAGGAACCTCACCTCGGTAGAAGTGACAAAACTTTTTTTCTCCGATGAACCTTCATAAATTGTGGAAGCTTGAATTCTGGCGAACCACCATAAAAAAAATGATGATGAACTCGTGGGAGCTTGAAATATGAATAAACTTCGTGGGAACTCAAAAATCCGACAAACCTCGGTCAGGATCCGATGGAGCTTTGCTCCGATGAACCTCATTTTTGTATGTGTAGATCTGGTATAAAATTTCAATAGATTCATCTGAGATTTCTCAAAACCTATGGAGCTTGCTCCGTGGAAGCTCTACCCGATGAAACTCCAACTGGTAGGAGACCATTGTCGCTACCCAAATCATCTGATGACCGTGGGAACTTGAAATCCCATGAACCTTGACAAACCACCGTGTGAGCTTGAAATACGTAGAACCTCCGTGGGAGCTCAAAAATCCGACAGACCTGAGTTTCAATTACAACTGCATCTGTAACGTTTTACGTTTGGATATAGGCTCCCTCGCGTTTCCCATTTGGATGTATTCCCAATGTTTAGATGTTCCCTCGCGTTTTGTATTTGGATGTCCCCTCGCGTTTTGATGTCGTGCCACTTCACAACTGTGTTTGGGCGAACGACCACAAAAATTGGCCTACACTTGCATCTGCTTCTGCATTTGGGAGTCAAGTGGCCATTTGCATACTCGTAATAATTCTAAAATCATTATGCTTTATTTCAAAAAAAATTTTTGGAATACTTCTTATATACACATACACGTATGATGTGTATGCAGATTTTACTATATTGATAACATGATGTTATATGGAGTGTTGGTTGTTGAATTATAAGAAAATTATTATTGCATTTGATTCTTCAAAAAATCTCAAAATGTTGTTATTGTTGCCGGTGATTTGAATAAAATAAAGGCTAGAACAATATCAAAATGACATGCGTGGTACCATTGGAAAAATGAGTTTATATTTTTTTTATGACAAATAAAATATAGAGATAATAGTGCAGTTCTCATAGAAAATTTAATCGTTCGAAAATATTCACGAGTTACGTTGGGTGCATAAGTTACGATGATGAAATTGAAAATCTTTATTTTGAATGAGATGGATGAAATATAATGAAGCTTCGATCGAGTATTTTGACATTTGAAAATATTCATAATTATTTGTACATCGTATTCATATACATTATGATTCATTTACAAAATATTTGAATATGTCTCAGAACTGAAGATTTATTTTGAGATTATATACACCTTTAGATTTATTATGAGATTCACCCCTAAACAACATTAAATTGTGCACGATCACCTACATGGTGTTTATGATTCATTGTACAAATATCCCTCGACTTTATTTATTTATTTTATTTTATTTTATTACATCAAATAAAATAAAATAAAGGGGGCATGATGAGAATTGTACTTGGATATTTACTGAGCTTTACTAACATTTGCAATATTGTATAATTGGGTCAGAAATATATTATTTTGCAGAGCTTCTGAATGAGCAGATATTGAGCGATACAAATATCAAGTCATTGTTGAAAGATATGGTAGTTTGAGTTACACCCCATGAAATGTAATAATTAGATTGCTTTCATTTTTCTCGGGTGGGAATTGTAAATGATATATGTAATTTTTTTTATTTTATCTTGAGATAAAAAATAAAATAAAGGGGTCAAATGGATATTATGATGTAACATAGCTTGTAGTGTAAATCTTCTTCGACATCCTCCGCGACAAGGTTAGATTGATGAACCTTCAGAGTATAGTAACATCCAAGCGGGTCATTACAAAAGCTTCTTCAGTTTCTTTCGCAAAGAGTTCAAACGGCTTAATTACTTGTCACTCAGAAATCGACAAAGTCATAGTCATCCTTCATATATGACATCATATTACGAGAACTTTGCGAGCATTGAGATAAGTCTTCTATAAAGGTGTATCAAAATTGTCGGTAGCTGAACCACGATCGTTATGACTTAACTCGTCCGAAGAAGTTGGTCATGGAAGCAAACAGACGAAGGACCACGCTTAGTTTGTCAGGTACGGGATCCTGTCCTAAAAAGAGATATAGAAGAATGAGTTTATGAAAAATCTTAACAAGCGTTTTCGTTGTTAAGTCACCGTTATAGGTGGAGTTTATGAAAAATCTTAACAAGCATTTTCGTTGTTAAGTCACCATTATAGGTGGAGTTTATGAAAAATCTTAACAAGTGTTTTCGTTGTTAAGTCACCGTCATGGGTGTGCCGTTATTGGTGAAGTTTTACAAAAATCTTGACAAACGTTTTCGTTGTTAAGTCACCGTTATAGGTGGAGTTTATGAAAAATCTTAACAAGCGTTTTCGTTGTTAAGTCACCATTATAGGTGGAGTTTATGAAAAATCTTAACAAGTGTTTTCGTTGTTAAGTCACCGTCATGGGTGTGCCGTTATTGGTGAAGTTTTATAAAAATCTTGACAAACGTTTTCGTTGTTAAGTCATCGTTATAGGTGGAGTTTATGAAAAATCTCTACAAGCGTTTTCGTTGTTAAGTCACCATTATAGGTGGAGTTTATGAAAAATCTTAACAAGTGTTTTCGTTGTTAAGTCACCGTCATGGGTGTGCCGTTATTGGTGAAGTTTTACAAAAATCTTGACAAACGTTTTCGTTGTTAAGTCACCGTTATAGGTGGAGTTTATGAAAAATCTTAACAAGCGTTTTCGTTGTTAAGTCACCATTATAAGTGGAGTTTATGAAAAATCTTAACAAGTGTTTTCGTTGTTAAGTCACCATCATGGGTGTACCGTTATTGGTGAAGTTTTACAAAAATCTTGACAAACGTTTTCGTTGTTAAGTCACCGTTATAGGTGGAGTTTATGAAAAATCTTAACAAGCGTTTTCGTTGTTAAGTCACCATTATAGGTGGAGTTTATGGAAAATCTTAACAAGTGTTTTCGTTGTTAAGTCACCGTTATGGGTGTGCCGTTATTGGTGAAGTTTTACACAAATCTTGACAAACGTTTTCGTTGTTAAGTCACCGTTATAGGTGGAGTTGATGAAAAATCTTAACAAGCGTTTTCGTTGTTAAGTCACCATTATAGGTGGAGTTTATGAAAAATCTTAACAAGTGTTTTCGTTGTTAAGTCACCGTCATGGGTGTGCCGTTATTGGTGAAGTTTTACAAAAATCTTGACAAGCGTTTTCGTTGTTAAGTCATCGTTATAGGTGGAGTTTATGAAAAATCTTAACAAGCGTTTTCGTTGTTAAGTCACCGTTATAGGTGGAGTTAGTGAAAAATATTAACAAGTGTTTTCATTGTTAAGTCACCTCTAACGGTGGAGTTTGCGAAAAACTTAACAAGTGTGTTTTCATTGTTAAGTCACCTCTAACGGTGGAGTTTGCGAAAAACCTTAACAAGTGTGTTTTCATTGTTAAGTCACCTCTAACGGTGGAGTTTGCGAAAAAAAACTTAACAAGTGTGTTTTCATTGTTAAGTCACCTCTAACGGTGGAGTTTGCGAAAAACCTTAACAAGGTGTTTTCATTGTTAAGTCACCTCTAGCGGTGGAGTTTGCGAAAAACCTTAACAAGTGTGTTTTCATTGTTAAGTCACCTCTAACGGTGGAGTTTGCGAAAAACTTAACAAGTGTGTTTTCATTGTTAAGTCACCTCTAACGGTGGAGTTTGCGAAAAACCTTAACAAGTGTGTTTTCATTGTTAAGTCACCTCTAACGGTGGAGTTTGCGAAAAACCTTAACAAGTGTGTTTTCATTGTTAAGTCACCTCTAACGGTGGAGTTTACGAAAAACCTTAACAAGTATGTTTTCATTGTTAAGTCACCTCTAACGGTGGAGTTTGCGAAAAACCTTAACAAGTGTGTTTTCATTGTTAAGTCACCTCTAACGGTGGAGTTTGCGAAAAACCTTAACAAGTATGTTCAAGTGTGTTTTCATTGTTAAGTCACCTCTAACGGTGGAGTTTGCGAAAAACCTTAACAAGTATGTTTTCATTGTTAAGTCACCTCTAACGGTGGAGTTTGCGAAAAACCTTAACAAGTGTGTTTTCATTATTAAGTCACCTCTAACGGTGGAGTTTGCGAAAAAACCTTAACAAGTGTGTTTTCATTGTTAAGTCACCTCTAACGGTGGAGTTTGTGAAAAACCGTAACAAGTGTGTTTTCATTGTTAAGTCACCCCTAACGGTGGAGTTTACGAGAAACCTTGACAAGTGTGTTCTCACCATTAAGTCGCCTCGTAGGTGTGAGTTTGCGAAATACATTAAAAAGTGGTAATTTGAGCAAGTCAATATTATGTACACGCACAAGAAACCTCATCGAGAATGAAATAAATCAAAAACATGTGCATGCACTAAAAGATTAATCGAGAACAATGAAGTAGTTATTATGTAAACCATAATAATACTTTCACCAAGCGTAGTTGAGAATGCTAAAAGAGAATGATGAAGTAGTTATTATGTAAACCATAATAATACTTTCACCAAACTTGAGAACGACTAAGTAGTTATTATGTAAACCATAATAATACTTTCACCAAGCTTGGTTGAGAATGACGAAAGAGAATGCTGAGGTAGTTATTATGTGTTCATGATAATACTCTTTACCAAAGCAGAGTTACAAACAATCGCAATAAAAATGTGGATGCATGATCATTTAAATAGGAATGGGGGCAACACTCGGTGTATATCATTCGTATGAAAATAATGATAAACGAGGTCCTTCGGAATAACCTATGAGATCAAAGCTGCAAAATGGGATTTAAGATATGAGATATAAAATTGATGTATATCATATAACTGAGATATGAAATATGAGATTGCATTATATCATAAAATGTGATATATGAGGTAAAAGTACATCATCAAGATGAAATGAGATATGAGATTATTACCCACGATCCACAGGTCGATCGAAAATATGAAAACTGACTAAAATTATTTCGTACATACAGTCGATATATTTCAGACATGTATCAATATATCAACTATATGTACGAGGAGGCAAATGTAGGAGGGGCTTAATGATAAGCCTCTCATTAAATTAGTAAATGAGATTAGAGATGATTAATATTGACAAAAGTCCATGTGTTTATGCGACTGAGGTATTATTATGCGCGTCGGACATATCACGCGTATTTGTGTGTTATTTACATATTAACTAGACAATATTCTAGTATTGAGAGTTTTGACATATGTCATGGGACACATGCCACTTAAAATAGGACATGTGTCACCACGAGTTAATTGACATGTGGCGACCCACTTGGGTTGGTTTTGCTATAAATAAGCCCTCCTCCCATACATTTGAGGGAGATCTTCTTGGAAGAGGAGGGTGATTTTCTTATCTTATGAGGTTTTAGAGAGAGTTTTGAGATGAGTTCTTTGAGAAGAGTGGCAACACCTCCCATCTCTCCAAAAAACCACCACAATGAGTTTTCCGGCGAATAGTACGAACCCACGAACTACGCTGACTTTGATTCCGAGCATAACGGATACGTAGGCGCAACCGAAGTTGCTCAAGTCAAACACGTGCTAAAATCGAGTATTTCCCCAAAATTAGACTACTCTCTTACATTTGGCGACTCTGCTGGGGACCCACATTTGGCTACTCTCTTACAGAATTCTTCATAATTGTTTCTTTGAATGTTATGGATGCAATTAAATTTCACTGGATCTAAAACTCTGTAAGTCAAGAAATCATTGTGTAAGTATGTTTGAGACCATAATTTAGAGGAATCTCCATCCAAGAAATAACTTGGATTGTGATACTCCCTTGATAGGATTATATGATTTGGTTCCACCAGTAAACCTAGACAGTGGATTTATATTCGGTATAGTATCAAATAAGTTGTCTGGGATCAATGAATAAATAAGAAGTTGGTTAAAATCTATTATCGACAAATTAATCAAACCAAATGGGTATTTTATCCTTAACGCGGGGAATCATATTATTAACCATAGCAACATTGAAAATGAGACTTCATCACTCGAGTAAATTTGAGATAATTAAATTGGAGTGCAGTTGTAATCATTTAATGAAGTTCATTACAATTAAATATGAAAGGGAATTAAATTTAGTGTGTGTAATTTGGGATTTATGAGTATCTATTTGAAACTCGTCTTAATTATTTTGTCGTGGATGCTTAGTATAGTCCATTTACCCAACTAGAAGTCTCAGATTCTCTAGAAACCCAGTTGAACCCAAGCCCACCACTTATGCATATATATTGATGTAAGCTAGGGTTTTAAGTTGAATAAATCATTATTAAGGGTTAAAGAGGGAGATGAAAAGTACTATCCATGCTTTTGTGAAGGGTTTTGGAGAGATAATGTCATAACTCACTCAAAACACCAAGTATTCATTTCAAGAGTGCCAACACACATAGTTTTCTTTTTTTTTGGGGGGGGGGGGGGAGTCATATAATCGAAGATTCGATTCTTTGAGTTGATTATCAAGGTTTTTGGATACTTTACAAGGGCATAAAGTTCACACTCTTCATCAAATCATTGTACCGATATCGGATCACCTAAAAGGTCCTAAAAGGGATTGGGATTCTATCCCTGTATCTATGCTTCAAATCTTGTCATTTTTTTCATTTCTTGAGTGTGATCAATCACAGATCAAGGGCAACATAGTGTTTTTATAATGAAAATCCTGAACATATTATCCTTACCCTTTTGAGTGATTTTCCTTCTTTATATCATCTTATATCATGTTATACCATACATCACTCTATTATAACGTTTGTCACTTAGCACTTCATATTATTACATTACTATGCACTCGAGGCACCCTCTTACTCTGAGTTATCATCAATAAACTAAGTAGGGAGTCTTAAAATATAATACGAAAGAGGATCTCAACATGTAGTTTCTATTTTTGTGAAGACTTACTGAAGTATCCCTTTTGAAAAGAGCATTTATTCATTCACTCATAAAAATTAGTATAGATGAAGTTTTATGTCTAAAGCAGTTAGTTTGACCAGTCCCTAAAAGGATGCTTCCAAAGGACATAAGTATCCACCATGTGGAACAAATTGTGACCTATGGCAACGATCTTTCATGGAGTCATAAAAAATATGTTTGTAAAGTAAAAATAGTGTTAAAATATAACAAGTGAATTTTCATTCAAGATTCCAAAAGAGTGATGATGTTTAAGGAAAATGTCATCCGACATTCGTACATTGCAATGATAGTGTATTGCACTAGAAAGGCATTCCGAGGAGATGAAATTAGATATCCACGCTTGGAGAAGTTAGCCTTAGCTCATATTGAAGCAACTAGGAGAATGAGGCCATACTTCCAAGCTCATACTATTGTCGTTTGTAAATATTTGCCTCTGAGATAAGCACTTCACAAACTAGAGAAGTCTGGAAGATTAATGTCTTGGGCAATAGTGTTAGGAGAATATGAAATTGTTTACGAACCTAGAGTTGCAATAAAAGGCCAAGTAGTGGCGAATTTTGTTGTTGAGTTCACATACGAAGAGGAGAAACATAATCCACATTCGCCTGGCGAGCAGACTTCTACGGAATAGAGCTTAACTCAAAAGAAAATATAGATTGTGGCCGATCAACCTGAGTCATCGACTACTAAAGAAAAATTGCAACAAAACTAAAAGATATTCAGGCATGGAGTACTAGTGGAAAAGGAGTTCTTTGAAGACATTCCAACTTGGAAATTGTTTGTGGATGGGTCCTCATGTGCTAAAGAAGTGGAGCATACCTCATCATTAATACTCTAGATAACTTGGATGTGGAGTGTCCTATGAGATTCCAATTCAAGACTTCCAATAATGAGGATGAATATGAATCACGGATCATAGGACTAGAATTAGCTTCATCACTGGGCGTCTACATGGTATTGGTATACAGTAATTCCCAATTAATTGTTAATCAGATGCAATCGATTTATTATATAAGAGGAGAAACCATGATGAGATACCACCAAAAAGCAATGTAAGTTGTCTCTCTCATCACTTTAGTCAAAATAGTGAGGATCCCAATACTTGAGAATGCCCGAGAAGATGCTCTTGCTCGGCTTACTTTAACAACTCCAACAGAGCTCAGACGAACAATACCAGTGGAGGTTCTTTCTCACAAAAGCATTGATGGGATGGAAATTAGTGTCATATCTATGGAGTTAGGTCCTTCCTGGATGGATCTGATCATAGAATACATCGAGCAAGGAATACTGCCCTCCGGTCAAAAGGAAGCCAGAAAGATGAGGCACAAAGTAATTAATTATGTGCTTGACAAAGGTATACTGTACATGAGAGGATACAGGGTATCCTTACTCAGTTGTGTTCATCTAAATGAGGTAAATGATTTGATCAAAGAGGTGCATGAGGGAATTGGATCAGAATTCCAAGGGTCTATTGAAAATGTGTATAGATCGAACTACAAAATAAACAACACATACGTAAAATCCTACAAAGTAGATTTAGGATTTACCTGTGAGATGTTTTTTATTTGATCTGGTTTTATCATGAACAGAATATGTGATGTCTCGTTTCATCTCATGATCTTCTACTTCATTCCTGATATGGACAGCTACAAGTAGAGGGTGGGTTCCTATTTCATGATCACCTTCTTGTCTCCTTTTTCTTATCCGCTGTCTCTCTTTCTCACAAGTATGGACTCAAGTCTTTTGAGTATCCAAGAGTGATGGCTAGTTAATAAAGGATGAGACTTAGGTGCATATATATAGGCTATATTAGGGATCATGCGGAGAGATAAGGATGTGGCTCCTAATAGACCTGAGAAAATCTAATCCTTCCTGAATCCTAATCTCTGTCCCTTAATTAGAATTAACACCATTAAATAATTATAATTGTAACTCCACTCCTTAATTCAAAATTATATTTCGAGCTCCTCATTATTAATTACTTAATTCTTTCCACGTTAAGGTTACAAATACCCGTCAATAAAATAAACTGATAATTTATTTGATTAACTTCTTTAAGTCCTTGAGCGGTCCAACTTAACATATTTGCAGTTTCGGATTAACATAATCCACCTACAGGGTTTGACACATACACAACTTATAAGTATCTCAAGGGGGTATCACCATTCTGTATACCAAGACGTGGATTCCATCCATAAAAGACTTTCACCGTACATTAATCACCATTACCCAATTTATCAAGAGTATTGATCCAATAATGAATCTCACTCGATAAGTCAAAGTAATAATAACTAGTGCTTGTATCCATCAATCATATCCCGATTAAGAGCCTTGAGTAAACCTAATAATAATGAGGTGTACATTGTCTTATAAATTCAGTATAAAAATAATGGCCTCAAATTGGTCCCGCGAAATACAGACAAATTTTCCTTGCACAATAGGTTGAAACTATACAGTTTCACGTAATCAAGATAGACCTACTAAAACAATGTGCTACTGTCCTACTGATGGTGTGTCCAGTTCCATCTAAGACAGTGAATGATAAAACTTATATTCCATAAGAACTGGTCAACTGGTGATCTGATCCTGTGTGTGTAAGTCATACTCTACACACCAGAACCTATTAGGCAGAATAAAAGACATCAACAATATATAAAAAAATTGCAAACATTATGTCCATACACGATTCTCATTAAAATAGGAATAGTTGATTTTATTATAACAATAAATCCATAACTAAAATGCATAAAGCATGGTTTTAGTCAACTTCTCTAACAATCTCCCACTTAGACTCCAAGACATGCTACAATGCATGTCACTCCCATCCCCTTTACGTGACAATCAAAAGTCTTAGTTGGTACGCCCTTTGTGAAAGGTTTTCTAGGTTGTTCTATGATGCAATCTTCATAAATGTAACATCACCCCTCTACACAAATTCTTGAATGAGATGATACTTATGCTCAATGTGTTTACCTATCTTTTGGATCCTGGGTTCTTTTGAGTTAAAAATCACACCGCTATTATCGTAATAACGGGTAATAGTCGATTGAACTAAAGGTACCACTCCTAGATCCATTAGGAAGTTTCTAAGCCATACTGCTTCCTAGGCTGCCTCGGAGGCCGCCACATATTCAACTTCCATGGTGGAATCAATAATGAAAGAATGCTTGATACTCCTCCAACTAATGGATCCACCTCTTAGGGTAAACACATATCTAGAGGGAGACTTTATGGAATCTCCATCAGTTTGAAAATTTGAGTCGGTGTACCCAATGGGCACTAGACTCTCTTCCTAGTAAACTAGCATATAATCTCGTATTCTTTTCAGGTATTTGAGTATAGGCTTTATCTCAGTCAAGTGTTCTTACCCAGGGTTATATTGATATCTACTAACCATTCTAACAGCAAAGCATATATCATGTCTAGTGCATAGCATAGCATACATAAGGCTCCCAACTGCTGAAGAACCACACTTTAACCGAAGAAAACTCTCCAACATCATTTCCATATAATATTAAAAACACCACTTCTTTTTCGTTGCATTTCTTGTACACACAAGACTCATCCTAACATTGATGAAAACCAAAAGATTTGATTGCCTGATCAAAACAAATGTTCTACGTTCTAAATGATTGCTTAAGTCGATAAATGGACTTCTTAACCTTACGTAATTTATGATATTGGCCTTGGTCAATAAAATCGTCTGGCTGCACCATATAGATGCGTTCGTCAAGATTTCTATTAAGAAATGCAGTCAAGATTTCTAGTAATATTTCTATTAAGATATCTCTTTAGCACATGTGCTGGACTACCCAAGATCCGAATATGTTTCATATTGGTCTTGTACCCAATCCACAATTCCTTGGGTGTAGTAGAGATGCCCTTTGAGGGTACCAAGTTCAGTAAATAAGTGGTTGTTTATAAATCATGTACCTAAAAGGAATCTGGGAGATCTTTATAACTCAACATGGACCTAATCATATCTAAAAGAGTCATGTTCCTAATTTCTACTACACCATTTTGCGAAGGAATACCAAGTGCAGATAATTCGAATATGATCCATTGATCTTCTAGATACTGCCTAAACTCATCTAAGAGGTACTCGCCACCACGATCAGATCGTACTATCTTGATACTATTACCTTGATGCTTCTCCACTTTTGCACTATACACTTTGAATTTCTCAAAGGCTTCGGACTTATGGTGCATTAGGTAAACATACTCATACCTTGAGTAATAATCTATGAAAGTGATAAAATACTCAAAGCCCCCTCTTGCTCGGGTTTTCACAGGACCATATATATCATAATGAACCATATCCAACAGTTCTTTGGCTCTGTAGCCATTGACCGAGAAATGCCTCTTGGTCATTTTACCTTCTAAACGGGATTGACAAACTGGAAGTGCCTCCACTTCTAGTGAGCTCAATTGCCCACTTGCTACCAGTCTACAAATCATTTTTATATTAATATGACCTAGGCATAAGTGTCAAAGATATGTTTGGTTCACTGAGGAGGGTTCCTTTCTCTTTAAATTTGGTCCAATTGAATTATGCAAAATATTAATTTGTTGTGAGAGAGATATAATTACAATTTAAAGATTATCAACTAATGTACCAGAACAAATAAAATATTTAGTTTTCTTAATAACCAAGAGTTTATTAAAAGAAACTGAATATTCATAAAAGGCTAAACAAGAAACTGAAATCAAATTCCTTCTAATGGAAGATGCATAAATACAATCTTTAAAATTAAACTCCTATTATTATTAAATCTTAAATGAACGTCTTCCACAATAACTATCGCTACTCTCGTAGCATGTCTCACAGTCAAATAAATCTCTCCATCACTTAGTCGCCTAGTTTCCTGGAACCCCTGCAAAGAATTTCATACATGATGAGTGTCTCCCATATCTACACACCATGTATCGGTAGTACGAACCAAAAAACATGATTCAACGACAAATGAGTTGAATTTATCGGCGTTGTTCTGTTTATTGTGGAAAATCGAAAAATTGTTCTTCCAGCGTCCCGACTGCTTACAATGGAAACACTTGCCCTTGAACTTTTTCTCACCTCCCTGAGGCCCATAATCTGCTTGAGGGACCATATCTTGTTTATGATCATTCTTCTTCTTTTTATTCTTGCGCATAGGCTTAGAAGTAGAACCTTTCTCAGTAACAAAATTACTTACTGACTTCTTGATAAGACCCTCAACTGCTTGTAGTTCTTTAAGTAGTTCTGCCAAGGAGTAAGAAAGTTTGTTCATTTGTAATTTAGGCATAACTTCTTAAAGTACTAAGGCAGCGACTAGAGAACAATATCGACCTGGGTTTCCTTATCGATTTCTTCTCCAAGGATTTCAAGCTCATTGAGAAAAGACATCATCCTTAAAACATGTTCCCTCACTGGGATCCCTTCAGTCATGTTTTTGTTCATAAATTATTTTATGGAAACTTGACTTGCAGTCAATGTAATTAGGTCCAGTTAATTTATTTTCCGTGAGAATGACATTAAGTGGATTGAAAGAGATTTTGATCCTAATACTGAGAATCAAATAAAAAAACAAATCATTATAGGGCATAAAACTTTTTGAATTCTAAAATAAAATTAATGTACCGTTTATCAATTTTAAAAGAATTCGTCAGCATCCCGATTAACATTTGAATAGTATTCCTCTTTAGAGAACCTACTTTCCAAAAAACACAGGCAGACTTATTCCTTTTAATATTATTATCTAGACAAGACCTATGTCAAATAAAATTAAAAATCCGAGACTTTGGTCCCAAAAAATCATATCATTCCTCTTTGGAAAACCTACCATTATTTTATGGCTAAGTGTATACCACCAACTAATTTTAGATTATCTTATATCACAATGACTCCTCCTTTGGGGGCCACCTATATGAATAATGAATCCAAATTACCCTTAATGAAATTTATACCAGCTACCACAATAATTTGCATTCCTCAGTGGAGGACCTACTTATTTGTGAAAGTGTACAAATCGTTGATGAAGACCATGGGATATTCTCTTGAAAACTTCCCTCTCCCACTTTGTAATTTAAAAAACTTTTGTGCGGGTTAAAAAAATGTGTCCAATTCTTAATTAATTTAAAAAATCTAGGACATTTGATATATTTCCAAAAATATTTAGATATCCCTACTTTAATATATCAAGCAAATGTGTGATAAATAAAAAATTTCAAATACCCTTGATTGTTAAGAAAAATACTCAAATTTTTTTATTCTCTAACCACATATTATTGTCCACAATTCAAAGTAATTATAAATTATTCATATTTAGCATCTACATGATTTAAGTCGGGTCAGTATTCCATGTTATCCATAATTCTAAGGGAACCGACACATATTAACAACCTGATAATTAAAACATGAACAATAGAGATATAAATCAACGTAAATAAGAAAATTGAGATAAATAAGGATTCCCGCCTATTATGGTCCAGATACAACTATGTCATAGATTGGAGTTCTCAAGAGTCATATTTGAACTCAACGATTTTCCTAGAACTCAGTAGTCATCCTTGAACCCAACAGCCATCCTTCAACCCAAACATTTCATGTTGCCACTACGCTGGGACGACACGAGGTTCCAAGCACTGTTTAGCACTGTAAAAATTCATCTATGTGCCAAAAACTGCCTCCGATCACCGATCTTTAGTCACACTCCTCCAATGATAATTACTATAAAAAAATAGTAACAAATTACAGATGTCTTATGCCTCCATGAAGGAGTTCACATTCTACATCAATATTACATTAATCTAGCATAAAAAATAACCATGACTAAACCATCGTGGGATCTAATCACATAAAATAAATCGATAAATACGTGACCATAATAGTGGGATAAGATTGCTGCAAAACAGAAGTTAGCATAAATCTGTATTCTAGACAACATCAATGCACGTACACTGTATTAATTGTACAACATGGATGAATTCAACCTATACGTGGCATCAATAGGTCTCGCATACCAATTATTGGAGTGGAAATCCAAGGGTTTATTGAAAAAGCGTATCAATCGAACTACAAAAAAAACTACACACACGTGATATCCTATAAGCCAGATTTAGGATTTATCTACGAGATCTCTTCAATTTGATCTCATTTTATCACGAACAGAAAATGAGATGACTCGATTCAGCTCGCGAACTTCTACTGTATTCTCGATATGGACATCCACAAGTGGAGGGTGGGCTCCAACTTCGTCACTGATATACCCGCGTATACCCTAGGCCAGGCCGAGGCCGGCGTACTCCACCTGGTTCAGGCTCAGACGACCCTCCAAGGGGGCGACCCCTCATCAGGCCCCAGACGACCCTCTAGGGGGCCGACCCCTCCAGCAGGCCAGACGACCCTCCAAGGGGGCGACCCCTCATCAGGCCCCAGACGACCCTCTAGGGGGCCGACCCCTCTAGCAGGCCAGACGACCCTCCAAGGGGCCGACCCCTCATCAGGCCAGATGACCCTCCAGGGGCCGACCCCTCCAGCAGGCCAGACGACCCTCCAAGGGGCCGACCCCTCATTAGGCCCCAGACGACCCTCCGAGGGTACGACAGTACGAGGCCTAAATTAGGCCAGACTCACTACCGGAAGGAACTTTACCCTCGGCCTCGGCTCATAGGCCGAGGGTGACATCATCACAGCGCGTGGTTTGGGAGACGCGTGGAACAGTGCGCGTGAGGCTCACATGGCACATGGGAGACCGTTATAACAAAATCACACCCTCACGTGAGGGAATATTATGTCATCATTTGGCATCTACAGGTGTCAACAGGGGATTGGCTAGATCATCATTCACATGCACCATGCATACTTGGGGGTACACTGCACCCCCTAAGACCTATATATACTTGTCAACTACAACCCTACAGGGGATGGATCGATTATTGTAACCCTAGCTAAAACTCTGCTTGTACACACAGTAGAGAGAGAAAGTGAGCTTATGTGCATTGTATCTAAAGCAATTAGTGCCCATACTTAGTGGATCACACACTCACAGTGGATGTAGGCCAAATTGGCTGAACCACTGTACATCATTATCTTATTTCCTCTTATACTCATCCCCTTCTACATACTTATACACTTATACATCTCTATGGCTGCCATGGCTACTACTGTTTGAGCTCATTATCACTTATCCGGTGGTGCTAAATCTTAGCATCATCAGTCACCACCTTCTTATCTTTTCTTTCTTATCCGCTGTCTCTCTTTCTCACAAGTATAAAGGAGGGTCTTTTGAGTATCCAAGAGTGATGTATAGGTTAAGAAAGAGTGAGACTTAGGTTCATACATATAGGCTATAGTAGGGACCCTAAGGAGAGATAAGGATATGGCTCCTAATAGACCTAAGAAAACCTAATCCTTCCTAGATCCTAATCTTAGTCCCTTAATTATAATTAATACCACTAAATAATTATTATTGCAACTCCACTCCCTAACTCAAAATTATATTTCGGGCTCCTCATTATTAATTACTTAATTATCCCCATATTAAGGTCACAGATACCCATTAATAAAATAAATTACTGATAATTTATTTGATTAACTTCTTTAAGTCCTTGAGCGGTCCAACTTAACTTATTTGTAGTGTCATATTAACATAATCCACCTGCAGGATTTGATACATACAAAACTTATAAGTATCTCAAGGGGTATCACCAGTCTCTATACCGAGACGTGGATTCCATCCATAAAAGACTTTCACCATACAATAATCACCATTACCCAATTTATCAAGATTATTGATCCAATAATGAATCTCACCCGATAAGTCAAAGTAATAAATAACCAATGCTTGTGTCCATCAATCATATCCAGATTAAGAGCCTTAAGTTAACCTAATAATCACGAGGTGTACATTGTCTTATAAAATCAGTATTAACACAATGACCTCCAATTGGTCCCGTTCAATGCATTTAAAGTGTACTGACATTATTAGTTGAAACTATATATTTTTCTATAATCAAGATAGACCTATTAAAAAAATTGTGCTACAGTCCTATTGATGGTGTGTCCAGTTCCATCTAAGATTATGAACGATAAAACTTATATTCCACTAGAAATGGTGCTTTGATCCTCTGTGTGTAAGTCGTACTCTACACACTAGAACACCTATTGGGTAGAATAAAAGACATCAGCAATATATAAAATACTACAAACATTATGCCCATACACGGTTCTCATTAAAAAAGGAATAACTAATTTTATTATAACAATAAATCCATAAATAAAATTATTAGATAAAGCATGGCTTGAGTCTACTTCTCTAATAGATTGTTCATACGGTGCACATGGAGCTGGAAGGTATTTGAGACAAACAATAGCAACACAAGGTTACTATTGGTCAACAATGAAAGAAAATTATGTTGCTTTCACCAAGAAGTGTGATAAATGACAGAAATTTACTACCATTCACAGGAAACTAGGAGCAAGTTTAACTCCCATCATATCTCCATGGCCTTTCGCTATTTGGGGAATTCACTTGGTCAGATCATTGTCGACCACCAAACGAAGATTCAAGTACCTTGTTGTAGCTGTTGATTACTTTACCAAATTGGTGGCGGCAGAACCCCTAGTTAATATGCCCTGTCAGAGAGAGTTTTAGTTCATATGGAAGCATATCACTTGTATGTTTGGCATGCTGTATGCTTTCATCATTGACCATGGTACTCAGTTTGATAATGAAGAATTTGAAGAGTATTGCATTCGATCAGGCATCCAAAAACTTTATTCACCACCCGACCATCCACAATGCAATGGCCAAAAAGATATCACCAACAAAAACTTGATGGATGGGTTAAAGAAAAGTTTGGATGAAGCTAATGGCAACTAGATTAATGGACTTCACAATGGTCTTTAGGCATACATGACTACTCCCAGAACAGCAATAGGAGAAACTCTATACATGTTAGATTTTAGCATTGAAGCAGTAATTTCGATGGAAATAGGTCTGCCCACTCACAGGTTATTAAATTTTGTTTCACTAAAGAGTGATATTATGAGGCGACAAGATTTGGGGATGATTGAAGAAGTCCGAGAAGATGCTGTTATTCGGATGGCTGCCTAACAACAGAGGATACTAAGGTTCTATAATCGAAAGGTCAAGCAGACCAACCTGAAGCAAGGAGACTTTGTACTTAAGTAATCCATAAGATCAATAAGTTGGAATCTAATTGGCATGGTCCATACAGTATCTTGGAAGTTATTCGACCAGGAACCAATTGACTGGTGGAGGGAGAAGAATTCAAAAATCCCTGGAACGTAGATCATCTGCGCAAGTATTATTAGTAATTTTCTTTAAAAATCTAAGACTTAATGTAATTGCTTATTTAAGTTAATGAAATATCAATTTTATCCATTCTCAATCCTTTTTGTGTTTTATTTTTTGGAGTATGGTGGCTAACACACCTAATTAAATATGAAAGAAATTTTATTTCAAAGTTCTCAAAAAGCTCCTCGCCGAGAAATGCATGGTTCAAACTTTTCCATCTTTAGAAAAGTTCTCACCCAAATAACAAGGTTTAAACTTTTTCAAACTTTTCCAACTTTAGAAAAGTTCAAACTTCATGTATGATTTGTCCTTCACCAGTCACGGACAAGAAATTAGTAAAACTTCTTAATTAGAGGTTCTACCTGACCAGGTTGAAATATTGGAGTAAATATATATTCATAACTCACTTAGTCGCCAATGATAACTAATGCTATAACTTAGTATAATAAAGAGATTCATAGTTTTATCTAAGTGCATTAGTCGAATCTAAGGTTGTATACATGATTCAAACATAAATCAAATGAATTCAATCAACATTAACACCATTTTATTTATGAAAGTGCATTACAATGGCCATAAATAAACAAAAGGAACTACAAGAAAGGTATATTTATTATCCTGGATGTTTTGCTTGTGCCTTGTCCATTCTTGCAGGAGGATCATCCAAGGTATATGGAGAGTTAAATTTGTTAGTTATCAGGCATTAAGGAATGGCATCAGGCGGAATCCATATTGTGTCCACTTTGAATGGAGGCTTATCATAGTCTAAGAAATCTGGGTCATTCCAATGCCACAAGGTACTATTTAGATTATACTTTAGCAAAGTTAGCAAGTTGGTTCATCCCCATTTGTAGCCTTAAAGATTTCTTTGAGCAAGGTGTTCATCCATGTGGGATAATGCCTCATTGTAACCCTCCATCCAAGCCTCCATGTACTATTTATCGAATTGAAAGGTCAACCTCTTAAGAACACTGTCTTTGACCTTCAGTTGAGCAGCTTAGTCGGCAATCTTTTACTTTCAACTGGGCAGCTTGGTCGACAGGAGTTTTCTTAGTTCTTTCTTCCTCAATAGTTGGTTGAACAACCGTCCTCTATCTAAAAGTTTCCCCAAATTTAGTTATTTTCTACTGCAGTGCTTCTAGTTCTTCCAACAATCTTGCATTTTCATTCTCTAAAAACGAAGCACCTTCAGTGGTAGATGATTTCTTCAAGTTGCCAAGTTCATCCCTCAAGGCATTATTTTCTTTCTCTAACATGGCAGGAATTAAGGGAGCACTGTTCAAATCTTCTCTCAAAGATAGTTCCTTCTTGTTGAAATCAAAGGTGATATCATTTAACTTCTTATCAAAACCCCATCCTTCACTTAAAGACTTATACTTGGCTTCATAATTAGGATGGAGTAGGGCCTTGGACTATTTTTTATCTTTTTGCAGTTGCTCAATCTTCTCATAGTATACAACATTATTGACAATAACCCCATGCAAAAAAAAAATGGAGATGGATATATGATTCTTTGACTTGATCGGAGACATTAGGGTTGAGAAACCCAGTTAAGTCTTCCGCAGAAATGGGAGCATGACCAGTTTCTAAAAGGTTCCTACTTTTCCTAAGAAGATCAGATTCAGCAAAAATTATGCCTTTCTTCCTACCGTCAAAATGGAAAATCAAAAATATATGTATATATAAGTTTGTGGAATAAATCTAGGACCTCAGATAACACAAGCAGTAAATAATGTGGTTCAACAAGAAATTAAGATCATTCAAAGGCGTAAAAAGTGGAGACAAAAAGTTGTTCTTTCATTGATTGATATTTGAACAACAAAAGTTATTACATCATTAAGAACGAAAAGACAAAAACAAACAAAAAGTAAAGTGGCTAGACCTTGTCCTTATCCTTAGCATGGTCTTGGCCAGCACATGGAAGGTTAACACTGATGTTGGGCACCATTGAAGACTCAGAAGGGATATTAGAAGATTCCCTTAATCCCTCCTCATCGTTAAATTCCTCATTCATATTGGGAGGAGTACCAGGATCATGCCTTGCAAAGAGTTCAGAGCTTTCATCGGTGCCGACCAACTTCAAAGCCTCAGTGAGCCCTTTCTTGAAGGACAACCTTTTAGCATACTCAACTTGATCAGAGGTAGAAAAAATGGCCTTTTCTATCAAAGGTAGCTTTGCCTTTGGACTTCAATGAAATAACCTCAGAAGTCAGACTAATTACTTTGTCCTCATCATTTTTGTCTTGAGTGGTGACTTCTGCATGCTTTTCCTCAGCAGTTTTGGCTTTGCCTTAGCAGCTTCTTCTTTCTCCTTGATAGACTTTATTTTACCTTCAACAGTGTTGGCCCTATCATTGGCCTTCCTTAACTCTTCTTCCCAAGACTTTTGCTTTGACTCTAAAGCTCGTCGGGACTCTGCCAAATAATTCTTCAGGCCTTCAAAGGCCACTTCAACTTCTCCTAGAGAAGAACGCAGTTGGTCATCGTTCTCCATCATCTAGTTAAAATCAAACAAGAACTGTAAATAAAGGTAAAGAGTTAGATGAGTTCATAATTAAAAAGAAAAGGACTAAAAAGTAGAAGAAATTTGCCAGTGCCAAGTTATGGTAAGCTCTTTCAGTCAACCTGGACTTAGACAAAGGGGATAATACAACTCTATCAGTAGGGAGTGTTCTGACTTAATAAAATCCATGTCTAATCCAGGGTTAAAAGCAACAGAGTCTGACCCAATGTCAAGGTGAGCGTGGATTTTTCTTACCAATTTTTATTGGTCGACAGACTTTTTGGTAGTAAATGCCTGTTGTTCGACTTGTGTTTTTTGGATATATTTTAAAGGATCAGGTAAACCTTTCTTTATCCTCTTCAATTGATACTCCTCGATCTGAGTATTATCAACACCAATAGGCCTCTTGTCACTAACCTTAGACTTCTTCTTACCAACATCAACAACTTTTGGAGGAGGAGATAAGCGACCACCCATCAAGTTGCGCATCTTCCTCTTAGTCATATCTATAGAAGGAGAAAAAGGAATTTCATAAATGTCCAAGGACTCAAATGAGGAATGAGTTCCTCCTGGAATAACTTCAGCACCTGCAGATTCAGTAACTAAAGAGATGGGCATAGGATCCTCCTCAGAGTTGATAGCAATTGAGGGCAGAGCAACTGTAGGTCGGGCAACAAAAGATGTTATGTAACTTTTATATTCAAGCAAAAATAATGCAGCCCTCGGCTGTTCTTCTCCAAAATTCTGGTTCAATCCCCAAAAAAACTTGAGATCATTGAGGTTGATTTCCCCTTCCATGGGGAACCTTTTCTTACTTTCACCTATATAAAAAAGAAACAACAATGTTAGTCTGTATACATCATAAATGCAAATCAAAAGTGGAAAAAAATTAACGGAGTAATAACCTATGCCACACCCTGATTGGGGACACTTGGGACCAGTATAAGCTACCCCAATAGGAAGGGGATCATATTTCTATTTCTTGACAATAAGATCATAATCCAATAATCCTTATTGAAATCAGGTAGATTTACTACTAAAGCCCTATTGGCACTTTAGTTAGTATGTGCTCTCTCCAACAGTGACCCACTCATAACAAATCATCAACTCCAAAACCCCAATATGGGTCCCACAAAGATCGTTTAACCTATGTACCCCATTCACTACCCTCCAAGTGTTAGGGGCTACTCTAGTAGGAACTACATCAAAATATTGGCAAAATTGAAGAACAAGAGGAGTTGGTGGAAAGTTGTCACCACACTATGCTATAAAAAAAGTTTGGATCTAATGACCCTTAAAAGGGGAATAAACGCCAATGGGACCCCTAGGTATCTCTAACTCTACCCAAGATGGAATTTTCCATTTTTTATTAAAACTCATCTAAAGAGTTATCATAAATAATACGGACCATGATGGAAGTAGAGAAAAAGGTGATAAAACAGAGAAAAAAGGAAGGAAAGATTACAAGGATCCAAGGATTCAGCAAGAACTGAAGAAAAATGGCAGCTAATGATCACACAGAAAAAAATCTTAAAGACAAAGAGATTGCTAAAGTTCAGAAGGTCTGAGGTAAAAAGAAAGGAGGGAAACTTCATACCTTTTTATCAGTTACTTCGAGAAATGGGAAAAAATGATTAACTGAAGAAACCGTATAGCTACCACCGGATGCACGCTTTTCGTAGCATCAAAAGACGATTGTGTCCTTTGGCGGTTAAAAAAAAATTAAATTAATCACAAAAATTCCATCATGAAACAGTGCTAGCAGAAATTTTTACAAGTATGGGAGATCAACTGTCGACTAAACAGTAAAACAACACACCGAGCAACTTCCTAGGCTAAATACTCCATACTTTCATGCAAGCATCAAGAATGGAGCATTGGGGGGCTTTTGTTGTATGTAAAAATTATATTCCCACATGGACCAATGATAAATGTACACCTCTCATCCAGCGCGGATGACCAGCCTACTTGATCGGCTTCAGAGGCACTTAATCGGTTGAAAGGCCGACCAAATCCAGAAGTCCAACCAACAGGAATATCAATAGTTACTCGGATGGGATTCCAACTAGCTCTTAATTCCAAGATTTTTACTTATTGTATACAGATGTAAACGTTGGGAAATATAAAGGCGTTCCATATTTAAGGTTTTACACCCATATAAATACAAACTAATCCCTTAGCTCAAGGGACAACTCGAATCACTCATATGCACACCATACAAAGTTATTGTAAACCCTACTAAATAACAACAATAGTGGATATAGGATATTTTATAGCTGAACCACTCTAAAAACTCCATCTATTGTGTGTGTGGTTTGAGTCATTTCTATTATTTTTATCTGTGATTATAAAATTAGAGTTGGTCCATTTTTAGACATCAACACCAAGTTTTGGTGGTCCCCTCATGCTTCAGACCCATATATCGGGAAAGTTCCCTTCCACACATAGTGGAGGAGAATATCCTTTCTAAGACCCCTGGGTCTACATTTAGGACTTGCATCTGGACTTTATATTTGTACAGATGTGCATAGGGGGATCTATCCCTTTGTATGGTTTAAAGAAGAACATTTTAAACTTATTCGAAAGTTGGGCTTCATAATAAAATGCCATTTTGTTATGTTGGTTAGTTTGTCAGAGGTCTAAATCTTATCTATGGCTTCGTGAAGAAGACGTAATTCACTTTGGACCTTTGTTTAACTTGATTGGAGGACGAGGAGGGGAATCATCATCAACTGGTGTTAAAGCTACCGAGTGATCAGTGACTCGATTTTCATTGCCATGGATCATGATATAATGGGCTACTTGGACTGAATCCTTTAAGGTATATGTGAAACCACTTTGCCTTAGTACTGGATAACTAGGGAAGCTTATTCAATATACCCTAATACTAATAGTGATCCAGACATTCCCTATCACCGAGACTTTGGGATTAAGAGAAGATCCGCCCGATATACCAAATGAGTGGACGAAAAGAGTGAGGATAGTCATTGTCAACTAACCTTTTGGTTGGGGGATTTTGGCCTCAGGGGTATAGGGTCTAAACAATATGAAGATCAAGACTATGCAATGCATGATGCAATATAGATAATCTATATTTTAACATACTTTATTTTTTATTTATCACGAGGTCCTTAGCATGTCCCCTAATGTTTGGATAAATGTAAAATGATGTACATGTGTACCTAATAATGTATCTACATTTTAAGGGACTCTAACACTAAGGTCTCTAAATAGGTCCAAAATGTATGGAAAATAGTCATGCAGGTATGCACAATTATGTACATATACAAGAAGCTTACAAAGAGTTTTGTTTGTATTCGGGTAACGGTTGTCCATTAATATGTATGCATGTATGGTTGAGAGAAATCTCGGCTTGTATAACTGGAGGTCATTAATGTATGTGTGTGTAACGAAAGGAGGTTTATGTGTGGAGACTTGTTCTCATAAGGGAAGCCTCAGTATTTAATATAGAATTTGGAAAATAATCGTGTTGTTAAAGGCCCATTAAACCGCGTGGTTAATGAATTGGGATAAATTTCACTATAAATAAGGTTTAAGTGGGACAAATGTTTGAAGAGATGAATTGTGCAGTTGATTTATCTTTCTATCATTCGAAAGGGAATCTTTGTAATAATTACGGATGGATCTTCAACTGTGCAATCGATGGATCAATTGCATAGTCAAAAGGATCTTTAACCGCATGATCAAATGAGTGATTTTAATTTGTTTTTGATGGTTAAAGTGTCGGTTGATGTTTTTTATTTATGGGTTTTCCCCTGTAGTTTGATATATATATATTCTTTTAGGGTCTCCCCCAACGTTAGGGTTTTTATGTCTTGGCCCATGTGTGATTCAAGTGTGATAGTGGTTGAAAATGTAGATCTTGATTTAGGGTCGATGTGTCCATGACCCCCATAATCATATAAAAGGGTATGGACTAATTTACCTCACATACTCTCTACCTTAGTCTTATGCACTTTGAAGTAGGCCTATTAACAGGTCGGAACTGGGTCGAATATTAGCAAAATTATCTCCGACCCATTAACATTTTGATGAATCGGGTCTTACCCGAATACTCGACGGGTCCTTTTTATTTAGTTTCGAACCCGAACCCATTAAGGACCTAGGATCCGATTCGAATACCCGATCTCAAAGTTATTCTATTATAACTTCACTTTTTCATTTTTTTCATGTAATAAATTAAAAAAAATATTCATTTTAAATTTGATTCAACTAATAAATTTGTGTTAACATTTTTCTATATAAAACTTGAGCAACATTTTGAACATATAAAATTCATGGACAACAATATTTTGGACATATAAAATTTTTGGACATTTACATTTTGTCCAACTTGACATACAAAATTCAACTACAAACTGTTCCACTTAACGTCCAAAATTCAGCAACATATGTCCCAAATAAATACGCAAATAAACATCCAAAGCTCAACACATTTAAGGTTAACAAAACTACAACATTTGAGTCCAAATTATCTTTAAAACGGTTAAAATTCAACAACTTTTTGCCCCAAACTAACTCCATTTCTGCATCTTTTTACCTCCCAAATAACTCCACTTTTGCACTAATCACTTAGCATTATTTTAGAACCAGTTTCAAAAAAGGAAATCAAAGAGATTTTTAGAACAAAAAATAAATCATTCGTTTAGAACAAAAAAAGAAATGTTATTAAACCCATACTCAAATCGTGCATATTTCAGAAAAAATTTAGAATCCAAACTCAAATCTGATGTAAACCCAAACTCATCTTCCTTTTTAAAATATTTGTTGTAATTAGATAGATTATAGAACAAAAAAAATCGTGTAAACCCAAATCGTGATGTATACCCAAATCATCTGTATCTTTCATTTTAGAATATCTAATGTAAACCCAAATTGTGTGTATTTTAGAAAAAAAATAAAGAAATTATAGAGATTTTAGAACAAAGAAATAAATCAGAGGTAGGAGAAGCATACCTAAGAGAGGCGTGAGAGAGGAGCTTAGGGTTTGTTTTGTTTGTGGTGGCGGGTGGGTTTTGATGTTTTAAAGAGAGAGAGAGAAAGAGAGAGAGATAGAGAGAGAGAGAGGAGAGTACAAAATATGTTAGAGCGTGTGGGTTTTGATGTTTTGAGCGTACAAAATAGGTTAGAAAGAGAGATGCGTACAAAGTGGGTTAGATGGGTCGAGTCTTTGAATTCGAGTTTTGTATAGGATCTTGACCCTACCCGTGTAATATATACAAGTATTCGGGAATTCGAGTCTCGGGTCCAATAGAATATGCTCAGACCTTATTATAAGTCCCGAGTTCGAATTGGGTCCGGGCCTAGACCTTATCCCATTGACATGCCTATATTGAAGCAATTAAAGGCTTGAAACTTATGCTGAATAGGACAAGCACATCCATACCTTGAGTAATTATCAAAGAAATGGATGAAGTACTTTAATCCACTATTTTTAGGATAGACACAGTACCATATAAATCAAAATGAACCATTTCTAGCACATCTTTAAATTTATAGCCTTGGGTCATGATGGACCTCTTAGTCATTTTACCTTCTAAATAAGATTCATAGAATGTTTGAAGTTATAAGGTTATATATACGTAGGTTATTTTGTAGAATACACACACACACACACATACACACTACACTATTAAAAATTTACCAAGTAGAGAAATATTCCAATTTTAATTTCCATTGCAAACTTAAAGGTTAGCATAAGCAATTAACAATTAAAGTGATGGGATTGTTAACTTGATGAAGAGATATAAAATTAGCCTATTTTATCCTTGTTATCCTACGCATACATCTAGGTGATTTTATAAAGTAAAGTGGAGAAATAACAACCACAACGTGCCGATGTACGAGGAAAACCCAAATGGGAAAAACCCCAGACGACTGGACCTAGACAATCCACTACAAATAGGTTTTACAAAGGACTCAAAAGAGTTACAAACATTGATTCAATAAGACATGTTGATGACGTCCGCTACCTTTGAATTTTTAGTACGCGAATCTCCAACGCATTGCTCGACACTCCTCGTGTCGTGGTATCCATCGAAGCCCAAACTACCATCTCCAATAAGCTTGAACGCAGAAATCCACCGCAAGTGTACTTGTTGAATTTCAGGTTAATGGCATGGGGTTTTGGGTCATATAACTTTTTAGGAGAATGGAATTGAAATGCATATTGAGGTCGTGTGAACTTTGTGTAGACATACCATTCTAATACCCCCTAACTTATCCTTAGGTCCTTAGCACCTCCCTTCATCATTTCAAACCTAAGTCACCCCCAGGTACTAACCTAAAGGCCATCGAGCACTCCCAGGCTTCATTTGACCAAAACTCAAACTCTTCAGCTCGAACAAGACTGAATGAATCTTCAAAGGGCACTAAAACACCTTTCCAACGATCCACCCCGTGCGCGATTCTGACTTATGGTACGGACGAACGATCCATTTTCCCCCAAAACTCTATCAGGAGGTCACCGGACGCTCCCGGTCTTCGTTTAACCAAAGTCAACTCTTCACCTCAACCAAGATTGAATGAATCTTTGAAGGTCACTGAAACCCTTTTTTAACGGTTCACCCCATGCGCGATTCTGACTTACGGTACGGACGAAGGTCCGTTTTACACCGAAAGGTCACCGAACTCTTCCAGACCCCGATTGACCAAACTTAACTCCCCAAACCGAGTCAAACTCTTTGGAATGTTGAATTACATCTCCTAACCTTTCCAACAGTCTGCCCTGTGCACGATTCTGACTTACCACACGGAGGAACGATACATTTATGTCCGATAATTCCCTGTCCAAAGGACCGAAGAATGCTTCCGAGCCACATTTGACCCAAAGTTAACTCCCAGACTCGAGAGCAATCCAAAAGACTTTCGAAGGTCTCTGAAGTTCCTTTCCAATGGTTTGCCCCGTGCGCGATTCAGATCAGCGGTTCGCACTTTACGACCAATTTTCTAAAGGAACCTAAAAGAGATTGCAAAACGGTAGGTTCCAAACCCTGTCTATCGACATTGTGCCTAAATACACCTGCCGATTGGCAAGACCAGGGCTATGCCGATCATCAATGCCCTGGGACTATAAAAAGGAGGGACTAACCTCATTTCAAGAGAAGATCTGAAAACCTATGACTCTCAGCAAGCTCAGAAAACCCCTCTCGAAGTCAGCATGATTTCCACATCCAAATCCCTTTCCAACCTTCACTTTTCGTCATCCCTTTCATCAAACTTGATGAATCAAGTACCCTCCATCATCACCCAAGTGCAAGGGCTGCTCTCCAACATCCAAGATTAAGATCTTCAAGAAGGTCCTACTTTCTCAATTCTCTCTTTAAATTCCCTTAAATTCGCATTAATTTGTTTTATTACTTAGCACTTTTATTCTCTCATCTCTCATATCCTAATATACTTTTTATTTAGTATTATTTCACATCTCTTATTTTAATATAAATAAAACCCCAAAAACAAGAAAAAGAGAGTTTGCTCGTAAATTCCAAACGGGGATTCTCACACTTTTCTCATAACTAAAACACTTTTTTACACACACACACACATATAAGATAAGTCCCTGATTGGATTTATGGGATAAATCCCACCCCTCATTTTTCATATGAACTACGTGGACTTTGATGCCTCTATAGGCTACGTAGGCATCTCGGGGTAAACCCGAGACTCGAGTACTCTTCCTGCTTTTTTATTTTTCCTATATTCTTTAAACATCTGCGTCGGCCGACGTTGAGTTGGATGGCGATGATGACGCTGAGAGTGATGTTGACGTCTCTGAGGTGGCCGAGATCGAGAGCACAGTTACTGAGGTAGACCTTCTCTGCTTTAGATATCTGTACTCCATTAGTCCCTCCATAAAGCTAAGAAGACCTCTGAGGGAAGAGAGGGATTATCACGGTCGAGACGACGAGATCTGCTTGTATGAGCAGATGTTCAAGTTAGGGTTTCGTCTACCCATCCATCACATTATCAAGTCCATCCTCACCTATATTAATTTGGCCCCCTCACAACTATCCCCCAATGCCTGGAGGGTGATAATAGGGGCCATAGTCTTGTGGAGGGCAGTCCACCACTCTGACCTCCCAGTTCAGGTCTTTGTAGGTTGTTATGTCACTTCCTCGTCCAAGAATCATCCTAGCTACTATCATTTTGTAGCTCGGAAGCCTGAGAAGAAGATGCTTCAGATTACTCAGACTTCCAATCATAACTGGAAACCTCGGTACTTTTTTGCTTCAGGGCCATGAGAGTTTGGCCCATGTGTTCCCTCGTCTATTCTGGAGCCGAGGATACCCCTGATATGGGGTAAGGTCACCATGTCTGCTAGGGCCGACCCTGGCCTGAGTCTATAAAATCTTCAGAAAGTTAAAGCCCTTCAAGATAAGGGTGGACACGGTATGTTTGTCAAGTTCGAACACTTAATGACCCCCCACTACCTCTCAGGGACAGGTCTAGGTGAAAGTCCCCTTGCCGATCTTGGTAAGCATTTTTATTTTAAGTTGACCCTCTGAGTTTATTCATATCTGATTATCTAACTCAGATCTACTAATTTTTAGCAGAGCGACCACACGATATCTCGGAAGAACTCTGGGAGATGGCTGCTCCCAGTTTGATGAGACTTGCCAAGAAAGATGGTCTGAACGCTCCTCCCCCAGCTCCCTCTACCTCAAAGCCCCAAGCCACGAAGAAGAGGGCTCCATAAGGTCATGCCCCTGAGGATCAGAGGCCGAAGAAGAAGAACGCTGATACTGGCATCCCTATCTCATCAACTGACGCCCTGTCGGCTAGTCTGGATCAGTTGAAAATATATGACAGCATAGTCGGCCACAGTCTTCAGGCCCTAGATTCCATTGGCTCTGCAATAATCGAGGCTGACAAACGCTTCTTCAGGTCACTGGACACCCCATTGCTGGTTGAGTTCGGCATTCACAGAGCCATTCAGGTATGACTTGATCTTTCTTCAGAAATTCTTTAAGTGTAACATCTGATTTTTCTTCAGCTTATTCATGATCACAAAATATGCAGGGCTTGGTAGCTATGCACTACTTATCCAACTGGACTCTGAGGAAATTGCCCCTCATCCAAAAGGGGTAAGAGGCCGAGAAAGTCCAGAGCACTCTGAATGCAGAGATTGACCGTCTCAAATCTGAGCTGAAGGATTCTGAGAAGAAGGTGAAGGGGTTGGAGAATGACATCTCCTAGTTGGAAAGGATCACGCTGCAGCTTTGAAGGCTAAGGATGACTCTGCAGCAGAAAGTCAACTCAGCTGTCAGGGCCGCCCTTGATGACGCCTCCGAGAAGATAATTGTTGACTATAAGTCCTCTGATGAGATCATGGGCTTCGGCTTTGAATACGTTGAAAGAGGTATCAAAGCCACTATTAAATGGGTTGACGTCAGAGAGAGAGAGGCCGACACTTTGAAGGCCTCTAATTTCATTGGTCTTGGCTTTGCTGATCCTCAGTTTGCCCAGGCTCTTCAGGAGGTTGAGGAAGAGGTTACCGCTCCTGCCGAGACTGCTACGTTGGAAGGCACCGAGGTTAGAGGGGCAAACCATTGTGATGATGTGGCCGAGGTGACCAACGTGGTTCAGCCCAATCAAGCCGAGGATGTCAACATTTCCCCTTCAAACCCTTAGAGGATTTTTTTATCATTATTTATAACTTTTTAACATTATGGAGCTTGTCTGTAATCGTTGAACATTTTTTATTTCTGAATATATCGACCTCTGAGGAGGACTGTCTTCACTTGCTTTTATTGAATGTCATGTGATATTTCTCATTCCCTATTTTGTTGTAATGGTGTCTTGTTTAAACTTCAATCAATCGTCCTGACCTCAGACCTCATCACCACTGAATGGTGTTATGAAGGTCTGAGGTCATCACCTAAGATGTTATCCTCATAATTACTCACCAAATTAATGATGTTAAGGATCTGAGGTCATCCATTATGGTGTCTGAGCTCAGACCTCATCACCACAGAATGGTGTTATGAGGGTCTGAGGTCATCACCTAAGGTGTTATCCTCATAATTAATCTCACCAAATTAATGATGTTAATGCTCTGAGGTCATCCCATATGGTGTCTGAGCTCAGACCTCGTCACCACTGAATGGTGTTATGAGGGTTTGAGGTCATCACCTAAGGTGTTATCCCCATAATTACTCACCAAATTAATGATGTTAAGGGGTCTGAGGTCATCTATGATGGTGTCTCAGCTCAGACCTCATCACCACTGAATGGTGTTATGAGGGTCTGAGGTCATCACCTAAGATGTTATCCCCATAATTACTCACCAAATCAATGATGTTAAGGGTCTGAGGTCATCTATGATGGTGTCTGAGCTCAGACCTCGTCACCACTGAATGGTGTTATGAGGGTCTGAGGTCATCACCTAAGATGTTATCCCCATAATTACTCACCAAATCAATGATGTTAAGGATCTAAGGTTATCCATTATGGTGTCTGAGCTTAGACCTCGTCACCACTGAATGGTGTTATGAAGGTCTGAGGTCATCACCTAAGATGTTATCCTCGTAATTTCTCATAAAATTAATGATGTTAAGGGTCTGAGGTCATCCATTATGGTGTCTGAGCTCAGACCTCGTCACCACTGAATGGTGTTATGAGGGTCTGAGGTCATCACCTAAGATGTTATCCCCATAATTACTCACCAAATTAATGATGTTAAGAGTCTGAGGTCATCTATGATGGTGTCTGAGCTCAGACCTCGTCACCACTGAGTGGTGTTATGAGGGTCTGAGGTTATCACCTAAGATGTTAACCCCATAATTACTCACCAAATTAATGATGTTAAGGGTCTGAGGTCATCTATTATGGTGTCTGAGCTCAGACCTCGTCACCACTGAGTGGTGTTATGAGTGTTTGAGGTCATCACCTAACATGTTATCCCCATAACTACTCACCAAAACAATGATGTTAAGGGTCTGAGGTCATCTATGATGGTGTCTAAGCTCAGACCTCATCACCACTGAATGGTGTTATGAGGGTCTGAGCTCATCACCTAAGATGTTATCCCCATAATTACTCACCAAATCAATGATGTTAAGGATCTGAGGTCATCCATTATGGTGTCTGAGCTCAGACCTCGTCACCACTGAATGGTGTTATGAAGGTCTGAGGTCATCACCTAAGATGTTATCCTCGTAATTACTCACCAAATTAATGATGTTGAGGATCTGAGGTCATTCATTATGGTGTCTGAGCTCAGACCTCGTCACCACTGAATGGTGTTATGAAGGTCTGAGGTCATCACCTAAGATGTTATCCTCGTAATTTCTCATCAAATTAATGATGTTAAGGGTCTGAGGTCATCCATTATGGTGTCTGAGCTCAGACCTCGTCACCACTGAATGGTGTTATGAGGGTTTGAGGTCATCAGCTAAGATGTTATCTCCATAATTACTCACCAAATTAATGATGTTAAGGGTCTGAGGTCATCTATTATGGTGTCTGAGCTCAGACCTCGTCACCACTGAGTGGTGTTATGAGGGTCTGAGGTCATCACCTAAGATGTTATCCTCATAATTTCTGATATAAGAATGACGTAAGAGCCATCATAGGAACTGATCTTTTATTAATAAGCTCTTCATAACAAGATACATTTACATAAACTCTATGCAACATCATATGTAATATTTCTTTAGGTGATCAGCATTCCATGGGTTAGCAAAGTGTTCTCCTTTTAGGTTTTCTTGCCTGTAGGTGCCAGGCACAACCTCTTCTATCACTTTGTAGGGGCCATGCCAGTTTGGGTGAAGCTTATTTTCTTTCGGTAAGGTCTTTTTTAGCACTAGGTCTCCCACTGCAATGGGTCTTGACTTCACCCTCTGGTTGTAGAATTTTCATGCCCTCTGTTGGTAAGCTGCTTGTCTGATCTCAGCGTCTTCTCTTCTTTCTTCAATCAGATCTAGGTCTAAACTCTTCTCTTCCCCAATTTTATTGGGGTCATAGTTCTGAACCCTATGAGTTGGTAGTCCTACTTCTGTTGGTATGACAGCCTCTGAGTCGTGCGCTAGCATGAACGGGGTTTCTCCTGTAGGTGTCCTTGCTGTAGTCCTGTAGGCCCATAACACAGCGTAGACCTCTTCAGTCCATCTTCCCTTGGCATCTTCTAACCTCCTCTTGATCCCATCGAGGATAGTTCTATTCGTAACCTTGGTCTGACCGTTCGCCTGAGGTCGGCCAGGAGATGAGAAGAACTGCTTTATTCCAACTCTTAGGCAGTACTTTTCTAAAGAGGAGTTCTTGAACTGGGTCCCGTTGTCCGAGATGAGAGTGTTTGGGAGGTCGTATCTGCATATGATGTTCCTATAAATAAATTGGAAGGTCTTCTGCTCTGTGATTGATATCATCGGTTCTCCCTCCACCCATTTCGAGAAGTAGTCGATGGCAACTATCAAGAATCTATAATTGTTGGCAGCTCTTGGCAGAGGTCCTATTAAGTCAATTCCCCATACTCCAAATGGCCATGGAGAGGTGATTAACGTCATAGGATTATGGGGTTGATGAGGAATAGTGGCGAATCTTTGACATTTATCACACCTCTTCAGGTAGGCTGTAGCGTCCTTGGACAAGGTTGGCCACCAGTACCCCTGTGTGATGATTCTCTTAGCCAAAGGTCTTCCCCTTATGTGGCTAGAGCAAGAGCCCTCATGAACTTCCTGCAAGACCCTGGAAACTTCCGCGGGATGCACACATCTAAGGAGAGGCAATAAAAATGCCTTCTTGTACAAGACGTCTCCTATCATCGAGAACTTAGCAGCTCTATATCTCAACTTTCTCCTCTCTAGTTTGGACTCCGGTAGCTCTCCCTCTCTAATATATCTGACGAGGGGGTCAATCCATGAGTCTCCTGGGTTCAAATTGTGACAAGGGTTTCATACCTCTTCTTCCTCGATGGTTGCCTTTCCTAAGACCTCGATCGGAATGGTCCTTCTAACATATGTCTTCGTTGCTGAGGCCAGCCTTGCCAATGCATCTGCGTGACTGTTACTTTGTCGAGGTACTCTCTTCAGTTTTGCCTCTTCGAAATATTCCAACATCTTTCTCACCCTCTTCAGGTACTTCGCCATCCTTTCATCCCTGGCCTCATAGACTCCTAGTACTTGATTGACAACTAACCTTGAGTCACTGTGGAGTAGGAGTCGCTTTACGCGAAGAGTCTTTTCCAATAAGAGACCTGCTATCATGGCCTCATACTCGGACTCGTTATTTGAGGCCTGGAAGTTGAATCTCAAAGCGTATTCAATGTTGGCGCCATCTGGAGCCGAGAGTATCAGCCCCGCACCGCTCCCACTGTCGCAGGAAGAGACATCAACGAAGAGGCTCCAAATGTCTGTATCTGATGAGAAGACTCCTTCTGTCATGATTCCTTTCTTGAACAGGTATCGATCCTCTTCGTTCTCTTCTACCCTCCCCGGACCTTGCCTGAGGTGACCTCTTCCCGATCTCGGAAGACGTTTGGTGTCATCTCTTCCGAATTTTAGAAGACACTTCGGTTTGTCTCTTTGACGTCCCCTAGGCCATTCTCTATCTCGGCCTCTTCCCAGGTGAATTATGTAATAAAGTCCACGAGGGCCTGCCCTTTAATGGCTGTCCTAGGCTGGTAGGTAAGATCATACACTCCCAACTCGATGGCCCAGGTCATCAATCTCCCGGACTTCTCAGGTTTATGCAGGACCTGCCTTAGTGGGGAGTCAGTGAGGACTACCGTGGAGTGAGCTTGGAAGTAAGGCTTCATTTTTCTTGAATCATGTATTAGGGCATAAGCCAACTTTTCCATACGCGGATAATTTTGTTCAGACCCTTGAAGGGCCTTACTGTTGAAGTATACAGTCCTTTGGATCCCATCATCTTCCCGTATGATGGCCGCGCTAATAGCTGATTTAGAGACTGCCAGATACACATACAACTTTTCTCCTGTGACGGGCCAAGATAGCAATAAGGGAGACCCCAAGTAGGAATTGAGCTAGTTGAAGGCTTTTTCACACTCTTCGTCCCATTGGAAGGCCTTTCTTAAAACTTTAAAGAATGGAAGACACTTGTCCATTGCCCTAGAGACAAATCTGTTAAGCGCTGCCACTCTCCCCGTGAGTCTTTGTACATCCTTGATACTTCTAGGAGTCTTCTTGTAAAGCAATGCCTTAATTTTCTCAGGGTTTGCTTCAATTCCTCTCTGGTTGACGATGAATCCCAGGAACTTTCTATCCCCTACTCCGAAGACACACTTCGCTGGGTTAAGTTTCACTCTATATGAGTCCATAACATCGAAGGTCTTCTCAAGGTCTATTACATGGGTGCAAGCTTTCAAGCTCTTTGTTAGCATATCATCTACATACACCTCCATAGTCTTACCTATTTGCTCTTCGAACATCTTATTTACAAGACGTTGGTATGTTGCACCTGCATTTTTCGGACCGAAGGGCATTACTTTGTAGCAGTACGTCCCTTTATCGGTAATGAAGGCTATCTTCTCTGAGTCTTTAGTGTCCATGAAGATTTGGTTATAGCCTGAATACGCGTCCATGAAGCTCATAAGCTCATGTCCTACTGTAACATCCACCATCTGATCTATCCGAGATAAGGGATAGCTGTCTTTTAGACAAGATCTGTTCAGATCAGTGAAATCACACACATTCTCCACTTCCCATTGGCCTTGGGTACGATGACTGCATTTGATATCCACTCCGGATATGTGACTTCTCTTATAAACTCAGCCTCTTCTAACTTTTTGACCTCTTCTCAGATGACGTCGTACTTCTCCCTGGAGTAGACTCTTCGTCTTTGTCTAATAGGCTTGGCATCTTTGGTCACGTTGAGTTTGTGACTCATCACCTCAGGGTTGATACCAGGCATGTCTGCGTGACTCCATGCGAAGACACTCTGCCTCCTCTTGAGGAAGTTTACCAGCTCTTCCTTTATTTTCGAATTAAGAGCTTTGCCGACCTGGATGGTTTTTTCCGGCTCATCCTCATTGAGGACGATGGATTCTACCTCTTCCGCGGCCTCTCCCTTCTTCAATTTCGTTTCATCTCTTGGATCAAGGGTACCAATGCTATAAGTGGTGGTGCCCCTCTTATGGTCCTCTCTCTCTCTCTTCGGCCGAGTTGAAGTAACATTCTTACGCTGTGGTCTGGTCACCTTGCACTTCCCCTACCCCATAGGGGGTCGAGAATTTTAGCATCTGGTGGACCGTCTGTAATGACCCCACTTTTATATACCAATATATAATCATTTCTACAATTGCTTCTTACTTACTATTTAAAAATGTTATAATATTACAACAAAATATTCTGGATTCTTAATATGACAAAGACTGTTTTTAAATTTGAAGAATCAACTGTAAAATGGGTCAAATTGAAGTTTTATGGCACATCCTAAGCTAAATGATAAGTTTTGGGGTAGAAAATATAATTTTATGAAACTTTAGGGACTTTATTTTAATTAAGAAAGTTTCAGGGACTAAAATTAAAATATAAAAAGGGCCATTTTGTAAATAAAATATTTTCAAGGACCTCTAAGAAATATTGAAAATATATAGTGTGAAATTATTAAAATGCCCTTCGTATGTAAAATGACCCGTATGCCCTTAATAACTTGACACCCTGTACTCGACACCTCGTGTTGTAGTTCGTCGCCACCACACCTTACATGTGTCATCGATATAGGCAAAACCTAAACACGTGTCGTCGTTAGAGAGAAAGACAATACACGTGTCGACGTTCGGGGAATTGAGACTGCAAGATAGCCTCGTTACGCGACACTTCAACGCTGACTCGCTGTTGTAAAGGCTTGGTCAGCTAGACACGTGTCAACACCGTGGGATTTTTGGAAAACTATAAATAGGGCCTTAGGGTTCATTTGAAACTCACACCAATTCCTTGAGAATTATAGAAAGAAATAGTGAGAGAAAGTGTGAGAAAGTTTAAGAAGAAGTTCTTAAGGATATTCATCTTAAGGTAATCTTAATGTTATAATGCATCTTTATAGTTTTAATTTATTGTTTTATAGCTTTACTTAGTAGTTATGCTGGTAAAATACAATAAAGAATTCACTAATAAAAACTTAAAATTTAGAACAAATGCATGTTGATTTTATAAACTAGTTTGAAATTATACACTTTTAAAAATGATTCTTTTTAAAGAAATTGCTCGTTATTATAGAATCCCATTTAAGTAATTCCAAAGTCAGGCCCGGTGAAGTTCTGTCTAGATGAGATGGTATTTAAGTGGTGCCCCTGTGACCCTCCATCTCTACTGGGAACCGACCGATTAGGAATAACTATGAATTGAATTCTTTAAATACGATGATTGAATATTAAAAATAGAGAAAATGGTTTTAGTAACCTTTTTCAGCAAGATATTTTAGGATTAAAACACAATATTTATAATTGGGCTTTATTTAGAGTACATAATTAAACCTTTATTGTATTTATTAGATTAACTTGTGATCCAAGACTCAATATCTATATTTTCGAGCCTCTATTTCAGGTGAGTACTCTAACATTCCTTGTGCATTTTAATTATATGATATTATGCAAACTATGTATTTTGTGAAATGCTTTTATTCTCAAAATGCATCTGATACCGATGATTGATTCATTTGTGATATGTTTATATCTCTCCATATAGACATACTGATTGAAATGAGTATTGAAAATGAGATTGATTATTGAAAATAAGATTCAGCCTAAGGGACCTCTTTACTGACTGACCTTCCCAGCTGGGTTATCGATGGTGTGCCCTAAATAAGGCGTTGTGACGAACTAGTTCGATTGACCCTCAACTACCGGGGTATAATACGGTAGAAGAACACGGTAGTAGAGTGTACTTGGCCATCAAAATGATATGATTGAAAGAAAAAGATATCACATTTGATTTGTTGCATTCTTCTTATTCTGAGCTATCCAATTGTGATATATATACTATCATTTCAAAATATATATCTATTTACTGCAAGTTCCTATCCATATATGTATATGCCTTCTCTTCTGACTTGAATAGGTATCTATTTTCTGAAAACCTTGGAATGTCGGGACATTAAATCTCATTCAGCTTTTAGCTGACGTTGTATAAATAACCCTTTTTCAGGTTATAGTTAGAGATGAGGATGGGTATGTGAAGATTGAATTGAAGATTATATTTTGAGATTTATTGTGTGGCTAGATGCTAGTGTAGAATGAGATATTTGCGGATTTATTTCTCTTTAAGTGATTCTGGCACGACTTGTAATAGAAGTTATTTATCTATGAGAATAAGAAGTTATGTTTTAGAAGCTCTGATGATGTGTTACCTTGTCAGCTAGTTACAACTCATAACCATGTGAATGTATTCCGTTGCATTTATATTAAGAGAAAATTTTAAGGCCAGAATATTGAATGCCTTGGTGGCATGTCAAGACACTCGTTCCCTACTATTTTTGGGTCGGGGTCGTGACAAGTGGTATCAGAGCATAGGTTATGAACTTGTAGATTAGCTGAAGATGAGATAGGTTAGATAGTGTCTAACCTAGAATTATAAGACTAGATCCTGTCAGAACTATATGTGGTAGAGGACTACTTAGTGATTGATACATTGTTTGAAGATATAAGAGGATGTTGATCATATTCAATTTGGTGATGCATTAGATAGTGACTAAGATAAGATTATTAGAGGTAGACTCTAAGGCAATCTCTGAAATTATTTTAGATTCTAAGAAAAGTTAACTACAACCCATGAAATAAAGTTGAAAGTTAAAATCTAAGTCCACCCAGATAACTATTTTATCAAATCGTGTAATACAAATTAATGTATTTTTCTCACAGATTAGATTAAAGAAAGATGTTAGTGAAAAACAAAATTCATGTAAGTCAAGTTTGGGGACCAAACTTTTTATAAGGAGGGTAGGATGTAATGAGCCCACTTTTATATACCAATATATAATCATTTCTACAATTGCTTCTTACTTACTATTTAAAAATGTTATAATATTACAACAAAATATTCTGGATTCTTAATATGACAAAGACTGTTTTTAAATTTGAAGAATCAACTGTAAAATGGGTCAAATTGAAGTTTTATGGCACATCCTAAGCTAAATGATAAGTTTTGGGGTAGAAAATATAATTTTATGAAACTTTAGGGACTTTATTTTAATTAAGAAAGTTTCAGGGACTAAAATTAAAATATAAAAAGGGCCATTTTGTAAATAAAATATTTTCAAGGACCTCTAAGAAATATTGAAAATATATAGTGTGAAATTACCAAAATGCCCTTCGTATGTAAAATGACCCGTATGCCCTTAATAACTTGACACCCCGTACTCGACACCTCGTGTTGTAGTTCGTCGCCACCACACCTTACACGTGTCATCGATATAGGCAAAACCTAAACACGTGTCGTCGTTAGAGAGAAAGACATTACACGTGTCGACGTTCGGTGAATTGAGACTGCAAGATAGCCTCGTTACGCGACACTTCAACGCTGACTCGCTGTTGTAAAGGCTTGGTCAGCTAGACACGTGTCAACACCGTGGGATTTTTGGAAAACTATAAATAGGGCCTTAGGGTTCATTTGAAACTCACACCAACTCCTTGAGAATTATAGAAAGAAATAGTGAGAGAAAGTGTGAGAAAGTTTAAGAAGAAGTTCTTAAGGATATTCATCTTAAGGTAATCTTAATGTTATAATGCATCTTTATAGTTTTAATTTATTGTTTTATAGCTTTACTTAGTAGTTATGCTGGTAAAATACAATAAAGAATTCACTAATCAAAACTTAAAATTTAGAACAAATCCAAGTTGATTTTATAAACTAGTTTGAAATTATACGCTTTTAAAAATGATTCTTTTTAAAGAAATTGCTCGTTATTATAGAATCCCATTTAAGTAATTCCAAAGTCAGGCCCGGTGAAGTTCTGTCTAGATGAGATGGTATTTAAGTGGTGCCCCTGTGACCCTCCATCTCTACTGGGAATGAATCCGGAAATGTTCTGTCTAGATGAGATGGTATTTAAGTGGTGCCCCTGTGACCCTCCATCTCTACTGGGAACCGACCGATTAGGAATAACTATGAATTGAATTCTTTAAATACGATGATTGAATATTAAAAATAGAGAAAATGGTTTTAGTAACCTTTTTCAGCAAGATATTTTAGGATTAAAACACAATATTTATAATTGGGCTTTATTTAGAATACATAATTAAACCTTTATTGTATTTATTAGATTAACTTGTGATCCAAGACTCAATATCTATATTTTCGAGCCTCTATTTTAGGTGAGTACTCTGACATTCCTTGTGCATTTTAATTATATGATATTATGCAAACTATGTATTTTGTGAAATGCTTTTATTCTCAAAATGCATCTAATACCGATGATTGATTCATTTGTGATATGTTTATATCTCTCCATATAGACATACTGATTGAAATGAGTATTGAAAATGAGATTGATTATTGAAAATAAGATTCAGCCTAAGGGACCTCTTTAGTGACTGACCTTCCCAGCTGGGTTATCGCTGGTGTGCCCTAAATAAGGCGTTGTGACGAACTAGTTCGATTGGCCCTCAACTACCGGGGTATAATACGGTAGAAGAACACGGTAGTAGAGTGTACTTGGCCATCAAAATGATATGATTGAAAGAAAAAGATATCACATTTGATTTGTTGCATTCTTCTTATTCTGAGCTATCCAATTGTGATATATATACTATCATTTCAAAATATATATCTATTTACTGCAAGTTCCTATCCATATATGTATATGCCTTCTCTTCTGACTTGAATAGGTATCTATTTTCTGAAAACCTTGGAATGTCGGGACATTAAATCTCATTCAGCTTTTAGCTGACGTTGTATAAATAACCCTTTTTCAGGTTATAGTTAGAGATGAGGATGGGTATGTGAAGATTGAATTGAAGATTATATTTTGAGATTTATTGTGTGGCTAGATGCTAGTGTAGAATGAGATATTTGCGGATTTATTTCTCTTTAAGTGATTCTGGCACGACTTGTAATAGAAGTTATTTATCTATGAGAATAAGAAGTTATGTTTTAGAAGCTCTGATGATGTGTTACCTTGTCAGCTAGTTACAACTCATAACCATGTGAATGTATTCCGTTGCATTTATATTAAGAGAAAATTTTAAGGCCAGAATATTGAATGCCTTGGTGGCATGTCAAGACACTCGTTCCCTACTATTTTTGGGTCGGGGTCGTGACAAGTGGTATCAGAGCATAGGTTATGAACTTGTAGATTAGCTGAAGATGAGATAGGTTAGATAGTGTCTAACCTAGAATTATAAGACTAGATCCTGTCAGAACTATATGTGGTAGAGGACTACTTAGTGATTGATACATTGTTTGAAGATATAAGAGGATGTTGATCATATTCAATTTGGTGATGCATTAGATAGTGACTAAGATAAGATTATTAGAGGTAGACTCTAAGGCAATCTCTGAAATTATTTTAGATTCTAAGAAAAGTTAACTACAACCCATGAAATAAAGTTGAAAGTTAAAATCTAAGTCCACCCAGATAACTATTTTATCAAATCGTGTAATACAAATTAATGTATTTTTCTCACAGATTAGATTAAAGAAAGATGTTAGTGAAAAACAAAATTCATGTAAGTCAAGTTTGGGGACCAAACTTTTTATAAGGAGGGTAGGATGTAATGAGCCCACTTTTATATACCAATATATAATCATTTCTACAATTGCTTCTTACTTACTATTTAAAAATGTTATAATATTACAACAAAATATTCTGGATTCTTAATATGACAAAGACTGTTTTTAAATTTGAAGAATCAACTGTAAAATGGGTCAAATTGAAGTTTTATGGCACATCCTAAGCTAAATGATAAGTTTTGGGGTAGAAAATATAATTTTATGAAACTTTAGGGACTTTATTTTAATTAAGAAAGTTTCAGGGACTAAAATTAAAATATAAAAAGGGCCATTTTGTAAATAAAATATTTTCAAGGACCTCTAAGAAATATTGAAAATATATAGTGTGAAATTACCAAAATGCCCTTCGTATGTAAAATGACCCGTATGCCCTTAATAACTTGACACCCCGTACTCGACACCTCGTGTTGTAGTTCGTCGCCACCACACCTTACACGTGTCATCGATATAGGCAAAACCTAAACACGTGTCGTCGTTAGAGAGAAAGACATTACACGTGTCGACGTTCGGTGAATTGAGACTGCAAGATAGCCTCGTTACGCGACACTTCAACGCTGACTCGCTGTTGTAAAGGCTTGGTCAGCTAGACACGTGTCAACACCGTGGGATTTTTGGAAAACTATAAATAGGGCCTTAGGGTTCATTTGAAACTCACACCAACTCCTTGAGAATTATAGAAAGAAATAGTGAGAGAAAGTGTGAGAAAGTTTAAGAAGAAGTTCTTAAGGATATTCATCTTAAGGTAATCTTAATGTTATAATGCATCTTTATAGTTTTAATTTATTGTTTTATAGCTTTACTTAGTAGTTATGCTGGTAAAATACAATAAAGAATTCACTAATCAAAACTTAAAATTTAGAACAAATCCAAGTTGATTTTATAAACTAGTTTGAAATTATACGCTTTTAAAAATGATTCTTTTTAAAGAAATTGCTCGTTATTATAGAATCCCATTTAAGTAATTCCAAAGTCAGGCCCGGTGAAGTTCTGTCTAGATGAGATGGTATTTAAGTGGTGCCCCTGTGACCCTCCATCTCTACTGGGAATGAATCCGGAAATGTTCTGTCTAGATGAGATGGTATTTAAGTGGTGCCCCTGTGACCCTCCATCTCTACTGGGAACCGACCGATTAGGAATAACTATGAATTGAATTCTTTAAATACGATGATTGAATATTAAAAATAGAGAAAATGGTTTTAGTAACCTTTTTCAGCAAGATATTTTAGGATTAAAACACAATATTTATAATTGGGCTTTATTTAGAATACATAATTAAACCTTTATTGTATTTATTAGATTAACTTGTGATCCAAGACTCAATATCTATATTTTCGAGCCTCTATTTTAGGTGAGTACTCTGACATTCCTTGTGCATTTTAATTATATGATATTATGCAAACTATGTATTTTGTGAAATGCTTTTATTCTCAAAATGCATCTAATACCGATGATTGATTCATTTGTGATATGTTTATATCTCTCCATATAGACATACTGATTGAAATGAGTATTGAAAATGAGATTGATTATTGAAAATAAGATTCAGCCTAAGGGACCTCTTTAGTGACTGACCTTCCCAGCTGGGTTATCGCTGGTGTGCCCTAAATAAGGCGTTGTGACGAACTAGTTCGATTGGCCCTCAACTACCGGGGTATAATACGGTAGAAGAACACGGTAGTAGAGTGTACTTGGCCATCAAAATGATATGATTGAAAGAAAAAGATATCACATTTGATTTGTTGCATTCTTCTTATTCTGAGCTATCCAATTGTGATATATATACTATCATTTCAAAATATATATCTATTTACTGCAAGTTCCTATCCATATATGTATATGCCTTCTCTTCTGACTTGAATAGGTATCTATTTTCTGAAAACCTTGGAATGTCGGGACATTAAATCTCATTCAGCTTTTAGCTGACGTTGTATAAATAACCCTTTTTCAGGTTATAGTTAGAGATGAGGATGGGTATGTGAAGATTGAATTGAAGATTATATTTTGAGATTTATTGTGTGGCTAGATGCTAGTGTAGAATGAGATATTTGCGGATTTATTTCTCTTTAAGTGATTCTGGCACGACTTGTAATAGAAGTTATTTATCTATGAGAATAAGAAGTTATGTTTTAGAAGCTCTGATGATGTGTTACCTTGTCAGCTAGTTACAACTCATAACCATGTGAATGTATTCCGTTGCATTTATATTAAGAGAAAATTTTAAGGCCAGAATATTGAATGCCTTGGTGGCATGTCAAGACACTCGTTCCCTACTATTTTTGGGTCGGGGTCGTGACAAGTGGTATCAGAGCATAGGTTATGAACTTGTAGATTAGCTGAAGATGAGATAGGTTAGATAGTGTCTAACCTAGAATTATAAGACTAGATCCTGTCAGAACTATATGTGGTAGAGGACTACTTAGTGATTGATACATTGTTTGAAGATATAAGAGGATGTTGATCATATTCAATTTGGTGATGCATTAGATAGTGACTAAGATAAGATTATTAGAGGTAGACTCTAAGGCAATCTCTGAAATTATTTTAGATTCTAAGAAAAGTTAACTACAACCCATGAAATAAAGTTGAAAGTTAAAATCTAAGTCCACCCAGATAACTATTTTATCAAATCGTGTAATACAAATTAATGTATTTTTCTCACAGATTAGATTAAAGAAAGATGTTAGTGAAAAACAAAATTCATGTAAGTCAAGTTTGGGGACCAAACTTTTTATAAGGAGGGTAGGATGTAATGAGCCCACTTTTATATACCAATATATAATCATTTCTACAATTGCTTCTTACTTACTATTTAAAAATGTTATAATATTACAACAAAATATTCTGGATTCTTAATATGACAAAGACTGTTTTTAAATTTGAAGAATCAACTGTAAAATGGGTCAAATTGAAGTTTTATGGCACATCCTAAGCTAAATGATAAGTTTTGGGGTAGAAAATATAATTTTATGAAACTTTAGGGACTTTATTTTAATTAAGAAAGTTTCAGGGACTAAAATTAAAATATAAAAAGGGCCATTTTGTAAATAAAATATTTTCAAGGACCTCTAAGAAATATTGAAAATATATAGTGTGAAATTACCAAAATGCCCTTCGTATGTAAAATGACCCGTATGCCCTTAATAACTTGACACCCCGTACTCGACACCTCGTGTTGTAGTTCGTCGCCACCACACCTTACACGTGTCATCGATATAGGCAAAACCTAAACACGTGTCGTCGTTAGAGAGAAAGACATTACACGTGTCGACGTTCGGTGAATTGAGACTGCAAGATAGCCTCGTTACGCGACACTTCAACGCTGACTCGCTGTTGTAAAGGCTTGGTCAGCTAGACACGTGTCAACACCGTGGGATTTTTGGAAAACTATAAATAGGGCCTTAGGGTTCATTTGAAACTCACACCAACTCCTTGAGAATTATAGAAAGAAATAGTGAGAGAAAGTGTGAGAAAGTTTAAGAAGAAGTTCTTAAGGATATTCATCTTAAGGTAATCTTAATGTTATAATGCATCTTTATAGTTTTAATTTATTGTTTTATAGCTTTACTTAGTAGTTATGCTGGTAAAATACAATAAAGAATTCACTAATCAAAACTTAAAATTTAGAACAAATCCAAGTTGATTTTATAAACTAGTTTGAAATTATACGCTTTTAAAAATGATTCTTTTTAAAGAAATTGCTCGTTATTATAGAATCCCATTTAAGTAATTCCAAAGTCAGGCCCGGTGAAGTTCTGTCTAGATGAGATGGTATTTAAGTGGTGCCCCTGTGACCCTCCATCTCTACTGGGAATGAATCCGGAAATGTTCTGTCTAGATGAGATGGTATTTAAGTGGTGCCCCTGTGACCCTCCATCTCTACTGGGAACCGACCGATTAGGAATAACTATGAATTGAATTCTTTAAATACGATGATTGAATATTAAAAATAGAGAAAATGGTTTTAGTAACCTTTTTCAGCAAGATATTTTAGGATTAAAACACAATATTTATAATTGGGCTTTATTTAGAATACATAATTAAACCTTTATTGTATTTATTAGATTAACTTGTGATCCAAGACTCAATATCTATATTTTCGAGCCTCTATTTTAGGTGAGTACTCTGACATTCCTTGTGCATTTTAATTATATGATATTATGCAAACTATGTATTTTGTGAAATGCTTTTATTCTCAAAATGCATCTAATACCGATGATTGATTCATTTGTGATATGTTTATATCTCTCCATATAGACATACTGATTGAAATGAGTATTGAAAATGAGATTGATTATTGAAAATAAGATTCAGCCTAAGGGACCTCTTTAGTGACTGACCTTCCCAGCTGGGTTATCGCTGGTGTGCCCTAAATAAGGCGTTGTGACGAACTAGTTCGATTGGCCCTCAACTACCGGGGTATAATACGGTAGAAGAACACGGTAGTAGAGTGTACTTGGCCATCAAAATGATATGATTGAAAGAAAAAGATATCACATTTGATTTGTTGCATTCTTCTTATTCTGAGCTATCCAATTGTGATATATATACTATCATTTCAAAATATATATCTATTTACTGCAAGTTCCTATCCATATATGTATATGCCTTCTCTTCTGACTTGAATAGGTATCTATTTTCTGAAAACCTTGGAATGTCGGGACATTAAATCTCATTCAGCTTTTAGCTGACGTTGTATAAATAACCCTTTTTCAGGTTATAGTTAGAGATGAGGATGGGTATGTGAAGATTGAATTGAAGATTATATTTTGAGATTTATTGTGTGGCTAGATGCTAGTGTAGAATGAGATATTTGCGGATTTATTTCTCTTTAAGTGATTCTGGCACGACTTGTAATAGAAGTTATTTATCTATGAGAATAAGAAGTTATGTTTTAGAAGCTCTGATGATGTGTTACCTTGTCAGCTAGTTACAACTCATAACCATGTGAATGTATTCCGTTGCATTTATATTAAGAGAAAATTTTAAGGCCAGAATATTGAATGCCTTGGTGGCATGTCAAGACACTCGTTCCCTACTATTTTTGGGTCGGGGTCGTGACAAGTGGTATCAGAGCATAGGTTATGAACTTGTAGATTAGCTGAAGATGAGATAGGTTAGATAGTGTCTAACCTAGAATTATAAGACTAGATCCTGTCAGAACTATATGTGGTAGAGGACTACTTAGTGATTGATACATTGTTTGAAGATATAAGAGGATGTTGATCATATTCAATTTGGTGATGCATTAGATAGTGACTAAGATAAGATTATTAGAGGTAGACTCTAAGGCAATCTCTGAAATTATTTTAGATTCTAAGAAAAGTTAACTACAACCCATGAAATAAAGTTGAAAGTTAAAATCTAAGTCCACCCAGATAACTATTTTATCAAATCGTGTAATACAAATTAATGTATTTTTCTCACAGATTAGATTAAAGAAAGATGTTAGTGAAAAACAAAATTCATGTAAGTCAAGTTTGGGGACCAAACTTTTTATAAGGAGGGTAGGATGTAATGAGCCCACTTTTATATACCAATATATAATCATTTCTACAATTGCTTCTTACTTACTATTTAAAAATGTTATAATATTACAACAAAATATTCTGGATTCTTAATATGACAAAGACTGTTTTTAAATTTGAAGAATCAACTGTAAAATGGGTCAAATTGAAGTTTTATGGCACATCCTAAGCTAAATGATAAGTTTTGGGGTAGAAAATATAATTTTATGAAACTTTAGGGACTTTATTTTAATTAAGAAAGTTTCAGGGACTAAAATTAAAATATAAAAAGGGCCATTTTGTAAATAAAATATTTTCAAGGACCTCTAAGAAATATTGAAAATATATAGTGTGAAATTACCAAAATGCCCTTCGTATGTAAAATGACCCGTATGCCCTTAATAACTTGACACCCCGTACTCGACACCTCGTGTTGTAGTTCGTCGCCACCACACCTTACACGTGTCATCGATATAGGCAAAACCTAAACACGTGTCGTCGTTAGAGAGAAAGACATTACACGTGTCGACGTTCGGTGAATTGAGACTGCAAGATAGCCTCGTTACGCGACACTTCAACGCTGACTCGCTGTTGTAAAGGCTTGGTCAGCTAGACACGTGTCAACACCGTGGGATTTTTGGAAAACTATAAATAGGGCCTTAGGGTTCATTTGAAACTCACACCAACTCCTTGAGAATTATAGAAAGAAATAGTGAGAGAAAGTGTGAGAAAGTTTAAGAAGAAGTTCTTAAGGATATTCATCTTAAGGTAATCTTAATGTTATAATGCATCTTTATAGTTTTAATTTATTGTTTTATAGCTTTACTTAGTAGTTATGCTGGTAAAATACAATAAAGAATTCACTAATCAAAACTTAAAATTTAGAACAAATCCAAGTTGATTTTATAAACTAGTTTGAAATTATACGCTTTTAAAAATGATTCTTTTTAAAGAAATTGCTCGTTATTATAGAATCCCATTTAAGTAATTCCAAAGTCAGGCCCGGTGAAGTTCTGTCTAGATGAGATGGTATTTAAGTGGTGCCCCTGTGACCCTCCATCTCTACTGGGAATGAATCCGGAAATGTTCTGTCTAGATGAGATGGTATTTAAGTGGTGCCCCTGTGACCCTCCATCTCTACTAGGAACCGACCGATTAGGAATAACTATGAATTGAATTCTTTAAATACGATGATTGAATATTAAAAATAGAGAAAATGGTTTTAGTAACCTTTTTCAGCAAGATATTTTAGGATTAAAACACAATATTTATAATTGGGCTTTATTTAGAATACATAATTAAACCTTTATTGTATTTATTAGATTAACTTGTGATCCAAGACTCAATATCTATATTTTCGAGCCTCTATTTTAGGTGAGTACTCTGACATTCCTTGTGCATTTTAATTATATGATATTATGCAAACTATGTATTTTGTGAAATGCTTTTATTCTCAAAATGCATCTAATACCGATGATTGATTCATTTGTGATATGTTTATATCTCTCCATATAGACATACTGATTGAAATGAGTATTGAAAATGAGATTGATTATTGAAAATAAGATTCAGCCTAAGGGACCTCTTTAGTGACTGACCTTCCCAGCTGGGTTATCGCTGGTGTGCCCTAAATAAGGCGTTGTGACGAACTAGTTCGATTGGCCCTCAACTACCGGGGTATAATACGGTAGAAGAACACGGTAGTAGAGTGTACTTGGCCATCAAAATGATATGATTGAAAGAAAAAGATATCACATTTGATTTGTTGCATTCTTCTTATTCTGAGCTATCCAATTGTGATATATATACTATCATTTCAAAATATATATCTATTTACTGCAAGTTCCTATCCATATATGTATATGCCTTCTCTTCTGACTTGAATAGGTATCTATTTTCTGAAAACCTTGGAATGTCGGGACATTAAATCTCATTCAGCTTTTAGCTGACGTTGTATAAATAACCCTTTTTCAGGTTATAGTTAGAGATGAGGATGGGTATGTGAAGATTGAATTGAAGATTATATTTTGAGATTTATTGTGTGGCTAGATGCTAGTGTAGAATGGGATATTTGCGGATTTATTTCTCTTTAAGTGATTCTGGCACGACTTGTAATAGAAGTTATTTATCTATGAGAATAAGAAGTTATGTTTTAGAAGCTCTGATGATGTGTTACCTTGTCAGCTAGTTACAACTCATAACCATGTGAATGTATTCCGTTGCATTTATATTAAGAGAAAATTTTAAGGCCAGAATATTGAATGCCTTGGTGGCATGTCAAGACACTCGTTCCCTACTATTTTTGGGTCGGGGTCGTGACAAGTGGTATCAGAGCATAGGTTATGAACTTGTAGATTAGCTGAAGATGAGATAGGTTAGATAGTGTCTAACCTAGAATTATAAGACTAGATCCTGTCAGAACTATATGTGGTAGAGGACTACTTAGTGATTGATACATTGTTTGAAGATATAAGAGGATGTTGATCATATTCAATTTGGTGATGCATTAGATAGTGACTAAGATAAGATTATTAGAGGTAGACTCTAAGGCAATCTCTGAAATTATTTTAGATTCTAAGAAAAGTTAACTACAACCCATGAAATAAAGTTGAAAGTTAAAATCTAAGTCCACCCAGATAACTATTTTATCAAATCGTGTAATACAAATTAATGTATTTTTCTCACAGATTAGATTAAAGAAAGATGTTAGTGAAAAACAAAATTCATGTAAGTCAAGTTTGGGGACCAAACTTTTTATAAGGAGGGTAGGATGTAATGAGCCCACTTTTATATACCAATATATAATCATTTCTACAATTGCTTCTTACTTACTATTTAAAAATGTTATAATATTACAACAAAATATTCTGGATTCTTAATATGACAAAGACTGTTTTTAAATTTGAAGAATCAACTGTAAAATGGGTCAAATTGAAGTTTTATGGCACATCCTAAGCTAAATGATAAGTTTTGGGGTAGAAAATATAATTTTATGAAACTTTAGGGACTTTATTTTAATTAAGAAAGTTTCAGGGACTAAAATTAAAATATAAAAAGGGCCATTTTGTAAATAAAATATTTTCAAGGACCTCTAAGAAATATTGAAAATATATAGTGTGAAATTACCAAAATGCCCTTCGTATGTAAAATGACCCGTATGCCCTTAATAACTTGACACCCCGTACTCGACACCTCGTGTTGTAGTTCGTCGCCACCACACCTTACACGTGTCATCGATATAGGCAAAACCTAAACACGTGTCGTCGTTAGAGAGAAAGACATTACACGTGTCGACGTTCGGTGAATTGAGACTGCAAGATAGCCTCGTTACGCGACACTTCAACGCTGACTCGCTGTTGTAAAGGCTTGGTCAGCTAGACACGTGTCAACACCGTGGGATTTTTGGAAAACTATAAATAGGGCCTTAGGGTTCATTTGAAACTCACACCAACTCCTTGAGAATTATAGAAAGAAATAGTGAGAGAAAGTGTGAGAAAGTTTAAGAAGAAGTTCTTAAGGATATTCATCTTAAGGTAATCTTAATGTTATAATGCATCTTTATAGTTTTAATTTATTGTTTTATAGCTTTACTTAGTAGTTATGCTGGTAAAATACAATAAAGAATTCACTAATCAAAACTTAAAATTTAGAACAAATCCAAGTTGATTTTATAAACTAGTTTGAAATTATACGCTTTTAAAAATGATTCTTTTTAAAGAAATTGCTCGTTATTATAGAATCCCATTTAAGTAATTCCAAAGTCAGGCCCGGTGAAGTTCTGTCTAGATGAGATGGTATTTAAGTGGTGCCCCTGTGACCCTCCATCTCTACTGGGAATGAATCCGGAAATGTTCTGTCTAGATGAGATGGTATTTAAGTGGTGCCCCTGTGACCCTCCATCTCTACTGGGAACCGACCGATTAGGAATAACTATGAATTGAATTCTTTAAATACGATGATTGAATATTAAAAATAGAGAAAATGGTTTTAGTAACCTTTTTCAGCAAGATATTTTAGGATTAAAACACAATATTTATAATTGGGCTTTATTTAGAATACATAATTAAACCTTTATTGTATTTATTAGATTAACTTGTGATCCAAGACTCAATATCTATATTTTCGAGCCTCTATTTTAGGTGAGTACTCTGACATTCCTTGTGCATTTTAATTATATGATATTATGCAAACTATGTATTTTGTGAAATGCTTTTATTCTCAAAATGCATCTAATACCGATGATTGATTCATTTGTGATATGTTTATATCTCTCCATATAGACATACTGATTGAAATGAGTATTGAAAATGAGATTGATTATTGAAAATAAGATTCAGCCTAAGGGACCTCTTTAGTGACTGACCTTCCCAGCTGGGTTATCGCTGGTGTGCCCTAAATAAGGCGTTGTGACGAACTAGTTCGATTGGCCCTCAACTACCGGGGTATAATACGGTAGAAGAACACGGTAGTAGAGTGTACTTGGCCATCAAAATGATATGATTGAAAGAAAAAGATATCACATTTGATTTGTTGCATTCTTCTTATTCTGAGCTATCCAATTGTGATATATATACTATCATTTCAAAATATATATCTATTTACTGCAAGTTCCTATCCATATATGTATATGCCTTCTCTTCTGACTTGAATAGGTATCTATTTTCTGAAAACCTTGGAATGTCGGGACATTAAATCTCATTCAGCTTTTAGCTGACGTTGTATAAATAACCCTTTTTCAGGTTATAGTTAGAGATGAGGATGGGTATGTGAAGATTGAATTGAAGATTATATTTTGAGATTTATTGTGTGGCTAGATGCTAGTGTAGAATGAGATATTTGCGGATTTATTTCTCTTTAAGTGATTCTGGCACGACTTGTAATAGAAGTTATTTATCTATGAGAATAAGAAGTTATGTTTTAGAAGCTCTGATGATGTGTTACCTTGTCAGCTAGTTACAACTCATAACCATGTGAATGTATTCCGTTGCATTTATATTAAGAGAAAATTTTAAGGCCAGAATATTGAATGCCTTGGTGGCATGTCAAGACACTCGTTCCCTACTATTTTTGGGTCGGGGTCGTGACAAGTGGTATCAGAGCATAGGTTATGAACTTGTAGATTAGCTGAAGATGAGATAGGTTAGATAGTGTCTAACCTAGAATTATAAGACTAGATCCTGTCAGAACTATATGTGGTAGAGGACTACTTAGTGATTGATACATTGTTTGAAGATATAAGAGGATGTTGATCATATTCAATTTGGTGATGCATTAGATAGTGACTAAGATAAGATTATTAGAGGTAGACTCTAAGGCAATCTCTGAAATTATTTTACATTCTAAGAAAAGTTAACTACAACCCATGAAATAAAGTTGAAAGTTAAAATCTAAGTCCACCCAGATAACTATTTTATCAAATCGTGTAATACAAATTAATGTATTTTTCTCACAGATTAGATTAAAGAAAGATGTTAGTGAAAAACAAAATTCATGTAAGTCAAGTTTGGGGACCAAACTTTTTATAAGGAGGGTAGGATGTAATGAGCCCACTTTTATATACCAATATATAATCATTTCTACAATTGCTTCTTACTTACTATTTAAAAATGTTATAATATTACAACAAAATATTCTGGATTCTTAATATGACAAAGACTGTTTTTAAATTTGAAGAATCAACTGTAAAATGGGTCAAATTGAAGTTTTATGGCACATCTTAAGCTAAATGATAAGTTTTGGGGTAGAAAATATAATTTTATGAAACTATAGGGACTTTATTTTAATTAAGAAAGTTTTAGGGACTAAAATTAAAATATAAAAAGGGCCATTTTGTAAATTAAATATTTTCAAGGACCTCTAAGAAATATTGAAAATATATAGTGTGAAATTACCAAAATGCCCTTCGTATGTAAAATGACCCGTATGCCCTTAATAACTTGACACCCCGTACTCGACACCTCGTGTTGTAGTTCGTCGCCACCACACCTTACACGTGTCATCGATATAGGCAAAACCTAAACACGTGTCGTCGTTAGAGAGAAAGACAATACACGTGTCGACGTTCGGTGAATTGAGACTGCAAGATAGCCTCGTTACGCGACAGTTCAACGCTGACTCGCTGTTGTAAAGGCTTGGTCAGCTAGACACGTGTCAACACCGTGGGATTTTTGGAAAACTATAAATAGGGCCTTAGGGTTCATTTGAAACTCACACCAATTCCTTTAGAATTATAGAAAGAAATAGTGAGAGAAAGTGTGAGAAAGTTTAAGAAGAAGTTCTTAAGGATATTCATCTTAAGGTAATCTTAATGTTATAATGCATCTTTATAGTTTTAATTTATTGTTTTATAGCTTTACTTAGTAGTTATGCTGGTAAAATACAATAAAGAATTCACTAATCAAAACTTAAAATTTAGAACAAATCCAAGTTGATTTTATAAACTAGTTTGAAATTATACGCTTTTAAAAATGATTCTTTTTAAAGAAATTGCTCGTTATTATAGAATCCCATTTAAGTAATTCCAAAGTCAGGCCCGGTGAAGTTCTGTCTAGATGAGATGGTATTTAAGTGGTGCCCCTGTGACCCTCCATCTCTACTGGGAATGAATCCGGAAATGTTCTGTCTAGATGAGATGGTATTTAAGTGGTGCCCCTGTGACCCTCCATCTCTACTGGGAACCGACCGATTAGGAATAACTATGAATTGAATTCTTTAAATACGATGATTGAATATTAAAAATAGAGAAAATGGTTTTAGTAACCTTTTTCAGCAAGATATTTTAGGATTAAAACACAATATTTAGAATTGGGCTTTATTTAGAATACATAATTAAACCTTTATTGTATTTATTAGATTAACTTGTGATCCAAGACTCAATATCTATATTTTCGAGCCTCCATTTTAAGTGAGTACTCTGACATTCCTTGTGCATTTTAATTATATGATATTATGCAAACTATGTATTTTGTGAAATGCTTTTATTCTCAAAATGCATCTGATACCGATGATTGATTCATTTGTGATATGTTTATATCTCTCCATATAGACATACTGATTGAAATGAGTATTGAAAATGAGATTGATTATTGAAAATAAGATTCAGCCTAAGGGACCTCTTTAGTGACTGACCTTCCCAACTGGGTTATCGCTGGTGTGCCCTAAATAAGGCGTTGTGACGAACTAGTTCGATTGACCCTCAACTACCCGGGTATAATACGGTAGAAGAACACGGTAGTAGAGTGTACTTGGCCATCAAAATGATATGATTGAAAGAAAAAGATATCACATTTGATTTGTTGCATTCTTCTTATTCTGAGCTATCCAATTGTGATATATATACTATCATTTCAAAATATATATCTATTTACTGCAAGTTCCTATCCATATATGTATATGCCTTCTCTTCTGACTTGAATAGGTATCTATTTTTTGAAAACCTTGGAATGTCGGGACATTAAATCTCATTCAGCTTTTAGCTGACGTTGTATAAATAACCCTTTTTCAGGTTATAGTTAGAGATGAGGATGGGTATGTGAAGATTGAATTGAAGATTATATTTTGAGATTTATTGTGTGGCTAGATGCTAGTGTAGAATGAGATATTTGAGGATTTATTTCTCTTTAAGTGATTCTGGCACGACTTGTAATAGAAGTTATTTATCTATGAGAATAAGAAGTTATGTTTTAGAAGCTCTGATGATGTGTTACCTTGTCAGCTAGTTACAACTCATAACCATGTGAATGTATTCCGTTGCATTTATATTAAGAGAAAATTTTAAGGCCAGAATATTGAATGCCTCGGTGGCATGTCAAGACACTCGTTCCCTACTATTTTTGGGTCAGGGTCGTGACACCGTCGATGGCACAGCCTTGAACTCCTTAAGGGCCACTCTTCCTATGATGAGGTTATAGGTCGAGAAGACACTCTCGTCCATCAGAAAGAAATTAATCTTCCTAGTCAACCTCTTAGGCCACTCATCACCCATCCGTACGTCCATATCATACATGCCCAAGGGGTGAACCTTTTTGCCACTGAAGCCTATCAAAGGGTGATGATAGGGTATCAACCTTGCTCTACTAACACCCAGGCTCTTGAAGCAAGGCCAAAACATCACATCTGCTGAGCTCCCCCCATCTACGAGGATCCTCTTCACCTCACATCCATGCACCCTTGTTGTTATGACCAAAGGGTTATCATGGGGGGCCAAGATACCCTTGAAGTCGAGCCTAGAGAACCCAACTATAAGGGTGTCCATGTCCACTTTCTTCCTCTTCTGCACTGTATCGGAAGATGTTAGGGTCACAACTTTAAGTTTGGCCACCGACTTGGCCTCTGCTACGTGAGCCTTCCTATCAGCTACTTCAGAGCCACCTCCTCCAAATCCCCCGCATATGGTATTGACACCAAACGAGATCATTCCTACCCTCTTCACCGGGGTGTTGTCATCTCTCGGAGGAAGATCCGGATCACCTTCATCATCTCCTTCTGAATCATCGTCTCTTCGGGCTGGGGCGTGGTCATGGCATTTGTCATTTCTTCTTTTCTTAGGGTCATCTCTTCCACCTTTGGGGTTCTTACCATCCACATATTTCCTCAGCTTGCCAGATTTTAACATCTTTTCAATCTCATCTTTCAAAGCGAACCATCTATCCGTGACGTGGCCATGATCCTGGTGGAACTCGCACCATAGGTTTTTATTCCTCTTATGTGGTGGGGCTTTTAGTTTCTCTGGCCATCTCAGAGTCCTGTCATTCTTAATCTCGTTGAGGATGTGCTCACAGCTCACAGTCAGAGGAGTATAGTGGGCGAACTTGTCTTTACCCGACCTTTTCTTCCCATCTCTCTTCTTTTGGGACTTTCCACTGCTACTACTGCGGTTTTCATCCTCATACTTGGAGGCCATTGCCTCTTCTACATTCATTACTTTCCCCGCGGTCGCCAGGAGCTCCGCCATAGACCTAGGAGGGTCTTCCGTAAGTTTCCACAACAGCTTTCCTTTCTGTAGACCCCCTATGAGAGCGGTCATGGCTATATTCTCTTCATAATCCCTAACCTCCAACTTCTCTTTGTTGAACCTGGCTATGTAGTCCCTTAGGCTCTCATCCTTGCCCTGCTTGACATACAGCAGGTGAGTGGTCTTCTTTTGAGGTCTCACCTCAAAGCAGAAGTTATGGATGAATCGTTCAGCTAAGCCTTTGAAGTTCTCAATCGAGTTCTTTGGAAGGGAGGTAAACTAGCTGTGTGCTGCCCCTGTCAGGGTCCCATAGAAGGCCCTGCACTTCATCTCATCGGGTATTGAGTAGATATCTGCTGCCGACTGATATATCTCTATGTGGTGTACCGGGTTGGTGCTGCCATCATACATGGTAAACACCACAGGAGGTTTGAACTTAGTTGGGGTTGGGAAGCTCACTATCCTGTCCACAAACAGTGAGCCCTCTGAGTAACCCCTCTGTAATGGATCTCTACTTTAATGGGGTCTACTATCTTCTCCTCGAGGCGCTGGATGGAGTCATTCCATGGTCTTCCGCCTTCGACCTGGCCGAGGTTATCCCCAGCCACTTCCATGGGATGGACCGAGGGTTCCCCTGTCGCAGCCCGGTGTCGGCTATTGACCTCTTCATGTTCTCTACCTCTTCTGTCACAGGGTCAGCCTTGGTCATGCCGACCTTATCTGTCCCCTCTTTGCGAGCCGATAGCACTCCTGGACCTGGATAACCTGTGTCTTAGGTCATTCACTGGACCCAACCTCTCGAAGGCTAATCCACTGCTCAACCGGTCAAAATCCGACCCTCTCTTTTGAGCCTCTTCATCTCTTTGGCCGACACATCCTTGAGTTTACCGAAGAGGTCGTACGGTGTTATTCGACACCTCATACGGCTCCCAATAATCTTCCGACGCCTCTTCCGCCTCTAGATCGTCATACCTGTCCTCTGGGTAAGGGTTTCCTTGCCTCCCCAGGCGCAAGCGACTAGGGTCAGCAACGTCCCTCCTCCGCTGGGGTGAAGGCTAATCCTTCATCGGTGCCTGGGGTGGTCCCATGGCATTTGGATGAGGCTGAACATCCGCCGGAGTGATCATATCCGGTGAGACTCCAGGTGGCCTCATCATAGTTTGGCTGAGCTGTTCGAATTGCTCCTTCATTGCTTGCTGCGTTGTAGCCAAGGATTTTAAGGCTGCAGCCACTTCCGCCATTTCGGACTGGGGCGGTGCCTGGCTGGAACTAGGCCCTCCTCCGCCAGGCGGCGGAAGAGGCGGTGGTAATTCTGGTGACATGTATTAATGATAAAGATCTTGGGTAGCAAGTGAGCTTAATACCTTAAAGGACCTCTTTCAATGGTGAAACAGCTCCACGCAAGGGGTGGTGCCTGGTTCACCACCAGAGTCTCCGGTGAGGTTAAGCTGAAGAAGAGGAAGAGATAACTTCTCTTCCCATAGATGGTGCTAAAATGATGATGCAGGAAATTGCACCACCCTTCAAGGTGTTTATGATTTCAATTCAGTGTTAACAATGGCAGTATAAAGGGATAATATATATAGTAGAAGGAGGTGAAGAGAAGAGGATTCACACTGGAATATAAGTGGTTCAGCCAATCTGGCCTACGTTTATTGTGTAAGTGTATGATGTGTATCACTGTATGAGGGCTCTAATGTCCATGGATACAATCTCTCAAACTTTCTCTCTCTACTGTGTATTTGAACAGAGTTTCAGTTAGGGTTGCCAATTTCGGATCCTTTACAAGGTAGAGGATGACCTCTATATATAGTACTTAGGGGGTGTAGTATACCCCCCATGCACATGGTTTGCATGTGTGTGTTAGCCTCACCAATATGGGAGAGCCACCTGTCACTGTCACATGTAAAGAATGATGATGAAATATTCTCCCCACGTGTGGGGAATAATCTTGTTACAACTTATTTGTGTCCACGTGTCCTTATCCACATGTCAACAGATGCTGGGCTGCCATACTGGTACATGACCTCGGCCTGGGAGAGGTCGAGGTTGACAAGTCTAATTAGTTTGATATGGGATGAACCATAGGAGTCTCGGCTTGTTCCCAGACGAGACAATGAATAGGGGTCGTCTCTGACCGAGGCTGGGCAGACTTATGCTTGGAGCATCAACAGACGCCATGATGGAGTTGTTGTTGGGGCTTCTTACGTGCTCGGCCCATATTCGGCCGAGGTTACCTTTCCCAGATATACGAGAGTGTTGCTGACCCTTATGATGCGTGCAGCGTCATTTGGAGAGGCTTGTGGTAGTGTCGGCCTGGGCCGACCTTACTATGGCCGAGGGCTGATATCGCGCGCCCAAGGCTTGTCCAGAGTCGGCCATTACCTCGGCCGAGGTTGGTGTCTCTAAGTCGAGGTCACACTTGGGGCATATCAAGAACCATCCCCATCGATTTCCTCACTCATCCAAGCATTAACCGTGACAGCAAGCCACCAGACGTGGAACAGGTACTCCAGATAGGGTCAGCTCCCAGCTGGATGGACCCCTTAAGGGACTATTTGAAGCATGGAACACTCCCGGATGACAAGAAGACCGCCCACCAGATAAGAGTCAAAGTTGCTCGCTTTCACTTATCTCTAGAGGGCAACTTATATAAGAGATCCTTCTTCGATCCCTGCCTTCAATGCATTCACCCAGGGAATATCGAGCAAGTTTTACATGAACTTCACGAAGGAATCTGTGGAAGCCATATCAGAGGAAGATCTCTAGCTTTTCGAGCAATGAAGGAAGACTATTGTTGGCCATATATGCAAAGGGACTCTGCGATGTATGTTCGCAAGTGCCTGAAATGACAACTTCACGCTCCTATGGTCCACCAACTTGCTAGCGACCTAAAATCACTGTCCAACCCATGGTCATTCGCCCAATGGGGAATTGACATCGTGGGATCACTTCCTACCTCCACCGACAATCACAAATATCGGTTGGTTGCAACTGACTACTTCACCAAATGGATCGAGGTGGAACCCCTAGCAAATATCCGAGATGCAGATATGATAAGGTTCATATGGAGAAATATAATCACTCATTTTGGCATCCTCAGAACCATCATCACCGATAATGGAATGCAGTTCAAGAACGCTCCTTTCAGAGTTTTTGCGACGAGCATGGAATCAGACACCATTTCAGTTCGGTGGCCTATCCTCAGAGCAATGGCCAAGACGAGGCTTCCAACAAAACTGTGATCGATGGGTTAAAGAAGCGATTGGAGCGAGGTAAAGGCACATGGGTAAATGAACTACCACATGTTCTATGGGCTTACCGAACCACCCCACGACGAGCAACAGCGGAAACCTCATTTTCACTGACATATGGAATGGAAGCAGTCATCCCATTAGAAGCAGGCTTGCTAACTATGAGGTCCAGCCTTATCGAACAGGGCCATAATGATGCAGCATTACTCGCCGAACTCCACCTAGCCGACGAGCGCCGAGAGCTAGCCCTAGTAAAACTAGCGAGCTATCAGCAACAGCTCGCGAGGCATTATAACAAGAGGGTCAACCCAAGGACATTCCGAGTTTGGGACTATGTCCTAAGGAAAGTCCTAGGCAGCGCAGTGAAGCCATCAGACGGCAAGCTAGGTCCAAACTGGGAAGGACCATTCAAGATAACAAGAGATAATCTGCAGGGCGCATATCACTTACAAACGTTGGAAGGCAGAGATATACCCCGAGCATGGAATGCAGTCAATCTCAAGAAAATCTGTTTTTAGATCCTTCTTTTGCATTGTACTTATGAAACTGAAACTTATTAATCAAAGTTATTTAGCAGTTGCATTCTACGAAGTATCAGTTAACTAGTAGGATTTAGACTCTACAACTCACACACCCTTTCCAAGTAAAAGACATGCTGATCATTGCACTATAGTAGGGAAATACCCCTCCTCAGGTTTTCATTATGAAACATGAAAAACCTCTTAGCATTGCCCCTGGCAATATATGAAGCCCTACAGGAGATCCTTAGGCAATATGGCCAAATTTAAACTGGCCACCAAACCATCTTTGGTTGAATAAAATCCTGATCGGATAGAACATCCAACACCAGGTGTGTCCTCGCCAATTGCCACACTTAGGCCTAAGGGATTGTGACGACACGACCTAAAAGGTAAAGTGGTGCACAATGGTATCTCGATATTATACTGGACTGGAAGGACACTTGCGTGATAGTACAAATTTAGAGATCATAAAGGAGCAAGAATATGGAGAATATAATACACTTGTTTAGTCGGGTAAATTAGCCCAAAACATAAATTTTATTAATCCATTGTAGTTACAATAAGTACAATACATGTTTAGTCGATGAGCTTGCCCAAAACATTGACATAACATTACTTCAATACCAAATACACAGAGTAACTACTGGCGAAATCTACGTGGGAGTGAGGCCTCTGAACGAGATAATCATCCACTTGAGCTCTTCGTCCATCATCTGGAGCAGGAGCTAACTCTTCCTCGACTTCATTTGCATCCAACTCCAATAATTGTCGAGGGATGGCGTCGATGGGGATCCATTGATCATCTCTCCGAAAGGGGTTAGGCATCAGGGTGGAGGGAGAAATCTCATGACGGTACCAGAGCATCGAGTTCCTCGGGACTTGCATCTCCCTCAACGCACTCAACCACCCCCTGATGAAGGCGAGCTCCTCAAACTCTGTCAGCCTAATCAGAGCATCTTGCCAACCCTGGTCATAACCATCAGCCCATACTCACCGAGGTCCTTTTTCAAACAGGTTCCGCAGCCGAGTAACATCCCTTTGAAGCCCAGCAGCGATCACATATGCTTGTTGGACATCACCGCGAAGTTCTTACATTTCCTTATCTCGACTCCTGGTGCTCCTTCCATCTCGCAGAACAGATGGACCATTAGTACCCCGCAGCACAGGAGGAACGTCACTCGAGCCAGCCCTAGCTCGCGATGAAGAAGAGCCTTGCAATACTGCAGGAGCGGTGCTCGGCGCATGCTCCCTAAGACGCGAGACCTCTCTCCTTAAAGCTTCATTTTCTTGCTGAAGCATTTCCCTGACCTGCTTGATCTCAGAAGCATCGAGAAGCTTTGCTCTCAGTGCATTCACCTCTTCTTACACTGAGGCACTAACCTCTTCCATCTCTTGGAGCCTGTCTTTTAACTTGGCCACAAGCTCTGACTGATCCTTATACTTTTGGTTCCTTGACCTAAGGGATTTGTAAAACTTAAGAAATGCTTGGAGAACCTGAGGACTTGCATTGGGACCAAGGGTCCTTCCCAATTGAGATGTGGCAGGAATATACTCTTCTACATCAATCAACTACAAGACATAAGAGGGATCGAAAAGAAAGACAAATCAGTGCACTGGAAAAAGAAACCTTTTCATTGATAGGGGTTACAGGTACATCGAGCAGAAAAAAGAAAATTTACAAACAGAAAAAGAAAAAGTACAAGGTAGTCCTAGAAGTAAAAATTAACTAGCGACCTCAGGTTGCCCAGAAGTTGATGGCTGCTTCCCTTTATCAGCATCAGCAGGAGCACCGCCCTCAATAGGGGTAACCTCTATTGCCACCACAAGGGAACATCAGTAGGGATTGTCTAGGAGACAGGGTCAGCGTCTTCGATAGCTGGGGCAGGGACTTCATCCAGAATTGGCCTCGGCCCTGGGTCGTGTTCATCGAACAGAGGAGATGCAACATCCACTCCGGTAGCTAAGAGGGCCTTGTTCAAGACCTTCTTAAAGTTCAGACGTCTAATATAGCCTATCTAAAACTCAGCATCCTCATATGCTGCAGCCCAACCAGAATTATATGAGTCTTCCTTGGCTGTGAGTACCTCAGACTCCTTCTTCTACAGCTCCTCGGATAGCACTCTGTTCTTTTCCACGATAGCCAGCTTGCTAGAGCAAACCAGGTCGTAGGCTTGTCGCAACTATTTCAACTCTTTGACTGCTGCGTCCTTCTCCCGGTTGGCATTATCAAGAGCCAGATCGAATGATATCCGAGCAGTATTGACGACTTTAAAACCAGCCTCGAGCTCTGTACCCCTCAACCTCAAGGCTTTATTTTGTTTCTCCATCTCACCATTTCTCTTCACCAGATCATCTCGAGAACGATAGAGCACGGCGAAGTCGATCACAAACTGCAAGAAGAAGAAGACATCAGAGGAAGGAAGTGATGAAATTCATTAAAACATTAGAGAAAAGAAAAAGTCTTACCAAAGCTAGCCTTTGGCTAGCCTGTAGGGCCAATTTATTAGACCCTAGTGGCCTTTGGCTATTAGTAGGAAGAACTGCTCTCTCGAGCAACACGGGGGCCAACTGAGGAGAAATAACAACAGAGGCCCCCTCGGGCAGTGCGGACACCGAGATTAAGGCCTGCCCAGCCTTCGTCCTCGATTCCATCCTCCTCCTATCCTCCTCTTTCTCATTCTCTATCTTCCTCTTCTCCTCCATCTTCTTTCTCTCTTCTTCCTTTTTTTCTCTCTCTCTCTCACTTGTTCTTTTTCTTTCCTCTTCTTATCCTGCTCCTGAGCAGAAGATCGAGAACCAGTAGCCACGGCCCCGGAGCTAGACTTCTGCTTCTTCGACCTCTGAGTGAGGAGCACATGATCGTCATCATCATCGTCCCGAATTAAATTATTCCTTAGAGGAACCATCTCCTCGCTTGAACTGCTGGATGTGCTCAACGACTCTCGAACTTTAGAAACTTCCCCTGAATCAGAGGAGCTGCTACTACCGGAGCTCCCTTCACCCAAATTGCCTCCAGCACCACCTGCGGTATCGCTTTCAGAGCTGCTCTCCTCCTCGTCCAACTGAATAGGATCCGCAGCAGTCTCTTCGGAGGTAACAAACTCAGGGATACTGTCCACCAGCCTCGCTATAAAGCTGGAAACAATGTTCTTATATTCGAACAGAAAAGCAGCAGACCGGGGATGCTCACCGTCAGCTAAGGGCTCCCTGATAGTCCAGGCCTTGACCAATTCAGAGAGACGAACCTTGCTGAGAGCAGGTTCAAAATTCTTCGACCTCGCTGAAGAGAAAATGGAGAAAAGTTAGAAAGATCACAAATCAACAAAAATTAAAAGAACAGAGAAAAGTCTACCTATGTATTCTTCCCCATGAAAGGGAACAGAGAACTTATTAGACCTGGACCCTTCAAAGTGGGGAGAAAACTGCCAGTTCCTAGCAAGGAAACCCTCTTGCCAATAGTCCTTATGGGAATCAGGTAGGTTTACTACTAATACCCTGTCAGGGCTCCTGGCTTTGAGGTGGAGGACACCAAAACTAGTTCGAGAGAAAGAGTAGAAAAAACAGACCTCGGCAAGCCCTAAATTTGTACCGTATAACTGATTTATTCTATGGACACCATTAATTATCTTCCACACATTGGGCGAACACTGTACAGGAACAATATTAAAGTAACAAAAGAAATGCAAGAATAGGTCGTTGGGAGGAAAAGTAAGTCCCCCTTGGGAAAGCATCAAAACATGGATCCAATGGGTGCCCTCAATCTCTCTAACATTTCTAGGGAGAGGGACACACTCAATCTCTACCCATTCTGGTATGTTATAAAATTTTCTAAACTCGGACACTGACCTATTACCAATCTTCGACATTGGGAAACCCTAGAGAGCTACAAATTCAAAGATAAAATACAAAGAGAAAGCACAAGAGACTTACAAGATGAAAGTTCGACTTGAACGATGAAGAACCACGAGCCGAAATAACAAGGAAGCAATAAGAATGGAGACTGAGAGAAGAAAGTGTGAATCGCTAGAGCTCATAGGAAATGGAAGAATGCTGAGAAGGTTGAAACGACGGTAAAAAAATGACTGCTCTAGAAAACCTTTAAGTGTTTCTAATCATAGTGCACAGACCACGAAGCGAGTGCCGCCAGAATCAGTTCTCTAACTTTTGAAGAGTTGCACGATGTACGAAAAATCCATTATGGCAAATCATTTAAATTTATTGAGCCCAAAGCATGGCCCAACAAACTTAGGGGAAATTATGGGTACCTGAAATTAGAATTATGGGCCTCGACGAGTAGCCCAATTTTGGCGGCCCAAAGTCCAGACCCTCCACCTCTTAACTGATTATGATCCAGTCTTCTCCCACGTTCCCATTAAGAGAGGTTCTAGGGAGAGATGGAAAACGTGGGGGAGTCCAACACCCCCACTTATTGAAATGAACATGTATATATTGAACCCTAGGTCCGGGGTAAAGGACAAGTTGTATTCTCTGTAATCACATTCTGAGATACATAGAAATAACATTGACTGCACCACCGTGGACGTAGACATATCTTCGCTGAACCACGTACATCCTTTGTTGTGTGATTGTCATTTTTTATTCCTTATTCTTGCTTGGTGATTTCTTTTCTCTTATCTATTTGTGTTGCATAATAATTGTCACCACAGTCTATAAACACGATGCATGTAAAAAACTTTCAAAAAATTTTGATTTTTTTTTAAACTGATAGGTTCGTACCATAGGTTATTTCAAAAATTATTTATTTGTTATATATATAAAGTCCTGCTCTTGTGCGGACCAGTCCTCATTTTTAGAGTGCGGACGGAACATGTGTCACTTAGCGGTGAGCCCAGAAAAGAGAGAGAGTGTTCCTATAATTTGGGCGATAATTTCTAAGCGCACAGTCAGGTGACACATGTCCGGTCTGAACTCTTAAAATGTGGATTGGTCCGCACAAGAGCATTATTTTATATACATATATATATATAACTAATCGGATTGGATTGGAGTAAATTCATATCCGGTCTGATTTCTTATCGAGTTATTTGGGTTTTTTCCTCAAAATCCAAATATGACGAAAAACGATTCGGATCCGGATAAATCCGTTCCATTGGCATGCCTAAATTGTGTATGTATATCATATGTATCAGGTAACTGTTGGTGAGAAAATTGTATGGCTCGAGTAAGACAAGACTAGTATGGAAAAAGGAAAAAGAAAATAGGAGAAAGGAAAGACCAGTAGTTAACACAACAATTGAGTAGTGGCATAAGCGAACAACAAATTGATTGGAGTAAATCCATATTGCGATGAGATCTTTTGGTTAGGAGAAAGATGGATCCATGACATCACATTAATTAGTAAGGGACGTGAGGCCCAAGAAGGGATGTGATGACCGATTGCGTGAGTTTTCAATTAAATATATGCACCGGGGCTACCTCGTGGTTTTTGGATGTGTATAATCCTCGTGAAACTAGGGACCGGAGGAGTTTTGGGATGAGTTGGTAAAGTTGTACCAATTTCTAATGAATAAATCGAAAAGAACCATAAATGACACGATTGGAACTTCTTAGATTTATTAGTTATTTAAACTGCTCCAATATAACCAAAAAAAACATTTTGACCCTCATAACAGGAATTGTCGCCCTCCATGTACGATTTATACATCCCAAATTGGATATCAAATGATAATGAGTTCGATCTGATGTGGTATCATACAAAATTACTTTAGTTTATGTATATAATATATGTGGTGAGATAGTTGTATGGTTTAAGTAAGGCTAGTAAGGAAAAAGGAAAGACTAGTACTTAGAACTTACATAATCCAAGTCCAACACAACAATTGAGTAGTATCATAAGCAAATAAGACACTTTTACATAATCCAAGTCCAACACAGCCTAGAAATTTTCTAAAAAAATCCAGGCACCATCCAAGTGAGGGACACGTTTACCCGATCATCAAAGTCTACATAAGCTTCACCCGAGCCAGACCTAACATTAAAATCTGCAATGAAAGAAGTTCGGATCGGATCAGAGGTTGGGTCATCGTAACAGGCCCACATATCTACTTGAATACTGAGCATGATTTTCAATGGAGCCGTTATTGCAGATCTCAACAACGGAATGAATCCCCCTTCCTTTAAGGGATGGGAATTTTCCTTTGATGTCTGGTAGAGCAGACGATCAGTGCCCAGAAAGTCACCGTGGAAAGAAATAATTTTGCCATAAACATGGATGGGATATTTATCATTATTTTCACCTATGCCTAGAAACGTAACATCCGCATAGGATTCCATGGCACGGGAGATGTCTTCGTAGGTAATTGTGGTCGGGAGGTCAACTATGATATAGTCATAATACCCCGTATTTCTATGGAATTTTATTTTAATTATGGAATTAGAATTAATTAATTTAAATGGAGAAAATTTAATTTATAATTAATTTGGATTTAATTGTAATAATTACTAGTGTGACGAGAGTTAGTATTTATCGGAGATAATTATGTTGAATATTACTTAGCGAGTAAAGTAGTATATGAATATGAAAATAATATTATGGTCGGGAGCAAAATATACGGCAGTTGCAATACACTTAGTTGGGATGCGCGTGTGAATCGTGTCAGTATTACTTTATTGGGTTAAAAAGGATAATTTATTTTTTGTAACTCGTATGGCCATTTTGAGTGCACCAGTGTGTCCGGAAGGGTTGAGATAGTCAGAAAACACTACTCGAGTTTTATTTGGATTCTGAGGCAAGTTAGGCCAAACCGACACCCCGAAGGGGTATTTTGGTCTTTCGATATTTTTCGGAATTAAAATGGACTAAAGTAGGAAATTAAAAAGAGAAAGAACTTGGTCATTAGGTTATTTGATAGTTTCCAAACCTACGTGTGTGTGTGTGTGTGTGTGTGTGTGAGAGAGAGAGAGAGAGAGAGAGAGAGAGAGAGAGAGAGAGAGAACCAAAGCGGGAGAAGAAGAACTCCATAGGTGCTTTGGGCTAAGGATTCAAGTTCTTCCATCGAAAACCACACCAACGCGTAGATAACGAAGAGAGATTCATCCCCATATCAAATTCATTCAGGATTCAGAAGTTCGCAAAAAGGCATGTGTTTATCACGCTGAATTTTTGAGCATATATGATTCATGTTAACATTAGTTGATGAGATAACTAGGATGCTATGAATTTGAGACTGAATTGGGCATTAATCTTTAATTTGGAAGTGTAAGGTTGCATGTAGTTAATTAACCATGTTCTGGGTATATCAAATCTGAGTTTATATGTGATTTCACGAAATTAAATCTGGGATTATATTGTAGTTAATGGAGTTTATATTAAACTATGGCTTGTTGGAGAATTGAGTAAATTACTGAAATTCATGTTAAAATCTTAGGGATTTGACGTCAAAAATGGACGGGAAAGAGTCATAATACTAGGGGATATGGTTTAGAGTTGTTGAATTTGGATTAGAATGAGTTTGGGGTGTTTCAGTTGTTGAATGATTTAGGAAAAATGAAGCTTTGAAGAACAGGTGTAAGAACATAGTCCATCACATTCAGTATGTCATACACCGCTACATATTTGTCGAGGAATTCGAAAGCGCACATCTTCAATCGACGTTCCAAATTTCAAGTCATCTTCAACAATCGTGCCCAACAAGGACGGACTTGGTAAATTAGTTAAGTTCCATTTTCAATTTACATAAAAATATTGGGATTTGTTTTATAAAAAATTTAAATATTTTTCCATTTATGAAAAAATGATTTTTGAATTATTTTAAATGGTTTTTATTTTTCAAGAACATTTTTAATCGTAAAAGCTTTTTTGAAAACTGTTCTCATATTCATAAGAGCTTTGGTTTCTAAGTTTCCAAATTTATTAAAACTCTGTAAAGCAAATCTTGAGTTTCATGCCTGGTCATTCAAACGAGATACTATCTCATTCGAACGAGACCAGCTGTCATTCAAATGACATGAAAGTTCGTTCAAATGAGAACACTTTTTGTTTTACACGTCACCACCTTAAAATTCTTATATATAGGGAGACAGTCGTAGTGTTTTTGAGTGGAGAAAATTCCGTTTTGATCAGAATACATTTTTTAGAGTTTACCTTTTCTCCACCACATTTTTTAGGGTTCATTTTGTTTCACAATTCACAAATCCCAGAGAGTTTTTTGTGTGATTTTTTTATGGAACCCAAACCTTACTTTTCCTATAGTTCAACCTCTGTGAGATGAACGCTACAACTGGAGAGACGAGAGCTATTGTGGAGGGAGATCTTACAAAGAATCCTGATTGAGTGTCCATTTTGGTACGGTTGCAAGTGAGCCACTGCTGAGTTTTAGCTTAAGCTTTTAAGGTTCGATATAGACATCGTGCATTACGCTTGAGGTAAGTGGTATGTAAGTCAATGGTCGTGTAACCTTGTTAAAGTACTAGAAAATAAAGGTTTTGCCCTGAGGGGATTTTTCCTAAATTACTCTGTCACTAGCTTGCCTACTTTTATTTACACTTTCATGCACATGGGATGATTTTTTTATTTTGGTTTTGTTAAATCTGAGTTACCTAATTGAATAGGTGAATTTGAAAAGTAGAATTGATTGGTATCACAAACCGGGCGCATCGCCGGTTACAAACTGGTATCAGAGCAGGTTTCACTATTTTATTATGAATTCCTTTTTCGAAAAAAGTTTTTATGATATCAATTCTTTTAAACTTTGATGGATCACTTATATAATCGGGTACCTACTTTTGACAGAAATAATTTTGCCTATTGGAAAGCTCGTATGAAATCTTCTTTAAAAGCCATAGACGAGCATGTTTGGTTGTTGGTTAAAAATGGTTGGACTCCTCCCACCGTTACTGTTGAGAACATCACCTCTTTAAAACCTGTGTCAAACTGGACTGAGGACTATTTTAAATTTTTAAATTTTAATTCGCGTGGTTTGAGTGCTATCTCTAGAGTCGTCATTCCCGATGAGTTCCTCCCAATTATGACGTGTACCATGTCTAAAGAGGCATGGAATATTTCGACTTTGACACATGAGGGTACCACCGCTGTTAAAGAATCCAAGTTGCAAAATTTTGCCACCTAATTTGAGACCATCACTATGACAGAGTCTGAGTCTTTTGACAAGTTTTATGTACGTTTTTCGGACATAGTCAACACTAGCATTAATTTCGGTGAGGCAATTGATAACACGCGGGTTATGAAAAAGATTTTGAGATCTCTTCCAAAATGATTCATTCCAAAAGTCACTGTTTTGAACTCAATGGGGAATTTGAGCAGACTTAGGTTAGAAAAGTTGGTAGGTGATCTTCAGACCTATGATTTAGATATGTTTCCACAAACTGTTAAGCCTAAGGGGGTTGCACTTAGGACACAGTCGATATCCAGTGAGGATAAAAGAAGAGAGAGAAAAAAAAAGAGTGTGAATTTGAATCTGATGATGAATCTGACATGGCCCTGCTTTCCAAAAAATTTGAAAAATTTCTCCAGTTTTCAAAACAAAGAACTCCCAATAAAAAAATTTCGTAGAAATACAAAAATAAAGACAAGGCCAAAGAAAGCGATGAGAAAGAAAAAGAGAGTGAGGAGAACCTTGAGAAAATAAGATGTTTCGAGTGTGATGGGAAAGGGCACAAGTCATTTGAGTGTCCCACTGGACTTAGGAGAGATGGTAAGGAAGTTGCCATGCCCGCTACCCTTAGTGATATTGAGAGAAATAGGAGGACAATGAGTCCAAAAAAAGTTAAGTACAAGGGATGACTGTTGCCTTTCCTAGTCGTGTGAATACCTCCACTTTGTCCCACGGTGATAGCATTTACAAGAGCGTCGACAATGAGACAAATGAAGATGAGAGTGAGGTTGAGAATTAAGATGAAAGTGATCTTCGTAAACATTTTCGAGAGTTGTTTGCCGAGACCATGAAAACAAAAAGGTCTAATAGGGATCTAGGTCTTAGGATTTATGTGTTGGAGGAAGAGAATGACAAGTTGAAAAGGGAAAAGTGTGACTTGACCAACACGGTGTCTAGTCTGATGAAATGTGTATCCCATCTCGTGGATGATCTCGAACGAGCACGGGAGGTCCAAGTTCCTTTAGAGAATGCATTTGTGAAGGTTAATGAGATGGGTTAATATCCCGTTTTGAATGGTGGTGAGTATGGTCATGATGGTGCATCCACTACTTTTAATGCACCCGAGCCTATTTCCACTTTGGTGAGTGATTCTTATGGGTCTCCATCTAAGAAAACTCATCCTAAAATTTTTCATAATTAATTCCTAGATCGGCTTATGTTTTCTCCCATTGCAACAAGAAAGGACACCTTAAAGAAATTTTTTTCAAGTTGGGGTATGATCACTCACACTCACCCACCCATGACACCTTGATTGCACACAATGATAGAGAGCTTGCACCTATTCCGGAGCAAAATAAGTCTGTGGTCAAGACTACACACGATTTAATGGAGTTGGTTCAAAAGATGTCACCATCTTTTAAGAACTCCACTGAACTTTCCTGTTGAAGTCGAGACACGTTTGCTAGCATAGGGCGATTTACATGATGGCACTTTTGCATATTTCTAGCATGTACCATTTGTTTTGTATTTTTTTTGTTTTTCTTGTTTTTGGTACTATTTTAGCACTGTCTGCCCATTCCAGGAACTGTTTCTGTGAAATTTTCCCACTGGACAAAACTATATGTCATTCTGAGATATCTGGGAATTTTCTGTTTTCTCATTCTAACGAGATTGCAGCTCGCTCGAGCGAGATCACCTATCATTCGAAGGACATGGCATCTCATTCGAACGACCCTGGAATTTTGTTTGCAGTCCCTTTTTATTCTGATTATATCTATTTGGTACTGATGGGTTGTTTCCGAACAGTGTTTGAAAAAATACAAAAAGATTTTCTTTTTTTTTTGAAACATTTTAAAAACCCAAAAAGAGTTTTGTATTTTGTTTACACCGTTTGTGAATGCACATTTAGGATGACTTAGTCACAATTTCATGCCATATCCATGTGACTATTTGATAGTGTTTTAATACAATAAATTGTGTCATTCATGTGCCTTACAATGTTTTGGAGTTTTTGAAATGCTTTAGTGTTACTATCTACATGTTTGACTCCTTTTGTCCTTTATTGCACATGAGCACGAGTTTATTTTACGTTTTTTCTTGTCAATAACATGTTGGTTGCGTATTTTCATCTCAATTCTGTCTGTTAAAACAAACCAAATGCAATAAAACAATATAATAAAAGGTGTGCATGTTTTCATCATTTGTCGTAAAATTTGTTTGAATTTTGAAAAAATGGAAAAGGGTTGCGAAAGGTTTTTTTCCTTTGCAATAAAGCCACCGTTTAAAAGGACCTAAAAAATTGAGGCATATTTATTATCCGGGGTCCAATGAGGTTTAAAAGAGCCCGAAAAAATTGCATATATATGGGCCAATAGGTTTATTCACCAATGTTTGAGAATTTAGATCACCTCAAAAAGAAAAATATATATTTGAGGTAGTTTGGTTGGAGAATTAAAATGGCAATGCACATCCTCAAAAATCTTGAAAAAGCATGAATAGGTTTTATGACGTTATTGGTGTAAAATCATGTTGAGTTTGATTTGTTGATTTTGATTTAAGAAGATGTCATCTAAATTCAACATTTTTACACTTAAGGATGATTTTGATGTTCATTCGTTAGGAGTACATTTATTCATCTTACACATATGATATGATTGAGTTTTATTTCCTATCGAATTTGTCACACACTATCATTCCGTATCCACAATTTGGATATCTTAATGTTAATTCACGATGTGTGATTTTGTAACATCATTTTTTATTTTTTATAAAAGATTTGAAAAATTAAAAAATAGTTTGTTTGATTTTTTTCATGTGACACCCCGATTTACAGTGACTTAATTTATTCTTTTCCTGTCTATTTCGGGCACATAAAAAGGGGGAGCACGAATTATGATATTATGGGGAGTACTTTGTATGGGGTAGATTTGATTATGCTTTTACTCTGATTTATTTATAATCATTTCAAACTCGATACGTCTCATGGTTTTTGCTTTATCTCAAGTGTGTAGGTACAATTGAAGATTTCAGAATTGCACACCCTGATGAGAAAAGCCTTGAGTTTTGAAAAGTTGATTGTTGAAGACAAGTTTGAAAAGAATGAAGACTTGTTCATTTTTATCTTTCCATTTTATTTTTTGAGAGCGTAGATTTGTATAGGTCATTTTTTATTGATAATTCAGAAAGTTTTTAGTGTGTACCGGCATAGACATAGGGGGAGATTTGTAAGGACATAGTCCATCACATTCAGTATGTCATACACCTCTACATATTTGTCGAGCAATTGGAAAGAACACATCTTCAGTCGACGTTCCAAATTTTAAGTCATCTTCAACAATCATGCCCAACAAAGACGGACTTGGTAAATTGGTAGTTCCATTCTCAATTTACATAAAAAATTTGGGATTTGTTTTATAAAAAATTTAAATATTTTTCCTTTTATGAAAAAACGATTTTGGAATTATTTGAAATGGTTTTTATTTTTCAAAAACATTTTTAATCATAATTTTTTTTATAACTGTTCTCAGATTCATAAGAGCTTTGGTTTCTAAGTTTCCAAATTTCTTAAAACTCCGTAAAGAGAATCTTGAGTTTTGTGCCTAGTCGTTGAAACGAGATACTATCATGTTTGAATGAGACTAGATGTCATTCGAACGACATGAAAGTTCATTCGAACAAGAACACGTTTTGTTTTATACGTCACCGCCTTAAAATTCTTATATATAGGGTGACAGTCGTAGTGTTTTTGTGTGGAGAAAATTCTGTTTTTGATCAGAATACATTTTTGAGAGTTTACCTTTTCTCCAACACATTTTTTAGGGTTCATTTTATTTTCACAATTCATAAATCCCAGAGAGTTTTTTGTGTGCGTTGTTTTGTGGAACCCAAACCTTACTTTGCCTATAGTTCAAAATTGCGTGTCTGGGCTATATGTCCATTTCGGTATGGCTACGAGTGATCCACTGCTGAGTTCTAGCTGAAGCTTTAAAGGTTCGACACAAACATCGTGCATTACACTTGAGGGAAGTGGTATGTAAGTCAATGGTCGTTTAACCTTGTCAAAGTACTATAAAATAAAGGTTTTTCCCTGAGGGTATTTTTCCTGAATTACTCTGTCACTTGCTTGCCTACTTTTATTTACACTTGCACGCCCAAAGGATGATTTTATTTTGATTTTTGTTTTGTTAAATCTGAGTTACCTAATTAAGTAAGTGAATTTGAAAAGTAGAATTGATTGGTATCACAAATCGGGTGCATCGCATCTTACAACAGGGAAGCTCTTGGAATTCTCGTTTAAAACCTGCCCAGGTCGTCTGAACGACCTAGTTCAAACGAGAATTCCAATGAGATTTTTGAGTTCTTTCGAAGTGAGAAGCACATTCGAATGACCTCGTTCGAACGAGAATCCTTGACTTCAAACGAGATTTAAAAATTCATAAATTATATCCCGGAAAAGTTAAAATACTTCTAGGTTGGTCCAAGTGAGAGAAATTGGCCTACGCTAACATCGAGTGGTTTAAATTCTTAGTTAGTAGTGAGATGAGAGCGTGACTACACAAGGGACATAACGGGATAATAGTGCATTAAAGAGAATGTACTTGTTAGAGAGATAAATTGTATGGTTGAAACATTGTGTGTATTAGAGACGATAATACTACATATAAACTTGGGGACTTGGGTTACGTGAATTTCTATTGTATAGAATAAGTTGTGTGTATACTTATTGATTGAACTATTATGTGCATAACATACCTACGTTGCTTGCTATCGAGCGAAGGTTGAGCGTTGTGGACAATCATGCCTTGAGGAGCCTTCGGGTGGGATATTTATTTGTACCACTAGAGCATAGAACCTAGGTATGGACTATCTGTGAGAACGATAGTGATGACTGTCGTATGAGAGCATAAGTATGTGTGTATCCCGTCGTCTTGGGACTATATTCGCCTCCAATATATGTGATTTATTTTGATGGTTCATGAGAGATTGAACCTTTTGCCCTTGATGCAATGAGCAATGCAACGGGAGATGATAGCAGAGTATGCAGACACCGCATCTCTATCTCGGGGTTCAGTATTGTATATATATAAGATAGTGTGTGTGTGTGTGTGTGTGTGTGTGTGTGTGTGTGTGTGTATGTGTACGTATGTATATATATACTTCTGATGATATCTACTGTGTGAATTAAGTAGGTATGATTAATAATAAAAGCTAAAATGAATTAAGTAGCGAACACTTAATTATATTAAACTGAAAGTTCCTTTTCATGCTAAAGAGGAATTGACTATATGTATTATATATTGCGAGGGAAATAAATGGGAACAATATCGAACTGTGATTAGTTATTAGACAGGAAGAACTAGTTAGTGTGGGAATAGAAACTAGTGGGATCTGAAGGTTTGCTAGGCTTGCACATTAGATGAGAGGTGAGCATCTCAAGTGATTAAAATAATCTAACATGAAAAATATATATGCTATTAAATCATTTTAAGCACTTGCTGATTTTAAACTGTTTTCAACTTGGGCTCTTACCTGTTTTCTGCAAATCTCTTTTTCTTGTCAAATTATTTTAGGAGTTCCATTCATTCAAAGAGTTGTATCTGTTGTGGAGGATATAGGACCTTGGTGGTAGATGCCTCTATGTCTATAATTCCTTACTTTTGAGTTATTTTCATCAGTTGGGCATGTCGCCCTTTTCTATTCAGATGTTTTGAGATTATTGATTTAGTTACTTACTCATTTCAGTTCTTGGATTTATTCAGTTAGACTTTTGTATTTAACTTTAGGCTGGAAGGGTTTACTCCAGTCCCTTTTATTATGTCAGTTATTTCATTTCTTATGAGGTTGGATCGGATGGTGAATATTTAGTTATTTCTTTAAATTATTCTATATTAATTGAAAAGATAAATTTTGACATCAACCTTTTTAAATGTTAGGTGGTTAGTGTTTAAATAATAAAATTTTCCACAGTGATGCATAATTTGAACCAACTAGATAGACAATGGCCTCTATTTTGAGGTTTAGGTCACAAAATTAAATGATGAATATGGAATTCATAGACACAAGTTCTCTCATTACCGACTGCAAACCAATGGGACTATAGAAGTTGCTAAAAAAAGCCTCAACACCATCATCAGCAAGATGACCGAAAGTAATAGAGATTGGACCGATCAAATTCCATATGCCCTCTTGGGCTACCATACATCCATCATAACACCCACCAGAGCTACTCCCTACTCTCTGGTATTTAGCATAGAGGCAATACTCCCTATTGAACTTGAAATACCTTTTCTATAGGTTTTTCTCCAAAGTCAGGTCAGTGAATAAGAGTGGCAATGAAACCGCTATGACGAAGGCATCTGCTTAAATGAGATAATGTTAAAAGATCTATATCACATACTAAGTTACCCTCACCATATTTCATATTCATTCAACAAAAAGGTCAGGACTGAGGTGTCCAAAAAGAGATCCTTCCCTCATGGAAATTATATAACCCATTTGGGATCCGAGAGGAAAGTTCAATCCCAATTGGAGTTACCCCTACATCATGATAAAAATCATTTTCAATGGCGCCACTATGCTTACAGATCACAACGGGGAAGAAATGGAGCGTCCAGCCAACTTGGACTGTCTCAAGAAGTTTTTCCCATAGTCTGAACTCTCGTCATGCTACGAATTTTCTCAGGCCCCTTTTATTAAAAAAATATCTTCCTTCCTCTTTACTCAGAACTATGTAGCACCTGATCCTCTCTAAATCCCGTTTGAGAAAAAGAAAAGCTCATAAATTTTCAAACCCACAGAGGTACGTAGGCAGTCCATAATACACATTGGGGAACGTTCCTTTCTATCTCACAAAATGCTATTATTTTCTCCCTACGATAAGGATGGTCTCCCTCATCATTTAAACGAGCAAAAGGATTATGTATGCCTTAGCTATCAGTATATATAATTCCAATAAATAATTCATCAAAGACACAATAAAATACTTCAAAATCATTGCTCTTTTATTGAAAAATTAGAAATATAATAATTACAAGACATATCAGCGATGGGAACGAAAAAATAGCCCACTCCCTTACAAACCCCATATAAATATCACAAAAACCCACAACTTCACAAAAAACAAACACTTACCAAACCAAACACAACCTTCTCACAAACCTCTCAAAACCTACACAAACTTCTTACAAAGCTTCACCACCCCAACTAATACTCTAGACCTTGTCTTCAACTGCCTGACGAACATGTTTCATCATCATATTGCCTCTCCATGAAGGGCCCCAAGAACTCCACTTGTGGTTATAACTCCAAATGCGGTCCATGCGATAATAGGCCATTATAAGGTTGGATGAAACCACGACACCTTCTTCCAAATTATCAAACATTAAAATACATCTCTAACCATTCCTCTCCAGTAGAATCTTCTTCACCACATGATTTCATAACCACTTCAAGTAATCCCCCGATATGAATCTATCCTCCCAAATAGATTGAGATGGTTAGAGACACTATCGTAAGGGTCCCAATATCATCCAAAAGTATTCAGTCAAGTCCTCCATAAGAAAGAAGTTGGTTATGAATGGAGGAACAATTGTACCCCATTCTCTTAGCAAAGAAGTTATCATAGAAAGTTGAAGGAGGTCTGAAAAAGTCCCACCAACCACATGTACCTATAATCTCCCATTTACAAGATAGGATGCAAGTTCCCCCACCACTGTACATACCGGTGAAGATGCAGGGGCCCATTATCAATAAGCCAATTCATTGAGTTCTACGTAATTGGGATGAAGCTGAATAAAGGTTGAGTAAAGAATTTTGGAACCCCCAACAAAGGGAACTCAGGAGGGGCTACTAGGCACTGTCTCTCATACAACCACATGAACAACATAATAGGGCTCCCCCACAAGAAGTCAACCCGACTCTCCTTCCAGACGTCTACTGTAGCTGGACTAGAGTAGTAAGATATCCACAACAATATCATGGCTACCTGATGGTCAACCATTATGTCACCTGTCACCAAAAGAAGCCTGGAAGTCAATCCTAGGGCTATGGTTCCGGAAAAGCCGTTGTCGATAAAATCCCTTTGGTACACGGAATTTATTACTACTGGGAGGACAATATTCCCTTTATGAACCAACGTACGAGAAGCTGAAGGCGAGACATATAGCAATATTGCTAGCAATACCCGAGGGGAACATAAAAAATTCGGCATTGTTGCCTCCACACTTGGGTTAACACCTAGGATAGCAGAAAACTCTTTATAGGTGGGACACACCTCATCTAGGCCGAATAAAAAAATGTTGTCTTCAGGGTACCAGAATTGTATCGTCGTTTATAAAATATTCCATTATATCAGACGATTATGTCATAAGGAGACATAGCGCACGCTGAAAACTTCATAACTAACGTTATAGAGGCACATGGCTTTTAAGCCTTCTAGGTAGGCCGAAAAAGTTTTGGATATCGGAAGTGCCATTGAAGAAGAAGAAGAAGAAGAAGAAGAAGAAGAAGAAGAAGAAGAAGAAGAAGAAGAAGAAGTTGAGTTATGATGATGAAAACCACCATCAAAATACTCTTTTTATACTACAAGCATCCATAAAAGATAAAAAAAATTAGGGATGATGCCAAATTATATAATCCTAAGTACCCAAAAGTACACAGTAAATGAAATCAAAGCTAAGGAAGTGATTTTGTCTTGAAGCTTATGCCGACCGGTAGTCCAAGGGGTATGTCGATTGGCAACCCCCCGTTTTTGGAAATTCTTTACATTCCTCTTTTGTATATAATTTCCAAAATAAATTTTTCGTTTACTTATGAAACATTAACATTCTAGTCTTCCTTTTATTTGTCCCGTCTTATCTTCTCAATAAAACCTCAGTAAAAAATTAAAGTGCATGTAAAGTAAGCCATTAAATCAAGACAACAAAAAATGCATTTATATTAACTTGTAAAAATAATTACATTGTTTCTATAGGTGTAGAAAAGAAGAAAAAGAAAAGATAAATAGGGACACAGCCCCAACCTTTCAAAAACACAATTAAACCCCTCACATTAGGCGCCTCGGTGAACATGCTTCCGTAAGTGACGTACGGTAGACCCTTTACTCCCGTTGTGGGTGTAGGTATATTCTCCACATCATAAATTCAAGACAGCATCAACCATGAGATCGCAAAGTATAGGTAGTCGTAGCCCATCGACATATCACTGTAGTGCATGTTGGGATCACCCTCCATCATCGTAGCCCTCACCTCATCAAACATCTCCTTCACTCGCCTCATATACTCTGGGGGAAATTATAGTGGGACCTCCTCCTCACCCTCCATAATCTTTCGATGACCCTCTCTCTTAGGTACCAAACCGACCCAAACTCGAGCTCCAGGAACCTCCTCATCTATACGTGCATGCTCATAACCCCTGTGTCCCTCAAAGATAAGAGCCATGGGTAGAAGGTCACATGTTTCCCCAGTAAAAGTCAATAGTCTACCAAAGTGAAAACTTTTTAAGCCCTAAAAAAGACAAGGACAAAAAGGCCAACTTGATTACTCACCAGGGCATAGAGCATCGCTCACACATCATTCAAAGATAGGGATTGATTTTAACGCGTGTTTGACTTTCTCCACCTGTACATCCTGGAAAAATCCCCCAACTCTCTTGCCTTCAGGGATACTAACCCGACATTATTCCCTATCACATCATAAAACCAAATCTGCAGAAGATAATACGAAGTTAAAAGAATAAAAATAGAAAGACAATAAGAAAATAAAAGGAAATTGAACCTAAGAATCACCTCCAAAAGATACGTGGGTGCCAGTAAAGTCTATCGATCGCATCGACTGAAAGCATCTAAAGAAACATAGAGGGATGCTAGCATAAATCTCCCCCAATCATAAAAATGGATCTTCGAAATGATCCTCAGGAAAGAAAGAAACCATAGGTAGATGACATCGCCACTCGGCACCACCACAAACCCTCCCAAGAAAAGCAGAATGAATAAACGGGCCACTTACCTCACTTACCTCCTGTCGATCTCATCAATTCGCCTAGATAACAAAGTCTCCTTAGTACAAAGATGTAAATAGAATCCCTCGACACGATCCTCACCCAAGGAAGCCCACACTACCACCTTTTAAACACATAACACCACTATTTGTTAGACCTCACACTATATCCCCATCGGCTACTAAACGTCAAGAGGAGTAACAATTATCTCCACTATTCCCAAATGGAATGTATGGGTCGTATCCCACCACCTCTTACCTAATGCACACAGTACCATCGTGGAAGACGATGTCTCATCCAAAGCCTCAGCCAATGGGCCAAATATAGTAGACTCCTCCATCAACCGAACAGTTGCAGGGAGGTAATCACAAACTTCGTTCATTTTGATCAACCCCCGGGAGCTTATGATTTACGAGGCTATGTCAGCTTACACAAAAATCAAGAAAAACCCTTTATCATCCCAAGGATAAAAAAGAAAAAGAAAAATAAATGAATACAAAGGGTGAACGATTACATAGTTGTTAGGGTTCTTCACCCTCGCAAAATGGTAATATGTAGGCTCCCTCAACAGAACCCTCTCATCAAGCACGGGCTCAAAGTTGTCATAAATATTCTCATTCCCCAAAATCAACGGCACAGCAGTGTGCCATTCCAAATGCTCTCCGTCGTTAATTTCCATCCAGCTATTATTGTTGTGTGAGGTGCCATCCATGACTTATTTGAAAGAAAATATAGTAAAAATTATTTTTTTGAGAGATAAAGTTAGAGATTCAATCGAATGAAGGTGTGAAAAAAATGAAAAGGGTTGCCCCATTTTACTAGGAACTAAAGGGTATGTCGATCAACAGTCCCCCGAACCTGTTTATATCGGCAGTGACCTCTCCCCTCCCCTAAGAAACCCATGACTCCATGCCATAAGACAATAGGCACTTCCCCAGCTATTCCTATCCGTATCCCCCTCAAAATTTCGTTACAAAAAATTCAAAAAAATAAAAAAATTATCCGAAAAAATCATAAAAATTAAAAAAAAAATCCCTGCAAGGTCAACTAGACTGTGGTTCTGAGAAAATCATTATGAAGTGCCGAACCATTTACAAAGTTCTCATCAATACCTAGAAAGATTATAAGCAGAATACATTAGCACTTACAAATCTCTTATCATCAGCATACTCCCCAGCGAAACAAAAATCCAAGTGCGCTTACACCCGCAATAATAACAGCCTCATCAGAGGGGCCAGAATTGGAAAACACTCCCCTTAAATAACTCTTTAGGTTCACAAAATTGACCTAGGTCCGCAAAATTGACCTCGACCTCTGAATTGGTCACCTTAACTCCTTAGGTCTGCAGATTCAACTTCAACCTTCTGAATCGATAAATTCAACGCTTTAGGTCTACATAATTAATCTCGACCCTCTCAGTCGATAATTTTAATGTCTTAAGTCCGTAAAATCAACCTCGAACCTCTGAATGGGTCATGATAACTCTTTAGGTTCGTAAAATTTACCTAAGTTTGTAAAATCATCCTTGGCCCTCTGAATCGATCACCTCATCTCTTTAGTTCCGTAAAATTAACCTCGATCCTCTGAATCACTCATATCAGTTATTTAGGTCCGAAGAATTAACCTCAACCCTCTGAATTGGTCATTTCAACTCCTTACATCCACATAACTAATCTCGACCATTAATATTAGTCATTTCAACTCCTTTGATCCGCATAATTGACCTTGACCTTTTGGATCGGTCACATCCACTCCTTATATCCGTAGAATCGACCTCGATCATCTTCTAATCCTTGAACATCGATGAGGTGTTAATCTTTAGATAACCTTCTCTTATTTATATCTCGTATGTTGAGGGTCTATGTAGATATCCCATCCTATAACCCCATTAAAACACCTCCTTAGGTCCCTAACACTTCTCATCATAATATTAGACCCTAGGTCCTACTCTAAATTGTAATCTGGAGGCTACTGGGTGCTCTCGAGACACGTTTGACCTCAGTCAACTCTTTAAATTGAAAAAATATCATTAAAACCTCATATTTCAATGAATCACCTTTCCAACGATCCATACTATGCACGAATCAACCACACGGTTTGCACGTACTCACCTTTTTACTTTGAGACCTAATCTAGAGGCCATCGGGCACTCCCTAACCCCATTTGACCTCGATCAACTCTCCAAGCTGAATGAATCTCATTGAAACCTCATAGGTCTCTGAATCCCTTTTTGAATGGTCTATACCATGTGCAAATAAGCCTCACAGTTCGCGCATAGTCATAGTTTTATTCCAAACCCTAATCTAGAGGCAATCAGGTGCTTTCGATCCCCGTTTGTCCTCGGTCAACTCTCCAAACTGAGAAAAGCTCATTGAAATATTGTACACCTCTAAATCACCTTTTTAATGATCCATATCATCATGAATCAGCCTCATGGTTCTTGCGTACTTGCCTTTTTCTTCAAAAACACCCTAATTAAAAACCATCGACTGCTCCCGGGCCCTATTTGACTTTGGTCAACTCTCGAACTAGAGATTGGCTCAGTGGATTTTTATAGTCTCTAAATACCCTTTCAACAACCTCGGTCATGTGTCATTCAAACTTACCATTTGCACTTTATAAGAATCAAAATTATTAATGAAGAGGTCGTCTAACTGCTGAAAGTTAGAGATTTTCCCTCGTGTTAGATTATTGTACCGGGTTTATGCTAATGCAGTGATTGTACTAGAGAATGCTTGATAATGAATCTTTTTTGGGGATGAATAAATGTTAGTGACAGATTTTTATTGTACTACATATAACATCAGATTAGTCTTACCATCATACTTTCGGGTCACCATAAGCGATTTTAACTTAGCGGGTGTGGGATAGTCCACGATAGACAGTGTGAACGAAGACCCTTTTCATATAAACTATGTGTAAGGGATTCTTTTATTTATCAATTTCCCCCAAATGAATCTCAATTATCTGAATTGAATCCTTCTGTGGCTGGCCATTCTACTCAACCTTAATGGTAGCAATCTTGGTCGGTTATCGATGAGTTTGTGCTCAGCTCTCTTTTTAGAAAGTTTTCTCATCTCGCTACGATTGTCCTTGATCTAGCTAAGCCTTCTCTGAATTCTCTAGGCCCTCTGTGATGTTGCCAAATTCTTTCCCATGGGCCCAGACGATCAAATGCGAAGCCTTTACTAAATTTTTCCAACACACTTGGCTTCTCCTTGGATAATGACCCTTTATCACAGTAATCGGTTATCTTGAGGGACGAGGTGTCCCTTGGATGATATGACCAGTCATCTTGTTATCCAGAGTGTATGAATTAACCTTCTTTCATTTTGTGAACCCGAAATCATCCTCCTAGGGTTCCCTAGAGCCTATTTTTAGTAAGACAGTTGCCAATCTTAGTAGGTGTAGGCGGCAACATTTCACCCCTCCTGTCAGACGATTCTTTCACAGCTAAGGTGATAAAATCCTCTTCGAGTTTGTTTTGACCATCCTAAAGTGTCTTCTTTAGTTGTTTTGTGTCTTTTTACATCCCCTCTTGGCCCTTGGATATGCTCAGCAAAATTCCTTGAAAATGCCCTATTCCAACAGGACTTGAGGGCGGATTTGTTTCATTTGCACTACTACTTTTTGTGTTGTCTCCCATTTCTAGAATTGACAATTATTTGAATAAACCTAGATTAGGTGTGTGACACAGATGGTGCCAATTTGTTATCTTCTAAAAATGGTACATAGATTTATATGGGTATTAGAAGATTAATACCTATAATAAACTATAACAAATAAATAAATTAACGTCCTAGGTTTGAGAAAGATGAGAGATGGATAAGGACACAAGAGATTAACTTGGTTCCTCCCAATGAGGTGCCTGCATCTATTGGTGGAATGTTTTATGTATTAACCACGAAAAAATGGATGTGTGCTCTCAATAATATATCTAGGTTATTGCGTATGGTCGTAAGATCGAATCTTTTTCAGATATCCATATTATGTGTCCTTGAGTGCTATTTATAGGCTGATTTATGATATGTGTGTGTGTGTGTGTGTGTGTGTGTGTGTGTGTGTGTGTGTGTGTGTGTGTGTGAGAGAGAGAGAGAGAGAGAGAGAGAGAGAGAGGTGGAAGAGGTGGAACACCATTATAAATCAGGCATTTACACTTTTGCCCATACTAGGATACAACTAATAATGTGATAATCACATTTAGCTAAGAATACTAACCCATGTATGGGTAATGGGAGCTATACATATGGCCCATATGTGTGTTGGTGAATAACAGTATTACTTTATCTTGGTCGGCCACCCTGTCGACTCAAGAGATGACATGTCGACCACATTCAGTGAATTAGAAGACAATCATTTAATGACATGTGTTATAATACCATTGATCCATGTCACATCCCGTATTTATAATATATCAATCCCCAATCATGCATTCTAAAATAAATATTTTTAAGAAACTTGCAAAATATACTTCATGGGGAAAAAGAATAAGTTGTGAAGATCTAATTTCTAGCAACTTATCTCAAATGAATGGTTTTATATGGAATAATCAACATTTATGCATTAAGATAACAACACCAACACCCAGTTTTATAAGTAAAAATATATAAGAAGTACTACCGCACTTATCGCAGTTTGACCAATGTTCATAATAAAGAAAACATTATCCATGAAAGGTAAATAACATGGTGAGAATTTTAACCAAGAACATAATATCATATCTCTAGTGTGCAAAAAAAAATAAAATGAACACCATTGAGAGAAAGGTCCAAGATCAAGTTCAATAAAGATAATGAATCATAAAACAAAGACGCAAGCTTCGACTCAAGTGAAATGTCCAACACCCTATTTGGGGATCATTTTTAACTACCCCTTCCTCCCTTCAAATTAAAATTTTGGTTAAAGCATGTTATTTTGTATCTTTAGTGTCACCCAATTTTAGATAGGTGTTAAATATTTGAGACATTTCCATGTTCAAATTACTTTTCATGCGGAAGATATCACCCATTCATTACTAAGATCGAATGTTATTTTCAATTTTGAAAGTTAGCATCTTCCAATCAAAGTTGTAGCTGTAACAACATCTTCACCTGTGATTTTTTATATATAGCATAATCTTTTTCAACTTTCTAAAAATCATGAAAGAAATCCTCACATACAAATATAGAACTTTGACACGCTTTCATAACTCTTTTGAAGCTTTGAACGCTTTGTAGAAGATCAATAATCTATGACATTCATCATACATTCTCATTAACTCAATGCGTACTATGGTGTAAAGTGTAACAAGATATGATAATGTATTCTCAAATTATGAACTTTGTTAAAGTTTATAACACTCGAAAGAAAATGGAATTCATCTCATGAAGCACATGGCATATTCCCAAACTAACAGATAAATGATCAAATAATCGAGTATGTTATATGAAAATATTTCATAGAAGTTTATCATCTAAAAGGAAAAAGTGATTGTAGCAAAAAAAATATTTTTGAATTTTTAGTTGAAAGACATGTACAACCACAAAGGGAGCATTATATATATCAGAATAGATACATGAAGCAAATAATCCAAAATATGTTCCAACAAGCATAATTTGCCAAAAATATCCAATGAAGTTCTAAGATAGTCAACCTAGTGAAAAGCAAGGTTAAGGTTAAGAAATCATGAAAAGTATAAGTATAAGATTAGGTCAAATCCAAGGATAATAAACATATGCAAAGACTATATATCCAAGGTAAAATAAAAATACCTTTAACCTGCATTAGAACAAAATACGCACGGATCCAATAAAAGATCAACTAGATATGACAATCCTATACAAATTTTTTGAAATCCAAAACAGAGTATTCTCTAAGACAAAGTTTTTACAATTTATTCAAGAGCAAATTAGGAAGACAAACAAATCACATATGAGTTATTAATAATGATAAATAACTCACATATGAAATAAAAGTACATAGCTTGGCATAAGATTAAGATATATGAAGGTGAAATGCAAATAAGCCTATGACCATAAAAGAAACAACATCTAGCGTTTAGAGGTGGAGGGAAAAATTCTCCAAATCTTATTACTTTAATTACTTTAGAATTGTCTTTCCTATCCCATACATGATTTACACAAGGTTCTTTTGTGGTTAGGTGAGAGTTGAGGTGCATTTTCTTCACTTTGCCTCTCTCTAAGGTCTTTGCTTTTCTCAAAAATGATTTAATTCATCTTAACCCACATTTTTTCTTTCAAAAGGTTTAGGTGAAAATTTTATACAGTCAAACTCTTTTTGTCTTTGTTGTTCATCATAAAAATCCTATTATTCTTATTATGGTTCAAAGTTAAGTTTGGCTTGATTAAAAAAATTCCTCAAATGACCAACTTTGTGAAAATGATAACATTTAAATGTTTTTAGTATAGTCATTTGGGTTTGGTCTTGGGAACCGCCTTTACAAAATGTTGACATTTCATCAAATTGAAAACAAAATTGTATGGCCTTTTGATGACAATGCGAAAAATAAAGTTCCTTTTAGTTTTTTTATGGTTGAGGCGCATGATTCTTATTATTAATCATGAGGTGGACAAGTTTATCTTTCTTTTCAAAATCATTTACAACATTTTCCTTTTTATCTTGAGTTTTCAAAGGAAGTTTTTCAATGTTTACTATTTCATTCTTAGAAAATGACTTTACAAAAACGGTTTCACTAGTTGAAGCCGAAACATTAAACTTGTCAAAACATAACCCTCTTATATCATGACCTTTTTAGGTTGGAACTAAAATAATCTTCCCCTTCAAATGATTATCAACATATTTCCTTTTATTTTGCGAATTTTGGGGTACACTTTCAATAGGTGTTGTCTCATTTGATGAAGGAGGTTTGACAAAAATGTCTCTCTTTTAGGAATTATAATGTGATATAATGAAAGTCTTTTTTAATATTTTCAATATTTTTTGAAAGATTTATATTGGATTCTTCACAAATTTGATATTCATTTTTAAAATTGTCCACTAAGATGGTTAAATAATCTCTTTCTTTTTATTAATGTGGACAAACATTGATCTTGTTCTTTAGAAGCCTCATTTCGGTCTTTTAACTCATCAAGTAAACCGAGGAGGTCATTAAAGTCAATATCAAGTTCTTGGATTTTAGAAAAAAGGGCATGTCCATGAGCTTCTAAAACTTAAAACAATCATTTTTCTTCATTTTCAAAAGGAAGCGCAAATTTTTGTTTTCTCATTTTCAAGGGTTTTGATCTTCTATAATTAAATATCCCTTTAAAGGGACAATCGAAAAAATGAATGATCTTAACTCTTCCGAATGACTTTTTTTCTTTAAATATTTTTACCTTAGACGATAGAATCCCATTACTTTTCAATAATCTTTTGTACTCTACATAAATCCTTAAGAGGTTTGGAGAATCTAGAAAAGCGTAAATACTCACACCTTTATGACATATTGAGGGGAATTTAGTATCACTTTGAAGGACAATTGTGAATTGACCTATTTTCCAGTATTGGGGATCGATATATTCTCGGATGGGTACGAGGATGCTAAAAAGAAAACATTGTGCGAGAATCTTGAGAAGAGCATAACTGATTGTGCACATCACGTTGGCCTTAATCGGAGTGGAGCTAGTAAGCCCCTTTTTTCCAAATGGAAAAGATATTGGTTTAGGTACTTGTAAGCTTTGTCCAAGGAGAAATCTCGTACGAAGTCCTTAAACAGTTTTGTTGCCCTAGTTTGAAATCACTTAGAAATTTCGTTACCTTATTCCTCACATTTTTTTCTAGGTTTTTATTTCCTATGAGGATGAATGACTCTCCTTGTGAAATCCTCATCCGTCAAGTTATTGGATATGTCATGGAAAGATGCTTCCACTTATTTCAATAATTTTGGGAACATTATATACCTGGTTAGGTCATCTCTAATTAACATTGAGAGAACGCACTGGAGTTTTGATGTAGTAAACATTGGAATACTTATATTTAATGGGTTTTTTTTATTTCAGCATTTCCCAAACTCGAAAATTGATCCTCACTCATTATCTGGCAATATTGATCCTATTGCAGGCAAGCACAGAAGAGCTCTCTTAACTCTATCTTGGATGATGTTGAGGAATTCTACTTCCATCCTTATGAAAAGAAGAAAAGGATGTATGTTTTCCAGTAACTTCATTCCTCCTCCTTAACATGCGTTTAATTCTCTACCTTTTATGGAAATTATATCAAGAAAACCTTTTATTGACACTATGGCTATCATTTTCCCTTGCTTCTTTTCATAATAACTAAGTTATGTTGAGTTGTTGAGTTTTATCGTCCTCAATAAGTAAAGAGGTAGTTAAGCATGAACAAGGTACTTTTTTATCTCATTTTATAACTACTCATCCAGCAGATCCGCTATATGGTAGATCAAATGTAAATGCCATCTATGAGGGTGTGTTTAAAATATTTTGTAAATTGAGAGATTTCCCTATTATGTCATGTGATTACTTTCCCACTACGAGTACATGTTATTTTCTTTGTGCAATGCCAACTATAGAGTATTAAAGCGTGCATTTAAAATATGCCGCGAGAGACTATATTGAAGATATCCCTTCTTCAAATAAGTTTTAGATAAAATGCACGTGCAGGGAGACGTGGCATTATAGTTGAGTAATAACGACTTTGTTAGATTTTCTAACTACAATCATTACGACATTTTTTCACGAGGAGACAATTTCTTCAAAACATCATACTGTGGACATGAACCAAGAAAATTCTTCAAAACATCCTACTGTGGACATGAAGAAAGAAAAATTCAAAACCAAGGTCACACATAAAAGAAAGCATCCTGACTTGGATGTTTATATATTTGTTCCTGCTCTAGGTATGGGATCTTCCTCGCCAATGTCACATGCCCAAACTCGAGCGGGGAACAAGTTGGTGGGAATACTGTACTAGCTAATCAAATAATAAACACTGGCATAACTGGAACAGAATAAAAATACCAAACCATTATCAAGCGAGAGTATGATGCATATAGAAACGGTAACTTCTCAACTACATATCCAAACCACTTCTTCCCTTGTGGACGATATTATTGTTTATAGAACTATTTATAAAGAACAAAGAAAATGGGATATATTTTTACTTGTTCGACAACGTGCTCATTTGAAAAAGATTTGAATATGGAAGTAGTCCTTCTTATGGTTACCGTAGTTCATCTTCAAATGAGATTGGGTCGCTTATAATTGTTAAAGGTCACTTTACTAATACTTAATTTTTTATACCAGTTCACGAGGAAGTGATAGTTGATCTTTGAGATAGTTCTCCTAGTCACTGAGATGACGCAATGCTACCTTATCCTTGAACTACTGCTTCCACCACTTTATTTCTACCTTAAAGCAACTTCCTTGCCACAATGTGGTGAGTTTTCTTTATTTCTCGTGATATTATTTATTACTTCTGCATCATAGTCTTAACCAAGTTTTATTTTTTATATGTTAATTTTTATAGAGAGACCGTGGCCCTAGGGGTGAGCACTTCCCCTTTATTTACACTATCATAGCTCTCCCTATTTGTATTCCTTTTCATCGAAGGAATAACTATATGCTTATGACATCAACAATACTTGATCATGAGGTAAATTTACTTTCCAAGTTTTTATTTTGGTAAAATATCAAGTTGGTGTTTCACCTTTACCAATTGACTTTTATTTTTGAGTTTGAAGCTGCAAGGTTATATAGATTTAATCAATTTCATTGAATACACTCACCACAAAAATATAAATTAGTTCAAGTGTAGATAAATTCCATTTTTCGATGTTCTTTACTAATTCCTAAGAGAGCATGCACAATTATCATGTAAGACGGAGGAAAGCACCAAATTAAACTAGATTTATGATAAAAGACAAATTTTATCCTTTTAACCTACACATGCATCTAGGAGATTTTTGCGAGATGAAATAAACAATCATAACCACAACACCAAATGTATGAGGAAAACTCAAATGGAAAAAACCTCGGACGGCTGGGCCTAGATAAATCCACTCCAAATATGGTTTTACAAAGGGACTCAAAAGACTTATAGACTTGAGTCACTAAGGCTTACTGATGTCGTCTCCTCTACCTCCGTTTGTAGTACACGAAGCTCAAAAAACGTTGCTCAATACATCTCGTGCCTGGGTATCAACCAAAACCCATAAAACATTTCCAATCAAAAAGTATCCAGAGTTCCACCGCATACATCCATGATGAAAGTAATGTAGATTGTATGGAGTTTTTATTCTTCAATTTGATCAATCAAAATGATATATATTGGAGAGAATTTTATAAAAGAAGATGATGAGTATTTTTCTTCAAAGTGTAAGTTATCTTCAAGTAGTTATTTTCGTCCATATTAAAGTAAGAAGTATTGTGGACCAAAACAGTTATTAAAAAAGAATTGCCAAAAATTTAGAAAAAAATTCAAAACTAGAGTAGGTCGTTCGAACGAGCCGTTCGAACGACCTTCTAATGATATTTCAGAAAATTTTGCAAAGGAAGTCGTTGAAAGTTCATTTGAACATGCTCGTTCAAACGAAATTTCAAAGGAAACTTCTAACAAGATTTTAGAAGATTGTGCGAGAAGTTCGTTAGAAATTTTGTTTTGAACAGGTTCGTTCAAGCCAGGCATTCGAACAACTTGGGCAGATTTCCAACGAAAATTTTAAATTTTAAGAAGAGTGAAATGAATTGGAAAATTTTAAAAAAACCATTCTAATTAAAATTTAGTTTATCTCCAACACATAAAAAATATTCAGGTTATATATCTCTTAGGAAACGAGCATGAGGAACTGATTTGATGATGTGTGAAAGACCGGATGCCCAAATTCTTCATGGTTGATATATGAATGACTCTATAAAACCCAAAATGTTTTTTCCAGCGGAATATATCCAATACTACAAATGACTCAATTGAAAATTTGTCCTTTCAAATTTTCCCTTTTGGTTATTCTAGGACAAAACATAAAATAAATAAAATACAAAAAAAATGACTCTGAATTTGCTAAGCCAAGCCGCCAATACGATCCTAAAGCCCATTCCCAAAACCCAAAAAAAAGGGACAGATTGACTCGACTGACTACTAATATGCATGGTTGAAAGTAAGCGATGTATCTGCAACTGAAGGCCTACACACATGAAACATTAAAGACATAAAACGTATGGGGAAATAGAGAGATTAAATACCACAAATTTTAAACTCCACCAAAACATGTTCTCCCCCTTTTTATCCAGAAAAAACAAAGGTATAGAACTAACATGTAGTGTTAGTGAGATAAAATGATAAAATGAAAAGTAGGAAAAGATCCATAATAAATAAGCAAAGCAATTAAAACATTCCACGAGAATGATAACATAGCAAAAACAAGCAGTGATTCTCATTAAAAATTAAAACTATCAAGTGCTAACATAAATGTACCAATAACGAAACATACTGAATAAAGATGGGAATATAAATGACTGGTACAAGTGAGGTATATATATAAATAAAACGAAAATCGCTCTCTCATAAGTACAAAAATAAGCAATAGAATCATCACGGAGCTGGAGCAACAGGTGAGGGGTCGTCAGGAAGCGATCCGATACCGGAGGAGCCCCCACCACGACTCATCTCTATACGGAAAATCTCTTTAAGATGCTTTATAAAGATGGAGTCTCTCCTAGCTTAGGCCTCATCTTGACGTGCATGTGCCTCCTCTCAACGCGCCTGAGCCTCTTTGGCTATCTGACGATCCATCTACATGGTGAGTAAACATTCCTGTAAAAGTGCCTTATCCTTGCGTTTGTCATCCTAAATATGCTCACCTTGCATACGCACATACCTAAAATACTCCAACTAAATAGGTGGGTGAGGACGAGAAAAAGAGGGTCTAGAGGGAGTGGGAGTGGATGATGCAGAGTGAGAAGAAGTGGACTGAGGATACCACAGGGACGGTGACTGCAGGAGAGACCAACAGAGGAGATATTAATTCTCTAAAAATAACTGATCGAAATATCCGAGGGAAGGAGGCAGCATCCAACCTCAAGGCAATGTCTAATAATAATAACTACAAAAGGCAAAGCTTGCCTAACGAGGCCAATAGGATTTACCTTAACGTCTTTAAGAACACCAAAGATGAAGCGGGGAAGGTCAATAGCGGCTTCAATGCTAATGGCAAACATTAGGTCCACGTGAGATCTTGAAGTTTGATGTAACACCCTCGACTTTTGGAGACTGAGAAATTTAATTTTGGAAAATTTAATTTAATTAAATTGGAGAATTTTAAAATTTGGGAATTTAAGTCCAAAAATAGAGGACGTTTCAAAGTATTCCGGATGATATTTTTGAGGGTACCATCGATCCCGGAAGGGTCGAGATAGTCAAAATGACTGTCATTGGGTCTTATTTCGGCTCCGGAATGTTTTTAAGTTGTTTTGACTTGTATTGGAGTCAACGAGTCATTTAAAGTGTGTATTAACATTTAAAACTGGGTTTGTTGTTTTAAAGGATTTAAGGCTTACGGATCAAGCCTTTCTCATTTAGAGAAAGAGAGAAAAAGCCCTAGAGGGAGAAAGAAGAGAAAGAAGAAAGAGAAGAAGAGAGAGAGAGGAAGAAAAAGCTTGGGATTTCCGGCCCAATCGCGACATCGAGGATGATCCAACCTCTACAAAGCAGAGGCAAGTGTTTAATCTTGCTAAATAGCTATTTGTGTATTTTATTTCATAAATTGTGGGGTAAAGAATGGTTTTTGGGTATTAATGTCAAAACCTAGATTTTAGGTTTAAATCTTGAAATCATTGATTAAATATGGAATTAATGACATAGAAATGGTTGGGATCAACTTTGGGTTGGTTAATGGGTTTAAAATCATAAATTGTTGAAGGTTTAAGGGTTATAAATGGAAATTAAGGGTTTAAAACTCGTGGGTTTTGAAGATGCAGATGAAACCTTCAAAAATTGCAGGTCCGAATCGATTCGCCCCCTCTAGCGAATCGATTCGGTTTGGTAAAATTGGCAGGTCTGCATTGACCGAATCGATTCGGACCCCAAGCCGAATCGATTCGGCCTATTGCAGAAGCCCAGGTCTTTGGACCCGAATCGATTCGCCTTGGAGGCCGAATCGATTCGCTAGTCCGAATCGATTCGGAACAGGGCCGAATCGATTCGGAAACAGGGCATTTTGAGGTATTTTTCTCCATAGTGATTTCAAACCCTTTTTGTTTGGGTTTATTGATTCGGGGCCTTCTCTTATGATGTAAGAGATATGTTCTTGGAGACACATAAGGAGTTTCTCACACATTAGAGTTTTGGGGACTCCTTAGGGTAATTTGGGAGAAATGTATCCATGTATGTATTTGGAAGTTATGTATAGAGATTTTGGGGGAAAACCCTTTGGGATTGGGAATCCTAATTGTAGATTAAAAGTAAGTGTAGATGTGATGTGAGGCTAAGAACTCTTAGAGAGATCTTAGATTAGGGTATTCACAAAAGTGATCGAACCATAGTCGAAATCGAGGGAAATGAGATTATTTGCTGATTGATAGAATGAGCTTGAGACTGATAGACTATTAGTTATATGTATACCGATAGTCAAAATGATTACTAGATTCTTTAATGTACTCGGAGATATAGATGATATGTGTAGTGAAAGATTCCTACACAAACTCTTGGGTGATAGCCCTAATGTTGAATATATATAGGTATAGATATATACATATGGTTTTGAGAGACTATTCATCATAGGAAAATGATCGAATATGTTTCAAGTATGGGATTATATTCACGTATCGAGGTAAATTAAAGGAATGGTAGTGACGGCTTGTATATCGAGGACTATGTATACTTATAGCCAGGTATATATATCTTATACATATGAACGAGGATTAGTTTATATATATAGATAAGGATATGTGAATATGTGTTGATATATATATATATATCCGTATGTATATAAATGTATGGATATATTTATGTTATGAACATACATGGTATGGTTACTTAAACCGTATATGGTGGTTTATTATTTGATCCTATAATTGGATCATATGGATGTATATATATTGTGCATGTGAATAATACATATACTTAATTGGTTAAGCATACCCCGCTCATGCTATCATTGGGAAGTTGCGCGCGTAGAGGGTGAGCATCCTGGCATATAATGCAGGGTGTGGATATTCCCCAGGTCATAGTCGTCCCTTGTGATTATTATACATATAGATATATATTTTTTGGGATGAGACGTGGTGGGTATGTTTCGTCTCATTGCCGGTTGGAACTATGACCGCTTCCCGGGACGTCGTGTGCGTGTGTTTACCAAGAGATGGGTGTCGTTTAGTCCCACCATGGTGGCCCCAGTATTGCTACGTGAGCCGGGCACTGGGAAGATGATAGCACTGATGCAGTTTATCGGCGATATATATAGCCGGGTATATTATGTGCATGGCCTTGTACATCATATGTAGTATGTACACTTGGCTATTGGATTTATGATGATATATATACGGTTAGAAATAAATACCTATATATATATATATCCTATAGATGAAAGGATATGGACTTTTATGAAGTACATCTTAGATGATCATGGTGTACTAGATTGATGGGGGTTGATGTATCGCACATAAGGTATTATTCGGTTACATCATCCCAAGGATATTATTGGAGATTCTTTTATTTTATCTTACTTGTTTTCTTTCTTTTCTTTTCTTTCTTTCTTTCTTTAGGAGTTAGTTAGTAGTAATGGTAGTATTAACTTGTATGTTGAGGATTATGGATCTCTAGGATCGACATTGCCCAGGAGTAGTGTAACGAGGTGGTTCCTTGTTTGGATTTCGCTTTGCGAGACACCTCACGCACGAAACGCAGTTCCATGTCGAGATTTGAGAGAAGTAATTCCATAGGTGGCATCTCGGATCTCTGATCTTGACCTTGTCAGGAGTAGTGTAACGGGGCGGTTCCTTGTTTGGATTTCGCTTTGCGAGACTCCCCACGCACGAAACGTAGTACAATTTTGGGATTAGAGAGAAGTCTTGCCAATATTCCATGTGCATATTATTAAGTATATTCATTCTTACGCTTTTAGCCTATATAGGTATGTATATATATGTGTATATGTATAGGGGTAATGTTTTAAGAATTATGATAATTATAATTCATGAGATTATTAATCGGAATTCATTAAGCCTTTTATGGCATAATTGTTGTAATCATAATCTAATATGATTAGAAATGGATGGATCCTTAGATTATGACGGGAAGGTAGTTCTCGTGGATATAGGCTAGGCCTGATAAGTTAGGTTGTCCTAAAATAAATGGGGGTAATTTAACTAAAATTTGAGGACGCGAATAGGTGTGCGCCTTTAGATGAGAGGTGAGTTGGGGTTCCACGAGAGTGCGGTCTCACTTATTTATGAAATTAAGTACACCGGTATTTATTATGCACGGTTAACACACTTGCTAAATATTTTACACATTCGGGGCTCTAACCCGTTTACTTTTCTCTCCTCCTTGTATATATATATGTTACCACAAGTATCCTACCGCATGGATGCCGGATGACCTTCTATCCTGAGTCTTGGGAGCCGTGACAGGTGCGGACTGTTGCGGGATGTTTCATGTAGCCGCTTCCTACTTCTTTAAAATTCTAGGTAGGATTCATGTTGTATATCGGGTTTGTACCCAAGGGATATTTATATATATGTTTATATTCATTCCATTTCAGTTATTGTATTTGCTGTGATCCGACAGCTTATTCGGATCTACTTTTCGTAGTACATTCAGTTGTATTTAATTGGTTCATTTTATTTATTATAGTTCCTTCCTGCATCTCTCCTATTCATTAGTAGTTTTATAGTGTAGGGTTGTTGTATGTTGCAAGTTTTAAATTTTTATAACATCTCGCTTGTATGATTTCGGGTAGTTAGTCCTATATTATATAGTACCGTTAATTGATGTTGAGACTGGACCATCTGGAATTCCTGATTTAATATAGTATAGGGATGGCCACCCGTTATTATTTTAAGCGGAGTGTTACATTTGAGTGGAGTTGGCATGAGGTAAAAGTCATGCACAAACAATCCAGTTAAGAATCATAAAATCAAGATGGATATTTTTATGAAAAATGTGTGACACCCCGCTTATTAAAATAAGAGATGGCCAGCCCGCTACTCCAATAAAAACAGGAATCTTAAATGGCCCATTCTTAGCATCATTGTCGCATAATAATATTACGAGACAACCACAAAATATTTTTAAAAATAGATGTCATATATAATTTTGTAAATTTGATAAAAGAAATTTCAACCATCCAATTTATCACAAAAGGTTGATATATATAACATTTTAATAACAATTCTACAAAAACATAACCGAATAAGTTGTCGGTTAACAGACTAATACAAAAAGGTTACACCAAGTATAAAAGTAGATATGAATAATAAACTTGGGCAACACGCTCGAATATACATACGGATCATAACTAGAATATCCAAAAGAAATTGTTGCTTCTATTACAAAAATCCTACAACATTCGCAAAATGCCATAGCTCCTTTACACTGGAAAGGAAGGTCAAAGCGGGCGCAAGCACCTGAACATAAGTAAGAACCACACAAGAAAAAGAAATATAAATGGGTCAGGGCCCGGTTTGATATGATATACACGTGAATAAAATGCATAACAGTTATGAATGCCAAATTAATAAACAGGTTAAATTCGCTCTTCGCTCAAAGAATCATCATCACCCCTCTTCTAAGTGCACATCCTAACGCGTACAATTCATTTTAAGGTAAACTACCCGTCTACTTAATAGGATTAACCTAACTCTATTCAACATGCCTAGTTCACCAATTTATAATAAATCCTCACAAAACAATTAATCATTAAGGATCATATGTTATTAAAGTTGGTTCATAGTTTCATTTAATCATTCATATAAAATACCATTTTTGTAGGAACAATTATAATCATATAATAACGGTTTTAAGACCATCCTTCTGGGAGTCACCCCACTGGATGAGCCCCTAATTGCTATCATCTTCCAGGGCCTATATTCATGACCACCTGGGTACCCTAAATCACAACGCATGGGAAGCGACCATACACCTTCGATAGTGAGGCATAACCATACCCAGAATTACATCACTTCGAATATAACAATTATACAATGTAATAACTAGTACTATGGCCTGAGGACTATACTCTCCCTGCCTTATTAGCCAGTGAATTCACCTCTTTCGTGTAACTTCCCTTATGATAGCATTTAGAGAGGTATGTATCAATGTGCCATATTCATAAGATATTTTAGTTAAACATACAATTCTTATTTCCAAAACCATATGTACATAACGAATTTTAGCTACAAGGTATAGACACTCCCATACTAGCCCCCAATGGTCCAAAATGACTCAAAGTGACCCTACACTAGTCCTACACTCATTTACTAGATGAAACGAGACATTATGCTCTTATAACTAGTCCCCGAATGAAGCCCGGACACCCCCTTACTATCTTCTGGCATTGCTCCCCCTTATATGAAGTCATAATACTCTTTAATACGTCATATGAGAAGGTTCCTAAGCTTTAAACCCAAAAGAAAAGGACTATAATCAAAGTTGGAAAAGTTTGGCAAAACAACATTATTTTCAAATCGATTCGGCCCAGCCGAATCGATTCGGTCGAGAGAACTAAACTTCATGTTAGTTTTCCGAATTGATTCAGTCTTCCAGAATTGATTCGCTAACTCTGACCTGTAGCCTACCATTTTAGCGAATCGATTCGCTAGGGCAGAATCGATTCGCCTGGGTCGAATAGCCGAGTTTTGGCTACGGGTTGTTATGAACCCTAAATCCCCAAATCTCTATTTCTTCCATCTAAACCCTACCTCATTAAACCAAACCATCTACGAACTACTCCACATGATATCTAAATAATCGAATAACTTCAAATCAAGTCTAGATCCTATATTCTAAGATTTAAGCAGCTAAATGGTCAAAATCCAAAAAGGGTTTAAACTCAAGAACACTAACCATATATACAACTTATTCAACACAATCATAAGTTTTTGCAAGTTAGAAAACTTGCCTCAAGATTGGAGTCTTATATTTCTTCTCGTTGATACGATTCCAAGCCCAAATCACCAATTCTCACTCTTTTCTCTTCTTTCTCTCAAGCTCTGTCTTCTCTCTACTTTCTAGGTTTAAAACACACTAATGAGCTTTAATTGCTCTTGCATGAGTAAATACTCAAAATGTCTCAAATACATTAAGTCCAACATTAAATGCTACTACATACTTAATATGACTCGTAACATCATATTTAAGTCATAACTAGCCAAAAGTACCCCGAAACCCAAAAACACACCCGACACTTATTTTGACTATCTCAAGCATTCCCGAACTAATCGTGCTCTCTAAATTGACAACCAGTATATCGTTCATTATTTCCTATTCCAATGTCATATTAATTTTCTAATAATAATCCGATTGGAATATAAATCATAACTATAGCTTAAAGCACAATGACTCAACATAACATAATATTACACTATTTACATTCACGTAACGGTAAATATGCAATACTCATAAATTTTAACTCTTAAATTACTTAAATTAATATTTGCTTCAATTTCCTTTATCTTATATAACTAACCCACATGGTAATTTAATATAAAAATAATTACTCAAAAGTAAGGGGTATTACAAAATGGTGACTGTACCGGCCTGGAAAAGTCGACATGCGGTATTCATAATGAGGTGTGTCTCAGGGCACGAGTCATTTTGCCATGGGAATGTGGGATTGTTGACGCGAGGCAATCGTACAAAATGTGCAATGGATTCAGGTGTAATAGTGATTTCTCTACTGTGGACAACTGATAAAAGTCCAGGTTAAACATCTCGCATACCAAAGAAATATTCCCTAATGAGACCGGGGTAAACAGGGTCGGTAAGGTTGAAAAGGGTATCCCAACCCATGTCAGAAATCCAAGATGAGACTATAGTGACAAAAAGAGAGGTGAGATCGACTACTTTTTCGCGGACAACTGCACGGGTGGCAAATCCCTGAGTTTGGTACAAAGTTTGATTATCAATGGTTCGCCAACGCAGTCAAATGTTAGGGATGGAAGCATCAACGGAAGTGTTCTCATCAGAGGAGGAAGAGGATGAAGAACGCTCCTCAATGGATGCACGGATGGGACAATTGTGTCGACCACGGTTAGGCATATTTAGAGGAAACAATTAAAACCCACCCATATGACAATACAAATTAAATCACCAAACACCATCTACATAACCAAAATCAGCAAAAACCCAAACTCCAATAGCAGTAGGATAAATATAGATATTGCGAGGAAAAAATATTAAGTGTAATGCCATGAAATTATTGAGAAAAATTTAAACTTTGATTAAATGACAAGATAATTTCATGATAATAACACTTAACTGGGGGAAAAGAAGAGAAAAAAATATACGATGAAAATATTTATAGATTATAGCCCCAACATAATAGACTGGGAGTACATGAAATGGGTAAAAGAAAAAACAAATGTTTGAAGTTGTGAATAGAACCCAAATCATGCAACTCTCGATCTTACGAAAATCAAATGGAAGAAAGAAAAAAAATATTTGAAATGAAAACTCCTCAAATCGTGTAGAAATGGAGAGAGATATGAACAGCTACTGATGAAGGAAATGAGTTAAAGGTAGAAAATGGGTAAATGGTAATTGAGGGTTGAGGAAATGGAGAGAAAGGGAGAGTGGGGAAGTCGATTATGGGGAATATGGGAAATGTGGAAGAGGAATAGGTAGGAGAGAGAAAGAAGTGGAGAAAAATGAAGTAGGAGAAAATCTGAAGAAACAGCCCAAATATAACCCAGGTCATTCGAACGAGTGAATGTCGTTCGAACGACTTCGTTGGAACCAATTAGAAAATAAAAAATGTATAAAGGTCATTGGAATCTCGTTCGAACGACAATGTTTGAACGACATACGAATAAATATCAAACAAAAATATAGAAAATTTGGGGCAAATTTTCGTTAGAAGTTTCATTCGAACGAGTTTTCTAACAAAAAAACAAACCTTTTAAAACATCTAAAAATTAAAAAAAAAATCTAAAAACTGACTTAGAAAAGGCCTGTGAAAGTTATAAACTCACCAAAATATGATTTTTAAATATCTTAGGTAGTGTAGACATATTCGAACCATGGGAGAGAAATTGAAGGGGTGTGAACAATACGAGGGATCATGACCTAAGACAACGCATGAGTGCAAAATGAAAAACTGCATATTCTCACAATGTACACTCAAGTATGCCTTGTGACAGAAAGGAGGAATACAAATGAACACTATCCATAAGACAAAATACATAGAAGATTGATGATTCTCATGCCAATAGCATCACAAAACAAAGGCAATATAGATTATTTGTGCAAAACCATTGATCTTCAACATATATCACCCATCAAAATAAATTATGATTTAGTATGAATTTTCTTTTTGAATGAGCAAAAATGCTTTCAACAATTTCAAAGACATTGGTTGTGGCTACCTTTTGATGCCATAATTTTATAAGCTCTTTTTTATGCAAATGGAGGTTATTCACGCAAAAACATTTCTTTTTTCGCAGCTCGAGCCCATTGCTAATCACAAAATAACCGGATAAATATTATTTTTCATTTTTCAAATTCAGGAAATGGTTTTACATGCACAAAATCTATTGCTTAAAAAATGATGTGATAAAATTGATAAGACAACAGCGCACCTCACCTAGCGTATGCAAAGGACAAGGATATCCACAAGATTCCGCGAGGGGTGTGTGCAAGTAAGGCAATATTACGAGGAAATCATAGAGAAATATATCATAAATAAGCATCAATGCACAGAAGTAAGACGAAGTCTGGATTAGCAACTCGTCTAAAGCCACATGGACATGTAATGAGATAGAGATCCGAAAACATTATACACATTACCAATAGTCAAAGATTTATGAAAGCATTTCTAACCTTTCCCCCCTTTTTTGTAAAAAAAAAATGAAAATATTTTTAGAATTTGTTTAAAAAAATATCTACAAAATATAATCTAGTTCATAGGTATAAAGATAGAGATGAAACACAACCTAAACTAGATGAACGAAACCGAACTTAATCAATGGAGCAAACCCCAATGGATTTCCTAAGGTTTTCAAACCTAAGGGCTTCTAGAGGTTTGGTAAAGATATCGGCCAATTGATGATCAGTGCCTACAGAGCTTAAGGAAATGATTTTCTCTTCAACTAACTCTCGAATTAAGTGTTCTCGAATCCTAATGTGCTTTATTTTAGAATGTTGAATTGGATTACAGGAAATATGAATTGTACTCATATTATCGCAATAAATATTCATTGTACCTTGTGGAATACCGTAATCCTACAACATTTGTTTCATCCAAATGAGTTCGGTACAACAACTCTCGGCGGCTATGTAATCGGCCTCCGCCATGGACAAAGAAATAGAATTTTATTTCTTACTCATCCAAGAGACAAGTGCACTACTAAGATAGAAACATACTCCAAAAGTTCTTTTGCATCCATCAACATCTCCTTCCCAATCGACATCTGAATATGCTAATAGACAATCATTAGTGTCAAACGCATACCAAATCCCAAAGGAAAACGTCCCACTAATGTTTTTAATGAAACGATTAATAGCAAGTAGATGAGACTCTTTTGGGGCATCTTTATAGTGAGAAAAAACTCCTAAACTGAAGGAAATATTCGGACGACTAGCAGTTAAGTAGAGTAAACTACCTATAAAACTAAAAAGAGTGTGTTCTGCAATCTTTCCTTCGGTGTCCTTACTAAGTTTGATCGACGAACTCGTTGGAGTACCTGCATGCTTAGCGGATTCTAGATTAAATTTCTTCACAAGATCTTTTGCATACTTGGTTTGGGAAAAAAATATCCCGCTATTGAGTTGACGCACTTGAAGACCTGAAAATAAGGTAAGCTCATCGACCATACTCATCTCAAATTCATCTTGCACTTCTTTTGAAAAAAATTGAGTATGTTTATCACATGTAGATCCAAAAACTATGTCATCAACATACACTTGGGCAACTAAGATCGCATTCTCATCTTGACAAACAAATAATGTCATATCTACTCCCCCTCTCAAAAAGCCATGAGAAAGGAGATAAGAAGTAAGCCTCCCATACCAAGCACGGGGTGCTTGCTTCAAACCATATAAATCTTTCTTCAAGAAGAAGATGTGATTAGGATACTTAGGGTCCTTAAACCCTTCAGGTTGTTCAACATAGACTTCCTCCAGAATAATGCCATTTAAAAAAGCACTTTTGACATCCATTTGATACAGTTTAAACTTAAGGTGACATGATATGGCATGTAAAAGACGAACCGACTCTAACCTAGAAACTGGAGAAAAAGTCTCATCAAAGTCAACACCTTCTATTTGGGTGTATCCTTGTGCAACTAACCTAGTTTTGTTACGAATAATGACACCGTTTTCATCCATTTTATTTTTAAAAATCCATTTGGTACCAATGATATTAGTATTACTAGGCTAAGGAACTAATTCCCAAACATCATTTTTCTTAAATTGAAACAACTCTTCTTGCATGGCATTTATCCAATATTCATCTTTTAGAGCTAGCTTCGATTTTAGAAGTATAACACAAATAGTTAACTTTATTTTCCAATTGAGCCCTAGTCTTGACACCTAATTCGGGATTCCCTATAATTTTGGAAGGGTCATGACTTTTACGAACCCATGGAGATGGATCCTTTTTCTCAATGGTGGGATCCACCAAGTCAATGTGAGACTCAATGTTTTCGGCACCGGTAAGAGCATCACACTCACATGAGAAAACATCGTCATTATCAACAAATTTGGTCGGTGCATCGTCCTTTATGACTACATTTGTTGATTCCATGACTTTTTAACTCATTATGTTCTAAACTCTAAAAGATCTATTGTTTTGAGAACACCCTACGAAAATTACTTCAACACTCCTCGAGTCAAATTTACCTAAAAGCTCTTTGTCTCTAAGGATGTAACAAGGGCTACCAAAGACTCTAAAATAGGCTAAATTGGTTTATTTCTAGTCCACAATTCATATGGCATTTTATTTGCATTAGGACGCAAGTATACCCTATTCACGGTGTGAAAAGCGGTGGTAACTTCTTCTACCCAAAACCTATGAGGCACATTCCTACCTAAGTGCATAGATCTTGCCATTTCTAGTATCCTTTTATTTTTTTTCTCTCGACTATACCATTTTATTTTAGTGTTCGAACGATAAAAAATTCATGCTTAATTACAATTTCATCACAAAAGGCATTCACACTGGATTCCATAAATTCAGTTCCATTATCACTCCTAAAGTGATTTATGGCAACACCGTACTGATTTTGAAGAACTATAAATTTAACCGTTTGAAATTTTACAGGCTCAGATTTTTCTCGTAGAAAACCTACTACAGAGTACTTGAAAAGTCATCCACCATCACTAAGATATATCTCTTTCTTCCTAAACTCTCGGTACGAGTGGGACCCATAAGGTCCATGTGTATCAATTTTAAGACTCGAGAGTTAGTTATTGAGTTAAACTTCTTATGTGGATTTTCCATTTTCTTTCCAAATTGACAAGGCCCACAAATTGAGGAGGTTGGTTTTCCTAAGGATAGTATGCCTCGAACTAGATATTTTCTCATTGGACGATCAAGATCTCTAAAGTTTACATGACCTAATCGTTGATGCCAAAGAACGAAAAATGAGACTTTCACACTATTGCAGACGAATGAGGACTTTGGAACGATTCCCTAGCAATTATCACTAGTCCTCATGCCTTGTAAAATAGCCTCACCCGATTTATCATAAATGGTGCACTCAGATTGACAAAATTTAGCATCAAAGTTTTCATCACATAACTGGATAATGATTATCAAATTAGCCTTGATACCATCAACATAAAGAACATTTTCAAGTTTTGAAAATCCAAAAATTTCAATGGACCCTCTACCCATAATTCGAGATTTACTTCCATCGCCAAAGGTGACCTTACAATCTTTATAGTTTTCAAGAGTGGTAAACAGAGATTTATCACTTATCATATAGCTCGAACATCCACTATCAAAGTACCATTGGGAGTTATTTTGAGCTTTAAGAGAAATATGAACAACAAAATATTTGTTGGTCTTATCCTTATTAACCAATGCTTGAGTTGTGTTTTTCCCTTTGTTGACTCTAGTCTTTTGGTTCGAATGATTTTCTTGGTCCATAGAGAACTTTAGAAACTTTTCCATTAAATCTTTCTATGTATTAACTAGATACTCAACTTGGTTTTTAATGCTAGCTAAGGAGCTATAGTGTGGACTAGAAGTTATAAAATAATAATTCTTCCCAAGCTTGTAACAAAAATCTCTAAGGTGACCCCTTTTGTGACAATAAGTAAACACATAGGGTTGGTTTGGAGTCACTTTTATATATTGCTTAGGCGGACTTCTTTTAGGTATATTAGGTTTTGGAGGGTTTGTTTTAGTAACAAACTTAGCTATGGATTCATATTGAATATTAGGTGACTCACCTTCTTCATATCCTATACCCTTTCTCTCTTGATAACCTTTCTCCTTATATCCTAAAACGGGAACTAGAAATAATTTTCCCATTCTTCCTGAGTTATCTTTGAGTGTGACTTTGACTTCCCAAGAGGACTCGAGATCTTTCTCATATCGGACAATTTTTGCTTCAAGAGATTTTCTAATCTCCAATGATTCACGAAGATCTTTATTGACACATGTTAGGGAATCAATCAAATCACATTTTTCTTTACCTACCAAGATAAGCTTCTCACAAAGAGATATCTTAATCGCCTCGAGTTGACTAACTAAAGCATATTTCTTCTTCAAGCATTTTAACTCCTTTTCTAACATTAACACCTTAAGTGTTAATCTCTTATTTACCTTTTGAATACGCATGGACTCGGTGTAAAACTATGAATAGGATGGTTGTAACTCACTTTCATCTACATCACTAATTTCTGATTGAGTGGATACATCCTCAAGATCATGCTCTGAATTATCAACATTAGGATGTGACTCACTTGAATCACTAGCATGACTTTCCATAAAGGCAGTGAAGTTGTTTCTAAAAGGGACAAAATCATCGGAATCCTTAGACTCCATCTCACTATCTCTAAGAGTAGCATTATAAACGGCCTTTTCTTTACCTTGTCTCTTAAGCTTAGTGGGGCACTCATACGCTCTATGACTTCATCCCTCACACTCAAAACATCTCTCTGAGTCATCATTGTTAAGGTTGTCTCTTTTAAAGTTGTCATTTTTAAACTTCTTTGGATATTTATTATTAAAACTTCTACATTGCTTGTTTTTGTTTTCCTCAAACTTTGGTTTTTCAAATTTTGATTTTTGCTTTTTGAACTTAAGAAATTTTTTAATTTTTTTAGCAAATAAAGCTATATCATCAGGATCGATATTGGACTCATCGGATTCAGACACTTCTTCTTTCTTAACTTTTAAAGCTAATCCCTTATCTTTATTCTTGTTATATTTAGGAAACATGTGTAATTCATAAGTTTAAAGATCACCAACAACCTCTTCGAGTTTTAAAGTATTTAGTTTTCCTAAAGAATTAATAACTGTGACTTTCGGGATGAAACGCTTAGGGATACATCCAAGAATTTTCTTGACTACTCGATCTTTGGGGATTTTATCACCTAAGTTAAAGGAAGAATTAACAATATCAGATATACGCACGTAAAATTCATCAAAAGTTCCAGTTTCTTTCATGGTGATGGTTTCAAATTGAGTAGTCAAATTTTGAAGATTAGAAGATTTAGCAACACTCGTTCCCTCATGAGTAACTTGGAGGATATTCCAAGCCCTCACGCGTCATTATACGATGAAACTCATTGGGAGTTACAGCACTAAACAAACATTTATACCTTTAGAGTTAAAGTTACACAATTTCAATTCATCCTCACTCCAATCCTCTACAGGTTTTAAAACAGTTTCTTCTCTAACAACAATAGTAGGAGGAGACCATCCTTTTTCAACAGCACAAACACATTCATCGATTGATTTCAGTGAAGATTTTGTACGAGCTTTCTAATAGGTATAATTTGTTCCATCAAACATAGGATGTCTGTTCAGTGAAAAACTATCCATATAACCTCCAGGATTCATCTAAATAACTTTTAGAGACTAGCTCTGTTACCAATTTGAAGTCGCAAGGTTATATAGATTTAATCAATTTCATTTAATAAACTCACCACACAAATATAAATTATTTCAAGTGTCGATAAATTCCAATTTTAGATATTCTTTACTAATTCCTAAGAGAGCATGCACAATTATCATGTAAGACAGAGGAAAACACCAAATTAAACTAGAGTTATGATAAAAGCCAAATTTTATCCTTTTAACCTACACATGCATCTAGGTGATTTTTTTTGAGTTGAAATAACAATCACAACCACAACATCCGATGTACGAGAAAAACCTCAAATGGTTGGTCCTAGACAAATCCACTACAAATATGCTTTTACAAAGGGACTCAAAAGACTTACAAACTTGACTCACTAAGACTTGTTAATGTCGTCTCCTCTACCTCTGTTTGTAGTACGCGAAGCTCCAATGCGTTGCACAACACATCTCGTTTCTCAGTATCCACCAAAAAAAACCCATCTCCAATCAACAAGTATGCAGAGTTCCACCACATACATCCATGATGAAAGAAATGTAGATTGTATGGAGTTGTTATTATTCAATTTGATCAATCAAAATGATATGTGTTGGAGAGAATTTTGTAAAAAAAGACGAGGAGTATTTTTCTTCAAAGTGCAAGTTATCTTCAAATAGTTATTTTCGTCCATATTAAAGTAAGAAGTGAAGTAGTGGACCAAAACAGTTATTAAAAAGGAATTGCCAAAAAATTTAAAAAAAAATCAAAACTGGAGCAGGTCGTTCGAACAACTACATTCGAACGAACTTCTAATGATATTTCAGAACATTTTGCAAAGGAATTTTTTGGAAGTTCGTTTGAACATGCTCGTTCGAATGACATTTCTAATAAAACTTCTAACGAGATTTCAAAAGATTTTGCGGAGAAGTTCGTTAGAAAAATATTTCTAACAAGTTCATTCCAACCAGGTAGTTCGAACCACCTGGGCAGATTTCCAAAAAAAAATTTAAATTTTAAAAAGAATTAAATGAATTGGGAAAATTTAACAAAATCATTATAATTAAAATTGAGTTTATCTCCAACACATAAAAAATATTCAGGTCATAAACCTCTAGGGAAACGAGCATGAGGAATTGATTTGATGATGTGCAAAAGACCGGATGCCCAAATTCTTCATAGTTGATAGATGAATGAATATATAGAATCCAAAATGTTTTGACCAATAGAATATAGCCACTACCACAAATGACTCGATTGGAAATTTGTCCTTACAGAGTTTATATATTTCAACCGTATTTTCTACCTAAATGGTTGATCCGATAGGGATTGCTCGTTCTAGGGGTCATTCAACCACCATACCCATTTCACAATTACTTTAACTTTTCATTACTTTCTTTTTAAAGAACGATTATTTTGACATGATTGGGTTAATTTTTTATAAGCGCCATAATTACATGCCACCATTAGTAATATTGGGGTTATAACTTCTTCGAGCACCCTTGTTAAATGTACGAGAGTCAACAATTGCATCCTCACTATAAAGGTTATTGTAGCAATTCATATGTAAATCGTTGCTCGCTTATTTCTTTAGAACTACTTTTCATAGTGTTTATTGTTCTATTCACAAGTACCCGTGTTGAGATTATTGAGTAATTCATTTAGAGTCATCATCATCGTTGTCTTTTCTGCAAATAATATGACAAATTATTCATTAATGAATTTGTTGATCAATTATTACTAACAAATCATACAACACAAGTCTCATTCAAACTAAAACTTGAATTTGTGATGGTTGGTTTCATGCCCAAAAAAATAACTTTACGTGATTTTATGCCACTGACCAACACTTTATAGTTCTTAATACCCATGCTTGTAAAATCTTTATGCTTTTTTTCAAGAAATCATATATTCTAAATTTGAAATTGTTAATCCCATTTTCAATTTAGTCCTCCAAAATCATGATTCATTACATGAACCACTATATAAATCAAAATTTCGATCATATTTATTATAAGTTTCTTACAAACCATGAGAAAGTATCCTGTAAGCCAGGGGGCGTTGCATGTAAAATCAAATGATCACATAATATGTTAGATAATACACCACCTAGCAACCACTACGCAAGAGGTAGAACAAAAAAAACATAAGATGGCCACGAAATCAAACCCCAAATGCCCAATCAACATATATCCAGCATAACTCAAATAACTATTGCATGAATATCAAAAGGAATACATAATTCCTACCTCTTCAAAATGCTTATGGAAATATATAGAGTATATAAATCCATATAATCGGCATAAGAAAAAATGACAGCAATGTTATTACTCTTCTAGCTATTATGAATATGAATTATTTTGGCTAGAAAAAATTCTTTTCACTCATCTTGAACAGGAATACTATTAACATTTTATTGAATGGATATGTGATAATAAGGATTTTGAGTGTTGTTATAGTTCGGTCATTAAAAATAGGAAAATATACAATTTGTTACGAATAATCAAAGTGCAAACTCAAGACTAAAGAGTTTTAATATATGGACAGGGTAAAACACAAACTATTTTTTTTCAAATTTAATTGATTAAACAAAATATCCTAAGTGAAACTTAGCATCGATTAAACAAATTTGTATTTAACTAATTAAAAAAATTATCTTAATCTAAATCAAGCATCTAGGTGATAGTAGGATACAATAAATCAATCACACACAACGTCCGATGTACGAGAAAAACTTAAATAGGAAAAAACTAGAATGGCCCAACTAACACAATTCACTATGATGAGGAACTACACAAGTACGACTGAAAACTTACATAACTTGACTCTCTCACAATACTTGACGCGTTTTCATTCCTTTAATGTCCCCCATTCCAACAGGGGTGGAAAGTGGAATCGTTTCGTTGGCGCGATTGCTTTCGGGATTTTCTCCCATTTTCAGAATTTGCAAACACAAATAGAGAATTTGCGAATAAAAATGGATTTCATGAAATTGGATTCATGAATTGGAAATGGTATGAAACATCCAAAGGCTTATCAAAAATTCCCATAAACGACACCAATTTGTTATTGTCTAAAATTAATAAATGAATTTTATGGGCCTTAGCTGATAAATATGAATGATAAACTATAACAGATAAATAAATTAAAAACTTAGATTTTGAGAGATGAGAGATAGAGAATGTAATACGAAATTAACATGGTTCAGCCTAATGAGGTTCCTACTTCCATTGGTATAATATTATTTATGTTAACCATGAAATAATGGATACAAGCTCTCAAGAATCACTCTAAGATTTTGTGTGTGGACGTTAGGTTGAATCTTTCGGGATCCTTTATTATGTGCCACTGAGTGTTTATTTATTGACCACTTTATATGAGTGTGTGAGTGTGTGTGTGTGTGTGAGTGTGTTTGTGTGAGTGTGTGTGTGTGTGTGTGTGTGTGTGTGTGTGAGAGAGAGAGAGAGAGAGAGATGGAAGATGTGGAATGCCTTTATAAATCAAGAAGTTACACTTTCCTATATTTTCCTACATTCGAGGAGACACTTAATGATGAGTCAATCACAAGCAAGTGAAAGGACTAGTACACGTGTGTATAATGAAAGTTGTTCATATTCCCACATATAACCCACACGTGTGTTTGATAATTACTAACATATTCCCATATATGTCAGCATTTCACCCCTCCTGTCAGAGGTTTCTCTCCCAGCAAGAGTGATAAAGTCTGCTCCGAATTTGTTTTGACTAGGAGTGTTTGCGTTAGTTGTTTTAGATTTTATTACATCGCCTCCCGACATCTGGTCAAGCTCATCAGAATTCCTCGAATGTCCCCCATTCCAACAATGGTGGAAGGTAGAATCATTTTGTTGGTGCGACTACTTTCGCATTTTCTTCCATTTCCAAAATTTGTGGACATACACAAAGACTTTGCAGATAAAAACGGATTTCATGAAATTCGATTTGTGAATTGGGAATGGTAGGAAACATCAAAAGGCTTATAAAAAATTCCCATAGATGATGCCAATCTGTTATCATCTAAAAATGATATATGAATTTTATGGGTCTTAGCTGATAAATACCAATGACAAACTAAAATAAATAAAAAGATTAATGACTTAGATTTGGGAGAGATGAGAGACAGAGAAGGATATATGAAATTAACGTGAGTCAGCACAATGAGGTGCCTACATCAATACGTGCAATGTTGTTTGTGTTAACCATGTGAGAATGGATACAAACTCTCAAGAATCTATTTGATGTTTTGTCTATGGCCGTTAGGTTGAATCTTTCAGGATGTTTTGTTACGTGATTGAATGTTTATTTATAAGTTATTTTATGAGAGAGAGAGAGAGTTTATAAATCAGGCAAGTTACACTTTCCTACATTCGAGGAGACGGCTAATGATGAGTGAATCACAATCAGCTGAAATGACTAACCCACGTGTGTGTATAATGGGAGTTGTATATGTTCCCACGTATTGCCCACTCCTGTGTTTGGTGATTAATAATATCAATTTATTAATTATAGTCGTCCATCCATCCGATCAAGAATAATACTGAGTAGACCAATGAGATAGAGTGTCGACCACGTTCAGTGAGTGAGGTGAGCATCTTCTGATGACAAGAGTCACAATACCAATGGTTCATGTCACATTCCATATTTATAGTACAATAATTATACTGTGCTTAAGGATAATTATGAGTCATCTGAAGAAACTTTTAGAGGCCTAAGCAAAGGTTTTATCAATAAAAATTCTAATGCATTGGTAATTTATTGGATCGCTTAAGACTCAAACGAGTGGATTTATTCAAAAATTTGATGGGCTCCATCAGGAGGCAATATTATAAAAAAGCAAAAGGAAAATATTGCGATAAATTTTGGCGATGAAAATGATGGAATTATGCATATTCCATGCATACGAACTCATTAAAAGGGGTATAAAACATTTTGACTTATTTAACTCATATCCCTCAATTTTAGAAAAAAACAGGCATAGTTGTTTTCTTCCAACAACAAAAGTAAAGAAAAAATATACAAGGAAATTTAAGTCAATCAAATAATTAAAGTAATGATTGCATATTACATTACTAACAATAATCCATAACTAGCACTATTTAAATGACATTGGAAGCAAAAATAATGAGATCCAACATAACAAGTTAAGAAAACCAGTGGTAATCTTAATATAAGGAAACGTGGTAGAATTAAGCAAGGTTCTATGGTTTTTGCTCTATGTGTTTTTGATTGTTCTACTCTGAGTTGTAGGATTCTTGATATTTTTGAGAATTCTAATTTGGAGAGTAAAGAAGAGGAAGGAAATCATTTCTCTTGTTTGGGAGTTTAACGAGAAAAATAGGAGGAAACTTAAAAAACTCTCTCATTCATAACTTCAGTCCAGGAAACCCGAAGAAAGAAACGGACTTTGGTGATTCACATGGAGATACTTTAAAACTATGTTCATTTGTTAAACGGACGAGTGAGATTTTTAAATCCTCAGACTGTGGTTTAGGAATGATGTAGTTCTATATGCTCCAAATATCGATGGAGTGGCTATTACGATGAGATCTTTTGGTCAATAATGTTTTAAAGGCCATTATGGCGCCATCACATCACATTATATGGGAGGTGGGGTCCGAGAAGGAAGGTGATGTCCATCTGGGTGAGTTTTCAATTAAAATTAAAAATAATTATAAACATTAAGGGCTACTTCGTGGTTTTCAGATGTGTATAATCCTCACGAAACTAGGGACTGAGGGAGTTTTGGGATGAGTTAGTAAAGTATCAATTTCTGACTAATAAAAAAACATTTTTACCTGCATAACAGGAATCGCCACCCCACGCGTACAAAGACGAAGGTTGAATCAGTCGATTTTCTTCTTTTATTTCATTGTTCTGTTTGGGAAACTGTGATTTTCTTTTTTTCCTCCCTAAAAAGGTTGACGGCGTTTTATGTATCATGTATGTGGATCTTCTTCTCAAATGGTTTGAAGTCATAAAATTAATGAGTGGTACACGTGTAGCTTTAGGACTCTTTCAAGCTACGTGTGTGTGTGTATATATATAATAATGCTCCTGTGCGGACTAGTTCCCATTTTAAGAATGCGGACCGTATATGTGTCGCCTAAAGGTGCGCCTAGAAATTACCGCCTAAATTATAGGCACACTCTCTCTCTTTTCTGGGCTCACCGCCAGGTGACACATGTCCAGTCTGTTTTCTTAAAATACGGACTAGTACGCACAAGAGCGGGACTGTATATATATATATATATATATATATATATATATATATATATATATATATATATATATATATATATATATATATATATATATAGAGAGAGAGAGAGAGAGAGAGAGAGAAAGAGAGAGAATCCCATGAGGACCCTAGTTTGCATAACGATGGCGCGGATCAATTTTGATAAAATAGTAAAAAATATATTTTTGGGTTACTTTTTTTATGGTTTTTAAACATTTCAATAGGACGATAAAAAAATCAACTCAAAATGAATTTTTTTTGCTATTTTAAAAAAAAATGGACAAACTTTGTCAGTTTTCAAAAACTTTAAAATAACTTAAAAACAAACAAAGTTTGACCGATTTTTTTAATAGCAAAACAATTCATTTTGACCTGTTTTCTTATGGTCCTACTCAAACGTTTAAAACTCATAAAAAAATCAGCCCAAAAGTATTTCTTTTACTATTTTAAAAAAATGGTCCGCATTTAGGGCCTCAAACTGGGACCTCACTCTCTCTCTCTCTCTCTCTCTAGAGAGAGAGAGCGGGGGGGGACCTCTCCTGTAAGAACTCCTTATGGTGCAGACTCCGATGCATATCATTTTTTAAAAATTGTAAAAAAATAATTTTTTGATGAAACTTCATGGATATGATCTCCACGGTGAGTAGATCATTGTAACACCCCGTAATTTTGACAATTTAATATTTAATTAATTTTGGGAGTTATAAAAATATTTAAATTGGAGAAACTTAAATTCATGAGTTTGAGAATTTATTTGAGTGAGCCGAATTATTTATAATTGGCGACTTTTAAGTTTAATGGTTCGAAATCTCGTGTGTCGCATTTTGAGGTCGTAATTTGGAAATGACAAAAAGTATTTTGGATGACAACTCCGAGTGCGCGGTTGCGTCCGTATGGATTGAGATAGTCAGAAAAGAGTACCCGAAGGTAGTAATTGGGTCTCGGAGTATTTTTTGGCATAGTCGGACCCACACGGGGAGAGTTGGGCCTTTTTAATTAGGCCCACATGGCCAAAAACGGGATTAAGGTTTGTAACCTAATTTGGAGAAGTGTTAAACGGCAGTAAACACAATTCTAAGCCTAGCGCTTGAGAGGGAAATTGGGGAAAAGAAAATCAAGAGCCAATTTGGGGATTTTGGAGTCAAATTATGGGACTACACCAACGGATCAGACACTACGAACAATTCCAGGCAAGTGGTTAACTGTTGTGATTTCTAAATTGATGATAATCAATTCATATCATAGTGATGTGTGAATCAAAAATTCATTTTGGGTGTGTAACCAAAAATTTAAATTGGGTTTTTGGAAATTGATATACCTTAATGGGATTAAGGGTGAGATTGATCGTGTTTATGATTCTAGAATGTAGAGGAATGAATCGTATGTTAACACCAGTAAGAGTAGATGGTTAATTGCTATTAATATGAATGAAATTCGTATTGGAGATTTGAAACCCGAATAATACCCAAATCGGGAAAACGTTGGAATAAATGGTTATTGATGATGAACTAAGGTCTGTGGAATGTTTAGATCCTTTTCTTATGTGGAGGATATGTTATTTGTATTTGGGTAAGGGTTTAGATTGAGAATCGAAGCCTTAGGTTTCGTCCATGGCTGACAGTGGGCGGGAGAGGAGGAATACTGGAACGATCGATCGATCGACCCAGGGGGTTCGATCGATCGATGATGCAGAAATCTGGGCAGTTCGGCCAGTTGGTCATATAAAGGGAAATTTATTTGAAAGTTAAGGTTCATACATTAATAAGTGATAAATAATTATGAAAAAAATATTCCTAGCAATTATGGGAGAAAGTAATTGGGACTAGGATGAATTTATGTGGGGCACTCTATGGATGGATTTGAGAAATTGAATTCCAAAATAGTGAGATACGGATCCAGTGGGCAAGTTTGGGTATGTTGATAATTATAGGTAAATATAATTGGGAAATTTGTGGAGATGAATGTGTGACACATTGTGGGTGAATATGTGGGTATGAAATTATAAGATGTAAGATGGACCAAGTGAGTGAGTCCGGGTATATTGGTTAAGTGACACCAAAGTATTAAATTAATTATTGAGAGAGAGTAATTAATTTGGGGTCGGAACATAGACTCGGGAAATATTAAGGTATGGGCCAAGTGAGCGAGTCCGGGGAGAATGGTTGGGTGACGCCAAGTTATTAAATAAATTGATGTTGTACTTATTTAATTTACAGTCGGATTGTAGACTCGGGAAGGGTATTTATTAATTAATGTGTAAATTAATTAAATGAGAGACGGACCACAGACTCGGATTGGTATAAATTAATTTATCTGTAGATTAATTAAATGAGAGTCGTACCACAGACTCGGTTTGGTATGAATTAGTTAATATGTAAATTAATTAACTGGGAGTCGGACCACAGACTCGGATCAGTATTAAATTAATAGGTGTGTTAATTAATTTAATTAAAGTCGGATGATAGACTCGGGAAGTTATTAAATTAATAGGTGTGTTAATTAATTTAATTAGAGTCAGATTATAGCCTCGGGGAGGTATTAAATTAATGGGTGCGATATTTCATTTAATTAGAGTCGGATTGTAGACTCGGGTAGATATTAAATTAATAAGTTTGTTAATTAATTTACTTAGAGTCGGACGATAGACTCGGGGAGGTATTAAATTAGTAAGTGTGTTAATTAATTTAATTAGATTCGGACGATAGACTCGGGAAGGTATTAAATTAATAGGTGTGTTAATTAATTTAATTAGAGTCGAATTGTAGAGTCGGGTAGATATTAAATTAATAAGTGTGTTAATTATTTTACTTAGAGTCGGATTGTAGACTCGGGTAGATATTAAATTAATAAGTGTGTTAATTAATTTACTTAGAGTCGGACGATAGACTCGGGGAGGTATTAAATTAATAAGTGTGTTAATTAATTTAATTAGAGTCGGACGATAGACTCGGACGATAGACTCGGGAAGGTATTAAATTAATAGGTGTGTTAATTATTCTATTTACAGTCGGACGATAAACTCGGGGAGGTATTAAATTAATGAGTGGGTTAAATAATTTAATTAGAGTCGGACCATAGACTCGGGGAAAGTATCATATTAATTGAGGTGTGAATTAATTATATAGAGTCGGATCATAGACTCGGGAAGATGAAATTATTAAGTGAGGAAATTAATCATGTTGATTCGGGCCACAGACTCAGGAAATTTACAGGCTAGTGTACGGGATTTTTGAGTACACGGTAAAGCCGGGGTATATAATATATATATACGGTGTAGTGATAGTATATATATATATATATATATATATATATATATATATATATATATATATATATGTGTGTGTGTGTGTGTGTGTGTGTGTGTGTGTGTGTGTGTGTGTGTATTTCTTGTGTGTGCTATTAAATATCAGTGATTAGATATTTATTTAATTTGTATACTCTAGTGCTACCAAGGGAGGTTACGCGATGTGGGTGAATCCACTAGCTTGAGGATTAGGGTGAGTATATGCCCAGGTCATAGCGTTCGGTATATGGGTGAGGAGATTATCTCACTTTCAGGGAAGGAATATGACCCCCTCCACTTCGTTTATGTTTTAGGCCAGGTTGGTGACCGAATCCAACTTGGGTAACTAGGTTATGTGAGCACACCTAGTGGGATAGCACTTTAGAGGGAATCATCCGGCGAGGGTATATTCGGAGGGATGGATATACGTATGTTATATGTGTGGATGTTTTAGTAAAGGTACGTATAAAATGGTATTCAATATTATATGCGGGGAATAATATTATGTGTGATGTATTTACTTTATATAACTTGTGACACGGTTATATGCTACTATTTAAGAAGGAATTAATTAAGTTAATTGTGAGATAACTTATAATATTTAAGAATCATTATACTCGGGTTAGAGTAGTATGGCAAGGGGAGGTTATACCAGGACTAGTTGGACGGGATAGTACAACTAGGTAGGGGTTAAGGCAACCGGTAAGTGTGCACAATAGTGGAGGGGTGAGAATGTCCACAAGGGAGTGAGACACTAACTTAAATATGAAGCGCATTCATGCATTTTAAATTACTGCAGTTAATTCACTTGCTAAATATTTTCAAAATGTTTTGGGTTCTAACCCTTGCTATAAAACTATTTTTAAAACCTATTAGGTGTTTAGCCACAGGGATGCCACGATTGATATTCTATTCCAGGGACACGGGGCTACGGCATATGTGGATGCTAGCAGGAGTTTGGATTAGATGCATCATTCATTCATTCCTAGAGTAGGAATCATTTATCAGTTTCAGTTTTATTTAGGGAATGTCGCCCAGACTTTCAGTTCAGTTTTCTGATTTATTTATTCCGGTGTTGGATATTTTATTGGATTATTTCACTTCGATGGCCGGTGGTTTATTCGGCAAGTTGTGTAATTAATTATTCAGTTGAGTTTTATTCAGTTGTGTGAATGGTATATATGTATTTCTGCATGTACTGTTTTGTGTAATTAAAAAGTTAAAATTTGGCACCAGCTTTTGGAATACTAGGTGGTTAGTATGTTTTAAAAAGTTTTCGACAGTGATGCTAAGGATGAACCAACTGGGATTCCTATTTTAATTTGGTATAGGACTGATCACCCGCTATTTTATTAGGCGGGGTGTCACATATGGTATCAGAGCATCAGGTTCTAGTGTCCTTAGGATCTGTGCGGCTTTTCACGTTTCGTCTTAGCAATCTTTGATATAGAGCCCTACATAGGATTGTTGCATTCTTATATGTATGCACATTTACGTGCTTCTGCCATTTATTTATTTGATGGTGAACTCATACGATTCGATTCTCACTCCAGATGCCGCCCAGGAGAGAGGGAGCAGCTAGGGCAGCAGGGGGAGATGAGACTAGGGAGGCTCGTCAGGAGCAAGAGTTACCACAGCAATGGCCAGAGATGATTATGGCAGCACAGATAACTGAACTAGTGGCACAAGAAGTTGGAGCGACGGTGGTCATAATGGCAGGGTACTTTTCACGGGATCAGCCACAAGTGTTAGCGGCGCCAGATGTTCAGACTCACGCGGGGTCGTCGGGGTGGCAGCAAGTAAGAGAGATTTTTTTCAAGAGTGGGCATCCACCAGAGTTGTGAAGGGGTTCAGGTGTAGTGCTAGCGTGTCAAGGAAGAGATATATCCAGCGTCACCTACGCATGGGAGATTTCGATGAGGTGCAGGAGAAATTGCTAGCCACTTTTAGTTTAGTGGGGAGCAGCGCTACAGTGGTGGGAGTCGATCACCATAGTTGAGGAAAGGGATACACTAGCTATGGCAGGGTTTTGGGTGAGGTTCGATCGCAAGTATTTTTCCTCCTCCGGTTGAGACCGGAATGAGGAGAAAATTTAATGAGGTGACCCAGGGAGACCGTTCAGTGGCCGATTACGATGAAGAATTTACTCATTGGCAAATTTTGTACCGGATGAGGTAAGTGATGAAAAGGTAAAGAAAGTAAGGTTTGTGGATGGGTTAGTCTGGAGAATTAGACAACATTTAATTGGTAATTCAGCATTAGTATATTATACTGATGTCGTTAACATAGCACTCCGACACTGTCAGGATTATTGCTTCCACATGAAAGGAAGCGGGAGGGGAGTGGGAACTAGCCAGTCGGATAAGGCAGGAGGGAATAATACCAGTGGGGTATCCCAGCAACAGACTGGGGGAGATCAGGGGTAGGAGTTCCGGCAGGGAAATCATGACAAATGAATTAGAACTGGAGGCTATCGACAGGATGGCCCGGAATTCTAACAAGGTCGGTATGGAAGGGACCAGTTCAGGCTGAATGTAGTAGAAGGTGTTTCGTTTGTGGGGAAAGTGAGACACGTGAGAGGGATTGTCTTAAGAAAGGCAGGGGTCAACTACATGATGAGGTCCTGGATGTACAACCACTAAAGCAAGTCATGGGCGCATTCGGGCAGGGAGAAGATGCTCCGAAACCCGAGTATCAGCCGTTGCAGCTGGATTATGGAGGTAATTATTTTTACCCCATGGGAATGGGATATATTTTTTAGTGACAAGGAGGATGTCATAATATAAGACTTATTTTTCACTAGAGTTCACAGGTGAGTCAAATTTAGTGGGTGCGTTGGCGGTAGCCTCCATAGTATGTGGATAAACTTTCCGTGGGGTAGCGGAGTTCCTTGGTGTTCTCCATGGGAGAGTAGAAGTGTACATTGAGTGAAGGTTTGAAATTTTACGAAGAGTTACTGCTTTCGAAAATTATGGGAGTAGGGTTGATAATATTTCCTAAATATCGGCTAGATAGCGATGGGTTTGGACTATTGTGAATAGTGGGGCAAGTTTTGGTGTTTGCGACACCAGGACACCATTGGTACTAGGTATCACCTGAGAGGGCGTTTAGCCTATGTATATGTGTGTACATATGTTGTATTGTGTGGTGAGATAGACACAAAGTGAGGTTTTGTGTTCTCACATTTTATCCCGGTAAGTAGGGGTGTTTACTAAAGTAAATCAGGGTGGTTAGAATTATGTTCGAGCAAAGAGAGATAGCTCGGGGTTTATTTTGCGCAAGGACTAGTGATAGTAAGGGCGTGGTATTTGTTGTTGTCTTTGGTAGCATGAGGGTAAGCGTATTTACTTTTGTGTTAAGAGATAAGTATTTAGGGGTACGTGCTATGGACTAAGGGTCTAACGGATCTCAACGACCAAAAATGTTGGGTAGTAATGTATCGGGGGGGTTTCTTGTTTGGATTTCGCTTTGCGAGACACCCCATGCATGAAACTTAGCGCAACGTTGGAAAGTGAGGAGATGTCTGGTCGTTAGTACATGGGTTGGGTACCCAGGGCAGTAGATATATGTATATATATAAATATGTGATATGACCATGGGTTCGAAGTTATATTACGGGTTACGACTAGCATAGTCGGGTAGCTTTCGTGCGGTAAAGCGCGGGAATAGGGTGTATGGGCACCCGGGTTAATTAAGGTAAATTTTGTGCGATTAAGCACGGGTATAGGGTGTATGGGCGCCCTGGTTAATTTAAATGCATACTGGTGTAACGTATGGTTAGAAGAGGACGGGATAGATATAGCGAGCTTAGAGGCACATGACTAGAGAGTAATGTGCGAAGCTTGGAACCTTACGCTCATCTAAATTTCGAGGACGAAATTCCATTGTAAGGGGGGAGTACGTAACACCCCGTAATTTTGAGAATTAAATATTTAATTATTTTTGGGAGTTATAAAAATATTTAAATTGGAGAAACTTAAATTCATGAGTTGAAGAATTTATTTGAGTGAGCCGAATTATTTATAATTGGCAACTTTTAAGTTTAATGGTTCGAAATCTCGTGTGTCGCATTTTGAGGTCGTAATTTGAAAATGACAAAAAGTATTTCAGATGACAATTCTGAGTGCGCAGTTGCGTCCGAATGGGTCGAGATAGTCAAAAAAGAGTACCCGGGGATAGTAATTGGGTCTCGGGGTATTTTTGGGCATAGCCGGGCCCACACGGGGAGAGTTGGGTGTTTTTAATTAGGCCCACGTGGCCAAATCTAGGATTAAGAGTTCTAACCTAATTTGGGGAAGTGTTAAACGGCAGTAAACACAATTCTAAGCCTTGGGCTTAAGAGGGAAATTTGGGGAAAGCAAATCAAGAGCCAATTTGGGGATTTTGGAGCCAAATTATGAGACTACTCCAACAAATCAGACACTACGAACAATTCCACGCAAGTGGTTAACTGTTGTAATTTCTAAATTGATGATAATCAATTCATATCATAGTGATGTGTGAATTGAAAATTCGTTTTGGGTGTGTAACCAAAAATTTAAATTGGGTTTTTGGAAATTGATATACCTTAATGAGTTTAAGGGTGAGATTGATCGTGTTTATGATTATAGAATGTAGAGGAATGAATCGTATGTTAACACCAGTAAGAGTAAATGGTTAATTGTTGTTAATATGAATGAAATTCATTTTGGAGATTTGAAAACCGGATAATACCCAAATCGGGAAAACGTTGGAATAAATGGTTAATGATGATGAATTAAGGTCTGTGGAATGTTTAAACCCTTTTCTTATATGGAGGATATGTTATTTGTATTGGGGTAAGGGTTTAGATTGATAATGTATTTAGGTTTCGTCCATGGCTGACAGTGGGCTGGAGAGGATGAATACTGGAACGATCGATCGATCGACCTAGGGGGTTCGATCGATCGATGATGTAGAAATCTGGGCAGTTCGGCTAGTTGGTTATATAAAGGGAAATTTATTTGAAAGTTAGGTTCCATACATTAATAAGTGATAAATAATTATGAAACAAATATTCCTAGCAATTATGGGAGAAAGTAATTGGGACGAGGATGAATTTATGTGGGGCACTATATGGATGGATTTGAGAAATTGTATTCCAAAATAGTGAGATACGGATCCAGTGGGAGACTCTGGGTATGTTGATAATTATAGGTAAATATAATTGGGGGATTTGTTGAGATGAATGTGTGACACATTATGGGTGAATATGTGGGCATGAAATTATGAGATGTAAGATGGACCGAGTGAGTGAGTCCGGGTATATTGGTTAAGTGACACCAAAGTATTAAATTAATTATTGAGAAAGAGTAATTAATTTGGAGTCGGAACATAGACTCGGGAAATATTAAGGTATAGGCCAAGTGAGCGAGTCCAGGGAGAATGGTTGGGTGATGCCAAGTTATTAAATAAATTGATGTTGTACTTAATTAATTTTGAGTCGAATTGTAGACTCGGGAAGGGTATTTATTAATTAATGTGTAAATCAATTAAATGAGAGTCGGACCACAGACTCGGATTGGTATAAATTCATTAATGTGTAAATTAATTAAATGAGAGTCGTACCATAGACTCGGTTTGGTATGAATTAGTTAATATGTAAATTAATTAACTGCGAGTCGGACCATAGACTCAGAGCAGTATTAAATTAATAGGTATTTTAATTAATTTAATTAGAGTCGGACTATAGACTCGGGAAGGTATTAAATTAATAGGTGTGTTAATTAATTTAATTAGAGTCAGATTGTAGACTCGGGGAGGTATTAAATTAATGGGTGTGATAATTAATTTAATTAGAGTCGGATTATAGACTCGGGTAGATATTAAATTAATAAGTGTGTTAATTAATTTACTTAGAGTCGGACGATAGACTCGGGGAGGTATTAAATTAATAAGTGTGTTAATTTATTTACTTAGAGTCGGACGATAGACTCGGGGAGGTATTAAATTAATAAGTGTGTTAATTAATTTAATTAGAATTGGACAATAGACTCGGGAAGGTATTAAATTAATAGGTGTGTTAATTAATTTAATTAGAGTCGGATTGTAGACTCGGGTAGATATTAAATTAATAAGTGTGTTAATTAATTTACTTAGAGTCGGACAATAGACTCGGGGAGGTATTAAATTAATAAGTGTGTTAATTAATTTACTTTGAGTCGGATGATAGACTCGGGGAGGTATTAAATTAATAAGTGTGTTAATTAATTTAATTAGATTCGGGCAATAGACTCGGGAAGGTATTAAATTAATATGTGTGTTAATTAATCTAATTAGAGTCGGACGATAGACTCAGGGAGGTATTAAATTAATGATGGGTTTATTAATTTCATTAGAGTCGGACCATAGACTCGGGGAAAGTATCATATTAATTGAGGTGTGAATTAATTATATAGAGTCGGATCATAGACTCGGGAAGTTGAAATTATTAAGTGAGGAAACTAATTATGTTGAGTCGTGCCACAGACTCAGGAAATTTACAGGCTAGTGTACGCGATTTTTTAGTACACGGTAAAGTCGGGGTTTATATATATATATATATATATATATATATATATATGTGTGTGTGTGTGTGTGTGTGTGTGTGTGTGTATTTATTGTGTGTACTATTAAATATCAGTGATTACATGTTTATTTAATTTATATATACTAGTGCTATCAAGGGAGGTTGCGTGATGTGGGTGAATCCCCTAGCTTGAGGAGTAGGGGGAGTATATCCCCAGGTCATAGTGTTCGGTATATGGGTGAGGAGATTATCTCACTTTCAAGGAAGGAATATGACTGCCTCCACTTCATTTATGTTTTAGGCCAGGTTGGTGAGAGAATCCAACTTGGGTAACTAGTTTATGTGAGCACACCTAGTGGGATAACACTTTAGAGGGAATCATCCGGCGAGGGTATACTCTAAGGGATGGATATACGTACGTTATATGTGTGGATGTTTTAGTAAAGGTACGTATATAATGTTATTCAATATTATATGCGGCGAATAGTACAATGTGTGATGTATTTACTTTATATAACTTGTGACATGGTTATATGCTACTATTTAAGAAGGAATTAATTAAGTTAATTGTGAGATAACTTATAATATTCAAGAATCAATATACTCAGGTTAGAGTAGTATGGAAAGGAGAGGTTATACCAGGACTAGTTGGACGGGATAGTACAACTAGGGAGGGGTTAAGGTAAATGTTAAGTGTGCACAATAGTGGAGGGGTGAGAATGTCCACAAAGGGGTGCGACACTAAGTTAAATATGAAGCGCATTCATGCATTTTAAATTACTGCAATTAATTCACTTGCTAAATATGTTCAAAATGTTTTGGGTTCTATCCCTTGCTATAAAACTATTTTCAAAACCTTTTAGGTGTCCAGCCACAGGGATGCCAGGATTAATATTCTATTCCAGGGACACGGAGCTACGGCATATGTAGATGCTAGCAGGGGTTTGGATTAGATGCATCATTCATTCATTCCTAGAGTAGGAATCATTTATCAGTTTCAGTTTTATTTAGGGTATGTCGCCTTGCTTTCAGTTCAGTTTTCAGATTTGTTTATTTCGGTGTTGGATATTTGTATTGGATTATTTCACTTTGGTGGAAGGTGGTTTATTCGGCAAGTTGTGTAATTAATTATTCAGTTGTGTGAATGGTATATATGTATTTCTGCATGTACTGTTTTGTGTAATTAAAAAGTTAAAATTTGGCACCAGCTTTTGGAATGCTAGGTGGTTAGTATGTTTTAAAAAGTTTTTGACAGCGATGCTAAGGATGAACCAACTGGGATTCCTGTTTTAATTTGGTATAGGACTGATCACCCGGTATTTTATTAGGCGGGGTGTCACAGATGGTATCAGAGCATCAGGTTCTAGTGTCCTTAGGATCTGTGCGGCTTTTCACGTTTCGGCTTTGGAATCTTTGATATAAAGCCCTATCATAGGATTGTTGTATTCTTATACGTATGCGCATTTACGTGCTTCTGCCATTTATTTATTTGAGGGTGAACTCATACAATTCAATTTTCACTCCAGATGCCGCCCAGGAGAGAGGGACCAGCTAGGGCAGCAGGGGAAGATGAGACTAGGGAGGCTCGTCAGGAGTAACAATTACAATAGCAACGGCCAGAGATGATTTTGGCAACACAGATAACTGGACTAGTGGCACAGACAGTTGGAGAGATGGTCGTCACAATGGCAGGGTACTTTTCATGGGATCAGCCACAAGTGTTAGTGGCGCCAGATGTTTAGACTCACACGGGGTCGTCGAGGTGGCAGTAAGTAAGAGAGATTTTTTTCAAGAATGGGAATCCACCAGAGTTGTGAGGGGGTTCAGGTGTAGTGCTAGCGTGTCAAGGAAGAGATATATCCAGCGTCACCTATGCATGAGAGATTACGATAAGGTGCAGGAGCAATTGCTAGCCACTTTTAGTTTAGTGGGAGCAGCGCTACAGTGGTGGGAGTCGATCACCACAGTTGAGGAAAAGGATACACTAGCTATGGCAGGGTTTTGGGTGCGGTTTGACCGCAAGTATTTTTCCTCCAGCGGTTGAGACCGAAATGAGGAGAAAATTTAATGAGGTGACCCTGGGAGACCGTTCAGTGGCCGATTATGAGGAAGAATTTACTCGTTGGCAAATTTTGTACCGGATGAGGTAAGTGATGAAAAGGTAAAGAAAGTAAGGTTTATGGATGGGTTAGTCTGGAGAATCAGACAACATTTAATTAGTAATTCTGCATTGGTAGATTATACTGATGTCGTTAACACAGCACTCCGGCACTGTCCGGAATATCGCTTCCACGTGAAAGGAAGCGATAGGGGTGTGGGAACTAGCCAGTCGGATAAGGTAGGAGGGAACAATACCAGTGGGGTATCCCAGCAACAGACTGGGGGAGATCAGGGGCAGGATTTTTGGCAGGGAAATCATGCCAAACGATTTAGAACTGGAGGCTATCGGCAGGATGGCCCGGAATTCCAGCAAGGTCGGCATGGAAGGGACCAGTGGCAGGGTGAATGTAGTAGAATGTGTTTCGTTTGTGGGGAAAGAGAGACACATGAAGAGGGATTGTCTTAAGCAAGGCAGGGGTCAACTACAGGACGAGGTCCTGGATGTACAACCACTAAAGAAAGTCATGGGTGCATTCGGGCAAGGAAAAGATGCTCCAGAACCCGAGGATTAGCCGTTACAGCTGGAGTATGGAGGTAATTATTTTTACCCTATGGGCATGGGAGGAGGATGTCACAATATAAGACTTATTTTTCACTAGATTTCGCGGGTGAGTCGAACTTAGTGGGTACGTTGGCGGTAGCAGCCATAGAATGTGGATAAACTTTTCGTGGGGTAGCGGAGTTCCTTGTTGTTCTCCATGGGAGAGTAAAGGTGTACACTTAGCGTAACGTTGGAAAGTGAGGAGATGTCTGGTCGTTAGTACATGGGTTGGGTACCCCGGGCAGTAGATATATATGTATAAATATAAATATGTGATATGACCACGGGTTCGATGTTATATTACGAGTTACGACTAGCATAGTCGGGTAGCATTCATGTGGTAAGGCGCGGGGATAGGGTGTATGGGCACCCGGGTTAATTAAGGAAAATTTTGTGCGATTAAGCACGGGTATAGGGTGTATGGGCGCCCTGGTTAATTTAAATGCATACTTGTGTAACGTATGGTTAGAAGCGGACGGGATAGATATAGCGAGCTTAGAGGCACATGACTAGAGAGTAATATGCGAAGCTTGGAACTTTACGCTCATCTAAATTTCGAGGACGAAATTCCTTTATAAGGGGGGAGTATGTAACACCCCGTAATTTTGAGAATTTAATATTTAATTATTTTTGGGAGATATTAAAATATTTAAAATGGAGAAACATAAATTCATGAGTTGGAGAATTTTTTTTGAGTGAGCCGTATTATTCATAATTGCCGACTTTTAAGTTTAATGGTTCGAAATCTCGTGTGTCGCATTTTGAGGTCGTAATTTGGAAATGATAAAAAGTATTTTGGATTACAATTCTGAGTGCGCGGATGCATCCGGATGGGTCGAGATAGTCTGAAAAGATTACTCGGGGGTAGTAATCGGGTCTCGGGGTATTTTTGGGCATAACCGAGCCCACACGGGGAGAGTTGGGCCTTTTTAATTAGGCCCACATGGCCAAAAATGGGATAAAGGGTTGTAACGTAATTTGGGGAAGTGTTAAACGGCAGTAAACACAATTCTAAGTCAAGGGATTGAGAGGGAAATTGGGCGAAAGCAAATCAAGAGCCAATTTGGGGATTTTGGAGCCAAATTATGGGACTACACGAACGGATCAGACACTACGAACAATTCCAGGAAAGTGGTTAACTGTTGTGATTTCTAAATTGATGGTAATCAATTCATATCATAGTGATGTGTGAATCAAAAATTCATTTTGGGTGTGTAACCAAAAATTTAAATTGGGTTTTTGGAAATTGATATACCTTAATGGGATTAAGGGTGAGATTGATCGTGTTTATGATTCTAGAATGTAGAGGAATGAATCGTATGTTAAAGCCAGTAAGGGTAAATGGCTAATTGCTGTTAATATGAATGAAATTCGTGTTGGAGATTTGAAAATCGGATAATACCCAAATCGGGAAAACGTTGGAATAAATGGTTATTGATGATGAATTAAGGTCTATGGAATGTTTAGACCCTTTTCTTATGTGGAGGATATGTTATTTGTATTTGGGTAAGGGTTTAGATTGAGAATGTATTTAGGTTTCGTCCATGGCTGACAGTGGGCTGGAGAGGGCGAATACTGGAACGATCGATCGATCGACCCGGGGGGTTCGCTCGATCGATGATGCAGAAATCTGGGCAGTTCGGCCAGTTGGTTATATAAAGGGAAATTTATTTGAAAGTTAAGTTTCATAAATTAATAAGTGATAAATAATTATGAAACAAATATTCCTAGCAAGTATGGGAGAAATTAATTTGGACTAGGATGAATTTATGTGGGGCACTATATGGATGGATTTGAGAAATTGTATTCCAAAATAGTGAGATACGGATCCAGTGGGCGAGTCAGGGTATGTTGATAATTATAGGTAAATATAATTGGGTAATTTGTGGAGATGAATGTGTGACACATTGTGGGTGAATATGTGGGTATGAAATTATGAGAGGTAAGATGGACCAAGTCAGTGAGTACGGGTATATTGGTTAAGTGACACCAAAGTATTGAATTAATTATTGAGAGAGAGTAATTAATTTGGAGTCAAAACATAGACTCGGGAAATATTAAGGTATCGGCCAAGTGAGCGAGTCCGGGGAGAATGGTTGGGTGACGCCAAGTTATCAAATAAATTGATGTTGTAATTAATTAATTTAGAGTCAGATTGTAGACTCGGGAATGGTATTTATTAATTAATGTGTAAATTAATTAAATGTGAGTCAGGCCACAGACTCGGATTGGTATAAATTAATTTATGTGCAAAGTAATTAATTGAGGGTCCTACCACAGACTCGGTTTGGTATGAATTAGTTAATATGTAAATTAATTAACTGGGAATCGGACCACCGACCCGGATCAGTATTAAATTAATAGGTGTGTTTATTAATTAAATTAAAATCGGACGATAGACTCGGGAATGTATTAAATTAATAGGTGTGTTAATTAATTTAAGTAGAGTTCGATTGTTGACTCGGGGAGGTATTAAATTAATGGGTGTGATAATTAATTTAATTAGAGTCGGTTTGTAGACTCGGGGAGGTATTAAATTAATAAGTTTGTTAATTAATTTACTTAGAGTCAGACGATAGACTCAGGGAGGTATTAAATTAATAAGTGTGTTAATTAATTTACTTAGAGTCGGACGATAGACTCGGGGAGGTATTAAATTAGTAAGTGAGTTAATTAATTTAATTAGAGTCGGACGATAGACTCGGGAAGGTATTAAATTAATAGGTGTGTTAATTAATTTAATTAGAGTCAGATTGTAGAGTCGGGTATATATTAAATTAATAAGTTTGTTAATTAATTTACTTAGAGTCGGACGATAGACTCGGGGAGGTATTAAATTAAAAAGTGTGTTAATTAATTTACTTAGAGTCGGACGATAGACTCGGGGAGGTATTAAATTAATAAGTGTGTTAATTATCTTAATTAGAGTCACACGATAGACTCGGAAAGGTATTAAATTAATAGGTGTGTTAATTAATCTAATTAGAGTCGGACGATAGACTCGGGGAGGTATTAAATTAATGAGTGGGTTAATTAATTTCATTAGAGTCAGACCATAGACTCGTGGAAAGTGTCATATTAATTGAGGTGTGAATTAATTATATAGAGTCGGATCATAGACTCAGGAAGATGAAATTATTAAGTGAGGAAATTAATTATGTTGAGTCGGGCCACAGACTCAGGAAATTTACAGGCTAGTGTACGGGATTTTTGAGTACACAGTAAAGCCGGGGTTTATAATATATATATATATATATATATATATATGTGTGTGTGTGTGTGTGTGTGTGTGTGTGTGTGTGTGTGTGTGTGTGTGTGTGTGTGTGTGTGTGTGTGTGTGTGTGTATTTATTGTGTGTGCTATTAAATATCAGTGATTAGAAATTTGTTTAATTTTCATACTCTAGTGCTATCAAGGGAGGTTACGCGATGTGGGTGAATCCCCTAGCTTGAGGAGTAAGGTGACTATATCCCCAGGTCATAGCGTCCGGTATATAGGTGAGGAGATTATCTCACTTTCAGGGAAGGAATATGACTGCCTCCACTTCGTTTATGTTTTAGGCCAGGTTGGTGAGTGAATCTAACTTGGGTAACTAGGTTATGTGAGCACACCTAGTGGGATAGCACTTTAGAGGGAATCATCCGGTGAGGGTATACTCGGAGGGATGGATATACGTATGTTATATGTGTGGATGTTTTAGTAAAGGTACGTATATAATGGTATTCAATATTATATGCGGCGAATAATACAATGTGTGGTGTATTTACTTTATATAACTTGTGACGCGGTTATATGCTACTATTTAAGAAGGAATTAATTAAGTTAATTGTGAGATAACTTATAATATTCAAGAATCATTATACTCGGGTTAGATTAGTATGGCAAGGGGAGGTTATACCAGGACTAGTTGGACGGGATAGTATAACTAGGTAGGTGTTAAGGTAACCGTTAAGTGTGCACAATAGTGGAGGGGTGAGAATGTCCGCAAGGGAGTGCGACACTAACTTAAATATGAAGCGCATTCATGCATTTTAAATTATTGCAGTTAATTCACTTGCTAAATATTTTCAAAATGTTTTGGGTTCTAACCCTTGATATAAAACTATTTTCAAAACCTTTTAGGTGTCCAGCCACAGGGATGCCAGGATTGATATTCTATTCCAGGGATACGGAGTTGCGGCATATGTGGATGCTAGCAGGAGTTTGGATTAGACGCATCATTCATTCATTCCTAGACTAGGAATCATTATCAGTTTCAATTTTATTTAGGGCATGTCGCCCAGACTTTCAGTTCAGTTTTCAGATTTGTTTATTTCGGTGTTGGATATTTGTATTGGATTTATCACTTTGGTGGTCGGTGGTTTATTCGGCAAGTTGTGTAATTAATTATTCAGTTGAGTTTTATTCAGTTATGTGAATTGTAAATATGTATTTCCGCATGGACTGTTTTGTGTAATTAAAAAGTTAAAATTTGGCACCATCTTTTGGAATACTAGGTGGTCAGTATGTTTTAAAAAGTTTTCGACAGTGATGCTAAGGATGAACCAACTGGGATTCCTATTTTAATTTGGTATAGGACTGATCACCCGGTATTTTATTAGGCAGGGTGTCACAATCATCTCCAATTTTTTTCATAAAAAAAACGTTGAGATGAGATGATATGTAAAAAATGATATAAATACGCATTTTTAACAGTTGAGATTTTGGCGATCATCTCACCCACTTTTTGATGGTTTCATCAAAAAATTCAATCAATCAAGTATCTTACGCCGACCCAAAATTTCAACGGTCGAAAATGGATATTAATACCATTTTCTACATATCACCTCATCTCAACGATTTTATTATTGAATTTTTGTTGAAAAAAATAGGAGATGATCTTCTCACTGTGGCGATCGTATCCATGTAGTTTTATCAAAAAATTATTTTTTTTTACTATTTTCAAAAAGGGGTATCTACCGGGGTCTGCACCATAAGAAGTCCTTACAAGAGACTTTTTATATATATAATAAGGGACAAAACTTATGTATGTCATAAGATAGAACTTATGATGTCACCAGATGTGTTTATTTCGCAATAACTATTTTGCCCTTGAAAATTTTGGGTTCCCCCACTTTTGACACTCTAATTTATATCCCACTCTTCCTCAAAATGCAAAAACAATGGTACTCTTCTTATTTTTCTCGCTCGCGTTACTCTCCCTCCCTCTCTCCCTTTATCTTCCTCTTAGTTGTACGATTAACAACTATCAACGAAGGTAATTTTTTTGGCTTTACGTTTTCTCGGGTGCAATCGATTTGTAATCAATTTGGAAAGCATAGTTGTAATCAATATGTAATCGTTTATACATCGTTTATATACAGTAAGGTTTATTGAATCGTTTGGTATATTGCCTCTCAATTTTAACTGATGTTGGTTTATTTATTTTTTCTATACATCAAATAATTTATAAGTTTGTTTCTTTTAATCGTATTTAGTTCATGAGGAAAAATTTGAATTTTTTGTATTTGGTTCGTGAGAAAATTTTATTTATTTTTGTTTGTGCTTTTAAACCATTTATCCCCTCTAAATATATTTTCTTTATTAATTTTGTCCTGTGTTTCTTTACTAGTAGGTACTCTATTTTCTATCTCTCACGTTCTCAAATATATATATATATATATATATATATATATATATATTGTTATTCTCACATTCTCAGGTACTCTGTATACTATATATGCACTTTTATCTCATGGTATATCTACATATATTTTATCCCTTGGATAAATATGTAGGGGTATTGAACTATTTGTCTCCTTTGATTTTCGTAAGGTACTATTTATGTATCTTAATTAGGATGAGCGTGATTTATCTCTGTTGTCCTATCAAATTTGGCATTAAATATTTTTGATTTTTATTTTTCTTCTTAATGATCTACGCAATTTTTATTTATCGTAGTGCCATTGTTATTAGCATTCCAATTAATGACCTCTGAAGTTTAATCATCAATTATTGATATCCCCTAACTTTTTGTGTACCAGTGGTAAGTTATCTTGACACTTCACTTTTACATTTGCATTGGTATTAACAGTTTTGTGGCTTTTACATTTGCACTTGCATTTGCATTCGTCGTTAATTGAATTTTTCCTCTATATGCCAAATCTCCAATATCATTTGGATCCATTTTGTCTTCTAGTTTACATTGAGAAATCCATTGTTTGAATTATATAGTTGAGTTTTTTTAAACCGTTCTCATTATGTGCATGTGTGTTATTATTGAGGGGTACATGTATGCTTTTTTTAAATCGTTCCCATTTGTTCTCATTATGTACATGTATGGTATTTTTAATTTGTTCTCATCAGTAAATCGATTTCGACAAGAATTATGGAGAAAAAGAGGCATTTAGTCACATATACCAATATTATTAGCAGACGGTCTCATGTATGTTTTTATTTGGTGTTTTGCCTATTATATGTCAGTTATAATAGTTGAGAATAAAAAACCATCTTGTTCATAACCAATGGTTTGTAATCCATCTTAAATTGTGGAAAATAATTATTATAGAATAGTTTGTAAACCATCTTGTTTATAACCAATGGTTTCCAACTATTCTATAGTTGTTCATAGAGGGCATGTGACTGTTTCAGTTAACATGGCTTTCACGGGGTTTCGCTTCATTGACTTACCACATGCCTTGCTTCATTTGCACACGTGGGTGGATTTGTTTAGATGCAACTGCGGAGCATCTTCATAACACATAACCTCCGCATAGAACTCCCATGAAACCTCCACCCATACCTTTTATACATGTTATTAATTTTATTTTATACAGCTAATCATTAGGTTTACTATTTTATGTGTTTCAATTTCCTATTATAAGTTTAATAATGCAGTGAGTTCTGTTGATTTGCTTTGCATGACCATTATTTAAGTCCAAGTTAAAGTAGTGTTACCATAAAAGATGTCAGGACCAAATCAGAGTTGTATGCATGTTTTTTCAAAAGGTAGTCATCTATGTCATGCTTTTCGGCAGGTCAGAACCTACCGAACACCCTTAAGCCACAGTCAATTTCGAATATTGTCATCTTTTAGCATTTTTACTACAGTTGTTTTCATCCAACTTCTTGGTGTTACAATTTTCATTTTCATGGTCTTGATAATGTAGTGAATGGCTAACTTATATATATTTCCCATATAATGTAAATTGGGAAACATATTTTTTATATTCAATGTTCTTTCCCTTTTAAAATTTCACTAATTTAATGTTATTATGACTTTGTGTGTGTGTGTGTGATGGTCCGTGGTTGAGCTATATTATAGATTCAAACCTTATTTATCTAGGTTTCAATCTCCTACACGATGCTTTGTTTTTTTTTTCCAGAGATTTGCATATGAAAATTGATATGCTTACTCAATTTTTTTTTTGTTTATCTTACAGATGGTAATGAAGGCAGAGGAAGATGTACTAAATACCATTGACCAATGTAAGAGGGTAGTTTAGGTTAGATGGAGGCGTAACCCCTTTTGAGTAAAGTAATGATAGATTAACCAGCAACACTATTGATTAGCCATAGGACATCCAAACACGGCTTAATAAAGATAGACTCAGCTTAAATTCACAAATCTCTCGTGTATAACTCAATCAGATAACAACGAACTCAGAAGTAACTCATTTAGAGGGAGAGAGAAGTAAGCACCCTAGATACACCTTGGTAGGCAGCCAAACATCCCCACAACCCCCCAAAGATATCTGTCAAGTATTAAAAGCTTCGTAATAAATGACAATGGCGAGTGAGTAAAACTCTCTGGATTGTAATAAATCTCTCTAGTAATAACTTCTGAACTCTTAAAAAGATCATCCTCTCCCCAGAGGTGGTTGGGGTCCTTAAATAGCCCCCCATGCCACCCCCGAGGCAACTCAATCATTAATGCATGTGAAAGACATCCCTCATACTTTATGTCACCAATATTAAATACCTGATGATCTAGTTATCTCCACGTCATAAACATTAAATGCCAAGATATGCCTTTTTCCTAACCACTGTGTGTTAGGGGGATGTCGCCACAGAGGTGACTTACCAACTGTCTGACATCCCCAAATACCACGGTGGTTTACTCAAGTGTAAATTTGACATTGTCTAGCTAGCTAGTGACATCACCTATAGTAGATGTGACATTAAGTAGAGGGTTGTTTGGTTCACAACCAACACACGATGGAACTCAAATTTGCTCCGCCCGAGCTTCCACGGTGAGGGTCCTTCGGTGTTTTACCAGGTGTATCTAAGATGGTCAGGAAAAGCCCCAACTGTGCCCCACTTCTCAATCCTCCAAACCAAGTCCCTCTAAAGTTCCCACGGCGAGGTCGTTCGATAGAGCATGAAAGCTCTCCCAGGCCCTGCCAAGCCTGGTCTCTTATGATTACCGTTCGAACTCACACTAAAAATAATTATTCTCGTTAGATCATTACAACCGTTATAGCTCATACTCAATATAAACAAAGATACAATATGACTAAATAACACAGCAAACTAAAGTATGAGTTGCCACGCCAAGATGCCTCGCTTGAGTTTCCACGCTTGAGCTACCATGCTTAAGTTGCCTTAATCCCAAACACTGTTGTTAATGGGGGGTTTATCCCTAATATCAGGATTACCTTCAAGCTCCCTCTATATTTGCCCCTTCGTGGAGAGATTTGTTGGAACAAGAAATTTCTGCACGAAAACTTCTCAATCCGATGAATTTTCTCTTGGTGAAAAAAAATTTGGCCTCCTTTCCTTCGTTAGAACCAAAGCATTAGAGTCTCCAAGAAAAAGTAAAATCCCCCCCGATGTACCTGAGTCAAAACGCTACCGCTTATTGGTGCTTTAGTGAAGGGACATCGCCACCTTTTCATTATTGATGTGGCGCTATCTTTTCAACTGTCAAGACACTTCCCGAAGTGCCACGTGTCCATTTGAAATGATTATAGGCGGCCTTGCATGTGTGGATGGTGGGAAACTCAACAGACGGGTTCAAAAGGTTTAAAACATCTCCTTTTTTTTTTCAAAACCCTTCTCCTTCCTTTGTCTTCTTTAAAGTGAGAACTTTGTGCAAAAACTCCATCGTTTCCAAACTTTTACCTAGCTTCTTCCTCCTCTCATCTTTTACACCACCACCTGTGGTTGTGCTCCTCAATTATCGTTCCCAAACCTTCTTTTATCGAGCTTTTTTCGTACTTGCTTGTTGTCTGCAATAGCTTCCTCAAGTAACCCCACCATATTTGCCACCAGTGTTCCGTCTGCCATTCCTATTGCCACCACCTCTACTGCCGCCTCTTTGACTGCGGCCCGCTAGCATCAGTTGCGCTTCTATCGCCAGTCTCCTATATTAGGCAAGGGTGATGACTTTTCTGGGTTTTGCAAGACTTGCATTTTTAACGCCAAGTATGATGCTCTAACACTTGGTGATGAAGATGAAAGTCCTGCTGACTGGGGCTATCTACCTCCAGAGGGGACTCTCCGATTTCGTCTCGAGCGAGGGGACTTCCCATGGTCCCATATCGATTTTAAAGGGCCTGGGGTCCCTCCTGCTCACTTCGCTGCCTGAAACTCCCATATGCAGAGTTCCCATGCTGATGTTCTCGCCAAAATTGGGCTCCATCGGGCTAAGTGGTTTGGTGAGTTCACTCTATCTAAGAATAATGTTGACCTTCTTATTCTGGTGTCTCGCTGGAATGTTACCACTCATAGATTCATTGATGCATGGGGCGAGTTTACGATAATGTTGGAGGATGTGTGTGAGCTCCTAGGCCTCGAGGCAACAGGCCATGAGCCTTATTCTGGTGAGGCCCTAGATGCCCAGGAAGCTGTTGATCGTTTGGAGTTGGACTGTATATGCTGAAAATGCATCAGCTCTTCGAATAAAGACACTTTCACTCCGCTCATCAACTATTTCTTCAAAGATTCCTCTGAAGGTAATTCCTCTGAGGCTGCCCCTGGATAAGGTACATCGCTGGAGCTTCCTGCCTACATCCTTGTCATTCTTTCTCATTTCCTTTTAACGGGGAAACCCAATGACCAACCTCTAAGGTACCTCATTAACCTATTGTAACAACCAGTCCTTTTTGGAGACAATTAAATTTCATAATTGGGTATAAATTGGAATTTGGAGGAATTTCTCAAAATAGTGATTTTTGGGATTTTCGAGGATTAGATAATTTTCGATGGATGATATATTTACTTTTGGTGTTAAGTAAATATGTCGGAGTATTTTAAGTATATGTCGTCGTTGAGTAAAGCGACAAAAGGTAATGTTTTAATTAGAAAACCCATAGTGAGATGTAATGGGTTCAAATAGGGGATTGCGGTCAAGTACCTCGGATGGAAATTTCGACTGTGCCATGAGTCTCGAAATGGACGAGATAGTCGGAAAAGAGTGTCCGATTGTCGAAATTGAGTTTTGGGAAATTTTAAAGTTAAAAGCGCTCTAATTGAGTAAACGAGTCGTTTTTGGGTTTTAAGGGGTATAAACCCTTTTCTCCCTATATAAGGAGGGAGAGAGGGAGAAAAGAGAAATAGAAGAGATAAGAGAGAGAGGAAGGAAGAAAGTGGAGAGAAAAAGAAGATTTCGGGCAAACTCCGTCGGACTCGACTCCGGATCGTCGAACTTTATCCACGAGGCAAGTGTATACTTGCTTTATTTACTTTTGAGCATAAATCTCATATCGTAGTTTGGTATTAACAAACCCCAAAGATTTTGGGTTGGGTTTTCGTGGATAAAAACGGGTTTTCGGGAGTTAAAACAAATAAACCCTAATAATGTTTCAATTCTAGGAATTAAGGATTTAATCAAAATTAATTATTGGTTTCAGGTTCTAGGATGTTTAGAAGCCTTATTGTATGTGTAAATTTTGTTGGTTGAGGTTGTAGGACGTTAGAAGCGGAGACAAAAGCTTGGGAGAAGCTTTAATGGCCGAAACAGCTTCTCGGAGAAGAAGCTGCCGATCGAGCATGGGGGATCGATCGATCGAACCATCGATCGATCGAGGGCCAGGGGTCGATCGATCGACCCCTTCTGAAAGTTAGAAAATTTTCTTAGGGTGAATTGGATGGGATGAGTTCCAATTCTAATGGATTTGAGGTTAATTATGGGATGATATAAGGGATCTTTTAGGAGTATATAGTCCTCCAATTGAGGGAATTTAGGAGGGTAAGGTGAGGGTTTTAAATGTATAACCCTTAAACCATATTTTCGAGGAAAATGGAATAATTATAGAATTTGAAGGTTTAGGGTTCCTAAGTTAGGGTGGGGACCTCTAGGTGATTATATGGACGAGATGTAGTCCTTGGGCTCATGGAAATGAAATCCATGACCCACTAAATTTAAGTTATCGGGGAAAGGATAATCCCTAGGATATTTCAGTGGGCATTTTGGCCTATATAATTATGCGTATAGAAAGCATAATTATACCGATTATTGTTGAGTATATCCTATGAGATAATTAGGATAAATTGGGAATATAGATATATATTCACTTAGTGTGGAGTGTTATAATTGGATATATCCAATAAATCTTTAGATGGGATTAAGGTAAGTATTATTTATCAAAGTGAGGAAATACTTTGGGATTATTGGTCATCGCTAGATGTGATTGGCAATTATGGCCATATATATATATATATATATATATTCGAGGAGGAATATATAGTATGTATATACTATGTGATTAAAGTATATATATGATATGATATAAATGACTTTTGAAAATGTAAAATATGAATGTTTTCAAAATTGGAAAAAGGAATGATTTTCATAAATTATAATTTATGTATACACACCTCTCTAAATCGCTATCATAAGGGAAGTTGCGCGCGTAAGGTGAAGTCCCCTGGCTAATGAATGCAGGGGAATACAGTCCTAGGCCATATGGGCGATTATTATATGTTTTACTGCGCTGGTGAGGTAATTCTGGGTGTGGTTATGACTCTCCCGCGGGCATATAGCCGCTTCCCGACATTGTTGGATCCCAGGTTGTCTTAATTTATAGGCCCTGGAAGATGATAGCCATTTAGGGGCGCGCCCAGTGGAGAAACCGGAGGGACGGTCTTAGAATCGTTATATGACATGAAATATAACTATTCTCAATAATGTGGGACATTATTGATGTTAAAGCAATTTATGATAATAAATTGGCTTTAAATACATTTCCTGGATGGAAGAAGGGAAATGGGATAAATGATTGGTTATATATACATTTCCTGGATGGAAGAAGGGAAATGGGGGCATATAAGATGAAAACGATTTTTTATGATAATAAAATTAGCTTTTAAATACATTTCCTGGATTGAAGAAAGGAAATGGAAAGTTTTGTGATAAAAATGAAAATTGATTTGGTAAACATTTTGTAAATGAATTCTCATTCCGGGTGATATATCCGGATGTGCATTATAAAGATGAATTCTCATTCCGGGTGATATATTCGGAAGTGTAACATGATATGAATATAAAAGATGAGTATGTTATGTATATTAATTATATGAGTATGTATAAATTGAGTACTGAGGGTCTAATGGATCTCGACGATCGACCTTGCCGCATAGTAGTGTATCGGGAGGGTTCCTTGTTTGGATTTCGATCCGCGAGACACCCCACGCACGACCATGTCTTAGTGTTGAGACTGGGGAGAAGTTTAGCCCTTATTGCTCTAATATATATATATATATACGTTATGTACTAAGGGCCTAATGGATCTCGATGATCGACCTTGCCTCGTAGTAGTGTATCGGGGGAGTTCCTTGTTTGGATTTCGCTTTGCGAGACACCCCACGCACAAACATGGCATAGTGTTGAGACTGGGGAGAAGTTTATCCCTTAGTACTTGGACTAACTAGGTTTGTTAGTAGATGGGTGACGGATTAGTTAGGCAACGTAGAGTGACTAGGATGTTTAGAGGGATGCGTTAGGTGTGCACTGTTAGAAGAGAGGTGAGGGGTATCTCATGGGAGTGCGATACTAAATTTAAATATGAGATAAAACCTATTTTCTAAAAATAAGGCATTTATGCACTTGCTAAATATTTTCAAAACTCGGGCTCTAACCCGTTTATCTACTTTTCCCTCTCTTGCTATATATATATATGTGTGTGTGTGTGTGTGTGTGTGTCCAGACACAGGGACGCCTGGATGACACTTCTTTCGAGTCAGTCGTCTGCTGCAGCAGCGGATGCAGGCAGGTTCTCGATAAACGCTTCAATCCTTGTACTCTAGATAGGAGGTACTGTATAAATATTCAGGTCAATGGCCCAATTACATTTATTTATTCTTTTAGTGCTGCATTCGATATGGTTGTATCATATTTTAACTGAGTGTTCGATTATTTTATTTCATTTCAGTTTCATTCATATAAACTGTGTGGATGTTTTAAATTGTAATTGGTTAAAAAGGGTAATTAAGTAAAAATTTTAACGCCAGCCTAATAGGTTATTAGTAATTAAATGGATTTTCGACAGTGATGCTAAGAATGATCCATATGCGACTCCTGTTATAATTTGATATAGGAGTGATCGCCCGATATTTTATTAAGCGAGGTGTCACACCTATCTCTCCGTTTGGCCTGGGGTATCAAGATTCCTCTGGCTACAATCACTCTAGGGTCTCTCTACACGTGGCATGACAGAACCCTTTTTGATATGGAATGATCTCTTGGTCGTTATAACTTGGCCAACTTTGCCAACTGTGTCCTCCTGACAAGCTTCCTTTATGTGCGTTTCCCCGTCGTAGCAGCCAAGGCCAACCGTCCTCCTTTCGAGGAAACGATTCTGCCCCCACGCTCCTCTATTTATCATAAGAGATATAGCCTAAAGGAGTTGACCTCTATCATTGATCAACCGGGGGCCTTTGTGATGAGGCCTTACGAAGAGGATATCTTCCTCCACACTTGTGATTTTTTCACACATGAGGCAATGGTGGTGGAGGCAACTACAGTAGACATTGAAGACCCCTCGCTAGCTGTGGTCCTTCTATTTTCATCGGGGTACGTTCCTTCTTACACCGAGTGGGGATATACCAGTGAGCACTACAATCCCAACCAATGCAGCCGCCAGTTTGGTTTTGATCAGGGGGATCCTCGCCCAGTTTTTCAATCATCTAACCCCAAGGTCTCTTTTAGTGAGGCATGTTCTCTGTTCTCATCAACTTCTGCGTGGGGCATAAGTTCTTCCATGGCTGGATGAGTCACTATTCCAAGCATCACCAGGCAAGGGGATATAACCCCTCTGTTTGCAACAAAATAATGGTCAAGGTAACTAGCCCAAATTTTTGAGTTCATCGAGGGGGATCCGGTGTATCCTCTAATTCTTTCATTTTCTGCCTTGGAGTTGGGGTTAAAAGGCAACTCTGTTCTTGGGATTGAGTTCCCTATAAACCCCCAAGGCACCTCCCACTGAACTTCCTCCACACCGCTCCATGATCCCCGCTGCCACGCCCAAACACAAAACCGTTGCAGCCTCCAAACAGCCTGCCCCTTCACTCGAAGCTTCTACTAGCGAAGGGCCTTCTCAACCACCAGCCAAAAGGGCTAGGAAGGCCAAAAGTGGGACATCTTCCAAATCCAAGTCCCAAACCCAGCCCCAAGGTCCTTTAGAGGCATTACCTATAGCCTCTGTTCCTCCTACCATTTCTACAGAAATGACTGAGGAATTGAGAAGGAAAGTTCAGGCTGAGGTAGAATGAATAAATGCTGAGTTTCAATGGCGTGTTGTCGTCGTTCCTCCTTCGGCTACCTTTCCCATAATCTTGGTTGATCTAACTGAGCCAACAGTAAGGAGGAGAAAACGTTTGAGGGTTCCTCAAGGTGCTGGTGCAGCGGGTATGAGGAAGAAAACTCTGGGTACCAAGTCCCAGAAGAAAGGGACTCCCGAGATACATCCCACCCCAGCTCCTTCTATTGCTGCCTCCTCTCCTTCTTCACCAGTGGTTAGATCTTCTCATTCTCCTTTCGGATCTGAGGTATGTGTGCATGTTTTTGTTCTTTTATTCCCCTTTTCTTAAGGCAAGCTGCATCTGCTTATCTCTTGATAACTTTGGTGCAGGGAGTTGAAGAAGAAAGGCCCCATCCCCCTAGTCCTCCCATGATCCCTTTCGTGGGGTGATGTTTCGGTATCTCTCAGGTTGATGTTACTCCTCCCCATTCCCCTATGATCGGGCTTACGTACTCCTGACTTTCGAATTCTCAACGTACGGAAGGTGCTGCTGTGGGGGGAGGTTCCGTTGAATCTGGGGGCATTTCTTCTCAACCAGAGACAACTTCCCCAACTCCTTCTGAATTATCATCTCAGCAGGAGGTCCTTCTGGCCATCGTTGCAGCTGAGGAGAGTTCCTCTGAGGTAATAAATAAATGATTTCTTGTCAGGTCTCAAGTCTTCTTTTTTATCCCATCCCTTTGTTTATTATGCTGAACTGTGATATGTTGGGATGTGTTAGGTGGAAATGGAATCTTTAGTAGATCGCCTTCTTCTTCAAACCATTCTGATGAGACTCATAGCTGCAGTTCCCTTTTTTGGTGCTATAACGGAGGTAAGTAACACTTAGATGCATTTCTCCATTTTGCCTGTACTTGCTCCTTACGTTTAACACTTGGCTTTATGTTTTTATCTTTCGCCAATTCTTACTCCACCATTTTCTCTTACTGGTCTTCCTCTTTTCAAGGCCGAGGTTGATGCTTCTACCCAGCATGGTGGTTCTTCAGTGCCCACCCATGCTGGGGCAGCATTTGGAGGTTCATCGCCTTCTATCAGTGAAACGCCTATGTTGGCCTTGGTACCTTTAATTGGCGAGGGAGCTTTGCCTATCGTTGAGGCTTATTCAGCCAGGGGCACCGTTGAGGCTTCTGAGGTGATAAGCCTACCGCCAACAGTGCCTACCGCAATGGCCTCTACGGCGACTCCCATTCTCGCTCCTGCTACTGCTGAGGTATTTCGTTAATTTCTCTGCATTTCTCAACCTTTCAAACTTCAACTATGATGGTGGTTTTTAACACTGAAGACACTTGTTAAGGTTTTTTTCATAAACTGCACCTATATTGGTGACTTAACAATGAAAACACTTGTTAAGATTTTCCCATAAAATCCACCTATATCAATGACTTAACAACGAAAACACTTGTTAAGATTTTTACATAAACTCCACCTATATCGGTGACTTAACAACGAAAACACTTGTTAAGATTTTTTTACATAAACTCCACCTATGGCGGTGACTTAACAACGAAAACGCTTGTTAAGATTTTTACATAAACTCCACCTATATCGATGACTTAACAACGAAAACACTTGTTAATATTTTTACATAAACTCCACCTATATTGGTGACTTAACAACGAAAATACTTGTTAAGATTTTTACATAAACTCCACCTATACCGGTTACTTAACAACGAAAACACTTGTTAAGAGTTTTACATAAAATCATTATTTCTTTTACCTATTCTTAGGCTACTCGAGAGGATGCTGCACCAGTTCTTTCGCGCATCGCTTCACCCCATCGGGGACTCGCTATCTCAGAAGACTCTAGTCATAACGATCAAGATTCCATGACTGGTGTTGCTGTCGAGAGCGAATCTGGTTGTGATCTCCCACTTCCTGACTTGGCTCCTCATGATTTTTTCCTCATGGTACTTTAATGTTCCCCTCAAATGCCTTCCAGCCATCACTTGGTAGCGGAGCGGCTTGCAAGACACCATCCTGAAATGTTCACTGTGGACTGTCTGCATTCCAACATCTCCGTGATGAGCTATAGACTTCAAGGCATGGCTACCGTTGTTTCTAAAATTTCCAGCACTCCTACTTCAAACGTTACTAGAACCCTCCTCAACCAAATCCTGGGCTACCTGAGGGAGTTCGGTCGTGATGGCTTCCGTTTTGTCTGGCTTAATGCGCAGTTAAAAACTCTCAAGGGTCACCAATTGGATAGCTAGAGGGAGCTGCTGCAAAAGCATCGAGAGGATCAATGGACTGAGGAAGCTAAGTTGGTCGAGTTATCACCTCTTCTTGAAGCTATTGAAAAAGAGGTGGAGGACATTGAAGAAGCTCTGGGTTTGGTGAAGCTGAAATGAGAGAAACTCCTCATCGAGCGCACACAAGCGCAAACAAGGTTGGAGGTTTTTATAAATGCCCAATAGTCTTGCCTAGCAGTTTCTTTGGGCCTTCCTGGAGATTTTTTCACTTCTCCAGATCTGTGGTTCCTGTTAGGCCAATGACCTTTTGTACATATTTTCCTTTTCTTCTTCTTATGTAATTCTTAGGCAGTAGCTCCCAATTTTGTAATGCCCCAAAGTTTGTGAATGAATGAAAAAAATGTATGTTTTTCCTTGTCATTTCTTTATGCTATAACTGTTTGCGTATGTTATAAAATTTTATAATTCTTTCATCTCCACTCAAGTTACAAATAAAAACTTGTATATTCATAACAACAGCTAGATACAATAATGGTTTAAACTTAATTGCTTACACATGATAAACTTCCAACCATTTATTGTTAATCTTGAATGGCTTATCTTCCTCCATCCTAGAAATTAAGCAATAACCTGAATCATGAGCTTCTTTTACAATGAAAGGTCCCTCCCAGTTGGTTGTAAACTTTGGTAGAGGAAGCCCCCTGATGTGCTTCACTGCTGCTTTCAAAATGAGGTCTCCCTCCACGAACTTCCTTGGTCTTACCAGGTTATCATATGCCCTCGAGAGTTGTTTCGTATACAATTGAAAGTGGTGCATCGCATTATCTCTGTGTTCATCCAACGCTTCCAACTGCACATGTCTATTATAAGGGATCAGGCTACTTCGCAAGGAATATTGAGCAGAGGGAACTTCTAACTCCACTGGAAGGATTGCCTCAGCCCCATAAACAAGAGAGAACGGAGTGTACCCTGTGGGCTTCCTCTTGGTTATTCTATAGGCCCATAACACAGTTGGTATCTTATCATCCCACGATCCTGGGAAATCCTCCATCATTTTAGCCAAAATATTAACAAAAGTTTTGTTAGTTGCTTCGGCTTGACCGTTTCCCTTTGGGTACGCCACTGTTGAAGTATATTGAACAATGGAGTACTTTTCTGTGAGCATTGTTACCTATGAATTGACGAAGGGGGTCCCATTATCTGAGAGAATAACCTTTGGAATCCTAAAATGGCAAATGATGTATTCCCTGATGAAGTTGCTCACCACCCCAATCATTGCCCTTCTTAGTGGTATCGCTTCAGCCCATTTTAAAAAACACTTTATTGTTACTAGTATCCATATCTTCCCCCTCGAAGAAGGATGTATTTACCTTACCAGGTCAAATTCCCAAGTGTGATAAGGATAAGGCGTTGCCAGAGGGTGTTGGTCCACCGATGAGGCATGGATCATATTTTCATGAAGTTGGCAAGCTTTTCATTTTCGAATGAACTCAATAGAGTATTTCTCCATTGTTGGCCAATAATACCCCAACGTCATCAACTGATTATACAACTTGGCCCCTCCTATGTGAGCTGGATCGTGCGCTTGGGTGAGAATCTCAGTCAATTCTTCTTTCATGATACAACGTAGTGGTCTATTGAAGTATCCCCTTCGATAAAGCTGCCCCTCCTTAACATAGAATCTCGAGGCCCTTCGCTTAAGCCCCATTGCATCAATCTTCTTTGTTGGGATAACTCCATCTCTGATGAAGTCAATATATGGCTGTCTCCAATCAAGTTGAGCTTCCACGAAATGATATTCAGCTGCCTCAAAGAATAACTGGCATTTATCCCACTTTCTTTGCAGCTCTGCTGCATCCTGCTTCATACTTGGCCAGAAATATCCCTCCCTTTGAATTCTCCTATAAAAAGGTATCTCAGTTGTTTCATAATGTTTTTTGTGTGTTTTCTTCAACCTCTGCTCTTCTTCCTCTGGGCCGATACATCTTGACAACCATCCTCCTGCGATCCTGAAGTAAAGGTTTCCCTGGTCTGTAAAGTACTGGGCTAATTCTCTTAGTACCATTGTTCCTTCACCAGATTCTAGTTGCTTTTTAATCTCTCCCCTCCAGTCTGCGTCCTCCTCCATTAATAGAATTGACTGTACTATCGAAGGAGTTATTCTTCGTTGAATCACGATGGTAGTTATATCATTCCTCATGACCATTTTTTGGGCGATGGTGGCATAGGCGTCTGGATGGCGGTTCATCGTTCTGGGGTGTCTTTTGATCTTGGTTCGATGGAACTGGTCGAGGAGCCTCTGAATGATTGTCCTGTATGGTTCTAGACCCATGTGTTTCAGCGTATATTATCCATTCACTTGTTGAATCACTAAGTTCAAATCACCTTTGATGCAAAGTGAATGAATTCCCCTTCGAAGAGCCTCTAGTAACCCCAGCACGAATGCTTCATATTCTGCTTCGTTATTGGAACAATGGAAATCTAACTTGTAGGAAAGGCAAATATACTTCATTCCTTTTGAAAGAATAATCCTTGCTCCCCCTTTCTTTTCCGCCGAAGATCCATCAAACTGCATCGTCCATTCCTCATCAATTGTATCTAGGTAATTGGCATGTAATTCATCTCCTGGAATATCTTCTTTGGGTGGCTTAAACATTCCCGAGGGGAAGATTGCCAATAGGTTGGCGTATGCTTGGCTTTTGATCGCATGAGGAACCACACACTTCAAATCATATTCAGAGAGGATGAGGAACCACCTAGCTGCCCTACCAATCAATACAGTTCTTGTCAGCAAATACTCAATAGGATCACATCTAGTTATAATATGAATTATAAAAGACAACATATAATGTCTAAGTTTTTACGCTACGAAGACTAAGGCTAAATAATGCCTTTTTAGGCTCCTATATCTGATCTCTGGCCCATGTATGATTTTGCTGAGGTAGTAGACTGGTCATTCTTGCCCGTCAATTTCTTATGCCAGCAAAGCTCCAATGGACCTTGTGGTATATGTGAGATATAGCTGCAACGGTATTCCCGCCTGTGGGGGAACCATAATCTGTGGTGAAATGAGCAGTTTCTTCAGCCCAGTGAGAGACTCCTGGTGAACCTCCTCCCACTTGAATTTCATGTTCTTTCATAGCAGTTGCATCAGTGGGTGTGACATTTTGGCCAATCCAGGCACAAATCTTCTAAGGTAAGAGACTTTACCGAGGAAACTCTTCAGTTCCTTTGCCATTCTAAGACATGGCATATCCATGATCGCCCGTTGTTTATCCTAGTGCATCTGCACCCCTTGTCTATCAACCATGAAGCCTAAAAATTTCCCACTTGTTACTTCGAAGACGCACTTCAGTGGGTTCATCCTTAATTTATATTTCCTGCATCGAGAAAACACCTTCCTCAAATCGCTCAGATGAGACTCCTCCTTCCTTGATTTGATGACCAAATCATCCACATAGAATTCCATAAATTTGTGGAAGAAGTCATGAAAAATGGCCATCATTGTTCTCTGGTAAGTAGCCCCAGCGTTCTTGAGTCCAAACGGCATCACTCTGTATATGAAATTACCTAACGGAGTTCTAAATGTCGTTTTCTCTGCATCCATGGGGTCCATCTTGATTTGGTTGTACCCTACATACCCATCCATGAAGCTATACATCTCATGGCCAGCCGTGGCATCTATCAAGCTGTCGATGGAGGGTAGAGGGAACTCATCCTTGGGGCAAGCCCTATTCAAATCTCTGAAGTCCACACATATCCTTATTTGGTTTTTGTCTTTCTTACCCACTGGGACAATGCTAGACAGCAAGAGTGGGTGCTGTATCGGTTTGATGAACCCTGCTGCCAGTAAGCGTTGGACCTCTTCCTTGATCTTCAAATCTAACTCAGGCTTGTATGTGCTTGTTGTTTGTTTCACCGGAATGGCTGAAGGTATCACATTCAACTTGTGGCAGCTCACTTCCTCATCCAGTCGTTTTATCTCTGTGTACTTCCACGCAAAGACGTCTATGAACTCCCGAATTAACTCGATCAAGGCCCCTCGCTTCTCTTTACTAAGATCTTTTGCAACAAAAATAGGCCTCGGATCCTCCCCTTCTTTAGCCAGGTTCAACTGCTCCAACTCTTGTGCTTGTGGCTTCGGTTGGTCTGTCATGTAATCTGGTTCCTCGGTGATATCTTCCATGAACTCATGTACGTTTGAGTTGTCTATCACCATACATTGCCCTCTTTGATCCACATTCCTTGCTTCACTTGCACGCGTGGGTGGATTTGTTTAGATGCAACTGCGGAGCATCTTCATAACACATAGCCTCCCCATAGAACTCCCACAAAACCTCCACCCATACCTTTTATACCTACTATTAATTTTATTTTTTACAGCTAATCATTAGGTTTATTATTTTATGTGTTTAAATTTTCTATTATAACTTTAATAATGCAGTGAGTTCTGTTGATTTGTTATGCATGGCTAGTATTTAAGTCCAATTTAAAGTAGTGTTACCATAAAAGATGTCAGGATCAAATCATGATCAAATCAGAGTTGTATGCATATTTTTTCAAAAGGTAGTCATCTATGTCATGCTTTTCGGCAGGTCAGAACCTACCGAACACCCTTAAGCCACAGTCAATTTTGAATATTGTCATCTTTTAGTATTTGTACTACAGTTGTTTTCATCCATCTTCTTGGTGTTACAATTTTCATTTTCATGGTCTTGATAATGTAGTGAATTGCTAAATTATATATATTTCCCATATAATGTAAATTGGGAAACATATTTTTTATATTCAATGTTCTTTTCCTTTTAAAATTTCACTAATTTAATATTATTATGACTTTGTGTGTGTGTATGATGGTCCGTGGTTGAGCTATATTATAGCTTCTAACCTTGTTTATCTAGGTTTCAATCTCCTACACGATGCTTCGTTTTTTTCCAGAGATTTGAATATGAAAATTGATATGCTTACTGAATTTTTTTGTGTTTGTCTTACAGATGGTAATGAAGCTAGAGGAAGATGTATTGAATACCATTGACCAAAATTTACTTTAGGTAATTAGAAATACGACATTGTTTTGTATATATTGAACCATGACTCACAATATAATTGCTTACATGTATCTTATAATTATTGTTGATATATGAAACTAAAATTATAGTTGATATAAATTCCTTACTTGGAGTTGTGAAGGAATAAAGTAAAGGAGGACGTTTGCTAGAGGGATGCGGGATCATGTACGTAAGTAAAACTTCATATTACCTTCTTGATCTAATAAAATGTTAAGATGTTTACATTTATTCACTACTTGATGTCACGCATTTATATGAATTTTGTAAAGAATTAATTATTTGAAATAGAGTACTTCTATAGAAATAAACAAAAATATGCCTTGAATTCGCACGATTGTACCGCAAGATACATTGGGAACAACAGTTTAGGCATAGGAATATCATAATGAAATTAATTTATTGTCCTTTGTTCACATGTCAGTTGCATATTTTCTTAAGATTGTATATATTATATTCTCTTCTCCCCGATAGGGACAGGTAATCGGTCAAGATTTAGGGTGTATTTTAAATTTTAGTTTGGCCATTTTTTCAAATTTGGATGGTTTCGATTTAACCGTGAATTTTTTTTATGTTTCAGATCCGAAAACATTGTTTTCATCCTACATTTAATCTCAAAATAAGATTTGAAATATGGTTTTCATCCAACCATACATCTATTGAGAGTCGTACAAATGTTATTTTTCATGGTTTGAAATATGTTTTTTTGTAAGTTGGATCAATGTTATTTTTCATGTTAGATCTGTACATTTAGAACAAAGCCTTTCACATGAAATGTTTTATACACGTCTCAACATGAACAACTTGATTATGTCATAGAAGTTGAGAGCGTATTGATGATAGTGTCACCTTTCACATGTAATGAGGCTCTTTAACCATTAGGCTTCAATTGGTTTGGGGTGGAATATGTTTTACTTGATTAACATATTCGGAGTTAAACTTTGCTCACTATTTTGTCAAAAATCACATGATTATAAGTTGTACACTTATTTATAATTTTATACAAAAAATCTCATCTACAAATGTGTGAAATAATTTTCATTATTGAGACATGTATAAGCATTTCGTGTGAAAAGGTCCATCATCTACGAATGTGTGAAATACCTTTAAGGTCCATCATTTATCACTGCATATGCTTATATGCTCATAACTTGAAAGTCCATAAAGGAATTTTCCCCTCAATTAGTGATACAGTTGGCAATGAATTGATGCCATCTGCTATTTTTTTACTATTACTAGCATGTAACCCGCGCGATGCGCGGGCGTTTGATAAAAAAATATAAAATATGCACTTATAATTAATAGCATACGTACAACATTGTGCTTAATACTTTATGGTGAATGACAACAAAATAAGTCACTAAAAAGAAAGTTTACAATTTTAGGCATGATACAATAAAATTATTTAAAATTGACCTATAACTAAAACGATACGTCTTTTTCATGTCATGTTTATGTGAAGATTATGACATGTATTAGTCGTAACATGTTGACTTATTTGTATTTTTACTCATATTTTTTTGTATTGTCATGTTTAATTACATGTTAAAATTATCGGTCGTATTAGTCTAGGGATGGCAACGGGGAGGGTTTCGAACGGGTTTTTAAAAATCCTAGCCCGTCCCATTTAATAAACGGGGCGGGGCGGGGCGGGGCTCCTACGGGTCAGGTTAATTTTCAAAAATAGTAAAATTAAAAATACTACATTATAGTCTTATAGGTCTACAATGGTTCGTATTCCAATGTGTGACAGTCCCCCAATTATCATTCTATGTTTCCACAGATCTTTTAAAAAATTAACATACATATAAAGGATTTTTTAGTGTGTGTGTGTGCGTGTGTGTGTGTGTGGTTTAATTGTCATTAACATACATATAAAGCGTATTTATGTAAGCATAAGTTAAACGGAATGGGGCAGGGCCGTTTTATTTAAATGAACTCCTAACTCGCCCCATTTAATAAACGAATTTTTTTTAAATCCATACCCACTTCTAATTCATTAATCGGTTTTTAAAACCCGCACCATTAGGGTCGAGGTGGGTCGGAACTCCTACGGTGCAGGTTAAATTGCCATCTATATATTAGTCATGTCGTGTTTCAAATCGACCGTGTTTGTTTGAGATAAAAAAAACGATTTTGTATCATATAATGTCCGTACCTAGATAGTACTCGTCATATGGTCTAAGGTCCAAACACAACCATAACACTCAAATTGTTACATTACGCAAAAGTCACAACCACAAAATCAGGGGAAATACATTTTAAGGTACAAATTTTCAAACTTGTTTCTTTTGTTTTGTTTTTTTCTTCAAAGTCAAGAAAACAATTTAACACATTATTAAATGTAAGGACATAATTTTATAAATGTCCGGGGTAGAATCTAGGAATTTTCTGTTTTCTCCTAGATCACAGTTTGTATGTCTGATACCGCTACATTCGGCACGTCAACACGATCTACCTCGACGGCCTCTATCCGAATTCAATGCACCCTGTATCTTCACGTGCATCATGCTACATGCGATGTGCTGCTCAGCTCTTTCCCACTACTACACTACCCTTTATCGATAAAATGTTTTATTGGAGCTTTAAATATTTGCATAAATATTTGGGAAATTTTTTGAAAATTATTTTTGAAGTCTGGATTATTTTTTTATCAAAAGCAGAATTTTTTCTAAGTGTAAAAGCGAAGTGCCTCGAACGAAGAGCTCGCTCAAATGAATTTGAATGTCGTTCGAGTGAGATAGGCATGTCTCTTTTGACGTGGTGCACGTCATTATGCGTTTGAACTCATCAGGTGTGACAGACCCAAAAATAGCACTTAAACCCTTAGAATTAAAAGATGACCATTTAAATTCTTCTTTAGTCCATGTAGTAACAGGTTTTAAATTGGTCACATTTTCAAGAGTGACGGAGGGAGGTGTCCACCCTCTTTCAACCAAAATCCAGACACATTCATCAATGGCTTTTAATGTAGATCTCATGCGGGCTTTCCAATATGCATAGTTTGTCCTGTAAAAAACTAGCATTTTATTATATAACTTCTCCATTATGAACACACTCGTTTTCAAAAATCAATTTTTTCAGAAAATTGATATCTTAGAAAATTTTGCGGAAAATTACACGGTAAAGTTGTGTAACTGGCTCTGATACCCATTTGAGAAGAGTGCGCTTGCGTTCAAATAAGGAAGTTATTTAATTAAACTCAGTTTTTATCAATTAAGTCCTAAACATGCATCTAGGTGTGATTGATGATGATAAAATCAAGCAAGAACATTCAAACACACACAAATGAGGAAAACCCCCCAAAGGGGCAAAACCTTTTATTTTCACTATAATTTTGTAAGAGAACGACTTACGCGGATTACAATGAAAATATGAGACACAGAAATACCATCGGGTGTCGGTTCTGTTGTCGCCGGCTGGAACTATCCCTTTCCAGTAGGGCAGCAATGAAGAAGATAACTGCTTCCTCACAACTTACTACGATGAGTAAATGATCTTCTTGAAGGTTTAAAGATTCACACACATATATGGGAACGGTTTTGTGAATCAAAAAGGTTTTGAAAGCCTTAAAAAGATAAAGTCTTATTCTGGACAGTTTTCGCAGAATTTTGAGATTGCAGAAAGACTTAAAAAACGTGTAGAAGGAGAACGGATATTTATACAAAAATCGAGGCGGCGGCTCGTTCGAATGAGATAGCCATGTCGCTCGAACGAAGGACAGAAGTCGTTCGAACGAGATCGAGCGACATGCCTATCTCCACTTTGGTGAGTGATTCTCATGGGTGTCCGTCTAGGATAAGTCACCCCAAAATCTTTGATAAATTAGTTCCTAGACCGGTTTATGTTTGCTCCCACTGCAAGAAACGAGGACATCTTAGGGAGTTTTGTTCTAAGTTGGGTTTTGTGTCACATCATTCCACTTCACACATTCACGCACATGCACCTACTCATGATACCTTGCTTGCACATAATGATAGAGAGTTTGCACATATTCGCGAGCAAGTGAAGATTTTGATCAAGACCACACATGATCTTATGGAGTTAGTCCAAAAGATGTCACCATCTTTGGAAAACTCCACCGCTCTTCCCGGTTGAGGTCTTAACACGTCTGCTAGCATAGGGTGGTTTTCATGATGTCTCTTTTGCCTATTGCTAGCATGTACCATTAATTTGTAGTTATTTATTTTTTTTGAAAAATCCAAAAAGATTTTCGTTTTATAAAAATTTTAGAAAAGCACAAAAAGATTTTTGTATTTTTTTTTCTCCCTTTATGGATGAGCATTTAAAATAGCCAAGTCACAATTTCATTCCATTTATCCATGTGACTGTTTGATAGAGATTTGAGACGCTACATCATTCCATCCATGTGCTTTACATTGTTTGGAGTCTTTGAGATGTGATTAGTGATATCTTTCTACATGTTTGACTCCTATCTCCTTTACACAGATATATTTTATTATTGTACTTGTCTATCACATATTGGCTTGAGTGTTTCCATCTCAATTTTGTCTATACAACTAACAATATGCGATAAAACTTGACAAGATTGGAATGTATGTAAAAACCGTTTTGGTGAGACTGTGTGTTTATTTGGAAACGGGGAATGACCTAAAAAATTGAGTTATTTTATTATTCGAGGTCCAAAGAGGTTAAAAGAGCCCGAAAAAAATTAAAGGCAATAAAAAACAATATATGTCAAACATGGGCCATTAGGTTTCACCATCAATTCTCCAAAGTTTGAGAATTTAGAACACCTCTATTCAAAATATAAATCTGAGGGAGTTTGGTTGGAGAATATAAACGGGTCTGAAAAAGCATAAAATAGTTTTGGACGTTATTGGTGTGAAAATCACTTTGAGCTTTGATTTGTTGATTTGATTGAGTCAATATCTCATATTACCACCTTTTTACACCAAAGAAAGATTTTTGAGTTCATTCGTTAGGAGTATCCAATATTCATCGTGCACATATGTCATGTTTGTATGCATTGATTTTCCTATCGAATTTTATCACACCCCTACATTTACGCTATCATCGACTTGGTTGTTTTTGTGTTTTTTCATGGTGTGAAACTTTGTTGTATATTATGTGTGAAAAATTTTGAAAAATACGAAAATAGCAGTTTATTCCCGTGTGTCATTCTCCATGTGCATTCATTTATGCTTCTCATATCTATCTATTTGGGAACATCATAAAAAGGGGGAGAAAAATTATGGGCGGGAATTGTTTTGGTGTTTGGTTGATTTATGAATGATTTGCTTAAGCTTAATTGATCATCAATTTTTTTATATCATTATATGTCAAACTGTTGCTTGTCACGGGTATTTGCTTTATCTCATGTGTGTAGGTACAACATTGTTCATTATTGGATTGCACACCCTGATGAGAAAAGCTTTGAAAGTTTATGGAGAGCTGAAGATTTGAAAGACATGTCATTTAGTATTCTCAGTTTGAGGGTTTAATGGGGATATTATCTTGTATGTCATTTGATTGCATAATTCGGATTTTTTATGTATGTACCGGCATAGACATAGGGGGAGATTTGTAAGGACATAATTTTATAAATGTCTGGGGTAGAATCTAGGAATTTTCTGTTTTCTCCTAGATCACAGTTTGTATGTCTGATACCGCTACATTCGGCACGTCAACACGATCTACCTCTACGGCCTCTATTCGAATTCAATGCACGTATCTTCACGTGCATCATGCTACATGCAACGTGTTGCTCAGCTCTTTCCCACTATTCCACTACCCTTTATCGGTAATGTTTTATTGGAGCTTTAAATATTTGCATAAATATTTGGAAAATTTTTTGAAAATTATTTTTGAAGTCTGAATTAATTTTTTATCAAAAGCAGAATTTTTTCTAAGTGTAGAAGCGAAGTGCCTCGAACAACGAGCTCACTCGAATGACTTTGAATGTCGTTCGAGCGAGATAGGCATGTCACGCGATCTCGTTCGAACTACTTCTGTCCTTCGTTCGAGCGACATGGCTATCTCGTTCGAACGAGCCGCCGCCTCGATTTTTGTATAAATATCCGTTCTCCTTCTACACGTTTTTTAAGTCTTTCTGCAATCTCAAAATTCTGCGAAAACTGTCCAGAATAAGACTTCATCTTTTTAAGGTTTTCTAAACCTTTTTGATTCACAAAACCGTTCCCATATATGTGTGTGAATCTTTAAACCTTCAAGAGGATCATTTACTCATCTGGAGTAATTTGTGAGGAAGCGGTTCTCTTCTTCATTGCTGCCCTACTGGAAAGGGATAATTCCAGTCGCCGACAACAGAACCGACACCCGAGGGTATTTCTTAGTCTCATATTTTCATTGTAATCCGTGTAAGCCGTTCTCTTACAAAATTATAGTGAAAATAAAAGATTTTGCCCCTTTGGGGGATTTTTCCTCATTTGTGTGTTTGAATGTTCTTGCTTGATTTTATCATCATCAATCATACCTATATGCATGTTTAGGACTTAATTGATAAAAACTGAGTTTAATTAAATAACTTCCATATTTGAACGCAAGCGCACTCTTCTCATTAAACATAAGTATGTGTACATGTGTAGCTATAAATGTACGAATTTATAAAAATAAAAAAAATCGGGATTAGGGAGGCAGGGGAAGAATAGGAAGCACACCAGCCACAACCACATACATAATATGCTTATCCCAAATTCTAATTCAACAAAACAGCATCAGAGCTAGTACCCGAGCCTATCTCACATATGACAACATTTGATATACAAAAACAAATCATCACCCAAGAATCACTTTATGAAAAAATTTACTTAAAATATCTTGGTTCTCACAAAAACTATGAAAGCACTGGTGATAGATGGGTTAAAACCAACCATTTGATGTACCAAGTTGGATGGTCAACCATAGGCTTATGATCTTCATAAAAAAAACTCATCACGGGTCTCAAGCTCTCATTGTGGTATGTACTTGATTTGTATCACCTTATGTAGAACGTGCCAATAGTGAAAGAACATATAAGAGAAAAAGAGAAGGCTAGCGTGGTGATTAAGATATATAGGGTGAGAGGGATGTTGTGGCATTTTTACTAGCTATGAAATAAGCGGAGGCTAATTTATATGGGGTTTGGGGAGGACATGGGGCAAGAAGTAGAAAGTCAAAAGGTGGGTAGAGTGAGGGATGAAGTAACGATCCACCTGTTTCACAGGTGGAACGGATTCGTGAGGGGAGAAAAGGGAGATGGAGAGGCTATAAGGCTTACACGTTATGGCTGAAGGCATAAACGAGTGGAGCTAAATCGTCAACTTAGAGTTGCTATATAATATTAAAGGTATAATAAGCATATGAATAAATGATTACCATTAAACCATCTTTCTATTGTTTTAGGAGTATAATATAGATTATTGCACATAAATCTTGTTATAGAATTTGTGCTAATTTTAATTCATCATTGCTTCTCATATAGGCCTGGATAATGGAAATGGCTTATCATCTGAAATCAATAAACATAAACCACATGCTCCTAGCCTTCATATAGAAACAAACTTTATCGCAAACAATCGCGTATCTGACATTGATTTTGCTACCATTCAATTATCATTCTAAAACAAGGGTAAAACGAGAGATTCCATTACATTAATTTAATTGTTGAAAACTTTCGATTAATAATTAGGGTAAAATGTAAAATCCATTCGAGGCATCATTATGCCATGGAGATTAATGGTTATTATTGATTCTTTTTGTTGTTTTGGACTTGATAGTTGGTTTACAAATTAATAATGAAATGAATGAAAGTTTCAGTTATGTATGATGAAATGAATGCAGAGGAACCTGCAAAAGAAACAGATCAAGCTGATGATGGAGATGAAATAACAGAATGTGAAATTGGGGATGTTGATGTTGTAAAATCGGAATCAAGTAACAAAGAAGCCAAATCAAATTTTAAAATAAAGAAAAAGGTCAAAGTTAAACTTTACAAAAAGGACACTGACAGGACCATTTTTGTGGAAGCCAAAGGATTGCGTCTTAAGGTCCAATTTCACTTTATAAATGAACCTTAGATTTTGCTGGCTCAGATTGCTCAGAAGGCTACAAAGAAAGCTCATTTTGGGAGCTCTAGCAAGATTGATCAATGCCAAGTGGTCGAACAAGAGGTTAGCAAACGACAATCGAATTGGAAGGATCCATATGAAATGGTGAAACCAGAGGGCGGTGGGACAAATGGGCACTAAAGGCATCCAGAGTGAATTTCACCTCATTTTGGGAAATGTAAAATGTACTTGATATCAAGTTTGTATATTCCAACAACCACCATGTAGTATTGAAAACGTTTGGGGTAGAAGCTGCAAGAAAAGCCATTATAAATGAGGTGAAGAGCGTGTTCAAAGTATATGGGTGGAAGCTGATTTTCAACATTTAAGCCTAATTACGGACAACATGATCCACTTGGGTGGGTATCGGTCTGTGAGCAGACACAGGAGCATAGTCGAGTCGATATCACCGTTCCCAAAGATGTTTGAGATGGCTTCTAATTCAGTTGAAGTTGCTTCTCATGGGATGACTGACAACTTGGAGACACCTTCGGTCAGGACCTGCCTCAGTTTGCCTGTAAAGGTAGGGACAGGCTGTTTTGATTTGTTACAGAAGTTGGAGATCTAATATATATACAATACTAAATTTTCCACTTTTTAAGTTTTGTAACTTGTTTTTATGCACATTTTTGCAAATTGAACCATTGTAATTTCTTCTCATAGTCTAATTTGTAGTTTGTTTTGGTTATGCTGTTGTATGAAAGATATTATATTAGTTTCGTAGTTATTTTGGGTTGTTCTTTTCTCGGCACAATTGTAATCAATGAGATTTTTTGGTGGGCAATCTTTTTTTACTTTTGTTAGTGGCAATTTTTTCACAACTCACTTTGTTAAAGCAACAATGGATTGTACCAAAAGTAAACGACAATAGGGGGATGATGTATCAACATAGGGTCATCCTGGGGAGAGAGTAATGCAGAAATGATAGGCTTAGTTATGTTGTAAATTTATTTATTTTTACTTAAATTATGATGTTTATACGAGGTCCAAAAGGGACTATTACTATTGTTGTTGAGACTAATGTTTTATTTTTAAAATAGGGTATAGTCCTATAAACAAATGATAATTTGTCCAAAATTTCTAAAATGTTTATTTGGTGTTGTAAAAAGACCGACTTACTTTAGATTTTTTATGCATATGATGTTTGTGCGAGATCTAAAATGGACTATTAGTATTGTTCTGGATATTTTTTATATATCTTAAATATGGTGAATTGTCATATAAACAAATAAATTTTGCCCAATATTTTAATTTGTTTACAAATAATTGTGTTATACAATCGTTTAACAATTATTACGAGATCCATAATGGATTATTAGTATTATTGTTGGACTATATTTTTCTTAAACACGGTGAATAGTCATATAAACACATGAAAACTTGCCCAGAATTTTTAAATTATTTACAATTACGTGTTGTAAAAAACACTTTTTGACTTATTAGGTTCGTATGTCTATAAACACGATGTATGTAAAAAAACTTTCAAAAAATTCTGATTTTTTTAAACTGATAGATTCATACCATAGATTATTTCAAAAATTATTTATTTGTTATATATATAAAATCCTGCTCTTGTGCGGACCAGTCCTCATTTTAAGAGTACGGACCGAACATGTGTCACCTGACGGAAAAGAGAGTGTTCCTATAATTTGGGTCATAATTTCTAAGCGCACGGTCAGGTGACACATGCCCGGTCCGCACTCTTAAAATGCGAATTAGTCTGCACAAGAGAATTATTATTATTATATATATATATAACTAATCGGATTGGATTGGAGTAAATTCATATCCGATCTGATTTCTTATCGAGTTATCGGGGGTTTTTCCCCAAAATCCATATCTGACGAAAAACGAGTCGGATCCGGATAAAATCCGTTCTCTTGGCATGCCTAAACTGTGTATGTATATAATATGTATCAGGTCGCAGTTGGTGAGATAATTGTATGGCTCGAGTAAGACAAGACTAGTATGGAAAAAGAAAAAAGAAAAAAGTAGAAAGGAAAGACCAGTAGTTAACACAACAATTGAGTAATGGCATAAGCGAACAACAATTGGATTGGAGTAAAATCCATATTGAGATGAGATCTTTTGGTTAGGAGCAAGATGGCTCCAAGACATCACATTAATTAGTAAGGGACGTGAGGCCCGAGAAGGGATGTGATGTCCGATTGGGTGAGGTTTCAATTAAATATATACACCGGGGCTACGTCGTGGTTTTTGGATGTGTATAATCATCATGAAACTAGGGACCGGAGGAGTTTTAGGATGAGTTAGTAAAGTTGTAGCAATTTCTGACGAATAAATCAAAAAGAACCTGAAATGATACAGTTGGAAGGTCTTAGATTTATTAGTTCTTTAAACTGCTCCAATATAACAAAAAAAAAAACATTTTGACGCGCGATTCGATCTGATGTGGTATCATACAAAAATACTTTAGTGTATGTATATAATATATGTGGTGAGATAGTTGTATGGTTCAAGTAAGACTAATAAGGAAAAAGGAAAGACTAGTACTTAGAACTTACATAATCGTCCAACACAACAATTGAGTAGTAGCATCAGCAAACAAGACACTTTTACAGCCTAGAAATTTTCTAAAAAAAATCCAGGCGCCTTCCAAGTGAGGGACACTTTTACCCGATCATCAAAGTCTACATAAGCTTCACCCAAATCATACTGGATGATCTGAGTTTGGTTAAATTTAGGGGTTGGCCGATTGATGTGGGTACGACAAATAAACTAGGTCCGCCGTTGTTGACGGTGGAGTCGTTGTTGGCGACGACGTTTCCGTTTATACCGGGTAGGTTCTGGAACAATCTTATCAATGTTAACATTTTTATTTCTACATGGCATTGGCGTCCTAATGTAATTTCTCTATTGCTTGCCAAATAAAAGATATCCATCACGTGTTTGCAAATATTTTGGTCTCATTTTTTACGTTAATTTGAGTCTTAAATTTCTCTATTTAAAAATCACTTCTTGGTGGGTGGATGATGTTATATATGACGCTTTAAGAAAGAACTTATGGCTTACCTGTAACAATAGCACAAATATGGATTGCCATAAGTTCCAGTGAAGCACAAATATGAAAAGAAAAAATCGAATTAAAAAACATTACAAACTCAGAAAAATTATTTTTTTGTCCAATTCACTAATGGTAAGGATTTCTTCCGTATAAAAATGTGCAAACGAAAAAGTACAAATAAAATGGAATTAAAAAATATTACAAACTCGAGAAAAATCATTTTTTTGTCCAATACAATAATGGTAAGAATTTAAGAATTTCTTCCATATAAATGGGAACATTTTAATCTCATACAAAGAAGATGATATGTAGGATAACGTGCATAATGACAGTTAGAAATGCTTACCCGCGCATCGCGTGGGTTTACACCTAGTTTTCTAAAAAAAATCCAGGCACCTTCCAAGTGAGGGACACTTTTACCCGATCATCAAAGTCTACATAAGCTTCACCCGAGCCAGGCCTAACACGGAAATCTGCAATGAAAGAAGTTCGGACAGGATCAGAGGTTGGGTCATCGTAACAGGCCCACAGATCTACTTGAATACTGAGCATGTATTTCAATGGAGCCGCTATTGCGGATCTCAACAACGGAAGGAATCCCCCTTCCTTTAAGGGATGGGCATTTTCCTTAGATGTCTGGTAGAGCAGGCGATCAGTGCCCAGAAAGTCACCGTGAAAAGCAATAATTTTGCCATAAACATGGATGGGGTATTTATCATTATTTTCACCTATGCCTAGAAACCTAACATACGCATAGGATTCCATGGCACGGGAGATGGCTTCGTAGGTAATTGTGGCCTTACCAAACCCTTTGCTGCTTTTAACTTCCTTAGTGATGATCTCGTCAAAACGGGCAGTACCAGGAAACCAGGAAAAAAACCAATTCATCCAATTCTCGTGGGGGGGGGCAGCCTTGCCGAGATAAAACAACAACTCGAACTCATCATAGGCTAACAAGGGTTTTTCTGGGCCACACAGCAAAAGGGGTACTCCGATCTTGCCTTCATCTCCAGAGTAGATGATTTGTTCGGGTTCGCGTTCGCCATAGTCGCGGCTTCTGATTTGTCCATGGATATGGTCTCCTTCGATTTCGTTGATCACCACCGAGTACAACTCAAACAACTGAAATCCTTTTGTACGATTCCATAACGCCACTTTGCCTTCGTCTTGGTCTTGGTCTTCGGCCGCTCGCTTCTTGCCGCTCATGGCTTTTCAAGGTTAAGATGTTTTTTCGTTCTAGGGCTTGTTGTTTCTATCAAATTGGGGGCAAACTAGATAGCGACCTTATATAGATATAATTCGTGTTTACCCTTTTGCCCTTCTATGTCGACTACCGCCTTGAACCGTTTGTAATGTTGGGCACTCTAATGACTTGGGCATTTTGTTTGGACAAAATGACAAAATAAAATTAATCTTAATTTAAGTCAAATGTTGATTTTATTATTAAGGATATATGATAAACACCATTAAGATAATTTGAAAACACACTCTTAAAGAATCCGTTTGATACACGTCCTAATATCGAAAAGAGTAATTCTATACGGACTCAATGGGACTCTTACTCATAGAGACGTGAGATAGACTTGACGCCTTTAGGTTGCTTGTTAGAACATCCACAATGAGGATACTAAAAGTCAGAAGAACCCGTATTTTTATGGAATTTTATTTTAATTATGAAATTAGGATTAATTAATTTAATTGGAGAAAATTTAATTTATAATTAATCCGGATTTAATTGTAATAATTACTAGTGTAACGAGAGTTAGTATTTATCGGAGATAATTATGTTGAATATTACTTAGCGAGAAAAGTAGTATATGAATACGAAAATAATATTATGGTCGGGAGAGAAATATACGACAGTTGCAATACACTTAGTTGGGACGTGCGTGTGAGTCGTGTCAGTATTACTTTATTGGGTTAGAAAGGATAATTTATTTTTTGTAACTCGTATGGTCCTTTTGAGTGCGCCAGTGTGTCCGAAAGGGTCGAGATAGTCAGAAAACACTACTCGGGATTTTATTTGGATTTCGAGGCAAGGTAGGCCAAACCGACACCCCGGAGGGGTATTTTGGTCTTTCGATATTTTTGAGAATTAAAATGGATAAAAGTAGGAAATTAAAAAGAGAAAGACCCTGGGCATTAGGTTATTTGACAGTTTCCAAACCTACGTGAGAGAGAGAGAACCAAAGAGGGATAAGAAGAACTCCATAGGTGCTTTGGGCTAAGGATTCAAGTTCTTCCATCGGAAACCACACCAACGTGTAGATCACGAAGAGAAGATCATCCCCATATCACATTCATTCAGCGATTCAGAAGTTCGCAAAAAGGCAAATGTCTATCACGCTGAATTTTTTAGCATATATGATTCATGTTAACATTAGTTCATGAGATAACTAGGATGCTATGAATTTGAGACTGAATTGGGCATTATTCTTTAATTTGGAAGTATATGGTTGCATGTAGTTGAATAACCATGTTTTGGGTATATTAAATCTGAGTTTTATATGTGATTTCACGAAATTAAATCTAGGATTATATTGTAGTCAATGGAGTTTATATTAAACAAGGGCTTGTTGGTGATTTGAGTAAATTATTAAAATTTATATTAAAATCTTAGGGATTTAACGTCAAAAATGGATGGGAAAGAGTACTAATACTAGGGGATATGGTTTAGAGTTGTTAAATTTGGATTATAATGACTTTGGGGTGTTTTTGCTTTTGAATGATTTAGGAAAAATGAAGTTTTGAAGGACAGGTGTAAGGACATAACCCATCACATTCAGCATGTTATACACCGCTACATATTTGTCGAGGAATTGGAAAGCGCACATCCTCAATCGACGTTCTGAATTTCAAGTCATCTTCAACAATCATGCCCAACAGGAACGGACTTACTAAATTAGTCAAGTTCCATTTTCAATTTACATAAAAATGTTGGGATTTGTTTTATAAAAAATTTAAATATTTTTCCTTTTATGAAAAATGATTTTTGAATTATTTTAAATGGTTTTTATTTTTTGAAAACATTTTTATTCATAAAAGATTTATTGATAACTGTCTCAGATTCATAAGAGCTTTGGTGTCTAAGTTTCCAAGTTTCTTAAAACTCTGGAAAGCGAATCTTGAGTTTCGTGTCTGGTCGTTCAAATGAGACACTATCTCATTCGAACGAGACCAGATGTCGTTTGAACGACATGACAGTTCGTTCGAGCGAGAACACTTTTTGTTTTACACATCACCGCCTTAAAATTATTATATATAGGGAGGCAGTCGTAGTGTTTTTGTGTGGAGAAAATTCCATTTTGATTAGAATACGTTTTTTAGAGTTTAGCTTTTCTCCAACACATTTTTTAGGGTTCATTTTGTTTTCACAATTCACAAATCCCATAGAGTTTTTTGTGTGAGTTATTTTATGGAACCCAAACCTTGCTTTGCCTATAGTTCAACCTCTTTCAGAAGAACTCTACAACTGGAGAGCCGAGAGCTACTGTGGAGGGAGATCCTACAAAGAATCAAGACTGCGTATCTGGACTGCGTGTCCATTTTGGTACGGCTGCAAGTGAACCACTACTGAGTTCTAGCTCAAGCTTTGAAGGTTCAATACAAACATCGTGCATTACGCTTGAGGGAAGTGGTATGTAAGTCAATGGTCGTGTAACCTTGTCAAAGTACTAGAAAATAAAGGTTTTGCCCTGAGGGGATTTTTCCCGAATTACTCTGTCACTTGCTTGCCTAATTATTTACACTTTCACGCACATGGGCTGATTTTATTTTGATTTTGGTTTTGTTAAATCTGAGTTACCTAATTAAATGAGTGAATTTGAAAAGTAGAATTGATTGGTATTACAAACCGGGCGCATCACTGCTTAAAAACTGGTATCAGAGCAGGTTTCACTATTTTGTTGAGAATTCCTTTTTTCGACAAAAGTTTTTGTGATATCAATTCTTTTAAACTTTGATGGATCACTTATATAATAGGGTACCTACTTTTGACGATAATAATTTTGCCTACTGGAAATCTCGTATGAAATGTTCTTTAAAAGCCATAGACGAGCGTGTTTGGTTGTTGGTTAAAAATGGTTGGACTCCTCCCACTGTTACTGTTGAGAACATCACCTCTTTAAAACCTGTGTCAAACTAGACTGAGGACGATTTTAAATTTTCCAATTTTAATTCACGTGGTTTGAGTGCTATCTCTAGAGTCGTCACTCCCGACGAGTTTCGCCGAATTATGACGTGCACCATGTCTAAAGAGGCATGGGATATTTTGACTTTGACACATGAGGGTACCACTGCTGTTAAAGAATCTAAGTTGCAAAATCTTTCCACCCAATTTGAGACCATCACTATAACACAGTCTGAGTCTTTTGACGAGTTTTATGCACGTTTGTCGGACATAGTCAACAATAGCTTTAATTTGGGTGAGGCAATTGATAACACGCGGGTTATGAAAAAGATTTTGAGATCTCTTCGAAAATGATTCATTCCAAAAGTCACTGTTTTGAACTCAATGGGGAATTTGAGCAGGCTTAGGCTAGAAAAGTTGGTAGGTGATCTTCAGACCTACGAGTTAGATATGTTTCTCCAAACTGTTAAGCCTAAGTGGGGTGCACTTAGGCACAGTTGATATCTAGTGAGGATAAAAGAAGAGAGAGAAAAAAAAGAGTGTGAATCTGAATCTGATGATGAATCTGACATGGCCCTGCTTTCCAAAAAGTTTAAAAAATTTCTCCAGTTTTCAAAACAAAGAACTCCCAATAAAAAGTTTTCGGAGAAATACAAAAAGAAAGACATGGCCAAAGAAAGCGGTGAAAAAGACAAGGAGAGTGAGGAGAACCTTGAGAAAATAAGATGTTTTGAGTGTGATGGGAAAGGGCACAAGTCATTTGAGTGTCCCACTAGACTTAGGAGAGATGGTAAGAAAGTTGTCATGCCCGCTACGCTTAGTGATAGTGAGAGAAAGAGGAGGACGATGAGTCCGACAAAGAGGAGGACAATAAGTTTTCAAATTTCTTAAAACTCTATAAAAAGAATCATGAGTTTCGTGCCTAGTCGTTCAAACAAGATACTATCTCGTTCGAACGAGACCAGATGTCGTTCGAACGACAGGACAGTTCGTTCGAACAAGAACACTTTTTGTTTTACACGTCACCGCCTTAAAATTCTTATATATAGGGTGACTGTCGTAGTATATTTATGTGGAGAAAATTCTAGTTTGATCAGAATACGTTTTTGAGAGTTTACCTTTTCTCCAAGACATTTTTGAGGGTTCATTTTATTTTCACAAATCCCAGCGAGTTTTTTGTGTGAGTTGTTTTGTGGAACCCAAACCTTACTTTGCCTATAGTTTAGCCTTTCTGAGAAGAACTCTACAATTGGAGAGCTGAGAGCTACTGTGGAGGGAGATCCTACAAAGAATCAAAATTGCGTTTCTAGGCTGCCTGTCCATTTTGGAATGGCTGAGAGTGAGCCACTGCTGAGTTCTAGCTGAAGCTTTGAAGCTTTGACACATACATCGTGCATTACGCTTGAGGGAAGTGGTATGTAAGTCCATGGTCATGTAACCTTGTCAAAGTACTAGAAAATAAAGGTTTTGCCCTGAGGGGATTTTTCCTGAATTACTCTGTCACTTGCTTGCCTACTTTTATTTACACTTGCACGCCCATGGGCTGATTTTATTTTGATTTTGGTTTTGTTAAATCTGAGTTACCTAATTAAATAAGTGAATTTAAAAAGTAGAATTGATTGGTATCACAAATCGGGTGCATCGCCGCTTACAACAGGGAAACTCTCGAAATTCTCGTTTGAAGACCTGCCCAGGTCGTTCGAACGACCTAGTTCGAACGAGAATTCTAACGAGAATTCCAATGAGATTACTAATAAGATTTTTGAGTTCGTTCGAAGTGAGAAGCACGTTCGAACGACCTCCTTTGAATGAGAATTCTTGACTTCAAACGAGATTCCAGAATTCATAAACTATGGCCCGGACAAGTTAAAATCCTTCTAGGTTGGTGCAAGCGAGAGAAATTGACCTACGCTAACATCGAGTGATTTAAATTCTTAGTTAGTAGTGAGATGAGAGTGTGACTACACAAGGGACATAATGGGATACTAGTGCATTAAAGAGAATGTACTTGTCAGAGAGATAAATTATATGGTTAAAACATTATGAGTAGTAGAGACAATAATACTACATATAAACTTGGGGACTTGGGTTACGTGAATTTCTATTTTATATAATAAGTTGTGTGTACACTTATTGATTGAACTATTTTGTGTATAACATACCTACGTTGCTTGCTATCGAGCGGAGATTGCGCGTTATGGACAATTATGCCTTAAGGAGCCTTCGGGTGGGATATTGATTTGTACCACTGGAGCATAGAACCTAGGTATAGACTATCTGTGAGAACGATAGTGATGACGGTCGTATGGGTGCGTAGGTATGTGCGTAACCCGTCGGCTTGGGACTATGTTCGCCTCCAATATATATGATTTTTTTTTATAGTTCGCGAGAGACTGAACATTTTGTCCTTTATGCAATGAGCAATGCAACAGGACATGATAGTAGAGTATGCAGGCACCGCAGATCTGTCTCAGGGTGCAGTATTATATATATATAAGATAGAGTGTGTGTGTGTGTGTGTGTGTATATATACTTGTGATGATATCTACTGTGTGAATTAAGTAGGTATGATTAATAATAAAAGCTTAAATGAGTTATGTAGCGAACACTTAATTATATTAAACTGAAAGTGCCTTTTTCATGCTAAAGAGGAATTGATTATATGTATTATATATTGCGAGGGAAATACGTGAGAACAATATCGAACTATGATTAGTTATTAGACAGGAAGAACTAGTTAGTGTGGGAATAGAAACTAGTGGGATTTGAAGGTTCGTTAGGCTTGCACATTAGATGAGGCTTGCACACTAGCGGGATATGTCAGTTATTTCATTTCTTATAAGGTTGGATCGGATGGTGAATATTTAGTTATTTCTTTAAATTCTTCTATATTAATTGAAAAGATAAAATTCTGACATCAACCTTTTTAAATGTTAGGTGGTTAATATTTAAATAATAAAATTTTAGACAGTGATGCATAATCTGAACCAACAGGATAGACAATGGCCTCTATTTTGAGGTTTAGGTCACAAAATTAAATGATGAATACGAAATTCAAAGACACAAGTTCTCTCATTACCGACTGCAAACCAATGGGACTCTCGAACAAAAAAAATCCTCAAGACCATCATCAGCAACATGACCGAAAGCAATAGAGATTGGACCGATCGAATTCCATATGCCCTCTTGGGCTACCATACCTCCATCATAACACCCACTGGGGCTACTCCCTACTCTCTATTATTTAGTATAGAGGCAATACTCCCTATTGAACTTGAAATACCTTTTCTATAGGTTTTTCTCGAAATTCAGGTCAGTGAAGAAGAGTGGCAATGAAACCGCTATGACGAACACATGCTCTTAAATGAGAAAATGTTAAAAGCTATATATCACATAATAGGTTACCATCACCGTATTTCATATTCATTCAACAAAAAGGTCAGGACCACGGTGTCCAAAAAGAGATCCTTCCTTCATGAAAATTATATAACCCATTTGGGATCCGAGAGGAAAGTTCAATCCCAATTGGAGTGGCCCCTACATCATGATAAAAATCATTTTCAATGGAGCCACTATGCTTACAGATATCGACGGGGAAGAAATGGAGCGTCCAGCTAACTTGGACTGTCCCAAGAAGTTTTTTCCATAGTCTGAACTCTCGTTATGCTATGAATTTTCTTATACCCCTTTTATTAAAAAAAATATCTTCCTTCCTCTTTACTCAGAACTATGTAGCACCTGATCCTCTCTAAATCCTGTTTGAGAAAAAGAGAAGCTCATAAATTTTCAAACCCAGAGAGGTATGTAGGCAGTCCATAATACAAATACGAGCACGTTCCTTTCTATCTCACAAAATGCTATTATTTTCTCCCTCCGATAAGGATGGTCTCCCTCATCATTTAAACGAACAAAAGGATTATGTATGCCTTAGCTATCAGTATATAAAATTCTATAAAATAATTCATCAAAGACACAATAAAATACTTCAAAATCATTGCCCTTTTATTAAAAAATCAGGAATATAACTATTACATGACATATCAGCAATGGGAATGAAAAAATAGCCCAATCCCTTACAAACCCCATACAAATATCACAAAAACCCACAGCTTCACAGAAAATAAACACTTACCAAACCAAACGCAACCTTCTCACAAACCTCTCAGAACCTACACAAACTTCTCACAAAGCTTCACCACCCCAACTAATACTCTAGACCTTGTCTTCAACTGCCTGATGAACCTGTTTCATCATCATATTGCTTCTCCCTGAAGGGCCCCAAGAACTCCACTTGTGGTTACAACTCTGAATGCGGTCCATGTGGCGATAGGCTATTATACAGTTGGATGAAACCACGACACCTTCTTACAAATTATCAAACATTACAAGCCATCTCTGACCAGTCCCCTCCACTAAAATCTTCTTCACCACATGATTTCATAACCACTTCAAGTAATCCCCCGATATGAATCTATCCTTCCAAATAGATTAAGATGGTTGGTGACACTATCGTAAGGGTCCCAATATTATACAAAAGTATTCAGTCAAGTCCTCCGTAAGAAAAAAGTTGGTTATGAATGGAGGAACAATTGTACCCCATTCTCTTAGCACATAAGTTGTCATGGAAAGTTGAAGGAGGTCTGAAAAAGTCCCACCAACCACACATACCGATAATCTCAAATTTATAAGCTAGGATGCAAGTTCCCCCACCATTGTACAAACCGGTGAAGATGCAGGGCCCCATTATCAACAAGCTAATTCATCCAGTTCTACGTAATTGGGATAAAGCTGAATAAAGGTCGAGAAAAGAAGTTGGGAACCCTCGATAAGGGAACTCAGGAGGGGACACTAGGCATAGTCTCTCATATAACCACATGAACAACATAATAGGACTCCCTCGTAATAAGTCAACCCGACTCTCCTTCCAGGCATCTACTGCAGCTGGACTAGAGTAGTAAGACATCCACAATAATATCATGGCTACCTGACGGTCAGCCATTATGTCATCTATCACCAAAAGAAGCCTGGAAGTCAATTCTAGGGCTACGGTGCCGGCAAAGCCGTTGTCAATAAAATCCTTTTGGTACACGGAATTTATTAATACTGGGAGGACAATATTCCCTTTATGCACTAACGTTTGGGAAGCAGAAGGAGAGACATATAGCAATTTTGCTAGCGATACCCGAGGGGAACATGACAAATCCGGCATGGTTGCCTCCACACTTTTGTTGACACCTAGGATAGTAGAAAACTCTTTGGAGGTGGGACGCACCTCATCCAGGCCGAATAAAAAAATATGATCTACAGGGTACCAGAATTGTATCGTCGCTTATAAAAGATTCCATTATATCGGACGATTACGTCATAAGGAGACATAGCGCAAGCTGAAAACTTCGTAACTAACGTTATAGAGGCACATGGATTCTAAGCCTTCTAGGTAAGCCGAGAAAGTTTCGGACATCAAAAGTGCCATTGAAGAAGAAGAAGAAGAAGAAGAAGAAGAAGAAGAAGAAGAAGAAGAAGAAGAAGAAGAAGAAGAAGAAGAAGAAGAAGAAGAAGTAGAAGAAGAAAGAAAGATTGCAAAAGAAAGAAGTTAAGTTGTGATGATGAAAACCACCATCAAAGTCCTCTTTTTATACTACAAGCATCCATAAAAGACAAAAAATTAGGGATGCTGCCAAACCTTCTAATCCTAAGTACCTAGAAGTACACAGGAAATGCAATCAAATCTAAGGAAGTGATTTTGACTTGAACCTTATGTCGACAGGTAGTCCAAGGGGTAGGTCGATTGGACACCCCCCTTGTTTGGAAATTCTTTACTTTCCTCTTTTGTACATCATTTCCAAAATAATTTTTTCGTTTAATTATGAAAAATTAACATTCTAGTCTTCCTTTTATTTGTCCCATCTTATCTTTTCAATAAAACCTTAGTAAAAAATTAAAGTGCATGTAGAGTAATCCATTAAATCAAGATAACAAAAAATGCATTTATATTAACTCGTAAAAATAATTACATTGTTTCTACAGGTGCAGAAAATAAGAAAAAGAAAAGATAAATAGGGACACAACCTGAATCTTTCAAAAACTCAATAAAACCCCTCACATTAAGCGCCTCGGTGAACATGCTTTTGTCAGTGACGTACGGTAGACCCTTTACTCCCCTTGTGGGTGTAGGTATATTCTCCACATCATAAATGCACGATAGCATCAACCATGAGATCGCAAAGTCTAGGTAGTCGTAGCCCATCATCATATCAGTGTAGTGCGTGTTAGGATCACCCTCCATCGTCGTAGCCCTCACCTCATCAAACATCTCCTTCACCCACCTCATATACTCCAGGGGAAATTATAGTGGGACCTCCACCTCACCCTCCATAATCTGTCGATGGTACCAAACTGACCCAAACTCATGTGCCAGGAACCTCCTCATCTGTATGTGCATGTCCATAACCCCTGCGTCCCTCAAAGATAAGAGCCATGGGTATAAGGTCACATGTTTCCTCAGTAAAAGTCAATAGTCTAAACTTTTTAAGCCCTAAAAAAGATAAGGACAAAAAGGTTAACTTGATTACTCACCAGGGCGTTCAGCATCGCTCGCACATCGTTCAAAGATAGGGATTGATTTGAACGCATGTTTGACTTCCTCCACCTGTACATCTTGGAGAAATCCCCCGACTCTCTTGCCTTCAAGGATACCAACCTGACATTATTCCCTATCACATCATAAAACCAAATCTGCAGAAGATAATACAAAGTTAAAAGAATAAAAATAGAAAGACAATAAGAAAATAAAAGGAAATCGAACCTAAGAATCACCTCCAAAAGATACGTAGGTCCCAGTAAAGTCTATCGATCGCATCGACTGAAAGCATCCAAAGAAACATAGAGGGATGCCAGCATAAAGCTCCCCCAATCATAAAAATGGATCCTCAAAATGATCCTCGGGAAAGAAAGAAACCATAGGTAGATGACATCGCCACTCGGCACCACCACAAACCCTCCCAAGAAAAGTAGAATGAATAAACGGGCCACCTACCTCACTTACCTCCTGTCGATCTCATCAATTCGCCTAGATAACTAAAGTCTCCTTCAGTACAAAGATGCAAGCAGAAGCCCTTAACACGATCCTCACCCAAGGAAGCCCGCACTACCACCTCTGAAACACATAGGGTGCGGTCCACCACTATTTGTTAGACCTCACACTATATCCCCACCGGCTACTAAATGTCCAGAGGAGTAACCATTATCTCCACGAATCCCAAATGGAATGTATGGGTCGTATCCCACCACCTCTTACCTAATGCACATAGTACCGTTGTGGAATACGATGTCTCATCCAAAGCCTCTGCCAATGGGCCAAACCTAGTAGACTCCTCCATCAATCGAACAGTCGCAGGGAGGTAATCACAAACTTCCTTCATTTTTATCGGCCCTCGGGAGCTTATGATTTACGAGGCTATGTCAGCTTACACAAAAATCAAGAAAAAACCTTCAGCATCCCAAGGATAAAAAAATAAAAATAAAAAGAAATGAATACAAAGGGTGAATTATTACATAGATATTAGGGTTCTTCACCCTCGCAAAATGGTAACATATAGGCTCCCTCAACAGAACCCTCTCATCAAGCACGAGCTCAAAGTTGTCATAAATATTTCATTCCCCAAAATCAACGGCGCAACAGTGTGCCATTCCAAATGCTCTAAATTGTCAATTTCCATCCAGCTTTTGTTATTATCTGAGGTGCCCTCCATGAGTTATTTTAAAGAAAATATAGTAGAAATTAATTTCTTGAGAGAGAAAGTTAGAGATTCAATCGAATGAAGGTGTGAACAAAATGAAAAGGGTCGCCCATTTTATTAGGAACTAAGGCGTATGTCGATCGACAGTCCCCCGAACCTGTCTATATCGGCAATGACCTTTCTCCTCCTTAAAGAAACCCAGGACTCCATGCCATAGGACGGTGGGCACTTCCCCAACTATGCCTATTCGTATCCCCCTCAAAATTTCGTTATAAAAAATTCAAAAAAATCCAAAAATTATCCAAAAAAATCATAAAAATTCCCAAAAAAATCCCCGCAAGGTCAATTAGACCGTGGTTCTGAGAAAATTCATTAAAAATTACCGAACCATTTACAAAGTTCTTATCAATACCTAGAAATATTATAAGCAGAATACATTAGCATTTATAAATCTCTTATCATCAACATACTCCACAGTGAAACAAAAATCCAAGTGCACCTACACCCGCAATACCAACACCCTCATCAGAGGGGCCTGAATTGGAAAACACTCCCCGTAAATAACTCTTTAGGTTCACAAAATTGACCTAGGTCCGCAAAATTGACCTCGACCTCTGAATCGGTCACCTTAACTCCTTAGGTCCGCAGAATCAACTTCGTCCTTTTGAATCGATAATTTCAACTCTTTAGGTCTACATAATTAATCTCGACCCTCTGAGTTGGTAATTTTAATGCCTTAGCTCCGTAAAATCAACCTCGTACCTCTTAATCGATCATGATAACTCTTTACATTCGCAAAATTTACCTAAGTTCGTAAAATCATCCTTGGCCCTCTGAATCGATCACCTCAACTCTTTAGGTCCGGAGAATTGACCTCAACCCTCTGAATTGGTCATTTCAACTCCTTAGGTCCATAGAACTGACCTCAACCATTAATATTGGTAATTTCAACTCCTTCGATCCACATAATTGACTCAACCTTTTGAATTGGTCACATCCACTCTTTATGTCCGTGGAATCGACCTCGACTATCTTCTAATCCTTGAACATCGATGAGGTGTCGATATTTTGACAACCTTCTCTTATTTAAATCTCATATGTTGAGGGTCTCTGTAGATACCCCATCCTAGCACCCCCGTAAAACACCTCATTAGGTCCCTAACACTTCTCACCCTAATATAAGACCCTAGGTTCTACTCTAAACCGTAATCTAGAGGCTATCGGGTGCTCTCGAGACACGTTTGACCTCAGTTAACTCTTTAAATTGAAAAAATCTCATTAAAACCTCATAGTTCACTAAATCCCCTTTCCAACGATCCATAATGTGCACGAATCAGTCACACAGTTTGCACGTACTCACCTTTTTACTTTGAGACCTAATCTAGAGGCCATTGGGCACTCCCTAACCCCATTTGACCCCGATCAACTCTCTAAACTGAATGAAGCTCATTGAAACCTCATAGGTATCTGAATCCCTTTTCGAATGGTCTATACCGTGTGAAATCGGCCTCACAGTTCGCGCATAGTCATCGTTTTATTCCAAACCCTAATCTAGAGGCAATCAGGTGCTTTCGATCCTCGTTCGTCCTCGGTCAACTCTCCAAACTGAGAAAAGATCATTGAAATCTCGCATGACTCTGAATCCCCTTTTCAATGATCCATATCATTCATGAATCGGCCTCATGGTTCGTGCATACTTGCCTTTTTTCTTCAAAAACACCCCATTCAAAGACCATCGGCTGCTCCCGGGTCGGGCCCTATTTGACTTTGGTCAACTCTCGAACTCGGGATTAGCTCAGTGGATTTTTATAGGATCTGAATACCCTTTCAATAATCACAGTTATGTGTGATTCAAACTTACAATTTGCACTTTATAAGAATCAAAATTATTGATGAAGAGGTTGTCTAACTACTGAAAGTTAGAGATTTGCCCTCGTGTTAGATTATTGTACCAGGTTTATGCTGATCCAGTGATTGTACCAGGGAGCAAAGTATGAGAACCAATGGTATACCAAGTATGGATGAGTGATGCGTGCAACATGGGAATATATGTGATCCTAGGTGCACGTGGTGTGAAGTGTACATGGAGAATTTTCTACAAGTGTGTGAATAGAAGCATCAGCATGAGGTACACATGAATAGTAAAGAAAAACATGCAAAATAAGGGAAAATATAAACAAATATAACACCCATGTAAATAGAGTCTAGCCTTCAAAATAAAAGTCCCGAGCGGAGTCGCCACTATGGCCAACCCTTCTGATCCTCGTTGCGTGAGAGACGAAGAAGAGGGGGTCCCTTCGTCTCGAGAGGCTCTTGGTCTCGCGCATCCCTCTCGAGAGCGCTTCGGTCGGCGTCGGTGATGAGGTGAAAATGTAGAGAGACGGAGTCGCCAGTCTATTTTACTCAAAATAATCAAAATAAAAGGGAGCCGTCCCAAAGGATAGCATCCAAAGACATACTGATACATACGAAACCAAAATGATTCGAAAAGGGTCCGGAGGCTAAGTTACAAAATGAGAAGGTGTTAGGCACCCATTCCGCCCTTACGGTCTCTCATGGGTTATTACTATTTTCCTTTATTTCCCCATGATATGTGTGCATGTGTATATGTGGTGGAGATAGGAATCATCAACTTGTATTATGGAAGAGATAAAGCGAGTCATCCATAGGAATGTTCCTAAAAGTAATAATAGAAAATAGTATTTACGCGATTATCCTAGCGTTGATCATTATAAGGGAATGATAATGCATGCGGGATAATACGCCACTAAGAACAAATATATGTATATAGAGAGTCTAAGAGAGTTAACAGACTTAATGAATAGATAAATGAAGGCGGGTAGGTCGATGGCAGCCCTAATGCTAATGGAAAACATGAGGTCCACTTGAATTTGAGTGATTTGAGTGGAATTTGCAATGGAATGAGACAAGCACAGAAAATCCAATTTAGGACCATAAAATTTGGATGTAAATTTTTTATGGAAAATTATAATAGTACCGGGTTGGATAATCCTACACACGGTGCTCATAATCAGAGTAGGGTCAGGATGAGAATCGAGAGCCCAAGGGTAAGATGGATTATTGACACGGGGTAAAGAGATGAGATGAGCTATGGAGTTAGGATTGACAATGATCTCCCGACCTTTCACTCGAGAGAAAATATGATCCTCCCGAAGAGACATCCAAAACTAAAATTCCCGAATAAGGTCGGGAAAAATTATGTCAGTGAGGTTGAACAAGGGGTCCCACCCTAAGTCAGATATCCAGGAGTGAACTATGGTGCCTACTAGAGATGTGAGATGGACAAGTTTTTCTCGGACAATGGACCTAGTGGAAAAACCCTGTGTATGGTATTGGGTATGACTAGTGAGAGTCCTCACATGCAATTTAAGGTCGGGAATAGATGAATTAACATTAGAGTCCTCATCGAATGAGGATGAAGATGAGGAAGAGAGCGTTCCTCGGGAGAGTCGCTTATGCGACGGGTACGAAAACTACGAGGGGCCATTTTAGAGGGCAAAACTAGGACCTACCCAAACAAAATCCATCCAAACCACCAAACAAACCAACAAACCAACAAACCAAACAGCAACAATACCCATCCTATATTAGAGATAAAATAAAAATAATGAAAAAAATAATTAAGTGAAGTTCCACGAAATTATAAAAAAAAAAATAATTTAAAAAAATGATAATATTGAGGAACTTCAACTTAATTAGGGGGAAAAAATGATATATTATATAGCCCCAAAGAAAAATTGATACACACACACACACACATTCACACACACACACACACACATATATATATATATAAAGAAGAGAAGAGAGAGAAAGAAGATACCTAGAGGAGAGAAGAGGGAAAACGTCAACTCGGAACCCTAAAATAGAAGGATGAGGTGAGGAGAAATGATGGTTGTGAAAGAAGAAATAGGTGAAATGTAAGCGAGGGGAAAATGGGGAATGAATGTAGTGGGAAATGGGTTAATGGTAGTAGTGGGAGAAGAGAGATGGAGAAATTTGGGGAAAATATGGGGAAATCGAGGAGATAGAGAGAGAGAAAATGAAATGGCAGAAAAGAAAAGAAAGTAAACCGCCTAAATGAAACCCAAATCTTTCGAATGACTTGTTTTGAACGATATCCCAAACTCGAATTTGGAAAGGTCATTCAAAAACTTGTTTCAACGAGTTTTTTGGACAAAATTCAAACAGGTTAAAAAATAAGAAAAATAAAATAAGCATGAAAATAACATATAAGAAAGAATTGGGAAGGCCAAAAAGTTGCTAAAATGATTGTTTTAATTGTCCTAGGATGGGATGACATATCCAAACTGTGGGAGAGGAGATGTAGGGGTGTGAACAGTGCGATTGAGATCTTTTACCTAAAATTACACATAAGTACGAAATGCCAAACAATATATAGACGCAATATGCACTCACATCAGCCTTATGTCAATAAAGAAATACCATAGGACTCTCAAACACTAAAGCAACATGCATACAATATAGATGATTCTCTCGCCAATATTGTCACAATTAGAAAGCAATGTATCGAATAAATGTGCATTCCCATTGATCTTCAAATTATATCTCTCATTAGCAACTTTAGATTGAGACTTTTGTTTTGAAGAATCAATCACGCTAAATAATTTTGGCCTTGGCATTATATATATCATATTTCAATGCTTCAATTTTAGGAACTTATGCAATAATGCAAATGGAGGCTATTCACGCAAAACTTTTTGTTTTTCGCAGCCCGAGTCCATTGCTAGAAACAACAAACAATCGGATGAATATAATTACATTTTTTTTATTTAAATCCGGGTAATGGATGATCATGCACAATTTCGATTGCTTATAAGAGATGTGACTAAGATTGAAAAGACAACACCAAATCTCACCATACAAGTGCAATGTGAAAAGGATAACCACAATATTTCGTGAAATGTGTGTGTAAGAAGACAAATATATGAGACAATCACAGAAATACATATCATAAAAGATCATTATTGTGCACAAGAGAAACGAAGTCCAGCTTAACTACTCATTGAAAGCCACGTGGACATGAAATAGAATAGAGATACGAACACAAAACCATATGGACAAAATTTTGTGAAAGATTTTCTAACCTTTCATGCTTTCCTTGAAAATAAGAAAGAAAAATATTTTTTGAAATTCTGAATAAAATATTTACAAAAATAATCTAGATCATAGGTAAAAATATAGACAATAAACACAACCTAAACTAGATAGGCGACTACGATCTCAATCAATGGAGTAAACCCCAATCGATTTCCTAAGGTTTTTAAACCTAAGGGCATCTAGAGGTTTTGTGAAGATATCGGCAAATTTTTTATCGGTTCCAACGAAGCTTATGAAAATGATTTTCTCTTCAACCAAGTCACGAATAAAATGTTCACGGATCCTAATATGCTTGGTTCTAGAATGTTGAACAGGATTACGAGAAATGTGAATTGCACTAGGATTATCGCAATAGATAATCATAGTTACTTGAGAAATACCGTAATCTTCCAACATTTGTTTCATCCAAATGAGTTGAGTGCAACAACTCCCGGCGGCTATGTATTCGGCCTCCTCCATGGACAAAGAAATAGAATTTTATTTCTTGCTCATCCATGAGACAAGTCCACTTTCAAAGTAGAAACAACCGTTAGACGTACTTTTGCATCCATCAACATCTCCTGCCAAATCAGTGTCCAAATATGCCGATAGACAATCATTTGTGTCGAAGGAATACCAAATCCCAAAAGATAGGGTCCCACTAACATATTTGATAATACGTTTAATGGCAAGTAAATGAGACTCTTTTAGGGAGGCTTAATAGCGGGCACAAACTCCTACACTAAAGGAAATATACGGACGACTAACGATTAGGTAAAGTAGATTACCTATCATACTCCTAAAGAGAATTTCTCTACATCCTTTCCTTCGGTGTCCTTACTAAGTTTAATCAAAGAACTCATAGGAGTACGTGAATGCTTAGCGGATTATAATTTAAACTTCTTCACAAGGTCTTTAGCATACTTAGTTTGGGACAAAAATATCCCAATTTCAAGTTGACGAACTTGAAGATCTAGGAAGAATGTAAGTTCACCGACCATACTCATCTCAAATTCATCTTGGATTTCTTTTAAAAAAATTTGAGTTTGTTTATCACACGTAGAACCAAACACTATGTCGTCAACATATACTTGAGCAACTAAAATAGCTATCTCATCACAACGGACAGACAGTGTCATATCTACTCCCCATCTCAAAAAACTACGAGAAAGGATATAGGAAGTGAGTCTTTCATACCAAGCACGGGCTGCTTGTTTCAAGCCATATAGCGGTTTCTTAGAAAGAAGACATGATTAGGATGCTTCGCGTACTCAAACCCTTTAGGTTGTTCAAAATAGACTTCTTCTTGAAGAATACCATTTTAAAAAGAAGTTTTGACATCCATTTGATACAATTTAAATTTAAGGTGACATGCTATGGCTAGTGAAACGCGAACCGATTCTAACCTAGCCACTGGAGCAAAATCCTCTTCAAAGTCAACACCTTCTATTTGGGTGTATCCTTGTGCAACGAGCCTAGCTTTGTTATGAACAATGACACTATTTTCATCCATTTTATTCTTAAAAATCCATTTGGTACCAATGCCGTTAGTATTTGAAAGCCTAGGGACTAATTCCCAAGCATCATTTTTCTTAAATTGAAACGATTCTTCTTGCATGGCATTAATGCAATGTTCATCTTTTAACACTTGTTTAAAGTTTTTAGGTTCAATTTTAGAAGTATAGCACAAATAGGTAACTTCCTTTTCTAATTATGCCCTAGTCTTGACACCTAACTCGGGATCTGTTATAATTTTTGAAGGGTCGTGACTTTTACGAACCCAAGAAGAAGGGTCCTTTCTCTCAGTAGTGGGAAAAACCAAGTCAGTGTGAGACTCAATATTTTTTACACCGGAGATAACATCACACTCACATGATAAATCTTCCTCATTTTCAATAGATGTGGCTGGAGCATCGTCTTTTATAACAACATTTATTGATTCCATGACTTTTGAACTACTCAAGTTGAAAAATCTAAAATCTCTACTATTTTGAGAATATACTAAGAAAATACCTTCATCACTCCTTGAGTCAAATTTACCTCGGAGTTCTATATCCCGAAGAATATAACAATGACTACCAAAAACTCTAAAATAGCCCAAATTAAGTTTCTTGTCAGTCCACAATTCATATGGTGTTTTGTTAGTATTAGGACGCAAGTAAACCCTATTTACGGTGTGACATGTGGTGTTAACCACTTCGGCCTAAAACCTACGAGGCACATTTCATCTTAGGAGCATAGATCTTGACATTTCTTGGATCGTTCGATTTTTCTTTCAACTATACCATTTTGGTGTGCAGTTCGAACGACCGAGAATTCATGATCAATCCCTGTTTCATCACAAAAGGCATTTACACTGGATTCCTTGAATTCAATTCCATTATCACTCCTAAAGTGGTTTATGGTAACACCATGTTGATTTTGAAGAATTCTACATTTAACAGTGAGAAAATCAATAGTCTCAGATTTTTATCTTAGAAAACCTACTATGGAGTATCTTGAGAAATCATCCACCATTACTAAAATATATCTCTTTCCTCCTACGCTCTCGGTACGAGTGGGACCCATAAGGTCCATGCGTATCAATTCTAAGACACTAGAGGTAGTTATTGAGTTAATCTTTTATGAGGATTCTTAATTTTCTTTCCTAATTGACAAGGCCCGCAAATAGTGGAGGTTGGTTTTCCTAAAGATGGTAAACCTCGAACTAGATTTTTTCTAACTAATCGATCAACATCTCTAAAGTTAACATGACCTAACCTTTGGTGCCAAAGATCAACAGACGAGGCTTTTGCAGTATTTCAAACTAAAGAGGATTTAGGAACTTGTAAGGACATTTTTCTCATGTCCAACATGTTACATTTATATATGTCGTACGCCGCTACATTTGGCACGTCACCTCACGATCTCATATGACGGCCTCTATCTGAATTTTGGGAATCAAGCATTCAAAATCTCCATTAATGTGTCCCACATCTGCCTCAATGACTTCATGTTCTACGATTTTAGGGACTTAATGCAAGTGGTACGCAAGGGAAGTCAAAACAGTGAAAAAAGGCACGATAGGAGAGTTCAAGGGCATTTTTATAATTTTACAGCAATATTCCAGAGGTCTGGTCAACTGTAAAGTTAAAGATCTCGCCGCAACGAAGATACTGGAAGAAACGGTACCTCAATCTGAGCTACGGTGAAGGAGTTATGACCTTTTGAAGATGGAGAAAATTCCTTAAAGAATGCTGATTTTTTTTTATCCCCAAACCAGAGAGGTACCCCAAACCGCATAGGGAACCGGTTCGGGGTACCTGACGCTGCAAGAGTCCCCAAGTTTTAAAACTCTTTTGGTTTCCTTATAAAAGCCAACTTCGGGAGAGCTGTTTTGCAAGACTTTGGAAGATGTTTTTGAGAGTCCCAATTACTCTAGTCTTCATATTTTTTGAGTCCCAAGACTCATGTTTTGATTCACACAATTGCCAAACCTTTGTGAATCTTTTTGGTAACCCAAGAACACAACCATGTGTTTGTTCAAACCTTTATGGAGAGATCTTTGCAACTGAGGGCTGCGTGTCATTGCTGAGGGAGTCTCTACAAAGTTTTATGGCTGCGTGTCATTGAGGAGTGCCGCGGTTCTTCCTTTGTTGATTGGACTGAGGTTCATGTGGGTTCGCTGCATGTGGATTCATTGCTGACAACACCGACCGACGCCTGCGGATATTCGTGTGTCACTGTATTTTATTGTAATTTGTGTAATTTGCGATTTACTTATTATAGTGAAATAAAAGGTTTTGCCCTGCGGGGATTTTTCCTTAACTTTGTGTCGCATGCTTTATTTATGGTTTGGCACACACACACGTAGTTGTTTGTTTATGGGCTGTTTCTAAATAGACTCGAATTAAATAAGGGTTACTTGGAATCTTACGAATTTAATTTAATTTAAATCAATTATCACACACCGAACCTATTCGGGTTTCTCAAATTGGTATCAGAGCGGGTTACGCTAATTTATCGCATGATCCTGGTTTTTCGAGGATTTACTTTGTGATACAATTTGTCTACTCACGTTTTCAAATTGGTATCAGAGCGGGTTAGGCTAATTTATTGCGTATTCCTATTTTTCGCAAAATTTGTGTGATATTGATTTTTTTTTAAATCAATTTTGTGAAAAATCGCAATTTTTTCAATGGAACGCCTGTTTAATGAGGAGCCTGTTTATGAAAAAGTTCACAACCAAGCTGAAAATTTAAAAAGTTTGAATTTGAAACTTTGCAAAAGAATTAAAGTTTTGGAAAAAGAAAATTCTCGTTTTAAATCCGCGATGGATCTTTTGCAAACGGTTCAAAAGCAAAGAGATTTTTATCGTGAAAAATTTGTTTCCTTGGACCATGACTTTGTTTCTTTAAAATTGTCCAAGAAGGAGTGTGATGATAGGGTCCAAGTTTTAGAAAATGAATTAGAGGACCTTAAAAATTCGATGGTTTGTGTTTGTGCCAAAGATGAAAAAAATATTTTAATCAATGAATTTGTGGCACGTGAAGAGACTCTTAGGGAAAAGTTTGCTTTAATTGAGGGGGGAGAGGGATACCCTGTTAAAAATTGTTGAAAATTTGAAAAAGCAATCCCTGTCTTGGGAAGAGTCTAATTTGTTGCTTGAATCAAATATTTTGAAGATGAGAAATGATTTAAACGATTCAAGTAGGTTTGATTGTGATGGTAATGGCTCATCTTGTTCTCATGCTTCTAGTTCTAAAGCCAAAACCATTATTTGTTTTAGAGGGTCAATTAATCCCAAGGACATTAGAAAAGATCACACTTTAGGTAACATTCCTTCCGTTTACACATGTTCACATTGTGGTAGGAAAGGTCACCTTAGGAGATTTTGTTTTGATCTTGGAAGAAGTCCTAGGATGTCGAAGTCTAGTGTTACCTTGGTTCCTAAATCCCCCATGCGTTGTTTCACATCTATTTGGGTTAGGAAATCACTTTTGGATACACTAGATTTTAGACAAGTTGATTCTCGTTTGCTTTCACATGATTCTTCTCTTGCCATATCATATAGATGATTGTGTTCGCATGTGTGTCATACGCTAGTTTTTTTTTGGTTTCATGATATTTATGTTTACTAGCGTCGTGACATGTAATTTTTGAAGAATTTTGAAAAATACAAAAATATTTTATCTTGATAAAATTTTGAAAAAAATCCAAAAAGATTTTTGGTTTTTGTTTGCACCGGTTATGGATGAACACTTTGGATGACCGAGTCACAACATCATTTCATTTTTTTCATGTGACTATTTGATAGTGTTTTGAGACAATAGGTCAATTCATCCTTGTGCTTTATAATGTTTGGAGCCATTAAGATGTAATTAATTGTTACTTCCTACATGTTTGACTCATGTTTCCTTTATTGCACACATGCACGAATTTGTTTGATTATTATGCTTGTCTTATCACATGTTGGTTGGGTGTTTTCACTTCAATCCTGTCCTTAAAACGAACCAAGCGCGATAAAATTTTGATAAGGATATTGTGCATATAAGAACCGTTTTGTGAGTTTGTGTGTTTTGTTTGAACGGGTAAGGGCTGCGAAAGGTTCATTTTGCCTTTACGAATACTAAGCCACCGTTAAATTGGACCTAAAAAATGGAGGAATTTTATTATCCGGGGTCCAAAGAGGTTTAAAAGAGCCCGAAAAAATTGAAAGGCAATAAAAAGAAATTCATGCCAATTATGGGCCATTTAGGTTTTTGCACCAATTCTCCAATGTTTGAGAATTTAGATTACCTCTAAAAAGAAAATATATATGAGGGAGTTTGGTTGGAGATTTTATAACGGATTTGCACGTCCTTGAAAATCTTGAAAAGCGCTAAATAGTTTTGGACGTTATTGGTGTGGAAATCATTTGACTTTGATTTGTTGATTTGCATAAGACGATGTCATTTAAATTCAACAAATTTTTTTTTACACCTAAGGATAATTTTGATGATCATTCGTTAGGGGTACACATATGCATCGTGCACATATGATTGATTGAGTTGATTTACCTATCGAATGTGTTCACACCCATACAATCCGTTTCCATGACTTGGTTGTTTGAGTTTAAATCCATGGTGTGATTTTTGTAGCATTTTTTTTCAAATGGTATCTATTTTTTTTGTTTTGTATGAAAAATTTGAAAAATCAAAAATAGTTTGCGAAGATTTTTTTTGAGCATCTCCTTGCAAGAGCACGTTTGCCATCTGATTGATGCTTTGTTTTGAATACCGTGACACTCCGATTTTGCTTGTTTGATTCATTCTTCTTATTTGTCTATTTGAGGACATCATAAAAAGGGGGAGAAAGAATTATCTTATTTTGGGGGAGTTTGAATTTGGGGGGGGGGGGGGTGAGATTTAACTTATGCTTTTTATATAAATTAGTATCTATGTTTATCTCATTTCAAACTCGATAAGTCACTTGGTATTTTTTCTTTTTCTCATGTGTGTAGGTACTACATTGATGATCACTGAATTGCACACCCTGATGAGAAAAGATTTGAGATTTTGAAGATTGGAGATTTGAAGTTTTTAAGATTTGAAGAACAAACGATGAAGACTTATTCATTTGTATCTTTCCAGTTTTGGGTTAATGGAAGGGTAGATTTGTATAGGCAATTTTGTTATTTGATAATTCAGATTTTTTATGTATGTACCGGCATAGACATAGGGGGAGATTTGTAAGGACATTTTTCTCATGTCCAACATGTTACATTTATGTATGTCGTACGCCGCTACATTTGGCACGTCACCTCACGATCTCACATGACGGCCTCTATCCGAATTCCGGGAATCAAGCATTCAACATCTCCATTAATGTGTCCCACATCTGCCTCAATGACTTCACGTTCCACGATTTTAGGGACTTAATGCATGTGGTACGCAAGGGAAGTCAAAACAGTGAAAAAAGGCATCATAGGAGAGTTCAAGGGCATTTTCGTAATTTTACAGCCATATTTCGGAGGTCTGGTCAACGGTAAAGTTGAAGAGCTCGCCGTAACGAAGATACTGGAAGAAACGGCACCTCAATCCGAGCTACGTTGAAGGAGTTATGACCTTTTGAAGATGGAGAAAATTCCTTAAAGAATGCTGATTTTTTTTTATCCCCAAACCAGAGAGGTACCCCAAACCGCATAGGGAACCGGTTCGGGGTACCTGACGCTGCAAGAGTCCCCAAGTTTTAAAACTCTTTTGGTTTCCTTATAAAAGCCAACTTCGGGAGAGCTGTTTTGCAAGACTTTGGAAGATGTTTTTGAGAGTCCCAATTACTCTAGTCTTCATATTTTTTGAGTCCCAAGACTCATGTTTTGATTCACACAATTGCCAAACCTTTGTGAATCTTTTTGGTAACCCAAGAACACAGCCGTGTGTTTGTTCAAACCTTTGTGGAGAGATCTTTGCAACCGAGGGTTGCGTGTCATTGCTGAGGGAGTCTCTACAAAGTTTTATGGCTGTGTGTCATTGAGGAGTGCTACGGTTCTTCCTTTGTTGATTGGACTGAGGTTCATGTGGGTTCGCTGCGTGTGGATTCATTGCTGACAACACCGATCGACGCCTGCGGGCATTCGTGTGTCACTGTATTTCATTGTAATCTGTGTAAGTTGCGATTTACTTATTATAGTGAAATAAAAGGTTTTTCCCTGCGGGGATTTTTCCTTAACTTTGTGTCGCATGCTTTATTTATGGTTTGTCACACACACACGTAGTTGTTTGTTTATGGGCTGTTTCTAAATAGACTCGAATTAAATAAGGGTTACTTGGAATCTTACAAACTTAATTTAATTTAAATCAATTATCACACACCGAACCTATTCGGTTTCTCAGAACTATTCCGTAGCAATTGTCACTTGTTCTCACATCTTGTAAAATAGACTCACCCGATTTATTATATACTGTGCACTCCGATTGAATAAAGTTGACATCAATATTTTCATCACATAGTTGACTAATACTTATCAAATAATCCTTGAGGCCATCAATATAAAGGACATTTTCAAGTTTAGGAAAATCAAAAATTTAAATAGATCATCTACCCATGATTTGAGATTTGCTTCCATCCCTAAAGGTGACCTTACCTTCTCTATAGTTCTCAAGAGTGGTAACCAAAGATTTATCACTGGTCATACGTCTCGAACAACCACTATCAAAGTACCATTGAGAGGTATTTTGAGCCTTAAGTGCATCATGAGCAACAAAAGCTTTATTGGTATTATCTTTCTTAACCCAAGCTTGAGTTGTATTCTTCCCTTTATTGACTCTAGTATGTTGGTTGGAATTATTTCCTTGGACTTTAGAGAACCTTATAAATTCTTTCATAAAACTTTTAGAAGTATTAACTAGATACTCAACTTGGCTCTTAAGAGTAGTTAAGGAGCTATAGTTTTGCTTAGAAGTTGTGAAATAAGAGTTCTTCCCAAGCTTGTAACAAAAATCTCTAAGATGACCCCGTTTGTGATAATAAGTGCACACATAGGGTTGGTTTGGAGTCACTTTTTGATATTGCTTAGGCAGACTTATTTTGGGTAGATAAGGTTTAGGTGAATTTCATTTGGTAAAAAACTTAGCTATGGGTTTAGGTTTGACTTTGGATGACTCTCCTTTTTCATATCCTATACCTTTTCTCTTTTGATAACCTTTCTTATCATATCCCAAAACAGCAACTGGAAATAATTTTCCCATTCTTCCTGAATTATCTTCGAGTGTGACTTTGACTTCACGAGAGGACTCAAGATCTTTTTCAAGTTGTACAATTTTAGCTTTAAGAGATTTTATAATCTCTAAAGACTCATGAAGATCTTTGTTTACACCTTCCAAGGAGACAATTAAGTCATATTTTTCTTTACCTACCAAGATAAGCTTCTCAGAAAGAGATATCTTAATTTCCTCGAGTTGACTAACTAAAGCCTCCTTCTCCTTTAGACTTTTCAACTCCTTTTCTAAAGTTAAAACTTTAATGGTTAATCTTTTATTTACCTTTTGAATACGAAGAGACTCAGTGTATAGTTCAGAATAGGTGGATTGCAATTCACTCTCATCTATTTCACTCTTACTTCCTATTTCACCACTACTAGCAGAGTGAGTGGAAGTAACCTCAAGATTTTTTTTGAAATTGACAACATTAGGATGTGACTCACTTGAATTACTAGCATGACTTGCTATAAATGCAGTGAAATTATTTCTAGATGGGTTAGAGTTATCAAAGTCTTCAAACTCATTATCACTGTCGCTTAGAGTAGCATTATAAACTGCTGTTTCTTTACCTTGTCTCTTAAGTTTAGCAGGGCACTCAAACGCTTTATGACAACGACCCTCACACTCAAAGCATCTCTCTGAATCATCCTTTTTAAAGTTGTCTCTATTAAAATTCTTAGGATCCTGATTATTGAATTTTCTATTAACTTTGTTTTTGTTGTTCTCAAATTTTGGTTTTTCAAATTTTGAGTTTTTCTTTTTGAACTTGAGAAATTTTTAAATTTTTTTTAGCAAATAGAGCTATAGCATCAGGATCTATCTCAGACTCATCAGACTCAGATACTTCTTCTTTATTTATTTTCAATGCAACACCCTTATCTTTGGTTTTGTTATCTTTAGAGAACATATCTAATTCATATGTTTGAAGATCACCAACAAGATCTTCAAGTTTTAAAGTATTTAGATTTCCTAAGGAATTAAGAACAATAACTTTCAGAACGAACCATTTAGGAAGGCATCTAAATATTTTCTCAACAACACGGTCTTCAGGAATTTTATCACTTAAGTTAAAGCAAAAGTTAACAATATCAGATATACGAGCATAAAACTCATCAAACGTTTTAGTTTCTTTCATGGTGATGGTTTCAAATTGAGTTGTTAAGTTTTGAAGTTTTGAAGCTTTAACTACACTAGTTTCCTCATGAGTAACTTGGAGAATATTCCAATCTTCCTTTGACGTCTCACATGTCATCATACGAAGAAAGTAATTGGGAGTCACCGCACTAAACAAGACATTTAAACCTTTAGAGTTAAAGTTACACCATTTCAATTCATCCTAGCTCCAGTTTTCTATCGGTGTTAAAATAATTTCATCATCAACAATCATAGTAGGAGGAGGAGACCATCCTCTTTCAACAACAACCCAAACATGTTCATCAATTGATTTAAGGGCAGATTTCATACGTGCTTTCCAATAGGTGTAATTAGTTCCATCAAACATAGGTGGTCTATTCGATAAAAAACTTTCCATATAATCTCCAGGATTCATCTAAATAACTTTTAGAGACTATCACCGATACCAATTTGAAGTTGTAAGGTTATATGTAGTTAGGTTATTTTGTAGAATACACACACACACTACACTATTAAAAATTTTCCAAGTAGATAAATATTCCAATTTTAATTTCCATTGCAAATTTAAAGGTTAGCATAAGCAATTAATAATTAAAGTGATGGGATTGTTAACTTGATGAAGAGATATAAAATTAGCCTATTTTATCATTGTTATCCTACGCATACATCTAGGTGATTTTATAAAGTAAAGTGCAAAAATCACAACCACAACGCGCCGATGTACGAGGAAAACCCAGATGAGAAAAACTTTGGACGGCTGGGCCTAGAAAAATCCACTATAAATAGGTTTTACAAGGAACCAAAAGACTTACAAATATTGACTCAACAAGACGTACTGATGACGTCCGCTACCTCCGAATTTGTAGTACGCGAAGCTCCAATGCATTACTCGACACTCCTCGTGTCGCGGTATCCATCGAAGCCCAAACTACCATCTCCAATAAGATTGAACGCATAAATCCACCGCAAGTGTACTTGTTGAATTTCAGGTTGATGGCATGGGGTTTTGGTTCAAAAGCTAAATTGTGTTGGAGAAGGATTTTTTCATCAAAAAGAAAAATGTGAAATTTTTGCTCTCAAGAATGTGTAAAAATTCCTTGTAAAAAAAGAACTGATTTTCGTCTATGTATTAAAACTAGAAAAGAAGTCGACCAGGGTAGTTATTTAAAATAACTGCAGGAAAACAGTTAAAAAAAATTCAAAACTGACAGATCTCGTTCGAACGAGGTCGTTTGAACGACCTTTCGTTCGAACGAGATATCTAACGATAGTCCATTACAGATGTTAGATAAGTCGTTAGAAACCTCGTTCGAACGAGTTCGTTCCAATGACATTTCTAATGAACTTCTAATGAGATACCGGTGTAGACTAGGTTAGATCATTAGATCCAGGTCATTCGAACGACCTGGAGAAACTTCGAATGAACTTCCCTTTTTCTTTAAAAAAAGTTTTAAAATTAATTTCAAAAATGATTTTTATAAAAATTAATTTTTTATGAAAATTACTCCAACACATAAAAATGATTTTGGTCATATACCTTTTTAGGATAATGGAATTGAAATGCATATTGATGTGGCATGAACTTTGTGTAGACACCCCATTCTAATACCCCCCCTAACTTCTCCTTAGGTCCTTAGCATCTCCCTTCATCATTTCCAACATAAGTCACCCCCCGGGTACTTACCTAAAGGCCATCGGGCACTCCCAGGATCCGTTTGACCAAAAGTCAAACTCTTCAGCTCGAACGAGATAAACGAACGATCTGTTTTCCCTCAAAACTCAATCAGGAGGTCACCGAACGCTCCCAGGCTTCGTTTGACCAAAGTCAACTCTCCAGCTCAACTGATACTGAATGAATATTTGAAGGAAACTAAAACCCCTTTCTAATGGTTCGCCCCGTGCGCGATTCTGACTCACAGTACGGACGAACGACCCGTTTTACTCCGAAAGGTCACTGAATGCTTCCAGGCCCCGATTGATTAAAGTCAACTCCCCAAACCGGGTCAAACTCTTTGGAATGTCGAAGTACATCTCCTAACCTTTCCAATGGTCTGTCCCGTGTGCGATTCTGACTTACCAAGCGGACGAACGATCCGTTTGCATCTGATAATTCCCCGTTCAAAGGACCGATGAACGTCTCTGAGCCACATTTGACCCAAAGTCAATTACCAGACCCGGGAGAAGTCCAAAGACTTTCGAAGGTCTCTGAAGTACCTTTCCAACAGTTCACCCCGTGCGTGATTCGGATCAACGGTTCGCGCTCTACGAATGATTTTTCGAAGGAACCTGAAAGAGACTTCCAAACGGCAGGTTGGCAGTGTGTCTAAACACACCTGCCGATTGGCAGGACCAGGGCTATGCCGATTGGAAATGCCCTGGGCCTATAAAAAGGAGGGCCTGACCTCATTGCAAAAAAATACAAGATCCGAAACCTATCACACTCAGCAAGCTCAGATAACCTATCACACTCAGAAAACCCCTCTCGAAGTCAGCGTGATTTCCACATCCAAATCCCTTTCCAGCCTTCACTTTTCATCATCCTTTTCATCAAACTTGGTGAATCAAGTACCCTCCATCATCACCCAAGTGCAAGGGTTGCCCTTAAACATCCAAGATCAAGCTCAAGATCTTCAAGAAGGTCCAACTTTCTCAACTCTCTCTTTAAATTCGCATTAATTTGTTTTATTACTTAGCACTTTTATTCTCTCATCTCACATATCCTAATATACTTTTTATTTAGTATTATTGCACATCTCTTATTTTCATATAAATAAAACCAAAAAATAAATAAAAAAAGGGGGTTTGCTCGTAAATTCCAAATGGGGATTCTCACACTTTTCTCACAACTAAAACACTTTTTTACACACACACACACACACACATAAGAGAAGTCCCCGATTGGATTTATGGAATAATTTCTCACCCCTCATTTTGCATACGAACTACGTGGACTTTGATGCCTCTATAAGATACGTAGGCGTCTCGGGGTAAAACCCGAGACTCGAGTCCTCTTCCTACTTTTTTTCCCTATATTCTTTAAACTTAACTCTCTTAGACTCTCTATATACATATATTTGTTCTTAGTGGCCTATTATCCCGCATGTATTATCATTCCCTTATAATGATCAACGCTAGGATAATCGCGTAAATAATGTTGCAATAAGAAGTGGAAAGAAAAGATAAAACTCTTTCGGACACTTTGGCGCAGTCAAAAACACCGCTTGGATGACATAAAAATAATTTACTTTTCATTCTTTTAAATTTAGTCATGACACAAATCACACGCGCATCCCGACTTAATTCCCGTAATTGTTGTATTTATCACTTGCGATAATTTTATTAAATCATAATCACATGTAAAGTCATAATCATATATTACTTTTAATCACTAAGTAATATTCATATAAATAACATATTACTTTATTCCTGAGTAATATTTAAATCCGGATTAATTTTAAATTATCTCACAATTAATCCTAATTAATCCCATTTTAACGATCATTAAAATTACGGGGTATTACATCACTGCTATACCCTTTCTGACACTATATTCCCCAAAAACTGCACCTCCCAGAGCCAAAACCCACACTCTTCATATTTTTGCATACAATTGATGCTCCCATAGTGTCTGTAGGACCCTTTGCAAATGCTCTGCATAGTCCTCTTCGTTACAAGAATAAACCAGGATGTCACTATGAAAATAATGACAAACTGATATAGGAACTCTTTGAACACCCTATTCATTCAGTCCATAAATACAGTAGGCACGTTGGTTAACCCGAATGGCATAACCAGAAACTCATAAGATCCATATCTTGTCAAAAAAGTAATATTCGACACATCCTGCTCCCTGATCCGCAACTGGTGATACCCGGACCTCAAGTCAATCTTTGATAAGTATGCTTCTCCTCTCAACTGATCTAATAAGTCATCGATGCGGGGTAATGGATACTTATTCTTGATCGTGACTTTATTAAGTTCCCGATAATCCATGCATAATCGTAGGGATCCATACTTATTCTTTACAAACAAGGCTGGGGCACCCCAGGGTAAGGTACTCCGATGGATGAAACCTTGTCCCAACAACTGATCAATCTGATCTCTTAGCTCCCTCATCTCTACAGGATCCATACGGTAAGGATCAATTTGATCTTTTAACAATCCTAATGATAGGGCTCTATATCAAAGGACGCTAAGCAGAAAGCATAATAAGCCATACAGATCCTAAGGACACTAGAACCTAATGATCTGATACCACCTATGACACCCCGCCTAATTAAATATCGGGTGATCAGTCCTTTATTAAATTAAATCAGAATACTAGTTGGTTCATTCTTAGCATCACTGTCAAAAAATAATTTCCTATTAATTCACCTAATAATTAATTAAGCTAAGTGTCAAAACTTTTCCAATTTTAATTTAATTAAATCCATTCTACCATACGGAATAAAATAAGTAACATCCCATCACAATTGAATTAAAAGTTGACAAGAATAAATGTAACTGGAATAAACTCTCCAGTTGAAATATCTCAATATCATTATCCAAAACAAAATGATAATAACATTACCGGCATAAAACCAATACAATATCCGAAATAGAAATGGAACTACTAGAATCTTGGGCGACATGCCCTAAATGAGCCAAATACTAAAAAATAGGAATCAATGGAATGAAAGCGTCTAATCCAAGGCTGCATCTCCAGAAACACATCAAACTATTTATCCTCAAAGTCGGGCGTCCCTGATGCTGGGCACCTGGTGTAATAGATATAGTGGAGAAGAGAATATGCAAGTAAACGGGTGATAGCCCGATTGTAAAAGATTTTAAAAATAGCAAGTGCTTAACAAGTGCAATTAAGCAGGTATTATGTACATGTTAGTTCTCGGCTCTCACTTAAGAATCTCACCTCTTATCTAGTGTGCACGCTTAACGTACCTTATAATATACCTAAATAAGGTTCTCAATTATTATTATTATCCCTTCTCATTTTCTCGCATTTCCCACGCAATACTTATATTAACTAAACGTGTTCATTTCTATTTAAGATGAACTAGGCCTTTAAGGATTAAGTATTCACTTACTTAATTCAGTTTAGATTTTATAATTCACTTTTATCAACTAATTCACACAGTATATCACATCATAGTATATATATTCATCACAATATTATATATACTAATACAGCACCTCCCAGACACAACTGCAATGCATGCATACTCTGCTATCATGTCCAGTTACATCTCTCGCTGTAAAAAGGACTATTGACTCGGTATCTCTTCCGAACCATAAATAACATAACACATATATTTGGAGGCGAACATACTACCCAGCTGAATGGGTTATGCACATACCTACACTCCATTCAATCGTCAAACCTATTATTCACACTGATATACGTGTCCAAGGTCCTATGATCAAGTTATCAATCTAAAATCCCCCCAAATGGGCTCATCAAGATAAGATCGACCATAACGCGAAACCTCCACCCCGATAGTAGGTTGCGTAGGTATGTCATACACAATACAAATTATAATATAGGAATTTACCCCACCTATATAATATCAATAAGGTATTCGCACAACCATATGATAATTCCATACGTAATATATTTTTTCTCTCTAATATCCTACGTATATATAGATTATGACTTTACTTTTTAATATATATTCCCGAGATTTCCTAACACTCAAAAGATATCGATTTTTCCTCAAATAAGTTTAGTAGGTAATTATCTACACCCTATTGGTCCATGTCATCCCAATTCCTGAATTTTCATGAATTAATATTACTCTCTATTGGGTTTATTCTTCGATAATCTCCAATTCGATTTTTAACCCATTATTTTATTTTCAAGGATTAGTCCCACACATATATATTTTTCGGGCTTTAATCACCACCCTACTGAGTTTTTCCTAAGTCCCATTATACTCAATTTAATTACACCAAACATCCTTAAAAGTTGGCATTTAATCAAATATTAAAAAAGAAAACAAATTACATTTTCTAGGATCATCGATCGATCGATGATTTGGGTCGATCGATCGATCAAGCAGATATCAACCTACATTTTCTGAATATTTTGCCTATGGGTTTAACCACTATTCATCCTCAAATCTTCTATTTTATGATCCCAATCTCCTTATACTTCATTCCAACTGATATAACAATACATATAAATGATCTCCAATAACTAAACAACCTAAAATCATCAAGAAGTTTGGATAAAACATATAATTTCTCATAAATTCTAGAAATCTCATATTTTATCGTTTCTCTAAGAACAACTCATAAACTCGAATTTTCTTCATCATATAATTCCAAATTCGTGGATTAACATCTATAATCCAAAGGAGATTAATCCCATATATCTCTCATTTCCAGAAATCAATTAAAATCACCATATTTTATCTTCGGATCATGTAACTTTTCAGAATTCTACAAATATCCTAACATGGACAATATACATGCTAAGTTTACAAAAGTTAAATAACTTATCTTTAGATTTTAGATCTGAACCGTTGGGGATGGTAGTCTACTGGTGGTCCTCCTTTTTTTTCCATCCAACTTTCGGTGGTGGTGGTGGTGGTGGTGTAGGATGTCCTTTGGCCTCTTGGCTTCCTAAAGGTGTCTCTTCCTTTCTTAGAAAAACCTCCCCTCTCCTCATAGACTTATCTCTTGATTTTTTTGGCGAATGAACCTTACTGTGATAAACTCAACACTTATATAAGATGACTCCAAAATTCGTAGTTACTATTCACATACTTTGGCAATTTACCAAAATACCCGTTTGGGGTGTCTATTCGGTTCCACAGTGTCCTAAGACCCAAATCAAACACCCAAGTAGACTTTTTGGCTATCTAAACCCTTACGGACACTTTGGCGAAATCAAAATGACCATTTGTAAGACATAAAAATAATTTAATTTTCATTCCTTTAAATTTAGTTCCGACATGACTCACACGCGCATCCCAACTTAATTCCCGTAATTATCGTATTTATCACTTATGAGAATTTTACTAAATCATAATCATATGTAAAGTCATAATCATATATTACTTTTAATCACTAAGTAATATTCATATAAATCACATATTACTTTATTCCCGAGTAATATTTAAATCCGGATTAATTTTAAATTATCTCACAATTAATCCTAATTAATCCCATTTAAAAAATTATTAAAATTACGGGGTATTACATAAAATTCCACAAATATTCTATTATTCTTCCTCAAAACCGTCAAAAATAACTCCAAATTTCATAGCTCTACACAAGAATGGAGGAAATGGGTGTATAAGGCTCATATATGGTGAAATATTAGTAAAATATGGTGGCATATGGTGGAGCTATGGTTGTGGCATAGTGTAGAAATGGTGGGAGGATTTTGGGAAAGATAAAACACACTTGAAATTAGAAAGAGAGAGAGGGGGGGAAAATCAGATGGGCTTTTGGTGGGGGGAGAACCTCCCCATCTATCTCCTCTTCTCAGCCAAATAAACTTATAAACCCGCTTAAAACCAATCCATAAACAAAAATTCCCGATTTTGGTCATCCGGGTTCTCCAAAAGGTGACACATCATTGATTTAACGATCCAAAATGTGACAACACCCAAGGGCAATCCGATTTAAAATATTTTTGGGTAGGTTGTTCGAAGGAGAACGGGACCTCGTTCAAACGAGATTAAGATCTCATTCGATCTCCCATTGAACGACCATCTCAAAAGGTAGGGAATCCTAAGAAGAGACATATCCTTAGATCCTCATTAGAAACCTACTTTGGACGACTTGCAATTCTCGCTCGAACAAACTCGATTTTCGTTCGATCCACTCAATTTCTTTGAATCTCCAATTTTACCCAAAAACTTCCAACAATTATCCTCGAGGATCAAAGAATAATCAAATATGAATAAAATCCCATATATTAATTATCCAATCCTAAGGGTTTCATATGATTACAATTCACACGAAAAAAATAATAAAATATTTGGCGCGGGTATTAGATGATTCCCTCCTTAAGAAATTTCGTCCCCAAAATTATCGATCCACCAATTCCTCAACTCCATAGAGTCTACTAACACTTATTCTAAATCCTAGGAGTCCTCCGAGATCAAATCATTTAAGTCCTCAATATCTAAGATGACATCATACGCCCTTCCATAGTGTTGTCCCTAAAAGTTCAACATATAACATGTTCTAACGCTCACCGCCATGCTAACCATCAACATCACGTAATCGTCATTGAGTTTCCCCTCACTAGATGATCACTCTCAATCAAGTCCCAAGACTACCTTGCCAAAAAACAAATCTTCCCGGCACCCATACCGGGTAATGCCTTCAAGTTATCAACACTCACCCAAGTGTAAACCATAATACAATCGATCATCAGAGTTATCCTCATGAACCATTTCAGACTTTAGGGCCTTCCTGCATTTCCATAAAATCTAGGTTCATCCCGACTACACAATTTTGCTTAAGCTTAATACTAACCTTACATCACTAATTACTCACTCAGAAGAGTAACTCACCAACTAAATCATCATCGTTCACCCGGTAACACCTTTTGAAGGTCCCCTTATAAACCTAGTATCATTTTAGGCATCTAACTTTGGAGTACTCACTTGAGTATTCTACTGATCCACTTATCGTGGCAAAGTAACACTGTGTGCCAAGCTTCCTTAGAGATCTAAGACTATATGGTGTCCTAAAGTCATCATCCTGCTGTTTATAACCAGAACCATTGACTACCATGTCGGCCATCCATATGATCACTAATTCTAAGGCAAATACACGGTATTAGAAAAATGTGCGGCAAAAACCACAATAAAATTTTGTGTAATAGCATGGATACCTCAGATAAGGGCGCACCTAGTCATCGAGTTTCATTTACCATGTCAGGTCCACCCGCACTCTATAGGGATAAATCGCGTCGTACCATGACATGGTATAAATTCGATCTACCATAGTCGTGGAAATACCAATCCTCGATTATTAGGACCAAAGGGGCACACAAGAATAAAAAGGACAAATAACGATTTTGAGAAAATCCCATCCATACTCAGCAGACTATGGTTTACAAAAAGAGACCTAAGTATAATTCCTCCCAAATGTTCTCACTCGGTACTAACCTAAATACATCCTTGCTCGAGTAGCCAACCGTGACGAATTGGTTCACAACCATTCCTCCTTACCCGAAGAAAGCAATATGAGAACCTTTTGTCCTTCGGGAATTCGAGAAGCGTGAAGGACCCGTGAGAAACGTCCTCAGAATCCATCCATGCAGAGCTACTAATGTAAAATAAAAAGAATACTTAGATTTACAACGCTCTCAAAATACGGAACCGCACCCCACCTACTGTAACAAAGACGATGGGATGAGCTGAATGCCCAGTAGGAAACTACAACAATACAATATAGAATCGAACAACAGAAAGGAAACTCTAACATGTTATATCTACATGCACATTCAACTACATTATATATACTTGAATGCATAAAACCGTTTTTATCCCAAAAAAATTACTTACCTCCATTAATGCACCTTAATCTTATAAAGAACCCCCTTTATTCTTATCTTGACATTTATTCCTTAATTTAACACACCCGGTTAAGTAGTTAAAATAAATGCACATTGTTTAAGTAAAATCATATCTTTCACCGAAATTAACCCTTTATTCGTACCCATCCACGCTAGTATTTTCATTGAAAATATCTCTTTCAACACACACAAATACCGTCTTCGAAAATACTTAATTTTCCTTTGAAAATATTTCATAAACACACACTTGTGTTAAGTATGGGTCAAACCTCTTTAGGTTGCCTAACCACCCATTTAGCCAATACGCGATTTCGTTCCTTTACCTTAGGTATATTACTTTAATTTTCACATTTCTTGTTCACTTTATCCTTTACCGGAACATTTATCTATTCATTCAAGTTAGGTTGTCCTATTGTAAAAGGGGGCACTAATGTCGTGTTCGATGATGATTTGAATAGATGCACAAATTCCAATCACAAACTTATTTAATTAGTGTCAATTTATGAATAATATCAATTTAACCCTAAAAATCAACTAGCTACGTGCGTGCATGTGTCAAACCAACATAAATAAAATATGCGACACAAAGTTCAGGAAAAATCCCCTCAGGGCAAAACCTTTTATTTCACTATAATTGTAAATCGCAACTTACACGATTACAATGAAATACAGTTGCTTGACACACGAATACCCGCAGGCGTGAGTTGGTGTCGTCAGCAATAAATTACGCGCAGTAATTCACAAGAACCGCAGTCCTATCTTCAGCAAAGATCTACACACAGCGAACCTCAATGACACGCATCCATATGATGTTAAAATCTTCTCCACAAAAGTATGAACACTAGCAAAGTGTGTTCTCAAACTCGAAAACAATTCACATGAATAATTGGGACTTTTGTGAATTGAAAAATAAGAGATTAGACTCTAAAAAAAAGAAACCAAATGGCTGTGCTGATATTGTACTATTTTGCATCGTATAGACTTCTTTTGAAAAACGGAGTTGAAAAGACCCTTTTATAAAAAAACTTAAGGTGGTGGGTCATTCGAGCGAGACACGATGTCGTTTGATAGAGACACGTTGTCGTTTGAAGTCCTGCGCAACACACGATGTCGTTTGAACGATATACGGTGTCATTCGAACGAGATGTTTAAAATAATAATTTGTCTCACTTATCCTTTCAGTAAATGCACCGCCTCAAACACTCCAAAAAATATATTTTTAACGAAAAACATTTAAAGATCCGCTCCAACACCTAGAAAATATTTTGTGAAAAAATATCCCAATATCCTAAGTGAATTATAAAGGAAATAAGAAGACAAATTTACCAAATTCATTTCGTGGGGGCTTGATTTTTTATGAAGATTAATATTCAGACCCATCTAAATATGCATTTGATCTTGAACCTCTTCGACATTTGTCGCGGTATACGACATACAAAATGATGACGGACTATGTCCTTACAAATCTCCCCCTATGTCTATGCCGGTACAAAATAAACGCATTCGAATTATCAATCTCAAAAATGACCTATACAAATCGACCCTCCCATAAACTTAAAAGTGGAAAGATAAACTCTCAAATCTTCAAACTTTGCTTCAACAATCAAACCTTCAAAATGTCAAGCTTTTTCTCATCAGGGTGGGCAAAATAATGATCTTAAATTGTACCTACACACATGAGACAAAGCAAATACCTCATGACGTATCGAGTTTGAAATGATATAAGAATAAACAAGAAATCATAATCATTTCTCCCCCATACTTAAACTCCCCCATAAAATCATAATTCGTTCTCCCCCTTTTTATTTGTCCGAAATAGACAAAAAAAGAATAAAGCACATAAATCAAATCGAGGTGTCACGGTGAACAAGGCAAACAAACTATTTTTAATTTTTCAGATTTTTTATACAAAAATGCAAAAATGATGTTACAAAAATCTCACACCATGAATTTTTCTTAAGACAACCAAATTGGGGAAACGGAATGAATCGGTGTGAACAAATTCGATAGGAAAACCGACTCAATCATGACATGTGTTCATGATGCATAAGTGTACTCCTAATGAATGAACATCAAAATAATCCTTAGGTGTAAAATTGTTGAATTTAGATGACATCGCCTTAATCATATCAACAAATCAAAGTATAAATAATTTCCAAACCAACTATGTAATGATTTTTCATAACTTTCAAGGACGTGCAAACCGTTTTAAACTCCATCCAAAACTCCCTCATTAAAAGATAATGCTTTTTATTTTTCTTATGAGGTGGTGAAACTAAAACCTATTGGCCCAATTTTGGCATAATTTTCTTTTTATTACCTTTTAATTTTTTCGAACTCTTTTAAACCTCATCGGATCCTGGATAATTTTCAATTCCTCACTTTTTTAGGTCCATTTAAACAGTGGTTTTATCGCTAAGGAAAAAATGAAATACCTCTCGCAACCCATTTCCGTTTCTCAAAATAAATCACACAAACTCACAAACGGTTTATAACATGCACTACTTTCTTGTCAAGTTTTATTACATTTGGTTAGTTGTATAGAGATCATTGAGATGGAAACGCTCAACCAACATGTTATAGACAAGTACAAAGGTCAATCAAATCCGTGCATGTGTGCAATGAAGGACAAATGAGTCAAACATGTAGGTAGCAACATTATATATCATCTCAAATACTCCAAACTTTGTAAAACACATGAATGACACATCATATTGTCTCAAAACACTATCAAATAGTCACATGGATATGGAATGATGTTGTGACTCGGTCATCCTACATGTCCATTCATATACGGTGTAAACAAAATACAAAACTCTTTTTGGATTTTTACAAAAAATTTATAAAAAATGAAAATGATTTTGTATTTTTCAAACATTGTTCAGAGTCAACCGAGTAGTACCAAATAAAATAACAATATGAATCAGAGGAATGCAAAATAGGTAAATGCAGAAAACCAACCAGGCCGTTCAAATGAAAATCAATGTCGCTCGAACGAAATCACTTGTCGTTAGAATGACAACTTTGCACGACAGGAAATCTCGCTCGAATGAGAAAACATAAATCCCCCACTCTACCTAGAATTTCAAACAGTACTGCCTAGTGGAAAAATTTTCAGAAAAAAAATACCTGGAAGGTGCTAACAGATCAAAACAGTGCTAAAACAGTTATATGCTGACAAATACAAAACAAATTGTACATACTAGCAATAGGCATAAGATAACATCATGCAATAACTACCAATAACTTGAAATGATAAATCTATATTAGAAACAACTTAAATTGTTGCAAGTGGGCGTTCCACGTGTGAGGAAGATTTGTGCATATCTCTTCCATTTAATGTAGTAGTCCAATCGTCTGACTCCTCTTCCCCCTAATGACATGTGGCTTCACGGAATTATGCACCTCCTTGTGTTAATCAAACCACCGTCACCATCATTTTCCCCTGATTTTCAAAACACTGGTAGTTAATTGAACAACATAAATCCCAAATGGCTAATTTACCCCAAAATTCTTTTAATTAACATCATCATTTTCATTTTAAACTTTCTCATTTCTATCATTAACAATCAAATCTCCAAGATTTTCTAAAGAGAAAAAGTTCTAGTGTTGCCGAGATCTCATCTAATATCCTTTATTAAACCCAATTCCTTTTATCATGTATCATCTCCTTCTTCCAAACCATTTTTCGTTGATTTTTTTTGTAAGAAAGTGTCAAAACTTCAAATGGCATCTTCAAGAAAAAAAATTGGAGTATCCAGTGAGAACGTCGCCATGAACTTGGTTGACCACAGAGAGTTATTCTCCTACCATCATGATCCCTACCTTGGAGAAAATAATATATCCTCCAAAGAGACCAAGTTATTAAATAACACTCTTATGGGTGTCGATCACCCTAATTTGGTGGTGGAGAAGCCATAAGATGCAACTGTCGTAAAATTTATCACCTCCTTATCCGTTCTGCGTTTTAGGCTTGATCGAGAAGATTTCCCGTATTCTAACATCAATTTTGAATCCTCGGGTGGTGATCCAAAATAATTTTTAGCATGGTACATATATATATTTATGAGAAGTACAAGGAGAAACTTTGAAAATTGGGTCTTGCTCGTACAACTAGGTAGTTTGGAGACTTTGCACTATAAAAAAACAATCATGCTCTCCACTTTTTCATCTCTTAATGGAGTGCTACCATCCATACCTTCATAATTGCTTGGGGAAAATTTTATATCACGTTAGAGGATGTTTTTGACCTATATGGCTTGGAGACATGTGGGCATGTCCCCTTTGATCCCTCAATACTTAATTCTGAAGAGGTGAAGCAATGTTCACCACTTGACAATCTTATTCAAAATTGTATTGGTGATACTAGGAGGGCCACGTTTGTCTAGTTGATCAATTATTTTTGTCAACCCAATGTCAATCTCACAAATGAGAATAATAAGGAAGGTTTAAACCTGCTAACTTTGGTACATGTTATGGAAATGACCCATAGTTAGTTGTGAAGATACTTTGTCTTCTCTCTCTCTTTTTTATAACGGTATGTCAAGGGATTAGCTAAGAAGGGACTTGATAAACATTTTTATAATGTTGGCTCGTGGAGTCAACATCGCATTGGTAGCCATAATTCTAGGTTATCTGTATTCCAAGCTAGATAGATATCATTTCAATATAGCACACTATGTTAGCCGTTACGATGTATCAAATTTTTCTAATACCATCTTGTTGATAAGGTTCCTCTACGCAAGGTTACCCATCTTTCTCCTACTAATATTGAGATTTCCATGTTTCCTCTTAAAAAATCTCTTATTACTCAGTGGAACAAGAAACAAAGTAAGAATCCAATCTTGCCTTTCATTTTTGCCTCAAGTTTTTTTAACTCAACCTTTATATTCAAAAGACCAATGACAAAACGTTGGCATTCTTTAATCCAGCTCCTTTGATAGTGGAGCATCTTCAAGCAGGTGAGAAAGTTATGGATGGTGACTTGTTTCTTGTTGTGATTCTCATAATTTCCCCGGTCATCTTCCCTCATTCACTGAGTGGAGCTCAGAAAGCAAAGCCTATAATCCAGACAGGTGTGGTCGATAATTAGGTTATGATCAAGTCATAACGAAGGTTGAATGTGCTTCCACGAGGAAAGATAAATCATTTCTAACTGCTAACCTTGATTTTACTAGGAGGGTTGATGTAGATATGTGTGCATCAAGGCAAAACCTAGTTTTCCATATAACGATAGAGTTAAAGATGCTTTATTGGGTTGGAATTTCCACCATTGGCTAACCCAACTTGAAGCTTTTACACACTCTATTACTAATTTAGATCCCAGTTATCCATACACAGAAAGATTTCGTTTGAAAATAATTGGGTTGAAAAACTTTTCCATCAAAGACTTTGTGTTCTCCCTCAGCCTCACCGAAAGATCGATTCCTAAAGAGTTCCCTCCACCCTTGCTGAGGTAATCAAATATCTTTAAAGGAAAATGGGAAAGCTTCCAAGTCCCCTGGTAGAAAGAAAATGAAGGATGCATCCACTGCAGATTCCTCTAAAGAGGAAACTGCACCAAAAACTCCAAAGAAGTTCAAGTCCATAAAGGTGCCTCTAGCCTTAGTGGTATTCCTTATGAGTCCATTCGTGAGGCCATCCAGCTCTTGTGAAAAAGATGCATTTAATGGAATCTGAACTTCTTAGTAGGATGGCACTCCCTCTTATTATTCTATATAATGTTTTTCTGCATGTGGTAGGTGACCCTTATCTCATGATTCAATTTTTTAAAGGGTTCCATGTAAAAAAGTTACTTCTGTTGAGCAAACAAAATAGGTGTCTTCCTCTGCCACACTTTCTACGCAAAAAAAATCCTATGAGGAAATAACATGTTTCCACATGCGGGGTTAAAATTCCTTCAACTCCCACACCCCAAGGTTCTTATGAGGAAGTTGGGAGAGATGGAATGGCAGGTAATATTTCTTCACTTGAGGTTAATTTGCTCGAGGCTTATCGCAATGCTCGACATGTAATATAACTTGTAGTTTGGAAACATGTTTCTAAGTGTTGAGTGACTTCTTTATATATTGAAAGAAAAAAATTTCTAACATTATTGCTCCTTATATAGGATGTGCCACTTCCTCTCACAGAAACTATAATTATTCTTGATTATAGTCCTTCCCCGAGGAGAAATTTAAGTCCCATCACCAAAGATGAAGATATTCTTACTCCTTATGTGTATTCTGAGGTGGTAAGAGAATTTCCTTTCACCTAAGAAATAATGGGATAGTCAAGCAGAGTTATTGAAACGTCATGCTCCAATTCTCCCCCAACTTCTCTTGATTTACCGCGTACTTAGGTTCCTCCAACTCCTTTACCTAAGGTAAGTCGCGAAGAACTTACTTGGTCACTTAGTTGTTCTAAAATTTTGTAATTCTTATGATTTAATTATTTTTCAGGTTACTAACATCCATCCACTTTTCGAGCTAGAAGTGGATGTAATGTCCCTTGTGAGGTCAATTAATTAGGAGCTACTTCCTAGCAGCCTTGCAATGCCCATTATCAAATTGGATTTCTAAGTCGTGATACCTACTATTGTTGCATATTTGGATGTGTTTTCTCACGTTTGTCCAATAATGGTTTAGGTATTTCTTTATAAAAGTATCTATTATGTTTTATTTTCTAGATTTGTTTGTCACTGCATGAACTTATTTGAAGTTATCTCAATTTTTATTTTTTTAGCTTGCCAGTGGTGGAATAAGGGAGAAACCATCTTCTCCCACTAAGGTTGAATTTTTGTAGTGGTTATTGTTTATTTATCTCTGCAAACAGATGTTCTTCAAGATGATCCAATTATTTTGGCCATCGAGTATGCTCCCATGATTGAGCCACAAGCTCCTGTTGAGGAAGCAATCGATCCTCTACCCTTAGCCATAATTCTAGTTGTTGATGAATTAGCTGACTTAACTCTTTAATTCTTTTTGTTGAGTAAGAACAGTTTTTATTATTGTTATAACTTGCTTGGTTATAACTTAGTGAAAAAACTAACCTGCATGGTGAATTACTCCCTTGACCGAGTAATGTTCACAAAAAAATCAACGGCTTGGTGTTTTACTCTCTCAGTTGAGTGATATTTTCTTAAATATTATCACCTGCTTGGTGTTTTAGTCTCTTAACTGAGTAATGCTTGCTCAAACAAATTTTAACTTCTTGGTGATGTATGCTGCTTGGGCAATATTTTAACTAAACACATGCTTGGTGACTTACCCTGCTTAGTTAAGGTTTTCTCTAAGGTTTTCTCTAAATTTGGTAACTCACTCTTCTCGGGAAAGATTTCTCTAAGGATACGCAGTCTTAGTGATTTAGCTAAAATCTTGATAAGGTTTTCTCATTTTACCTGCTTAGTAAAAACATCGTTATATTTTGGCCAAATTTTTTTTGTCATCTCTCATTTTGTAGCATGTGAGAGGACACGCTCCTCCTATGGTATCTCATGTAGCACCAATACATATTATTGTGCATGTTCAATAGATGAAGGTTGCTCTAGTTGTGGTCGGTCCTCTGCAAGTTGAGTCCTCCGATGAAACTGATCATGGATCCACAACTAACGTTAAAGATGAAGATAGAGTGGAACTTGTTGAGTTTTGTCAGCAGGTGATACAACATTTCTTATTCATTCAAGTTTTCCATCCCACTGTAGTTGAACGCAGGATCCAAACTCGCCCTAATACTTTCACCGTAGAATGTCTGAGTCCAAACGAAGTGGTCATGGGTTATAGGCTCCAAGGAATGGCAATGATTTTAGCTCAAAATATTAACACACCAATTGTTTCCTTAAATAAACCTTAAACCAACACTTGAGCAATATCAAAGGCCATTTAAAGGATGGGTTTAACTTCACGTAGCTCATCAACAACCTGAAATACCTCTAAGATCCCCAAATGGAAACTTACTATGCATGCTATCTAAAGAATATTGAGGATATAAACGTTTAGGAAGGAATATTAGGTGAATAGGTCACTTGTAATGAAGAGTGTAAATGCAAAGTGGGAGAAGCAAGAGAAGCTTTGGCCAAGTTCTTGAGAGAATTTGAAACTCAGAAAAAACTAAATGATGAAGATGAATCTTATATCGCTGCCTTAAATAAGTGTCAATGCGATATTTCCAGAGATGTATCTTATTCACTTCCTAAGGGTTATTTCACTACTCCCGATCAATGGTTCCTAATAGGGTAAAAGGCTCTGGTTTTTTTAATTTATGTGCAATAGCCCCTATTTTGTAATATAACATCATTATGTAAAATAAGTTTTTTCTTGAACCATGCATGTAATTTACTCATTTCCTTGTTTAAACACTTTTTTACTTATCATAAACTATAATTCAAAATTTACATGTGAGGCACCTATAAAATCATTCTTAAGAACACCATAATATTAATCATGAACACATTAATATGATTAAAGTTTAACATACAATTGTTCTTAATAAAAGGATCTTAGATCTTCATGTTTTCACAAAAATACGTCTAAAAGATAGAAAATAAGACATACCTTGATCAAAGATCACTCTTGATTAATTGCTCCATCGATCTGCCTTCTTGGAAAAAATGCACTCTAATGGAATCTCGGAGTTTCTCTCCCACCTCAGAAATAGTGTGTTATGAGATGACTCTAGATGGTGTAGAGGTCTCTATTTATAAGGGGAAGAGGGCCGGAATCCTAGTCAAGGTGGGACTCTTTCAAGTCTCCCACTAATGCCACTAACCATCATGTGACTAACGGATAAGGTTTACCCAAATCTTTTAATATCTTTATTTATCACATTCCTAATTAATTATCTGACATTTATTAAAACCACATAAATGGGAAATTCGGAATTTAATACAATTGAAATTAAATAATTAATTTCGTCACTTAACATTAATTTCCAACAGTCTCCCACTTGGTCTTAATAACTCGCATAATTAGATTAGGTATCATAAGGTGCACAATCATTGATAAATTTATTTTGCTCAATCAAATGATTCACGGATGCGAGTCATGGCGGTTCCATACTATTCAAGAGCATGGTTCCTTCCATGTACCACAACACCAATGTTTCATTCAACTAAGCCTTTAATATTGGGTATCATAATGGCCTCATAATGTCCTTTTCAATAAGGACTATTTCTGTCAATAATAATTCATAATTTTATGCATGCTTTCTCAAAAGACAGAAATAATTGAAATCAGAAACACTTTTATTGAATTCAAGTAATGGTGTCAAACAACTAAGCCAAAATAGCAATCATAGTCTAACTAATCGAGACCCATCTCTTTGACATGTTCCATAAAGGTCTTCGGAGATGGTCCTTTCGTAAGAGGATCTGCTATGTTATCACGCGTACTGATGTGATCAATTGACACTCTTTGTTTCTGAATTTCTTCGTTAACTGATAGGTATTTCATTCAACGTGCTTAGTTACTTTAGGAATACCTAACATTTCTTCATAAAGAAGATTGCAGCGACATTATCATAATATTTCAGCGACTTGATAATAGTGTCGACAACTCCAAGTCCCGAAATGAAGTCACGCTGCCAAAATACATAAGTTGTAGCATCAAGCATACTACAAACTCAGCTTTCACAATACTTAATGGATGGTTTGTGTTGCACTCCTTCATTATAGTGGTTGATAAACCAAAACAAACATACTTAAGCAAGAGTGAACTTCGTACCATCCGTACAAACAGTAAATCTGAGTCACAATAATTGTTCATATTTAAATGAACACATACATCATAAATGTGAGCATATAGTCCTTTAAGTATCTCATTACTTCATACACAACTTTTAAACCCATAAAATTATTTTGATTCTCTACTTTCTAAATCCGTGCTTGTAGATAGAGAAAATATATAAACTTACTCCCACTGATCTTAAGGTGTATACAAATATACAACGATTAAAAAAAAAATAATGATATTATTTCTTAAAATGCGTCATGTGGGAAACTTATGTTTATAAAATGATCTCCTAAACATATACGCATGGTTTATTAGAATTCAAAAAGTAATTTTCACATCCACTTCATGTAACTCTCAATCATAATGAGCTACTAATGTCATAGGAATTCCATGTCCTTACATATAATTGAGAAGGTTCATTTATAACCTTTTCTTCATTAATAGTGAAATATTTTACTACAATTTAGCTTTATCTCGTTTAACTACCGTTAGTGTCGCGTTTGGTCTTGATGACCCCCTTATACCCGACTTTAGTGCATCAATTATGTAATTCAACGAGATTTCAACCTTAGTTGTAGTCCATTAGTTTCACTTCTTATGACTTTTGAAAATAAAACCATGTCATTATTTATTCCTACGCCAAATTCATGTTCATGCAGATACACCACATAATCATCGAGGATAGTAGACATTTTAAGATCTTCTTAATACTATTCCTTATGATTATATCTACATTTCTCTCACGGTGACAATACTATCATTTAGTGGTTGACCATTTATTTGTTCTTTGTTGTTTAGACAATCTAACAACTAAAAGAACAAGGATTCAAGAAGGTTATCGTTAATGGGATAAGTACCCTACCTTCCTTTATAACCTCAAGAAGGTTATCGATAATAGGATAAGTACCCTACTTTCCTTTATAACCATATTTCATGATTTTCTACTACCACTAATTTCACCTTTCATAATGAATTTGACTTTAATGCAATAAATACGTGTCAATGACAATTATATGATCTATGTAGGTCCACTTTAAGGGAAGTTTCTCATAATCTCCCACTTGGGCCACATAGGTCATCCTTATATTAGACATCGTAATACCTTAAGAGCACAACTCGACTATCAAAATTTGTAAGAGACATTACAAAAATCTTGTCCACGAAAATTATGAAAAAGAGTCTAGATTTAATTTGGTACAAGATTTAAAGAGTTTCATAAAAAAAAAAAAAAACGCTACGATTATGATGCAGGATCAAAAAAATCTTTAAAGAACTATGTCCAAACTTTATTTTGTACAAAACATCAAAACTAAAATCATAACCCTTGAAAAAATATACATCAAAAGATTCTTTAGAACATATCCCTCACGATCAAGTTTAGACAAACATTTTCCAAAAGAAATTGAGGGTTTATGAAAACAAATGGCGATTTGATTCCCCAAGAACAAAAGAAAAGAATCTTATTAGCATTTCTAGTTTGTTTTGTAAGAAATCCTTACATCAAAAGTAAATACTTTCTATAACATAGTAAGTATAACTTGAAAACTCTACTGAGATGAAAAACTCATTTCAAATCATAAAAGATACATATTATCTTTATCATTATTAGTCCGAGTGTGCAATATGTAAACAAACTTAATTTGTTTAACCAAATTAAATATGAAATTTTAGAGAAATAAAATGGGATACAATAATATGTGATAAGATAATGAGATAAATTGCTCACTTCATTAATGCTTTGATTTAACAATACACACATCGATTACATGATAAATTGAGTGCATAACCGTGAGTTTTTGTCAGTAGTAACCGTGAAATATCGATTATATGATGCTTGTAGATTACTTTATTGGGTATAATGTTATTTCATTATATTGTACACGACATTTGTGCACAACTTATTTTCACATACTATAATAACGTATGTGATCTATGATGTTCATTCAATCACTCAAAATTGATTCCTTGTAAGGAATAACCTTGCTTGAAGAAATAAACTCAATATACCCCATTAATATCTTTACAATTATAAGCATCATGAGTTACTACTACCATCATCTTTACATTTAATATTCATTGCCATTCTAGTTGGGTCACTGTAGTGACTACCAAACATTTCATAATATGAATATTACATTACGTAAAGACTTACATACACAAGTCAATAAAATTTTCACTTATTTTCATTAAATATCTCATGATCAATAAGCTAAATTATTCATGTTTATGGTTTTCATAAACTTAATTGGTGATATGATAGTGACAGAAATGATGGCATCTGTTTTTGACGACCATTATTACCTTCCCAATATATATCACCACTAACATTTTGTTCAATTATTGTAATCACAATAAATGAATAAACAATAATATGTATGCAACATCATAAAGTATCATCATCCTAGCATTCAATATCATACATGGACCCGTAGGCAACCAAAATATGCATGATATTAATGCATTAGTCCAATATTTATATCTTCTGGAATGGAGCACTTTAATGAACACCAAACCATATATTGTATAAATATAAGAGATACGCATACATGTGCAAAATACCCGTAATACATGAATAATTATATTATTGTCTATTCCTTAATTTGAAATTCACGAAAAATTAGACATAATGTGAAAATCAAATAGACAAAGAGTTTACATGAGATATTACACAAATAATAGTAAATGGAAGACATAAATCATTTACTTTCGCTTCATCACTTATGTATGAGTAACAAATCAGAAATATTGACCCAAATCATTCATGGTCATACTAATGCACAATATGGTTATAATCACAATCATCATACTAGTGACATATGTAAATATGACTTTTTAACATTGATGCATATTATTTAACATTTACAAAAATTCCAATGTTTATTTGATTCAAATTTCAGCATGTGTTGCGCTTTAATTTAACCTTATAACAAACATTAGGATAATCTGAAATGACTACAAGTATAGTATCTTCACATGTAATCTTAGCCTGTATTTGGCATTTGATTAAACTGAATGAATACCTACTTATGAGTCTCAAAATTTGCAAGTCATGCATTCAAATATGCATGCATGCAACGAATAAATGTAGTATCCGCACATATGAATTGTAGCCCGTGTTTGGCATTTAATTCAACTTAATGGGAGTACTAGCCTTAAAATAAACAATAATTCTGATTTTCAACCACATGAATCGTTGGCCTGTGTTTGGCACGAGACTCATTAAAACATGAATATCATAATATTCAACAATATGAATCATTGGCCTGTGTTTGGCACGAGATTCATCAAAATATGAATATTAACAATAACACAAGTCTAATATCCGACCATATGAAATATGTTGGCATGTGTTTCGCACGAATATTCAACTAAAAAGGACCATTAGAACAAGGTTTTATCACAGTTCTAGATAAAAGCATACATGAAATATGGGAAAACTTAAATTTTCACACACAACAAAAATTGCAAGGGTCGAATATTGAATTGTTGACTAAAATTTTGGTATATTTCATCTACATTCCGAATATCACGGAATCTGTGTTAATCATCACATAATATTCAGATTGTAAAGATATATTACCCTATAATTCATTTATCATGGTCCCATAATTTTGGCATCTGTGTTTGTTGCCTAATTCATTTAATACCATGATTAATGGACTTAATGTCAACTATTCTGTTTTTACAAAACTGGTTCTAATGTTGTTCAATTCAGATATTAGCATGTGTTGCGCCTCAATCCAATTTTATAACTAACATTAGAATAAGTCTTTAATGAATGTAAGTATATTATTCGTACATGCAGTCTCAGCTTGTGTTTGGCCTTTGACTTAACTCAAATGAATAATTGTTTACATGTCTCAACTTAAATATAGTTAATCATGCATTGATATTAACTATAATATGTAATCTATCAGTAATCACAAAGATACCAATAGTAGCTCGAATGCCTCAAAAATATAATTGCCCAGGTATAAAAACACGTAATACATGAATTTTGCCAAAAATGGCAAAAATGAGTTTTCACCATGGAATTGAAGTAAAACATGCCAGAAAATCAAAACTTTTTGCGGAACGTTAATATCAATTTTCTGTAAAGAGTTATAAGCCCCGAGATTATTTCCTAAAATGACAAAAACGGGGTTTTGAGGGCCTTAACGAAGTCAAAACGCAAAAGTAAGGTGGTGCCCATTGTTTACAATGGGTTTTGTTTATTTTGACGTTTCCAGTTGACCACGTCAGTTTCGTAAAATTCCGAGCAAGTTTTGACATTTCATTCTCACCAGTGAGTATTGGCGACAGAAGAAAAACGTCACAGAAAATCTCAGACACACTTTAAGAACAGATTTAATGACAGAAAGAAGACGTCGCAGAAAGTCTCAGGCACAAAAACAATTTAATGAACTAAATAAAATGTCGCAGAAACTCTCACGCACATATATCATTAAAGACGAACATCAATAAGGAAAATCATGAGATCTTAAACTTTAGCTCTGATACCACATATAAAATCATTCTTAAGAACACCCTAATATTAATCATGAACACATTAATATGATTAAAGTTTAACATACAATTGTTCTTAATAAAAGGATCTTAGATCTTCATGTTTTCACAAAATACGTCTAAAAGATAGAAAATAAGACATACCTTGATCAAAGATCAATCTTGATTAATTGCTCCATCGATCTGCCTTCTTGGAAAAAATGCACTCTAATGGAATCTCAGAGTTTCTCTCCCACCTCAGAAATAGTGTGTTATGAGATGACTCTAGATGGTGTAGAGGTCTCTATTTATAAGGGGAAGAGGGCCGGAATCCTAGTCAATGTGGGACTCTTTCAAGTCTCCCACTAATGCCACTAACCATCATGTGACTAACGGATAAGGTTTACCCAAATCTTTTAATATCTTTATTTATCACATTCCTAATTAATTATCTGACATTTATTAAAACCACATAAATGGGAAATTCGGAATTTAATACAATTGAAATTAAATAATTAATTTCGTCACTTAACATTAATTTCCAACAGCACCTCCCTTTCTCTCTAGGTAACCCTAACCCTAACTAGGGTTAGCATATCAAACCTTATGCAAAATACCATGTAAGTTGATCCAAAACCTCTCGATCCTATCGCTATTACCTCAACATGGTGAAAATATTTTGTTAATATCCTCAAATCCTATTCTTCCCAACAAAAATTGTCCTGGAAACACCTTTCAAATTTTCACTGTGAACTAGCCAGCATCTTCACTCGAGAAGGCATCTAACAACTGGTAGAGCCATTCAAACATGCAGTGGTGGGTAAGTTTTCCCATAGCAGACCTAGTGTTGAGTTTATTAAAAAACTTTTAAAGCATTTGGTTTAAAAGAAACATTCCACATAGATCTCTTAGATCATAAACATGTTCTAATAAGGATAAACTTTGGAGAAGATTTGTTAAATTATGGATAAGAGACCAATGATTTATCGGAAAGTTTCTAATAAGAACCTTTAAGTCGACCACTGATTTATCGTATCCCCAGTATGGATTTATTTTTCCGACCTCCCAATCCATATCTTTGTTAAAGAATCCTTTTATTCTATAGCCCAGGTTGTTAGAAAACCATTAAAGTTGGATACATCAACTGTGACTATTAACAGACCAAATGGGGCCAAGGTTTGTGTCAAACTAGACTTGCTTCAAGAAAGCCAAATCTTGTTTGGCTAGGTTGTGAAGATAATAGATTTTGGTAAGAAATAGTCTATAAGCATATTCTTGAGTATTATGGCAAATGTTTTAAGCTTGGACACAATGAGGAAAAGTTTATTTTCAATAACTAACATATAAAATTGTCAACAAAGACGGTGCCAGAGTCAGCAGTTGTCAAAAAGCCCCTGAAAAAGAATGGCATATCCTTTAAAGAAATGATAAAGATTAGCCAAAAGAGGTTGTGACCTCAAAAGGTAATAATCCTAGGGTCAATTATTGAATAGTTCCTACTATAAATGTATATTTTTTAAAAAGGACACATATTTTTAATTTAACCCATTTAGTCCCTCAAGCACTCAATATTCTCTTATTTTTAGAGGTCCGCGCCAGCGGCACTCCCTCTTCAAAATATGTGGCAAATGACTTTTTGAGGCAAAATAAAAAAGCTTGGACTAAATGAATTTTAAAAAATGTTCGAAGGACTATTTGGTATATGTCCCATAATCCTATAATTAAGCCTAATGAGGTTCGTAAACTTCTTCAAGATAGTGAGGAAGATAATCATTTTGAAGGTGTGATCCAAGATAGCATGACTGCTATTAAGTCAAGCTAAAAAATTATGCAAGAAGAAAAGTCCCACAGAAATTTATCTAAGACCATATAGATAAAATTAAATCAGTAGATGTGGATCAAAAGGATATCAAGGTTATAGATTCCTATTGTCTATCCCCCAGAGCTACTGAATTACCAGAGAAAACTAATATAGCATTGCATGATAGTCTGACTTTATCAAACTCTGAGGACTAAGCAGATGGTGAAACACCTCTTCTGGATGAACTCATCTTATTTTCCAAGAACCTGGAATCCAAGATGATAAAGTATAAGAGGGCTAAGGAAACTCAAATGAAGAAAAAGAAGGAGAAATCTTTAATCAGTCAACATAGTGCATCCCAAAAAGATCCTATTGAAGTTAGTTAGAAAGCTACCAAGATTCAAAATCCCGTGTATAGAATAATCACAAGAGCAGGCCTTAAAAAGGAAAAGAGATTCAATCCTCAATTTCCTAAATGATTAATACTATCATATATATTACTAGGGGAGTGGGCAACAAAGCAACCATAAGAAGACTAAAAAAACTTTGTAAGTTTCATAAACTTCCTTTTATAGCAATCTTGGAACCTATGATAGACAATTACAAATAGGAAGATTTAAGGAGGGTGTTACAATTCAATGGTGTAGGGGAAAATACTAATAATAAAATTTGATATTTTTGGAGATATAATGTTGATTGCATCCTTATAAAAAAAATGGTGGTCAAAATATCCTCCTTAAAATAGAACACCCTTTGCTTTCTTCAAAAATATATGTGAACATTGTCTATGCCAAGTGCACTAGAAGTGAAAGAATCCATCTATGGAGTAACACTGAAGCTAATTCCTATGATCTAAAGAATGAACCTTTACTTACTATTGGTGACTTCAACATTGTGGCTGACAGTTCTGAAAAAAGTTGGGGGCTTAGCCATAGATCATATTAGAGTGGATGATTTCAACATATGCATTCACAATGCAGACCTTATTGATTTAGGCTATACTGGCTCTCAATTCACATGGGTCAATAATAGAGATGATGACTATATTTGGGAGAGACTTGATAGATGCCTAATTAATTAATGTTGGATGGATACATTACCAGATACCACTGTTATGAATTTACACAGGAATTCTTCTGATCACTCCCCCATATGGAGTAGACATATTGAATTCCAAACTGTGGTACAAAATGTGTGGGATGTGTTTATAGAAGACAATCATATGAATGTTTTTGCCCAAAAATTGAGGATCCTTAAAAATTATCTTAGAGTTTGGAACAAAAATAAGTTCAAAAACATATTCCAAGAGGTGAAGAGTATTAGAAGATGAATTGATTCTAAGATAAGTGGAGCACTTATTGGACTCTAGTTAAGCCAATAGAACACTATTGTATGAAACTAAATCAAGACTGAATTGGGCTTTAAAGAGTGAGGAGGATTATTGGAGCCAAAAATTTAGAAATAAATGAAACCTTAAAGGTGAAAGGAATAAAAAATACTTCTATTCCTTAGTAAATAATTCTATAAGGTCCACGTGGATTCACATAACAAAGGATGCTAAAGGAGAGTGGGTAGATTCTAATAATGAATTGAAAGAAATATTTCTAAACTATTTTCAAGTTGTTATACAAGATGAAGGCACTGAAGAGATCCAAGATATGATGGATATCATCCCAAAAGTATCACAAAAGAAATGAACTCCATTCTGACTGAGATTCTAGATGAAGTTAAAATTTAGAGGCAGTGACGTCCCTAAGTCCAATTAGCTCCTCAGGATTTGATGGTTTTAACGGTAAATTCCATGTAAGCAGATAAAATACTATTAAAGGAGATTTAATAGCTGCTATTCAAAACTTCTTCCTAAGTAAAGATATTTCTCAAAGCTAGGGTTCAAATAATAAATGCCTTATCCCAAAAACTAATCATATGAGTTATTAAAACTATAGGCCCATCAGTTTATGTAATTTCAATAATAAGATTATATCCAAAATCATTTCTAATATATTGAGTAATTATCTTCCCCAAATAATATCTCCTTCTAAATCAGGCTTCATTAAAGGTAGGAAAATTTTGGATAATAACTTATTGGTCCAAGAGATATTGCACTTGATAGACAGGAAAAATATTGGTGAAAACACGGTCTTAAAATTGGACATGGCTAAAGCATATGATAGGGTGTATTGGTGGTTTCTCATTAAATTTCGGAGAGGATTTAGTTTCTCTTAAGGTTTTATTAATATTATATGGAACTGTGTTTCTTTAAATTGGTATTCCATAATCATTAACGGTCAACCAACAGGCTTTTTTAAATCCTTTAGAGGATTAAGGCAAGGGATCCCTTGTCCCCTGGCTTGTTTATGTTAACTGCAGAGGTCTTCAAATTCTCATGTTCAAAAGTACCATTAGTCAATTCTCTCATCCTAGGTAATTTCCCCATATCTTTTTTAATGATATCATTATATTCTCTAAGGGGTCAAAACATAGCCTTATCAAATACCTTTATAACTATGAGAAAGTCTCAGCCAGCTAATCGATTCATCTAAAAGTCATTTTATTACTTATTCTAAATCTTCTACGAAGAGGATTGGTTTAATCTCTTCTGTGATTGGAATGTCAGTCATTAAATATCCTATTAAATACATTGGATGTCATTTATTCAAAGGTAGAAGGAAGTCTATTTTCTTTGAAAGCTTGGTGGAAAATATTAGATCTAAGGTTGCAAGATGGAAATCCAAATGTCTCTCATAAAGATGGAGACTTCTCCTTATTGATTCAATGCTCTCCTTTATGCCATTATATACTTTAACTGCTATTCACCCTCCCCAAATCATTTTGAATAAAATTAAAAGTATGCTCATTGATTTTTTTATTTTTATTTCTTTATTTTAAAGAAAATTAAAAAATTGGTTGTGTAAAATTGATTTAACTACTTTGGTAAGTCTGATGTTGGCTATGAAAACTAGGTTTATGTAATTTTAGTCGGTGGGTAAAGTTGAAGCAGTCGTGTAGATACACACAAAATGACAAAAACATTTGGGTATAAATAATAGGAGAAAGTACTCTTAGGTCCCTCTCAAACAAATTTTAAAAACTAAAAGAATTTTGATAAATTTTAAACACTTAGGTCCCCACTAATTCTCTTCTTGTAGAAGTTCACGCCAAGGACATAATAAGTGGACCTAATAGTAAATTGTCCTTAAATTTTTAAAAATTGTCAATAAGGAACCTAATTGTAAATTGCCCTAAACAATAATGATTGCAAAATACACAAGTCCAAAACTGCAACACATTTAATGAGTTACATTCGCATTAACTTGTGTTTGTGTTTGTCGCCTTATTACTAATAGTGAGAGTAATTCTACGGCGATGCTCGAATCCGACTCATTTTGTGCGACTCATGACGTGTCGTGTTTGCATTGGTTCATTTTTTGGGTCCGCATGGAGTTCACTGAGTAGAACCCTCAAAACGAACCAATGAAGATATGAGAGGTCAGTGAGTCGCATAAAATAAGACGAATTCGCGAATCGGCCTAGAATTATTGCTAATAGTGAATGCCAAGTAAAGAAAAATGATACACTTGCTAAAAAATGTATACCCAATTTACCGAATGCGCTTTAAAAGTATTGTATTATGGTGCGAGTTCCACCATGATACAATACCCTTAAAATGGGTAAATTGGGGGGAACACTTCTTACATAAGAGTAGCATCACTCCTAAGTAAAACAAAAAATATGGAGAGGCATACTATAGTTATAAAGTAAATTCGGAGATTCAATAGCAGCACCGTCCTGAATATAATAATAATATGTAAATACTACCATGTAGGCCGAGGAGCGAGTGCATAATTGCAATAATATTTTCCATTCATATATAGTAATTAAATATAAAATAAACCTAAATTCAAATAGGACACAAAGTATTTCTTATGATGATGATCATCAATATAATGAACTGGACTCTCTTAATGAGATGACTCATGTGCTTATGTCTACCATAAGTCAAATTCTTATCATAAGAAATTCTGTGGCATCAATTCTAAAACAAAAACAAATTGAATGACAAAACTCAACAGATTTAAAATTGAAATCAAAATGCATATATACCAACCCCACGATCACTTGATATCAAACCGATATTAAAATGAAAAATATCTTTAATAGCTTCTTCTCCACTATCATAGTAGTTGAGGGGGAGAAATAGAAACAATGGGAAAGCGAGTGAAATTTGGAGATGCGGGATATAAGAAAAATGGAGAGTTGGAGTAAGGTAATGAACCAGAATAAAAAGCTACCATTTTCATATACATAGAGGGATGAATTCAATGACATGCAACAGTAAGGATTTAATCTAGAGTTTTATAAAGATGCATAGATTACCACAATCCCATCAAGTATCCAAACATTCGAGTCTTTAGACCAATATAACAGGACACATGGAGAGACTCAAAATAGAGGACTACTTTCATACATATAACCAATAAAAGAGGACAAAAACTAGGAAGCGAAAAACTAATAGCATTAGCATACCCTTATTCTTCGAAAGAAACCCACTTCCCATTAACCCAATCTTGATGAACCCTCAACCTAGTCATTGGGTATGCCATCTCATCCCCAGTTGTCTGAAAATAAACATAGTACATATCCCCAATCCTCTCAGTAATCATCCCAAGCCACCACCCATCATTATCAAAATCATCAACTTTGTCATAAGTAACAAACCCAGTGGTATGAATCCATGGGCGGAGGCAAGAAAAACACATGGTGGGCAGCTGCCCACCTTGTCTTTTGGGAAAAAAAACTTCGACCACAAATTTGTAAATTAAATTAGTTATTTATAAAAAATTTGTAGGGTAAAGAGGTAAATGACCACCTTATCAAAAATCTATTAGCTAGCCTTAGCTCTAGTACTACTACTACTACTACTACTCCTATCCATAAATAATAACTAATAAAAATTAAGATAAATTAACATTTGTAGACAGAGATCCAAAGAATCACAAAATTATTACCTAAAGAGAGAGTAGTGTGGTGTTCTTGTTCAAGGTTAGTTTAGTTTGAATTAATTTTGTATATGTTAAAATTTCAGTTTGCTTTGTTTTTTTGGTGTAAAACTCTTATCTTTTTTGGGTGTAAATATATGAACTTGCTTTGTTTTTTTTTTAGTGTAAAAATATGGACTTGCTTTGATTTCATTATTTGTATGTTAAAATTTGAGTTCGCTTTATATATTTTTTTTTGTAAAAATCTCATCGTGCCTTTATTTTATTTTATTTTTGTATAAAATCTGAACTTGATTTTTTTTCATGTGTAAAAATTTGAACTTGCTTGCTTTGATTTAATTGTTTTGTATGTTAAAATCTTGTTTTGATTTTTTTGGGTAAAAATCTGATCCTGCTTTTATTTATTTTTTTGGTGTAAAAATCTGAACTATTGTTTTGTTTTTTTGGGTAAAAATCTGATTTTGCTTTAATTTAATTATTTGTATGTTTAAATCTCACTTTGCTTTGTTATTTTTTTGGTGTAAAAATCTGATCTTGCTTTTATTTATTTTCTTCTAGTTATTCTTAGGTACTTCAAAAAAATGCCTCGTCTTGTAAACCTCGTGATCATAAATTTCTTCAAAGAGATCAAGGAGGGTTAAGACGATTTAATCTTTCTTGGTTTGATGAACACCCAACTTGGTTAGAATATAGTGTCCACAAAGAGGTCGCATATTGTTTTTGTTGTTATCTTTTCAATGTGGTTGGTAAGGAGCATGTGGGTGGTTGTGAAGCATTTTTTATATAGGGGTTTTCCAATTGGAAGAGGAAAAAAAATCCAATTACATGTTAGGTTGCCCACTGCCACTCATAACAATACTTTGAAAAAAAATCCAATTACATGTTTATTGGTGACCACAAAGTAGCGTAGGTGCATAAAGTTAAGAATTTTGATGTGTGTCTTCCTTTTTTAACAAAGGATAAATGCATATTGAGGAGCTATGGATGATTCAATAAGAGGAAAAGAGAACGTTATTCATGAATAAGAGTTGTAAAATGGTTGTTCAAGTATAAATGGAGGTGTAACCCCTATAGGTATAGTGATAACACTTAACCCGAATACCCTTGACGATCACATGATAAACATACAAACACAATTTAATAACAACTCAGATTGAACTCACAAATCTCTCATGTATAACTCAAACAATAATAAAGGAAACTCCGAAGTAAATCATTCAAAGGGAGAGAGAAGTAAGCACCCTAGATACACCTTGCACGCATCCAACACACTAACAAACCCTGAAGAATCTCTGGTTAGTCATTAAAAGATTCACAATAAATGACAATGACGGGTGTGTAAACCCTCTGGTTTGCAATAACTCCTCCCTGATATATTCTCTCTCTAGCAATAAATTATCTAGAATGAACCCCCTTTCTCAGAGGTAGTTGAGGCCATTAAATAGCCCCATACCATTTCTAAGATGCCTTAGTCATTCACAACTATGAAAGACATCCCCTCATACTTTACGTCACAAACATTAAATACATGATGGGCCAGTCATCCCTACGTCATAAACATTAAATCTCAAGACATGCCTTTTGCCCAACCACTGTGCGTCAGAGGACTATCACAATAGAGGTGGCTACCCAAACTATCTAACAACCCCAATATCACAGTTTTACACTCAACTACGGATTGGACAGTGTTTAGATGGCTAATGACTTCACCTACAGTAGATGTGACATTCAATAGAGGACTGGTTGGCTCAAAACTCAATATACGAAGGAACTCAAGGCTACTCCGCACAAGATTCCACGGTGAAAGGTCTTTTGATATGTTATAAGTTTTGAAAATGAATGTTAAAAATGTGCGAATTTATTTTTAATACAAAGTTTTGTAAAATATTAGGATTTGTTAAATGCCAAAATTTCAAATTTAGATTTTATAAAATATTAATATTAAACAGTAGGGTTATTTTAAATGCTAATTTATTAAATGTTTAGGTTTATTATCTTTCATTATTTTCTTTTAGTTATGCGTAGGTAGGTACTATAAAAGAAATGTCTCGACATTTTCTCCCCCTACGAGTGATGAAGACGATTATGATCTTGATGTCACGTACCATGTATTTTCTACATTTTGTTCCTTAAAGGCTCCATACCTACACCATAATTCTCCATAACATTCTAGATTTTCCTAGTATATTATCTACTATTGTGTAATATATTATGAAATATTGTAGGATTTGCTAGAATAATCTAGAGTTTACTTGTAATGAATGGAATAATCAAGAATTATAAAAAAAGTATGCAGTGTTCTAAAATGTTCTTACAAGGACGTGGGACCATTCTAGAGAATTAATCCAGACTACTCATATATTTTGATCTCCACCATCCATTGAGGAGGTGGATACCTAAAAATAGGTGGGTAAGTCATTTGGCCAAACCATCCAAGCCAGACATTGTAGTATGTTCCTTTGTGTTTAACTTGCTCCATTTTTGTCCCTTCTCAAGCACTTGTGTTATAACTTCAATAGATTTCTCGGCTTAATTAGTAATCCATAGATTATTAGAGTGTTAAGTTATGCACTAAAGAGTAGTTAAAGTATATCCCCATGACATTGGGAAGGAGCTAGTTTAATGGTTTTAGCTATTATAGTTTTTTTGTCGATAAGTTATATATATATGATAACAAACCCTCTTATGGTGTTATTCTGATTAAATTGTGAACAACGTTTCCGTATCATATTTTTTCTTATACTAGTTGAATGATTTTTGCAATTATAGTTATTTTTTTGGACCCTTCGCCCACCTTAACAAATGTTTCTGGATCCGCCCCTGTATGAATCTCTGGTGGCACAGGCCGGACCTCATCAGCTGCAATAACCTTGCTCAGTGGTCCAGATAAATCATCCTTTACCAGATTTTTGTATTTCACAATGTATTCGTTGTTGAGAAGCTCCGCTACTATTGTTGCAGCGTAGTAAGAACCCTCAAACCTATATTCTTTGCTTGCAACTACTACCTTGTCCCTTCTGCGAAATTCCATTGTGGATAAGAAACCCTAGAGACAAGGTGATTTCTTGTGAGAGTCTTCGAGAGCAAGAAATGATAGACGGTGTGTTTCTACGGAGAATATATATTCTTGTGAGAGTCTTCAAGAGCAAGAAATAAAGAAGAGCAATTCTAGCTGGCCTGGCAACCGCCTGCGGACCGCATTTCACCCTTTTTTTTTTCTTTTCTCATTCTATCACCTTTTTTCTTTTCTTTTCTTTTCTTATTCATTTGTTATAAACAAATGATATAAAAACAGCTTTTTAAATTAAAAAACAATTATTTGAATACTTTTTAATTTTTAAACAATTTTTTATATTAAATAGTTTTTTTTAAAACAATAAAAAAAATAATTTGTTGAATGTGGGTCGGCATCAGCGGTACTAATTAATCGCGATATTTTTTCAAAAAAATATCGCGATTAATTGGTGCCACTGGTGAGGACCCACATTCAACAAATTATATGGGTCCAAGAATGTGGGTCTGAGCCAACGACACCAATTAATCGCAATATTTTTTTAATAAAATATCGCGATTAATTAATGCCGCTGACGCGGACCCACATTCAATGAATGATGTGGGTCTAGGAATGTGGATTCGCGCCCGCAACACTAATTAATCGCGATATTTTTTATTGAAAAAATATCGCGATTAACTAGTGCCGCTGGCGCGGACCCACAATCAACAAATGATGTGGGTCCGGGAATGTTGGTCTGCGCCAGCGGAACTAATTAATCTCGTTATTTTTCAATAAAATATCGCGATTAATTAGTGTCGCTGGCGCGGACCCACATTCAACAAATGATGTGGCTCCGAGGATGTGGGTTCGCGCCAGCGCCACTAATCAATCACGATATCATATTAATAAACATAAAAAATTATTTATGGAAAAAATATTTTTGAATTTTAATAAAAAAACTCTTTACTTGTAATTATAAAAAAACTGTTTTTTTATATTAATAAAAAATTGTTTTTTTATATAAAAAAATATTTATATATCAATTGTTAAAAACAAAAGAATAAGAAACTAATAAAAAAAAGTGGATCCGGTTTGTAGGCGGTTCCATAAGCGGTTCATCAACAATTTTCCTGAAAAGAATCTGATAAGTGTTAACAGGCTGTAATAGCCTTGTATAAATATTTGTTTCGGCCACATGTAGGACATTTTGTTTTAAGTTTTGCATCTTCTATTGCAATAGTGTGCTTAAGTTGAGCCATTTTGTTACATGACTTAAATACGTGTAAACATTAGATTGGTTATTTTTTAAATAGCAGGTAGTCAACTCCAAACATTAATTAATGTATTATAATATGGCAGAGTGTGTCACAAAAAATTAGTAAAAAGCTTCCGTCGTTATAAAATTAATGATAAAAATAGTTAATATGATACGAAATAAAATTGTTTCAAAATTAACATATTCAATTGTGTGCGTTCAAAAATTTTAAAAGAATTTATGTTATGTTGTGCTCGAATCCAAATTAAGACTCGCGTTCGTTGCGTTATCGTGGCATGTCTTATTTTATATTTTTATTAGTACCGTAAGAGATTTGATTGTGTCAAAATCATAAATCGTGTTAATTAGGTTGTGTTCATGTCTATTAAAAATATGAAAATATATATTGTTCGTGTTTTGATAGGATTTTTATGTAGGGTCAAAACATGACCCAAAAACACAATTCCTTACCCTAAATATTTTAGTAATTCGTAAATGATAAATTTAGGAATTAGATAACGCTTAAATTGTCGCTACACAAATGCGGCGGCAATAGGAATGATGTTCAAATTGTGACTCTGCCACCACACACACGTAATCTTTTTTGAATTAAAATATCCCCTCTTTTGGCCAATAAATGTACTTGATAAAGTTTAGGGGCAAAAGATGATAGGACCCATGTTGCAACATTTGTGTATATGAACCCACCATGTAATACATTTTGCTAGAAAAAACTACCTCTGACTTTCGAATTTCATGTTGGACAAAACTATCCTTGATACATGCATTACATACACGGTACCACCAACTTAACTTCAACATGGAAACTGCTCAAACTAGTAAAAAATAAAAGAAAACAACTCTTATCCAATAACAAAAAGAAAAATCATTGGATTAAAATCGTTGACATCACCAGCATTCACTATAAAAAAATGGTAATAAGAAGATCAAAAATACAAATAGATACAAACAAAACAAAATATTGCATAACTTCATCATTTTTCGTGTCTCTAAAAAAATTTCTGAATGAAGGCCACTGAAAAGGCCCTTTAATGTATACTTTAGGTAAAATCAACTTTGTTCCAATTTTTAGTTAAATAAATTTTAACTTCTTAAACCCTAAACATGCATCTAAGTGATTAAATTCATTCCATGAATAAAGCATGCGGTAAAAGAGACAATTTGAGAAAAAATCTCCGAACGGTAAAACCTTTTTATTTCACTATAATTTGTGAGAAAACGGCTTACACGGATTACAGTGAAATAGGGTAACATACGGAAGTCTTGGTTTTGATGTTGTCGGCTAGAATCTCTCGCAGGAACTCCAGATGGGCAGCAATAAAGAAGAAACGGCTTCTCCACAAGATACTTAGTAAGGTCTCCTTTTACAATAGCACATAGCTCTTCGGTTGTAGAGTTCTCCTCACAAAGTGAAACATGGTGTAGTTAATGAACGAATATTCTTCCGGTAAACGCGTTCAAGATCACTAACTTTGGAGTGGAGTAATACGGTCTTGAATAAGCACCGAAAGATGAAAAACTTGTATGGGAATCAGTTTTTCAAAACTGTTCTTCCTACAGAAATATTTGCAGATACGTTTATATTTATAACTTGAGCTGCACAGAGTTCAAGAAAATGAAAACATAAAAATCGAGGCGGCAGGTTGTTCAAACGAGAAATGATCTCGTTCGCGCGACATGTGAATGTCGTTTGAACGATTCACTATCTCGTTCGAGCGAGCTACAGTAAAAAATATTTTTCTTTTTAAATTAATCTTTGAATTTTCTTTAAACTGTTTGCAACTCAGAAATCTTTTTAAAACATAAAAAGATTTAATTCCCAGACATATAAATCACCCAACATTTAATCAATATACAAATTACCCAACTATTCACAAGTATTCATACATGAGTGATCTTAAACATATGCAACACATATTGAATTGTAATCTTCTTGAAAGCTTTGATTGCACATTCTTGGACTTGAACTTTATCGTAGGCTTTAAATAAACTCCATAATTAACTAGCCTAGACTTAATTTATTTTGTCCGGAATTAATCCAATTAAAACAAATGAATATGCTAAGAATTATGTTCTTACAAATCTCCCCCTTTGGCTATTCCCGGACAAAACTAAATAAAATGCTATATACCGTAAAATAAATACATGTCCTATCCCACAATGACAAGAAATACGGGACATGATGAAACTGAATACAGGACATGTGAATCTGATTCTGTCTCTTCTCTGAATGTGATGTATTAATAGATATCTGAATTTCTGAAAAATATACCTAAACACATGAGACAGATACCTAAGTGAATTATGGAGGAACAAACAGATATAATACCAGAATAAATACTCCCCCTATATTACATATCTCTCCCCCTTTATGCATGGAATAGACAAAACGTGGGACATACACACCAAATCTAGAAATAAACTATGAGAATGAACCGAATGGCTAGATAAACAGTATCAGTATGATAGTGGATAGCAAAAGATAGCAGTAACAGAATAATAATGCGTGAATCACTAAAACTACAAAAATAGACTGTACATCCATGCCATATAAATCAATGGTGATACAATTATCCATAAAAGTAGTACATCATATCAGAGAGAATAAAAAATCCATCAGGAAAATGAATGTCTCAAATACAATGTAAACAAAAAAAACTAGGCATCGGCAGGAGTATCATCATCATCAATATCATCATCAGTGTACGTGGAGGAAATATGTTCGAGTCCAGATGAACCTGCGCCTCACTCCTTTAATCTCTGCCGCATCTCATCAAAAAATGCTGCCATCCTGGACTCAGCATGAACACGTGCTTCAGCCTCAGCATCAAATCTGGCCATGATGGAATCATACATCCTGGACTGGGCAGCTACCTGTGCCTGTAAAGAAGAAACCTCCTCCACAATAGGACGTGTAGGTGAAGGAGTGGAGGGTGGTGGCTAAGAAAAAGTAGGCGTGCTCAGACCAGTGTGATCAGAGGCCTGACAAGGATCAGTATCAGGGAAGACTCCCTCTGGGGGTGGATCGCTCGCTCTCGCTGCCTGTGGCAAATGACTCTCAGAACGATTAAAAGTATTATGATCAATAATACCAGGCGTAGGGAGACACAGATCACCCTCTAACATAGGGACACCAACAGTAGTGCAAAGGGTGGAAATGAGAATCCCATATAGAAGAGTAGGGCAGACAGGGATTAAACTATGGACGGTGACAGAAGATATGACATGAAGCCTGACGGTCGAAAGATCGATATCCCATCCCTGACAAGCATGGTACATGAAATAGACGATGTCAGACCTAATCTGTGTATGATTTATCCGAGGATAAATGGATGCTGACCCAAACCTATTTAGTAGACAAAAGGTAGGGTAAAGTTGGCGATGATACATCGTAGAACCTGCTTGGGGAATCTCTAAAAAATAATGACGCAAAATATCATCATAAGTAGGTCCATCATCGGTATAACGAGGAAACACAGGGTCTAGGATACGAGGTAGATGTAAAAAAGCTACAATGAGATCTACAGTGACAAGAACAGGAATGCCACGTACAGTAGAATAGATCCCCTCAGCGTGGGGAAGAGCACGAAAGAAAAACTCTCGAACAATGTCCGGATAAACAATCCCACAAAACACAAACATATAATCCCAACCTCTAGCAGATAACCAACGAGGAATACCTAACTCAGGAAACTCAGCATAACGAAACACCCTCTCCGAAATAACTGACCGAATGTGGAGACCTAATGAGCAGTAGTGATCATACTCAACATGAGTGGCCCACCTCACTGGAGAGTACGGGGGCCTGCTAGACTGATCTCTCTAAGCTCGAGCAGAGGGTGGTGCCTCATCGAGTCACCTGGAAGGGGCACCACGGCGTCTAGGTGGCATGACTAGAAGGTGTAATGTGTGATGTGAAGAAAAAAATACCGTTGTGGAAGAACACACGCACACCTAAGAACCTATCTCCGTACAATCATCCAACCGAACCACCGCGAACACCAGCCAGAAACACAGTCAAAATCAGAAACAACAACAATTTTTTTTTCTTTCAAATAGATGACTATTTAAAAAAAAACATGAACAGTGTTACCTCGAAATCACAAAAAAATGGGAACAACTCGCCGAAGAAATAATGAAGGAATAGTGTTCACCGGAGAACCACTGTCCGGAAAGGAAACACGTCGGAGAACAGATCTCAGGGGGAACACACTCCTTTAAAAGTGCAACCGTCGACAAACCCTTTTTGTCTCCAGAAAACTAAGAGTGATAATGGCTTAGACGTACAGAATACGCACTCCAGAAAAGATGAAGTTCCAGAACAATGAAGCTTTTAAAAGCTAAACAATGGTGGGTTTTTGAAAAACTGGTGATGCCAATTTTGCTGCAGAGAAAAGCTGTGAGAGAAAGAAAAGAGAAGAAGAGGGAACGACAGTATAAAAGTAACCATGATCTCGCGAGAAGTCATTCGAACGACTTGAAGATGTTGCTTGAACGATTTGGGAAAGTCACTTGAACGATGTGTTTGCGCGACATGTGATGTCGTTCGAACGAGAAATTAAAATTTCCAGAAATACCCTAAAAATATTCAGTATTTGCCCAGTGAAAAAATTATCCCAAAATAATACCTAGAACACAGAAACAAACTGGAAAATAGAAAATAGTGTAAAAAGCAAAAAATGGGAATTATATGGTGGATTGATTGGGAGTGAACTACAACAAATGAGTCATCATTTCAATACGTCGAATTGATCAAAGAGTTCTAATTGATAGAAAGGAATCATCGAACTTCATCAAAGCCATGTGTGACAAAAAAAGTGTGAGTTTGATGAACTAAACTTAATCCACATGCATACAAGTTCGGATTGTTAACGATTCTACAAACAATAGCGTCATGATACCATGTTTCAACATAAGATTCGTGGTGCAAACCCGTTTAATTTAATTTCCAACCAAACTCCCTCAATATATGAATTTTTCAAGATCTTTAGAAATATCTATCAATCTCTACTTAGAGAAAGTCCTATTAGCCCCAATTATGGCATTTATTTATTTTTATTGCCTTGATTTTCTTTTGGGATCTTTTAAACGGTGGCTTTCACGACGAGTCAATTATACACTCTTGCAGCCCTTTCTTGTGAACACTCATCATATTTTCAATAACAATTCTCACGAAAATAGTTATTACAAGCACACCTCCTCCTTAAGTTTACTTACACATAGATGACAAAATTGAGATAAGAACGTCTCACCAAACTCAAATATGCAAGAGAAGTCAAACATTCATATAAACTCATGCATGTGTGAAAGGATGGCATATAAGCAAAGTCGAGTCAAAAAGCATATCAACTTCGAAACAACCCCATAGTGCAAAGGTTAAGATCATTCTAGGCATCAATAATAATGACCAAAGACCTAGCCACATGAAAAATGAAAGAAGGGGGGAATCAAGCACACTAATATCCCATATCAACCATGTACCCTCACGACTCAAAAATTAAAAAATCTTTATGTATTTTCAAAAGTTTTTATAAAAAGCAAAATCTTTTTTGTATTTTTCTAAAAGACAAAAAAAAATAACAAAAACAAGAAACATGCCATAACACTAGCCAGATGTAACGCAAGATGTAAATACTTGTGTATGACAAACAAACGAATAACCTCAATCGAAAGAAGAAAGATGAGGAGAACCGCGAGCAATGATGCGAGAATCACAAAGCTTTATACCTAATGGTTCTAAATCCGACTTCCTAACCCAAGTAGGTGTGTACCGACGAGAAGGGGAATTGGGAACCGGAATGGCTATAGACTTTCTAGGAGCGTTCTTAAGATCGTAGCAAAACCGTCTAAAATGACATCTCCTACCGCAATGAGTGAAAATGTAGATACGGTGAGGAGCGTGTCCTATAGGCCGATTATTCCTCACGTTCCTTGGTGGATCTCTCCTAAGGTTCCTAGTCGACTCTCTAGTTTGCACGGTTTGGCTTTGGGTGCAGGTGTGACATGATTATCGATGCCAATACCACGTCGATTATCTTTGATTTTGACAGTGCCTAAGATTTTGTCTAACTTTTCAGACCTAGCTTCCAAATCAAACTTAACTTTACTCGAATCTCTCAATTTCTCCTCAAGCTCACATATCCTTGACTCAAGTAAACGCATAGAGTTTTCAGACTCAAGCAGTTCCTTTTTCATAGTCTCCATTAGCCCTCGAAGACTATTTCTCTCACCCTTGGCATATTCTAGCTTCTCACATATCTTCTTTTCACATGCCCTAAGATCCTCAATTAAAGTATTGGAATTATTTATTTCTATGGCACGTTCTTTCAACATAGCTCCTAATTTCACTTTTGCTTTCTTTGCTTTTAAAGTTTTTTTATACAAATCTTTGAAAGCAGTTTGCAAATCTCTCTAGTTTTCGCTCTCATTCTCACTCTCCTCACCCTCACTCTGAGGAATATCAACATTTTTGGCTGCGGAAGAATCATGCAAAGTTAAGTCTTTATCACTTACATGACTAGCCACAAAGGTGGAAAGTTCATGTTTACTAGCATAAAAGTTTTCTTCATCTGGGTCACTATCACTCAGGGTAGAAAAAAGATTTATCGATTTATTCAAATTCTCCCTAAGTTTTGTGGGACACTTATCTATCCTGTTACCAAAACCTTCGCAACAATACATTTTTCACAATCACCCTTATTAATCAATTTTTAAGAGAGTTTTCATGTGAGATTTCCAATTAGATGATTCAAACAATTGAATTCTAAATCATCAAAATCACCGAAAGGCATACCTAAAGACACGGGATCACAAACACAATAAAATAGTTCAACAGGCTCTGATACCAATTTGAAAAGGCCTTTTAATGTATACTTTAGGTAAAATCAACTTTGTTCCAATTTTTAGTTAAATCCAATTTTAACTTCTTAAACCCTAAACATGCATCTAAGTGATTAAATTCATTCCATGAATAAAGCATGCAGTAAAAGAGACAATTTCAGGAAAAATACCCGAAGGAAAAAACCTTTTTATTTCACTATAATTTGTAAGAAAATGGCTTACACGGATTACAATGAAATAGGGCAACATACGGAGAACCTGCAGGTTTCGGTTCTGATGTGGTCGGCTAGAATCTCCCGCAGGAACTCCAGGTGGGTAGCAATGAAGAAGAAATGACTTCTCCACAAGATACTTAGTAAGGTCTCCTTCTACAATAGCACGCAGCTCTTCGGTTGTAGAGTTCTCCTCACAAAGTGCAACACGGTGTAGTTAATGAACGAATAGTCTTCCAGTAAACGCATTCAAGATCACTAACTTTGGAGTTGAGTAATACGATCTTAAATAAACACCGAAAGATGAAAAACTTGTATGGGAATGAGTTTTTCGAAACTGTTCTGCCTGCAAAAACTTTTGCAGATACGTTTATATTTATAACTTGAGCTGCACATAGTCCAAGAAAATGAAAACACAAAAATTGAGGCGGTAGGTTGTTCGAGCGAGAATAGATCTTGTTCGTGCGACATGTGAATGTCGTTTGAACGATTCACTATCTCGTTCGAGCGAGCTACAGTAAAAAAATATTTTTCTTTTTAAATTAATCCTCGAATTTTCTTTAAACTATTTGCAACTCAGAAATATTTTTAAAACATAAAAAGATTTAATTTTGAAACATTTAAATCACCCAGCATTTAATCAATATACAAATTACCCAACTATTTACAAGTATTCATACCTGAGTGATCTAAAACATATGCAACATGTCTTGACTTATAATCTTCTTGAAAGCTTTGATTGCACATTCCTGGACTTGAACTTTGTCGTAGGCTTTAAATAAACTAAAAAATTAACTAGCCTAGACTTAATTTATTTTGTCCGGAATTAAGCCAATTAAAACAAATGAATATGCTAAGAATTATGTTCTTACAGCCACAACTCATCAAATTTCATTGTGTTGATAAAAAAATTGGACAAAGAACGCAAAGCAATATCTCTAATGAATCCAATCACGTAAAATCAACCCACAATCTCCTAAAAACATTTATAAAATGTCTAATATGATAATCATTATATAATCCATACAAATGTTCACAAAAGTAAACACTCAGGACATAACATGACAACATACACTAATAATAGTTTGAGCAATAAAAATAATTTTATCAAAAACTTTATTTTCCTCCATTTTTCAAAAATTAATTAAAATAGCCCAAAATTTTATGGGTTGTTACACATGATTAATAATGAAAATATATTATCAATGTTGGGCTCACGTTTAAATATACTATCCCCTTCAAATAATTCCATTCAATTCAAAGGTGAGATTTTATATTAAATTAAGTAAAAGTTAACTAGAATAACCATAAAAATAAAATAGAATAATACTACATTTTATCTCATGAAACACATCATCTGATTCACAAAGTAAAGACTTTTTTGAATTACAAAGCATAACTAAATAAATAGACATGCAAAATTAAAAGTTGAGGGGTGGAAATGAGATGCAAAAATGATTAAAATTATTTATTATTAAAAAAATGAACAAATAAATTAAAACTAAAATTAAAATTAAACTATAGAATAAAAAGAATTAAACTAAAGAAGAATATGAAGAAGCAGAAGGAGAAGAAGATGTTGAGGAGGAGGAGATGAAGAAGAAGAACAACAACAACAACTTTGCCATTGACTAGTCATTTTGCCAAAACTCCATACTCACAACATCCCATCATTTTTAACAAAAAGAAGTTATAAAACCATTAGGCCTAGTAGATCTATTAGGTTCTATTGTCATCCTAAAACTCAATGAGCAAATAATTTTTTTATGAATCAACTTAAGATTGTATTTCTTAGTTGTGTATTCAACCAAAACAAATATTAGAAAAATAAATGTAACTCTCTTTACATAAGTTCGAATAATGAACTACATGTTGCGTTGGAAACTAAACTAATAGTTATGTCTTTTACTATATGACCCATTTACTAATTCAAACTACAGAAATAACAAAAAGCTCAGGTAGATGGGAGTGTCAATTGTTTTTTTATTTGGTTCATTCATTATTTTACATGTACTTATGTCTCGAGGGAGGTTCCATTTCCATATATAAGTCATAATTTGCTAAAAAAATAAATTGTTATTTATGAGAGCTACCTAAATTAAAATTATTTCAAATTAAAAAGAAATATTTTCTTTTAATCCAAATTAAAGCAAAAACTTATCCCAACTTTTAAATGACAAAATTAATTTACAAAATTGATTATCTTGTTAAAATATTTTCATTAAGAATATAGATGAATCAAAATGTGTAAAAATTAAATCACACACTCAAGACGAAGATTCATAAATGATAAACACCTTTGCGAGAAAAAACTTGAACATATCCTAGACTCAATAATGCAAAAATCTCCATGATTAAAATTTTCCTATGTGCAGTAGAAAGATAAAGCATGGAATGCATCCAACCACTCTCCAGCAATGTGTCAACCTCGTTCATAATGCCACTTTTAAACATCTTCCAATACTTCATTTAAATTGTAATAAAAAATTCCAATGAAACGGAAATAATAGTATCCCATGAACTAACACCTAGAATATGTGAGGATATCCTAAAGGTTGGATGTGTAGAAATATTTGGGCTCACTCAAAAGTCTCAAAACGTTATGAATCTCAAAACCAAAAAACACTCAAGGATAAAAGGAAACTTGAATTAAAGAAAAAGTAATATATTATAGGTTTTATCTCAAAATGTTGCAAAAGATATTTTACATAAAGGAAGTTTTTTCCTCTTACACATATGATGTTGAAAGTTTGACGAAAAAACTCTTAATGGTTGAAATGGCCAAGACACAAGTTAAATATCTAAGAGTCAAGCTCTAAGTCCATTTAGCTCGGGTGTAGGTTCATCAAGCTGTCTAAGAACCAAAATCCACTTGCAAATATAGAAGATATAATTTGGGATAACTTCCAACCAAATTAATAAAAATATATCCATTAAGACAACTTTATACACCTTATTTTGTATGCTTCGCGAGTAGTTCTCTAGAGTGAAGAAGTTCTTCGCTATGGTCAGCGACCCAAATCGTGAACCTATCTAGTACATTTTGGGGCTAACCATAAAAGATTTTGCGGTCAGGGATTGTATCCTTCGTTGAAACAAAGGATGCATTCACTAAAATAAACATCCAGTAAGTAGGTCGCCAAAAGAGACAAGGTTTCCATGGAGTATTTAAAGAAGAGTTGTTAATCAAAACATTAAGAAGCCTTCTAAATACGCAACATGCATTTTTTAAACATGAGTTTTATATGAAGAGTATATTGCACATTGTATTTGGATATTAAAAAGTAATAATATTAAATTAAAATGATTTTTAAATTTAGGAAAACATTTTTCTATGGGTAAAATATATGTTCTCTAAGTCCTTCTACCTTCAAACTTAAAGTCCCAAAATTTTTCTTACTCTGGAAACTTTCGTTTAAACGAAAACCACTAATTCGTTCTAATGATATCACAAATGTCATTCGAACGACATTCCAAGTCATTTTAATGACATTCCAATTCGTTATAAGGAAAAATCTCATCTCATTCTAACGAGATATTAATATGTTTCTAACGAGATTGATACGAAGTTATCTTCTTCAACCCGCCTAAAACAGTCATTAACACCCCAAATCCTAACTCTGAAGCTTTTACTCAATCCTAAACCCATTATCCTTCAGATATAAGTTGCATAACAACAATACTAACCTATATTTAAAAGTTTTAGACTATTAAATCAAGGTTTAAATATCAAAATCAAAATATGAGCTTAAGAACCCTGGGTCATAAATCCACCCAATACATCTTAGATTTGGTTTAATTTCAAATCAAAAGAGAGGCCTTTTACATAAATCATTACTATGATTAAGAATATATCAATGATAATCATATTTCATGATCAAATACATAGTATTTAACATCTAATAATTTTAAATCATTAACATGAGATTTAAACTTAATCTAGATATTAATCTAATTTCAAAAATTATGTTTTGATGATTAAAAAACAGATTATACAAGTTTCACTACACCAAAACGCTCATTTAGTAACATATTATTTTTTTTATTAGTAACACTATTATCCTGTTACTCTAACTCGCACTAAATTACCGTTACTAATCCTGAATAAGTGTTACTAATATTAGTTCCTTATTTTAAAAGAAATTGTTTTCTCAAATAAAATCACGTAAATTTGCCCCAACTCCAAAAAGACCCCGATTCCAAACGAGGACCGGTTGAAATCACCTGCAAAGCCCTATCTTTCTTCTCCAGACTGATCTTCCAAAACCTAGAGTTTGGAATCTCCTACCACCTGCTCAAAATCTCCTACCATCTATAATCGCGAAATCTCCTACCAAAACTTAGGGTTTGGACTCTCACGCTCAGAATCTCCTACAATCGTGGTATGAAATCTCCTACAATCGGAGTTTGTTCACTAGAAATCACTTGTATGTGTATACATTGGCGGAATCTCACGCTCATATTCAATTCTAATGTTACTTGTTATTTCTTTTATTTTATTTTGCTGCATTTGTGTGTTCATTAGTGTAGTATGTTGAACTTTTGATTTGTGTTTAAATAGGTTATGTGGGTTTTGTTTTAGTTATGAAACTTAGAAGATTATATTTTCTGACAAGGGGGTGGGTAATTAAACAAAAATTGCAGTGAGCCAGACTTAGGTTCTCACAAGGGCCATATGTTATCATTTGATACTGCTGTTCGATCAGTATCTCACGAATTAGACCATATGAAGGACATCCCCGAGGAAGAGAATTTCATAGAAAGTAACCCTATCTCAAATCATCACCATGTTCACGAAATTGAGGAAAAACCTGAAACCAGCAAGTCAGTTTCTTTGTTGAATGGATCTCAAATCGTCCCCAAGGCAAAAGAGAGTGCCATACGAAGGGAGACAAAAGGTGAGTTCAGGTTACTTGGAAATAGAGAAGGGAATATATTTTCTGGTGGTAGATTATTCGGTGTAGAAGAGATTGAACAGCATGAGAGCAGGGGAAGAAGGGTATCCTTTAGTACGGATGATAATAATCGTAAATAACGAGTCATCCATTTAATGGAGGCAGGAGAGTTATCTGCCGTAAGCCTAGATAATGATGATTAAATCAGCGAAGGAGACTACAGTGATGGGCTAGAATCTGAGAAGAAGGAGCCCGAGATAATATGCAAGCATCTGGGTCACGTAAACATGTTAGGTCTCAAAAAGACCATTCTTTGGTTAACGTTCTTAATCAATTGGCTTATCACATCATTACTGCAATTAAGATTATCCAGTTTAAATGAGAATGATACCAGTGTGCCACTTGTTCAGATTTACGGCCCAAAAATTAAATACGAAAGGGTTGCATCTGTGGCCTTCAATGTGAGAGATAAAAATAAGAGTGTAATTAATCCGATAGTTGTTCAGAAATTGGCTCAGGCGAATGGCATATCTCTCGATATTAGTATCCTTAGTCATATACGGGTTTTAGAAGACGGGAAGCATGAGGGGAAAAGTGGGTTCATTAGAGTTGAGGTTGTTACTCCTTCTCTAGGCTTTCTGACCAACTTTGAAGATGTGTATAGGTTGTGGGCTTTTGCAGCGAAGTTTTTCAACCCAGATTTTGTCAAAGAAGGTGGCGTTCTGTCGGATGTGGAAGATTCTTAAGCATGAGGTCAAAAATAGTTATTGATATTCTTTCAGGTGTAACTTAATGTTTGAAAAAGGTACTGATTCTTTTGGTCTTTCAATATCGGGTGAATTTGTTCATTCATGTTTTTAAGATCAAAATAGAGAGGCTCTATTATAGACCAATTTTCCCACAAGGCATTGATACTACCATCACCAATCCTCTTTGTACGCTATTTAGCATCTTTTCTAGCAAAGTGTTGGCACCATTCTTCATGAAATAAATAGCAAAGTGTTCCATATTCTATATAAAATATGCGTCGATTTTGCTTACTGTAATTAGTAATTCCATATTACTCATGCGTTCTAGGTTAGTTTTGATTGTAATTGTGGCTTTCTAAAAAAATTGATTATATTTTTCCACTGGAATCTATCCCAAAAATAGAACTAATGATATTAATAAAAACTTGTATTGTTTACGGTTACTCGGATCATTATAGTTGATCCATCATCTCAGCAAAGTATTGATTAATAGGTTGCAAAATTTTATATTTTCCCCGTAAAAATTGACAAATAATATTAAATGGGTGGTGTAAAAATAGGTACGCACAGACGATGAGCTGACGGATGCAATTGAAGCAGTAACAGGACCACACAAAGATTCATTATGCTTCATTGAAGTTTTTGTGCACAAAGATGACACAAGCAAAGAGCTGCTTGACTGAGGCTTATAAGGGGGATTTGATGGAGTTTTTTTAACACTATGCAATGTTGACACAAGCAACATGTATATCATGGAGAGAAAACACTAAGGTATATACAAAATATAAAGACGAATCAGAAACCACCTGTTTTTTAAATACTTGAGGTTGGGAATATGAACTACTCCAACCTGATTTGTTTATAAAAATAACCAACATGATTTCTCAGAAATCATGTTATATCATGTTTTGACATATTTTAACGGCCAAAACACAAGATGTGTTTGGACATTTCAAACACAAGTGGTTTCTAAACCATGTTTTTATAAACATATATGATTATGAGCACATCTTCTATTTCTGTTAGTAGTTTCAATTAATACGACTCCAATTCCAATTTCAAATTTTGAACTTAAAAATTTTCAATTATAATTCATAAGCACAGAATTGAGGTCCGAACACATCCTTAGTGTTTTCTCTCCATGATATATGTGTTGCTTGTGTCAACATTGCATAGTGTTTAGAAATGATATTTGCTGAGATAGTCGAAAAAAACAAATATGGTTTTAGAATAAACAAAAACTCGATCACGTTATGACAGCGCGAAGATGCTATTTTGGAATAATCAAACATGATCTAACGTGTTTGGAGAAATCATGTTGGTTTAGAAACATGATCTTGTGTCAAAACATGATCTAACGTGTTTAGAAATGAAATAATTATGTTTTGACACAAATTTCTGATGATTAAGACCAACTCTGACCTCAAGTATTTGAATAAGCAACACCCTCCAAGGTTGTTCAATTTCATGCACGTTAAGTCATACATAATAAAAATAAGGATAAAAATAATCTTTATTCTCATGGTTTGAATCAATAGAGAGAGGTTTTGCGTGACAAATGAAGTGTTGCGCGACAGTTGAAATGTTGTGAGAAGTGTTGCGCGACAGTTGTTTGGAACCTCAGTTATTTTCAGTTTAATTAATGCCATGGTGTTACTTTTTTGCTTCACATTTCTTTTTTCAATAATGTGTGGTGTCGTCATTTATAAATTGACTCAATAGGATTTTTTTAAGGACAATCTTGTTCGATAAGAAGATTGGAAGCAATATAATTCAATGGACAATTAAGGAGATTAAGAATTTGAGATGAGACAAGAAGGAATTCGACAAGGTGGAGGTGGAACCCGGGTCAGTCGTGCCACTGGATGTCGGATCAGCTGCTCAGGTCTGTGTTTTGTTTCCAAATTGTACTACCCTTGTGCATTACACTTTTATTAATCATCAGTTGTTTATTTTCCTTATCGGGAGCCTTACAAAAGGAATTATAATTAACGGGAAAAATTGAAAATTGTACAACTAGGAAAGACAAAAGATGGAAATTTAATTGGGGTTAACGAAAAAATAATGCTAACACTCAGTACGGCTAACCTACTCTCGATAGCTAATAATTTTGGTTCTACCGATAGAAATGAAGGAGAGGTGGAAATATACGAGAAAAATTCAGGCACGAAGCTCCGTTAACTACTGGATACAAGCCCCAGGACTTATGTTGTGGATGCAAGCTAATCAAAGGGAACTTGTAATTCTTATACACCCTCTTTTTTTATCGTAGTTTGAAGATAATCATGTAGTTTTGTCAATAACTATGAGCCCAACATTACCACTAACCATAGCAACGGAATGAAATAGGATTTAAAAACTTTAATCAACATTACCTAGTAAAACCTCAACATTGTATTATGATAATATATGTCTAAAGCGGAGTACATAGAACCCATAGTTACTAACACTCTAGATATTTATGTTTAGGTACTAACGTTCTTATTCCAGAGAAAATTAATGAAGATCAAGGATATCGTATCCAGATTGTTTAAAGAAATCTCAAAGGTGAATAAAGAACTTGTGTATTAGGCTAACTATTTTAAATCAAAAGGCTAATATTGTTATATTACTATCTAATTTTATTTTATTCTAATATTATAGGAAGTGGAGAAGATTGTGCAACCACTCTATAAAGATATGAGAGACTCGAAAGGTATAATTCCTCGAATTCTATTCGCGGAGGAACATCAAGATTTACTTAACAGAGGAGAGAAGTGGATGAAGAACACTGCCTCACCATGTATGCTTGTTGCGACACTTATAATGATGGTAATGTTCGTTGCAATCTTTACCATTCCTGGTGGCGTTGAAAATGATGAGGGCACTTAATCTATCATGCCATGTATGGATTTCAACAACAGGAGAAGTAATATTGTTAATATGACCATTTATGGACTTTAAGGTTCTTCACTGTCGCCAACCACAAACTCAAATTTGTTGGAGCCGACGCATCCTATGTCCCAACATTTTGGTCATCATGCTCGGGCCAGATCAAACCACAGACGTACTAATCACCGTATCCAGATGTTTTACTCAGTTCTTGGTCTTATACCTCTAAGCAGCGACCGAAGACCACGGAACAAGGCATCGACTTGAGTGGAGGTGGTATTAGTTCAAGTTAAATTTTCAAATTAACTACAACCCACCCGTGTACTTGATTTTAACTCATCTTCATGATGATAATTCATAGATTTCCCAAATTGGCTTATGTATTGAGAAGAATAATTCTTAGATTTCTTAAATTTGCCTCGTGTATTGAGGTGAATTTTCTATTAATGAAATTTGGGTTATTAATTTTTATTGAGGTTATTGTTTGGATGTGTATTAGTGTTATTATTGCGGACTATTAGTATTGTTGTACTATTTTTTATACCTTAAACAGGTGGATAGTACTATATATAAATGAGATTTTGTTAAATTTTTTTTAAATTTAACTTTTTTATATTGAAATTAAATCGGATTGACATTTATTTTGTTGTCATTATGTTAACATTTTTTAATATTGTATACCCTAGTGTGTGCGTGTGTATATATATATATATATATATATATATATATATATATATATACATGTTATTTTTTTTAATATTAGTAACGGACCTATACGGTTACTAAATGTGTTACAAAAATTGTGTTAGAAATGTGTTACGAAACTAGTAACACTTTAGTAACGGTAGAAAAGTGTTAGTAACATAGAATTTAGTAACACTTTAGTAACGGTAAAATAATGTTAGTAACACATAATTTTGTAACGGTAAAAAAGTGTTAGTAATTTGATTCCCCACGCCTTTTTTCTAACACTTTTTTAGTGTTAGTAATTATTTTAGTAACACTACAGTAGTGTTACTAATTGACTATTTTGGTGTAGTGTTTTAATCTAAATTGCAATGACTACTACCATTATAACACACTCTCAATTAAATTCTTAATCGATATAAACTTGTCTTAGGCCAAATGTATGGATTCAAGCCTCAAGCCTCAATCCTCAAGCCTCCAAATCTCCTTATCTATTATTGTGCATGTCCTCTTAGTTTCTTAGGGTTTCTCTCGAAGCCGCTAATGTATTTTATGTCATAACCAATAACCTACTAAAGCAGTTTCTGATGAAATTAACCTTAGGCCCCATATGGGCCTCAACCCAATGCGCCTAAATAACACTCCAAATGGACCAAATCTCTTCTCAAGTCATATATTAACCCAATAGACTTAAAATGAACTATTTTAAGTAAAAAATAAACATTGTATAAGTCCCAAATACCAACATAAAATAAAACATGTTTTAAAAATTAATTTCTTTAGTAAGTAAATTTATTAAATCGGTACGAATCAATTAAATTAAAACCTAATTATTAATCTGTTACATGTGATTCGGCATTATAAAAAACTACTTAATGAACTGTGGAACCCAATACCGATGGAATAATCTCAACATGGAAACCCTCTACACCTAGTACCTACCTATTCTATAGTCGCTCATAATACTAAGTCACTTAAAATATTTGATTAATGAATTACCATGTATTATGACAATATCCCAAAGGTGTTAATCCATGTAACACATAGACAACCACATATACAAATATCATATACAATTAATCTAATTAATAATTAATATATATAATAAGTGACATACCACATACCACAAACAAATAACAACTCATCATATGAAAACAATCAATTTAACCATTAATTAATTATTGCAAAAAATATAGGGCATTACATTCTCCCCCCCCCCCCCCCCCCTCTCTTTTGAATAAGGAATTTCGTCCTCAAAATTGGAATCTATATACTCTTACTCGGTAGTCTAAGAATGTCACCCCCGTAGCATCCACACACTATATAAATATCTACTCGTTTATCCACTTAATACACACCATGTTCTCTTATCATAAATCATGTTCGGCTAATACTCAAACTAAACTATTTTAATCGTTGAAACACCAATTTGTCCCTTAGGAATTCCTTCCGTCATATACCCATGGAAGACATCGTGCACATGTTAAGAGGTGATTGGTTAACATCAAATGACATCGGCCACACCCTATCCAAGCTCGTGAAAAGAACATATGTATCGGGATATCAACTTCCATTTAGAAAATGGACTTCATAATTCTGTTCATTAGAGAAATCATTCAAAGGACATTATCTTCCCCCCGGGACCCCAAACCATGCTTCTCTTCATAAGTCAAATCTCATTTTCCTGCTCCGACAATATTCATAGGCTTTTTAATGAACACCATCTCCTTCGAGGTGTCCCGAACACACTCCAATACAAATAACTTGTTGACTCTTATTTATTAATCAACTTGGTTTATTTATCTCTAATAACCTAAATGGACCCATGCCCCCTTTGGGACCATGGTACTCCATGAGAAAATCAAAGAATATACTCTCCTACTCCTATACTGGAAACATTAACGACTACACCTTTGGTGCTCTACCTTCACTACTAGTAAAGGACACTTAAAAGCCAACTATTCTAATAACCACTCCACTTCGCTACCTACCTCATGTCGCCCTAGAGGTGCATAACAAATCACAATTCATATGCCTTGGTCAAAATCACCTCCCATTGCTCGGAACACTCTGACAGAAACACTCTCCCTCGAAAACATAATCTCTTTCCGAGGCATAAGAAAAAAAGGGAACTCCTCCATAATACAACTTTCATATTATCCCTTAATAGAGTGTTTAATTCTTGGTCCTGAACCACCCATGACACAAAATCAGATGTAACGGCCACCACTACTAGGAAGACTTTTGGGTCGACCAGATGGCGTCGTTAATCACAATGACGAATTAATCCAAGTATGGTATAAATACACTATGAATCAACTTCATGAAGATGATTGGAACATTGGTCGACTAACTAGCATAACATGGGCACGTATGTTCCTCATGTGTCAGAAAATTGACTTTGGGACATCTTTCTCCCGATAATAAAATTGGTGATAACGTTAGTACAATACAATTGCCACAATAAATATACTTCCCTCACATGATCTAATAAATCATCGACACGCGACAACGAACACTTGTTCCGCATCTTGACAGCGATAATTCCCGATGATCCATGAAAATAAAGTGAATCGTCCATGTTTTAACTCAGAGGACTGGAGATTTCCCATAGTAATGTACTACACGAATAGCTTCTTGGGTCAAAATTACGATGCTTGTGTCTATGGAACTCTCTCATTTCCAAAGGAGACTGCCCAACTAAAATACCCTTGTAACAGGCCTAAAGTTAATGTCAACACTAAGGCTAAAATTTATTTCGGGATAGGTATGGAGGTCGTGCGATAAACAATAATGAGTAGTGATGATCCCTTGTTAATGCTTTGAGGTTATAGGTTTGGGGTGACTTATAACTATACCTCGTACGTATGAGTGATCCTTGAAGGTGATATGGATAGGCCTTTGTACCTTTATGTGTGGGCTTGTGCATAGCCCATCTATTTGCATGTGAGTGGGGACATACTCACTAGGATATTGGACTTATGTGATTTTATTTTCTTTAGTGTGACTACACGTGCAATGTATATTTGAGTTATAAGACTATGGAACCCTGATAATTATAAACAAATGAGATTGATTTATAATAATGTATTATTAGGTTCACTTGGGGTTGCGATTAGACCTATATGCTATATTTAGGTTGTTTGAGTTAGGTTAACTTAAAAATATCTAAAATTTGGGAGGAAGATGCATTATCATTATTGTGGCCCAACTTTAGTTAAATTTTTATTCTTTGCAGACTTGTTAGGTTTAATCTTATTTGTGGAATATGTTTTCAGGTCCTAGGCAGTAACAAATGCCAAAGACCTAATCTCTTCCACTCACTTCCACTTCCAGCTCTAATCTATAGGGTGTAGGTATCGAGTATGCGTGCTCATTTCTATTTATTGCATATCATTTAAATACCTTTGAATTAGATGCTTGTATGAGGATTTATCTACTATGGAGAATGTTTTTTTATAATCAAAGTTGGATTTTATATTTTGAGATAGTTATAGTGATTTAATGATGGCGTTCCATTTGTTATGAGAATGGTATCAGAGTTTCATTTAGTATATTCATATCTTACTGTTAAGTCTTTATTGTTGTAGTTTATTTTATTTTAGTCATGCTTAGGACGATACAAATTATTTTAGACTCCTATATTATTTATATTTAAAAATGATCAATTTAGTTATGGATTTTACCGGGTGTCACATTAAGAAACTCAAACGACCAAGAATTAACACCAAGTCCCTTTCATACTGTAAAATCTCTTCAAGTAGAATCCATTTATGATAATTGTCACCTTGAAAAAATTCCAAAAGACACGAGAGAGAAGAATTAAGGGTCAATAATTAACCTAACACCTTAAATATTATAAATATACTAGGTGAATATGTCTTTCTCTAAAAAGAGAGGATAATTGATATACGTTGATCCAGTTATATTATACTACTTGCTAAATTGATTAGCCACCAAAGGTAAGCTTCAATTATATCGACGTCCGTCGTCATCAACTTAACATCAAAAGAGGCTTCCCCAAAAGTCTAGTCACCAAAGGTCGGCTTCAATTCCATCAACCTAGCATGAAGTAACACCCCTCCCCCCCCCCCCCCCCCCGATTTAGACACCAAGGGTGGGCTTCAGCTCTATCGGCCTCATCTTCAGCCTTCCATCAATTAGAGGCCTCCCCCAAGGGTCTGCTTCAGTATTAAATAATATTCATCATACAGGGACACATGTCCATTCCAAAGAGGTCCACGACTAAGCGACATGTGTTCCATGATTGGGATTCACATTGTACTCCCGTGATGCATAAATAGTACCTTTATCTTAATTTGTAAGAAATTTTATTATTGGGATTTTTATTGGGGTTTTTACGGGAAAGGTCCAACTCAATCCATAAGTGTATATAAATAGGACACATTACATAATTTTATAAATTTAGTCCCTGTGTTAAAAAGACCATGAAAGAATGACGAATATACTATTTGACAACTCGTACAAAAAAATCCATCAGAATTTCAAAAGTTCGTAATTTCAAATCCACAAATCTAAAATTCACTACATTTATATATTTGAAATCTACTCACCAAGATCTATCCAACAAAACTTATATTCGATATTTTTTAACAAAAAATCAAAATCGATAAATTTACTATTTCACTAAAACCTCCATTTTTTCCGGCAAAAACTCCATTTTTTCTGGTGAAAAACCTTCTTCTTTAGCGCTGACAATGGTGCCACTGGCGCGAACCAAAGAATAAAAGAAATAGACGAAGAGAGAGAGCAACCCGGCGAGGACTCCAAATTTCGCTGTTCCGATGAGGATTCTGGCATTTCGACGAGGATTCCGGTGGATGGGGTGAGGTGGAGTGGAGGTGGGGTTATGTGTTTATTTTTATAATAAGTTTTAAATAACTATGGGGAAGTGTATTAATATAAATACCTCTTTAATTTAAACAAATAAAGTTATATGTTTTGTGTACTAATAATTCTAAAGGGACCACACAAATAAATGTTATTTTATCACATCATCTTCAGCTTAATTCTCTATTTGTATTATTACTCTCTTAAACTATAGAGAGGCAAGAGGTAGATTGACCTAGTGAAACAATTGTACCCCATGAATCATGAAAATCTGTGTTTATCTTTTTTTCTTTTCAAAACAGGATGTTTATTAAACTATGGCAAGTTTACCAGTAATATTACAAACTGCATATCGTGCCATCGTAATGTTACACACATCACGAATCAATGCCGGAAGTAAAATATGAACATACACTATAAAACAAAATTATTTAGAGACCGAGTAAGCAGCAAGAACATCAACACACGCATTAACTTCCTGAAATATAGGCATAAGTAACATGGTAAAATCTCCGAAAGCTGACACGTATGACTTAGATCAAATTCAGATGATTTGAATTCTAGATGTTGTTCCTTTGAATCATATGAAAGACAATTTAAACATATATTGTTCATCTTTCTTTTCTTCTCCTTGTTCTAAACATATATTGTTCATATGCCCATAAGAATCATTTTAGAGTTTCTATTCATATCAGTTTAGGGTATCATCACACGCGGTGGCTTCGCTAAAATTACGACAGTTAAAGTGTTACAGTAAGAGCTCCAACGGCGCTTCAACTCCGGTCCATATGGCCGTTATAAGTAACCCGGGATGGCTTTTATAAGTAATCACGAAAAATTATTATATGGACAATCAATGTGCTAAAATTATACTTTTTTTGAATAACATACTCCCTTAGAAAAGGTGAACAAATAAAGTCATTTGATTGAGAGTCGCCAGTTGAATTGCATCCAAAGCCCGTAATAAAATATTTGATACAAGGTCAATGTCCATAGAGTCCAATTGAGCTCTAAGATCTCACATGGAAACCCACTGAGAACATGCCCAATTACTTCTGATGGGGTTTATTCCAGCTGGCAGCCTCGTACAGGCATTAAAAATAGATGGCCCCACTTGAAGCACGCAACATTTTCTCTCCTCTCCTCTCCTCTCTCACTGCAATCTTAATAGAAGGAGAAAGTGGGTGAATAGCTATATATTAATACATCGAAAAAATAATAAAAATATGTGTCAATTTGTGTATATATCTCTATATATATCACATGAAGCCCATTCTTATCTACACAAACCAAGTTCCTCTTACTTTTATCATTTGGCATAAGTTTGAAAACTGAGAGTGAAATCAACCAATACAGAAAGGAGAGTAGTGCATCAACTCATCAATACTTAAATATGACGGTAAGCTTTCTGTGGTTAAATTTTTGTAAATGCAACTTTTGTATCAACTTAAGTACTCTCTCCAAACATGACCTATTAACTAAACCAGCTACATATCAAAGCATAGAGTAATGATTCCTGTATTAATCAGCTACTTTATTTTTTATTTGGTTAAGACCATAGAGATGCAAGTACACATGTGTTGCCCCGGATGTGAGAGCAAAATCAAGAAAGCTCTTGAAAAACTCAAAGGTATACCTTTCTGATTCTGAAAAATTAACTCACATTCCTATATATCTCTTTCTTATTCAAATATTTCATTTCTATCGTAATCATCTTTTCAAATTTATATAGGTGTTGATAGTATAGATATAGACATGAACCTCCAAAAGGTGACGGTCACTGGATGGGCTGACCAAAAGAAAGTTCTCAAGATAGTTAGAAAAACAGGTAGGAGGGCTGAAATATAGCAAATGCCGTATAATCCGGAGCTTAGAAATCTTATTCAGGGTAGCCATAATTATGATCATCAACACCATTACAGTGGTCCAGCCGCGTATACCGGGGCTCAGCCATCGGCAGGTTCCTCTTACAACTACTACAAGCACGGTTACAGTGGCCATGGCCTTGGTAATTACTACCACCATTCTGGTAATTCGTCTGCTGTTTTTGGGCACCAGATTGGTGCTGCTTTTAGTGATGAGAACCCTAATGCATGTTCCGTCATGTGATGATAACTTGGCATGGATGTGATTTTGTGAGGAAACTAGATGAATGGTTTTTCCTTTTTTTTTTTGTTTACTTTTGTGTTTTCCCTGATTCGGTCTTTTTGTTATTAGTCCCGAATTAGTAATTGATAAGTACGTTGTTTGTCTAGTTTGTACCAATTGTTTCCACGCAATTTGCAAAATCAAAGTAACTTTATTCAAGTGTTTTTATACTCCCTGTAGCTATGCTTTTTATAAATTTAGGAAGATAATAAGATTTGAAAACAAGCCCCAATGATATTGCCTTTCATGTCGCATTTGCATGTTATTGTACTTAATTTTTTAGTAATGTATATATGAATTTTTGTAACACATATACATATAATTATAATGTATACATATTTTTGTAATGTACACTTGTTGGGATTATGTATACGCACGATATATGTGTATATCTCAAGAGTGTGAAAATCAAATAAATCTTATTGATGGGGGATTACTTGAAAGCTCTTTCTAGTTTCAAAATACCTCATGATCACAACCCTAATGTATTATTTCAATAAATTGGCCTAAAATAAAATAAAATATAAAAAAAAAAAACTCTTGTACATGGGTTACATGTGTGTCACTCAACATCGGGACTTCATGACATACTTGTTAGGATCAATTACAGTTGGGCCTCCGGAACTTTGCCCCCTTGTCACTTTATTCTCGAACTTTCAGTTTCTATACTTACCCCTTGAACTTTTAACACGACTTTAAATTACTCCTTACTGTTAAACTCCGTTAATTTTTAGCGAAAAATGTTGGTCATGTACATGCACATGACTTTTTAGAGGGTAAATTTGTATTTTTTCATTTCTCCCTATTTCTTCTCACTCTTTAAAAAAAATTCCCTCTCTTTCCTCCCTCTCTCTCTCTCTCTCTCACAGCCATGGTGGAGACCATGTTGGACACCCTCTGCTACCCCACCCCCAACCCTGCCCTGCTACTCCCCAGCCCACCCCCCAACTCCCCCTAATACTCCACCTACCTCCGCCCACACCCGCCCTGCTACCCTTCCCCCTCCACCATCACTCACCCCCTCTCTCTTGTCTCTCTTTACACACACGCACACACATACGTTTGTAAAGGTTGTAGTTTAATCTTAAATTTGTAAAGGTTTTAGTCGAATCTAAAATTTGTAAACGTTTTAGTTTGTCAAGGTGTTGGTTGGATTTAAATCTTAGTTTTGTAAAGGTTTTGGTTGGATGTGTAAAGGTAATTTTTTCTATTTTTCTATTTTCCATATAATCTATTTCTTCTTACAAGTTTTCCTATGTTTTTTTTTATGTATTTTTAAGATTTTTTGTAATTATAAATATTTTTTATGTTTTTTATTAGAAATTTCTTTATTGAAAATCTATTTCGATATTACAAATTTGATTTTTTGCAATATTTTTTCAAACTTTTAAAAATATTTATTTTGTTTTTTGTAGTTTTTTTTATTAGAAATCTATTTTGTAATTTGAATTTGTTTTTTTGCAATATTTTTTCAAAATTTTCAAAATATTTATTCAAATTTTTGCAGATTTCATAAAAATATTTTTTCTATTTATTCATTTTTTTAATGTATTTTTCCATATTTTTATAGCTTTCATATTTTTCTATTTTTTGTGATATTTCTAGATTTTCTGCAATTATTGAATTTTGTCTATTTTTATTAGAAATTTGTTTTTTTACTGAAAATTTATTTTGATATTGAATTCTTTTTCGTAATATTTATTTACAATTTTTAAAATATTTATTAAGATATTTTCGTATTTTCTAAAAAAAATTTTCTACTTATTGATTTTTTTTTTTCTGTTTTTATGCATTTTAAATATTTTTATTTTTTAATTATATTTTCTATATTTTTTGTAAGTATTGATTATTTTTTCTATTTTTTATTAGAAATTTATTTTTATTGAAAATCTATTTTGTTATTGGAAATATTTTTTTTGCATAAAAATATCAAACCTTTTATAATATTTAGTAATTTTTTTCCATTTTTTTTAAAAATATTTTCAGATATTTTAAAATAGATTTTTTTAGTGTTTTCCTAATTTTAATTGTAAACATATTTTTTTAATTGCAAATCTGTTTTCTTGTTGGAGGGAAATTTCCTTTTTATCTATTAGAAATATGTTTTTTTTTGTTTTTTTTTTGTAGAAAATATGTTTTTTAAATTGAAAATCTTTTTTAGATGCTTTTTGTATAATTTCTAGAATTTTAAATATTTTTAAATAAAATTATTATGGTGTTTTCATTTATTCAAAGTTTTATATTGACTTTGACTAAGATACCCTCAAAAGTGATCATGTACAACGCACATGACCGACATTTTTCGCCAAAATTTAATGGAGTTGGACGGTTTGGGATAACTTAATATCGTGTTGGAAGTTCATGGAATTAAGTTCGGAAACTAAATGTTTAGATGGTAACGTGACCAAGTGATAAAATTCAAAGGGTCCAAATATAATTAACCCTACTTGTTATATTTTGCTTTCACACGGTCCCACGAATCTCGTATCTCGAGTAAGTTAACGAGCTAAGAATAAATCTTAAGATGAACACTAAATCATGTACATGTTAGAGCATAACAAGAGTGGATGCTCTAGAAAGGTAGTATACCAAATGAAAAACTAATATTGTTCAAAGGATATATTTTTTATTTCTTACGAACAACATATTTTCGTAGGAGTCTGTATAAACCCAAAAGTCTAATTAAAATAAAGTATTTATATTTGCTACAAACTTCATTTGTTCGTAAGAGTTTCGACGAACTTCATAAGTTCATAGAAATTCTTACAAACAAATGAAGTTCGTAGGAAGCCTTTAAAAATTCACTAGCTGTTCTGAAAGTTTAGAGAACGACTACAAATTCGTTTACGGAATTTGTAGACTTCAACCCACCACTGCAGCCATACTAATTTGCAAAACAACAAATTATTTTGGAAGGTACTATCACCATTACGGATGCTCTTAACAACAATAACCACATAAATTTATCATAGTCGTAAACAATGATGCATAACTTGCCTATCATAACTAAAGGACATTAATGTGGAGAATTGTTTAGAATTGATTAGCAGTAATTTTTTTTGCCAAACGGGTATCGAAAACTTAATGTGGAGAATCATATTGTGTACCATAATCAACATTGAAACAAGACCTTTATATATCTGAGTGATTTTAAACATAATTAAATTAAAGTGCGGTCGTGATTATTTAGTTTAGTTAACCGTCATTAAATAAATAAAGGAAATGACTTACAAGGTTGTAATTTTTGATTTTCCAGTATATATTTCTAGCCAGTTTAATTATTTATCTTAGGTCCGTAGTATTGTTCAATACCCAAGTAGTAGGCCCAAAAATCTTTGGAAGCCCAGTTTGACTAAAACCCATGCCCCCCCCCCCAACACACACACACACACACACACACATACACACACACACACACACACACACACATATATATATATATATATATATATATATATATATATATATATATATTGGTATAAGATAGGATTTTAATTTAAGGACCATTATTGAGTGTTAGAGAGGGATATGAGAAAAACTATTAAATTTTTTGTGAAGGTGACCACACACAGGGCTTATTTTAGGGGGATCATATGCTAAACGATTTGAGTTGTTGAGAGCATTCTTTCAAGTTTTTTGATGATATTAGAGGGCAGAAAGAATTTCATCATCTTCATCCTTTGTCTCCTCATACAAATGACAATATGATTCGCTATGAAATTGTATTCTTGAACCCTAGGTTTAGTCTTTAAACATAGTTTTGTTTTGTTTTCAATGCATTATTAATGGAAGATCTTTATTAGGGATAATTTTTTGTCGCATTTTGAATGTCAATCCCAAGTTGTTTTTCAACAAACTTCCTATCTAAGATGTCAATTGTCAATTGTACTATAATTGGAATTCTTATCTTTTGTGATCAGGACGAATCCAACTCAATGGAATTCCTACTAGGTTCACTTGACCGACATTTCACATAATATATTTGAAACAAAATATATGTTATTCTCATAAACTTGAATCTCATTACAAAATGAACCTGACACACCTTTATTAAAAAATAAACATCTTACTTGGTTTTTAAAACAAAACCCCAATAGAAAATCTCTCGAGAAGTTAACTAGATGGTAGGTTATTACATATTGACGATGGATGGTCTAGTTATCGGATATTATAGGAAAAAGATTTTGCATATGTTTTAGTTCTTCGTACGAACTCTTAGAAAAGGAAATAAAGCATTGACTTAATGAATTGGGAGAATGGATATGCCTAGGAGGATTTTGGGCGGATGTATCACTTCTAAGGTGGAAGAAATGACGATGTAGTTTTTTTTCTAAATAGGTCGAACAGAGGTTTCATGATTCATTATTTATTTTAGAAGTCTATAAGGAAGAGATTATGAGGGTTCCTCCTCCCTGAAATGAGATACTATGGCCTCTATTTATGGGAGAAGCGTCTAGTGAAAAATGACTTTTAAGTCCTTTTATATTGTGTGTCAGGCGATAATAAGGGTTTTAGACCTATGTGCTCGAGTGACTCCATTCATCAGTAGGGCGAAATGATATGAAAAGATGGGTGGATCTCTTATTCTAAAGGAAGAACAAAAACTAAAACTAGGTTTGAGAAACAAACCTAGGGTTATAAGTATAATATATTTGCGAATTCGGTTGCAATATCCTATGGATAAAGGTATTCAGTTATGATGAAGGGATGACTTATTTTGATCCTTCAAAAAGTTGCTGTAACACTCCCAAATGCTTGGATATTCTAGTATATGATCCATTCAAAGAAAATTAAGTGTGTGGGAAACTTAGAAGAAGAAAATTATTTCTTTTGAGTGAGATATGGTACTCTCTCTCTTGGCCTCTTCAAAAAAATGTGAATAGTGTTTTCTCTCCACACTCTCAAATGCTAATAATGAATAATGAAGCTTAAAACCCCAACTTAAACCAATATATATTTGTTTAAGTGGTTGGCTTGGGCCAAACTGAGTTTTTTGAGAATTTGTCCTAACTACTTTGGATATGGACTATACTAGGGACCCAAGACAAATAATTAAATTGTCTTCCAGATAAATACTCGAAAATCCCAAATTACAAATACCGTAATTTATTTCCTTCCCCTACTTAATCATATTTCTACTATATAATCATGATTTCACACTAATTTAATTATTTCGAAAATTGATCGAATATAATGAGGTCTTATTTGTAAAGTTGATTATGGTAGATAATGCCATTGCCCGCGTTAAGCTTCCGATACCCACTTGGTCAATTCAATTTCTTGTTAATTGACTTTAACCAACATCTAATCAATTCCTTGATTCATAGTCTTCGATTATTTTGCGACTCCATTGGTTTATCAAATAATACATTTATCAAGTGTAAGTATGGGAAAAAAGTATTATAAGTCTATCAAGGGGATATCACAATACAAGGTTTCTCCGAACGCGAATTCCTCTAAATTATGATCTCAAAGCTACCTACACAATGATCGTCCAATCTATGGAGATGGAATTTCAATTATATTGAATCCTCCCCATGACATCCAAAGAGACAATTATACAAGCATTTCAATCCTTATAATTCTATAAAATTAAGAATCTATGAACCATTTGCACATGGTATCAAAATACCTAATTCTAATTAAGACATGCCTTAGACTTAAATCTCATGGGTGGACCTGTTCAATATATTCCTAGATATGCCGATCACAATCCTTTTTTGAACTATCATAAAAGTTCCCAATCCATAAAATAGATTCTCGTAGTTTAAGATAAACCACTAGCGTTGTATCACAACCGTTCCAATAGGATGTTAACTACCTATCTAGGTTGTGAACAGTTCAATAGTATTGGAATCAAAATTTCGATCTCTTATGATCAAGCGAAAGCTAACTCAGCAAATTTCTCACTGGGTAAAATTGACCGACATAAATAGAACATTACATTTGAAAGTATAAATAAAAAATATCATAAACATGATTATCATTTCAAAACAAATAAGAGAATCTTTTATTAATAAGTAAAATGTCTTTATATAGTTTTAAGAATAAAACCCCAACCATCTCCCACTTAATCTTAAAGCCATATGACCATGCACTTTACTCCCATTCCTTATACATGACTCTTAAAAGTCTTAGCTCAAATCTCTTCATAAAAAGTCCACATGTCTTGAGATGCAATCTTGGCCCCGATTCCATCTCCCCTCTGCATGATCTCCCGAATTAGGTGATACCTACACTCAATGTGCTTCATCCTCTTATGATTCATTGGCTTTTTAAAATTTTTAAATGTACCGCTCTTATCACAATAAATTATCATAGCTGAATGCACTGAAATAACCACACCCAATTCACTTAGGAAGTCCCTAAGATAAACAACCTCTTTCACTTCCTCAAAATGAGAAACATATTCAGCGTCCATGGTCAAATCAATAATACAAGAATTCTTTATACTCCTCCAATGTATGGCTCCATCTTCTAAGGTAAACACATATCCTGAGGTCGATCTCTTCAAATCACTATGTGATTGAAAATTTGAGTTTGTGTACCCAATGGTTACTAGACCACCCATTACATAAACCAATGCATAATCTCTAGTCATTTTTAATTACATAAGAATGTTCTTAACATTGATCTCCTCACCTGGGTCAGACGGTAATCTTCTAACCATGCCAATGGCATAGCATATATCCATTCGAGTACATAACATAGAATACATGAGGTTTCCCACCATCAAAGCATAATGTATATTCCTCTTCCTCTCTCTATCTGATCAAGTGCCTTAGGACACTCATACTTAGATAAAAAATTCCATTCCTTAAAGGGAGAAAACTTTTTATTTGAATCTTTCATATCAAACTAGCACATTATCGATATAAGTGGCTTAGGATAAGAACAACATCATGTTTTTTCAATTATGAAAAAGTTTAATCTCAAGGATGTGACTGTCTTCTCCTAATTCCTTATTATCCAACTAACTAAACAAGAAAACTATTATACTAGATAATACACCCACATTATTCTCAATTAGGAGAATATTATCCATGTAAAGTACTATAAATAAGACTATGTTTTGGACATGCTACTTATACACTCAAGTTTCATCAAAACATTGATAAAAACCAAAGGATTTGATTGCCTGATCAATTTATATAGTCCAAGACCTTGATGATTACTTGAGTCAATAAATGGAATTCTTAAGCTTGCATACCTTGATTTATTGGCCTTTTTTTTATCAATCCAACGGATTGCATCATATAGATTCACTCGTCAACACTACAGTTTAAGAATGTAGTCTTAATATCCATTTTCTAAATATCAAAATTGGGATGTGCCGCAATGGATAAGAGAACCCGAGTATAATTTATCATGGATACCAATGAGAAAGTTTCATCATAATTGATTGTCATACCCGTACTTTTGAGAGCATTTTATTCTACATGTGCATTTAATTATTAATTTAATTAGAAAATTGAATTGGTTTCGATAAATATCAATTAGTTAGTTTTGGATGGATATTTATGATTAAAAATAATTACTTGAGTGTAATAAGTAAATGGTGATGTGGGCATTATTATATTATGTCATTTGGTGAGTGAAAGTGAAAGATTAAAGGGTTTAAGGGCGACGCATACGGTACACACGTGTTGAGTCCCATTAATGTAATGGGCTGAGAATTGTTTTAGTTCAGTAGCCCGAATGGACTATGTCGGTGATCCAAAACGGGTCGAAATATCCAGAATAGGCCCCCGAGGGTTATAGGTTGGTTCTGTGGGCTTTTTAGACATAGAATGGCTCGTATAAGGGCATAGTCATCTTTTTACCCTTAGGGGTTAACGCTAATCCAAAAATTAGAGTTTTAAAAGGGGGAATTAGTGGGTTAGTGGGGTGGATAAAAGCTTTCATTAACCTATGATTAGTGGGATTAAGGGGGAGAATAAGAGAGAGGGTGTATCGAAAGAGAGAAGAGAAAAGAAGAGACAAGAAAAGAGGAAGAATTCTTAGAAAAGAAAGAGAAGTCATTTTTCGGAACCAAATCAACAAGAACGAGTAGAGCTTTGGATAATCATCCACTAAGACAAGTGTTTACTTTCTTTAAAATTTTCATATTGAAGTTAATTATGTTCATAGTTAACAAAGATTAAATTTGAAATTGAGAATGAATAATGGAGACAACTAGGAGTATTGATTTGTGATTTAACAATATTAATTTGATTAGTGGTTAATATAAACTAATTTACTGATTCAAATATGTAAATATTCAATAGAAGGGATGAATTTTGATGGGTGTTTTGAATGAGGGATTAAAACACTTGATTGGTTTTAGAATGGGAAAATTGAATCAATAAATAAGAATCTTTGGTTGAATAAATGTTGGATTCGAGTTTGGATCATGTTTACAATGAAGCTGGGATGATAATATACATGTTTGGTATCATAATTTGGTGATTTACGAGTCTTAAGACCTTCGTTGATAGACCTTGAAGGTGTACACACGTAACTGAAGACGAAGGGTAGCCTAACAGAACCGATTTAGTCTTCCAAGAGAATCAACTTAGTTTATTGGCCTATCCCATTTTTAATTCGCGTTGCTTTTGAACCGTTGGTATTGGACAAGTCGGCATATAAGTTTCCAGAATAGGTTTGGGTTACCATGGAACATTTTTAGAAGGTTAGTGGGTGTTTTAGGCTAACTATTAGTTGGATTCAAGTGAGATAACTTCGTTACCTTTAATTTGAATCAGAAAGTCAGTTCGGACTTCAGTATTGGTAGGCTAGTACGATATGGGATTTTTCATATGTAGTCAGTGCTACACACACACACACATGTGTATATATATATTTAATTTTTTTTCTGTTTGAAACATACCTAACTCGATAGTGCTATCGATCAGAGGTTGTACATAGTGGGTAGCCAACTTTGGTGTTGACCAATAGGTGTTGGATTATTTCCCCGGGTTATAGTACGGTTGCATGGCCACTGTCTACAAGTGAGGATAGGTATTGGTTTAGAGACCGATTGGGAGCGATGTGGTATGGTTGTGACCCTCAAACATATGTTTATGACCACCTTCGTTGTTTGTGTTTATGTTTTGGGTTCGGTGGTGATATTCCAACCCGGTGGCCTAGTTGTGGTACGTGGTGGGCCTGAAGTCTTAAAGCACATGAGGTATGCATCCACGACGCCCTACTCTTGGGATACTGTATATACATATATAGTGAGTGTTGTATATGTATATGTATATGTATATGTATATGTATATGTATATGTATATGTATATGTATATGTATATGTATATGTATATGTATATGTATATGTATATGTATATGTATATGTATATGTATATGTATATGTATATGTATATGTATATGTATATGTATATGAGATAGTTGTGTGAATATTTAATCATAACATGTGTAATAATTATGAAGATATACCTGGTGAAGGTATTGCATATTAGCTAATAGTAAGTATTTGCGGGATTGGCTATGTTAGTGGCTATTTCCCTAGTTAGGTTGGGTAGAGTGATTAAGATAATAAAATAAATATGTTAGGTGCGCACTGTAGATGGGAGGTGAGGAAAGTCTCATGTGAGTGTGACTGAAAGTTAAATATGAGGGTAATAGACTTAACCTTTACATTTAAAGCATTTAAATACTTGCAAATATTTTTTAAATGTTTTGGGCTTTGACCCGTTGTCAAATATTTTCAAAATCCTAGGTGTTTAGTGACAAGGACCACAGGGTTACTCATTCCATCATGTCGTTTCATGCAGTACTGCGGATGCTGCGAGATTTGATTATGGATGCCTATGTTCCTTTTATCTAGATAAGACTCGGTATTTTTGTATTTCCATTTGGGCGTGTTGATCGTATATTATTAAAATATCTCTTTTAAGATGTATACATCCTATTAGTATTTTGTTACTCATTTGTATTTGTTTATTGGTGGATACCGATGATTTATTCAGTTTTATATTATTAACTAATATTCGCCTTCAAATTATGTTGTTCTCTTGGTTAATGTGTTTATGATGGTTGTGTTTAATTGAGAAAAATGTTAATAGTGGAAATGCAACTAGACTTAATAGGTTATTAGTATAATAAATTTATGTTATGACAATGATGTAAAGAATGAAACCATACTTCATTCGCATTTAATTTTAATAAAGGCATGATCAACTGGAATTATAATAGGTGGGGTGTCATAATTGGTATCAGAGAATTCAGTTCAGTGTTCTTTAGAATTTGTGCAGACTTACTGTGTTTTAAGCATTGCTTTCCTTTGATGTAGAGCCCTATGTTTAGGACACTTGTTTCCATATTTCTCATTTTCATTCTTCTGCTATTGTAATATATTTAAATGGTATCTAACCCAATTTTGGTATGGTTTCAGATGCCAAAAACTAGGATGGGGAGACTAGGAAAGGCAGCGAGAAGGGATATAAAGATGAAGTCTCAATCGGAGTTAACATTGTCGTGACATCCATGGCGTATCACTTAACTCACCCATAGCCATAGCCACTAGTGGATGTACTAGTGAAGAATCACACGCTCCCGTCCATGTGGTAATGAGTTAGGGAGGCCTTTCAGAAGTTCCATCCACTAAATTTTGAAGGGAGTGAATATGTGGTTATGGAAACCCAATAGAAGAAAGATATCTGGAGACATCTTTGCATGGTTGAGTTCAACGATACTCAGAACTAGGTACTAGCTACTTTTAAGCTATTTGGGGAAGCTTTGCAGTAGTGAGAGTCGATCACCACATCAGAAGAGTGGGACACGATGCCCATTCAAGAATTTTGGGCATGGTTTGACCATAAATTTTTCCCATCAGCTATGCAGACTGAGATGAGAAGGATATTTCTAGACCTCACACAAGAGAGATAGAAAGTGGTCGATTACGATGAGAAGTTGACTCGTCTGGAAAACTCTTTGCTAAATGAGGTGAACACAAATGAGAAGAGAATCATTAAGTTCATAGACGGGCTCATGTGGAGGATCCGACAGCGTCCACTCGGTAATCCAATGTTAAAGACTTACAATGTGTCATTAATGTCTCATTACTACACTACCAGGATCATCTCTTCCATCTTAGGCAAGCAAATAGGTCAGGAAAGTCGACCCAGTAAAGCAAGAGTGGGGGCGATGGTTCCTGTAGGGCTGGTAGTTGGAGGGGGTTACTAACAGGGGACTCATATAGAAGGTTCAGACCGGGTGATAGTGGAAATAGGCAGGCCATCAAGGTTAATAATGTGCTTCTCAGTACAAGAAAGAATAGGGGAACCAGAATGGAGGTCACTAGGGCCGAGGATATTAGGGCTGTAGGGGAGGGGATTGAAGGTAATCCTGAGATTAGGGATAATTCCCTAATTAGCAACAGTGTTTGAGGATTAACGCAATAAGAGGCAACTCAAGCGTGGCAGCTTGGTGAGGCAGCTTAGCGTGGCAACTCAAGTGTGGCAGCTTAGTGAGGTAGCTTAGCGTAACAACTCATACTTCAGCTTGTTGTGTTAGTCATATTGTATCTTTGGTTACATTTACTGTAAGCTATAACGGTTGTAATGATGTAACGAGAATAATAAAGAGTTTTAGTGTGAAGTCAAACGGTACTTGCGAGAGACCAGGCTTGGTAGGGCCTGGGAGAGCTGTCATGCTCTATCGAATGACCTCACCGTGGGAACTTTAGAGGGACTTGGTTTGGAAGATTGAGAAGAAAGGCACCATTGGGGCTTGTCCTGACCATCTTAGATACCCCTGGTAAAATACTGAAGGACCCTGACCGTGGAACCTCAAGCGGAGCAGCTTGGAGTTCCATCGGGCATTGAGTTATGGACCAAACAACCCTCTACTTAATGTCACATCTACTGTGGGTAATGTCACTAGCCATCTAAAAAATGTCAGACATGCACTTGAGTAAACCACCGTGGTATTTGGGGCTGTCAGGCAGTTGGTAAGCCACATCTGCGACAACAGTCCTCTGACACACGGTGGTTAGGCAAAAAGGCATGTCTTGGTATTTAATGTTTATGACGTGGAGACAGCTAGTGCATCAGGTATTTAGTGTTGTGACATAAAGTATGAGGGATGTCTTTCATAGTTTTAATGACTGAATTGCCTCGGGGGTGGTGTGGGGGGCTATTTAAGGACCCCAACCACCTTTGAGGAAGGGGGGACTTTTGGAGAGTTCAGAAGTTATTGCGAGAGAGAATACACACCAGAGAGAGTTATTGCAAACCAGAGAGTTTACTCACTCACCATTTTCATTTATTAAAAAGCTTTCAATATTCGACAGAGATTCCTGAGGGTATTTGGTGTGGTTTTACCTGCCTACCAAGGTGTATCTAGGGTGCTTACTTCTCTCTCCCTCTATCTAGGTTACTTCTAAAGTTCATTACTATTTCCTGAGTTAGACACGAGAGCTTTGTGAGTTTAAGCTGAGTCTATCTTCATTGGGTTCATATTTATGTGTTCTATCATTAATCCAAAGCTTTGGCCAATTAACTTGTCATTACCATACTCAATAGGGGTTACGCCTCCATATATAATCTAAAGTACCCTCCTACATTTAGCGACTCCTCTGGGGAGGCATCCTTCTAGATAAGGAGTATGGCGCAAGATAATGCTACTCGAAGACTCAATTTCGATGACATTCAGCATAATGAAGAACAGGCTGCGAGAGAGCAAGAGGCCTTAAGAGATGGGGCTCCTCGAGTAGAGGTACCTCTGGCGCCAGCAACGTTAGGCATCCCAGGGGCGGCCCAACCTCCCGCGATCACAGGGTTGGGACCCGCTCAGATTGCCCTCCTCATGAGCAATTTTCACGAGTTCTTGCAAACTCCGGTGGCTTCAACTATGTTGGGAGGGTTAGAGGCTAACACTTTCGTAACACCAGGAGTAGCCCCAACGGTCCCACTAGGGACAGGCATTATAGGAACGATCCCAGCAGGTGTATCTTCTGGGATGAACCCGGCAGTGGGCACCTCACGAGGTTCAACGGCACCACCGGTAACGTTCGTTTCGGTTGCAACGAGCGCTCAGCCCTCTGCCCCACTGCAGGTGGCCCCAGTGGCCTCGCCCATGGAAGAAATGAGAAAAAAGATGCAGAGGAAAATGCTATGCAGGCTTCCTCTCTTGCTGTGGGCGAGGTGACGTCGGTCTACGACGACTACCGAACACCTTACCCCCAGGAATACAACGACGAGCCCTACCCGAAGGACTATATTCCCCCTACCTTTGAAAAATACTCAGGGAAGGGTGGGAACCCAAAGGAACACATTAAGCGTTTCGTTGAACATTTAGGAGCGCACTGCAATGACAAAAAGCTTAGATTTAGGGAGTTCTCCAAATCCCTGACTGATAAAGCATACACTTGGTACTCTCATCTGCCTCCCAATAGTGTCTCTACGTGGGAGGAGATGCATGTATTGTTTGTCCGAAAGTTCTTCTTGGCAGAAGATGAGTTCACCCTAACCCAACTTGGCAGGGAGAGGCAGAGGCCAGTAGAAGAGGTAGTGGCCTATATTCGAAGGTTTAGGGAAAGGTCCCTCGATGTAAGGGAAGAAGCTAAGGAGGCCAGGTTACTGCAGATTTGTGCTGAGGGACTACTTCCTGAGTATATCTGCCACCTAATCAATGAGACACGCGAGGGAACATTTTCATCATTCTTAAAATCCGCAAGAAACATCTCTTTGATGGTGCGACCTAGCTCGGTAGTGGCTCCCATGGTGTTCAGACAGCCGATACAACCCCTGGGAGGAAGGCCTCAGGCCCCACGGGTGGGATATGTCGAGAGAGAAGATGGGGCCAAGGCGCCGAGGAAGGACAACAAAAGAAAGTTCGGAAGAGATAGAGAAGACCCTCCACCGTTACCTTGTACGGTGGAGGAGGCTGTGAGTTGCTATAACGCAATGGTCCAAGGCGGAACGGTTTACGAAACAAAGGGTGTTTCGGCGGAAGAGCCCGACGTGACAATTAGTGCTGATCCCAAATATTTCAGGTTCATCGAAAGGTCCAGCATCCAACAGAAAGCTGCTTCACGCTGCGAAGAATCATCGACAAGTACATGAAGGCGGGGACATTACAAATCCCCCCGCAGAACGTTAACAATAACCCACTCCCGGCACATGGGGCCAATCTGGTAACGGCCTATGATAAGGAGGCAGAATGGGAGGGGGGAGGGGCAACGATGAAGGAGTTCGATGAGGCACTAGAGCATTGCACCAGGGGAATGGCTAACGTATTTCTAGCTTATGATGAAGCAAGTGCTAGGGACATAGAAGACGCCTACAGCGTTGAGGGTGAGGAAACGGACCCAGTCGTAGAATATAGCGCATTTTCAAAATCTCCAAAGTTCACTTGGTTCTTCGATCAAGTGGGAATCCCAAAAGAGAGCAGAATGGAGATAACTCAGGTGATCTTAGATATTGCAAGGAGAAATGCAGTCCCCTCGCTAAGATGGAGGGAACCCATGGCTAGGCTGGTAAAGAAGTTCCTATCAGAGGTAACTTTCAGCGATGCGGATAGAGCTGTAAGGTTCCCCCATAATAGGCCTCTGTATGTAACCGCTAGTGTTAACGGGGTTAGATTTGCAAGGACTCTTATGGATGGGGGTGCTTTCATCAACATTATGCCAATCAACTCCTTCCACGCGGCTAATATTCCGGAGGAAAGGTTGGTTCTCATGCCCTTGGTAATCTCGGGATACGATAATCAATCTTCTAAATCCATCGGGTATGTGAACGTGGGGATAGTGATGGGAAATCTGAGTTCCCATATCAAGTTCCATGTAATAGAAAGTGCAACTTCATATCATTTGTTAATAGGGAGAGTATGGATGCACAGCCAAGGGTTAGTACCCTCAACTTACCATCAATGTGCTAAGGCGAATATCAAGGAAACAGAAGTGACTATTAGGGCAACTAAGAGGCCTTTCGCTATCGAAGAAGCACACTTGGTGGATGCAGCCTTTTATACAGAGCTCGAAGAGGACGTGCGAGTTCTAAAGAGGAGAATGGAGGGAGCATGGGTCCCCTCGATTAGAGAAAGAATGGGACCTTTAAATGAGAGTGGCTAAGGGGAGAGGATCAAGGAAACATATCGGGCGGTCCCTCGACCCCAAAACATCTCGAAGCAGCTCAAAGACAAGATGAGGCCTAGGACAGACCCAGGCGAGCATGAGGTCCAACGAAAAAGCGTGTTGAGTCATTTTTCAAGGGAAAGAATCGCTGAGGCTTCCAGAGAGAGGAAGAGAAAAGCCGTGGCAACAGCTACCAGCAGGCAATGCAAGAAAATTATCACTGAAGAGGGAAAAGTGGTGTACCGCTTATAACGGTGTGAGCGGGCGGCCGAAAAGACTAACAATGAGGTTGACCCGATATATGAGTGTTTTTTAGTAGATCAACAGGGGCGTGTATGGTGATAGACAACTCCAACATACAAGAGTTCGTAGAAGATGTCGTCGAAGAACCAGACTACATGGCAGACCAACCAAGGCCCCAGGCACAAGAGTTGGAGCAGCTAAACCTGGCAAGAGAAGGGGAAGATTCAAGGCCTATCTTTATCTCGAAAGACTTTGGTAAGGAGAAACGAGAAGCCTTGGTTGACCTGATTTGGGAATTCATAGATGTCTTCGCATGGAAGTACACTGAAATGGAAGGGCTGGATGAGGAAGTGAGCTGCCACAAGCTGAACGTGATGCCTTCAGCTATTTCGGTGAAGCAGGCAACAAGAACTTACAAGCCTGAACTAGATTTAAAGATTAAAGAAGAGGTCCAACACTTACTGACAACAGGATTTATCAAGCCAATACAACATCCCCTCTGGCTATCCAGCATTGTGCCAGTAGGGAAGAAAGACAAAAACCAAATAAGGATCTGCGTGGACTTCAGAGACTTGAATATGGCTTGCCCCAAGGATGAGTTTCCCCTACCCTCCATCGACAGTTTGATAGATGCCACGGCTGGTCATGAGATGTATAGCTTTATGGATGGATATGTGGGATACAACCAGATCAAGATGGACCCCTCTGATGCAGAGAAAATAGCATTCAGAACTCCGTTGGGCAACTTCATGTACAAAGTAATGCCGTTTGGACTCAAGAACGCCGGAGCTACGTACCAAAGAACGATGATGGCCATTTTTCATGACTTCTTCCACAAATTTGTGGAATTCTACATAGACGACTTGGTCGTCAAAATGAAGAAGGAAGAGTCCCATCTGAACGATTTAAGGAAGGTGTTTGCTCGGTGCAGGAGATACAAGTTGAGGATGAACCCGTTAAAGTGTGTCTTCGGAGTAACAAGTGGTAAGTTTTTAGGCTTCGTGGTTAATCGACAAGGGGTACAGATGGACCAGGATAAACAGCGGGTTGGAGATGCCATGTCCAAGAACGGCGAAGGAGTTGAAAAGTTTTCTCGGTAAAGTCTCCTACCTTAGGATATTTGTGCCTGGATTGGCCGAAATAATACACCCACTGATGTAGCTGCTACGAGGGAATACCAAATTCAGGTGGGAAGAGGTTCACCAGGAGTCCCTTGTGGGGTTGAAGAAACTGCTCGTATCACCACAAATCATGGTTCCTCCCCAGGCAGGAGCTCCGTTGCAGCTATACCTTACATCCACCACGAGGTCCGTTGGAGCTCTACTAGCACAAGAAGTGGACGGGCAAGAACGACCGATTTACTACCTCAGCAGAATTATACATGGGCCAGAAATTAGATATAGTATCTTAGAAAGGCATTGTTTAGCGTTGGTCTTTGTAGCACAAAAACTTAAGCATTATATGTTGTCTTTTACCATTCATATTGTAACTAAATGTGACCCAATTAGGTATTTGCTCGCAAAGACTATATTGATTGGCAGGGCGTCTAGATGGTTCCTTATTCTCTCTCAATATGACTTAAAATGTGTGGTCCCTCGCACAATCAAAAGCCTGGCGTATGCTGACCTGTTGGCCATCTTCCCTTCAGGAACCTTCGAGCCACCTAAGGAAGACATTCCAGGAGATGATTTGCAGGCCAATTACCTGGGTGTAACTGATGAGGAATGGACGATGCAGTTCGATGGATCTTCGGCAGAAAAGAAGGGAGGAGCAGGGGTCATTCTTTCAAAAGGGATGAAAGAGATTTACCTTTCCTACAAACTAGATTTCCCTTGCTCCAATAACGAGGCAGAGTACGAGGCATTGGTACTAGGGTTGCTAGAGGCTCTTTGAAGGGGAATTCGTTCACTTTGCATTAAGGGTGACTCGAACTTAGTAATTCAACAGGTAAATGGAGAATATGCGTTGAAACACATGAGCCTGGCGCCCTATAGAACAATCATTCAAAGGCTCCTCAACTAGTTACATCGAACCAAGATCAGAAGACATCCCAGAACGATGAACCGCCATCCAGGCGCCTATGCCACTATCACCCAGAAGATGATACTGAAAACCAATGTGACTACAGTTGTGATCCAACGAAGAACAGCTCCTTCGGTAGTACAGTCAATACTACCGATGGAGGAAGAGGCGGGCTGGAGAAGAGATATTAGGAAGCAGCTGGAGTCTGGTGAGGGGGCAATGGGGCTAAGAGAGTTGGCCCAATATTTTACAAGCCAGGGAAATCTCTATTTTAGAAATACAGGAGGATAGTTGTCAAGATGCGTCAGCCCAGAGGAAGCCGAGAAAATATTGAGGAAAATGCATGAGGAGCACTGCGAAACGACTGAGATAACTCTATATAGGAGAATTCAAAGGGAGGGGTATTTCTGGCCTAGGATGAAGCAAGATGCAACAGAGCTGCAACGAAAGTGCAATAAGTGTCAGCTATTCTTTGAAGCAGCTGAGTGCCATTTTATTGAAGCTCAAACGGACTGGAGGCATCCCTACATCGACTTCATTCAGGAGGGGGTTATCCCAACGGAGAAAATGGATGCAATAGGTCTGAGGCGAAGGGCTCCAAGGTTCTACGTCAAGGGGGGGTAGCTCTATCGAAAGGGGTACTTTAACAAGCCCTTACGATGTGTCACGAAGGAAGAAGCAGCGGAGGTCCTCAAACAAGCGCACGATCCAGCACATATAGGAGGAGCCAAGTTGTATGATCAGTTGATGACATTGGGGTATTATTGGCCAACGATGGAGAAAGACTCTGCGGAGTTCGTTTGAAAATGCAAAGCTTGCCAACTTCATGGGAACATGATCCATGCCCCATCGGCAGACTTACACTCTCTATCAACACCCTATCCATTTCATACTTGGGCGTTCGACCTAGTGGGGGCAATACACCCCTCTTCGAGGGGCAAGATATGGATACTAGTAGCAACAGAATGTTTCACAAAATGGGCCGAGGCGATACCACTCAGACGAGCAACGGCTAGGGTGGTGAGCAACTTCATCATAGAATACATCATTTGCTGTTTTGGGATCCCAAAAGTTATTCTCTCAGATAACGGGACCCCCTTCGTCAACTCCGAAGTAACAATGCTCACGGGCAAGTACTCCATTGTTCATCACACTTCAACGGTGGCATACCCAAAGGGAAATGGTCAGGCCGAAGCAACTAACAAAACCTTGGTTAACATTTTGGCCAAAATGATGGAAGACTTTCCAGGGGCGTGGTATGACAAGATACCAGCTGTCTTGTGGGCCTATCGAACGACCAAGTGAAAACCCACGGGATACACGCCGTTCTCTCTTGTTTATGGGGCCGAAGCAATCCTCCCAGTAGAATTGGAAGTTCCCTCTGCTCGTTATGCTTTGCGAAGTAGCATGCTTCCTCAAAGTAGACATGTACAGTTGGAAGCGTTGAATGAACACAGAGATAATTCAATGCAGAACTTCCAAATATATACGAAGCAACTTTCAAGGGCGTACGATAACTTGGTGAGACCAAGGAAATTCGTGAAGGGAGACCTCGTATTGAAAGCGGCAGTGAAACACATCAGGGGGCTTCCTCTACCAAAGTTTGCAGCTAATTGGGAGGGACCTTTTGTTGTCAAGGAAGCCCATGACTCAGGTTATTATTTAATTTCGAAGTTAGAGGAAGACAAGCCATTTAAGATTAACAATAAGTGGCTGAAGGTTTATCATATGTAAATAATCAAGTTTGAACCAATGTTATAACTAGCCGTTGTTATGAATATACAAGTTTTGGTAGCAATTTGGAACATCATGAAATAATTGCACAAACATAGAACTCTATAGCATACGAAAACATTCACAACACATGGATGAATTGGAAAGAACATATTCTTCATTCATAAACAATAGAGCATTACAAAAAATTTGTTTTGGGAGCTATCGCCCAAGAATTACATAGATGGAGGATCTGTACACAAGAGGCAACTAGTCTAAAAGAAACGATAAATCTGAGGAAGAGAAAAAATCTCCAGGAAGGCCCGAAGAAGATGCTGTGAAAGACCGTTGGGCGTTAATAGAAACCTCCAGCCTCGTTTGCACTTGTGTACGTTCGATCAGGAGTCTCTCGCGCTTCAATTTGACCAGGCACAAAGCTTCTTCGGCATCCTTTACCTCTTGATCCACTGCTTCCAAAAGGGGTGCCAATGCGACCAACCTAGCTTCCTCAGCTTGCTGGTCCTCCTGGTGCTTTCGTAACACTTCCCTCTGGCCGATCAGTTGCTGGTTCTTCAAAGTCTTCAGATCTGGTAACACTTGCAGTAGGGGTACTGGCAATTTCAGCACCAACGATCGCCATGCCTTGAAGTCTGTGACTTATCATGTGAATATTGGAGCGCAAGAAATCTGGTGTGAAGGTCTCAGGGTGGCGATTCACCAGTTGTTCGATCACCAAGCGGTGGTTGACAGGCATTTGAGGAGACTGCCGAAGCACCATTAGGCAGAACGCGTGAGGAGCCAGGTCAGGAAGAGGCAGTTCGCACCCAGACTCGCTCTCGACTGCAGCACTAGTCGTGGAACCTTGATCATCATAACCAGAATTTTTCGAAACATCAGGTTCTCGGAAGGGTGAGCCTACAGGCGAAAGAACTGGGGGAGAATTTTCCCGAGCAACCTGAAAAGAGATAGCGCACATGATGAACTTATGAAAAAAATCATAAGGTGGAGTTTATGAAAAATCTTAACAAGCGTTTTCGTTGTTAAGTCACCGTTATAAGGTGGAGTTTATGGAAAATCTTAACAAGCGTTTTCGTTGTTAAGTCACCGTTATAAGGTGGAGTTTATGAAAAAAACTTAACAAGTGTTTTCGTTGTTAAATCACCGTTATAAGGTGGAGTTTATGGAAAATCTTAACAAGCGTTTTCGTTGTTAAGTCACCGTTATAAGGTGGAGTTTATGAAAAAAACTTAACAAGTGTTTTCGTTGTTAAGTCACCGTTATAAGGTGGAGTTTATGGAAAAACTTAACAAGTGTTTTCATTGTTAAGTCACCGTTATAAGGTGGAGTTTATGAAAAATCTTAACAAGTCTTTTCGTTGTTAAGTCACCGCTATAAGGTGGAGTTTATGGAAAAAACTTAACAAGTGTTTTCATTGTTAAGTCACCGTTATAAGGTGGAGTTTATGAAAAATATTAACAAGTCTTTTCGTTGTTAAGTCACCGTTATAAGGTGGAGTTTATGGAAAAAACTTAACAAGTGTTTTCGTTCTTAAGTCACCGTTATAAGGTGGAGTTTATGGAAAAACTTAACAAGTGTTTTCATTGTTAAGTCATCGTTATAAGGTGAAGTTTAAGAAAAATTTTATGAAAAATCATAAGATGGAGATTATGGAAAATCTTAACAAAAGATAACAAAAATACCTCAGTCACAACGGGAGCATATGGGGCAGCCGCAGGGACAGGAACCGTTGGGGGCGAGATTATTATCCCAGAAGCCATAACCGGGTCCCTTGACGCAGAAGTCCCCACGCTTCGCAAAACGCTATCACCTGCATAGGGCACCAGGGACAGCATACTGGGTTCATAGGACGAAGATACTGGGCTCCCAAACAAAGTCCCAACACGGTGGGGTGTAAACACACCACTATGTTGGGTACAAGCACCAACCTGGGCCTTGACTGCATGAGTTGGTGCAAGATCAGGAGAATACGGTGGCACAAAGGCAAGTGTTAGAAAAGAAGAATGGGCACGGAAAATATGAAGAAATATCTCTACGTGTTACTTACCTCAGTTACGGTGCTAAAGAGAGGAATGGCAGTCAGGGGTCTCATCAGCGTCGTCAAAAGAAGAACGCTTGCCAAGAACGAGGATATTTCAACCTGGGGTACCCAAAGCATATCAGAATTCACCAAGCCAAATAAGAAAAGAGTGGGACCGAAAAGACTACAACAAATAAATTATAGAGGAAATCATACCTCGGGCTCACTCTCCTCAACAAGAACAATGGGGAGAGGAACCTCAGGTGAGGCCTGTAAATCAGAGGGGACCGAGGGTATTATCTCGGATTGTGTTATTTCGGGTTGTGTTACCACTTCAGGTGAGGAATCACCTCCCACAACGACTTCCCTTGCACGTTGACTGCCTGCACGGCGAGAATAGGTAAGCCCCGTCATGGAGGAACGGGGAGGAGTCACATCGGTACGAGATGCACCGAAGCGTCCCCCCATAAAAGGGCTCACGGGAGGACTAGAGGGGTCTGGTCTTTCTATTTCAACTCCCTGCACCACAGTTGTCAATTAAAGAAAAATATATATATAAGTAAAGACAGTCGTCCTTAAGCAAAAGGAGATAATAACTAAATCAGGCATATATACCTTCGATTTAGAAGGAGAACGAGAAGACACGACCACGGGTTAAGAAGGAGGAGTAACAGCAACAGAAGGGGCAGGAGTGGAATGCACCTCAGGGGTTTGGTGCACCTCAGGAGTTCGTTTCTTCTGGGACTTGGTGCCCAGAGTCTTCTTCCTCGATCCCGCTGCACCAGTACTGACCCCTTGAGGAACCCTGGAGCTCTTTCTCCTCCTAGCCGTTGGCTCTGCAGGATCAACCACCACCGTGGGGAAAGCAACGAAAGAAGGAACAACGACTGCATGTCGTTGATACTCGGCATTTATTCGGTCTATTTCTGCTTGGGCCTCCCTCCTTACACGCTCAGCCATCTCAGCAGGCATGGGAGGTGGAATGGAGGCTATGGGAAGAGCTGCCACGGGAGTTTGGGGCTTCTGGGACTTCGATTTCGATGTCCCACTCTTGGCCGTTTTTGCCTTCTTGGCAGGTGGTTGAGAAGCCCCCTCGTAGGTAGTAGCTGCAGTAGAGGGGGCAGCCTTCTTTGGAGCAGCAGGAGTCATGGGTTTTGGCATTGCAACTGGGACTATGGGACAAAATGGGGGAAAATAGGTAGGAGGTGCTTTGGGGGTTGAACTCAGAGGGAATTCTATCCCAAGTACAGAGTTTCCTTTTAGCCCCAACTCCAGGGCAGAAAATGAAGAAACGGGAGGATACACCGGATCTCCCTCAACGAACTCAGCAATTTCAGCTAGTTGTTTCGGCCAGTACTTGGTGGAAAACAAAGGGGTCACATCCCCATGCCTAGTAATACTAGGAATGGTGACAGGCCCAACCATTGTTGAACATATCCCCCACGCAGCGGTCGAAGAAAACAGGGAACATGCCTCGCCAAAGGAGACCTTGGGGTTTGACGATTGAAACACTGGACGTCGCGCCCCTTGGTCAAACCCAAACTGGCGGCTACATCGGTTGGGATTATAATGCTCACTCGTATATCCCCACTTGGTGTAGGAGGGAAGATATCCTGGAGAAAACAGAAGGACCACGGCAAGCAAGGGATCCTCAATATCGGGAGAAGGGTCCTGTATCACTCTGGCTTCATGATGAAAAACATCACAAGTGTGAAAGAAGACCTCCTCCTGATAAGGCCTCATGACGAAGTTCTCGAAACGGTCAATCACAGAAATCAGCTCCTTTCGGCTTTGTCTCTTGTGATAAATGAAAGACCATGGAGGCAGAATTGTTTCCCCCGAAGGAGGACTGTTGGTCTTGGCCACTATTGCAGGAAAGCGGAAGTAAAGGAAGCTGGTCAGAAGAACGCTGTTGGCAAAATTGGCCAAGTTATAACGGCCAAGAGAGCATTCCATGTCAAACAAAGTCCTATCCATCCAGGTGTAGAGGGATCCCAAGGCAATTGCAACCAGTGGGAGTTTTATGCCTCGAGCCAAGCGAAGGGACAGGTTGATAAGGTCCCTTCGGGGCTGGTCGTTGGTTTTGCCCGTCAAAAGGAAATGGGAAAGAATCACAAGAATGTAGGCGAGAAGTTCCAACGGTGTACCTTGACCAGGAGCATCTGTTGAAGAACTGCCTTCACCAGAACCCTTGAAGAAATAACTAATCAAGGGAGAAAAAGTAGCTTTGTTGGATGAGCCAATGCAGCTTCGGCATATACGATCCAACTCCAAATAATCGACAGTCTCTTGGGCATCAAGAGCTTCATCGGTGTAGGGCTCATGACCTATTGCATTGAGGCCCAAAAGCTCGCACACGTCCTCTAGAGTGATGGTGAACTCACCCCACGCAGCGATGAACGTATGAGTAGCCACGTTCCATCGAGATACCAAGACAGGAAGGGCAGCATTGTTCATTGAGAGAGTGAATTCACCAAACCATTTAGCCCGTTGCAGCCCAATCTTGGTGAGGATATCAGCATAGGAACTCTGCATGTGGGAGTTCCAGGCAGCAAAGTGGGCGGGGGATCCCCCGAGTGCTTCGAAATCAATGTGGGACCATGGAAAGTCCCCTCGCTCCAAGCGAAATCTGAGAGTTCCTTCTGGGGGCAGAAAACCCCACTTAGACAATTCTTCGTCCTCATCACCCAACAGTAGGGCGTCAAACTTAGAAGAAAAGTAGACAGTCTTACAGGCAATAGCAAAGTCATCACCCTCCCCAAAAATAGGAGCGCGGTGATAAAACCTCAGTTGTTCCTGACGGGCAGCACCCAGGGCGGAGGCAGTAGTGGTGGTGGCAGACGGAACACGGGTGGCAGACACGGTGGGGTTGCTTGAAAACGCCATGGCAAATAATGACACCGTAACAGAGAAAGCTTCGAGAAAAAAGGGATTAAGAGCGAGAATGGAGAAACACGATCACAAGTGGTGGTATAGAAGGTGAAGAATGAATCTCTTGCAACAATGGAGTTTCTCTCTCTCTCTCTCTCTCTAAAAAAGAAACGCCAGTCTGAAGAAGATAGTAACAGAGTAAGAAAAAACAAAGGAGAAGGTTCAAAGTGTTTTGAATATGGCTGTTTGAAAATTTCGGGGTTGTCGTTTCAGTCTCCCACCATCACAAGTGCAAGGCCGCCTACAATCATTTCCAATGAACACGCGGCACCTTGGGAAGTACTTTGACAATTGAGAGGACTGCGCCACATCATTAATGAAGTGACGTCTGGGGAACACTAATCATTGCCTTCCTATACAGGCTTGAGTTTTGGCGCCAACAAAATTTCTTGTCAGACTTATCTAATAAAGCCCCAACTAAGAAGATGTAGGGGGAAAATGTAGGGGGATTGAAGGTAATCCTGAGATTAGGGATAATTACCTAATTAGCAAAAGTGTTTGAGGATTAACGCAATAAGAGGAAACTCAAGCGTGGCAGCTTGGTGAGGCAGCTTAGCGTGGCAACTCATACTTCAGCTTGTTGTGTTAGTCATATTGTATCTTTGGTTACATTTACTGTAAGCTATAACGGTTGTAATGATGTAACGAGAATAATAAAGAGTTTTAGTGTGAAGTCAAACGGTACTTGCGAGAGACCAGGCTTGGCAGGGTCTGGGAGAGCTGTCATGCTCTATCGAATGACCTCACCGTGGGAACTTTAGAGGGACTTGGTTTGGAGGATTGAGAAGCAAGGCACCGTTCGGGCTTTTCCTGACCATCATAGATACACCTGGTAAAACACCGAAGGACCCTGACCGTGGAACCTCAAGCAGAGCAGCTTGGAGTTCCATCGGGCATTGAATTATGGACCAAACAACCCTCTACTTAATGTCACATCTACTGTGGGTGATGTCACTAGCCATCTAAACAATGTCAGACATGCACTTGAGTAAACCACCATGGTATTTGGGGCTGTCAGACAGTTGGTAAGCCACCTCTGCGACAACAGTCCCCTGACACACGGTGGTTAGGCAAAAAGGCATGTCTTGGCATTTAATGTTTATAACGTGGAGACAGCTAGTGCATCAGGTATTTAGTGTTGTGACATAAAGTATGAGGGGTGTCTTTCATAGTTTTAATGACTGAATTGCCTCGGGGGTGGTGTGGGGGGCTATTTAAGGACCCCAACCACCTTTGAGGAAGGGGGGACTTTGGGAGAGTTCAGAAGTTATTGCGAGAGAGAATACACACCAGAGAGAGTTATTGCAAACCAGAGAGTTTACTCACTCACCATTGTCATTTATTATAAAGCTTTCAATATTCGACAGAGATTCCTGAGGGTATTTGGTGTGGTTTTACCTGCCTACCAAGGTGTATCTAGGTTGCTTACTTCTCTCTCCCTCTAGCTAGGTTACTTCTAAAGTTTATTACTATTTCCTGAGTTAGACAGGAGAGCTTTGTGAGTTTAAGTTGAGTCTATCTTCATTGGGTTCATGTTTATGTGTTCTATCATTAATCCAAAGCTTTAGCCAATTAACTTGTCATTACCATACTCAATAGGGGTTACGCCTCCATATATAATCTAAAGTACCCTCCTACAAGGTCCATCAAGGTCAGTGACCGGGGAAGTCTCGTTAGTGCCCATAGAGAAAGAGGCCAATAGACTTCGCAGTGAGGTTTTTTGTATGTGGGGAACAGGGCCACATGTGACGTTCTTACCGAAACAGGTCCAAGGGTCAGTATCAGGATGCCCAGCAGGGGCAGCAACCACAACTATCAACCCTACTAGCAGTTCCAACGGTGCCACCTTAGTAGGGTAAGCTTCAGTATGGCCATGTCTTCAACGTCCATGAGGTAGTTATGATATAGGCGCCGCTATTAGCTGAGGGTATGTTTCATATTCATGAGCACATAGTATGATAACTATTTGACACGAGTGCGTCACACTATTTTATTAGCACTAGATTTGCACAAGATTTTAAAATAGCAAGTATTTAACAAGCGCAATTAAGCATTTATTATGTACATGCTAGGTTCCAGGCTCTCACTTGATATTCTCACATCTCATCCAGAGTGCATGCTTAATGTATCTGAGTAACTTCCTAATTAAGGTTTCCTTCTAACTAGTTTCCACAACATGATTATATCCCATATAATAACCCCGTATGTCCCATACCATACGTAATATAATTATTCACAGTCTTTTTCTCTTTAATATGAACTTGACTTTCCATAGACTTAGGATTAAGTATTCTTTTACTTAATTAAATTCAATTTCTTTTATTCACAGTTGACTACAATATCACACAATAGATTGAATCACAGTATATATATTCACCCTATAATATATACTAATATAGCACCTCCGAGTCACAGCTGCGGTGCATGCATACTCTGCTATCATGTCCAGTCACAATTCTCATTGTACAAAGGACAAATGGTTTGGTGTCTTCCCCGAATCATAAATAACATAACACACATATATTGGAGGCGATCATACTCCCCAGCCAAATGAGTCATGCACATACCTATGTTCCCATTCAACCGTCGAAACTATCAATCTCACCGATAGCACGTATCTAAGGTCCTATGATCAGTGTACGAATCTAAAATCCTCCCAAATGGGCGCACGGGATAAGATCATACACAACGCGAAACCTCCACCCTGATAGTAAGTAACGTAGGTATGTCATACACATAATAAAGTATAATATTGGTATACACACACACACACACACACACACACACACACACACATATATATATATATCAACCGGGTATTCACACAACCATCAGATAATTCCCATATGTAATATTATCTATCTTTTAAATCCTACGTATTAAATATTATGACTTTACTCCTTAATTCATTATTCGCGTGCCTACCTCATTACTCGAAGATTAAAATAAGTTTTACTTGATATATATCTAGTTAGAAAATCACTTATTCCCTACTGGTCCATGTCTTCATACTCCCCGAATTATTGTGAATTAAACTCATCTTTAATTAGAATTATATACGATAAAACCTATTCTCTCATAACCAAATATTTCTTCACTTAGGATTAATCACATATGGACTTAAGATTTTCCAGGTGATTCAAATTATCCCCTCCCTACTGGTCCAATCCTTAATCCTATATAAAATAATCACAACCCAAAACGTGAACTATCAATCGTAATTCATTCGATTAATTAACATAATTACTAAATTCCAAACATAATAATATTAATCCGGGTCTTACCTATGGCCTACTGCCCTTCCATAAGTCCAATTATGTTCAAATAATGATCACTAAAGATTCCTAAAAGTTTTGGGATTAAATCAAGAATTAAAAGGAACAAGTTCATCATTTCTGGGGAGTTCGATCGATCGATCAGTCGACCGATCGAGCTTCATGGGTCGATCGATCTATCATCCAAATATCAACCCAGATTTCTACAACTTTTATTCTATAGGTATCGCATCTTTTATTCAATCAAACCTCTATTTTAACATCCCAAACTTCTTATAATCCATATCACATGATATAGCAACATAACTAAATGATTCCTACTGATTTAAACAACCTAGAATCTTCAAGAGTTTGGATTAAAAGGCATATATTTCATATTTCCCAAAAAACTAAATATGTGAATATTTCAAGAACAATCCTATTATTCTTAGAATTTCTCAACGTGTGATGTTTGTTTCCTGGATTAATATCTACCAACAACATGATATTAATCCTACATATTTCTACTTTTCAGAAATGAATTAACATCTAACTAGTTTATCTTTAAAACATGCAACTTCTCATCATTTCTAACTATCGTAACATGGAAATTATTCTAACTAGATTGCAAATATTAAATCACTTGCCTCTACTGAAGATTTGATCCTTTGGGGATGAGTTTCCACTGGTGGTTCTTCCCTTCTCTGGTCAACTTACGGTAGTGGTTGGTGGTGGTGACTTTAGGCTCTTTGTTCTCCCACAAAGACTCTTCCTTTTCCCCAGAGAAACACCTCACTCTCTCTCAATTTCTTTCTCTTTAAGTTTGTAGAATGAATCTGTATTCTAAACCCTTTAGACTTTTAAATAATCTCCCAAATTCGTGTATACTATTCACCTTCCAAGTCAAATGACCATATTACCCCTACGCTGAAAACCCAAACTGAGATAAAACGGGTTGAAGAGGCATCGAGGAGAATTTCAACGCTATAGGTAAGGCTTAACGCAACGCATTTTAAAATGTTCATGATGGCCCCTCACCACAAGACCGTTTGGAGTTACTTTTGGCTCAGGTAGATCAAGGAGAATTTTACTTGTTGAACAAGTTAAATGAGGAAGAATAACGAAATGATGAAACTGGGGAGAATTTTAAAGTTCACCAGTTATTTTGGGAGAATTTTACAAGCTGAAAGGCTAGGAATGTTTAGGAGGGAGAATTCATACCACTAGGGGAAGTCCTAACGAAAATACCCACTTATTATAAGGTCGTTGCATGGTAGAACGGAACAGTGCAGATAGGGGAGAATTTAACTTTTGTACAGTCAGAACGGGCAATCAGTAGTCTCCTCAGATGTTATGGGAGAATTCCTATAGCCAGTGAAGAAGATAGAATGACTGAGACGTAACGACAGAAAAAAGTTACGATGTCCCCTTTCCATTCACCGTCAATTTGCAACGCTTTGGTTCAGGTACATTGGGGGAGAATTTAACTTTTCTTCTGCCAGAGATAATGGCAAAAATTGCAATGTTGTAGAAGGTTTATCGGATTGAGAAGTTTTCGTGCAGACATTTCTTGTTACCACAACAAATCTCTACACGAAGAGGAAAATGTAGATGGGCTTGAAGATAATATCTGAATCAAAGATAAGCCTCCCCAGCTAATATAACACACTTAATAAAATGAAACAGTATAAAGGCAGCGTGCCAGCTCAGTGAGGCAGCTCAGCGTGGCAGCCCAGGAACATCTTCTACGAAGAAGACTGGTCGAGAGATCTTCTTTGTCTTTCTCATTTAAGTTGTAATTAATGTAAATTTTAATTATGTAAAGATTGTAGTGTTATTTAGTGCGAGGTCAAACGGTACTCGCGAGAGACCAGGCCTGACAGGGCCTAGGAGAGCTTTCATGCTCTATCGATTAACCTTATCGTGAGAACTCTAGAGGGATCTAGTTTGGAGGTTTGAGAAGTGAGGCAATATTAGGGCTTATCCTGACCATCTTAGATACACCTGGTAAAACACCGAGAGACCTTTCACCGTGGAAACTTGCATGGAGTAGCCTTGAGTTCCATCGTATGTTGAGTTTTGAATTAAACAACCCTTTACCAAAAGTCACATCCACTTCAGGTGATATCGTTAGCTAGCCAAACATTGTCCAATCCGTACTTGAGTAAACCACCGTGGTATATGGGGCTGTCAGACAATTGGTGAGCCACCTCTACGATGACAGTCCTCTGACGCACAGTGGTTAGGTAAAAGGCATGTCTTGGAATTTAATGTTTATGATGTAGGACTGAGTGACCCATCATGCATATAATGTTTGTGACGTAAAGGATGTCTTTCACAGCTTTGAAGGACCGAGGCATCTTGGGAGTTATGTGGGGGCTATTTATTAACCTCAACCACTTCTGAGAGAAGGGTTCCTTTTTGGAGTTCTTTATAGAGATTTTATTATTATAGAGAGAACATATCAGAGAGAAGTTATTGCAAACCAGAGAGTTTACTCACCCACCATTGTCATTTATTGTGAAGCTTTTAATAACTAACCAGAGATCCTTATGAGGTTATTGGTTGCCTTCCAAGGTGTATCTAGGATGCTTACTTCTCTCTCCCTTTGACTAAGTACTTATGAGTTCCCTTTATTATCATTTGAGTTATACACAAGTGTCTTGTGAGTTCAATCTGAGTGTTGATCAAATATAATTGTTGATGTAAAAAACTAGATTGCTCTAATTATTCAATCACAGATAAATAAATAAGACAAAGATTTTTAAAGTGGTTCGGCTAGGAATAAAGCCTACGTCCACTGTTATGTTATTGCTGAATGTTTGCAGAATTCTTGATTACAAGTTCTCTCCAGAAATTCCGGTCCCCCCATGAATGAGGATGATACAAGGTATTTATAGCCTTTAGGCTGTACATGAAAGGTTCGATACATTAAATGACATACATATGAAAGGGTAATACATTTAATGTAGCGTGGGCGTCAAGAATATAATTATTCAATGAATAGTCGAACAGTTGTCCGTCTGGTAATTAATGGTACAGCCGAGATGCAGCTCTGACCGCCTTAGTGGCTTGTTGATCAAGAGTTCCTCGGAGCGCTGGAGTACCTCGGGTGCTAGAGTTCCTTGGGATATCCTCGTACCTCGGAGAGAACATGAATTGGCCGAAGGAAATGAACTTCCTTGCTGCTATTGTGCCACGTAGATTGACACGTGTCTTCGTATTATTCGTCCACCTCAGCATATTAATTTTGGTATCAACAATAATATTGTGTGTTCTTTCGTACTCGTTAAAGAAGTTCTGGGTTTATCATTTATCACCATACCTATATAAGTTATACCTCAACTTAGTATTACCATACTCCCAGGCTACAAGGGTACTACCCTCTTGCACATGTATTATTAATGTATGAAGTAGTATGAAATATACAAATAGTATCAATTAACGTGTGTGTATAATTTTATTGTGGATTATACATGCAATATCATAATATATATATATATATATATATATATAGTCAAACTGCCCAACATACCTCATTAAATATATGTGAATGAAAATTAATTACAATTAAAAGATCCCAGAAAGCAATCAGAAGATGAATGTAAATATGTCAATCACACAACATTCGGTAAATTGCCAACGTCCACGGAGAGGTCACTACATTTTTATTAGTTTCTCTCAAAGTTTTGAAATTACATCCCCCTTGGGCCTAAGGTGTGAGAGGTATTTATAGTTGTGTAAAATTGCAGTGGTTGAATAAGTCAAGGAACTCCCTTGGCTTGAGATAATCTTGTGTGGTGATTCCTTGAATATCTCGTTCGAGATTTTGGGTAACTGACGTGAGTTGATTGTAACTGTTGGCATGCTTATAATTATCGACATGATGAATGATGGAAATAATCCTTATTATTAATAAGATGGGTTGGGCGTTCCCTAATCACTGTTGGGCTTGGTCGTCCGGTATTGAATTGGGCCTAATTAGTATTTAGGTCCCCATAATTTCCCTTAAAATTCCAGACCAAAGGTCATTGGGCCAGAGGATTTTACTACGGTTATGGGACCATTGATCCATTCTCATGAATTTGAATCAGACGATCCCATTTATAAGTAAATTTAAGTTATAAGGGTACGCTCGTTCGACTAAAAAGTGAAGTGCCAAAATTTTCCTTGGTTCCTGCACCTTATGATTGTGCACGATCTTTCAAACTGGGTTTGCTTCCACAGTTGACACCAAAACGTCATATCTTCTCTTAGTCTTCTTTTCCTAGTCTTCTACTATCAAAAAACTTCAGAGCTTCTTCATTTGCATTCTTAATCTTTCGTTTTAAGTCTCTATTATCTCTATCCTAATCTATTCTTTTCATAGATTTCCTCTTCTCTCTTCTATTGTCTTTAGTAGTAGTGATTAGTTCTTCTGAAAATATTGAACTCTATTCATGGAAAAAGTGTAGACGAGTTTAGGAAAACTTATTCCATTCCTTCTTGGGTCACAATCGACTGTGCCCCTATGCCCAAGGATGTTAGAGCCATCGATGGGGGACATTCATAAAGCTCTTGAACTAGAGGAGGGGTCTAGCATACTGAAACATGAATGTAGCTATAAAACCTTTTTCACACCCTCACTGTGGTCCATGGGGGATTGACCTTCCCCCAAATCCTTTATTTTTGGAAATTTTTAAATTTTGTGGAGTGATCCCAACTCATTGTCCCCTAATACTTGATGTATAGTCAATGGTATAAATTGAATAAATAAGCTTTATAGGACTAACCTGGGCATCCCAGAGATCATGTATTGTTATACATGGTCTCATAGTACATATATCCTTTTTTACCCAACATAGTATTGGTTGTAAACCTCCCTGATTCCAACAAAGGATATTGGGATTCGGGGTTCATCGCCAGAAATTGGAAACATCCACCTCTCCTTGAGGGCGAGGAATACATAATATTTATGTGCCTAGACTAGGGGTGATATAGGTTAACACTTGATCCTTTTAATTGCCTATATTTACTAGTCAATCTGTTGTATTGTTATTACATGTGATATTTTGTTATCTTTGATCAAGTCACAGGAAAAACAAGGAGCCTTCCCTCCAGGACATCAACGTTGTTGATCTGCTGAAGGCTTGTAAAGTGAAAGAGTACCGTCCTGACGGTGAACACCCAAGATCGACCTCTTTTCTTCTCTAGTACACCAATACTGTCGGCATATTTACTTCTCTCTAGATAGATAATATCCCTGATCTCACACTTTCTAGTGAGGAAACTTGCTCAACCTTTGAGTCGTTTGACGTTGGTTCCATTCAGCCAGAGGAAGAGGATTCAATAGCTCTCTATTGATTGTAGATGATGATGATGATGATGATGATGATGAGGAGGAGGAGGAGGAGGAAGAGGTCCTTCTTTCTATTAAAGCCAAGTCCTAGAGGAAGGCTGAAGGCGAGTCCTCCAAGGCTAGTGACCCGAATTTGTTCGCCAAGGTAAAGAAAAAGGAGGAGGAAAAGGAAAAGAAAAAGGAGTAGGAAAAAATGAAGAAAAGGCCATCATGTCCCCTGATTCGATGAAGAATGAAATCCCTCCCTCTTTCTCTAAGGTCCTTGAGGCCTAATTTGTAGCCCATAATCCTTTCTTAGCCCCTGGCCTACTGGGGGGCAGTGCTCGTTGGTGATAACGAGCGACTAAGGATGTTGGGACGTAACTAGATTTCCCTTCGTGCTTTCTAAACTCTGTCATTAGTGAGAATATTCCTCTCTTTTTTCACTTAGCCTGCTTAACTAGTCAATTTTCTAACACTTGCCTTTTTATCTATTTTGCATTTTGTGGAAAGGTTTACCAGCCTCTTAGACGGTCCTTCCAACCAGTCCAAATTGAATGATGAATTGAACGAGGCACTCTAAAAATCCCAAGAGGCCATGACCAAGTCCCAGGTGGTCTATAATAGGGAAAATAAGTCAACCATCGAGGCCATGGCCTCATTGAAGAATGAGAATAGTCTGTTAAAGGTGGATAATAATCACTTGAAAATTAGAAAATTCTTGATTGGCTGTTGAAGTGGCCTACATTCCATTTGCTAAGGATGACAGTTTTGAGTAAGGCTAGGCCGAAGTCTATGCTGATGCAAAGTTCCAAATAGCCTATGCTCGCAAGGCTAGTTTCAAGAAGGGCTGAGACGAGGCCTTAACAAAAGTCGAGGTTCCTGCTGAGCTCGAGATGTTTGGAGAGCACCACCCAGGTTCCCATCCAAAGGTTGATGAAGGATCTTCCACTATCAACCCTGCCAAATAGTCTAATGAGGTGGAAACCAAGGGGAAGGAGGTTGATGTAGAAGAGTAGGTGAAGAAGTGAAACCCATAGTTTCTAGGGTTTTTCTTTTTTGTTTTTACATTGTACTTTTTTTGTTTTCTTTTTGTATTGGACGAGTGTGCTAATTTAAGCATTTTTGATAAATTATCTCCTTCTCATCTTTGATGTTGTATCCTATTTTCGGGGAGATATCTTTCTGCAATAACTTAAACAATGTGCTCGAGTGGGATGCAAGCGCGCAAGCTCGCCGAGAATTTTTTACAGCCTGCAAGGCCTTAAAGAAAATAACTGAGGCTTAACAAAACCAATACACCTTGGTCGCCAAGCTGAAAGACGACCTTAAAGACTTTGAGGATGTGTGCTCTTCTATGAAAAAAGAAATAAATGACCCGAAGGCCTAGCTTGTCGAAACTAAGGATGTGGGGGAGGTCGAAACCTTAGTCCAATCAGAGAATGCTGATCTGACAAGGAGACTTATTAAGGATGAGGATAAGGTTTAGAAGAGAGACACCATAATAATGGGGCTAAAACGTGATGTAAAGAAGGTTCGAAGCTTTTTCAGGATGGGTCCCTGAGAAGCTTGGGTAGTTAGTTATGATAAGGGACGGCTAGATGCTCATATAAGACTATAGGAAGCTTAAGACATAGCCTACAAGAATGATTGGCTGAATGCTCTTAAGGTTATTAAAGAACCTAAGGATTCCCAACTCTGGTATATGTACCGCGTTGACTGTCCAGAGTACCGATGACCTCTTTTTGGGTGAGATAAGGCGTGGGTCCCCTTGGAATCCATTCCTCTTCAGCTTGCTAAGATCTACTTTGAAGTTTATGAAAGTGATGATGAATACAGGCCTAATCCTGACGATGGGTGGAGGAAACAAATTGAATAGTTTTTGGTGCACCGACCTTAAATCGTAGTAATTTTGTAATCTTTGTAATTATTTTGTAATTGGTACCTTTTGTAATCTAGATCGCCAAAGAATCAAGTTAATACCAATCTTTATGCTTTTTTCCACTCCATTATCCATTACATGTGTTATGTTGGTCTTTCTTACCTTTTAGGTCGTGTCGTCACACTCCTTTAGGCCTAGAAGTGACAATGGAAAAATTGCACCTGGTTTATGGGCTACCCTCCAGGATTTTATTCGACCATACAAAGTTATTGTATTGCCTAGGGGTCCCCCGTAGGGCTTTTAACTTCCCTAGACAAGTCGTGAGGCTTCCTATGTTGACTTTAACAAGGACCTAAGGACTTTAATTTTAATTATAATAAGCCAAATTATTATTATTATAATTAAGTTAAAGCTTGATTGGTACTTTCAAAGATTAATTCCAATTATGAGCCTGTTACTGTGGAAACAAAGTAAATCAACTGGATAATTAAAAGATTGAGCGAAATAGGGAAAGAAGGGCCTTTATTCATAACTGAAATACTTAACTGCGAGTAACATAAGTTTTGAAATGAAAATTCGCAAAAACTAAGTGCTGAAACGTAAGACTAAAAGTGGAACTTAAAACTAGAAGTAGAACTTCTTGAGGTTGGCTGCATTCCAAGCTCATGGTATCTCCCTGCCCTTTATTGTTTCTAAGTGAGAGGATTTATGTAGGTTATCTATGATTACTTTGAATAGTCCCTCCCAGTTGGGGCCTAGCTTTCCATCTGACGGACTTACGACGTTGCCAAGAATTTTCCTGAGGACATAATACCCTATTTGGAACTTCCTCGGTTTGACCCCCTTATTGTACTCATTCACCAAATGATGTTGGTATGAGGCCAGCGTGATCATGGCATGTTCTCTTTGTTCGTCATCCAGGTCAAGTTCAGTGTGAATGGAATCGCCATTCAGCCCCTGGTCGGCCACTTTTGTTCTCATGATCGGGAGACCAACTTCAATTGGTATGACAACTTTCATTCCATATGTGAGTACAAAGGATGTTTCCTCGGTTGGTCTCTTGGGCGTGGTACGACATGCCCATTAAACATGAGAAAGTTTGTCCACCCAAGCACCTTTTTCCTTTTCCAACCAGCTTTGAAGGCCAGCATACATTGTTTTGTTGGAGGTATCTACCTAGCCATTATTTTCGGGGTACGCTACTAAACTAAAATAGTTCTTGATTCCATGCTCGTCGTAGAAATTTTGGAAATGAAAGCTTTCAAATTGTGTTCCATTATCAGTTATAATGGCCCTTGGTACCCCAAAGAGCATTATGATGTTTCCCCAGATGAACCTTATCAATTCTCATCTCTAACGATGGCCAGGTGTTCTACCCCAAACCACTTGGTGAAAAAGTTTTTACCGACCAACAAGTACTTACGGTTCCCTAGTGTGTAAGTAATGGACCCACAATGTCTAGACCCCACTGTGCAAATGGACATGGGCTGGTCAATGGTCTCAGGTCGTTAGCCAGTCGATAGACTAGGGGAGACAATTTATGGTACTTTTTGTACTTCTGAACATAAACACTTACATCTTTAAGCATATATGGCCACGATTAGCACTCTTTAATTTCTCATAATTCTAGGGACCTTCCTCATGTGTGGCTTCCGCATATTCCATCAACAAGTTCGTAAAGAACTTGCTCGACATCCTTTGGGTGAACGCATTAGAGGTAATGGCTTGTGAAATATCTCCTGTAAAGTTTGCCCCCATGGTCCAAGTAAAAACTAATGGCTTTCATTTGACCCGATGGACTAATTTCTTATATGTCGGTAGTTTTACGTTCTGCAAGTATACTATGATCTGGTCCATCCATCTTGGTCCCTTGTCGATGGAGAAGACATGCTTGGGGATCACTGTTTTGACAATACTGGTCGTAGAGAGGAATTCCACTTTGATTGTTCTCCTTAAATGTGAGTCCACTGTTGAGCTTAGGGATGCTAAGGCATCAATATGACTGTTGTGCCCCTGGGGGAATTATTGAATGTGGACTTACTCAAATTTCTTAACTAGCTCACGTACGACTGCGAGGTAGGTTGCCATCCTGTCATCCTTAGCATTGAAATATCCACTAACTTGATCGGACACCAGTTTGGAGTCACAATAAACTTTGAGCGGTTTTACTCGCAGTAAGCGGGCCTTACATGTACCAGTTATAAGAACCTCATACTTGGCCTCATTGTTGGAGGCTTCAATTCCCAATCTGATCCCTTGCTCGATCATCACATCCTTTGGGGGCACAAGGATAATTCTGTAACAACCCACGTAATTTTTGGGTATTTTAATCTACTTTCTGTAAAATGGAGCAAAATAAATTTTTTTATTTAATTATTTTTCTTGCTAAAAAATGTTGAGAATTATTTTTAAAGACGAGATTTTCAATCGGTTTCAAAATCGGAGTTAAAATGAATTTTTAAATGATTTTTAAAGTTTATCCCTTAAGTTTTTTAAGTCGGGGGTTTCAAAATCCTTGAGTGATTGATCGATCGACTCCAGGGGTCGATCGATCGACCTCAGCAGATTTCGTACGCAACAGGTTTTGACAAATTTTGTGATTTTAAAACTCTTCAACCTAATTATATAAATAGACTTCGGGGCTAGGTTTTTAAAACATATTAACTATAAACCCTTGAGCAGCAGAATCTCTATTTTTTCATCATCTTCCACCTCCAAACCCTAACCTCCATTAAAACCACTTTTTAAGCTCAAGTTTTGAAGGTGTAAACTAATCTGTCCCAAGTTGATTCAAGAGGAGTCTTTGATCCATTTTTCAAGAGGAACTCAAATCTCTAATCAGTTTTTCTACATCAAATCACATATATGTTTATCCTATTATTTTCCCTTAGTGTTGTATGTCTTGATTGTAGCCTCCATTAAATTCCTGCTTTCTAAAATAACTTATGAATGTAATTCATAAAGAAATAAATATTGGGACTGTTTTGCATGAAATATTAATATTACCTAATACTCATAACATTGTTGTTCTTTGGGTAGTGTTTGGGTCACCGATTATTTACAGGCATGCGCAGGTAGAGGAGCCCTAAAAAAGTAAATTTTGTTATTTCATGGGAAAAACATAGATTGATTTGGTTACTTGTGTTGGAAAATAAAAATCATGATAGGACTTGCATGTAGTTGTTATTCTAAAAATCACAATATTTATATGTCCTTGATTTCAACCATTTAATTAAATTAAGCAAATGGGGAATTTAATGTTGTTATGAAAATTATCATAAATTGTTGATTGTGTCACTTTATGGAATTATTATAATTTTGATATCTTAGGAACGTTGGGTAATGTAGGAATTTTTTCACCCTTTTTATAGCATACTTGATAGGTATGGGACTAGTAACTAGGCCTTAGTTGCGATTTTTGCTTTATAGGTATGGGACTAGTTAGGGCGAGTCTATGCGGGTTATATAATTTTGGGTGGGGGATTAATTTCTACATTATACTGTCGCTATGTTAGCCTAGGATTGATGTCTACGTAGAGTAAAATTTTTATAGGCATCCTATACTTATGATAGGACGAATTTGGGTTTGGGAACTCTTAGTTGGGACTAAGGAGTGTTTTGAGGATTTTTACATCGCTTTTAAAGGTGGGGGAAATTAAATTTGGATAATGAGTTTAAAGAAATTTTGGAAATTAATACTGCAGGACTAAAACGGGTATTAAAAATTTATTGGCAACATAATGTGTCGGGATCGACAGTTTAAACGGGTTAGAGGACGAATTATGTCATGTTGTGCGTGGAACCTTGTCATATCGTGAGGATCGCAGGATAAAAACGGATCAGACGACGGCCTTGACAATGGAATGGATGTGTGGGTGGAACCTTGTCATATTGCGAGGGCCGACAACTTAAAATGGTCCAGGCGACGGCTTTGACAAGAGGAATTGTATTTTGGTAAATCATCTTCGTGGTTCATTTAATTAAATTTAACATTGTTGGGAATGCAGGTAAATTAAAATAATATTGGTGTGGCATATTTTAAAGAAACCTTACGAGTAGTTAGTAATTTAACATTGTTGGTAATGCAGGTAAATTAAAACGCCTCAAGAAACACTTTGAGACTATGCGAAGAGGTACTGGGAGTTATTCAACGAGATCGAGGACTGCGCGGAAGAGGTGGCAGTGGCTTCCTTCAAAATTGGGCTACCTAGCTCTTCCCTCCTTTACCAGTCCTTGACGAAGAAGGAAGCTACGACCATTGACGACCTGATGGCCCGGATTGAGAAATACGCAAAGGTGGAGGATGTCACCCGCCTTAATATAGGAGAAAACGGTCGAGCCAAGCTCACTACCAAGGGAAGTGAGAAAGTTGAGAACCAGAAGAAAGCAAGAAAGAGTGGGGACAAGAATGGCTCCAAAAACGGAGGGAACCCTGATGTGACAAAATCGTTTCGGCGGTCAACACCGTCTTCAAAGAGCCAATTTACAAAATTCTCGCGAAGATCAAGGATGAGCCGTTCATCAAATGGCCCCGGAAAATGGGAGGAGACCCCTCTAAAAGAAACAATGCATTAAGATGCACTTTCCACAAAGAAACAATGTATAAGACCGAGCACTACAAGGCTCTTAAGTCCCACCTCGAGGAGTTTGCCCAGTCCGGACATTTGAATGACTTTGTGGAAAAGAAGGTAGAGAAAGTGGCTGCCCACAAAGAGGAGAAATCCGACAACGTGTTGGAAGATGATGCCGGACACGAATTCGCAGTAATCCACGGAGTATCTGACGTCAAGAAAATACAAGGGAACTCAGTTCGAATGGAGGTAAAGAAACTGACAGCGGTAATGCAAGCTTTTCAGATTGATCCAGCAAAATCACAGTCAGGAAAACGTCGGCGAGCAGAGGACATCAACTACAACAAGCATATTGTCTTCACGGATGAAGATCTTGTGGGACTAAGAACCCCACATCATGATGCCTTAGTTATTACACTCAGGATAGCCAACTTTGACATCGACAGGCTGCTCATCGATCAAGGAAGCTCATCCGAAGTAATGTACATCGACTTGTTCCGGAAATTGAAGTTGAGCGTCACCGACCTAAAGGAAATACTGTCCCTCTGGTCGGCTTCGCTGGAAAAATGACCATGCCCCTGGGCAAAATAGTACTGCCAGTGCGCGCTGGAAATGTTTCCAAGATGATCGAGTTTTTGGTGGTCGACATTGATTCACCGTATCAGGCCATCCTCGGCAGGGGATGGCTTCATGCGATGAAGGCAGTCTCCTCGACCTACCACAAGAAGCTCAAATATGTTATCGAGCGAGGAGTAATTGAGATACACGGCGACCAGGCGATGGTAAGGAAGTGATTCATAGCGGCCATCCGACCAAAGCCAGAGAAAAAAGCCGATCAACCCAGCGAGAAAGTGGAGGAAGGTGCAATCCCTTCCAAATAGCAATTAAAATATGGAAGGCCTGGAGTGGAAGAGACCAGGCTCCTCCCCTCCAAGCGTGTCGTCGAGGACCTGGTAGAAGTGGCGGCTAGGGAAGGAGACAATAACAGAGTCTTCCTGATCGGAGCATCACTCACTGACCAAGAGTACAAGGAGTTGTCAACCTTACTCAGAAGCAACGTAGATGTTTTCGCTTGGGAACCTTATGAGCTGCTACGAATCGATCCCAATATGGTCTGCCACCAGTTGCACGTCGATCCCATATTCAAGCCGATAACCCAGAAGGCACAGCGAACTGCTCCCGAGAAGGCCAGAGCAATAGAAAAAGAAGTCAAAAAACTGTTGGATGCAGGATCCATACGGGAAGTGCAATTCCCCAAATGGTTATCCAACCCAGTGGTAGTTCCGAAAAGCAACGGGAAGTGGAGAGTTTGCATAGACTTCACTGACCTCAACAAAGCCTGCCCTAAGGACAGCTTCCCTCTTCCAAAAATAGACCAACTAGTAGACGCCACCGCAGCTCATGAACGAATGAGTTTCCTGGACGCGTGCTCAGGATATCACCAGATTCCCTTGTATGCCCCAGATCAGGACAAAATGGCGTTTATCACGACGGTTGGTTTATATTGTTACAAGGTTATGCCTTTTGGGCTCAAGAATGCAGGGGCAACCTATCAGCGGCTAGTTACTAAAATGTTCAAGAATCAAATGGGAGACACAATGGAGGTCTACATCGACGACATGCTCGTAAAGAGCAAGGAGAAGGAGAATCACCTCTCAAACCTGTCAAGTACCTTCGAAATCCTCAGGAAGTACCGAATGAAACTTAATGCGAGCAAGTGCTCCTTCGGTGTCCAGTCAGGGAAGTTTTTTGGGTATTTGGTCAGCAAGCGAGGCATAGAGGCTAATCCGGACCATATTGATGCAATCAACAGAGTGCAGCCTCCTCGCACAATCCGGGATGTACAGAAGCTCACTGGAATGCTCGCTGCTCTAAATCGTTTCATTTCTAAATCCTCCGAGAGATGCAAGCCTTTCTTCCAACTCTTAAAGGGCAGCAAAACAGTAAAGTGGACCCCAGATTGCTCGCGAGTATTAGACGAGCTCAAATCCTACCTAAGCTCTCCACCACTGGCTGTCATACCACGGCAAATGGACTCTTTGTACCTCTACCTCTCTGTGTCCAGTCATACTGTCAGCTCAGCGCTAATGTGGGAAGTTACATGAATCCAACATCCAGTATATTACGCGAGAAAAACCTTATTAGATGCCGAGCAGCGCTACCTATCATTGGAAAAGCTCGCATTTGCCCTAGTAATAGCCTCGAGGAAATTGAAGCATTACTTCGAAGCTCATACGATTATCGTCCTTACATCACACCCCCTCAAGGCTGTCCTAAGGAAGGAGAATTTATCGGGCAGACTGTCTAAATGGTCAGTCGAGCTCGGCTGTTTTGACATCCAATTTCAACCAAGGACAACTATCAAGGGTCAAATCCTTGCTGATTTCATAGCTGAATTCACAGGCGAAGAACCCTTTTACCAGCCTAAGCCAACAGAGCAAAACAACCAAGCTACAGTGGAAAGCTGGAAATTTTTCGTTGATGGAGCCTCCAACTCAAAGGGGGCAGGGGTAGGAATTGTTCTCATCACTCCAGAAAACACAGTCCATGAGCAAGGAATCAGGCTGGGATTTACAGCCTCCAACAACGAAGCAGAATACGAAGCCCTAATAGCAGGTCTCCAAAAAGCGTAAACTCTGGGAGCAAAGCATTTGCAAGTATTCGGTGATTCGCAACTAGTTTCCAACCAGATAAGTGGAGACTATAACGCGAAGGATGAGAGAATGGCAGCCTACCTCTCCTTGGTAAAAAACTTAACGACGAGCTTTGAAGAGATCAATATCCAACAGTTTCCCAGGGGGCAAAACAGCCACGCTGATGCGTTAGCAGCCCTGAGCTCGGCAGTTGATTCTAGCCTTAAAAGGGTTATCCCTATCGATTTCCTCAGTTGCCCGAGCATTTACCCCAACTGCGAGCTGACAAAAGCAAAACCGATACTCCAATTGGAATCAGCCCCCAGCTGGATGGATCCTTTGAAGGACAATTTAAAGAACGGAACGCTTCCAGAAGACAAGAGAACTGCCCACTAGATAAGAGTCAAAGCTTCTTGCTTTCACTTATCCACAGGAAGCGACTTGTATAAAAGATCTTTCTTCAGCCCCTACCTTAGATGCGTCCACCCAGGCGATGTCAAGGTAGTGCTTCACGAGCTTCACGAAGGAATCTGTGGAAGTCATGCCGGAGGAAAATCTCTAACCTTCCGAGCAATGAAGGAAGGTTATTGGTGGCCATAAATGCAAAAGGACTCCGCAGTATATGTCCGCAAATGCTTAAAATGCCAACTTCACGCTCCTATGGTCCACCAGCCCGCCAGCGAATTAAAATCCCTGACCAGTCCTTGGCCCTTCTCCCAATGGAGAATGGACATCGTGGGACCACTACCCACCGCTGCCGGCAATCGTAAATACCTGTTGGTTGCAACGGACTACTTTACCAAATGGATAGAGGTAGAACCACTGGCGAACATCCAAGATACTGACATGATAAGGTTCGTATGGAGGAATATAATCACTCGATTCGGAATCCCCAGAACCATCATCACTGACAATGGAACACAGTTCGAGAGTGGACCTTTTCAGGACTTCTGGAACGAACACGGGATCAGGCACCACTTCAGCTCGGTGGCCTACCCTCAAAGCAACCGACAAGCTGAAGCTTCCAACAAAATAGTGATCACTGGATTGAAGAAGCGGTTAGAACGAGCCAAAGGTGCATGGGCAACCGAGCTACCGCATATCCTATGGGTGTACAGAACGACTCCTAGGCGAGCAACAGGAGAAATGCCATTCTCACTAACATATGGTATGGAGGCGATCATCCCACTAGAAGCGGGATTACCGACAATGAGATCCGACCTTCTCAAACAAGGCCAGAACGATGAGGCTTTGCTCGCTGAACTCGACCTGGCCGACGAGCGCAGGGAACTTGCCCTAGTGAAACTAGCGAGCTATCAGCAACAGCTCGCGAAGCACTATGGTAAAAGGGTCAACCCGAGGAAATTTAAAGTTGGGGACTATGTTCTAAGAAAGGTCCTGGGCAACACGGTGAAGCCATCAGACGGTAAATTGGGCCCAAACTGGGAAGGACCTTATAAGATAATTAGAGACGACCTGCAAGGTGCCTATCATTTGGAAACGATGGAGGGCAGGGAGATACCACGAGCATGGAACGCAGCTAATCTCAAGAAGTTTTATTTTTAGGAATTCTATTATTAAATCTTTTATTGTATTCGTTATGTGAAAGGACAGTTCATTTCCCATTTCACTAATGAAAATCTCTCAGTTGATCACTCTCTAATTAGTAACAGTTATATTTTATTACACATCCCTTCCAAATCATAGGCATAATGGTCGACACAGCAGGGGAACACCCCTCCTCAGGTCATCGTCATGAAGCGCGACAGACCTTTTAGCATTGCCCCTGGCAATATATGAAGTCCTACAGAGTATTCTTAGGCATCAAACCTACTTTGGTTAAACAAAATCCTGATCGGATGAAGGCATCCAATACCAGGTGTGTCCTCGCCAATTACCCTACTTAGGCCTAAGGGAGTGTGACGACACAACCTAAAAGGTAAAGTGAGGGCACAATGGTATTCTTGCATCGTACTGGACTGGGGGGACACTCACATGACAAAATAAAAAAGATTATGAAGCAGCAAAAATATAAACGAATGGAATGAACACGTTTAGTCGGCAAAATTGCCCAAAACACGAAGTTTTCATTAATCTGTTATGTTTACAAACAATGATAATACATGTTTAGTCGGCGAAGCTCGCCCAAAGCATTTACATTATCAAAAAGAAAAAGAATAACGAAATATCAAAGAGGTGGAAGCCTCCGAACAAGATAATCAGCAACTTTAGCTCTCCTTCCATCATCAGGAGCGGGGGCTAACTCTTCCACGACCTCATTTGCGTCCAACTCCAACAGTTTCCGGGGAATAGCATCAATGGGGATCCATCGATCATCCCTCCTGAATGGATTGGGCATCAGAGTGGAGGAGGACATCTCGTGTCGATACCACAACACCGAGTTCCTCAGGACCTGCAGCTCTTTCAATGCACTCAACCACCCTCTGATGAAGGAAAGTTCCTCGAACTGTGATAGTCTCGTTGGAGCATCCAGCCAACCTTGATCGTAGCCATCAGACCACACTTGCCGAGGACCCTTCTTGAACAAATGCCGTATTCGGGTAACGTCCCTCTGAAGCCCAGCAGCAGTTACATAAGCTCGTCGAACATCGTCGCGCAGCTCGTTCATCTCCCTCTCACGTTGTTCCTTGGCTTCCCTGTTCCTACCCCTGGCACTTCTGCCAGCACGCGGGAGGGGAGGCCGAGAAGCTCGCGACGAAGAAGAGCCTTGCAGGACTGCTGAAACGGTGCTTGGCAAATGCTCCTTAAGCTTTAGGACCTCCCTCCTCAAATATTCATTCTCCTGCTGCAGGAACTCCCTAACCTGGTTAATCTCGGTGGCCTCCAGTAACCTTGCCCTCAGTGCACTGACTTCTTCTTGTACCGAGGCACCAATTTCTTCCATCTCTTTGAGCCTGTCCTTCAGCTTGGCCACTAGCTCGGACTGATCCTTATATTTTTGGTTCCTTGACTTAGCAAACCTATAAAGTCTAGCAAAGGCCTGGTGAACTACAAGGCTTGCATTAGGACCAAGAATCCTACCCAGTTGGGAGGTAACAGGAATATAGTCATCCACATCAACCAACTACAGGTAAAAGAAAGATAGAAGAGAGAAAGGGATCAGCGTAAAAAAAAGGAGAATCTTCTTATTTCATTAATAAAGACCAAGTACATCGAGCAGAAAAAACTTGGAAGATTACAAGCAAAAAGTACAAAAAAATCCTAAGAACAGATTAACTAGCAACCTCAGGCTACCCAACGGTGTCTGACTGCTTCCCATTATCAGCTGCAGCAGAGCTATCCCCCTTAGCAGGAATGCTTTCAGTCGCCTGAACAGGGCGAACACCAGCAGGAACTGTATCCGAGGGAAGATCAGTACCCTCGATGGTTGGAGCAGGAGCTTCTTCGTCCACAGTTGGCTTGGGACCCGGGTCGTGCTCGTCAAACAGGGAAGACTCAGCATCCACACCAGCAGCCAGAAGAGATTTATTCCAGCCCTTCTTGAAGTTCAGACGGCTGATGTAGCCAATCTGAACCTCAGCATCATCATAAGCAGCAGCCCACCCATAGTTGTATGAGTCCTCCTTAATGGTGGCTACCTGAGCTTTTTCCGCCTCCAGCTGCTCGGCCAGAAACCTGTTCTTCTCTGTGAGGTCCAGCTTGCTCGAGCACACTAGGTCATAAGCCTTCCTCAGCTCGCCCAGCTCCTTAACCGCGTTATCCCTCTCGCGGGCAGAATTGACGAGGGCCATATCAGACGAAACTCGAGCTGCATCAGCAGCCTTCAGATTAGTCTCCAGCTGAGAACCCCTGGCTTCCAGAGCAGACTTTTGCTGCTCCAACTCACCGTTCCTCTTCACCATCTCGTCGCGAGAACGGTAGAGCAAAGCGAAGTCGGTCACAAACTGCGAAGAATAACGAAGAGATCAGGAAGAGAAAACAATCAAGACTTGTTAAAAAATTGAGAATTGAAAGGGAATTTTACCAAGGCCAGCCTCTGGCTAGCTTGCAGGGCCAGCTGATCGGACCCTAGTGCCCTCTGGCGATCCGCAGGAAGAACTGCTCTCTCAAGCAGCGCAGGAGCTAGCTGAGGAGAAATGGACACCGAAGCCCCCTCGGGCAAGGCAGATACTGGGACCAAGGCTTGACCTGCCTTGGTCCTTGATTCCAATTTCCTCCTCTCCTCCTCCTTCTCTTTTTCCCTTCTCTTCCTCTCCTCTACTCTCTTCTTCTCCTCCACCTTTTTTCTCTCCTCTTCCTTTTTCCTCTCCCTCTCTTTCGTCTGCTCCTCCTCTCTCCTCTTCCTCTCTTGCTCCTGAGAGGAAGGCCGAGAACCTGTAGCCACAACCCCAGATGAAGTCTTCTGTTTCTTTGGCTTTTGTGCAAGGAGCACATGGTCATCATCATCATCATCATCCCTGATCAGGTTCTTCCTTGGAGGCATATCTTCACCAGAACTGCTGGAAGTACTCGACGATCCTCGAGCCTTAGAAGCCTCTTCAGAATCAAAAGAGCTGCTACTATCAGAGCTCCCTTCACCTAGAGTACCTGCAGGCTCACTTTCAGAGCTGCTCTCTTCTTCGTCCAACTGTATCGGCTCAGCAGTGGTCTCTTCCAAAGAATCAAACTCTGGTACACTGTCCACAGGCCGAGCTATGAAGCTAGAGCCCACGTTCTTGTACTCCAACAAAAAAGCGGCAGATCAGGGATGCTCGTCGTCACCCAAAGGCTCTCTGATTTTCCAAGCTTTAACCAATTCAGAAATCCGGACCTCGCCAAGAGCAGGCTCCAAGTTCCGTGACCTCGCTGTAAAAGAAAAGCGCAGAAAGGAGTTAGAAAAATCATAAATCAGCAGAGATTGAAACAATAGTATAATATCTACCTATATATTCTTCCCCATAAAAGGGAACAGTGAACCTCTCAGACCTCGACCCTTCAGATTGGGGGGAGAACTGCCAATTTCTAACAAGAAAACCTTCTTGCCAGTAGTCCTTATGGGAATCAGGTAAATTTACTACCAATACCCTATCAGGGCTCCTAGCTTTAAGGTACAGGACACCTTAACTAGTTCGAGAGAAGGAGTAACAAAAGCAGACCTCGACAAGCCTTAACCTTGTGCCATACAATTGATTTATCCTATGCACGTCGTTCACTACTTTCCATATGTTGGGCGAACATTGTGCAGGTACAATACTAAAATAGCTAAAGAAATACAGAAACAGATCATTAGGGGGAAAGGTAAGTCCCCCCTAGGAGAGCAACAAAACATTAATCCAGTGTGCATCCTCTATATCCCTAACGTTCCTAGGAGGCGAGGCACAACACTCAATCTCTACCCACTCAGGAATGTTGTAGAATTTTCTAAACTCCGAGATTGACCTATTTCCAATCTTCGCCATTAGAAAACACAAGAAAAACTACAAACCAAAGAGAAAATGCAAAGGGCACGAGAGACTTACAAGACAGAAGATCAGGTCAAATGACAAAGAAGCAACGAGAGTGGAGATCGAAAGCAGAAGGTACAAAGCGTAAGAGTTCTCAGAAGATAGAAGATTGCTGGAAAAGCTGAAACGACGAAAAGAAATGTGCCTTATTCCAACAAACCTTCAAAATCTAATCATATTGCACAGTAAGCGAAGCGGCTGCCGCCAGAAATCGACTCTACAGCTCCCGAGGAATGGCAACGCAATAATCATTTAAATATGTTGGGCCCACATGCATGGCACAACAAATTTAGGGGCAATTGTGGGTACCCGGAATTTAGTGCTATAAGCCTGGACGAGTAGCCCAGCCCAAGAGGCCCAAAGTCCAGGCCCCTCATCTTTTGTATGGATCCGATTTCCCCACGATCCCATGAAGGGAAGTTATGGGGGAGCACGATCCCATGAAGGGAAGTTATAGGGAAGATGGCTAATATGGAGGAATCCATCATCTCCATTAACTAACCTACACATATATAAATTAAACCCTAGGTCCGGGGCAAAGGACAAGTTGTATTCTCTGTACATATTCTCCAAAATATAGAGAAATAATACTGACTGCACCACCGTGGACGTAGGCACATCTTTGCTGAACCACGTACACCTGTTGTTGTGTGATTGGCGTTTTATTTATTCTTTCTTGGTCATTACTTCTCTCATATCTATTTGTGTTGCACAATAATTGTCACCACAATAACTATAAAACACTTTTTCACGTGACTTTAAATAAATGATAATCCTTTATTAATGAGTTATTTGTCTTAAAATGCAACCCATAGATGTGATTGTGCATTGTGTTAACTTTTATTGCAATAAGTATTTATTTTTTCATTTTCCATCTTCTTAGTGTCGGATTTCCATCTAACATACATATCTCACTACCCTTAATTGTCTCAATTTCATCATTTAGGTTTAAATATTAATTTGGTAGAGAAGTGAACAATTTTCTCTCAAAACTAAATCTTGAAACTTTATTGAAAATGAGAAATGATTAAAAGATATTTACTGCTTTAAAAATTTATTTTTATTATTTTAAAACAATTAGTTAGTAACATTTTTTCTATTATATTCTTTAAGGGAAAAAAATAAATCCTTTCCCGCAAATTGTGTAGGTCGAAAAACTAGTATGTATATACAGTATAGTAAAAAGAAGTACTTTTGTTACGTGTCAACATTTGAGACCTCCATTTTTATTACTCTAATCAAACTCTCTCCCTTCATTTATATCTCCATTCTTTACTCCTTTCATTTACCCATCTCTAACTTTATTATTCTTTCTTATCTCGTTCCCTTCACTTAGATCTCTTTTTTTTTATCTCCTTTTATATATCTCTCTTTCTACGATAAAATGATTATTTACCACCAATACTTTTAATTAATGCTAAATTTTTAAAATTATTTTTTTATTCAAATTTTTTGTTGCCTTCGATTAAAACTCTCGCGCATTGTGTGGGGCGGAATAGTAGTAAGATAATCAAATGAGGATATATTTAATGAGACCCATGACACTATCTTATTTGTGTGTGTTGGGGGTGGGGGGGGGGGGATAATAAACATACCACGTAGGATGCCAAGTTAGCATGTTTGTCAAGTTTTTTAACAGAGATGTGATGGGTGGTTTAATTGCACCAATTTAAAAAATTCAAGGTTAATATTGCAACTTTTGAAACATCGAGCCAAAAATAAAAAAATCACCCCAAACTTCATGGTTTATTTTGCATTTTTCTTAAAATATTAATATATTTGTTATGTGTAAAAATTTACTAATTCAACAACTTTATGATGCTTATTTGAAAAAATATTTTAACAATAATAATTGTTCCCTAATACTTTTAAGAAAATTTAATTGAAGAATTAAATTGATTTTCAGTTTGTGCAACAAAGAAAAGTAAAGCATGTAAACACTTAAAATTGACAGGCGTTGGAAATATTCAAAGTATATTATCAATTACGAGAAGAGGACAAGGTAAGAGATCAAGCATGATATTGGGTTAAAATATGGGAACTTCCAAATTTGGTCTCTCACCTAATAAGAGTTTTTGGCTCTCATTCACTAATATATGTTATCGACACTAAGGTGCCTCATATATATATATATATATATATATATATATATATGTATATATATATATATATATATATATATATATATATATGTTAAGAAAAATAGGGCACAGAGAGAATTTTAGAGAGAGAAAGAGTTCTCATTAATTGGGTGTCTAACAAATGGGGGGGTCACCCCTTATTTATAGTACAAGTTAGTAGAGTCCTAATAGGAGTGGACATCCACTTAAATAGGATAAATACAATATTTATAACACTCCCCCTTGGATGTACACCATATCCACCATTCAATGATTATTGCCTCATTAAAACCTTACTAAGGAAAACCCATTGGGAAAAAACCGTAGTGAAGGAAAAAGAGTACAATTTATTGTGACCATTGAGTCGGTGTTGGACGTGCTTAATGCTGCCTCGTTAAAACCTTTACTAGGAAAACCCAGTGGGATAAAACCTAGTTAAAGGAAAAAGAGTACAGCGCACAAATGTCCCAAATTACATGTTCTTGTATCCTCCCCCTGATAAGATGCTCCCCCTGATAGATATATTCAATTTCACCGTTGGTGGAGCCGACGCATTCCAATCTCGTACACAAACTTCTGAAATGTTGCCTTTGGCAGTGATTTTGTGAAGAGATCAGCGAGGTTATCACTTGAACGAACTTGCATGACTTCAATCTCATTTTTCTTCTGAAGCTCATGAGTGAAGAAATTTTTTGGTGAAATGTGCTTGGTTCTGTCTCCTTTGATGAATCCTTCTTTAATTTGTGATATACATGCTGCATTATCTTCATAGATAGTACTTGGAATATCTGTAATAGAAGACAATTGACAAGAACTACGAATATGCTGAATTAAAGATCTCAGCCATACACATTCACGGCTAGCTTCATGAAGAGCCAAAATTTCAGAGTGGTTAGAAGAAGTAGCTACTAAAGTTTGTTTAGTAGAACGCCAGGAAATAGCAGCATTACCACAAAGAAATACATAACCTGTCTGAGATCGACCCTTATGAGGATCAGAGAGATATCCAGAATCTGCATACCCAACTAATTTGGAATTATTAGAGTTATATGAATAAAATAAACCCATGTCAGTGGTTCCACGTAGATATCTTAGGATATGTTTGATACCAGCCCAATGCCTTTTGGTTGGTTCAGAACTATATCTAGCAAGCAGATTTACAGAGAATGAGATATCCGGCCTAGTGCATTGCGCCAAGTACAATAATGCACCGATTGCACTTAAATAGGGTACTTCTGGACCCAATATTTCCTCATCTTTTTCTTTAGGACGGTATGGATCTTTCTTTATGTCCAAAGACCGAACAACCATGGGGGTACTTAGTGGATGCGCCTTATCCATATAAAAACGTTTTAATACATTTTCAGTATAATTAGACTGATGGACTAAAATCCCACTAGAATTTTTCTCGATCTGCAGGCCGAGACAAAATTTAGTTTTCCCAAGGTCTTTCATCTCAAATTCTTTTTTCAAATAGTTAGCAGTTGTTTCGAGCTCTTCTGGAGTTCCGATTAAATTTATGTCATCCACATAGACTGCTACTATTGCATATCCTTTTGAGGATTTCTTTATAAATACACAAGGGCAAATTTGATTATTTTCATACCCTTCCTTAGACAAGTATTCACTAAGACGATTGTACCACATTCTTCCGGATTGCTTTAAACCGTACAATGAACGTCTCAGTCGTATCGAGTACGTACTCCTCGGTTTTGCTTCAGGCAAAGGAAATCCTTCAGGTATTTTCATGTATATTTCTGTGTCTAAGTCCCCATATAAATAAGCGGTCACAACATCCATGAGTCTCATATCAAGATTTTCAGAGACCGCTAAGCTAATCAGATATCTGAAAGTTATACTATCCATAACAGGGGAGTATGTTTCCTCAAAATCAATCCCAGGTTTCTGTGAGAAACCTTGTGCCACAAGTCGTGCCTTATATCGAGTGATTTCATTCTTCTCGTTTCTTTTTCTTATAAAAATCCATCGATAACCTACCGGGTTAAAACCTTTTGGGGTTTGTTCTATAGGTCCAAATACACCACGTTTATTTAGAGACTCGAGTTCTGCCTTGATGGCAATTTCCCATTTTGGCCAATCTACTCTTTGTCGACATTCATTTAGAGTACGTGGTTCAGTATCATTATCACTTCCCTTTGAAATTTGTGTAGCTACTGCATATGAAAAAACATCATCAATGACAGTTTCTTTTCGATCCCACATTTCTCCCGAATATGTATAAAACATAGAGATCTCGTTATTATTATAAGGTACCTTTGCCTCTTCAGGGGCTTGTATAGTCACTTCAGTGACTTGTGTGTTTTCAGAAACAATAACCTCTTCAGGGGTTTCAGAGAAAGTGGATCTTTTATTCATAACCTCTTCGGGAGGGTGATTAGGGCATGATTTTTCATTTGATCTCCGCTTCCGGGGAGCAGAGTCTTTGGAACCTACTGGTCTTCCACGCTTCTGGCGTGCAACAGATTCATTTGCTGCTGATGTCAATGTTTGTCCCACTGGTACATCAATTCTTGCAGGCACATTTGCAGCGGGTACATGAGACTTGGTTACTTTTGCAGCATCATTGAATGCATCGGGTAATTTATTTGCAATTTCCTGAAGATGCAATATCCTTTTCACTTCATGCTCACATTGAGTAGTACGAGGGTCTAGATGAGACAAAGTGGAAGTGTTCCATGTTAATTCTCGTCGTTCTTCAGGAACGGATTGTACTTCTGGTACGTTCTTTCCTCCCCCTAACGGCGGGAAGAGTGTCTCATCAAAATGACAATCTGCAAATCTAGCGGTAAATGTATCACCTGTCAGTGGCTCAATATAACGAATAATTGATGGTGAATCATAACCAACATATATTCCCAAACGACGTTGGGGACCCATTTTGGTACGCTGGGGTGGGGGGATGGGTACATGCACTGCACAACCAAATTTACGCAAGTGGGATATATTTGGTTGACATCCAGACACAAGTTGAAAAGGTGAAAAAGGGTGATAAGCCGTGGGTCTAAGCTTAATTAACTTAGCAGCGTGTAAAATGGCATGTCCCCAGGCAAAGACTGGGAGTTTAGACTGCATAAGTAAAGGTCGCGCAACAAGTTGCAAACGTTTAATCAAAGACTCAGCTAAACCATTTTGAGTGTGGACATGCGGGACTGGGTGCTCAACATCAATACCTTGTGATAAACAATAGTCATCAAAAACTTGAGAAGTAAATTCTCCCGCATTATCTAAACGGATGGATTTAATGTGTTGATCAGGAAAATGTGTTCTAAGTTTTATGATTTGAGCAAGAAATTTTGCAAAGGCCAAATTACGAGTAGATAACAAACAAACATGTGACCAACGAGTGGACGCATCAATAAAAACCATAAAATATTTAAAAGGTCCACTAAAAGGGTGGATGGGTCCACAAATATCCCCTTGAATTCTTTGTAAAAAGGATGGTGACTCAGAGGCAATTTTGAGAAAAGATGGTTTAGTAATTAGTTTACCTTGAGAACAAGGGGTGCAAAAATGATCATTGGGTAAGGTAAGTTGTTTGTTTGTTAACGAGTGCCCGTATGAGTTGTTTATGATTCGACGCAACATGTTTGATCCAGGGTGACCCAATCGATCATGCCATAATATTAAATTATAAGGATCATTGAGCTTCCGGCTCATAACAGTATGTGATTCTACAACATTAATTGTTGTATGGTACAACCCCATGGATAATGCAGGCAATTTCTCTAGTGTGAGCTTCTGGCTTCCAACACTAGATGTAATGCAAAGAAACTCTTTATTATCTTCATTACATGTTTCAATATGATACCCGTTCACTCTTATGTCCTTAAAGCTCAATAAATTTCTTCTGGAATTTCTTGAGTATATAGCATTATTTATGAATAAGTGGGTACCATTAGGTAACACCACGTGGGCTCTTCCGGAGCCTTCAATGATCTTAGCAGGACCAGCTATAGTGGAAACATTCGCTGTATTGTATACCAAGTTTGAGAAAAACTTCTGGTTTTTCAAAATGGTGTGGGTTGTCCCACTGTCTACCAGACAAGTATCATCGCTTGTGCTTACTTTCGGATCCATACCTTTAACATAATTAAACATAAATTGAAATTCAATCCACCAATCATATAAGCATAAAAAAATAATGATAAAAAACCATTCCATTAACTACTAAAATCTCGAAATAAAGATATAAGATTGTCTAAGCTCTAAGGATAAACTACTAATGTTTTAATAGGAAAGATGAAGAAGATAAATAAATAAAAAAAAAATAATAAATCATAATCATTTAGGTCTTCAGGACCGTCTGAGGTGGGTCTCCAAGCATGTTATCAAATATCTCATCATCAATAGTATTTCCATCCTCATCTTCGAAAAAATCATTGAAATTGAGATCAGTATCGTCAAGTTTCCAACGGTCTTCAGGACCTTCCACAATGTTTGTATCCACTTTCTTTTTCGAGGCCTGATATTTTTCAACCACTTTCTTGGACGAACGACAGGTACGTGTCCAATGCCCACTGCGGCCACATCTATGGCAAATATCATTTGGATTTTGTGGATTTGACTTTTGATTCCCTTTATTGCCGTGATTATTCCACTTCTGGTGGTTCTTAAATTTCGTATTTTGTCTAGGGCCATGATTATTGTAGCCACCTCTTCTGGAGTTGCCACGGCCCCGCCGCATATTTCCTTGGCCTCTTTCATTATTCTGAACAGAGTTAGCATTCACTTCAGGGAGTGCTACAGATCCAGTGGGTCTAGATGTATGATTCTTCATCAGTAAGTCATTGTTCTGTTCAGCAACTAGGAGACATGAGATTAGTTCTGAGTACCTTTTAAACCCTCGCTCTCGATATTGCTGCTGCAGGAGCATATTCGAGGCGTGAAAAGTTGAGAATGTTTTCTCTAACATATCTGCATCCTCTACCTTTTCTCCACATAGCTTTAGTTTGGAGGTAATCTTGAACATAGCAGAATTATATTCAGACACAGTCTTGAAATCTTGAAATCTCAAGTTGAGCCATTCATGGCGTGCACCTCGAAGTATGACCGATTTCTGGTGGTCATAACGCTCCTTCAGGGAGTTCCATAAATCAAGAGGATCTTTCACTGTAAGGTACTCACTTTTCAAATCATTGTGTATGTGATGCCTAAGGAATATTAGGGCCTTAGCTTTGTCCTGCCGGGACATAGTATTTTCAAGTGTTATTGCATCACCAAGATTTCGAGCTTGAAGGTGGAGTTCAGCGTCTTGAGACCAATTCAGATAATTCACCCCAGAAATTTCAAGTGCTTCAAATTCGAGTTTAGAAATATTTGACATTTTTAAACTGTACAATAAATAAATTATAATCAGAAATATGTAATGCATAATAAAGAAAAATTAATAATTCAATATTGATTGGAACTTCAGGTCCGTGCTATTTATTTGTTGGAACTTCAGATTAATACATAAAATAATTGAACTTCGGGTCAATTTTATTGAGTATAAGGACTTTATTTACCCTATTGTGTCAAAACTTCAGGTTTGATCAGATTAAAAAAAAATATAGTTGGAACTTCAGGTCCAAATTATAAGTTATTTGGGGACATTTAATGTCCCTAACTCTATGATAGAAATAATCAAAACTTCGAGTTTTGATTGAGGGTATATATTATTTGGAACTTCAGGTCCAAATTATAAGTTATTTGGGGACATTTAATGTCCCTAACTCTATGATAGAAATAATCAAAACTTCGAGTTTTGATTGAGGGTATATATAATTTGGAACTTCAGGTCCAAATTATAAATAGTGATTCAAGTCCCAAATTTAGAGGTAATTGAGAACTTCGGGCCCAATTACTGGAAACTTCAAGTCCCGAAAAATCAAAACTTCAGGTTTGATTATCATGTCAAAAAAAAAAGAAAAAAAAATGTCCAAAGGTTAAATCCAACACTGTAGCAATACTGTAGCAATACTGTAGAAACACTGTAGCACACTGTAGCAACATTGTAGAAACACTGTAGCAACAATGTACTAATACTGTAGCATACTGTAGCAATACTGTAGCAACACTGTAGCAAGATAAAAGACTCGTGCACGCACACAGTTAAGAGGCAAACCAGATTTTTTTTTTAAAACGCAGTAGCAGATTTGATTTTTTTTTTTTTTTTGTTACATAGATCTTAAAGAATTCAACAGTCCAACAAGTATATATATATATATATATATATATATATATATATATATATATATATATATATATATATATATATATTGTTACCTCAAAAATCTCAGATCGGAAGAAGGGCAAACCCGAAAATCTGGACTGTGAAAAAAAACTCCACACCGGAGAAAGCTCCACACCGAAAAAGTTCCACACCGGAGAAAGCTCCACACCGGAAAAGTACCACACCGGAAAAAGGGTCCACACCGGACCAGCACACTACCTCCGATCTCAATATAAAACCGAGAGAGAGATGGATTTCAGCCGTAAAAGAAAAGAGAGGGTGGGGGAGGCGGCTGTTGAGAAAGAGTGTGGGAAAGTATGTGTCGATCGTGCTGATAACGTGTTAAGAAAAATAGGGCACAGAGAGAATTTTAGAGAGAGAAAGAGTTCTCATTAATTGGGTGTCTAACAAATGGGGGGGGTCACCCCTTATTTATAGTACAAGTTAGTAGAGTCCTAATAGGAGTGGACATCCACTTAAATAGGATAAATACAATATTTATAACAATATATATATATATATATATAGAGAGAGAGAGAGAGAGATAGAAGATGACGTGTTGAATAACAAAAGTTTGGTAACTAAGCCTTGAAATTTTCCTACAGGATGAGATTTAGTGAAGATATCGATAATCTGATCAACGAAGAGCAGAAGAATAGTGCCAAGTAGAATATGTTGACGAATAAAATGACAATCAATATCAATATGTTTGGTTCGTTCATGCAAGACATCATTGTGAGCAATATGAACAACATTTTAATTATCACTGCAGAGGACAGTGGGAGTAGAGAAAAGTACTCCCATATCTTCAAGTAACCAATTTAGCCAAATAAGTTCCTATCTAGTATCAGCAAAAGCACGATATTCATCTTTTATACTTGATTGAGAAGTGACAGAATGCTTCTTTCTTCTCCATGAAATAAGAGAGTAACCTAAGAGTGAAAAATAATCAGTAGTAGAGTGAAGGTCAATAGGATCTCCACCCCAATCAGCATCTAAATATGCACATAAAACCAAGGAAGAGTGAGTTGAAAAATGAAGACCATGAAACATAATGATTTTGATGTAGCAAAGAATATGCATAACTCATAACGAGTGGATAGAGGTATAACTAAGAATTGAATAATAATTTAAATTGTGTAGGCAATGTCTTGGTGAGTAACTCTGAGGTAAACAAAACTGCCCACCGATTAGAGATACAGAGTAACATCACTGAGGAGAGTGCCATTGAGAACAACGACTCTAACAGTGGGATTAAGAGGATTGGGAGTATATTGTAAGAGTATTTAGCTTGAGAAAGATAAAATCCATTGGTGTCAGAAAAAAAAATTCAAATCTAGAAAATGGTTGAATTGACCAAGATCATTTATATGAAAATAGTGACTAAGAGAGGCTTTAAGATCAGTGATACCCTCAAGATCATCCCCGATAAGGATCACGTCATCCACATATAAGAGAAGAATAGTAGTACAAAAAAAAATTGTGTATAAAGAGTACGAAGTCATAATAACTTGCAGTGAATCTATGTTTTTGTATTATGGATCTAAACTTGGCAAACAAGCTCGAGAGGCTTTCTTAAGGCCATAACTAACCCGACGAATCTTGAAAAATTAAGAGGATGAATGATAATAACCCAAAGGCGATTTGATATAAACTTCCTCAGAAAAATCTATGTTGGGGAAGGAATTTTTCACATTCATTTGAAATAAATTCCACTTGCGAGCTGCAGAAATAATAATAATAAGACAACAGAGTGCGGTCAGACAAGCAACAAGGGCAATAGTTTCTTCATAATCAATGCCACACTCTTGAGTGTATCCACTTGCAACCAGACGAGCTTTGTAACATTCCATTGAGCCGTCTGAACGAGTTTTGGTTTATTAACCCATTTTCATCCACTAGTACTCTTTCTAGGAGGAAGATCAATGAGAACCTGTAAGGACATTATTCGTCACAATTTAGTATGTCATATACCGATGCAAGTTACTACAAGTCGTCGAATGATTGAGAAGCTTACATCTACAAAGACGAATCCAAATTTCAAGAAGATTGAAACATTTAAGCCCAACAAGGATAAATTTGGTAAAATGTGTTTAAGTTTCATTTACATTTCACATTAAAAGAGTTGAGATATTTTTTATAAAAGTTAAAATGATTTTTGGAATTTTTAATAAATGATTTTTATTTTTCAAAAATATTTTATCAAAAAAGTTTTGGATAAATATCTCTTGATCCCGTGAACAGTTTTAAGGTTTGAGGATTCCAAGTTATTTAAAACTTTAAAAGTTATTTTTAAGGGTATCAGTGATTATCATTCAAACGAAGTCACATCTCGTTCGAACGAGATGGAGTTTCGCTCGAACGACGTTGCATGTCGTTAGAATGAGAAAAACTTTATGCTGGAACATCACCGCCTCGATTTTTATTATAAATAAGGGTGTCAGGCTACTGAAATTCGTGTGGAGAAAAACTGTTTTTAACAGAATAGGTTTTTCTATTATTCTCCAACCATATTTGAGGGTTCATAACTTTTGTTTTACAATTCACAATCCCAATAGCTTTTATGCGAGTTGTTTTATGGAACCCAAAGCATAATTTGCTATTGTTCATTCTTTGTGGGGAGATCTCTACAACCAAAAACTGCATGCTATTGTGGAGTGAGTCTCTACGAATTTTATGACTACATGTCATTGAGGATCTTTTACGTGTTGATTCTTTGCTGAAGACTGTGTGTCCCTTGTGGCATAGCTGCGTATGAACCATTGCTTATTTCTAGTTAATGCTTTGAAGGTTTGATGAAGACACCGTGCGTTACACTTGTGGGCGATTATCATGTTGTATGTAAGCCAATGGTCTTGTAAACTTGTCAAAGTTCTAAAAATAAAAAGGTTTTTCCCTGAGGGGATTTTAAAATCCCCTCGGGGAAAAACTTAAATTATAAGTTAAAAAATTTCATTAGAGTTCTTATATGCAATCTAATTAGAGTTCTTATATACAGATTTGTTCTCAATCTAATTTTATTGATTCTTTTTTTAGTGGAGATGGATATATGGGTTGATGCCAAGGTTTTTTAATTCTTACTCACGATTTTTTATTTCCTATTTTCAGCTCAAATTCTGAAACAGAATTTGTGTAGCGGAGAGATGGATATATTCAGGTACATTTGAGATTCATAGATGAATTCGCAAAATAAAGTTCGTGATGGTCAAAAGAAACCCAAACAAACAGAGACCCATCTCTTCAAAAGTGATGTGTAAGTGCAGTTTTGTGACTTTGAAGGCCTCTCAAGAAGAGTTTTTCACAAACCCAACTAGATTATGTTGTTAATAAATGGATTATGTTGCTTAAGCTATTGTTGGGTGGGGGATCTGAGACCGGCGGAGTGAGATGGATATACGGGTGGCGGAGGGAGAGGAGATGAGGCCGGCGGAGGGAGATGGGGAAGAGACCGGTGCTGACGGAGGAGGGAGATGGGGGTGCGCCGCTAGGTAGGTGGGATGAGGCCGGTGGAGGGAGGAAAGGGGATGAGGGTTTCATGAGATGTGAGAGTTTTTGTGAATGGGAGGAGGAGAGAACGGCTGGTGAGATCTTTAGCTTAAGATAGGGTTTTTTGATGTTTTTTTTTGAAGTCTTAGCTTAAGCTGGGTTGAGCTTTTTAATGAAGGCCTTTAATTTTTTTAATGGGTCTTAATGTGGTAATAACGGTTTTTTAATTGAATTCACAATGAGGTTTATTGAGGTCACTATCGTGTTTTTAACAGGTCCAAATCAGGTAAATTTTATGGCCAAAATTAAAATGGAACAAGACACGACACGACACGATAAAGGGTCCAATAAACCAGACTTGAACATGATAAGCCATGTCAATTTCGTGCTAATTTTGTTTCGTGTCGTTTCGTTTCCAAAATTGTCACCCCTATTTATAGGTCTTTAATTTGGGTTTATAGAATGCTTTAAAATTTTTGTTAGAGAACATGTGTTGGAAAGCGAAATAAATTCATTTGATTAGTCTCTATTTCGATGTTTTTTTAATTAAATAGTTGAAGACTATTATATATTGATCTCTTTAATGTTCAGAGGGTACTTTTACAGAATATAGTAAAAAACAACTTTAATGAATGGTTCTTGCTTTCGTAGATGAGCACATTGATTCAAACAAATATATTTCTTAACAAATATTGCAAAAAAAGTGTGACTTTAAGAAAAAGGAAAATAATATTAAGAATTACCAACCCCCCTAGCTCAAGAAAAAAATGAAATTATTTTCAGTGATTTTAAATTAAATTTTATGAAAAGTTTTACATTTTCAAATTTGGCTTTTCATTTATATCTACATCATAAATTTTATTTTTCTTATTTTTAATAATAATCATAAACGTGCCTTTTTAATAAAATAAAATTAAGCTGACACCAATAATCTTAATTGAGTTTATTTTTAAATGAATGTATTTATCATGAAAACCAATGAAGAATCATGTAAAATTGTTTATATCCTTGAATCTCTTTAATGTCTAAAAAATTTCAAAGCATTAAATTTAGCACTAACAGGGTAATGTAGGCCTAGACACATGCATATGTAGCGGGGCGATTTTATATGCGAGTAAGATTTGCTTAACATCAACAATTAATTTTTCAAGACATGAACTATATTAATAAGTATGTGTCATATACACTACTTTAGTTATTTCAAAATCTTATTTTTCATTTCATAAATAATTTAAAGATTAAATGAATGTCATTGGTGTGATTTTTTATGAATTTACAAAAGTGTTGATCCGAAAAATTTATCGTATAAACTAATCACAAACATCTTTTTTTGGCATCATGAACTCTAAAGAAAAATGTCAAAAATATAGACAAGGGATTTGTAATCATAAAAAAATAAGGTGGCCTAAACAATAATAGTTCAATAAAATCTAAATTTTATTAGTGTTAATTATTAAAGCATGGCTAAACATAAGAAATTCTGCCCAAATTTTCTAAATTATTTACACTTATTTGTGTTGTCAAAAGCCTTTTGACTTAAATTATTCACGATTGAATACGTTGGATACTTTTCTCCGTGCCTTCAGGCACTATTTTCAATACCCCAATTTTATGTGACAATATGAAAAATGAATTTTTGTTTGGAATGAACGACTTAAGTGCTAATGCGTAGTTCTTAAATGTTTACATTTTTGTGTTGTCAAAAAAAACTTTATGACTTAAATTTGTATTTAATGGCTAAGATATTTATGCGAGCTCCAAGATGGATTATTACTATAGTTGTTGTGGACTATTTTGTATTTCTTAACAGGGTGTATAATATTATAAACAAATGAAAATGTGTCCAAATTTTCTAAATTCTTACATTTGTGTTGTAAAAAAATTGACTTAAATTGTTTACACATTCAATACTTTGAAAAAATTTCTTCGTGCCTTCAGGCACGAGTATACTTTCAGGCAAATCTATTTCACCATACATGTATTATATATTCTTGATGCTCTATTTCTAAAAATATTTATTCAAAGTCTTTTTCTTTTCAGACGTGTGCTGATAAGCACCCAAAAGTGTATAAATTATGCCCCGAATATGTGCATTTTAGTCCCTCGTTTTAATTAAAAATGGCCTTATATTCGTATTTATTTATTTCTCAGGTCAAATCGCAGTTGTCGTAAAAACAACGCTAAATCCTGTCAATTGCGACACAGAAGCGGTAAAAAACGTGCAACGAAGAAATCAAAGAGACCGGGAAGTCAGAGTCCTCATTGAGCTTGCCCGAAGTGTTTCGATGTCCCGAACCAGTCCCGCAACCCTAATCCGAGCCCAGTCCATACCCCAAGCCCGGTGTGTGTTGAGTTTGTACCTTTATTATTTTTCTAGATTTTATTTTTAGTCATTTTATTTTTAGGATTTATTTAGAAATTTCTAGGATTTATTTTCTATTTTTCTATTTCTATTTTGATTTTGATTTTTATTAGTTTTTAATTTTTAATCTTTATTTTATTTCATTTTTATTAGGAATCAATTTTAGAAGTTTAATTTTTTTATTTTTATTAGATTTCATTTTATATATATATATTTTATTTTAGTTTTATTTTATTAGGATTATATTTTTTAGGTTTAATAGAGTTTTATTTTATTTTAGTTGAGATGTTAGTTTTTTTAGTTTTATTAGATTTTTTTAGGTCTTTAGTTTTTATTTTAATTTTTTTAGTTTTTATTTTATTTTATTTCTTTTGTTTTATTTTATAGATTAGAATTTTGATTTTTAGTTTTATAGATTTTATATTTTTAGGATTTTAATTATTTTAATTTTCATTATTTTTTTTAGTTACAAACACTCACTACACACTCATCTCTCCCCCACACTAGCCATCCTACACCCATTTACACACTTAAATAACACTCACCCTCACCACACACCCCTATACCCTCACCTAGGGGTGTTCACAAGTCGGTCGGTTCGGTTTTGACCGCATTTTTTGGGCCGAACTGACCATGTCAGTTTTTGGAGGAGGAGAGCCGAACCGAACCGAAAATGCTGAAAAATCAAACCGACCCGAACCGAATCGGGTCGGTTTTTGACAGGGCTGATTCGGTTTGCCCGTCGGTTTTTGACAGGGCCGGTTCGGTTTTTTCCTTTATTTTAATAAAAAATAGATTTTTTTAATACCTAATATAAATATAAAATTAAAAAATACAATATAATATGTCAAAACTAATATAAATATAATATAAAATTAAAAGGTATAAAAATTAAATCGGTTCGGTTCGGTTCAAAATCAATTTTTTTATGCCAAAACCGAAAACCGAACCGACCCTGTCGATTTTATACCTGATTAAACCGAACCAAACCGACCCTAAAAAAACCCGGCCCGAAAATTTTCGATTGGCTCGATTTTGACGGTTTGTCGGTTTGGTCGGTTTTTTTGCACACCCCTACCCTCACCCACCAAATCACTCCCTCTCATCTTCTTCCCTCAACATCCACACACTCCTCTCCTCCATTACCAACCACCACTAACCCCATTACCCTCTCTCTTCCCACTGCACAAACCTCCGGCCAACCCCACCAAAATCGGCGCCGGAAAACGCGCCAGCTCCGGCGTCGACTCCTGCCGATACTCCCTTAACAGTCGTCAGAACTCATCATCGACACCCCTCTCTAGCCCACTGCCGATCGGAAACCAACCCGGGTCTGCCCGTGTCATACCCGAAACCATCATGTCCGAAACCCACAGACCCGCGGCCAGCACCATGAAACCCGCGAACTGCCCGGAACCCCCATGCCCGCGATTGAGACCCACCACGCCACCCACCTGCCATAGGTCCGATCCGAACCCTTCTACCCGACCTTCAAACCGAAATCCGGCCAGAAATACTAAACCCGAGACCAACCCGTGCTCCAAACCTCAACCCGATACGGGTATACCCAAATCCAAACTTAATAACCTCCTGCCATATTCGAATCTTCAACCAAAATCCCTACAAAATTGGAACTTCCAAATCAAATCCCAAGCCATTCAAATCTCTTAAAACTCTCATCCAACAATCCAAAGCATCGTGGGTAAATCAAAAGAAAGGGGTAAAGCTATAAAAGGAGAAGACTCTTAACAGCAGGGTCATAAAAAATTTCCAAAAAATTACAATAAAATTAGTTTAGCTTAGAATAAATTTTTAGGTTTGTTTTTATTATTTTTGGTGCAATCAAGTACTGGATTTGTGAGACGATTGAGATGCGTGTTTATGCACAGTTGACACAAGAAAAAATTGCGTATCGTATTCTTTCCCTCTTGTTTCAATTTTTATTTATGCTATTGTGATAGTTGTTTATTCTAACATGAGAATGTTTGGTTAAACACCCCGTTCAAGGGGTGAGAGGGGTGAGATGCACTGCGTATGATGTTATTTTAATTCATTGGTTTCATTAATTTTATATTTCTGGGTAAATTAATTTTAAATGTCATCAATTAATTTATGTAACGAGAGTTAGTAAATTAATTGAACGAATTGATGTTTGAATTTAGGAATCGAACTAGATATAGGTTTTTTCGATATTTGAATATTAATTCGGTGTTGAAATTTCAGGATTGTTATTGTTTTTGTTAAATTGATCCTAGCGGGTAATTTTCTGAAAATAGTGTAGTCCTAATTTTTCATCGTGTGACATTCTGACAAAGGTTTTATTAAATTTATAATTTTAACGAGAGTTAGATTATCGATTTAATATTATCTTGAAATATTTTAAATTAATAAATTGAGCAATTAAAATAATTAAAAATGCGGTGTAATCTCATCTCTTGACCTTCTCACATTATTTGACACTCGGTTGCACATTTTTCTCATTATTTATTAAATTTTATAATTTTTAGCATTTGTTAGTTAATTTTTCCCTTGAAATTGTTTTTAAAAATTAAAAAAAAATAAAAAAATATTTTCATAAAAAAAAATTGGAATTGCACGTTTTCACATTAATTATTTCACCTTGAAAGTTGGATTCATACCCGTACTTACCGCAATACGAGTTATTTTTAGACAAGTTTTGTAGGTACTCAACGGAATTTTGAGAGTGGTTTTTGCACAACAACGATATATACCCGAAAATCTTCTTATCATGTGCAACTATTAAGTCAACTACTCCAAATGTTTTGCCAAATGTTAATCATGGTGTGAGCCCCGATTCCATCTTTTTCCAAAATCGAGACAATCAAATATTAAATCAATGACCGAGTTTAAATTGATTTTTTTTCGAAATTTTCAATTGTTTATTGTGGTACATGATATTTTTAGAGTTAAATAGTTGATTATTATTATTATTATTATTATTATTATTATTATTATTATTATTATTATTATTATTATTATTATTATTATTATTGTCGTGGTATTTTGGATTGTTTAAATAGGGTGAATAATTATATAAACAAAGGAAACTGTGCCCAATTTTTATAATGAAGGTTATTATTGTTGGACTATTTATTATTTTTTAAACATGGTGGATAGTATTTTACCATTTTTTTTAAAAGTACACTTTGTTTTGTCGGAGAATGAAATTTTTACCGTTTTATAGTTACATACTTTGGAAATTTTTGTAGTTTTGCGATTACGTACTTTAGAAAATTTTCTTCGTGCCTTCTAGCACGGGCATACGCTATATATATATATATATATATATATATATATATATATATATATATATATATATATATTATATAAAGAGTAGGATTAGTGATAAATGTAAAATAAACAAGCTACAAATTGAATAACAAAACAAAAATATACAAAATTGCATTTGTAGGGCTAATAAAACATAATGGATATTACAATATATGAATGACATATTAATAAATGAAAAAGAACTAAATATATGAGTACAAGATGCTAACTACATGAATGAGACACAAATATCCGAATCTGAACTAAAGGGAATGTACAAAAAAAATGACTTGAATCCCAAAATGACTTAAGGATTCCTGCATAGCTAAACAACGTATCACATTCCATATAGTTCTGAAATGACAGAAAAGCTCGATTAATAGCCTGCATTTCACCCGAAGGGATCCGTATATTGGGAACGTGATTATTTTTTTAAGAAAATTGATACTCATTGAGGTGTCCCACAAATCTAATTGTACTTTCGTGTGAGTACGTGTGAAGTTTTTCTTAGAGTTTAATCATTTAACTTCATTCAAGATTACCATTTCATAACAAGAGAGTAAATCCCGAAGGAGTTCAATGGGTTAACCACCACCACCACCACCACCCAAAAAAAAGAAATGAAAAAAACTCCAAGGGTACTCATACGAAAATAAAATTCGGTCTGTGAGTACCTTTTATCAATATAAATTTTCTCACAAAAATAATCACATTCCCAATTTGGGGAACCCGTCGGGTGAAAGGCAGACCATCAAGTGGGCTTACAGGCTTAGCCCAAATTTACAAATATTACAAAACGTATTGAACATAATTTATAAGGAAAGAGTTACTTGATAAACAAGTTTTCAAAACATTTATATCATATCAACCAAACTCGAACCATTATCTTAACAAGTTTATTTGTCTTAGTTCATTGATGTTAGCAATATAATGTGTTCACGCGTGTGAGGAGAAAAGAAAATTGGTAAGAAAGGACTTGCATCCTAAAATGACTTTGGGATCCCTACTTAGCTAAATGGGCATCAAAGTGACTATACTACGACCCAAAATTAATAATAAATGTCATATTGGTAATTTTATTAATGTATTCAATGATTCAAACAGTGAAATCAAAATTTTTCTATAATAAAAAAGCACTGTTCTAAAAAATCCTCCTAGGCTTGAGGCTTGGGAGAAACCCCCCGTCTTAAGATTTTGACGCCTTATGATTGGTAAAACCCTTAAGGCGTACTTTTTATCTAAAAACAACAATGCTTTAGTGAAACGATATCGCTTTTTAAAGATTTTTTTCAAACCGGACCATTATCTCATCCAAAATAATCAAATATTATTTTTATTTGCAAATATTCAGACATATTTTTATGATATGTACAATTTTAGTATTTTAATAGCCTTGTTATGGTTAAAAAATATTAAAATATATTAAAAAGACCTAAACGCCTTTTCACGCCTTTTTACGCCAAGGCCCGCCTAGGCTTCTAAGGCTTAAGGCTTGGCCTCCACGACGCGATCACACCCCGCGTTTTTTAGAACCTTGTAAAAAAGTATTGTCTATAGGGGATTAATATTGTTGGTGCATCAAGAATGATTTTAATTGACTTTTTAAGAACCCGTTGATTGAAACACATTCTCTTAGAAGTTTTTATTACCTCGGCCAAATTTTAGCTACAAATAAACCTCTTTTATCCATGCTTATAAGCCCAACTAATTGCTTCAATTGAGTGGAATGGAAACATAAATCTAAACATAAATTATAAGTTAAAAAAATTCTTGAATGGAAATATAAATCTAAACATCTTTCAAATTTCAAACCAATTATGTGAAATTAAAAAAAATGATGGATGAGTTAACAAGTTACCAGCAAGTTGGAGCCGGAGAGAGGAAAAATGGAGATGGAGTCGGAGAGGTCAACCAGAAGCAAGTCTGAAGCTTGCACGCTTTTAAATTATAACTATTAACAAAAAAAATGACTCATTACAAACATATAACTGAATATTATATTGAAATCAGAATGAAATGTCTTACAATGAAATCAAAAATAAAAAACATCTTTTAATGTTTATTTATAAAAGAAATCAGAAATCAATGGAAAGAAATAAGTGAAAAGAAACTTACAATGGCCGGAGGGAGAGCAGAGGCAGAGTGAACCGAGGTAGCCGAGGTTCGGAGTGAACGGTCTATATGCCCTACCTAATCAAAAGGATTGATAATCAAAATAGTCAAACTTTTCTATATCTCAACTAAAAGAAGATCATTTCAAATTTCATATGCTAACTCCTATAATTCAACATTTCCTTTGATCTCGGGGTTCAATATATCAACGAAAAAGTGGACGTACACAAAATTCCATACGTTAATTTATATGATCGGAGACTCAGTGAAACCTATATGGAGGATTATGTTTCTAAACTAAAACACATAACACCAATATGTTTTATCTCATAGTTAAATTCATTTTATCTCCGTGCCATCACAATTTATCTAAATAACATTTCACCCAAACAATTTAATCCATAAAATTAATTTCTACACTGGACGTGCCTGGTTGAAGATATTTTGTTTTTAGGTTTATTTTTCTTTTGCTGAATTTTTATCATGTAAAATGAGGCGCACCCACTGGTTGCCGGAGTTTGATACGCTAGGCTGATATTAGTTATGTTTATTTTGGTTTAAATTGATCATTTGACTTCAAGATAATAATATCATCCCTTGTAATATCATGAATTAGATTTCTTGTTGATTTATTTTTTTCCTAAACGGAAATTATTATCTCGATGTACAAATTGCAGTACAAATTGTAGCTTCCAGCCATTTGATTGTTTTTCCTCAAACAAGAATAATTTACAGTAGCTATCCAATAGGAATCACAATAATGTTTATCAATCAAAGTTAAGATAGCCTCTTTAAAGCCATCATCGAATTTGTAAACATATTCATGTCCATAACCAACTCTTCCAGAAGGCCCAAATATGTAAAGTGAAGAAATAAACAAGGAGATGACCTAAATTAATCATTCTCATCAAAACTAAATCAGCATAAACACTAATTTTTACTATAAAACTAATATAATAAAATATAATATATTTACAGATAAACAAATGAGGTATATAGTAACGATTGTCCAACGAATGATGTATCTGAAAAGAAGTGAACAATCGAAAACCCTAATCTCTATTTATCTCTCTAAAAAGAAGGAAATCGATTTGTGATAAATGTTTTAGAGAAGTGTTGATACAAAAATTAGTAAGTTGATGTGGACCAATTATATGAAGACACGTGTCATCTTATGTGGCAAAATATATATTCACCAAACAACTCAACCGGACGAGCAACTCAACGTAACGATCTACTAAGCGTACCGACAACTCAACGTGCAGAGTATCTAGTCAAGAAGATCAAGCGAGAATTACAGATTCAATGAACATTGGATTCAATGAACATTCTTATTATGTACAGATGTATATGTCTATTAAATAACGGAGTATTGTTTATTCATATTGACAGCCCAAAGGCTATAAATACATTGTAGCCCCTCCGTAACGGGGCAATCGATCACTTGCGATCGTAATTGAGATCAAGGCAAAACACCCAGCAATACAACACAGTGGACGTAGACCATTTTCATTAAGGCTGAACCACTTTAAAAATCCTTTGTCTTATTTATTAATTCATATTTATCTGTGATTAATTAATTAGATCAAGTCTAGTTTTTTACATCAACAGATTGACACCGTTTGTGGGAAACGACTATACTTAGCGTTTTTCACTAAAAATTCATTATACATGGATGAGCTCCCAGAATCTAGCAATAGGAACAATGACGGAGTTCCTCCCAACCCGTTTGTTCCTCCAACTGTCAATGAACTCATTGGAATAGTGTCCAGCTTAGCCAGGGGACAAACAACTATGCAGGATACCATGCGACAACTCATTCAAACTGTTCAAAATGCAACGCCTGCTCAGTCAGGCCAACGAAGCATTCATAGAAACACTCACCTGCCGTCTTCGAGATCCAGATGTACTCTGTTCCCTCATGCTTCCTTATCCCGGTATACTGAATCGCATCATACTGAGAGGTCCATCGATCCCTCCTATTATCCTGGTCGGACATCGCCCATAAGAGTCATGAACTCTCAAGAAAATGTCACTCTAACTCTAGAACGAACAAGCGCCCTGGAAAGGTTAAGTAGATTCTCCCCCTTTGATCGTTTGGGCCCCAGGAGGAATAGAAATCCTCCTCGGATTGCGTCAAAAAACTCTCAATGACCAAATGATCTAAGGGAAGGTTCTGCCCAATCACGCCCTGCAACTTGTACAGAAATATCCCAAGAGGAGAATTCAGCGCGATCTGTTGCTCGGGTGAATAGATCAGAGGCTGAAAATGACGCATGGGAGGGATCCATTTAGAGGTTGGAAGATAGGTTAGGGGAAATGGCTAAGGCCATAAATCCTCTCCAAAGAACCTTTGTCAAAGGACTACCTTTCGTACAAGCAATTACGGACTTTCCCATACCTTCAAAGTTAAGGCTCCTGTAGTTATGCCGAAGTACGATGGAAAGACTGATCATGTTCTCCACATAGAGTAGTGCCAAGCTGCTGCCGATATCTATGCAGTTCCTGATGAGATGAGGTACAGGACATTCTCAGGAACTATCACTGGGTCAGCTCAAATATGGTACAATTACCTTACTCGGGGACAGATCGCTACTTTTCATCAATTAGCAGTGCTCTTTATAGAAAATTTCTATTTTGGTGAAAAGCCAGTCAGGAGGGTAGCACACATGTTGAGTGTGAGGCAGAAAATAGGAGAAAGCACCAAGGATTACATCACTCGTTTGAACAACGAGAAATTGGAGGCAATCGATTACGAAGAGAAGACAACCATTACAACTCTAATGAGTGGACTTTTACTGAACAAGATGTATTATACTTTGGCCAAGATCCCCCCAAATCCATGGCGAAATTAATGGCAAAAGCAGCCAAAATAATGAATGCCAAAGAAGCTATGGTTGCAAAGAAGAATGGTGAGACCAAAGCAGAGACTAAAGCTGAGGGCAGGTCGGAGAGGAAAGATCAAAAGCATAATGGAGGAGGAAGCAATCGAAAGGCAAGGAAACGATAGAGCACTTAAGGAAGTATGAGAATTATACTCCCTTAAAGGTGGATATAAATCATGTTCTGGAGGAGATCAAACACAACCAAGAGATAAACTGGCCGGAGAAATTAAGGACAGCCCCTAAAAGGAGGGATAAGTCCAAGTATTGCGAGTTCCACAAAGACCATGGCCACACGACCAAGTGGTGCATATCTCTCCAGAATGATATTGAGGCACTCATTCGATGAGGAAAATTAAGCAAGTTTTTTAATCACTAAAATGATGGGAAGACCAATGACAGAGTAAGGCAAAGGTCTAAATCTCCTCGCCGAACAAGAGATGACAAGAAATGGGACCATGAAGATGATCCGGAGGATGACCCCGACCTCCCCAAAAATCCAAGGAAACCAGTGCGTGAGGTATTTTCAATAGATTTTGGTTCATTTGAATGTAATATGATAACAGGAGGAGATGCAGGAGGTGGTGATCATACCGCTGAAAGAAAGGCTTACCTCAATGAGGCCCAAGCTTGTTCCTATATAGAGAGAATAAATCTGGCGGAAGAAGATCTCTCGAGGAAGGTTAACAAGGATAAACTAGTCATTGGTTTTTCCAAAAGTGATTTGGAAGGTGTTTTGTACCCTCACGACGACCCCTTGGTGATCAAGATGAGGATGAAGGATGTAATCATTTCAAGAGTATTGGTAGATAATGGTAGCTCAGCAGACATCATGTTCTACCCTTGCTTGGATAGTTTAAACTTGAAACTGGCCCAGTTGGAGCCATATCATAGGCCCAACCTCGATTTCTTTGGCGAAAAAGTCTTTCCACTTGGGATGATCAAGTTGGACATGTTTATTGGTACCTGTCCTGCCTGCAGAATAGAAAAGTATGATTTTTTGTAATGGATAAAAACATCTAATCAACTTATAATATAATCATGGGAAGAGTGGGACTAAAAAAATTTGAAGCAGTGCCATCTACGATACATCAATGCTTAAAATTCCCGACCAACTTTGGTGTGGAACTTGTGAAGGGTGATCAGAAAGTAGCTCAGGAGTGCTACTATTCATCTGTCGAACAAGAAGAGTTGGAAGATGCGAGGAAGAAAACCACCACTTACCAAGTGGATGAGTTTGAATACTCAGAGATTGAGACACTGGACCCCAAAGATGAATCAGAGCTCGTAAAGAGTCAGGTCATAGAAGCAACGGAGAATATTATTCTGAACGATGAACGACCAGAGACAACGACTCAAATTGGCGCCTCACTGGATCCGATGATAAAGCAAAAGTTAGTGGCATTTTTTAGGCATAGGAAGCAAGCTTTTGCGTGGAGTCATGAAGATATGCCGGTGATAGACCCAACCTTACTTTACCACGAACTCAATATTAATAAGGATATCAAACCGGTCAAGCAAAAAAAAGGGTCTTCAGCCTTGAGAAGAACCAAGCTATTCAGGGGGAAGTTGAGAAACTGCAAAAGGCCTCTTTTATTGAGGATGCCAAATATCCTGAGTGGTTAGCCAATGTGGTGATGGTTAAAAAGAAGAATAATAAATTAAGGATGTGTGTTGATTTCACAGATCTAAACAAAGCCTGCCCAAAAGATCACTTCCCACTACCCCGAATGGACCAGCTGGTAGATGCCACCTCAGGGCATAAATTTTTGAGCTTCATGGATGCTTATTCTGGCTACAACCAGATTAAGATGAAACCAGAAGATAGGGAGAATACTTCTTTCATTACCCCAATGGGAACATACTGCTACAATGTTATGCCTTTCGGTCTTAAAAATGCAGGTGCTAAGTACCAGCGGCTAATGAACAAAGTGTTCGTAGAGTAAATCGGCAGAAATATGGAGGTTTATGTCGATGACATGCTCACTAAGAGCAAGAAAGCTGCTGACCACATAGCTAATCTATGCGAAACATTTGACCAGCTGGAGAAATATCAAATGAAGCTAAACTCGACCAAGTGCGTATTTGGCGTACAAGAAGGCATGTTCCTCTAGTATATTGTGAATTAGCGGGGCATTGAAGTGAATCCTAACAAGATCAAAGCCTTGTTAGAATTACAATCCCCAACTACGAAGAAGAAAGTACAAAGCCTCACAGGGCGTGTTGCATCTCTCAACAGGTTTGTCTCACGGGAAACTAACAAATGTCTTCCATTCTTCAAGACACTCAAAAAAACTTTCGAGTGGAATGATGAGTGTGAGAAGGCGTTCCAAGAGTTGAAGAGATATTTGGGGACACCTCCTTTGCTCTCCAGACCAGTAGTGGGAGAGAAATTATACTTGTACCTGGATCTCTCAAAAAGTGCAGTCAGTTCAACGTTGATAAGAGAAGAGGATGGAGTGCAACGATTGATGTATTATACAAGCAAAGCATTTCGAGGAGCAGAGATCAGATTTCCAAGATTGGAGAAGCTGGCATTAGCACTGATCGAGGTAAGCAGGAGGATGAAACCATACTTCCAGGCCCATACTATAGTGATATACACCGATATGCCACTCAGACAGGCTTTACACAAACCTTAAAAATTCGAAAGATTAATGTATTGGGCAGTGGAACTAGGTGAGTATGATATTGTTTACTGTAACAACCCGTCCTTTTTGGAGATAATTAAATTCCATAATTAAATATAAATTGGAATTTGGAGAATTTCTCGAAATAATGATTTTTGGGATTTTCGAGGATTTAATAATTTTCGAAGGATGTTATAAATTATTTTGGGACTATATAGGTCGAAATAATTTAATTATATGTCGCCGTGGAGTATTGCGACAAAAGAGGTAAGATTTTGAGTAGAAAACCCGCATTTATTTATTTTGGGTTGGAATAGTGATTTGCGGTCAAATACCTCGGATGGGAATTTCGACTGCGCCATAATTCTCAGAATGTCCGAGATAGTCGGAAAAGAGTGTCCGATTGTCGAAAATAAGTTTCGGGTGACTTTAGAGGTAAAAGTAACTCGTAATTGGGTAAACGAGTCGTTTTTGGGTTTAAAGGGTTTAAAACCCTTTTCTCTTATATAAAGAGGGAGAGAGGGAAAGAAAAGAGAAAGAAAGAAAGAGAAGAGAGAGAAGAGAGAGAGGAAGGAGAAAGAGGAGGAGAAATGGGAGATCTCGGGCCAACTCCGCCGGATTCGACTTGAGGTCGTCGGATTTTATCCACGAGGCAAGTGTTTACTTGCTTTATTTATCTTTTTGCATAAATATCTCATACCGTAGTTTGGTATAAACAAACCCTAATGGTTTTGGGGTGGATTATCGTGGATAAAACGGATTTTTGGGAGTTAAAACAATTAAACCCCAATAATATTTCAATTTTGTGGAACTAGGGTTTTAATCCAAATTAATTGGTGATTCCGGGTTCTAGGATGTTTAGAACCCGTGTTATATGTGTAGTTGTAGTTGGCTGAGGTTGTAGGACGTTGGGTGAGGCGACAAAGCTTGGGAGAAGCTTTAATGGCGGAAATCGTCTCGGAGATGACGATGAATAGTAACTCGTCACCTTTGGGGGCATTTTTAGCCAGAAAAATAATTGATTTAGCTTTCAGACAAAACACGAAAGTTGTAGATCTTTTCAATACGGTCGCGTGGGTGCCAACCGCGTATTTTTCTGATTTTTCTACGATTTGATATGATTTTTACAAGATGACAGCTCTGGGTTGACATCGTCAACTCGGAAATCAAATCGGGAATTGGAAAAATTACGGCTAGGATTAATTGCATAGATGTTCGGGATAATTTTTGGGGTAGTTTAGAAACCCCAAAAATGAATTTAGGTTGTTGGATTAAGGATTTGAGGAATTAAAGTTTTGAGGAACTGGTGTGACCGGTCGACCGCGCCCCTATGGCCGGTCGACCGCGTCAAGGAGAAAGGGCCTACTGCTTTGTTTCGTAGGCTTATTTACAACCCGCGGTCGACCGGGGGTCTAGGACCGGTCGACCGGTGCCTTTTTTTCAGCCCAAGATTTTGGAGATTAGGATTATTTCTCCTTTTTGAGTTTAATGTTTGAGGGCCTTCCAAATTAGAGATTATGGAGGGTTATGTCCTAAAGGACTTGAGAAATTGGGAGTTATATATGTGCGTATTCACTTAGAGTGAATTAGTATAATTGGAGATATCCAAATGAATCCGTAGATGGGATTTAAGTATGTTTTATTTATTAAAGTAAGAATATACTTTGGGTTTAGTATTATGCATATATGAATGCATGATTAAGATTCTTTGAGAGAATCTTTAGGATTATTGGTCATCGATAGATGGTTTGGCATATATGGCCATTATATAAAGTATATATATATATATATATATATATATATATATTCTAGGAGGGATGTATGGTATATGTATATATTATGTGATATATGTATATATATATGATATGATGGAAATGATTTTGAAAATATAAAAATGAATATTTTCAAAATGGAAAGATAAATGATTTTCATAATTGATAAATTATGGATTATGGTTACACACCTCCCTAAATCGCTATCATAAGGGAAGTCGCGCGCGTTGTGGTGAAGCCTTCCTGGCTGTTGAGCAGGTTGGATATAGTCCCTAGGCCATATGGGCGGGTATTTATATTTTTTCTGCGCTGGTTAGGGGATTCTGGGTGTGGTCCTGACTTTCCCGCACGCAATATGGCCGCTTCCCGACGTTGGTAGGTTCCCAGGTTGTCTTGTATAGATAGGCCCTGGAAGATGATAGCCATTTAGGGGCGCGTCCAGTGGGGAAACCCGGAGGGGCGGTCTTATATTTGTTAAAGCAATTCATGATAATGGATTGGCTTTATATTTACATTTCCTGAGTATAAAAAGGGAAATGGGATAAAGGTTTAGCTTCGGTAACACTCCCGGATGGAAGAAGGGATGTGGAAGCATATGATTTGATCAAAGCATTTTCATGATAATGGAAATGGCTTTGGGGGATGACATATAAAGGAAAAGCATTTTTATGATAATAAAATTGGCTTTAAAAAGGTAAACGATTTGTTAAAGCAATTCATGATAATGAATTGACTTTTATATTTACATTTCCTGAGTATAAAAAGGGAAATGGGAAGTTTTGAGAAAATAAAGGTATTGATAAATACTTGTATATAAATCCTCAGTCCGGGAGATAGAACCGGATGTATATTGTAGTATGAATATGTATATATGGATGAATCGAGTACCGAGGGTCTAATGGATCCCGACGATCGACCTTGCCGCATAGTAGTGTATCGGGGGGGTTCCTTGTTTGGATTTCGCTTTGCGAGACACCCCACGCACGAATATGGCAGTGTGTTGAGACTGGGGAGAAGTTTAATCCTTAGTTCTCTTATATTATTAATTCTTACGGTATATATATTATTATATATCTTTCTGTACTGAGGGACTAGCAGATCTCGACGATCGACCATGCCGCGTAGTAGTGTATCGGGGGGGTTCCTTGTTTGGATTTCGCTTTGCGAGACACCCCACGCACGAACATGGCATAGCGCTGAGATTGGGGTGAAGCTTAGCCCTTAGTACATTACCTGGACTATCTAGGGTAGATAGTGGTTGGGTGATAGACTAGTTTAGCAGGGTAGCTTGACTAGAATGTTCTAGATAGATGCGCTAGGAGTGCACTATTAGCGGAGAGGTGAGGGGTATCTCATGGGAGTGCGATACCAACCTTAAATATGAGATAAAACCTTTTTCAAAATAATAAGGCATTTATGCACTTGCAAAATATTTTCAAAACATTCGGTCCCTGACCCGCTTGTCTACTTTTCCTTTCTTGCTATATTATATATATATATATAGGTGTCCAGACATAGGGACGCCTGGATGGAAATTCTTTCGAGTCAGACGTCTGCTGCAGCAGCTGTGGATGCTTGCAGGTTATCGGTAGACGTTTCTTTCCTTGTACTCTAGATAGGAGATATTGTATAAACTTTCGAGCCAATGGCTCAATTGCATTTATTTATTCTTTCAGTACAACATTCGATATGGTTGTATATTTGGACCGAGTGTTCGGTTATTTTAGTTCCTTTCATTTTCATTTCAGTTCATTACGCATTTAATTGTGGATATTGTAATTTATTCGTTAAAAAGAGTAGTTAAGTAAAAGTTTTTAACGGCCACCTAATAGGATATTAGTAATTAAATGGATTTTCGGCAGTGATGCTAAGGATGATCCATACCCTGTTTTAATTTAATATTGGAGTGATCGCCCGGTATCTTATTAGGCGGGTTGTTACATTTACGAGCCTCTTCGCTCAAAAGGCAGACAGTGGAAGATTTAATTATGGAGTTCACTAACCCAGATACCTCCGACCAACAGGGATCTAATGAAGAACCACCCATGGATGTTAGAGCACCACCAAAGACAGGCTCCGATCAACTTCCATCAGCAAATTTGTCGGAGGGTGTGGTGACCGAACAATGACAATCCTCTGATAAAAACCCAGTGTGTAGAGATGATAAGAGGAAGTACCAAATTTTCCATTAGGGAACTTTGTCAGACCAAGAGTTTGATACTTGTATCCCCGTATGGAATTTGTATGTTGATGGCTTCTCGTGTGCCACAGGTAGTGGAGCCAAAATAATTTTGAACAGTCTAGATGGATTGGATATAGAATATGCTTTGTGTTTCCAATTCAAAGCTTCCAACAATGAAGTTGAATATGAAGCTATGATTATGGGCCTCAGTTTAGCCAAAACACTGAATACATAGCAAGTTACAGTGTTTAGTGATTCACAGTTAGCCGTAAATTAGATTCTCAGTCTGTACGCGATGAAGGAAGACTTTATGTCTAGGTATCATGCCAAAGTTATGGAAATGGTATCCAATTTTGTAGCGGTCCAAGCGATCAGAATATCGAGACTGGAAAATGCGAGGGTTAACGTATTAGCTCGGCTAGCCTCAGCTACCCGCACCGAGTTACGAAGAATGATTCCTATCAAGATACTAGCAGACCGAAGCATTGACGAAGATTTAATGGTGAGGTTCATTGCGTTGGACATGGGACCTTCCTGGATGGATCCCATCAGAGCGTACATCGAACAAGGAATTTTACTAACTGAACAACTTGCAGCTAAGAGGCTTAATTTCAAAGCTGCTCGGTATGTATTGAGCAATGGAATTCTGTATAAAAAAGGATGATAGCAGGCCTACAAAGATGTGTTCATCCATCAAGAGTTAAAGATCTGATAGAAAGAAATTAACAAAGGATCTTGTGGAGCCCATGTAGCACGTCGGACCCTCTTGCAGAGGATGATGACGCATGGATATTATTGGCCAACGATGCGAGATGACTGTAAAGCTTATGCCAAGAAATGCGATAAGTGTCAACGGTTCTCTACCATATGAAGAAGTCCACATGCATTATTAACCCCAATTACTCGCCCTTGGCCATTTTCCATGTGGGGAATAGACTTAGTGAGGCCTCTGCCAACTACTAAAGGGTGATTTAAATACTTGGTAGTCGATGTTGATTATTTCACAAAATGGGTGGAAGCTGAACCTCTCGTTGACATGGCCTATGAAAAGGGTTTATCAGTTCATCTGGAAGAACATTATTTGCAAGTATGGTCTACCACATACCTTCATCACTGACCACGGTACCCAATTCGATAATGAGGAATTTTTTATGTACTGTCATCAGTCTAATGTCCAAAAGATCCATTCTGCACTAGGCCATCCCCGGAGCAATGGGAAAATTGAGGTGACGAACCAAACTCTTCTCAACAGGTTGAAGAAATAATTGGATGACGCGAAAGGGAATTAGATTAACGAACTACATTCTGTATTATAGGCTTATCGAACAACTCCCCGAACAGCAACTGGGGAATCTCCTTATATGTTAGCCTTTGGAAGTGAAGTCATCATACCAGATGAATTGGGCCTACCTACTCACCGAGTGCTTAATTTCAACTCTCCATTAAGAGATTTTATGAGACGCTTAGACTTGGACCTGCTCGAGGAAGTAAGAGAAGACGCGGCTATTTGGAATGCAGCTTATCAACAAAGAACTGCCATGTTCTACAATAAAAGATTTAAGAAATGTGATTTTAAGGAGGGAGATTATGTACTTATGAAAGTCATTTAGAAGCATAATAAGATGGAGGCTAACTGGCATGGGCCTTATCGTGTAATAGCGATTATTCGACCTGGAACCTACAGAATAGAAACTTTAGAGGGGGAAGAATTCAAAAATGCGTGGAATGCAGAGCATCTGTGTAAATATTATCAATAGGGTAGATTCACATGTATTCCGTTCGTTCAATATGAATAAAAATGATATTTTCCCCATTTTCTTTTTAGTTCAATTTTTTTTCGGAGTACTAGTGCTACACACTACACTTGAATTTTGAAAGAAGGCATCAAAAACCACCAACTAAGGTTGGTCGGATATCAACAACCACCAACCACAGCTGGTCGGCATATCAGGAACCACCAACTATGGTTGGTCGGATATCAACAACCACCAACTAAGGTTGGTCGACATCAATAACCTTAACCAACGATGTTGGCATAACAATCACACAAGACAAGGCATGTTTAATTATGTGTGACCTCAAGGGGAATCCAAAACTAGGCAAGAAGATGGGTGACCTCAAGGGGAATCCACTACCTAGGCACCAAGGTAATCTAGATAAGATTACTACAACTAAGTAGGACCATGGGATGAAAATAATTCCATTGCTTAGGCACTTATGGGTGACAAGTCACTACAACTAGGCAACAAATGGTGCATAGTTCCATTATCTAGGCAATTAAAACAGAACATGACAAATCATCCCTTTATAAATATATATACTTATCAAAATAAAATTATAATTTATTTCCCAGGCAAGACAATTACAAAATAATGAATCTTTCTTCATTAAATACAAATATCCTATTTTATTGGATTTTTTTTCCTTCCGATTTTTGTACAGGTTCCATTCCAGCAGGAGGATCATCTAAAGCATAAGGAGAGTAGATAAAATTCATATCTCGTATCATTTTGATGTTGCTCAAACTCGATCGATCAAGCAAATGTTGAGGTCTATATATCTCAAAGTCTTCATGTAGATGGTAATCGCCAAGATACTTGGAGATCAAACTTTGAGGAATGGCACGAGCTGGAATCCAACTGACATCTAACCTAAAGGTAGGCACAGGCAGATCAAGTAATCTAGGCTCATACCAATCACATAAGGAATTTCCCTTCTCAATTTTCATAACAGTCAAGGCGTTCAGCCATCCTTATTTGTATCCATCATTATTTGATTATTTCAACCGGGCATCGAGATGGCATAGAGCTTCATTGTATCCCCCCATACAATATTCTATGGGTTATTTGTTGAATTGATAAGTCAATCTATCCACATGTTGATGAAGTTTTTTCACTAAGTTATCTTTATTCTCCAACGCAGAACTCTGGTTAGATAGTTGCTCGGTAAGACTTCAGATTTTTTTGGACATCTCAGTTAATGCTTTAGTCTTCACCCTCAGTTGAATAGCATGGTTTTTCAAGGCTTGATTAGTTCTAGTCTCTTCAATGCTTCTCCGAACAGCTCTTGTTCTACCCCACGAGGAAGATGTAGGCCCATCTCGTTTCAAAGCCTCTAATTCTTCTCTCAATGCAACATTTTCAGTTTCCAAAAATGAAAAGCCCTCATCACTGACTGGGACCAAAGCTCCCAAAGAAGAAGCAGACTTTAACTTTTTCAATTATTCTCGCTAGGTGATATTTTCCTCTTCCAACAGTTTGGGAATGTTTCTGTGCTCCTCAACTTCAAGTTTAAGCACGCTTTCTCTCTTTTTATGGGCTGAAATGAACTTGTCATAGCCCCAATCAGTAATCAACTGTTGGTACTTCTTCTCATACCCCTCATATAGAAGTGCAGTGGTTTCTTTGTGTTGAATTTGAAGTTCTTCGATTATTCCTTGAAGATCTTTAATCATTTCATAGTAAGCAGCATTATTGGCCACAACCCGATCAAGCAGACACTTTAAATATTGATAAGCCTCAATTGCTCATTCAGAGGCATCAGGTCCAAGAATATTAACTATTTCATCTTCAATGAAATCTGTATGGCCAGCCTTGAAGTAGTCATTACACTTCTTTATCAACTCTGTATCATGAGCTGACAAGAGTTCTATCCGGGCACCAAACTAGCAAGGAAAATAGGAATAAATCAACAATAGTGCAACTACATGGCGAGAAAGTAAAGGACAAAGCTCAGAATAAATAATAAATTTCATTTTATTAATCATGGGAGGAGAAAGTACAACCAAAGTTACAATGAAAGGGAAAAATAAAAAAAATATATAATTAAAGAGCCGAACAACTATACACCTTTTCCTTATTTCCTACAACATCTTTAGTCGATTTGGATGAAGGAGTTGGTTGCTCGGAGGGAAGTTGGTGTTGCTCGGTAGAGGTTGTTGCCTGCTAAACTTGCTCGGAGGATTGAGGGAGGGTAGTGACATGTGTTTGTTCTACTTCGCCATAGAAGATTCATCAGATGCGGCTTCATCTTCCTCTTCTTCTTCAACAGTAGGAGGAGGTCCATGAGTGTGTTTCTGAAACAGTTCACAATCATCAACAACATTCAATTCTTTCAAATCTGCGACCCATCTATATCTGAAGTATTTTAAACTTGCATACTCTATCTGGGAAGAGATAGCAACCAAAGCTCTATTCCATCCTTTGTCCCAGAGTTAAAGGACTTCTTCATAACAGCTTTCCTCTTCGCTCTTTTTGAAGAATATTTCTCCCTGAGAAGCTCTTTAACAGACTTCACCTTCTCCTCAAACTCTTTTTTACGTCGTTCAGCCTCTTTAAGCTTGCCATCAGCTTTCACTTGGCTGGAAAGAGCAACCTTCAATTTTTCCTCCAATTCCTTGGAGGCATTTACAGCTTGTTGACGAGATGAATCAGTCAATCGGAATTTATTCTCCCACGCAGTTTTATCCTCTTCGTACTTCTGTTGGGACTTCCCCAAAGATTTTGATAACCCAACAAGGGCTTCCTCTACTCCACTGGATTAGGTTGAAGCTTTGATGGCTTCATCATTCTCTACCATATTATCAAAGTACACTAAAAACTGCAAGAAGAAAAATCCATGAATCAGAGCATGAACATGGTAATAAGGAATTAGAAAGATAAGTATAATGACCACCTACTGAGGCAAGGAGTTAGGCTGACACATCGATAACATTATCCCGAGGAGTTGAAGTTTCAGCAGTTCGGCAATCAGGGAGAGTCCCTGACTTGATCAATTTCTTAGCCAAGCCAGGGGTAAGGACAGCTGGAGACCTAGCCCTCAAAGAACAAATCCTAACTCCAGTCGGTTGGGCAACAATATCCACACGTCTTTTAGCAAGACCCCTCCTCAACCTTCTCAAAGGAGCACCTTCAATCACAGGTGATGCCTCTTCTTTAATTAAAGGTGTTATCTCTTTGGGGCCAACAACTTCAATCAAAGGTGCTGCCTCTATAGGGGCAACAGGGCGCTCCTTACTGATATTTTTGGTAGGAGTAACAACATCTTTATTCTTAGTTCCGTCAGCTGGAATGTCGCTTTTGTTCTTCTTCACCCCTTTCAGCACCAGGAGCGGACTTGGCAAAGAACTCAGGTACCCTCCTCTTCTTCGTCATCAAATCATCAATAGAAGTACCCAAATCAGAAGAAGATCCTCTTATAGTTGTTGGATATGCCGGTACTTGATCAAGATCAATCACCACCGGAGGAACGAGAGGTCGGGCAATAAAAGACGAAGTGGTATTCTTGTATTTCTACAAATAAGAAGCGGATCTCATGTGCTCCTCAAAAATGGATTTATGCAAATCCCAGATAAGTGCTAAGCCTTTTATATTTATGTCACTCTCTTTTGGAGGTTTCCTTTTGCTATCAACTGCAAAATAAAAATGTACATGTCAGTGACGCATTTTATCGAACAAAAACAGAGCTAAATTGAAAAAATTAAAAACAACCTATCCCATTGCCATAAAGTGGACATCTGGGAACTTGGTATACATATTTTCCTTTTAACGGGGGGTATTGCCAATTTTTCATCACAACCCCATGATCAAAATAGTCCCTATTAGCATCGGGAAGATTCACCATTAAAGCTCTTTTTGAAAACCAAGTTTTTAAACAAAAAGTAGTGTCGCTGGAAACCCATTTATAACAATACATAATTTCAGGAATTCATAAGTGAGTTCCATGTATTTGGTTCAATTTATGTACGCCATTAACTACCCTCCATATATTTGGAGCTACTCTTGCAGGAACAATATCGAAATATTGGCAAAACTCCAAACACAGGGGATTAGGCGGGAAATAAAAAACGCATTCCGCTACAAAAATGGAGGGAAACCAGTGTCCCTCAGCTAAAGAAAATAAATCAGAAGGGCAAGGAGGTTCCTCTAGAATAACCCAAGAGGGAATTGAAAAATCATCCCGAAATTTATCTAATGATTCGACAAGATAAACTATGGTGACTAACGCAAAGAAAGAAGAAGGAAGAAGTTCTTACAGAAAACTGAGAAATCTGCTAAGGCGGGTGACAGAAAGAACGATCGTAAGAAGACAAAGTGAGAGGACAATGAGTTTGGAAGTCTAAAAGGCAAGAGGTAGAAGATGATTTGATTCGATCGCCTTTAAATGCCATGCATCGGTAAGCGAGAAAAGAAATGATTACTAGAAAAGACGATTGCGTTTTCGGCGGCAAAATGATGAAAAAGACGCAAATACCCAAGCGTTTGTCGAAAATTCAAAATATTTACGAGAATTCCATTTCGCGCTCAAAATCATTAAATGTCACAAGTGTTGGAGATCCGTAATCTAACAAGACTGCGTAAATGTGCCCGAGAAACTTCTGGGCATAATGTTCCACACTCTCATATTCAACCTCAACTGTGAAACATTGGGGGCTTCTGTTGATACAAAAATTAGTCAGTTGATGTGGACCAATTATATGAAGACACATGTCATCTTACATGGCAAAATATATATTCACCGAACAACTCAACTGGACGAGCAACTCAGCGTAATGATCTACTACGCATACCGAGCTACTCAACGTGCAGGGCATCTAGTCAAGAAGATCAAGCGACAATTACAGATTCAATGAACATCGGATTCAATGAACATTCTTATTATGTACAGATGTATATGTCTATTAAATAACGGAGTATTGTCTATTCATATTGACAGCCAAAGGCTATAAATACATTGTAGCCCCTCCGTAACGGGGCAATCGATCACTTGTGATTATAATTAAGATCAAGGCAAAACACCCAGCAATACAAGACAGTGGACGTAGTTCATTTTCATTAAGGTTGAACCACTTTAAAAATCCTTTGTCTTATTTCTTTATTCATATTTATCTGTGATTAATTCATTAGATGAAGTCTAGTTTTTTACATCAACAAGAAGCATTGATGGTTAAAATCTTGGGGATCTTCACTATGAGCATTCCCGTGTGCCGGAGGTAGAGCAGGGGAGTGAACCGAGGTAGCAGAGGTGGACGGAAGAGAGGGAGAGCAGGACGGAAGAGAGGTACAGAGGAGGATGGAAGAGAGGGACAGGAGGATGGAGGAAAGGAAGAGCAGAGGTTAGGGTTTGGTTTCGGTGAGCAGAGGTGAGGAGATTTTTTTTTTACCCTTTTAGTTAACTTAACACCCAACAAAAAAAGTAATTGGCATCACAATTTTATTTGTTGCCAAAAGTATGATATTTTTCTCAACCCACTCCTATGTTGCCAAAAGTTAAGTCATGTTTGGCAACAAACAAATATGATGCTAAAATCTAAAAAATTTCATTCTTTTATTTTGCTATCTTCCCGCTTGAAATTCTAACTTTTGGCAATAAGTGTTATTTTATATTGCCAAAAGTATAATGTAAAATGGTCTTTTGGCAACATACTTAAGATTTTGTTGCCAAAAGGGTATCTTTGGCAACAAAAATAGCTTGTGTTGCTAAATATTGTTGCTAATGGCGCAAATTCTTATAGTGTTTTCCTGAAATTTTGTGTCGCATATTTTATTTAGGTTGGTTTAACACTTGCATGCATGTAGTTATTTGTGTTTAAGGGCTGAATTGATTTGATTCATAAATTGACTCTAATTAAATAAGTTTGTGATTGAAATTTGCGCAACTATTTGAATCAGTATCGCACACGGTTTCTCAAATTGGTATCAGAGCAGGTTACGCTAATTTATCGCGTATTTTTATTTTCCACAAAAATTTGTGCGATATTGATTTTTTTTTTGAAAAATCTGATTTTTGAAAGTTTGTTTCAATGTTTCCAAACAAAAACTTATATAGTCGGTTGCCAATTTTTAACGGGTCTAATTATGCTTACTGGGGAGCCCGAATGAAATCCCATTTAAAAGCAATTGATGGGAGAGTTTGGTTAATTTATGAAAGAGGATGGATTCCTCCTACTGTCACCCCAAATAATGTCACAAATTTAAAATCTAGATCAGACTGGACTGAGGATGGGTTCAGGTGGAGCACATATAATTCACGTGGGCTTAATGAAATTTTTGGACACGTCACCCCTGACGAGTTTTGATGTATTATGACGTGCACCACGTCTAAAGAAGTGTGGGATGTTTTGCAACTCACCCACGAAGGCACTAACGCGATCAAAGAGTCTAAAATTCAAAATTTGACCACTCAATTTGAGACAATCACCATGCTAGAGACTGAGTATTTTGACAACTTTTATGCACGTTTGTCCGACATTATCAACACTAGCTTTAATCTTGGTGAGACGAATCCTGATGCACGAGTGGTTAAAAAGATTTTAAGATCGCTACCAAAATGTTTTATCCCTAAAGTAACTGTTTTAAATACCTTAGGTAATTTCAATCGTCTGAAATTAAAAAGTTGGTTGGAGACCTCCAGAGGTACGAAATTGACATGTTCCCCGATACTGTCAAACCTAAGGATAAAGGGATAGCACTTAAAGTCCAGTTAAAAAGGAAAAAGAAAGTGAGTTTTTATGAGTCCGGGTCTGAGGATGAGCCTGATTTTGACATGACCCTACTTGCAAAAAATTTCAAAAATTTTCTCTAGTTTTCGAAACAAAATTCTTCCAATAAAAGGTTTTCGGAGAAAAATAAAAAGAAAGACAAAGCCAAAGAAAGCGGTGAGAAAGAGAAAGAGGGTGAAGAAAATTTTGAAAATTTGAAATGATTGAGTGTGATGGAAGAGGGCACAAGGCATTTGAGTGTCCCACTAGACTTAGGAGAGAGGTAAAAAAAAGTTGCCATGCCCGTCACACTTTGTGATAGTGAGGGAGATGAGGAAGATGAGGATGATGAGTCTGTTAAAGGTTTTGCACATGGGATGTATGTAGCTTTTTTGAGTCATGTGAGCACAACCACTTTGTCCCACGATGATATTGTTCACGAGAGCGATGGTGATGACTCGAGTGTTTCTAGTGAAGATGAGAGCGAGTTTGAGAGTGGAGATGAAAGTGAGCTCCAAAAAGCATTTAGGGATTTGTACACTGAGAACTTGAAAGCAAAGAAGTATAATAGAGATTTAGGTCATCGGGTTTTAGATTTGGAGAGAGAGAAGGAAGTTTTAAGGAGGGAAAAGTGTGACTTGACCATCAGGGTGTCTAGTCTGATGAAACGTGTATCCCAATTCGAGAGTGATCTCGAACATTCCCGGGAGGTTAAAGTCCCTTTAGAGAATACATCTAAGAAAGTTGAAAATATGGTTCTCAATCCCGTTTTGTATGGTGGTGAGAATTTAGGAAAAGGTCATGACGATGTATCCACTTGTATTATCGCACCCGAGCCGGTTCCCACTTTTTTTACTCGACCCAACCCACCTAGGCATCTCGTACCTGTTAGGAGAGCACATCCTAATGTTCTTTTAGAGAGGTGTACCTAGGACGATTTATGTTTGCTCCCATTACAAAAAGAGAGGACACTTTAGGGAGTTTTGTTTTAAATTGTGTTATGTGTCACGCTTTACTTATACACATGTTCGCACACATGCACCCACCCATGATACTTTTCTTGCACATAATGATAGAGAGTTTGCACATATTCGAAAGCAAGTAAAGTTTTTGGTCAAGACTTCTCATGATTTGATGGAGTTGTTTCAAAAGATGTCACCGTATTTGGAAAACTCCACCGCACCTACTGGATGAGGTCTAGACATGTTTTCTAGCGTAGGTTGATTTTCATGATGTTATCTTATGCATATTGCTAGTATATACCATTTTGCGCAATACTTTGTTAGCATTTTTGTTTGCTTTTTTTATTTTTGGTACGGTTTTAGATCTGTGTGCCCATCTAGATACTGTTTTCTCAAAAAATTTCCCAGTGGTCATAACTGCATTATTTTCTGGGATTACTGTGTTCTCGTTCGAGCGAGATCACATGTCGCGCGAAGTGTCGTTCTAACGACATGGCCTTTCGTTCGAGCGACATTGTGTTTTGTTTGAACGCCATGTTGAGATTTATGGATTTTTCTGTTTGCAGTCCTATGGTTCATATTGATATAAATTTTTTGGTAATGCTGGGTTGTTTCTGAATAGTGTTCGAAAAACACAAAATGATTTTCTTTTTTTATAAAATTTTGAAAAATCCAAAAAGATTTTTGTATTTTGTTTACACCTTATGTGAATGCACACTTAGGATGACCAAGTCACAATTTCATTCCATTTATCCATATGACTATTTGATAGTGTTTTGAGACAATATGTTGTGTCATTCATGTGCTTCACAAAGTGTGGAGTCTTTGAGATGATATAGTGTTGCTACCTACACGATTGACTCTAATTGTCCTTTATTGCACACATGCACGAATTTGTTAGACTTTTGTGCTTATCTATCACATATTGGTTGAGTGTTTCCATCTCAATTATGTCTATACAACGAACCAAATGCGATAAAACTTGACAAAATGTAGTGCATGTTATAAACCATTTGTGATATTATGTGATTTTATTTTGAAACATGGGGAAGAGATACGAAAGGTACTCATTTATCCTTTGCGATTAAGACACCATTTAATTGGACCTAGAAAATTATGATATTTTCATTATCCGAGGTCCAAAGAGGTTTAAAAGAGCCCGAAAAAATTAAAAGGCAATAAAAAGAAATTTATGCCAAAAAGGGGCCATTAGGTTTATTCACCAATTCTCCAATGTTTGAGAATTTAGATAACCTCAAAAAGAAAATATATATGAGGGAGTTTAGTCGGAGAATTATAACGGTTTGCACGTCCTTGAATGTCATGAAAGATCATTATATAGTTTTGGACGTTATTGGTATAGAAAGCATTTATACTTTGATTTGTTGATATGATTAAGACGATGTCATCTAACTTCAACAATTTTACACCAAAGGACTATCTTGATGTTCATTCGTTAGGAGTACACTTATGCATCGTACACATATGATATGATTGAGTTGATTTTTCTATCGAAATTGTTCACACCCACTCATTCCGTTTTCACGATTTGGTTGTCTTAGTAAAAATTCATGGTGTATGATTTTGTAACATCATTTTTGTATTTTTGTATGAAAAATTTTAAAAATTAAAAAATAGTTTGTTTGCCTTGGTTTACCGTGATACCCCAATTTTCTTTATGTGATTTATTCTTTTCCTTATCTATTTCGGACAAATAAAAAGGGGGAGAACGAATTATGATATTATGGGGAGGTTAAGTATGAGGGAGAAATGATTACGCTTTCATGTTTATGCATTATATTATTTCAAACTCGATACGTCACGAGGTTTTTACTTTGTCTCACGGGTGTATGTACAATTGAAGATCATTATGTTGCACACCCTGATGAGAAAATCTTGGAGATTTGAAAAGTTGATTGTTAAAGCATCATTTGAAAAAGTTTGAAGACTTACCATTTTATCTTTCCACATTTGAGTTTATGGGAGGGTAGATTTGTATAGGTCTTTTGAGCTTGATAATTCGGATATTTTTTATTTTGTACCTGCATAGACATAGGGGGAGATTTGTAAGGACATTGTTCGTCACAATTTAGTATGCTGTATACTGCTACAAGTTACTACAAGTCGTCGAAGGATTGGGAACCTTACATCTACAAAGACGAATCCGAATTTCAAGAAGACTTCAACATTTAAGACCAACAAGGATGAATTTGGAAAAATGTGTTTAAGTTTCATTTACATTTCACATTAAAAGAGTTGGGATATTTTTTATAAAAGTTAAAATGATTTTTGGAATTTTTAATAAATGATTTTTATTTTTCAAAAATATTGTATCATAAAAGTTTTGGATAAATACCTCCTGATCCCGTGAACAGTTGTAAAGTTTGAGGATTCCAAGTTATTTAAAAATTTAAAAGTCCTTTTTAAAGGGATCAGTGATTGTCGTTCAAACGACGTCACACATCGTTCGAACGAGATGGAGGTTCGCTTGAATGACGTCGCATGTCGTTCGAAGGAGAACTATTTTATGTTGACACATCACCACCTCGATTTTTATTATAAATAAGGGTGTCAGGCTACTGAATTTCGTGTGGAGAAAAATTGTTTTTGACGAAATACATTTTTCTATTATTCTCCAATCATATTTGAGGGTTTATAACTTTTGTTCTACAATCACAATCCCAATAACTTTTGAGTGAGCTATTTTATGGAACCCAAAGCATAGTTTGTTATTGTTCATTCTTTATAGGGAGATCTCTACAACCGAGAGTTGCGTGCTATTATAGAGTGAGTCACTACGAAGTGTATGATTGCGTGTCATTGACGATCTTCTGCGTGTTGATTCTTTGCTGAAGACTGATTGTCCGTTGTGGTATAGCTGCGTGTGAACCATTGTTGATTTCTAACCGATGCTTTGAAGGTTTGACGAAGACACCGTGTATTACATTTGTGGGCGATTATCAGGTTGTATGTAAGTCAATGTTCTTGTAAACTTGTCAAAGTTCTAGAAATAAAAAGTTTTTGCCCTGAGTGGGTTTTTCCTGAAATTTTGTGTCGCATATTTTATTTATGTTGGTTTGCACTTGCACGCACGTAGTTATTTGTGTTTAAGGGCTGAATTGATTTGATTCATAAATTGACTCTAATTAAATAAGTTTGTGATTGGAATTTGCGCAAGTATTCGAATCAGTATCGCACAAAGTTTCTCAGAACCCAAGTGTGGGCTTGAAGTAATGCATGTAACTCTTCTATCATGGCATGCTTCCACTAAGCATTAGAGCTGGCCTTTGTAGGTTTGAGACTCGTGATACGACAACATAATAGAGAACTAGTTATAATCATGGTGTTTGTGGATGGGTTCTTTTACCCCATTAGAACAATGAAGAGGTGGTTTAGGGTTAGTTGCAGTAGGTTCATTAGGCTCATTAGGAGAGACTAGTGTTAGGATCTAAGATTCAGGGCTAGTATTTTAGGGAGAGGAAAAAATGTCATTTGTTATAAATGGATCGAATGTGGGAAATTCAAATGCGACATGAGTACTCAGGGACGTGTCAACATCATTCGAGGAAGATATCAATGGTGGGATTAGTGAAGAATAATTGAGAAGCAGAAGAGGAGATATGAAATAAAGGACACCGTGGTGTTTTCCTAAAATGTATCATGGCGAGATATGCGAAGTCGCATGGAAATGGAATCCTAACATTTGATAACCCTTATGATATATCCTGTTAGTGGCGGATCTAGAATTTTTTTTAGGGCTATTCAAATAACTAAATAAAAATAAATATTCACAGATCAATAGTAATAAAATTGAACAAACCAAACCATAATACTTCATTGCTAAAAAGAGCATCCAAAATATGAATTCGTCATTACAAATACTAATTAAAATAAAAAGAGCATCCAAATGAGCAAATTACAATATTCCTCTATGATTTTTCATCTTTTGGAATCGATCCACAATTGCATCATTGGAAATGCAATCAAAGACATCTTTTTCGATATACGTCACGCAAGAGTCACTTAGCTAACCATCCCCTATATGATTCCGAAGATCGGTCTTCACGATGTTAATAGCAGAAAATGACCTCTCAACTGTAGCTGTGGAAACCGGAAGAATTAATGACAACTTAATGAGCCTATTAACTAATTCATACACAACGTGTTTCCCCTTTTCTACCATTTTTCTAGCCAACCCACTCATTCCATCCACATCAACAAGGTCACTATCGGATTTGATATCAAATTCATATAACTCAAGATCATCCTGAAGTACAATGCGCTCTTGCTCGGTGAAATCATCGACATAAAATTCAAATAAACGAACCAACTTGTTTATATCAAAAGCATTAAATGAATGAGCTGGATCAAATGATACTATGCATATAAGCAATTCAAAATTCGCCTCATCGAAACGGTTGTTAAGTTTAACAAGTTGTTTATCCACGCAAAGGTAGAACAAGTAAACTTTATAGTGATGTAAATTTGTGGTTGTCGATCCTCTCCTTGATCTTCCCAAAAGATAAAAAATACTTTCCATGTTAGGAATCTCAATATCATGTTTCACAGAAAAAGATAGCACCTCCATTAAAAGATTTTTCCACCCACTATCCCTCAATATTTGCATTCGGCTCTTTGACAATTTCACTAACGTCATTGCATTTGCAATGTCTTGATCTTTTCATTGAAGAGCTTTAGAAAGCTCATTACTGATTGCAATTACGTTCTTCATTAAATGTAAGGTGAATACAAAATCAAATGATTGCATAGATTTCATCAAATGTATCGCCTCACCTTTTTTATCCGCGTAATTTTCCCCCAAATCATCAAGAACACCAAGCATGGATCCATACATTACAATCAAATTAATCAAGGTTCCATAGTGTGAACCCCAACGTGTATCACCGACACGCTTCACACTAGTTTCTTGATTTAATCCCCGACCACTTGATATTTCACCACTAACCAATTTATTTTTAATCCGCTCCACCTTTTTCTCTCGCATAATGTCTCGACGTTTACAAGATGATCCCACAATGTTCACTACATTATTAACTAAGAAGAAGAAGTCATCAATGTTTTTAAGATCTTTTGCAACTTTTACAAGTGCCAATTGAAGTTGATGTGCAAAACAATGTATATAGAATGATGACTTATTCTCCTTCAAAATAAGTGATTTGAGCCCAATGTACTCTCCTTGCATGTTACTTGCCCCATCGTAACCTTGACCCCGTAAATTTTTTACACTCAGATTATGTTTATTGAAAAATTGATCAAGTGAAGCTTTTAATGATTTAGCGGTATTGTCCGCAACATGTACCATCCCCATGAATCTTTCCATCACAAAACCTCGCTTATTCACATAACGAACCACAATAGACATTTGTTCTTTGATTGATACATCAGGCGATTCGTCAATCAATATCGCAATTGGGTCTCCACCAAAATCTTTTAATATTGTATTAGTAATCTCACTTGCAATTGCATTAACAATATCTTTTTGAATGCTAGGACATGTCAATTTATGATTGCCCAGAGCATTTTTAAGAACAATTTTGTTAACTGATGCATCTCTTTTGGCAAGCCATTCTAAAAGTTCAAGAAAGTTTCCTTTGTTTATGGAGTCCTCTGATTCATCATGAGAATGAAAAGATAAGGCTTGTCGCAAAAGAAACCGAATCACATCAATAGTTGTAATTAGACGTAGACGATAATCATCTTCCCACTCCTTCGATTGCTTATCAAATAGCGCCGCAATATGTTGATTATGGTTCAATAAATTTTGAGTCTTCATATAGGTCGCATTATGACCCTCACTGTTAGCATGCTTTTATAGTCGATCTTTTTGCTTCCAATTGTCAAAACCACCTCTAACAAAAGCATCACTTTTATTTATGTTTGATAATTCCGGACAAAATAAATAACAAGGCAAACAAAATTCTGCATCCTTTGAAATGCTATATTCCAACCAATTACCAAATTGGGTGAACCAACTTGAAAAGAAACGTCTATCCTTTCCTCCCATTAATTTTTTAGGATAAAGAGGCATAGAGGGTTTGCAAAGACCCATTTGCAAGTATGCTAGTCGAACTTTGTCTTGATCGTTCGCATCATAATTTGAAATGCGTGATCGTAAGCTAGGATCCGAAAGAAGATTTGTTAAGTCAACTTTGATGCGAGTTCGATATACTCTAGAAAGTTCCTTTTTAATAACTTTGGTTGGAATTGAAAGTGGTGTGACATTGTCGATTAGAGAGTCTTATTCACGGGCTCTTTTGAAGAAATATTTACCAAGAGACTAGCGATCAATAAAAAAAATATTATTAGGAAATTAGACTAGCAATGAATAATTTCTTAGAAATGTGAAAATCTAATTGAAATCATCTTAAAAAAAATTGAAACCCATCTTCAAAAAAAATTGAAACCCATTTTCAAAAAAAAAATTAAAACCCATCCTAAAATCATATGTTTAGAACCCACATTAAAAAAGGATCAATAAAGTTCATGTTCAAGCACAATCACAACCACAAACACAAACACAAACAAATACCTACAAATAAATCAACAAGCAACAAATATAAATGAAATCACACAACTTAGCATCTGATAATATTGAGTTTCAAGAATACCTTCATCACAAGTTGTGAGCAGCGATCGCCGGTCAGAACAGAGGAGGAGGCCGGTATAGGGGCTTCCGGTCAGAGCAGGGGAGAGCGGATTTGCAGCATTATTATTGGGTTCCGTTTTTGGGTTTGGACAGGACAAGGGAATAGGGGAGAGCTGTTAGCGGGTGAGACGGCTAGGTTTTTTTTGGGTGTGCTGTGCTGCGTTTGTGTAGTTTTGTTATTTTAACTTTTTTTTTATAAAATGCTGAGAGGTGCACGTGCACCCCCCAAGTTCTATACTATGTCCATCCATGTATCCTGTAACCTATAAAATAAAAAATACAGAATGAGGTTACATTCTTAAATGCTGGTGTGGTTAAAGAAGGACAAAACAAGCACACCCGAAGACTTTAAAAAGAGGGTATGAAGGGGTGATGCCATAGAGATGTTCATATGGTTACTGGTTGGAAATATCTGGCATCGGAGTAGAATTAATGGTGTAAATTGCATAGAGATCAGCTTCACCCCAAAAATGTTCAAATAAAGAGTTGGAGATAACAAGCGTTCGAATAGTGTTAAAGATATGAAGATGCTTGCACTCTGCACGACCATTTTGCTGAGACGTACTTGGGTAGGAATATTGAGAGAGAGTGACGCGTTGATGAAAAAAGATAAGAAAATTTGTTTCTTTGTATTCCATGGCAATATGGACACAAAATTTTTTTATGGTACGAGAGAATTGAGTCTGAACCATATGAGCAAAGTTGTAATAAATGGGTGGCAGTTCAGAGTGATTATTCAAGAACTACATCCAAGTGAAATGGGTGTAATCATCGATGAAGAGAATAAAATATTTGGAGCCCCCATTGTGTTATGAGGAAATTGTCCCTAAACATCATAATTTATAAGATCAAATGGAACAAAATTAACAGATTCACTATGAGGAAAAGGTAAAACATGATGTTTTCCATGTTGGCATGATAAACCAGTTATATTATCAAGTTTACCTGACCTTAAATTCCATTTGGAGAATGGAGGCGATCGATAGAAGCATGACCTAAGCGAGAATGCCAGAGTTCAAGATATGGGGTATAAGATGTCAAAGAAAAAACTAAAGTGACATTAGGGATATGGAGGAGGATGAGCTCAAACGTACGACCAAATTTATAACCTATCTCAATTACATATCCCGTGTGTGGATCGTGGAGCTAACAACCTGAAGATGAAAAGTAACAACTAGTCCAAGTTCCTTTAATTGAGCAATAAATATAGAGTTAATAATAAATTTTGGGACGTGAAAAGTATTGGGAAGTGAAAGACTAAAAGAGGAGGCATGGCTTATGTGTAAAACATGTAAAAAATAATCATCTATAGTATATAAATAACTCATGTATGTGATGGAGGTGTTTATAAAGAGAAAATAGTATAATCATAGGTCATATGCTTACAACATGAGGAATCAAAGTACGAAGAAGTTTTACCTGGACGGACAAACAGAGCAGTGGAGAGAGAAGCACCAATAATGGAGATAATTTGTGGGAGAAGTGTTGAGACCATTGATCAATCTCGAGGATTAATTGGTATCCAGAGGAGAGGATTGCTAATTTGTAGCAGCGATAGTAGAGAAACGACATATTGTCCTTAATTGTTGCGAGATGATTTCCTTTATGTCCAATTTAAGAATTTACTTAAATAGTGACATGGGATTGCCTTATGGAAAAACATATATACTCGATTCGGACAATAAAGGAGAATATGATCGGGTTTGTGACAATTGAAGAAGAAAAAAAGATCGGGTTTATGACATAGGCGCAAGCCTGTTGAGACGACGATTGAGTGACAAGGGTGATTTGATCTATCGATGCATCGTATTGAAGATGTGTCAAACTAAAAAGACAAGTTTTATAAATAATAATAAAAAATAGGAAAGAAATTGATCCCGAATAAAATAGAGTTGATATGGGATTGAGTCAGGGCTTAAAAAAAAGGGATTTTAAGCGCCCGTTTAGTTTATGTTTCTGAACACTCGTTTTAGAAACTGTTTTTCAGAATTATTTTATAAACCAGTTTTGTTAATTTTTTTAAATATTAGTAAGCTTTTGGTAAACTTGATTTAAAATCAATTTTAAAAAATCACACACACACATATATATATATGGAGAGGTTCAGAAGCGAACATAAAAGATGAACATTTTAATGAACCTTAACAAAAAAACCTAATACTCAATCAATTTTAATTCTTATGTTGTAATTGGTCCGCGCGAGCGGCAATGGACATGCGTGTGACTGTATTGAAAAACATGCATGTCACACGCGTGTCCATTGCCGTTGGCGCAGATCAATTGCAACATAGGAATTAAAATTGACTGAGTGTTAGGTGTTTTTTTGTTAAGGTTCATTAAAATGTTCATCTTTTATGTTCTCATCAGAAAATCTCCATATATATATATATATATATATATATATATATATATATATATATATATATATATATATATATATATATATATATATATATATATTCTGATTAGGGAGGATGGTGATGGGTTGGGGCATGTGGTGGTGGGGGTGGTGATGAATGGTTGTGGGTTGGGGCATGTGGTGGTAGTTGTTGGTGGTTATGGGTTGGAGCGAGTGGTAGGTTGGGGTAGATGATGATTGGGGTGGGGGAGAGAGGTAGTGGTGGGTTAGGGTGGGTGGTGAGAGGTGGTGATGGGTGGTGGTGGTAGGTGGTAATGGATATTGGTGGTTGGTGGTGGTGATGGATGATAATGGGATGGGTCCTATGGTAGTGGGTCGTGCTTGATGATGAAAAATGAAAATAAAATTGAAAATATCAACAGGTTTGAAAATAACTCAAACCCTTTTTCAGAAAATGGTGTTTTAAATACAGATTTTCAAAAAATAATTTTGAAAACATGTAAGGACATAATTTTATAAATGTTCTTTCTCAATTGAGTATATCATATACCGCTACAAACGGTGAAGACTATTCAATAACATTCATGCATCAACACGATTCCGAATATCAATTTCTTCAACAAGAAAAGCCTCCACGAGACAAATTTTGGTAAGGTTGTGTTTTAGTCACTTAATGGTTCACTTAAGGTGTTGGGATTTTTTTTTAAATTTTTTTCTAAGTGTTGGAGCGGATTTTTTCATAAAAATATTTTTTCTAAGTGTTGAGGCGGACTAGAATAAAAAATTAATTTATGCTTGAGTCGTTCGAGCAACAGAGGCATCTCGCGCGAAGTCGTTCGAGCGACAATAGGCATCGTTCAAGCGACAACCCTATTTCGTTCCAGTGACGAGCCGCCTTAGATATTTTATAAATAGAGTTTTCCATCTTAGTTTTGGATAAGAAGACTTGCGTTTGTGAACAGATACGAAATTGCTTTGGCAGAATACTTTGTCTTCTCATTTTTAGGGTTTCAATCCTTTGTTTTCAATTCACAAATCATCCCAATAGTTTGTGTGAACCGTTTTGGAACCCAAGAACACATCTTATGTCAAGTTTCTCTTGTAGAGAGGATCTCTACTAATGATATAGGTGCTCTTGAGGGGATTACTAGGCTGAAAATGACTGTGTGTCAATAGGGAGTGCCCATGAGCGTTCCTGGGCTGAATTGGAATTACGGTTCTGGCTGACTCTAGGCTGCGGTCTATGTGGGTTTTCTGCGGTTAACTCATTGCGAATTTCATTGTAAGTGTAAGTGCTACATATTATAGTGAAATAAAAGGTTTTAAACGAAAGGTTTTTTTTCTGAAATTTGCGAGTTGACTATTTGTGTTTATTGGTTTGACACTCACACACGTAGTTGCATGTTTAGGGGCTGGTTTAATTTGGCTTAAAAATTGACTCCAATTAAATAAGTTTGTAGTTGGAATTTGCGACTATTTGAATCGATATCGCACAATGCACTCTTCAAATTGGTATCACAGTAGGTTACACTAATTTATTGTGTATTCCTATTTTTTCGTAAAATTCGGGTGATATTGATTTATTTTGAAAAATCTGCTTTTTAAAAAAAAATTGTTGCAATGTTTTCGAATGAAAACTTATATAATCGGTTGCCAATTTTTGACGGGTCTAATTATGCTTACTAGAAAGCCCGCATGAAATCTCATTTAAAAGCAATCGATGAGATAGTTTGGGTAATTTGTAAAAGAGGCTGGACTCCTCCCACTCTTACCATGAGTAATGTCACGAATTTATAATATGTGTCAGACTATACTGAGGATGAGTTTGGGTGGAGCACTTTTAATTCACATGGGCTTAGCGCAATTTTCGGACACGTGACCCCCGACGAGTTCGATGTATTATGACGTGCACCACGTCTAAATAAGTATGGGATGTTTTACAACTCACCCACAAAGGAACTAACGCGGACAAAGAGTCTAAAATTCAAAATTTAACTACTCAATTCGAAACGATAACCATGCTTGAGACTGAGTGTTTTGATGACTTTTATGAACGTTTGTCTGACGTTGTCAACACTAGTTTCAATTTTGGTGAGCCTATACCAGATGTACGAGTGGTTAAAAATATTTTTTGATCGTTTCCTAAACATTTTAAACCTAAAGTGACTATTTTGAATACCTTAGGTAATTTGAGTCGTCTGAAATTAGAAGTGCTGGTAGGAGACCTCCAGACATATGAGATTGACATGTCTTCTGGAACCGTCAATCCTAAGGATAGACGGATAGCACTTAAAGCACAGTCTAAGAAGAAGAAACAAAGTGAGTTTTTTTTAGTCCGGTTCTGATTTTGATATGTCCATTCTTGTGAAAATTTGTAAACATTTTCACAAGTTTTCAAAGCAAAATTCTTCCAATGAAAGATTTTTTGAGAAAAATAAAAATAAGGCCAAAGAGAGTCATGAGAAAGAGGAGGAAGAGAAGTGTTTTGAGTGTGAGGGGAGAGGCCATAGAGCATTTAAATGTCCCACTAGGCTAAAGAGAAAGGGAAAAAAATTTCCATGCCAATCACTCTTAGCGATAGTGAGGAAGAGGAGAAAGATTCTGAGGATGAGTCATCACATGGGAAGTTTGTTGCTTTTTCTTCTAGTCACGTGATCACACCGAGTTTGTCCCATGACGATGAGTATACTTGTGTACCTGAGACCCCTGGGGATGATTTTAGTATCTCTAGCGAGTTTGAGAGTGAGTGCGCTAGTGAGGGTGATAGTGAGCTCTAGATCGTCTTTAGATATTTGTACGTCGAGACATTAAAGATTAAAAAACTGAATAAGGAGTTGAGCCTTAGGGTGAGAGATTTGGAGAGAGATTTAGAGGTTTTGAAGGACTTTGAGGCAAAAGCGAGTCAACTTGAGAGAGTGGAAGTTTCTTTGAGTGAACAGTTGAAAGCTTTAGGCCGAAAAAAGAGTGATTTGACCAACACGGTCTCTAGTCTGATGACACATGTATCAACATGATTGGGAGGTCAAAGTACCTTTAGAGAACGCATCTAAGAAGGTTGGAAAGATGGTTCTCAATACCATTTTGGGTGATGTTGAGAGATGAGGAATAAGTCATGGCGGTGCGTCCACTTCACAAGTAGCACCCGAGTCGATTCCTGAGTTTGTGATTGATACATATATCCTTCAACCCAACCCACCTAGGCGTCCCATACCTGATAAGAGAGCACGTAGGATACGTTTTGAGAGAGGTGTTCCTAGGTCTGTTTATGTTTACACACACTGCAAGAAGAGATGACACCTTAGAGAGTTTTGTTTTAAGTTGGGTCATGTGTCACATTTTTCTACTACACGTGTTCACATACCCGCACCCACACTTGATGCTCCGGATGATTACACGAGAAAGTTTGCACATATTAGGGAGTAGGTAAAGTTTCTGGTCAAGAATTCACATGATTTTATGGAGGTTTTTCATAGGATGTCACCAACTTTGAAAAACTCCACCGCACCTAACGGTTGAGGTTGAGACTTGTTTGCTAGCATAGGTTGATTTGCATGATGATATTGTTTTCCTATTGCTAGTATGTAATTTTTTTTGAATTAGATTTTTGTTTTTTTGAATTTTTTTTAAAATGCAAAAAGATTTTATTTTGATAAAAATTTTGAAAAAGACAAAAATAGTTTGTTTTTATTTTTATATCATATATGAATGGGCATTTAGGATGCCCAAGTCACAATTTCATTCCATATCCACATGATGATTTGATAGTGTTTTGATATGCGCCATTATTTCATTTTGTTCTTTATAATGTTTAGAGTCATTGAGATGCAATTAGTTGTTACTACCTACATATTTGACTCATAAGATCCTTTAATGCACACTTGCACGGATTTGTTTGATTATTATACTTGTTTATCTCATATAGGTCGGAGTGTTGTCATCTCAGTTTTTTCTTTAAAATGAACCATATGCGATAAAACTTGACAATGGAAATAGTGCATGTAAAAAACTTTTACCGTGAGTAATTTTTTTGCAACATAATATGATGAGTGAATCACGGTAAAGGGCTGCGAGAGTTCAAAATTCACGTTTTGTGAAATCCACCATTTAAAAGAGCCCGAAAATTTTTTAAAGGCAATAAAAAGATAAATATGCCAAAAAAGGGCCACATCAAAAGAAAAATATAATGATTATTATTTATGAGAGAGTTTGGATGGAAAGAAATGAAAAACGAGTTCGTACGTCCTGACAGCGTCATGAAAAAACATTCATAGTTTTAGACGTTATTAGTGTGGAAATCATTCTTGACTTTGATGTGTTGATGGATTGAGTCGGTGTCATTTAAATTCAACACTTTCGACACCTAAGTAGGATTTTAAGATTCATTTGTTAGGAGTACACATATATTATGCTTGACTGTGTTGATATGCCTATCAAATATCTTCACACCCATTCTTTTCGTTTCCACGATTTTCTTGTTTTAGTCTAATTTCATGGTGTGTAATTTTTGTAAAATTATTTTCGCATTTTTGTATGAAAATTGAAAAATTAAAATAGTTTGTGGAAGCTTTTGGGTTACTCCTTTGCATGAGCGTAGTTTGATTCATATTTTCTTTGCATAATTATTGTGACAACTCTATGTTTATTTTGTTTATTCGTTTCCTTGTCTATTTCGGACAAATAAAAAGGGGGAGAACGAATTATGGGGGAATTTTTGCATTATAGGGGAGATTTGATTATTGATTACTTTATTCTTATATCATTTGAAACTCGATGCGTCACGAAGGTATTTGCTTTGTCTCATGTGTGTAGGTACAAAGATTGATGATCATTATGTTGCGCACCCTGATGAGAAAAGCTTAAAGATTTGAAGATTTGATATTGAAGATTTTTTTAAAGAAAAATCTTGGGACTTAAAGAAAAAGTTTGAGACTTACAAGTTTAGTACCTTTTCAGTTTTGGGTTCATGGGAGGGTATTAGGTTTTTATAGGCATTTTGATTTGATAATTCATATGTTTTTTTTATTTTGTATCGGCGTAGACATAGGGGAGATTTGTAAGGGCATAATTTTATAAATATCTGTTCTCAATTGAGTATGTTCTATACCGCTACAAACGTCGAAGAATATTCAAGAACATTCATGCATCAAAACGATTTCGAATATCAAGTTCTTAAACAAAAAAATCCTCCACAATATAGATTTTGGTAAGGTTGTGTTATAGTCCCTTAACGGTTCACTTAAGGTGTTAGGATATATTTTCCAAAAAAATTTCTAAGTGTTGGAGCGAAGTTTTTCGTCAAAATATTTTTTCTAAGTGTTGAGGTGGATTGGAATAAAAAATTAATTTACGCTCGAGTCGTTCGAACGAGATTGCCACGTCGTTCAAGCGACAGAGGCATCTCATAAGAATTCGTTCGAGCGACAGCTGGCATCGTTCAAGCGATAGCCCTGTTTCGTTCGAGTGACGATCCTCCCTAGATCTTTTATAAATAAAGTTTTCCAACTTCATTTTTTATAAGAAGACTTGCATTTTTTAACAGATACGAAACTGATTTGGCAGAATACTTTGCCTTCTCATTTTTAGGGTTTTAATCATTTGTTTTCAATTCATAAATCATCTCAATAGTTTGTGTGAATTGTTTTGGAACCCAAGAATACATCTTGTGTTAAGTTTCTCATATATAGAGGATCTCCACTGCTGATATAGGTGCTTTTGAGGGGAGTACTGGGATAAAGACGACTGCGTGTCAATAGGGAGTGCCCATGAGCGTTCCTAGGCTGAATTGAAATTGTGATTCTAGCTGACTCTAGGTTGCGGTTTATGTGGGCTTTCTGTGGTTAAATCTTTGCATATTTCATTGTAAGTGTAAGTGTTACATATTATAGTGAAATAAAAGGTTTTACTTGAAAGGATTTTTTTCCTGAAATCTACGAGTTGGTTATTTGTGTTTATTAGTTTGACACACTCACACATGTAGTTGCATATTTAGGGGCTGATTTAATATGGTTTAAAAATTGACTCCATTTAAATAAGTTTGTAGTTGGAATTTGTGAATTTATTTGAATCGATATCGCACAACACACTCTTCAAAACAAGTTTTAGAAAACGGGTTGACAAATGCATGCCCTATCAGTTTTGTGTTTTAAACATGGTAAATAATTTTTTGAAAAATAAATCAAATGCTCCCTAAATATTTAGTCTCATTCTCTAAGATTCATTTGTAATTACTTTTACATTTTTATTTTTTAAATTATTGTTCATGTTGTAATCATTGTGTGACAAGTGCCATTATCTGTGAAAATAAAGGGTGAAAGTTGCCGAGTGATTATGAACGATTTTTTATGGTTATAAAATGTAGTACAATTTTAAAACACGTGAGAGTGGAGATTAACCGATCTTAACAGCTAGTAGAAAGTTGAGATTGAAATGGGATTTAACAGGGTATTAAAAGGATGGACAATTTACAATTAGGTTCCTTGTTTATAATTTTTAAACATTTTGATGACAATTTACTATTAGGTCCACTTATTATGTCACTGACGTGGACTTCTACAAGAAGAGAATTAGTGGACCTAAGTGTTTAAAATTTGCCAAAATTCCTTTAGTGTTTAAAAAATGTCTGTGATGGACCTAGGAGTACTTTTTCCTAAGGCCCCATTTGGTTCGCGGAAATATTTTGAATGGATTGTGATTACAAGTAAAGTAATTACCAGAAAATCTTTTACGAGGATTTTAAATCATTTTTTTCTGTTTGGTTAACCATTGGATTCCTATTGAGAATCAAAATTTTGTGTTTGATTCATACATGGAAAGTGACATAGTAATGTACCATATATACCAATAATACCCTTTAGCAATCTTATATATACACACCCAATATTATTGTTCACTATTTATAAATGTATGAACTCAAATATATTTTTTTTAAATATATATTTTTTTCAATATTTAGCAAATATAACAATATATTGTATATATGTGTGTATTATATTGTAAGTTAATCAAATTAATTACTACATGAGTAGAAAAAAATGCCAAAATAAAATTTCTTCGACTTTAAATCTAATATAAACCTACATAACAAATTTGTCTTCATAAAATAAATATTTAGACCTTATTGGTAGTTTTTATAATTTAATATTTTTTAAGGCATTTTTGTCTTAACAAAAATTATTTGTAAGGATTCTCATGGGAAAGTAAGAATCTCACCTATATTGGATGGATTTTGACTCCACCCACTTTCCCACAAGAGAGGTAATCTGATTTCATTGGGGCCCACATTTCCATGCAACTTAACCTCACACCAAACGCAGTAATCTAACACTTTCCTAGGAATGTTCAGAGTGAATCAGATTCCACCCAAGTTTACCACAAACCAAACGGGGCCTAAAAGGATTTGGTTGGGGAAATTTTTTAAAAGGGTTTCATAAATCGTAACCCTTTTAATACCTTATAAAGTCTTGTTAGGTTGAGAAACAAATGTTCATGAAAGGTTATGAAAGAAGGTCAAGTTTCATGCGTTAGTTGATCTTACTCGCATTTGTTTGGGTGAGGTGTAGAGGCACATGGATGAGATGTCTCGGTTGGGTTGGTTATGAAAGAGGAATAATGTGTGAGAACCTTTCGCGTCTACTAGAGGTGGGCTCATGGATGCCGTAGGTGAAGACTGTTGTAAAAAATAATTGGGATTGTTTGGTTGGGTCATCGATGCAAGAATAATAATTGTCTGGTATTGGGATAGAGTAGCCTACAATTGAGATTGGATAGTCGAAGAAGAATTATCTTGAGATTTTCGGTCGGAGTTGAGCCATAGTTTATTTGGTTTGATTTTTTGGAGTTGATTTGATTTATTTTTGGTCGGTTTGAGTTGTCTGTGCAATAATAATTTGTTTGATGTTGAGATGGTACAACCGATATCGAGATGAGACTGCCAGTTTGAGGTTTTCCTGGATTGAGATTTTTGAAAGGCCGGAGTTGAATGGAGGCTTGTCAACTGAGATTTTTGTACGACCGGAGTCGAATGAAAATGATTTTAGATAGATGAAGACCAAGGGGGGGCTTGGCTTTAGATTTTAATGGCTGTTAAGGGGATTTCATACCATGTGAAAGGTATAGAGAAAGAGAGAGATTATCTTCTATTGAATATTATATATCAAACATATCCATTGAGGTTATATATATATATATATATATATAGTACTGCTTTGTGCGGATCGGTCCACATTTTAAGTGTGCGGACCGAACATGTGTCACCTGACAGTGAGAGTAGGAAAGAGAGAGAGTGTGCCTATAATTTAGCTAATAATTTCTAGGCTCACTGCCGGTAGAACATGTACGGTTTTCACTTTTAAAATGCAGACTGGTCCGCACAAGAACAATATATATATATATATATATATATATATATATATATATAGAGAGAGAGAGAGAGAGAGAGAGGCACGCTCCTGTGCACACTAACTTTGCACATTACCTTTTAAAAGTGTGCAAACTTAGTGCTGACGCACACCAATTTTTTTATGTGATATTTTAACATTTCAACGGACTCACATAAAAAAATTAGCTCAAAAAAACTTTTTTTGCTATTTTTAAAAAATCGGTCAAACTTTCGCAGTTTTTAAAGGGCTTAAAAACTCCTTTAAAAACTGCGAAAGTTTGACCGATTTTTTAAAAATAGCAAAGAAAGTTTTTTTGAGCTGATTTTTTTTATATGGGTTCCTTGAAATGTTTAAATATCACACAAAAAAAATCAACTCAAAAATATTTTTTTTACCACTTTTAAAAGGTAATGTGCAAAGTTAGTGTGCACAGGAGCCTGCCTCTCTCTCTATATATATACCAGTGTTCTAAAAGACGTGCCTAGACTTGAGGCTTGGGAGAAACACCCCTCGTTAAGCCTTTTATGCCTTATTCTTGGTAAAAGGCTTAAGACACACTTTTTTTTAAAAAACAAAAACGCTTTAGTGAAACGATATCGCCTTTTAATGACTTTTTTAAGAAATCGAACCAATATCTCATTCAAAACAATCAAAAGACAAATGGTATCCCAAACCTCTCTACCTCTCGTTAAAAAAAACACATACTTTTTCTTAGTATTTAAAAAAATGGTATTTTGGTTTGCATATATTCAGACATATTTTAAGGTATGTAGCATTTTAGTATTTTTAATAGCCTTGTTATAATTAAAAATATTAAAATATATTAAAAAAAGGCCTAAATGCCTTTTCACGTCTTTTTACGCCTAAGGCCGCTTAGGCTTCTAAGACTTAAGGCTTAGCCTCCACGCCTTGGTCACGCCCCTCATTTTTTTAGAACCTTGATATATATATATATATATATATATATATATATATATATATATATATATATATATATATATATATAGTAACGCTCTTGTGTGGACTATCCTACATTTTAACAGTGCGGATTGTACATGTATCACCTGACGGTGAGCGCAGAAAAAAGAGAGAGAGAGAGAGAGCGTCTACAATTTAGACAATAATTTTTAAACTCACCGGTAGGGGACACATGTCTGATCCGCACTGTTAAAATACGGAGAGTTTGCACAAGAGAATTATTATTATTATTATTATTATTATTATTATTATTCTTTTTATTATTATTATTATTCTTTTTATTATTATATGAGAATTCTCACCTACATTATGCTCTATACATCATCGATACATCACACCTAGTTGTATGCCTTAAAAAACCTTTTTTTCAAATTTTATATTTTTTTCTTAAAATTAACCTTTCAATAAACGCATATTCCAAAAATTAGGTCAAAACACATTTTGTAATTATTTTCATAAAATTCACAAAAAATGCTCAAAATGCCTTATTTATAAGGGTATGCGCTAGAAATTTTTTGTTGATTTTTTAAAAATAGCTACAAAATGTAGTTTGACCTAATTTTTTATTATGGGTTGCTTGGAAGGTTAATTTTAAGAGAAAAATAAAAAAACTATGTAAACAGGTTTCTTAGAGTCCAAAACTAGCTGTGATGTATGGTATGATGTATACATCATGATGTAGGTGAGCTTTCCTCTCTCTCTCCCTCTCTCTCTTTATATATATATATATATATATATATATATATATATACTTACTAGCGGAATGGCCATGCCTGAAGGCATGACGAAATTTTTTAAAGTGCGTAAAACTGGTAAAAATTTCCAAAGCGAAATGTCCATGCTTGAAGGCGCGCATAAAATTTTGAAATGTATAAAATCGTCTATAATGTGAATAATAAATATTTTGTATATTATAACGGTAAAGTTTCAAACTATTGAATTGTGTGAGTTTACAACATAAATGTGTAAAAAATTAAAAAAATTGGACATAGTTCCCTTTATTTATAGGAGCATCCACCCTGCTTAAGAAATATAAAATCCTCTAACAACAATAGAAATAGTCCATCATGGACATTATATAAATATCGTCACTTTAACTCAACTTGTCGAACCACAACCAATATATCAATCAATAAATAAAATTTCGGCAAAATTCCCTTTATGTATAGGACTATTCACCCTATTTAAGAAATAAAAATACTCCAACATTACTAATGCATAATTAATCAATTTAACTCGATTCGTGAAACAAAAAACACCAATACAACCATTCAACCTTATTTAACGTCAATATTTACTAAAAACGGTAAGTTAGTTAAAGAATAGACAAATGAATTTAAAAGGCATATATAAAATATGAATAAAGTCTACTGATTTACGTATTCAATTCATAACCCAAACAAAGTCACCAAAGATTCTTTATATCCCAATGTAGTGGCCTGGAATTCAAAATGTGCCCACTCGCTAAATTGTAGAAAGTATCCCCGAACCTCGTACATTGCAGTCGACTCTTGAAAAATCAGTAACGGTAGTTGGTTTTCAAAAGACTTGAGATACCTAAAATTCAACCTTGTTTAATGTTAATATATAATAAAAATAGTACGTTAGTTAATAATAGGAAATGGATTAGTATTGTTATAAAATAAAATTAGTGTTGTAGTTGATCATGCTAGCATCAAACAAAAATAATAAGTTGATCATGCTGGCATCCAGCAAAATAAAGCAGTAAGAGGGAAAAAATCCGCCCATTACCTTTATTCACAAAAACAGATTAAGGCCGAAGGTTTTCATGAGCTTGTATAATGTTTTTCTCAATTAATAGCATTCATTAAAGCTTATTTTATAATGTCCTAAAACTAAGGTAATCATATGGCGATGGTTCAATTGGGATATGAAAACCCCAAAGAATATAAAAAATAAAAACAAAGGTTCTCGTAGATTAAAAACTTTTATCTTCAGAAAATCCATGAATGGATTTTCGAAAATAAATATAACAACAATTATATTCAAATATTATGCACCATGGACATAAAAATGAGTATACCTTTTATCATCAATATACACCAAACTAAACCACAAAAAATCATGCATATGATTTTGTATCAATATAAGTAGTTTTTCAGATTTAGTAATGGATGCTAATGTGTTTTACTTGAAATCTAAAATAAGTTACTTAGTATACAAATTAATTAAATTTCATAAACAAGCATTATCTTAAAATGACCCTTACTTGGCTTGGAACCATTATGTGAAATTGGATGAATTCTTGTGCATTCCTTAATACTTGTCTATCTCGTCACAAAGCCTGTGAACACAAAAGTTCAATGCATTGTTAAGTAGGTAGTAACTTAAAAGTTTAATAATTCAGATCTAAATAAAATAATTAAATAATGTCCCATTTGGTTGTCCCGAAATTGTAAACTGACCCATATATAAATTGGTCCATTTACAAATTGATCTATTAATTGTGTTTGGTTTCATTAATGAAATGATTCATTAATTTCCCCATTTCAACTCATGTGAAAATTTTAAAATTGGATCATTTCACAAAAAATGTGAAATGCATCAATCTAAAATAGGAGTCACATAAAGTGTATTCTCATCTCTCTCTTTCACTCCCTTCACCCTCCCCTCCCCCTCCCCCTCCCCTCCCCTCCCCTCCCCCTCCCCCTCCCCCTCTCTCTCTTAATTTCATTTTAGCATCTTTTTTTTCGTAGAACCTTAACATCAGTTTCAGATTACGAAACATTGCGTAAAATTGGATTTAAGCTCATTTCAAATCCACTCATTTACAATTCACTAATTCATAGTGAACCAATTTACATAATCAAATAATTTGCGCAACCAAACAGGGCCTAAATTATTAATTCCAATAACTACCAAAAATTATTATGTCCAAAGAAATGCATTATCATACAAATAAAATGTGTCGGACCCCAAAAATTAAACTGAGTTACAGACATACATTGTAATGTCTTTTTTACAATTGCTTCAAGACATACTTAGCTACATGTGCCTTATCAAAGATTTCATCAATGGTTCCGGTCAACTCCACCATTCACAGAGTTAACTTAATGAAACAAAAAAATCAATACAACAAAATATCACACACAAATAAATAAAGTTGAAAACCATAGTAATTCTAAAATAAAAAACCCATGGTACCTAGAAAAATCCATAATTCCCCAAAACCCATGATTCCCAAAAAATTTGAAAAAAACTGGGTTTAAAAAAGTTAATATGAACCAAAAAAACCCACAATGTTCAAATGTGTGTGTGTGTGTGTGTGTGTGTGTGTGTGTTTGAGAGAGAGAGAGAGAGAGAGAGAGAGAGAGAGAGAGAGAATGTATACTTGATTAGGTTTAAATCATAAAAAAACATAAACATCAAAGCACAAATAAAAAATTAGATCTACAAAAAATACCTAAAAATCCAAAAGAATTTGAACGTCATAAGCTATTCGTAAAAAAATTAAAAATCCAGAAGAACTCACCGAATCTGAACCTAAGAAATGAAAATCCATAAAAACATCATAAGATATTCTCATTCCTCTTGTACAAAACGTGGAGAAGATGAATCATGGAGAGAATTATGACGGATCATGGCAGCCGAGAGAGAGAGAGGTTGGTTGTTTGAGTATCACTAGAGGTGAGAGAGACAAAGAGAGAGAGCTTTGGGGTTGAGTGTGTCCCCATTCATTGATTGTAGATTGTGCTTGTAATACCCCGTACTTTTATGGATATTTAAATTACATAAGTGGGTGTCATTTAATAATTAGAGGAATTACTGTGAATAGTAATTTTGGAATTTATGAGTGTAAGACTATTACCGATATGTGTTACATTTACTATTACGAATGGGAACATTCGAGATTTTGGCTATCGCTATGAGAGTTTGGCAATTATAGCCAGGGTACGTTGAGAAGTGATATATATTATATATATGGGTGTTGTTACAGTATATATATGATTTGGTTATAAATATATCGGTATGTGAATGATATAATTATGTATACATATATCTCTAGTGCTATCCAAGGAGGTTGCGTGACGTGGGTGAATTCCCTTGCTTGAGGACCAGGGAGAGTATAGTCCCCAGGTCATATCGTCCCGCATATGGGTGCGATAATGATTCCACTTTCAGGAGGGAATATGATTGCCTCCACCGATTAGTATTTGTACCATGATCTTGAGTGAGTCAGACTTGGTACCTGGGTTAAGTTGTGTATACCCGGATGATGATAGCACTTTGAGACTGCATACTCGAGTTATAGCTCGGTGGGATGGTTAATATACTTATGGTTGTGATATAGGTATAAATATACTTATTGCGTATAGTATATTGCATGTTTATGAAGATGTGAAATCATATAACTTAGACTTGTGTAAAGTGTAAGATGAATAAGATTTTATTCTACTTACGGGAGATTTTTATCCGAATTTAAACGGTGATTCGTATATTAAAGTGAGAATTATATATATGGGATTTTATATACTAAAGTGATAATGGTATTTTAGATTAGTGAAAGTTTCGGAATGTGAACGGTATATATATATATATATATATATACTAGGGTATGCCCGTGCCTGAAGGTACGATGACAATTTTCCAAAGTATCAATCGTGGTTAATTTTTTCGAAGACACGATGTATACTTCCAAAGTATTGAATCGATAATTTTTTTTTGTAAAATAGTTTATATTATAATAAAAAATGTACGTTATATTAGAAATTTTAGACAAAAATTCATTTGTTTATCAAACTATCCACCTGTTTTAAAGAGCAAAAAATAACCCAAAATAGTGAATGTGTAAATAATTTAGGTCAGAAAGTTTTTTAACAGCAAAATGTGTAAACAATATAAAAATTTTGGGCAAAATTCCTTTTGTTTATAGGACTATCCACCATCTTTAAGAGAGAATGTACTCTAACAATAATACTCCAACAACATCGTAGGCATCAAATACAAATTTCATCATAAAGTTGATAACATACAACACTATAATCTATTACCTCCCCATAATCAAGTCAATACATTCATACGAACTCAAAATATATTAAAACGTTTGTTTCACAGTGCCAATAACCTTGAATGCCTCGTATAACCAAACTAAGTACTTATAATGTATTCCAAAAGAATAAAAAACACAAAAAAAGTCCCACAATAAACACAAATGATATTGTAAAATAGATATAAAGTCAATCTTTCTATGCTCTTCTTCCTTCCTCATCTCTGAATCTGCACGTATTTGTTCCCTATTTTACTTTTCTTTGCCTTCCTTAATCATTTTCTTTACCTCCTCGGACTTTAAGCAATCCAAGCCCAACTTTGATTCATTATAATCTGCCTTTAAAATCTCTACCCAAAGCCCGAATATCGGTTTCGCTATTACATCTTTCATTTGCTCAGCCGACTGGTCATTAGATTTCACAATTTTTAATGCATCATAAACTTTCTTCTTCTTAGAATTTGCTCGCATTCTCTCTTTATCAGGAAGATCCTTGAGCCGATTTATTTCTATTTCAACTCTAAATACACCGGCTCAGGGAAGTGTTACAGGTATACACATAAACATTGGAATTAATAAGCAAATGAACATTAACTTACCCAATACAAATAGCAAATAACACACTAGTACTTCAAAAACTAATTATACGTCAGAAACCAATCAAATGGGGAGAGGTTGTATATTTAAGGCTATTGGTTGTTGTGTTATGCACAATTTATCAAAGATCCATAAAAAACCAACAACATTCATTCATCGTGCATAACACAACCAATATAAATGAAATTCATGTATAACACAACATTCGTTCCAAGTGAACTTTATGCATCAGAAATATGGTGAAAATAATGAAAAACATCACAAAAGTCGCAATATAACTTGAAGCTTGAAAAACTTGAAATTAATAGCAACACAAACCTCAAGTTTAAAAAGGTGCCACTAATCCACACATCACCGCATTAGCTTCATGAAGTGTTATCATCCCGTGTTTCTCTTATACATTCCGTGTAGGCACTTGAGAATATGTAACTCTTGACATATGATAAACAGTTACCTACAAAAATGAGAAATGACTTACATTTCGTGTAGGAACTCGGTGCACAAATGATAAATAGTTACCTACAAGTGCGCTTGCAGGTGCGCTTCAAGTTGTGTATATAAAGTTACCTCCAAGTGTGATAAACAGTTATTTGCAAGTGTGTTTGAGAGTAAATTTTGCTGGCTCTTGCAAGTGTGCTTCAAGTTGTGTATATACGATATCTTTTCAGTCAGTCAGTTGTGTACAAATGGGATTGAAGGATCAGATGCATATATTCTATATCATCACAACATCTGTCAAACAAAAATGATTTCAAATGCACAAACATCCATATTAACTGTATCATTATATAGATACAGAAATATCAACTAATATTCACATATGATTCCAACGTCATAGGTTTAATCGATCAAGTTCATTCTCGGACGAAGTGAGACCCCATTGATAGCTGCAAAATAAAAAAACTCCAAAATCAAAATTTAGCATTTGAGCCTCTGTGATATTGAATTTTTCAGAACTTCTTGGCATTTGAGCCTCTGTAATATAGTTAACTGCTTGAAATGAAAATTTTCATGACTATATAATACCATGAAGCATAACCATATTCAAAAAAGAAACGGAGAATTATTTAAGAATCAGGTATCATCAACACTTATCAAATATCTATAAATCCCCAAAGGTAATGGGAGTTGAGTTAGGAAGAACTCAAACAGACCTAGAAGCTTCATTTGAAAACATAACTTTACACTGGCATCTACACTGGCTGATGCCTTGGGTCCAACTCAGATGCCCTCTTGAACAACACTCGAGCAAGATTTACAGTTGCGTATTTGAATTCTAATGAAGCAAGAGACTGAAGAAGAATAAGATCATTTGGATTCAATGCATAACCAATCTTCAGAAGTTTCTTCCTTGATCAACATTGCCTAGGTTAGGTTCAAAGACTCCCCATATATTCCACGCGAATCTATTTTTGGCACTGGCCTGGACGGATTTCTTCTTAGGATATCAAACTGAGCAGCCATAAAATATTGTGTATTGATCTACAAAAATATAAAATTTGAGAAACACATAAATAAGACATACAGATAAGTCGCTAATATTAGACAATTTCGAGACCAAATTTCTGAGTTTGGACAGTTTTGGAAGGCTGAGTTTGGATAGTTTTGATCTTCGTCCAAAAATTCAATCGCAATCTTATAACACCTGGTCTCTGGTGTAGATAACACTCTCATGGCCATCAAAATTAAATCCCCTGATCTTGATTATGAACCTCTGAAATTTCAAACAGAAGAACCATTGAAATGACCACAACTTTTCATTGGAACCACTGAAATTTCAAATAGGGAAAAACACTCCAAACAGAGGAAAACTCTTTGAACTGTACACTAAGAAATCAATCAAAATTAAGACAAAAGAAAACTTTCCATGTATGTTATATACATAATCCTAACAAACAGTTAAATGTTGCTATCAATTATGTATGTTATAGATGAATGTGTTCAAACTTGAGTTCAAATAATCCTTGTTTGATATGTTAGTAAGAAAGTCTGAGTACGTACTTGCGACGATCGACGATATGGGATCATCATTTGTGAGCACAATTAAATCACTTGGGATTTGAGGTATTTTCCTTCTGACCTGAAACTGATTCATGATAATATTGAATCTTAATACTTTGGAGAGTTAAGAAACATTCGACACCAAATTTAGATAGTAATATTGAATATGCAAATGCAATTCTACCTATGAGTTGGATATGTAATAAAATCCAAACTGGAGTAGTATATTTATCCCTCGAGAAATTTAGTACTTTCGACAACCCTGTGTTGAGTTTTGTTATGTGGTGGTCTACCTTTACTACGATGTTCATGTTATTACTTGCATTATCCGATCCAGTAGCTACTACACCATTGCAAGAAAGAGAGAGAACAATAGGAAACTACCAATATCTGAAGCATATGAGAAATTTTAGGAAAAAATGGTCATTTTCTATAGAAAGACTCTAAATCAGGTAATCCACAATAGAAATAACACAATATGTGTGCAATGTGAAAAACATCTTAGGTTTTTGTCCCAAACCTATATCTGCAAATGTGACTATAATATTTACAATAAGTGTGGCTGTAACACATAGACACACACACGTATACACACATATGTATATTATAAACATGTGCATACTTCAAGTTTTAATGCTATTAACATAATTTTCCTCATTCCACCAATACCTAATTCTTGATGATCGAATCACAATTGATATATTCTAGTTCTCAAAACATCAACCAAAATCATACACATTTAAGTATAGACGATGTATTATCGCTTTATCTTGCACCTAAGCAGGGCATAAACAAAATCGTACCACATTTGGAAGGAGAACTCCAAATATGAGCAATATAGGATACTTTAATCATATCAATCTACTAATGTTCAAAAAAAGATAGATTAATGAGTTCCCCTTGCTCTCAAATAGAGTTTGAAGACAAACAAAGGTAACAAAAGAGATTGGTGTCCAAGGTTATTAAATTAACACCCTTGGTGTATATCATCATAAACTAACAAACTAAATAAAAACAACGAAATTAAATCATATTCATAACAAATTATAAGACAAAAATCGCTTTAGTAAATTGGAAAAAAATCCAAAAGCATCACGTTCCATAAAAAGAATGAATCAATTTTACATCACCGGTTACGATATCTTAGCTCGAAGGTTGTTACAATAGTTGGGTCCCCTAAAGTTTAGAGTTGATTATTTATATTGTAGCACATGTGACATGGTTTATGCTTGAAACCTTTTCAACTATACGACAAACTAAAACATTGGTCAAGCAATTCATCAAACAAATGTCATGCAGCATTGAGAATGTAAACCATAGGACTATCCCACTCAGTGATGAATGTCCCCAAGACCTTATTTCGAAAAAGAACAATCAACATTCAACAATAACATCATATAACCCGACCGCAATAACAACATTCTCTACTAATCACATAGATGTTTTGAAAAAGAACAATCAACATTTTCAATACAAATTAGTACAACTAATTACATAAACTAAATACAACTTCATGTTTACACTACAAATTACCTATTAGCAAAAATAACGAAATACATAGTTCACAAACCGAGAAACCTCAAAAGATTAAAACAGTAAAAAGTCACATTACTGAGAAAAATCATCAACATTTGTAAATTGAAAATGCAATAATCGAAGAGGTAGCATAGGATCATGTGATTCCGGGTCGATCACGACTAAAATTTCTAACATTTGCAACATAAAAATCAAGAAACCACATCAAAATAACACAAATTTTTAATGTCAAAACCCTGACCCCCAAATCAAAATCAAAGTTACCAAAAGTCATAGATTATTAAGGGATCTGATATTCCAAAATGACTAAAAGTCTTAACAAAAAACTCATCTCAGAGAGTTTACCATAGAGATCTAAGATTCAGAAATAAAAGGATGACAAAATCACAAAAAACAAATGCGTCTGTGTTCAGTAAAGGAGTCTGAGATGTATACCTCATAAAAAATATACCATATTACAATCAGTCACCTGCAAAAGACAAAATAAACAAAAAACAACATACTAATAAATTGATCTAAAACAAAATGAACAAAATCTGTAAAAGAAATCTATAAAAAAAAATTAACAGATCTTAGCCGAAATTAAAATAAGTGAGTGTGTTTATGTGTATGTGAGTGTGTAAGAGAGTAAACTATAGATGTCTATGTGTGTTAGACGCGGAGGAGCATCCAGCGTATGTTTTGGAAATGATAGAGGGTTTGAAGAGGGAGGGGGAGCATCGGGTGTATGTGTGGTAAATGAAAGAGGGTTTAAAGTGGGTTGGGTGTGTCTACCAAAATACCCTTGTTTGAATTAAAGTGAAAGAGGGGAATCAATTAGTGAGATGAAAAAGAGGGGGAAATCAAATTTTTAAGGGGTAAAATAGGAAACACGTGAATTAATTCATATTGATGACATCATGGATCTATCTTATGACATACATAAGCTTCCTACTTTATTATATATATATATATATATATATATATATATATACCTAATCGACGATTATGACAATTAAAGCTTAGGTGATAGCTTACAGTATAACTTATATAAAATCACATCGGTTAAGTGATAGTTATGAGAAAGGGGATGGGTGAAAGAGATTAGTTAGGCAAGGCTGTTTAACTAGGTTGTTTAAAAATGTATACGATAGGTGTGCACTATTAAAGGAAGGGCGACGTGAATCTCATGAGAGTGCGATACCAGTTTAAATATGAGAGATTTCATATTTTAAGAAATATAGCATTTGATGCACCTGCTAAATATTTTTAAAACTCGAGCTCTAACCCGTTTCTCTATTTTCCCTCTCTCTTGCTATATATGTATATATTTTAGGTGTCCAGTCACAGGGACGTCTGGATGATGATTATTTCAAGTTAAACGTTGCAGCAGCAGCTGTGGATGCAAGCAGGTTTATTTTAGACGCCTCTATCCTTGTGATCTAGGTAGGAGGTATGGTAGAAACATTTGGGCTGATGGCCTAGCGGTATTCATTTATCGCATTTTAGGTTACGACACTTCGATTTGGTTGTATTATATGCTGTACCGAGAATTTGGTTATCTTATTTCATTTCATTTCTGTGTATATAAACTGTTGTGATTGTTTTCCTTATGGTTCGTTTGGTTAAAAATATTTTTAAATTAAAATTTTGACGCCAGGACTAATAGGTTATTAGTAATAAAATGGTTTTCGATAGTGATGCTGAGAATGAACCATATGAGATTCCTGTTTTAATTCGGTATTGGATTGATCACCCAGTACTTTATTAGGCGGGGTGTCACATATGGTATTAGAGCATCAGGTTCTAGTGTCCTGAGGATTCTGTGCGGACGTACTGCGCTTCCAGCGTTGCTTTCTATTTGAGATAGAGACTTATTATTTGGATTGGTTATTCCTATTATGAGATTTCGTTCTCCTGTTATTATGTAAGATTATAGTAAATCTTTCAAGCCCTCGTGTGAGATTAGTGTGTTAATCGAGGAAGGGTGACCAAGGAAGGACGTTATGAGGGCAGAAGGAGGCGGGGCTTAGTTAGAGATATAAGTTGAAGTCGGGGACGAGGACCGAAGTTGAGGTCACTCCCTTTGTGTCATTGGCATGTATTGCTACAACGACTACCAGAGTGTAGTAGTTATATTCATCCATGTACCACTATAGTAGAGAGTGGTGCTAAACTTGACTCACCCAGTGAAGTTAAATTGGGAACAAGTCTGAAGGGTCTTTGATAAGGACCATTCATTGAAGGTAAGTTATATAAAGGCGGTGTAACGTTATCCAATGAAAGAAGAATGCTCAAAAGCTTTGGCTTAGAGCAGGGTATAGAAATGCCCTGATGTGAAAATTTGAGAAATTGTTTTCACTCGTTGGAGCACTGTTGAAATGGTGGGAACAGTGGTCACTATATTTGGGGGATCAGAATGTTTTGCTCATACAGGAATCCGATGGATGGCTCTAACCGCGAGTTCCTTCAATTTATCAGAAATGAAGAGAATGTAGTTTCTGATTTTCTCACATGAGGATCGGTCAGGGGCCGACAGTGAACAAAGAGTTATGTGGTTAAGTGAACTTTGTACCTGATGAGGTAGGTACAATGAAGAGAGAATCCTCACTAGTAAGTGTTGCTAACACTTATAAAGAATTTGTGTTCGTGAAACTCTACAGGTGGACATCCACCTGGGGATTCATTGAAACAAGGCAGTTGAGGCCGGTAGTGTGTTTCCTTTTGCCTGGAGGAGCTAAGGGAACTATGAGGATGATTGTAAGAATCGAGGCTATAAAAGTCTGAGATACTGATAACCTTAACATGGTCAGGGTGGCTAGAGATGGGAAACATTATGATGTGGAACGTAGAACCACACACTTTGATCTTACCCGATATGAGTTAATGGACAAGAGAAGGGTGCCTAGATGGGGCATTAATTAAAGTAGTTTTTGGTTCGGTTAAGACAAGTGTACTATGTCTGGGAACCATTTAGAGCAGCCTGGGTGATTGGCAAAGTTATTGTTATGAGTTTTACCTCGGATGAAGGAGGTATATTTTGTGTGGAAAGATTTTGTCACAATATTTTGTTAGCCCTAGATTCGTGTGTGTGATTTGAGTTTAGTGGTAGTATCGATAATATTATAGAGTGTATAACTATATGTTTTTTCGCGGAAGCGGGGTTCTAATTTTATCTTCATTCGCTATGGAAGCGGGTGTTGCTATTTGAAGCCTATATTTGGTTTGCACTACTCGTCTTGTGTGTGTTACACGAGTATAGTACTATTTTGAGTATAATTTGTTCTTAGATGGTCGGAGCGTTAGTAGGCTAGTGATTTCAAGGCTATCGTATCCGCGGTTCCAGGGTGGAACGGGTTGTTTTTGCGATATCTCACCTAGATATGGGTTGATCTCGCCTTTAATATATGTTTAAATGGAACTTCGATGAGTAGATATTTCATTATCATGATTTTAGTCCTGTGACACCCCGCCTAATTAAATACCGAGTGATCGGTTCTTTATTAAATTAAATCATAATATCCAGTTGGTTCAGACTATGCATCACTATCGAAAACTTTATTATTAAATACTAACCACGTAATATTTAAAAAGATTGATGTCAAAATTTTATCTTTTAATTAATATAAAACTAGGTTAACGAATAATTAAGCATTCACCCTTAACACCAATCTCATATGATAAGAAATAACTACAATAATAAATGTAACTGGAGTAAACACTTCCAGTCCAAGTACCAAATACAATAGTCCAACAGAAATAAACCAACAACTGAAAGAAGTAAATAACTAAATCCAAAATCTCTGAATAGTTGAATAGAAAATGGGCAACATGACATAAATGATAAAACGACTCAAAAGGAAGAAATGATGGACATAGAGGCGTCTACTACCAAGGTCCTGTAACCTCCACAGCAGCTACAACTCGTCGAGTAAATGGAACTCTTATGCTTGGTGTCACTGTGGCTGGGGACCTAAAATAATTTGATAAGAAAAGAGATTTGCAGAAAACGGGTCAGAGCTCAAGTTTAAAATAGTTTAAAAATCAACAAGTGCTTAAAATGAGTTATTAGCACATATATTATTCATGTTAGATTATCGTACTCACTTGAGATGCTCACCTCTCATCTAATGTGCATGCCTAACGTACCTTCAAACCCTATTAGTTTTTATTCCCATGATAACTAGTTCTTTCCAGTCTAACATCTAATCATAGCCCAATGTCGTTCCCATCTATTTCTCTCGCAATATACGTAATACTGATATATATCCAATTTCTATCTAACATGGATAAGCACCTTTTCAATTTAATAAAATTAAGTGTTCACTAACTTAATTCATTTCAGATTTCATTATTAATCAGACCTACTTAATTCACACAGTAGATAGTATCACAAGTATAGATATACATACACTCTATTATATATATATATATATATATATATAAAATAATGTACCCCGAGACACAACTGCGGTGCATGCATACTCTGTTATCATGTCCCGATGCATCGCTCATTGCATAAAGGACTATAGGTCCAATCTCTCACGAACCATCAAAATAAACACACATATTGGAGGCAAACACAGTTCCAAGCCGATGGGCTATGCTCATACCTATGCACCTATACGATCGTCATCACTATCAATCTGACAGATAGCCCATACCTAGGTTCTATGCTCTAGTGGTACAAATCAAGATCCCACCCGAAGGCTCCTCAAGGCATGATCATCCACAATGTGCAACCTCCACTCAATAGCAAGCAGCGTATGCATGTTATACACATAATAGTTCAATCAATAAGTATACACACAACTTATTACACTCATTAGGTATTCAAGCAACCCGAATTATCGAATTTATATGTAGCATTATCATCTCTACTACTCACAATACTTTAACCGTACGATTTATCTCTCTATCCTATATACTCTTTAAGGATCTCTCACTCCAACACATTCCTTTAGTAGTTACACAAATCATCTCACTACTAGATTATGAAATGAAGCTACTCCATAATAGTGTGGAACCTATTCTCTCACTTGAATTAACCTAGCAGGATTTTAACGAATTGATTCGCTTAGGAAGACTTTTAGGACTATCTTAGGTCGAATCAATTCGCACTTGGGGCGAATCGATTCGTACTTGAAGACCTGATCACTAATGTTTTTCGAACCGATTCAGATTTAGACCGAATCGATTCGCTTTGAAAAAACTATTCGTGACTGGGGGCGAATATATTCGCATCATCAGGAATTGAAAGTTTCACTTCCTTGAGTTTAGGGGGAATTAATTTATAAAATGGAGATTATTGTAGGGGATTCTGGATCTGATACTAGGACTCGTAGATAATTGAATTTAGGTTGAATAGACCTTGGGTTAGAAGAGAGAACCTGGGATTAATTGGGTGTATAATTCGGGGTATGGACTTGAGGAATGTTTAGGACGTGTAACATTCGAGAGAAGTCTTCGGAAAGTGTGTTTATATATTTATGCGTAGAGAATAAATATAGGCCGATTACAATTGAGCGAATCCTAAGATGCAAGTAGGATAGAATTTAGGATATGGGCTAGAGAGGATTAAGCTACTATTCGGTATGTCTATATTGACAATTATTATCATAGGTGATGCGATACCTATACTTATTTAATTATTACAAATCGGTACATTCGGGTTTATATAAAATCCTTAAAATTGATTAAGGTGTGAGTTAAAGCTTAAGTAAGAGAATACTTATATGTTTAGTATTTTAAGTGTGTGAATACTTATATAATATTATGAATGGGAACATTTGGGATTTTGGCTATTGCTATGAGAGTTTGGCAATTATAGCCAGGGTACATTGAGAAGTGATATATATTATATATACAGGTTATCGTTACAGTATATATATGATTTGGTTATAAATATATCAGTATGTGAATGATATATTTATGTATACATATATCTTTAGTGTTATCCAGGGATATTGCACGATGTGGGTGAATCCCCTAGCTTGAGGACCAGGGAGAGTATAGTCCCCAGGTTATATCGTCCTTCATATAGGTGCGATAATGATTCCACTTTAAGGAGGGAATATGACCCGCCTCCAATGTTTTGTATTTTTACCATGATCTTGAGTGAGTCAGACTTGGTACCTGGGTTAAGTTATGTATACCCGAATGATGATATCACTTTGAGACTGCATCCTCGAGTTATAGCTCGGTGGGATGGTTATTATACTTATGGTTGTGATATAGGTATAAATATACTTGTTGCGTATAGTATATTGCATGTATATGAATATGTGGAATCATATAACTTAGACTTGTGTAAACTGTAAGATGAATAAGATTTTATTCTACTTTCGGGATATATTTATCCGGATTTAAACGGTGATTCGTATATTAAAGTGAGAATTATATATACAGAATTTTATATACTAAAGTGATAATGGTATTTTAAACTAGTGAATGTTTCGGAATATATATATATATATATATATATATATATATATATATATATATATATATATATATATATATATATATAGAGAGAGAGAGAGAGAGAGAGAGAGAGAGAGAGAGTTAGGCTCTCCAACATACCTCCTAACGACATACCTATGAACATACCTGTTTTTTTAAAATAGTAAAAAAAATAATTTTGAGATGATATTTTTTATATGGGTTCATGATATTTCAATGTGCCCCTGTAAAAATATTCAGCTCAAAATAATGTGTTTTGATATTTTTAAAAAATAGGTAAAAAAAACTGAAGGTTTTAAAGTGTAAAAACTGACAGTTTTTTGACCTATTTTTTAAAGATAGAAAAAATCATTATTTTCAATTGATTTTTTTTATAAGGGCACATTGAAATATCATGAACCCATATAAAAAATATCATCTCAAAATTATTTTTTTTACTATTTTAAAAAAAGGGTATGATGCTAAGAGGTATGTTAGAGAGCCTCACTCTATGTATATATATATATATATATATATATATAGGGAGAGAGAGAGAGAGAGAGGATCAAGTGAGGCCCCTCAGTTTGAGGATCCTGAATAAGGTCCATTTTTTTAAAATAGTAAAAAAAATATTTTGGAGCTGATTTTTTTATGGTTTTTAAACATTTCAGTAGGACCATAAAAAAATTAGCAACACAAAATAATTTTTTTTACTATTTTAAAAAAATTGGTCAAACTTCGTTAGTTTTTAACAGCTTAAAAACTGATACAGTTTGACTGATTTTTTTAAAATAGCAAAAACATTCATTTTGAGCTGATTATTTTTTTATGGTCCTACTGAAATGTTTAAAAATCATACAAAAAAATTCAACCAAAAAATATATTTTTACTATTTTAAAAAAATGGACCTCATTCAGGGTCCTCAAACTGGGACCTCACTTGATCCTTTCCCTATATATATATATATATATATATATATATATAATCGACGATTATATCAATTAAGGCTTAGGTGATAGCTTACCGTATAACTTATATAATATCACACCGGGTAAGTGATAGTTATGAGAATTCAGTGGATGGGTGAAAGAGATTAGTTAGGCAGGGTAGCTTAACTAGGTTGTTTAAAAATGTATACGATAGGTGTGCACTATTAGAGGAGGGGCGAGGTATATCTCATAGGAGTGCGATACCAGTTTAAATATAAGAGATTTCAAATTTTAAGAAATATAGCATTTCATGCACTTGCTAAATATTTTCAAAACTCGGGTTCTGACCCGTTTCTCTATTTTCCCTCTCTCTTGCTGTATATGTATATATTTTAGGTGTCCAGTCACAGGAACGCCTAGATGATGATTCTTTCGAGTCAGACGTTGCTGCAGGAGCTGTGGATGCAAGAAGGTTTATTTCAGACGCCTTTATCCTTGTGATTTATATAAGAGGTATTATAGAAACATTCGTGTTGATGACCCAACGTTATTCATTTACCGCGTTTTAGTCTGCGACACTTTGATTTGATTATATTAAATGTTGTACCGAGAGTTCGGTTATCTTATTTTATTTTAGTTCTGTGTATATAAACTGTTGTGATTGTTTTCCTTATGGTTGGTTTGGTTAAAAAGATTTGTAAATTAAAATTTTGACGCCAAGCCTAATAGGTTGTTAGTAATATATTGGTTTTCGACAGTGATGCTGAGAATGAACCATATGAGATTCCTATTTTAATTTGGTATATGATTGATCCCCCGATATTTTATTAGGCGAGGTGTCACAGTGCTTTTGTGTACGTATGGAGAGAATTACAACATTACCCATATTTTTTACTTAAAGTCGAATGGGAGAAACAAATAATAGTGAGATAAAGGGGGGGGGAATCAAATAATAATGTGCAAAAGAGTAAAATTGTTAGACGTTTATGGAGCATTTCCTTTTGCTTCACTACCCATATTTGAGACGTAAATTACCATTCTATAAGAAAATTACACTTATTAGATTTCAACACCTCTATCAATGTGGAAGAATCTCAACCAGTAATTATCTTATCCCACTTATGGAATAGTAAAAACTTTCTACTCCTTATTATATAGATATATAAACGCTCCTATGAGGTTTTTAAATGAGGTCCTTAAATAAGGACCATAATAAGACAAAAGTGAATGTTCTTTAGTGAAATTCTATCTTAGGACTAAATATATCATAGATTTATATTTTAGACCACACAAATTTAAGAAACCAATGAGAACCCAAATTTGGTATCAGAGCGAATCTAACTTTAGAGAGATAAATCGAAATTTAGACTGAGAAACACACGCTCACTGTACACTTTGGCACAATCTGGTATCAGAGCCAAGTCGCTCCTTTCAGACCTACATTAGTAAAATACCTTAATGCCCTTGAAATTTATCCCTTACAAAGATATTTTTGGAACCCATCCAGACTACCAACCCATCCCTGTAACTGATTTAGACCCAGAAGGTTGCCTAACCTCACACATAAACAATTGTTCACATATTGAACACATCCCATCCAAACACACATGCAGTAGGCAAGTTACTGCTAGTTCTATTAATAGCGTACTAGATCAAAATAAGTGTATCATCCTTATTTTAAGACAATTATGCACAGATTTCAAATTCCTAGAAAAATAAATAAACAAACATCTCAAAAGAAATACTAAAAGTAGACAATCAAATCCTTATAAACCTTGTACAAGTATGGCATGATATAAATACCAAGACTAATCACATAGAAGTCCATAACGAGGAAATCTTAGAACTTAAAACTTTGACAAAAAACTAAGGTTCTAAAAAACGCAGAGCGTGATCGAGGTGTGGAGGAAACGTCTTAAGCCTTAGAACCCTAGGTGGGCCTTAGGCGTAAAAAGGCGTTTAAGCCTTTTTAAATATATTTTAATATTTTTTAACTATGACAAGACTATAAAAATACTAAAATGGTACATACCTTAAAAATATGTCTGAATATTTGTAAATTAAAATACTAAAAAATAACTTGTATTTTTTAACACCTTACTTAAAAAAAACTCGCATTTTTTTACGCCTTACCCCAAAAAATAGTTCATCACGCCTAGGGCCAAAACTTGACGTATCTAAATAGTCCCGCGCCTAGGCACATTTTTTAGAACACTCCAAAAGACCAAGAAAGTCAGTTAGTTGAACTCATTAAAGAACACTACACCAAAATGGGTAAATTGGGACCCTTCCAGCGGCTAGCCTTGTCACGGTCATTGACCGTGATAAAAAATACGCGTTTTGTGTCACGGTCAATGAACGTGATAAGTCGGTGACAAAGACTTATCACTGTCATTGACGGTGACAATCCTTATAATATTATCACGGTCAAGGACCGTGACACATCCGTGACAAATGTTATAGCAAAAAACCCTTTCCCCTCTTTTTTTTCCCCACCAACTTCCCTCATTTTCTCTCTCTCTCTCTCTCTCTCTCTCTCTCTCTCTCTCTCCCCCCCCCCATTTATATATATGTTTGTGTGTATATATATGTTCATGTGTGTGTGTGTATATGTGTGTGTGCATGTGTGTGGTGGGTGGGGGTGGGGAGGGGGCAGGGAGGGGGGTTGTTTGTGTGTGTGTGCATGTGTGTGTAGTGGTGTGTGTGTGTGTGTGTGTGTGTGGTGGGGGAAGGAGTGTGGGGCAGGGTGGGGGGAGGGGGTGGGGCAGGGTGGGGGAGTGGGAAGGGATGGGTGGGGGTGGGGGGTTGTGTGTGTGTGTGTGTGTGTATGTGCATGTGTGTGTGTGTGTGTGTGTATGTGCGCGTGTGTGCATATGTGTGTAGTGTGCGTGTTTGTGCGTAATGTCCCTTGTAAACGAATTGATTGATTATTAATTTTTTTAGTAAATTAATATATGGTTGCCCCTCACTGTAAATTAGTAAATTAATGTATGATTAATTATGAAAGTAGGATTGCCCCTCATTGTAAATTAGTAAATTAATAATTGTATACTTTAATTGTTAGTTTAATTGATGAAAATAATTAATTGAATTTGAATATAAATTGAATTTGAATATAAATAAGACATAATTAAATGAAACATACTATAAATCTAAGTTTTGTTTATACTAATCCATGAATATACGCTTCGTACCTTTAATAGGTGATTAGTTGTGGTAGCTGTGATGGGATATCCGAAATACAAAGAGTGGATGGGTGAGACAAATAGAATGGGGGATGTGTTTCGCAGAGGTGCTAACGCATTTGTGAAATATGCAAAGAGATGTCATAATGATGAAGAGTTTCCATGTCCGTGTGCTAGGTGTAAGAATGGTAAGGTGTTTTAGTGAAAAAACAGTTGAACTACATTTGTTAAGATCGGGTATGCAAGATAGTTATCAATTTTAGAGTTTTCACGGTGAATTGAAAGTTCCTTTTGTCCCCGACCAACCTTCACAACAACCTTAAACAAGTAAGATAGATGTAGAAGGGGACGACGTAGATCATAATATGTTAGAGGATTTAGTTGATGATGCGTACGAAGTTTATGAAGCAGAAGAGAATGAGGTTACTGATAATGTAGAAGGTTCAAGTGCTCGTGAAGATATCACGATAAAACTTAACGATGACTACCAAAGTTTAAAATTTAAGGCGACCCAACCGTTATACTCTGGCTATGAAAAAGATCAAATAACTTTACATGCCATGGTTGGTTTGCACAGTTTGAAGACGCAAGACGGTTTGTCTGGCAATAGCATGCCAGGAATTCTGGAATGGGTTAAGGGCTTATTATCCAAGGAGAATACACTCCCAAATAGCTATCATGTTATTAAGAACAGTTTGAAAGGTTTGGGAATGAAGTATAAATCGATTCATGCTTGTGTGTATGACTGCATACTATACCGGAAGGAGTATGAAAATCTCGATCGCTGTCCGGTATACGATGAACCTAGATGTGTCCAATCTACTAGTAAGGAAGGCACAAGCTCAAAAGTACCTTAAAAAGTATTAAAATATTTTCTCGTTGGGCCTAGATTAAAGAGATTTTTCACAGTACCATGGATAGAGGAGGCATTGACTTGGCATGCTAGGGCAGAAGAAGGGGTAATATCACGCGTCATCCTATTGATTCTACTGCCTGGAGGAGGATGAATTATGAGTATCCCGATTTTGCTTGAGAACAACGCAACATTCATTTGGCTATATCAACAGATGGTTTCAATCCATTTGGAAATCCAAGCACCAATTAGAGTGTATGGTCAGTGATCCTGGACCCACTCAACCTCCCTCCTTCACTATGTATGAGACCTGAATTTTTTATGATGGCTTTGTTGATACCTGGGCCAAAGGCACCAAGTGATGATATCGACGTCTACCTGGATCCTTTGGTAGAAGAATTAAATGAGTTGTGGGAAGAGGGTGTTGTGACACCCCGCCTAATTAAATACCGGACGATCACTCCTTTATTAAATTAAATCAAGGTAAACAGTTGGTTCATTCTTAGCATCACTGTCGATAAAAATACATTTTCCAATTTAACACCCTAAATAATTAAGCTAAGTGTCAAAACCATTTTCATACATACTTTCCAAATTTTATTTAAAGAAAAATATTTATTTAATTAAAAACAACATTTCTACAATTAAGAATCACATCACAATAAACCTGGAACACAAAGTCCAATTAATATAATACATTCGTCAAACGAATGTACACATACGAAAACTAAAGTCACAAATCCAAACTGAATAAAACCCATAGTAACAATACTGGAAATAACTGAAATACAAATGTCCCAACAATAAGGAAATAATGGAAAGGGCGACACATGCCCAATAAATGAGAATGTTAAAAGTGGAGTCAATAAGTGAAGCTGTCTACGCAAGTAACCTGCAACTCCCACCTAAGCTGCAGCACGTTCCTTTCAAGGGATCCTAAGCAAGACGCCCCTGTGGCTGGGCACCTGAAATATATACATATATATACAAGAGAGAGAGAGAGAAAAAGAAATGGGTCAGAGCCCGAAAGTGTGTTTGATTTAAAATACGTTTAGTAAGTATTTAAATTAATACAGGCCAATGCAACAACATATTAGAGCGTCACTCTCTTGAGAAATACTCACCTCTCTTCTAATGTGCACACCTATCGCACTAACCTTCCCAACGGTTTATCTTATCATTTTATCATACTAACCTTCTCTCTAATTTAGCGTATCTTAACTTACTCATAAGATTTCAAAACCGGACAATATTATTGTTTAAAAAGAATATTTCCAATTAGCAGCACAACTCTCGTTTTAGCTTTTATTACTATATAAAGTTTCTCAGTAACATTTTATACTTACACAAAACAAGTATTTACTATTAGAGTCATCAACCATGTCCTACTTATCAAATCACAGTAGGCAGTTTCAAATTTCCAAATCTCATATATATATTAACTACTCGTATAATATATATAAAGTAACAACACCCCACATAAAACTATGGTGCGTGCATACTCTACTATCCAAAGCCCCATATCACTCATTTTAAGGGGAATACATTCGGAATCACTCTCGAATTGTGTTAACATAAATACACAAACAATATTGAGGCGAAGAATAGATTCCAAGTCTCTAAGAGGATGGCACATGCCTGCGTCTCTTAGGACCGTCTGAACTATCACATCGATATCCTGTACCAAGTATATCTATCTTCTAGGGTACAAGTCAATATCCCCCATAAAGGTCCCATCGAGATAAGACTTGTTCCAGTGCGGTAACCTCAGGGATAGCAAGTAGCGTGGGCATGATTTTCACAAGTATATAATATATGTACACACAATCATATAAATATACCCCTTTTATCATATTAATATAGGTTCCTCACGTCACCCATAATTACAACATTTATCCTTAATTTCACATTATTAATAATACGTGTAAGGTTTCATCTCTAACCTTAACTCAAAGGGTTTTCTCACTTATTACGTGACACTCGTGAACTCTATCCTTCCAAGTAGAAAATTCAGTAGGTATAACGCTATTCACTATCGTAGCTATTCGCCGTAATCTCTCACTTGAAATACGTAGTTTCATCGTTCATTATATAATTATCCCAAAAACAATATTATCGTCTTATAATAAAGTTCTCAACACTTATACATATGTCCTACTGGTCTTTCCTACCTCCCAAAACATTTCATTAAGAATTCCCAAGAATTATTTTGCAATAACTTAATTTAACTAATTGAACAAGGGAAATAGGAGTCTGCAAGGAGGGGTCGATCGGTCGAGGTCTGGGGCTCGATCGATCGAACCTTCGATCGATCGAAGCTCTAGGCTCGATCGATCGATCAAGCAGGTCTGCGAAAATTCTGCAGAAATGCAGTTACGGGTTCTACCAATTTTCTTCATCCAAAATCATGTTTTTCCATTCTAAACGTCCCAAAAATCCTACTACTATCATTATAACAATATACCAGATGTTCTCAACGTAAAGCATGTGTATATCTAACATTAAACATGGATAATTAGCCCAAAATCCCATCTAATCATCAAGAACCCTAGAGTTTTTCTTAATCAAGGTTCTAAGCTGTTTTTAACAGAATTTCCTTCTAATATATCATCAAAATTTCGTGGGTTATATTCCTCTACATGGCAAGGATTCCAGAATTTCATATACATCAATACTACATGCATTTTCTTAACACAAATTGGGTTTTCTTCCATATTTATCATCTCTAATCACTCCTAAACTAACATGAAGATTGCACTAACGAAAATACGCAAGATAAATACTTGCCTGGGATTTTCAGAAGTCTGGTTTGCAGATGAATTCGGTGTAGTTGTATTCCCCTTCTCGCGATCTATGCATTGGTGGTGGCGGCGGTGCAAACCGGTGACTCTTTGGCCTTGAATTGCCTTGGAGCTCTCTCCGCTCTTCTCCAATGGCCGTCACTTGTGTTCTGAATATTCTAACCCTAAAAGACTAACCTAAATGGCTGATATAGGTTGCTGAATTTCGTGGGTTTAATTACCCAAAAAGGTGAAATGACTAAAATGCCCTCCCGGGGTACCAATTAGGCCTAAAAACGCCCCGAAACCCAAACTAAACCCCCGGGTACACTTTTCTGACTATCTCGACCCTTTCGGACGTGTTGGCGCACTCAAAATGACCATACGAACAACTTATAAAATATTCACTTTTTATTTAACAAAATTAGTCCCGATGTGACACGGGCACGTCCCGACTTAAATTTCCGAAATAGTCATTTGACATTCAATATAACCAATATAATATATTACTTTGATCATTAGTAATATTCAACAAATTTCCCATAATTACTAACTCTCGTCACGTTAATAATTATAACATAATTAATTTCCGGATTTTTATTAAATAAATCATTCACGTTAAATTTAATAAATTCCCAAATTAATATAGCATAAAAATACGGGGTATTACAGGTGTACAATCATTTGACTATTTTAGAAAAGAAGAGTTTACGCTGAAAGCTAGGTTGATGTGGGCAATTCATGATTTTCTAGCTTATGGGACATTATCCGATTATGTAGTACATGGTTATTTGGGGTGTCCTATTTGTGGAGAGGAGACTGAATCTCTTCATCTATCCTTTAGCTAAAAAAATGTATACCATTGCCACAGGAGGTTTTTACCCCCGGATCATAGTTTTAGATTTGATAAAGGTTCCAATTTTTTATTGGGCGGGGTTGAACATAAACTACCGCCGAGACAACTTTCGAGTTCAGAAATTGAAAGTAAATATTCTGAATGTGGTCCTAATATGCCATGTAAGAATCTCAAATTTAAGAATATCAAGCATAAGAAGACAACAACTGGGAATGAAACTGAGACAAGAAAGGCATGGTCTAGGAGGTTAATTTTATTTGACTTGCCTTGGTGGGAGTCATTCGAAGGATGGAGAAAATGCATGAAAATACCTTAAATCGTTGAAACTTAAGCCACAACTATGGTTGAAAGAAGATACTAGGGGAAGGATAATAATTCCCCCTGGTGCATTTACTTTGACGAGTGGGGAAAGGAAGGTGCTTTTAGACACAATATATAATTTGAAGGGCCCATCTACTTTTTCATCCAACTTGCAAAGGATTGTGAATTATACTACTAATGATTTACATAGGTGTACGTCCCACGATTGGCATGTGATCATGCAATTGGTTCCTCTACTGTTTAAGCACTGTTTCTCCAAGCACAAGGATTTGCAGAGGGCTATTATGCAAATTAGTATTACCTTCTCACTCTTGTGTGAGGAGGTAGTCAATCGAGAACACATAGTGGCCACAAAATTAGAGGTGACCGAAGCGATTTGTGTGTTGGAGAAGTACTTTCCCCCAGCATTCTTTGACAAAAGTGTTCACTTGTTGGTACACCTATGTGACGAGGCACTTCTTTGTGGTCTAGTTAGATATCAGTGGATGTATCAGTTTGAAAGATTGATGAAAGTTTTTAAAGATTAGGCCAAGAATACGCGATACATTGCAGGATCAATTGCAGAGGAATACATCACCGTGAAGTCATCAATATATACTCGAGAATATATGTCTGACTCGACTAGCGGTGATGACACTGATGAGTTTGTCGATGATGGTGGTCATGTGATGGGAAAACGAGTGAAATTAACCAGTTTGCAACATGAACAAGTAGCTCGTTATCTATTTGACACACATGAAGATGTCGAAGAATGGAAATAGTAAGTTTCGATTATTATAATGTTTAACATTATTTTAGATTATTTTATACATGATTAATTTTGTAATATGCAGAAAATATGAAGCTTGTGAGAACAATAAAAGACGAAAAACAATGGTACAATCAGACAACAAATTTAGGTTGTGGTTAACACAAGTGGTAATTATAATGAAAATGTCCGTTATATATCGTTACATTACACTCAAATTTTACAACTAATATAATTAATTTATCTATATTCTCATCTCTTAAAGACGGGTGATGCGACATCAAGGCTTGCTCGTCTAGCCACTGCACCCTTGTTCGTGGCACAAGAGTACAAAAGTATCGATTGAACGGTTACATTTTCGGCACTAAAGTGTATGAGGAAAGTACAAATGTACAAAACTCAATCATTTCATACAAAGATCTTACTTTCTTTCGAGCGAGCGCAAAAGATAAAAACCTCGTTGAAACTGAAATGACTTACTATGGTGTAATCCGAAATATATTTGAATTGGATTATATAAGCTTCAAAGAAGTTGTATTTTACTGTGACTAGGTAAGAGTTGAGGATAAAAATGCTTGTAAAGTTGATCATGTCACCAATTTGGTCATGGTTGACTTGTCCAAGTTGAAGAGCAACGATCACATGAGCGATGAACCGTTTGTTTGTGCATTTTAAAAGGTTAACCAAGTGTTTTACTCGGAGTATATCAACAACGAGCCGTGGTCAATTTTCCAACACGCGCCAAAGTACCTAAATAGTAGTGTGGATGACTTAACTGCTCCTACCAAATATGAATCCATTTTTTATGACAACCCGAATTTTAAACAAATTTTCAATTTGTAATAAATATTCAAATTTGTACCTAAACATCGATTTTTAATGCTTTTGACGCACTTTATCATTTTTGACGCACTTTATCATTTTCACTCTTGTGTAGTGTGCGTGTGTGTGGGCAGCAGGGGTGGGGGTGGAGATGTTTCGAATTTTTAGTAATTGTAAATATTATGAGCTAGATGCTATTGTTTTGGAATTCAAAATTGAGGTGTTTAACAGTAACAATTAATTTTTATTTGTAGTGATTGTACATATTTGCATGTCTTCTTTTAATTCATTTTGATATGTACTAATAACATTTTTTTATAGCAAATGTCTCCTTCAGGTATTAAGGCGAGGATGATGATGCTTATTATGATGATGTCGTCTGGGCTCGGTGGTAGCGGAGGAGACGAGGGCTCCTCGGCCTTTAGGCTCCCCAAATATGGCAAATTGGGGATGACCATTGAGAACAAATCGGGGCTATTAGCGAGATCCCTCGAACTGGTAAAGACGATCATCGGCCCGGGGAACATTAGTTGGAAGGAGATGCCATATGAGTTCAAGTTAGCTGTTTGGGTGGCACTACAGGTAATGTATTTATATTTATATTCATATGAATATTTCAATTTCATTTTATATTTATATTTATATGCATTTGCAACTAACATTGTATTTCTTGGACAGGAACAATTCAGCATGGATCCAAAGCTACGCGATTCCGTCTTGGAGCAGTTGAGGGAGCAACATAAGATGTGCAAGAAAAATATCCTGACCCGGTACTTTGGGAAGACACGAGAGTCCATTATCCAAAGGCTTGAATCCGTCCCACCAAAGGAGCCAATCTCATTGGCACAATGGCAAAAGTTCATTGACAATGAGATCAGGGAGCGACAATTGGCATCTCGCCAATCGGAGAGGGAAAACCGGGTAAAAAAGACAGATGTGCACTACTTCGGCCGGACGTCTTACACCGAGGTGGAGCATAGGATGATGGTAAGATTTACTTTTTCTATACCTACATAAATATATTATTCTGCATTATTTTACTTTGCGGGGCCGATACTAATTTTACTTTATTTTATTTCAGGGGACAGGGAGTGGCCCTGGGGGTAGGCCAGATAGGCTCGATACTTATGTGACTCTTCGGACGAAGAAGAGGAAGGACAAGGAGGTGTCCTCGAGCGTCAAGGCCATAATTGTAAGTAATCCGTCATTTTACTTTTTGTTAATTACGTTATAATTTTTTAATTTACTTATTTTACTAATCATGTGCTTTTTGTCGTTTCAGGCAAAGCGTAAGAAAGTGCATGAGTCGCAGTCTGATGACGAAAAGACATCTTTGTCCACAGACGCACTCAGCCAAGTGCTTGGCTCTGATCCCAAGGGGAGGACAAGGGGGTGAGCTCGCGGGTGGCCAAATCTAGGATCATCGGATTGGAGACGAGCGACACCGGGTTGGCTCGAGCGGTGGACTCGCATGACGCAAAGCTGTCCCGTTTGGAGGCGACGGTCCAAGATATGTTTTCATTCATGAAGCGTTCGTTGGGCAGAAAACGCAAGGGGAAAGGGAAGGAGAAGGTGGTGGAGGACAAGGTGCGGGAGGACAAGGTGCGGGATGACGAGGATGTGGACCTCGCTGCTTCATCGTCGACATGTGCGGACTTTGATGATCCACTTCCCTATTTGGCTCCCTTCGACCGACCGATGTCGACACTTAGTTGGTCGAGCGTGTTTATACTGGACATATTTTATGGCTAGCGGATAGTGCGGGGGTTGAAGGACTCGAATATCGTCCAGGGTGGACTAGTTCATGGACGTGAGCTTCAAGACATCGAGTCCAAGGTGCTCATCACGCATGAGATACCCGGGAAGGAGAACTCCCCGTTGTGGTTGTGCGAACAATGCGGCACGATGTATATGAGTGGGTGTGTCAATTCGTTTATCGTGTGGCCTACTCACCTCCTCGGATTTAACCTTACCTGAGGCATGTAGTGATATTATTTGAATTGAATTATTTTTAAGTTGGTACATTTGAATTATATTTGGATTATATCGTTATGCATATTGTCTCTATTTTGAATGTATATTTGCATTATCTCTATTTTGTTTGAATATATGATGTTTGAATAGGTACAACGTTGCTATAACAGGTACAAATATACTGCTGGGCAGTGGCAGTGGCCGTGGCCAAACTGCCTAGCAGATTTTTTTTCAATTCTGCCCAGAATTGTCACGATCATTGACAGTGATAATTTTTTGTTAAATGTCACGGGTTTGTCACGATCCTAAACCGTGACAAAACTTGTCAAGGTCAAGGACCATGACCGTGATAATTCTAATGAACTTGTCACGATCATTAACCGTGACAAGTTCGTGACAAAAAAAGTTGTCTCGCCCAGAATTGTCACGGTCATTGACCTTGACAAGTTGAACTTGTCAAGGTCAATGGTCGTGACAATTCTGCAGATTTGGTGTAGTGGAACAAGCTAAAGTTGTTCCAAGATTTGACAATTATCTTCATAATGGAAATAGTTTGGTCAGACTGGAACGAGGTACTTGAAAACCTCTTTGTTAAGACTCTAGCATATTTTTACCAAAGAATACTAGAAAAGATATGTGACGAAATATTTTATTACCAGATAAATACAAATGAGATTGCTAATGATGTTGAAGCATCTAAACTCATACTTGAGAGATTAAATTTAATCTCAACTTCTATAACATCCACCCAATACTACAATAGTAGCTTTGTTAAAGACTTATAATTATATTTAAAAGCAAGACATGATGATTAACCACCTTCTATACAGACATTGTTAAATTTCAACAGAATTTGACCAATCTTAACAATATGAAAAGCCATAACTTATCCAGAATGGATAGTATTGTTAATGAACTTAGACATAATATAACTCATGCAGAAGAAAAATATGAAGAAATTATGAATGGAATTAAATTTATACATGATAATTCTTCCCAAGCAGAATTAGACTTCCGCTTCATTCTAACACGTTTAGATAAAATAGAAAAATTTGTAGAATCTATAGAAGCTAGATTGACACAGGAATCTATGCAACAATAAGAAAAAGATAATGAATTTAAAGACTATATTAAAAAGATTATTAATTATCTTGCTAAAAATAATGAAGATATTTATGAAAATGCAAGACGAGAAAATAAGCTCTAGAAGAAATCCTTAGTCAGATAAGAGGACAAAATCCTTATTCAGATACTGGATATTGAAGTCGCTCTTTTTTACTCCTATGTATAAATGCATATATACATGTAGAAGGGTTTCAACTAATTTAGATTAATTGATTGATTAAATTCTAGAGATTGCTTAGTATAAATTTTTTATGAGAAGTTTATAATAATCGTATAATATGTTTTAAGTGATTTTATGTTTCTCCATTTATAATAGATTTTACTTTAGTTTATTTTGAATCTTGGATAGTGTATTTATAATTACTATTGCAGTAATAACAGGGAGAAACATGATTAAAAGGGGTGAAGTATTCAGCTGAAGATGGACGTAATCTATTTCAAGATTGAAAATGTACCTAGGAATTATCAATAAGGGTGTTAAGCTTTATTTGGTATTCTATTGAATGTGTTGTTTCTTATTGACTCCTTAGTCTGCTTGATTTACCCTGGTTTAGGAGAATAATAATTATGATTTGTCTTTTTAATAGGGTAAAAATTATTTCATTATCTTTCTTTTTCCTGCAGTTATACTGCAATATATGATAGAATATGTTTTGAGTAAAAAAAATATATAAAATATGGCTATGTTTAGAAGTCAATTAAATAAAAAAGATTCAAAATTTTTGCTAGGGAATATTTTTATGCATTAGACACCAACGAGAGGGTATCCATTGATATGTGAATTATGAAGATTTTAAGAAATTTCTATCGTTTGCATGAAGATGGTGCACAATCTTTAAATGCGGTAAACACGTGACCGAAGGTAGGAACAACATTGATAGTGTGTATTTGGTCTTTATATTAATTTTGACAATGTTTTAAGTAAATTATACATTAACAAATTGTAAATAAATTGCACGAACTACATGCTATTTAGAAATAAAAGCATAAGAGTGAAATAATTTTTTTTGCCATAAGTATATGAAGTTCAAGTCTAGAGAAGTGTGTAGTATTGACGAATGTTGTGTAAAATTGTAACATTAAAAATCCCGGTTGTTATGATGTCAATTCCAACACTTAAAACAAATAGAAATTACATGAGCTCCTTACTCATTCATAAATACAAATACTTCCCCTCTTGTTTCATATTGCCCCAAACAGGGTAAAAAATAAGAAAACAGCAACCTCCTTTAAATTTAGGCAACCCTTTATGCCAAATTAATCAATACATTTACAATTAAATCATTAATTACCAACCTTTATTACAATTGAAAAGTAATAAAACAAGATTCTTGAATACTTTTCCACCACCCGTTGTATTTTCAACCCAAGAGAGACGCATAGAGAAGTTGGTTCCATGTATCTGGGAGACCAGGAAGGCACCAGTGACTGCAGTCCAAACCGATGTGGTCCCCGCTATAGAAGGTGGGGTGGGCATCTTTTCTATATTGTGAGAGAGTTGTGATATCCAATAAATAAACTGGTTTCTTGATTCTGCTCAATACTTTGTTTACCACAACTGCAGACATTGGTGTCCCTGAAGGGTACTTTGAGCCAAAGAATGGTTGTGTCTCACCGTTGCATGATTTCGAAGGTGCACCCCAATCCTTACCCCTGGTTTAATTTTACAAAACATTATCATATAAGTCAATCATATGAGAGCTTCTATCTTGAGACATTTCAAAACAAGTGGGATTTTAAACAGACTGTAATGTAAAAAAAAAAAATAACAGAAAATTATGTTGACTAAAAGACGTATCATCTTACTCGTAATGGATAGGGGAAATCCCCTGGAAAAAGACTTTGGTTTTGGAAGGGTCGACGTTTAAGTTGACCCATCTGGCCCAAGTGGTAAGCCCTTTATAAAAAGCAATCAAACGGTTCATATCTTTGTACAATTTAGTTCCTTCTTGCATATAATCCCATCTGCAAAAATTAAGGTCAGATTTGATTTAATTATAAGTGAAGTTAAATTTCATCCAATAAATAAACCTTAAGCTTTGTTCAAGTTGGACATATGGATGAGTCTTACGGTTGAGTCCTTCCAGTGTGAGTCCACCAATGCCACGTGTTGAAAATAAGCATGTCATTTCCTCTCCATGCGTTGCCGTTCTGGATCGAGTCGAGCTTAAGAACCCGAGCTCCATTCTCGTTAACAAGATCTACTAGGTATTGTGTACGATCCAGCAGCAGCTTAACTCCATACTCCTGCAATTAAAAAAAATTAAATAATAAAAAAATCATATATAAAAGGATGATTCTGTTTCAACCCACATCTTTTCAAACACTAATATTATACTTTCAATATCCCTAATACAGTGGGTGGACATAATACAATTGATTTTCAAAATAAAAGAAAAAATTATCTTGGAAATCAAAACGAAAAGACCCTCCTAACCCACAGGATTTGCACATTTCAAACTCATGTAAATAACCTCCATTTCACATGAAAATGATATAAAGATGGTGACTAGGCCCCGATTGGGACTACCTGCAAAAGTTATTCTCTCTACATTCTACCTTCCTCTAAAATTCTCTTGCATTTTTTCTTCTCTTTGGAATTGTGTAATTCAATCTTATACTGACACGATCAAATACATTTTATAATTGAATATAAATCAAGATAAGAACTCAGTGTCTAGGTAGAAACGGTGGGTACATTTTACATATAAATAGAGTAATAAATAACAAAACAAAAATTTATACAATTTTGTTGTAAAACTAATAAAAATAAAAATAAAATATAGGGAGAAATAAAGAAGAAACTTTATAAATATGGTTACAAATTTTTTTCTTTCTAAATCGTTGAATCTAATCTACTCTTAAGAAAAAGAGAAACGGGAGAATTGTAAGAATTTTAGCCATAGTTTACCAATATGGAAAAATATATCCAGTATCATGAAAAACTCTTCAATTAGAGCTCACCAATGCAATGAACTTCCTCCTACTCCTACTTTAAGAAATACTTACGAATTCTTTAAGTTACTAAATATAATTTGTTAAACTATATAATTTATATTAATATGCAACACTCTCAGTCATAGTCATTTTAAAATGGATGCAATAGTCCAGTCGCAACCGCATGCTTGCCTACTTGCATTGTGTTCCACACACAAGCATCTGAAACTAAAGCAATTCTACAATGACACGTTATTCAAATGCACTAACATTTTTACTAAAATATCAATACCTCTATCAAAATGTGTCCGAATCCTATGTTGGCTAGAATTACTCCTAAAACTAATTTATGCTTGTTCATAATCATATACAATAAATTATTGTGATTACATCTAATTGAGAGTCCATATAGTCAGATGGGGAGAGATATGACTGTTATTAGATATAATCTAACGTGTCAATTATATATATCTAAATCACCCAAAAAAAAATTTGTCTCCCTCTCTGCCACGGGTAAATCGTGCCAACAGGCTCCAACTGACACAGCCACATTAATATTGCATAAGTGGTCCTAATATTAGTTTTTCAATCCAAGCAAGGCTCTCATAATTCCATAGTCAGTTTGGGTAGGTGGTCCAACTTTCCCACACCACTCTATCTTCAATTGTAAACTAAAGTGAGAGTGATGTTATTGTTATTCCGTGTAAATTGTTTCCACATACATATTATAACTTTTTTCATTATAGTTTAAATCTCATTCTTTTGATCTTTATACGAGGACTTTATTTCCAGATTTCACTGGCTCAGGATTCTTACTCAAAACAAGTGTTTCAAACAACAACGTGTTGATTGTTGTATTATAGTAACATATTTAAACACTTAAAGTCAGGCAAGACTCTATTATTTGTCCACAATCGTATGAAGCTTGCGAATGCAAATTGGAAGCATTACGCAACCTTATTTTTGTGCAATTTAATACCATGCTAATAATATAATATGAAAAGAATATTGTTAAACTTTTAGGCATTTGAATATGGACCGAAAGACAGCAAGTGTATCATGTCTTTTCTGTTGTCTGCTTTCACCCATGTTAACAAATTATTCTATGATCCCAAAGTCCTCGTTTACACACAGAAATTTCAACATTCGGTTTCATTAACAATTATTGTGTCGATAAAGATTAAATTCACCTTGGAGATGATGATACACTAATTTCTGATTCATTTTTCATCTGCGCACCCTGTAAGTTGCTTAAGATTGAGTGTTTTTGCTGCTTTACATTTTTAAGACGACAGCTGGTTTATAGTCCAAATTATGTCAATATATTAGAATAACTTTACTTAAAAATAAAAGGAAATAAAGGATCGCGTTGATGGAAATCTGAATATAAACAGGGAGAAGCCAGTAACATATTTAATAAAAAACAAAAGAAAATCAGCGGTGGGATGTTCACCTAAAAATTTAAGATGTATGACTAAGCACAAGGCTTCTTTTTTATTTTATTTATAGAAAACACATATCCGTGAAAGGCGTCTTTGAATTTGAAATACTTTATATACATGATTGTAATTAATGTCCAAAGCTTTCTATTTTTTGAATAATGAACACTTTCCGAACACTCACCTAACAGTTTATCAATAAAAATTAGATCTCAAAATCTGTTTTTTTTTTTTAATGTTTTTTTTATTGTAGTAGCACGCTAAAGCTAAAACGGTATGCCTATTAAAGAGAGATGAAATAAGAAGAAATGTGTTTGGCTATATTTTTGAAGGCATTTACATCCCAACAGAACCAAGCTGCATCAGCTAAAAACAGGCCAACTTGACAAAATTTACTTTCAATGCTTACACAGTATCTACACCGAATCGTCATTACTTGTAACATGTAAGGTCATAGTCTATAATACTTTCAAATTCTCAATCAATCACTTTTTTGTACAGTACGTACGTTAAAGACCCGTTTCACAATTCAATTTTAAAGTTTAAAATTAAAATTGAAAACAGAATTCAAATTGCTCTTTTAATTTCAATTTCAAATCTTGAAATTCAATTGCCGGGTCCTAAAAGTAAAATTAAGATGATGAAAGCAAAAATGAACTCACCTCAAATGTAAGTTCAGCAAGTGAGCCCTTCCTAATGAGGGTGGTTTTAGCTTTTGGTACCCATGCGTGAATCATGCAACTTAAAGACTGCCACATGTTGAAACTCAGTGAGTCACCCACAAACATGATCCTCTTCCCCCTCCATTTCTCCAAAAAAGCCAACCCATTAAACCTATTTATATAAATAAATCTCAACCCATTTCAGATAGATACATATGGAGAGAATATAATGTATATATATGTGTGTGTGTGTGTGTATATGTGTCATATGTATGTATGATATGTACAAAGTACGTACCTTGGGAGATTACACGAAAATGGCTGCCACCTATAGTTTTGGTAGAGTTTATCAGGTCTGTTGTACGTTTGGCAGTTGAATTCTGGATCAATGAAGGGACAGTTTGAAGATTGATAGAGAGGATAAGAAGGATCGTATACCCATTTGCCTCTGAAATAATTGCAACCACTCGCAAGCTTTCTTGTGCTGCTAACGTTGTTGTTGTTGGAATGGTCAGCCTTTGTTTGCTGTGAAAACAAAAACAGTGAGAGGAACAGTGCTTTGAACACAAAACCCATCTTGGATTTCGATCCACAAGACTCAACTAAATAATGGAGCGTAAACAAAAAGTTGCCTCACAAATGGGTTTATATAGTGTAGGCCAACGTATAAAGCAGGCTAGAGTCAACAAAAAGAAACTCTACCGATAAGATTTATATAGTGTGTAATTAATTGTGTCACCGTCATGTCATTATCGTGTTCTATATAATCAATTTTGTAATAAAATTAAATACTAAAACGACACAATCCGTTAGTAAGTTTAAAAATTCAAATTCGAATACGATTCGAACATGAAAAATCGTATTACTTTGATGTTAATTTTATTTCGTGTCGTGTTATCATTTCGTTCTCAAAATTGCCACCCTTACTCTCATCCTCCCCATTTTAAGACTTTTATGTGTGTCGTGTGAGCTTTAAAAATGTTATAACTTCGGTTTTAAATATATGATTTAAATATATGGTTTTTAGTGTGAATGTCTACGCATTTTCCATATTTATTGGAGTTTATATTTATTAAGATAGCTCATCATATTCTATAAATAGAGCGATTATCATGTGAGCTTAAATACACACTTGAGAATTAAAATATTTTTTTTTCTAAATTCTCTTTATGTTCTTTATTTTATAACACATTATCAATAGAGTGCTCTAATATACTTTTTATCGCCGATTGTCATCACCCACCAATCACACTATATTTATTCCACTAACGTTTTTCATCATAAATCAGATCTACTTGGGCTGAGATTTTAGTAATTTAAATGAATCCTTGTTTTTTTTGTTTCAAGTTTTAAATTGGTGGTTTATACAATTGTCATCCGAATTTTGATATTTCAACTATCACGGTAAGTTTCACAACTCAAAAAGGTACTTACAATAATTTATACTTCTCATTATTTTTACATAAACCTCATAATTTTAGTTATTCCTTAAATTTTACATATTCAAATTTTAAATATGTAATTGTGAAATTATTAATTAAATTATGAAACCATAAGTTTTTTATTTTTATTAGGGCCCGAAGTTCCTAATTATCGTTCAAAATTGGTAACTGAAGTTCTCAATTGCTATTCAAATTTTTGAACACGACAATAAAATATGTCCTAAAGTGAAATTTGAATTTTGATTAATTATATAATAGGGCAAGGGATACTAAAAGTCACATAACATCATCTTTGTCTTGATCCCACCACATGGGGTTGGCCACATGGATTTTTCTTTTCTATTTTAATTTATTATAAGTAATATTTTCATTCAAGTTTAACTTCATAAGATCTCTCATAATAATTTCCTCTTATGATAGCTTAGGGCGACCCCTTCCTCTTTTAACCTCAATTTCTAATAATCTTCCTCTTGTTATAGGTGCATCTATTGGTTTACGCAAAATATTATCGTATCATCTAAGTCTACTTTTTCTTAATTTATCGTTAATGGGAGCTACTCCTAAATTTCTCTCACCTAATGGTTTTTAATCTTATCCTTTCTAGTAATTTCTGTTATCCATCGGTGCATCCTCATCTCATTAACATGGGGGTTTTGTTTATATTTTTTCTTTAAAGCCCAACATTTAGCTCCATGGAGGGACGTTGGCCTATGAATCACTGAACCTAAATGACGAAATTTATTAGTTTGGTTTATCACTTTTTCTTCAATCTTTAATATAATGTTATCAACATGCACCATAGGACATAACATTATGTTATCAGACGCCTCATTATTAAATCTACATTCCATAAATTTAATTTTATTTCGACTGATTTTTAGTCCCTTAGATTCTAAAGCATTTCTCCAAATATCTACTCTCAACGCTAAGGGTTCGTTTGAAGTGCCTACTAAAACTATATCATCCGCAAACAACATGCAGCATACGACATTGTTGATGTAAAAAACTAAATTTGATCTAATTAATTAATCACAGATAAATATGAAATAAGAAATAAGACGAAGGATTTTTAAAGTGGTTCAGCCTTATGAAAATGGCCTATGTCCATTGTTTTGTATTGCTGGATGTTTTTGCCTTAATCTCGATCACAATCGCCAATGATCAATTACCCTATTATGGAGGGCGTTACAATGTATTTATAGCCTTGGGACTGTCAGTATGAATATACGATATGTCGTTATTCAATAGACATATACATCTGTACAATAAGAATGTTCATTAAATCCGATATTCATTGAATGTGTAATTATCGTTTGATCTTTCTAGACAGATGCTCTGCATGTTGAGTAACTCGATACACTAAGTAGCTCGGGGTGCTGAGTAGCTCAGTACTGTGAGTTGTTCGGTGAGTATATGCATTTGCCACGTAAGATGACACGTGTCTTTATATAATTGATCCACGCCAGCTGACTAATTTTTGTATCAATAGAAGCCCCCAATGTTTCACAGTTGAGGTTGAATATGAGAGTCTGGAAAATTATGCCCAGAAGTTGCTCGGACATGATTTACCCAGTCTTGTTAGATTACAGATCTCCAACACTTAGGGAATTTTCTCTTTAGTCTTGTCAATTGAGCGCGAAATGGCAAACTTATAAATATTTTGAATCTTCAACAGCCGTTTGGATATTTGTGTCTTTTTCATCGTTTAGCCACCGGAAATGCAATCGTCTTCTCTAGTAATCGTTACTTTTATCACTTCCCGATGAAAAGCATTTAAAAGAGATAGAATCAAATCGTCTTCTACTTTTTACTTCCCAACTTTTAAACTCTTTGTGTTTCTCACTATGTTCTTATATTGTTCTTTCCATCGTCCGCCTTAGCAGATTTCTTAATTTTCTGTAAGAATTTCTTCCTTCTTCTTTATTTGCTTTAGTCAACATGGTTTATCTTGTCGAATCCTTGGATAAGTTCCGGGCTGATTTTTTTATTCCCCCTTGGGTTATTTTAGAGGAACCTCCTTGCCCATCAGATTTATTTTCCTTAGCTGAGGGACACTAGTTTCCCTCCATTTTTATAGCGGAGTGTGGTTTTTCATTCCCGCCTAATCCCATGTCTTTGGAGTTTTGTCAATATTTCGATATTGTTCCTACAAGAGTAGCTCCAAATACATGGAGAGTAATTAATGGCGTACATAGGTTGAAATAAATACATGGAACTCGTTTAGAAATTCCTGAAATTATGTATTGTTATAAATGGGTTACCAGTGATACTACTTTTTATTTAAAAACTAGGTTTTCAAATAGAGCTTTCGTGGTTAATCTCCCCTATGCCAACATGGATTATTTTGCTCATGGGGTTGTGATGAAAAATTGGTAACACCCCCCATTAAAAGAAAAAGATGTGTATCAAGGTCCCAGATGTTCACTTTATGGCAATGGAATAGGTTGGTTTTAGTTTTTTCAATTTAGCTTTCTTTATGTTTGATGAAATACGTTATTGACATTAATTTTTGTTTATTGCAGTTAACAGTAAAAGGAGACCTCCAAAAGAGAGTGACATAAATATAAAAAATTTGACACTTATCTGGGGTTTGCATCAGTTAATCAACAGCGAGCACATGAGGTTTGCTTCTTATTTGCTGAGATACAAAAACACCACTTCATCTTTCATCACTCATCCTCTTGCCCCTCCTGTGGTAATTGATCTTGATCAAGTACCAACATCTCGAGCAAGTGCAAAAGAATCTTCTTCTGATTTGAATACCTCTATTGCTGATCTGATGAAGAAAAGGAAGGTTCCTCAGTTCTTTGCTCAGTCTGTTTTAGACACTGGAGGGGTAAAGAAAAACAAAGGCAATGTCCCAATTGAAGGGATTGCTCCTGCCAAAGATTTGAGCAAGAAGCCCCATGCTGCCATCAATAGAGAAGAGACAACACCTTTGATTGAAGTTGTTACCTCAACAGAGGAAGCACCTTTGATTGAATGTGCTTCTTTGAAAAGATTGAGAAGAGGTCCTGCTGAGAAGACCATTGATTCTGCTACCCAAACTGCTGGAGTTAGGATTTCTTTTCTGATGGCTAGTTCTCCAGCTATCCCCACTCCTAGCTTGGCCAAGAAATTGATCAAATCAGGGACTCTCCCTGATCGGCGAGCTGCTGAAACTTCAACTCCCCGGAGTAAAGATGTTGATGTGGCCTCCAAACTTCTTACATCAGTAAGTGGTCATTAAACTTATTTTTTTATCTTTCATTGCCATGTTCAGTCTCTGATTCGTGCTTTTCTTCTTCCAATTTTTGGTATACTTTGACAATATTATGGAGAAAGATGAAGCCATTAAAACTTCAACTTCATCTAGTGATGTTGAGGAAGCTCTCACTGGGCTATCAAAATCAGTGATGGAGTCCCAGCAGAGGTACGAAGAGGACAAAGCTGCCTGGGAGAACAAAATCAAATATGTTAAGTCCGTTCGAGATCAAGCTGTAAATGCCTCCAAGGGGGCTGACGCCAAGCTTAAAGAGGCTGAACGACTTAAGAAAGAACTTGAGGAGAAGCTGAAGTCTTCTGAAGAACTTCTCGGGAAGAAATCTTCTTCGAAGAGAGCGAAGAGGAAAGCCGCTAAGAAGAAGTCCTTTAGTTCTGGTTGGGATAAAGGATGGAATAAGGCCTTAGCTGCTGTTTCATCCCAGATAGAGTATGCACGTTTGAAATATTTTAGAAATGGGTGGGTATCAGCTTTGAAGAAGTTGAATGTTACTGAGGACTCTGAATGATTCCAAGAACATACCCATGGCCCTCCTCCTGCTGTTAAAGAATAATAATAATAATAATAATAATAATAATAATAATAATAATAATAATAATAATAATAATAATAATAAGAAGAAGAAGAAGAAGAAGAAGAAGAAGAAGAAGATAAAGTTGCATCTGATGAATCTTCTATGGTAATAGTAGAACAAACTCCTGCTGATACCCTTCTTTAATCCTACGAGCAAGTTCAGCAGGCTACAATTTCTACCGAGCAACGCCAACTGCCCTCCGAGCAACCAACTCCTTCATCTAAACCAGTTGAAGATGTTGTAGGGAGTAAGGAGAAGGTGTAGAGTTGTTCGGCTCTCCAATTATGTTGTTTCTCTTCTTTTTTTGTTTTAACTTTGGATGTACTCTCTCATCTTATGATTAATAAAAATAAACTTTGTTATCTGATTTGAACTTCTCTTTTACTTGCTCTGTCTGTATCGTTGTTGATGCATTTTTACTTTTCCTTGCTAATTTGTTGCCAGGATGGAACTCTTATCAGCTCATGATACAGAGTTGATGAGGAAATATAATGATTACTTCAAATCTGGTCATACAGATTTTAATGAGGCACAAATAATTGATATCCTTGGACCTGATGCTTCTGAGAGAGCAGTTGATGCATACCATTATTTGAAGTGTTTACTTAATCGTGTTGTGGCCAACAATGTGGCTTATTATAAAATGATTGAGGACCTCCAAGGAATGATCGAGGAACTTCAACTTCAGCACAAAGAAACCACTGCACTCCTGCATGAAGGTTATGAAAAAAAGTACCAACAGTTGAGTAATGATCGGGGCTATAACAAATATATCTCAGCCCATGAGAAAAGGGAAAGTGTGCTGAAACTTGAGGTCGAGGAACATAGGAATATTGCCAAGCTGTTGGAAGAAGAAAATATTGCCTTGCGAGAAGAAGTGAAGCAACTCAGATCTGCTACCTCCTTTTCTTTGGGAGCTCTGGTCCCAGTCAATGACGAAGGCTTTTCCTTTTTGGAGACTGAAAATGTTGCCTTGAGAGAAAAGCTGGAGGCTTTGAAATAAGTCAGATCTACATTCTCCTCGCGGGGTAGAACTAGAGTTGGGCGAATTAGTGTTGAAGAGACTAGGACTGAGAAAGCCTTAGCAAATCAGGCTGCTCAGCTGAAAGAAAAAAATCAAGCCTTCCCAGAAGATTCAAAATCTTACCAACCAACTCTCCAATCAGATCTCTGCACTGAAAAGTAAAGTAAACTTGGTGAGGAAGCTTCATGAGCAGCTTGAGAGATTAACATATCAATTTCACAAACAGTCTAGAGAATTTTGGAATGCAATATATAATGAAGCTCTATGCCATCTCAATAGACGGTTAAAATAAGCAAACAACGAGGGATACAAGCAGGGATGGTTAAACGGCTTGACTGTGATGAAGCTTGAGCAAGGAAATACTTTATGGGATTGGTATGATCCTGGAGTGCTTGATCTGCCAAATCCTCCCTTTAAATTGGATGTCAATTGGATTCCATCCCGTGCCATTCCTCGGTGTTTGGTCTCTAGGTATCTTGATGATTATTAGCTTCATGAAGATTTTGAGATATCTCGACCTCAACATCTGATTGATCGACCGAGTTCGAGCAACACGAGAATATTACGAGATATAAATTTTATCAATTCTTCTTATGCTCTAGATGATCCTCCCGCTGGGATGGAACCTGTACCAAAATCAGAAGAAGAAAAGCCAATAGAATAGGAAATTCGTATTCAAAAAAGTTTACCTTTTCTTGTGTTTAATAAAGAAAAATTTCATCTTTGTGCAACTTTCTTTCCTTGGAAATAATTTGTAAGATGTTTTTCTTGTCATATTTAATATATTATCTATTGATGAATGCATATATATCTATAGAGGGACAATGTGTCCTGTTTTGTTTTAATTGCCTAGACTTAATGGAGCTTGCCCCACTTACTGTCTAGTTATAGTTACTTGTCACCCATAATTGCGTAAGCAATGGAATGATTTTCATCCCATGATCCTGCTTAGCTATAGTAATCTTTTTAGGATTACCTTCATGCCTAGATAGTGGATGCCCTGTGAGGTCACCCATCTTCGTACCTAGTTTGGGATGCCCCGTGAGGTCACGCGTAATCAAACAGGCTTTGCCTTGTATGATTGTTATGCCAACATTATTGGTTAAATTTATTAGTGCTGACTAACCGTAGTTGGTGGTTGTTGATGATATGCCGACCAACCATAGTTGGTGGTTGTTGATATGCCGACCAATCGTAGTTAGTTGTGTGGTGTGTAGCACGAGTACTTCGAAAAAAAATTAAACAAAAAGCGAATATGGAAAAACATCATTTTTATTCATATTGAAAGAAATGGGGTACATGTGAATCTGTATTACTGATAATATTTGCGTAGGTGCTTCCTATTCCACGCATTTTTGAATTTTTCTCCTTCTAAGGTTTCTATCGTATAGGTCCCAGGTCGAACAATCATAATTATCCGGTAGGGCCCCTGCTAGTTGGCCTCTAGCTTATTATGCTTCTGAATCACCTTCTTGAGCACATAGCCCCCCTCTTTGAGATTATATTTCTTGGCTCTTTTGTTCTAGAACATGGCAGTTCGTTGTTGGTAAGCTACGTTCCTGATTGCCGCATCTTCTCTAACTTCCTCGAGCCTATCAAAATCTAATCGCCTCATCAAATCGCTTACAGGAGAGTTAAAATTAAGCACCATGTGTGTGGGTAGGCCCAGTTCAGCTGGTATGACCGATTCACTTCCAAAAGCTAGCATGTAAGGAGATTCCCCAGTGGCCGTTCGAGGTGTTGTACGATAAGCCCATAACACAAAATGTAGCTCGTTAATCCAATTTCCTTTTGCATCATCCAGTCGTTTCTTCAAACCATTCAACCAAGTCCTGTTTGTCACTTCAGTTTGCCCATTGCTCTGAGGATGGCCTGGTGCTGAATGAATCTTCTGGACATTGGATTGATGACAGTATACAACGAACTCCTCATTGTCAAATTGGGTACCATGGTCAGTAATGAAAACATGCGGCAGACCATACCTGCAAATAATATTCTTGCAAATAAATTGGTAAACCCTTTCATACGACATGTCAATGAGAGGTTCAGCTTTCACCCATTTGGTGAAATAATCAACAGCAACTACTAAATATTTAAATCTCCCTTTGGTGGTCGGCAGAGGCCTGACCAAGTCTATACCCTACATGAAAAATGGCCAAGGGGAAGTGATGGGTGTTAACAATGCCTCGGGAGTTCTTTGAATGGAAGAGAAACGTTGTCACTTATCGCATTTCTTCGCATAAGATGTACAGTCAACTCTTATAGTTGGCCAATAGTATCCCTGCGTCATTATTCTCTGCAGAAGAGTCCGACCAGCTACATGAGGTCCAAAAGAGCCTTCGTGAATTTCTACTATCAGATCTTTAACTTCTAAAGGATGCATACATCTTGTAGACCTGCTATGATACCCCTTCTATACAAAACACCATTGTTCAGTACATACCGAGCAACTTTAAACTTCAGCCTCTTAGTTGCAAATTGGTCAATTGTCACAACTCCTTCTTCGATATACGCCCAGATGGGGTCCATTTAGGATGGTCCCATATTCAGGGTGATGAATCTCATCATTAAATCTTCATCTATGCTCCGGTCTGCCAGAATCTCAATAGGAATTATTCTTCATAGCTCGGTGCGAGTAGCTGTGGCTAACCGAGCCAGTGCGTCAATTCTCGCATTCTCTGATCTTGGTATTCTGATCAATTGGACCGTTGCAAAAGTGGACACAATCACTACACCAAAATGGGTAAACTGGCACATTTCTAGCGGCTAGCCTTATCACGGTCAATGACCGTGACAAAAAAACACACATTTTTTTATCACGGTCATTGACCGTGATAAGTCCATGACAAATACTTGTCACGGTCAATGACCATGACACGACCGTGGTAAGTACAGTTGTCACGGGCTTGTCACGATCAATGACCGTGACAATCCTTATAATATTGTCACGGTCAAGGACTGTGACACGTCCGTGACAAATGTTACAACAAAAAACCCTTTCCCCTCATTTTTTCCCCACCGACTTCTTTCCTCCTTTTCTCTCTCTCTCTCTCTCTCTCTCTCTCTCTCTCTCTCTACGCTGCTATCTCTCTCTCTCTACTTTCAGGTTAGTTTCTCTCTCTCTCTCTCTCTCTTCCATTTATATATATATATATATGTGTGTGTGTGTGTGTGTGTGTGTGTGTGTGTGTGTGTGTGTGTGTGTGTGTGTGTGTGTGTGTGTGTGGTGGGTGGGGTAGGGTGGGGGTAGGGGGCAGGGATTGGGGGGCTGTTTGTGTGTGTATGTGTGGTGTGTGTGCGTGTGTGTAGTGGTGTGTGTGCATGTGTGTGTGTGTGTGAAAGGAGTGCGCTTGCATTCAAATAAAGAAATTATTTAATTAAACTCAGTTTTTATCAATTAAGTCCTAAACAAGCATCTAGGTGTGATTGAAGATGATAAAATCAAGAAAGAACATTAAAACACACACATGTGAGGAAAAATCCCCCAAAGGGGGAAAACCTTTTATTTTCACTATAATTTTGTAAGAAACGGTTACACGGATTACAGTAAAAATACAGTGTGACACAGAAATACCCGCAGGCATCGATTCTGTAGTCGACGGCTGGAATCTCCCTCGAGAACTATAGGTGAGCAGTAATGAAGAAGGAAGACGGCTTCTCCACAAGGGTTGAACAAACACAAGGTTGTGTTCTTGGGTTACAAAAGGATTCACAAAGGTTTGGCATGAATATGTGAATCAAAACATGAGTTTGGGAACTCAAAAAGGTGAAGACTTGATGTATTTGGACTCTCAAAAACGTCTCTCAAAGTCTTGCAAAATAACTCCCGCGAAGTTGGCTTTTACAGGAAACCAAAAAGAGTTTTAAAATTATGAAACTCTGCCAGCATACAGGTACCCCGAACCGGTTCGCCCCCGAACCGGTTTGGCTTTCGGTTCGCAGAAAATCGCTGGAACATGGGGCTGAAACACTTAGCATTTTTCAGGGATTTTTTCTCAGAATATTCTCCATTTTCAAAAGGCCATAACTGTTTCACCGTAGCTCGGATTGAGGTGTCGTTTCTTCCAGTGTCTTCATTGCAGCGAGCTCTACAACTTTACGATTGACCGGAACTTCAGACAATGGTTGTAAAATTACCAAAATGCCCTTGAACTTCCATATCTTGCGTTCTTTCATTATTTTGACTTCTCTTGCGTACCACTTGCATAAAGTCCCTAAAATCATGGAACGTGAAGTCAGGCAGATGTGGAACACATTATGGAGATGTTGAATACTTGATTCCCGAAATTCGAATTGAGATCGTCGTATGAGATCTTGAAGAGACGTGCCAAATGTAGCGGCGTACGACATACATAAATGTAACATGTTGGACATGAGAAACATGTCCTTACAAATATTCCCTTATGTCTATGCCGGTACATACATAAAAAATCTGAATTATCAAATAACAAAATTTCCTATACAAATCTACCCTCCCATGAACCCAAAACTGGAAAGGTACACATGAATAAGTCTTCATCGTTTGATCTTCAAATCTTCAAAACTTTTCTCATTAGGGTGTGTAATTCAGAGATCATCAATGTAGCACCTACACACATGAGATAAAGCAAATACCAAGTGATGTATCGAGTTTGAAATGAGATAAACATAGATACCAACTTAAAACAAATCTCAACATTTCAAAAACTCCCCCACAATATGATAATTCTTCTCCCCCTTTTTTATAATGTCCCCAAATAGACAGATTTGAGAAGCAGAAATAAATGCAAGTGGAGTGTGTCACAACGTAAAAAAAACTTATATTTTTGAAATTTTCAAAATTTCTCACACAAAATAAATAAACAAAGAAACACACTATGAAAGAACACAAAAACAACCAAGTCGATGATAGCGGAAATGTAGTGGTGTGATCAAATTTGATAGGAAAATCAATGCATACAAACATGACATATGTGCACGATGAATATCAGATACTCCTATCGAATGCACTCAAAATCTTCCTTTGGTGTAAAAAGATGGAAATATGAGACATTGACTCAATGAAATCAACAAATCAAAGCTCAAAGTGATTTCCACACCAATAACGTCCAAAACGATTTCATGCTTTTTCAGAACTTTCAAGGAAGTGAAAACTCGTTAAAGTTCTCCCATAAAACTCCCTCAGATTTATATTTTGAATAGAGGTAATCTAAATTCTCAAACTTTGGAGAATTGATGGTGAAACCTAATGGCCCATATTTGGCATGTACTACTTTTTATTGCCTTTAAATTTTTTTGGCCTCTTTTAACCTCTTTGGACCCTGGATAATAAAATTCCTCCATTTTTAGGTCCTTTTTAACGGTGGCTTAGTATTCATAAAGGATAAATGAACCTTTCGCAACCCTTCCTCGTTTTCAAATAAACACACAGTCTCACCAAACGGTTATAACATGCATTCTAATCTTGTCAAGTTTTATCGCATATTATACGTTGTATAGACAGAATTGAGATGGAAACACTCAAGCCAATATGTGATAGACAAGTACAATAATCAAATATAGCCGTGCATGTGTGCAATAAAGGAGATAGGAGTCAAACATGTAGAAAGATATCACTAATCACATCTCAAAGACTCTAAACAATGTAAAGCACATGGATGCAATGATGTAGCATCTTAAATCACTATTAAACAGTTACATGGATAAATGGAATGAAATTTGGGACTCGGGTATCTTAAATGCTCATCCATAAAAGGTGCAAAAAATACATAAATCTTTTTTAGCTTTTCTAAAAATTTTATAAAAAGAAAATCTTTTTCGATTTTTCAAAAAAAATATATAAAAAAGCAAAAGTAATAATACACATGATACAAACTAGCAATAGGAAGAATATGATATGAACATGAAAAAGCATCCTATCCTAGACACGGACCAACCCCTCAGTCAACTGTGCAAATCCCCAAAGACTTCCTAAGACTCTCAAATCTAAGAGCATCTAAAGGTTTCATGAAAATATCGGCTAACTGACGGTCGGTGGGAACGAAACTCAGGGATACGACTTTCTCCTCAACTAACTGACGTATAAAGTGCTCGCGTATCCTGATGTGCTTTGTTCGCGAATGCTGGACTGGCTTGCGGGATATATGTATCGCGCTCGTGTTATCATAGGAGATGTTCATGGTGTCCTATGATATCCCATAATCCTTCAGCATTTGCTTCATCCATAAGAGTTGCGTGCAACAACTCTCGGCGGTGATGTACTCAGCCTCCGTAGTGGATAAAGAGATGGAGTTTTGCTTCTTGCTCAACTAGGAGACAAGAGTAGAGCCAAAATAGAAACACCCACCAGAAGTGCTCCTATAACCATTTACATCCCTGACCCAATCGGCATCCGAATAGGCGGACAAACGGTCATTGGTATCAAAGGAATACCGAATACCACATGAGAGAGTCCCACTCACGTATTTGATAATACGTTTTAGAGCGACTAAGCGTAACTCTTTTGGGGATGCCTGATATCGCTCACAGACTCCAACACTAAAGGCTATGCCGGTACGACTAGCAGCCAAGTAGAGAAGACTACCTATCATACTCCGATACAAGGTTTGCTCTACGTCCTTGCTTGAAGTGTCCTTAATAAGCTTGATAGAAGTACTCATAGGTGTACGTGCATGCTTAGCGGATTCTAAACCAAATTTCTTCACTAGGTCTCTAGTATACTTGGATTGGGAGATGAACATCCCATCCTCTAGCTAACGAACTTGGAGACCAAGGAAGAAATTAAGCTCACCTAACATGCTCATCTCAAACTCACTTTTCATTTCCTCCTCAAAGTGGTGAGCATGTGGATCCAAAGACTATGTCGTCCACATAGACCTGGGTAACCAAAATAGCACCGTCATCTCTCCTAATGAACAACGTCATATCAACTCCCCTTCTCTTGAAACCACGGGTTAAGAGATAGGAAGTAAGACTCTCGTACCAAGCACGGGGTGCTTGCTTCAAACCATACAAGGCTTTCCTCAGATAGTAAATATGCTCTGAGTGCTTAGGGTCTTCAAACCCTTTTGGTTGTTCCACATAAACCTCCTCCTGTAGAATGCCATTTAGAAAGGCACTCTTGACATCCATCTGATATAACTTGAAGCGCAGATGACATGCGATGGAGAGTAGTAAGAGAACGGACTCAAGCCTCACAACAAGAGCAAATGTCTCCCCAAAGTCTACACCCTCTATCTGTGTGTAGCCTTGAGAGACCAACCTAGCCTTGTTTCTGATTATGGTACCATTTTCATCCATTTTATTCTTAAAAATCCACCTGGTACCTATCACATTAGTCTCACTAGGTCGGGGGACAAGTTCCCAGACATTGTTCCTTTTAAACTGAAGCAACTCATCCTTAATGGCATATATTCAGTGTTCATCCTTGAGTGTTTCTTTATGATTCTTGGGCTCGACTTTGGATGTGTAGTAAAAGTGACTAACTACGTTCTCTAGCTGATCACGGGTCTTGACCCCTAAAATGGGATCACCAATAATGGCAGAGGGATCATGACTCTTACGAACCCAACCAAGTGTGTCCCCTAACACAGGAGTAGGGTCCACAGAGTGTGGGTGAGGGGCAAGTAAATCACTGCCAGAAAAGTCCTCATCCTCACACTGAAGGTTAGGATCAATAACCGTCGGAGGTTCGTCATCTTACACGGTGACGTTTATTGACTCCATAACCTTAGAACTCTTCAGGTTAAAAACTCGGTATGCTCTACTATTCCATGAATATCCTAATAATATTCCCTCGTCTCTCCAGGAGTCAAACTTTCCTAATTTCTCTCTATCCCCTAGGATGTAGCATTTACTCCCCAAAACACGAAAATATGCAAGGTTGGGTTTCTTGTCAGTCCATAATTCATAAAGCGTCTTAAGTGTGTGTGGACGCAGGTAAACCCTATTCACCGTGTGGCATGCAATAGACACTGCCTCTGCCTAAAATCTCCTAGAAACTCAACGACCTAGAAGCATGGATCTAGCCATTTCCTGGATCATCTTATTCTTTCTCTCAATAATCCCATTTTGCTGGGGAGTCTTCATAGCAGAAATCTCATGTTTAATCCCAAGGCTATCACAGTAAAGATCTACCTTTACTTCCTTAAATTCTGTGTCGTTGTCACTACGTATCCTGTTAATAGTGACTCCGTGTTGGTTTTGCAGGACACGACACTTGGTCGTTAAAAACTGTACAGCATCGGATTTCTCTCTCAGAAAACCTACAACGAATATCTGGAGAAATCGTCTACCATCACGAGGATATACCTCTTACCACCTAGACTTTCAGTACGAGTAGGGCCCATAATGTGACACCCCGCCTAATTAAATACCGGGCGATCACTCCTTTATTAAATTAAAATCAAGGTGAACAGTTGGTTCATTCTTAGCATCACTGTCGTGAAAATAATTTTTTCCAAATTAACACCCTACTTAATTGAGCTAAGTGTCAAAACCACTTTTAAACATTACCTTCCAAATTTTATTTTTTTAAAAAAAACATTTATTTAATTATTAACACCATTAACAATAAATAAGAATCATACCCCAAATATCCTGGAACATAATCCAATTAATTTAAACATTCAACATTTAAAGTCCCAACATTTAAGACTTAAGGTAAAACATCCATACTGAAATAAATCCCATAGTAACAGTACTAGAAATAACTGAAATACAAATGTCCTAATAAAACAGATAAATAGTGGAAAGGGCAACACATGCCCAATAAATGAGTATGATAGATGTGGAATCAAGTGAACGAAGTCGTCTATGCAAGTGGCCTGCAACTCCCACCTAAGCTGCAGCACGTTCCTTTCAAGGGATCCTAAGCAAGACGCCCCTGTGGCTGGGCACCTGTAATACATACATATATATACAAGAGAGAGAAAGAGAAAAAGAAACGGGTCAGAGCCCGATAGTGTGTTTGATTTAAAATACGTTTAGCAAGTATTTAAATTGATACAGGCCAATGCAACAACATATTAGTGCGACACTCTCTTGAGAAATTCTCACCTCTCTTCTAATGTGCACACCTATCGCACTAACCTTCCCAACGGTTTGTCTTATCATTTATCGCACTAATCTTCCCAATGATTTAACTTATCTTAGATTACTCGTAAGATTCAAAATTTAACGATTCAATTGTTTGAAAAGAATATTTCAATTAGTAACCAAAATTCTCATTGTAACTTTATTAATCGATAAAGTTTTCCAGTGTCATATTATACTTTCTCAAAACAAGTATTTATAATTGAGTCATCAACCATGTCCTACATATCACATCACAGTAGGCAGTTCCAGATTCTAGAATTTCATATATATATTAACTACTCATAAAATATATATATATCATAACAGCACCCCAAATAAAACTATGGTGCGGGCATACTCTACTATCCAATCCCCGTATCACTCGTATTAAGGGAATACAAATTCGGAATCACTCTCGAATTGTATTAACACATACTCAAACAATATTGAGGCGAAGCATAGATTCCAAGTATCTAAGAGGATGGCACATGTCTGCGTCTCTTAGGACCGTCTGAACTATCACTGCGATAGCCTGTACCAAGGATATCTATATACACAAACAATATGAGGCGAAGCATAGATTCCAAGTCTCTAAGAGGAAAGCACATACCCGCGTCTCTTAGGACCGTCTGAACTATCATTCCGATAGCCTGTACCAAGGATATCTATCTTCTAGGGTACAAGTCAATATCCCCCATAAAGGTCCCATCGAGATAAGACTGTCCCAGCGCGAAAACCTCAGGGATAGCAAGTAGCGTGGGCATGATTTTCACACATAGATAGTATATGCATACACAATCATATAACTATACTAATATTACCATATCAATAATGGGTAAATTCTCAATTCCCATAATTACGTCATTTGCATTTATTTCTCATGATATAGTTATCACGTATAACCATTCACAACTTACTTTAATTTGAGGCACTTTTCCACTTACTACATAACGCTTCATGGATTCTATCCTCCCAATTATAAAATTCTGTAGGTATACACATTTGTCCCAAAGTAACTCTCTTACGTGTCTCTCTCTATAAATCATAAATTCACCGACCCTTATGTAATTATCCCAAAATACAATCTTTGCCCGACATCAAGGGTCCCAAAATTTATTCACATGTCCTACTGGTCTTCCCTATCTCCCAAAACATTTTATTAAGGATGCCCAAGAATTATCTCAAAATAAATTGAATTTAACTCATTTAAAAAGGAAATAGGAGTCTGCCAGGAGGGGTCGATCGATCGAGGTCTGGGGCTCGATCGATCGAACCTTCGATCGATCGAAGCTCTGGGCTCGATCGATCGATCAAGCAGGTCTGCGAAAACTGAAATTCTGCAGTTACGGGTTTCATCTCCTAACTTCAACAATTTCCATATTTTCTAATCCCAAACGTCTCAAAATTTGCACTACTAACATCCTAACATGATATCATACATTTCCTACGTAAAGCATGTCAATTTACGTCACTAAACATGGATTAATCATGCCATAATTCATTTAAATATTCAAGAACCCTAGAAATCTCTAAATCATGGTTCCAATCTGTTTTTCCAGAAATTTCTTCTTATAAACATCATAATTTCGTGGGTAAATTCCTCTACATGTCAAGGGTTTCCAGAATTATCATTTAAACCATAACTACATGCGATTCCTATCTCAAATCTTAGGTTTTGTTCCATAAAACTCATCCTAATCATTCCTACACTAATATGAAAGATGCATCAACGAAATAAGCAAGATAAACAGTTGCCTGGGATTTTCGACGTTCTGGTTTGCAGATGATTTCGGTGTGGTTGCGTTCCCCATCGCGCGATCTATGCGTTGGTGGTGGTGGCGGTGCAACCGGATGGGTTTTGGGCCTTGAATTTGCCTTGAGAGCTCTCTCCTTCCTCTCCTATGGCCGTTCTTGTGTTTGAGCTTTCTAACCCTATCTGACTAACCTAAATGGCTGATATAGATTACTGATTTTCGTGGGTTTAATTACCCAAAAATGTGAAATGTCCAAAATGCCCTCCCGGGTACTAATTAGGCCTAAAAACGCCCCGAGACCCAAACTAAACCCCCGGGTACACTTTTCTGACTATCTCGGCCCTTCCGGACGCGTCGGCGCACTCAAAACGACCATACGAACAACTTATAAAATATTCACTTTTATTTATCAATAATTAGCTCCGACGCGACACGGGCGCGTCCAGACTCAAATTTCCAAAATTGTCATTTTATTCTCTCGTGACATTCAATATAACCAATATTATATATTACTTTTCTCATTAGTAATATTCAACAAATTTTCCATAATTACTAATCGCCTGTTTGGTTCTCTATTCAGAAAATTCGATTTAAACACTGTTTTTAAATACAGTTTTAAAATTTAGTTTTTTGTGTTTATAATTATTGGTGTACGTTTGGTAAAGTTGTTTTTAAATACAGTTTTTTGAAAATTTGACAAAATTGACAAATATGTATGTTTATATCATACATATGCGTGTGTGTGTGTGTGTGTGTATATATATATATATGTATGTACATATAAACATACATAAAACTTTCATACATACATGATACATGAATGTATACATACATACATACATACATCATAAATTATATACATGTACATTTAATAACATGTATTTTTAGGTATATTTAATGAGGTATGTTGTGGAGTTTATATATATATATAAAACTTTCATACATACATGATACATGAATGTATACATATACATACATACATACATACATACATACATCATAAATTATATACACGTATAATTAATATCATGTATTTTTAGGTATATTTAATGAGGTATGTTAGGGAGTTTAACTTTCTCTCTCTCTCTCTCTCTCTCTCTCTCTCTCTCTCTATATATATATATATATATATATATATATATATATATATATATATATATATATAATGATGTCGCATATATAATTCAATATAAAATTATATACATACATGAATTGATAATATTTTTTAATACATATGTACTATATGTATATTTTATATTATTCCATACATTAATAATATATGTTTAAAACTATATATAAGTATCATGTATCTATTGATAATATTATTTAACTTTATATTATTCCATACGTAATTTTGTGTATATGTACATATATATTTTTTATTTATAAGAATTACACACATTAATGTATTATGTATGTATATTATATATTAAGGTATAATTGCTTTAAAATATTAAGAATGAATAATTCTGAGTTGAAAAATAAAAAAAACAGATGTTATAAAACACCCAAAATCTATTTTCTGAAAAACTTGATTATAACACAGGAATGTTATAATTCTGTGTTTAAAAACAGGTTGCCAAACGAAGATTTTTATCAGAATTGTATTTAAACACAGAAAACAGAATTATAGTTGCAAACCAAACAGGCCCTAACTCTCGTCACGTTAATAATTATAACATAATTAATTTCCAATTTTTTATTAAATAATTAACTCACATTAAATTTAATAAATCCCCAAATTAATATAGCATAAAAATACGGGGTATTACATACTTCCCCCCTAATAACGGAATTTCGTCCCGAAATTCGGAAAACAAGGCATACCTGGTAAGAAAAAATCTGGATATCTCTCGCGCATATCGGCCTCGCGCTCCCAAGTGGATTCCTCCACATTGTGGTGGTCCCACTGGACCCGTACAAGTGGAACTATATTTGACCTCAATATCCTCTCACTATAGTCTAGGATAGCCACCGGTCTCTCCTCGTAAGAGCTGTCAGGCTGTAAGTCTATCTCATCTATCGCGATGTGAGTATGGGCCATATCATCCCGAAGATACCGTCTCAACGACGAGATGTGGAATACATCGTGAATGCGATGTAAATGCTCTGGTAGTCCCAATCTGTATGCTACCGGCCCAACCCTCTCGATAATGGGAAATGGTCCCACGTACCTCGGGGCCAATTTCCCTTTCTTCCCGAACCTCATCACTCCTTTCATAGGGGATACACGCAGTAACACTTGGTCCCCCACATTAAACTCCCGGAAGAACCGTTTCGCATCGGCGTAGCTCTTCTGCCTGTCCTGGGCTACTCGAATGCGACTTCTGATCATCTCCATCCTCGCGGAGGTTTCCTGAATTACCTCCATTCCTAGCAACTTGTTATCCCCTACCTCGAGCCAACAAGTTGGAGAACGACAAGGCCTGCCATACAAAGCCTCAAATGGAGCCATACCAATCGTAAACTGATAAGAGTTATTATAAGCAAACTCTACCAGTGGAAGATGTGGCTCCCAACCTCCTCCAAAATCAAGAACACACATGCGTAGCATATCCTCTAACATCTGATTAGTACGCTCTGTCTGTCCATCTGTCTGTGGGTGGTAAGTTGAACTCAACCTCAACTCAGTACCCATAGCCTCCTGAAAGCTTTCCCAGAAATGTGACACGAAAATCTTGTCCCTATTCGACACAATATTCAGGGGCACCCTATGTAATCTGACAACCTCAGCAATGAACAACTGAGCATACTGTCCCGTGGTATAGTCTGTCCGCACCGGTAGAAAATGAGCCACCTTGGTCAAACGCTCTACTATCACCCAGATAGAATCGTGGGCCCGCTGTGATGTAGGCAACCCTGTAATAAAATCCATGGAAATACTCTCCCACTTCCACGCGGGTACTTCCAATGGCTGAAGCAATCCTGACGGTTTCTGATGGTCCACCTTCACCAGCTGGCAGGTAGAACACTTGGACACGAACTCAGCAATGTCCTTCTTCATCCCACTCCACCAGTATTGCCTCCTCATATCCTGGTACATCTTATCTCCTCCAGGATGTACTGGAAATCGGGACCCGTGAGACTGGGTCATTATTGCATGACGTAATTCTGCTCCTTCTAAAATCACCAATCTCCCATTAAACCTCAAACCCCCATCAGAACTAACAGAATAAGACTCAGCACCCTCGGCTAAAAGTCGTACAATCTGCTCCTGGCAAAACGGGTCTGTGGTCTGGGCCTGTATTACCCTCATAACCATCTCGGGTGTAACTGTCATAACAGATATGAAGGAATGGGCTACTGCGTCCTGGTGGCCTAACTCCTTCCACTTTGCTTTCCAGACATCCGCTACCTCATCTACTGGTCTACGGCTCAACGCATCAGCAACTACGTTGGCCTTCCCCGGATGATACTGTATGTCAAACTGATAGTCTTTCACAAACTCTAACCATCTGCGCTGTCGCATATTCAGCTCTCGCTGAGTGAATAGGTACTGCGGTGACTTGTGGTCTGTGAACAAACGGAACTTCTCCCCCAATAAGTAGTGCCTCCATATTCTCAATGCAAAAATGACCGCTGCTAACTCCAAGTCGTGGGTGGGGTAATTCTTCTCATGCGGCTTAATCTTGCGGGAGGCAAAAGCTATAGCCTTCTCCTCCTGCTGAAGTACTCCCCCAAGTCCCCGCAAAGAGGCATCGGTGTAAATCAGGTACTCCGCACCTGGCTTCGGTAAAGCAAGAACTGGTGCCGAAGTAAGCTTTTCTTTCAGCTCGTCGAAAGCCAACTGACAAGCGTCATCCCAAACATATGGTACCCCCTTGCGAGTCAGATTCGTCAATGGACCCGCTATCTTGGAGAATCCCCGAATGAATCTCCTGTAGTATCCAGCTAACCCCAAGAAACTACGCACTTCCGTCGGTGTCATGGGCTGTCCCCATTCCCTCACCGCTGACACTTTACTAGGGTCAACTGCTATCCCCTGCTCAGAAACAACATGGCCCAAGAACTGTACTTCTCGCAGCCAGAATCCACACTTCTCGTACTTAGCATACAACTGATTCTCTCGTAGAGTCTGAAGAACCTGCCTCAAATGCTCGGCGTGCTCCTCCTCGGAGTGTGAATATATCAAAATGTCATCTATAAAGACGATGACAAACTGATCCAAGAACTCTCTGAATACTCGGTTCATTAAGTCCATGAATACGGCTGGAACATTTGTGAGACCAAATGGCATCACTCTGAACTCGTAAGACCCATATCTCCTCAAGAAGGCAGTCTTTGAAACATCCTGCTCTCTAATACGTAGCTGATGGTACCCCGACCTCAGATCTATCTTCGAAAAGAAAGTTGCTCCCCTTAGTTGGTCGAACATATCATCGATTCGAGGCAACGGATACTTATTCCGTATCGTGACCTTGTTCAACTCCCGGTAGTCCACACACAACCTCAGTGAACCATCTCTCTTCGTCATAAACAGAACCGGAGCGCCCCAAGGTGAGGTACTCCTGCGAATGAAGCCCTGACCTAATAGCTGCTCTATCTGATCTCGTAACTCTCGCATCTCCGCCAGAGCCATACGGTATGGAGCGCGTGCTATAGGTCTCGTATCTGGCAATAAATCTATGGCAAAGTCTATCTCTCGACTGGGGGGTAGGCCTGGTATCTCCTGGAATACATCGGAATACTCACAAACGACTGGGATCGAGTCTAACGGAATCACAACCTCATTAGAGGTATCCTCCTCTATATAATACAAATGAGCGGTCGAACCTCCCTCTGGGCGAGGCATCGCCACTACAAACATCTCTTGCCCCGGAATGGCAAAAATAATGCTCCCACCGAAGCAATCAATCATGGCTCTATAAACTGCAAGTCAATCCATACCGATAATCACATCATGCTCATGCATATCTAAGACTAACATGTCTGCAGGTAATAACAAACTACCAATCTCTACCCCCACTCCTCGGCATATAAAGAAGATAAGCGACCCACTCCCCAGTGGTGAGTCTACACACGTCACTGTGCTCTCTGCTGTGGCTACCAACCCTAAGGCCTTCGCAAAATGCGTAGCTATAAAACAATGAGTCGCCCCAGTATCAAACAAAACCCGACCCATAATACCATGGATAGGAAACATACCCTCAATCGCGGGTGGTGCCTGTGGAGCTGCTGCCCGGTGGACGTTATAGACACGTCCGTACTGTAACTGCCCCTGCTGCACTGGAGCTGCTGGAACGGCTGGTAGGGCTGGCACCTGGGCTGGAGCTGGGAGTGCAGCCGGAAAAAGTGGTCTCTGTGGCTCATTACGGGCACCCTGCTGCAGTGGGGCCCTATCTCCCTCCGGACAATCCTGGCGCCTATGGCCGTGTCTACAACACCCAAAACATCGGCCCTTGAAGTTGCCTCCCCTCTGACCCTGCTGACCACGGCCCTGCTGGACGTTACCTCTCCGCCACTGGCCCTGTTGGCCCTGATGAACACGATGTTGGCCCTGTTGGCCCTGCTGCTGACCCTGCTGTCGGTATTGGCCTTGCTGGCTCTGATGATTAGGCTGGCCCTGCTGACCCTGCCTATAACCCCCAAATCCCTGCCTGGAATCACCTGAACGGAATCGCTTAGCAGGGTCCCCCTGATGGGAACTCTGCTCGTGCTGACGAGTCTGTCCATGAGATGGTGCCCCATTAGCACTATTTCCCCCGGTCCTTCCCTGCTGGCTGGACTCTCCTGCTCTCTTGCTTCCCTGCAGATGGAAGCGGTGATCCTGGCAATGTAGTAACGCAGCATTGAGTACATCAGTAAAAGTACTCAGAGATAGATTCCCAATAAGATGCTAACGGATCCTCCAAGCTAACCCGTCCACAAACAACATAATCTTCTTGCCCTCAGTGGGTGCCTCATCTGGCACGATGGTGAGAAGTCTCGTGAACTCCTCCTCATACTCAGCTACGGTAGAGTTCTCCTGCTTCAAATTCAGTAATTTCCGCCTCATCTCAGTCTGCACGGCGGGTGGAAAGTACTTGCGGTCAAACCGCTCCCAGAACAACTGAATAGGGATCATGTCCCTATCCTCCAATGTGGTAGTGGACTCCCACCACTGCAAAGCGTCCCCCACCAGCTTAAAGGAAGCCAATAACTGCCTTTGCACGTCAGTGTACTCATACATACGAAGATGCCGCTGGATGTCTTTCTTCCATTGGCTGACTGTGACAATATTTGAGCTACCAGAGAACTCAGGGGGATGCGCCTTCTGAAAAGCATCCCCAACCTTCTCCCATGCAGATGGAAGTTGTGCTGGTACTGGCGCCACTGCCTGAATCTGGGGTGGAGCCTGCTGAGTCACCGCTAGCTTGGCATTCACCGCCTGAGCAACAATGGCGGCTACTTCATTAGCATTCATAGTGTCTTGTGCCGGAGCTGCTGGCTGCTCGGCCTGGGCACGCCTATCCTTCGGTGCACGTCTCGGAGGCATCTGAAACGTGAAGAAGTTTATTAGTCTAAAGTCATTATCAAATCTCAAATATCTGAAGACATAAACTTGAAAGCAAGAATACAACCATCCTAAAATAGGGCTCTATAGCAATAACGTTAAGCTGAAAGCGAAATAAGCCGTACAGATCCTATGGACACTAGAACCTGATGCTCTGATACCACCTGTGACACCCCGCCTAATTAAATACCGGGCGATCACTCCTTTATTAAATTAAAATCAAGGTGAACAGTTGGTTCATTCTTAGCATCACTGTCGTGAAAATAATTTTTTCCAAATTAACACCCTAATTAATTAAGCTAACTGTCAAAACCACTTTTAAACATTACCTTCCAAATTTTATTTTAAAAAAAACATTTATTTAATTATTAACACCATTAACAATAAATAAGAATCATACCCCAAATATCCTGGAACATAATCCAATTAATTTAAACATTCAACATTCAAAGTCCCAACATTTAAAACTTAAGGTAAAACATCCATACTGAAATAAATCCCATAGTAACAGTACTAGAAATAACTGAAATACAAATGTCCCAATAAAACAGATAAATAGTGGAAAGGGCGACACATGCCCAATAAATGAGTATGATAGATGTGGAATCAAGTGAACGAAGTCGTCTATGCAAGTGGCCTGAAACTCCCACCTAAGCTGCAGCACGTTCCTTTCAAGGGATCCTAAGCAAGACGCCCCTGTGGCTGGGCACCTGTAATACATACATATATATACAAGAGAGAGAAAGAGAAAAAGAAACAGGTCAGAGCCCGATAATGTGTTTGATTTAAAATACGTTTAGCAAGTATTTAAATTGATACAGGCCAATGCAACAACATATTAGTGCGACACTCTCTTGAGAAATTCTCACCTCTCTTCTAATGTGCACACCTATCGCACTAACCTTCCCAACGGTTTGTCTTATCATTTATCGCACTAATCTTCCCAATGATTTAACTTATCTTAGATTACTCGTAAGATTCAAAATTTAACGATTCAATTGTTTGAAAAGAATATTTCAATTAGTAACCAAAATTCTCATTATAACTTTATTAATCGATAAAGTTTTCCAGTGTCATATTATACTTTCTCAAAACAAGTATTTATAATTGAGTCATCAACCATGTCCTACATATCACATCACAGTAGGCAGTTCCAGATTCCAGAATTTCATATATATATTAACTACTCATAAAATATATATATATCATAACAGCACCCCAAATAAAACTATGGTGTGGGCATACTCTACTATCCAATCCCCGTATCACTCTTGCTAAGGGAATATAAATTCGGAATCACTCTCGAATTGTATTAACACATACTCAAACAATATTGAGGCGATAGATTCCAAGTATCTAAGAGGATGGCACATGTCTGCGTCTCTTAGACCGTCTGAACTATCACTGCGATAGCCTGTACCAAGGATATCTATATACACAAACAATATGAGGCGAAGCATAGATTCCAAGTCTCTAAGAGGAAAGCACATACCCGCGTCTCTTAGGACCGTCTGAACTATCATTCCGATTGCCTGTACCAAGGATATCTATCTTCTAGGGTACAAGTCAATATCCCCCATAAAGGTCCCATCGAGATAAGACTGTCCCAGCGCGGAAACCTCAGGGATAGCAAGTAGCGTGGGCATGATTTTCACACATAGATAGTATATGCATACACAATCATATAACTATACTAATATTACCATATCAATAATGGGTAAATTCTCAATTCCCATAATTACGTCATTTGCATTTATTTCTCATTATATAGTTATCACGTATAACCATTCACAACTTACTTTAATTTTAGGCACTTTTCCACTTACTACATAACGCTTCATGGATTCTATCCTCCCAATTATAAAATTCAGTAGGTATACAAATTTGTCCCAAAGTAACTCTCTTACGTGTCTCTCTCTTTAAATCATAAATTCACCGACCCTTATGTAATTATCCCAAAATACAATCTTTGCCCGACATCAAGGGTCCCAAAATTTATTCACATGTCCTACTGGTCTTCCCTATCTCCCAAAACATTTTATTAAGGATGCCCAAGAATTATCTCACAATAAATTGAATTTAACTCATTTAAAAAGGAAATAGGAGTCTGCCAGGAGGGGTCGATCGATCGAGGTCTGGGGCTCGATCGATCGAACCTTCGATCAATCGAAGCTCTGGGCTCGATCTATCGATCAAGCAGGTCTGCGAAAACTGAAATTCTGCAGTTACGGGTTTCATCTCCTAACTTCAACAATTTCCATATTTTCTAATCCCAAACGTCTCAAAATTTGCACTACTAACATCCTAACATGATATCATACATTTCCTACGTAAAGCATGTCAATTTACGTCACTAAACATGGATTAATCATGCCATAATTCATTTAAATATTCAAGAACCCTAGAAATCTCTAAATCATGGTTCCAATCTATTTTTCCAGAAATTTCTTCTTATAAACATCATAATTTCGTGGGTAAATTCCTCTACATGGCAAGGGTTTCCAGAATTATCATTTAAACCATAACTACATGCGATTCCTATCTCAAATCTTAGGTTTTCTTCCATAAAACTCATCATAATCTTTCTTACACTAATATGAAAGATGCATCAACGAAATAAGCAAGATAAACACTTAGATAAACACTGTGGAAGTCGGCTTTCCAAGAGATGGTAAGCCATGTATTATGTCCTTTTCAGCTAAGCGAGTCAAATCTCTAATGTTTACGTAACTTAGATGTTGGTGCCACAGATCCATAGGAATGATCGTGGCGCTGTTGTAGATAAGTGAGGACGTGGGCTCAGTTCCATAGCAATTATCCTCTGGCCTCACCCCTCACACAAAAAGTTTACCGGATTGATTATAGACATTACATGCATCCCGGTCAAACTTTACGGCAAAGTCAGCGTCGCACAGCTGGATAATGCTGAGAAGGTTTGCTTTCAAACCTTTGACGTACAAAATATTCTCTACCTTAGGAAATCCTGGTAATTCTACTGTACCTCGTCCTACAATGCTAGACTTGATCCCATCTCCAAAGGTGATTCTACCATCCTTATAATCCTCAAGGTAGGTAAAAAATGAGACATCACCTGTCATATGTCTCGAGCACCCACTATCAAAATACCACTATGAGGTATTATGTGCTTTGAGAGCGACATGAACAACAAGGTCCTTTTTATCTTTCTTAGGTACCCAAGAAGTGGTAACCTTTTGTTTAATCGTGTTGTTATTGGTTTTAGCTGGGATGCGAGAAGCATTCACTGACGGCAACGACAACCGTCGAAATTCCTCCATCAAACTCTATGATGTGGCAGCTAAAAACTCAACACGCTCTCTCAGACTAGAAAAATCATCAGTATGATGTGGTGGAGCAGTAGTACGTCGTGTCCGACCTAAAATATAGTAAAACTCCCTGAGGTGGCCTTTTCTTTTCAGTACGTACAGAAGAACGCAGTCTTAGGCAGACCTAGGTTTGCTTTTATTGGTTGAACTCTCCTACGTGATTTTTGACGATGGCCATATGGAGTCATAGTAAACTCAGGAACTGGTCCAGGTGCAATTTGTGACGTGGAGGCACCATCATAACCTATTACCTGCCTATCACCAAAACTTAAAGCGGGGTCGAGGAGCATTTTTCCCATCTTCCTAGATCTGTCCTCGATTTGAACCTTGACTTCCCATGCTCGCTCAAGATCATGAGTAAACTGGGCAACAAGGGCTTCAATTTTCTTTCGAGTCTCCAGGAAGGAATGGAGCTCACTTGTAAGACTAGAACTTGTTTAGTCAAATCCCCTTTCTCTTTCTCAAAAACACTCTCTCTCTCCAAACAGTCTCTCTCTCTCTAAATAAACTCTCTTTCTCAACACAGGCAGACTCTCTCTCTCTCAAGGTGGTGCAGGTGGAGGACTCTGTCTCTCTCTCAATTTTCTAAATCTTCCTCTAGAGCGGTGATCCTAAGAACTAACGCTTTGTTACGCTTTTTAGTTTTAAATGACTCATTATATAACTCGGCGTAGGCGCGTTGAAGATTACTCTCGTCTCACTTGCATCATCTTCCCCCTCACTCACATCGCTCTCACTGTCCAGGTGTCCCTGTGAAGTAGAATCCTCATCGTCGTGAGGAGTACTAAAGTGCTCACATGACTAGTCATAAATGCGGTGAAGTTACACTCATGCGATGACTCGTCTCCAGAGTCCACCGACTCGACCTCACTGTCATCACTAAGGGTGACATTAAGGATAACTTTGCCCTTTTCTCTATTCAGCCTAGTAGCACACTTAAAATCTCTATGAACCCCTACCGTCACACTCAAATCATCTCTCACTCTCTCTCTTTCTTAGGAGGATCTTTAAAATCTTTTTGATTTTTCTTTTTAAACTTATTTTTCTCAAACTTCTTTTTATCTTTGAAATTTCCATTTTTCTTAAATTTGTGAATTTTCTTGAAATTTTTATCAAATAGGGCCAAATCATCTAAATCAAAGTCACACTCAGAATCTGACGTATCTATCTCTCTTTTTCTAGATGACTCTCCCCTCTTTCTTGTCGACCCCTCACTCTTTCTCTCCTGGGAATTAAGTGCAATTACCTTATCTTTAGGCTTGACAGATTTAGGAAACATATCAATTTCATACGTTTGCAAGTCTCCTAGAAGTTCCTCCAATTTAAGCGTATTTAAATTTCTCATAGAATTTAACACATTGACTTTAAGGATAAAACGCTTAGGGAGTGATCTAAGAATATTTTTAACAACTCTAGCATTAGGAATGTGTTCACCAAGATTAAAGCTAGTGTTTACAATATCAGACAGCCTAGCATAAAATTCATCAAAACATTCAGTTTCAAGCATGGTGATGGTTTCAAATTGAGTTGTCAAATTTTGAAGTTTAGACTCTTTCACAGCATTAGTTCCTTCATGGGTAAGTTCTAAAATATACCATGCCTCTTTTGACGTGGTGCACGTCATTATCTGTTTGAACTCATATGGTGTGACAGATCCAGAAATAGCACTTAAACCCTTAGAATTAAAAGATGGCCATTTAAATTCTTCTTCAGTCCATGTAGTGTCAGGTTTTAAACTAGTCACGTTATTAATAGTGACGGAGGGAGGTGTCCACCCTCTTTCAACCAAAATCCAAACACGTTCATCAATGGCTTTTAAGGAAGATTTCACACGGGCTTTCCAGTATGCATAGTTTGTACCATCAAAAACTATCATTTTATTATATAACTTCTCCATTATGAACATGCTCTTTTTCAAAAATCAATTTTTTAGAAAATTGATATCTTAGAAAAAATTTGCAAAAAATTACACAGTATAATTGTGTAATTGGCTCTGATACCAATTTGAAAGGAGTGTGGTTGCGTTCAAATAAAGAAATTATTTAATTAAACTCAGTTTTTATCAATTAAGTCCTAAACATGCATCTAGGTGTGATTGAAGATGATAAAATCAAGCAAGAACATTCAAACACACACATGTGAGGAAAAATCCCCCAAAGGGGAAAAACCTTTTATTTTCACTATAATGTTGTAAGAAACGGTTACACGGATTACAGTAAAAATACAGTGTGACACAGAAATACCCGCAGGCATCGGTTCTATAGTCGGCAGCTAGAATCTCCCTCGGGAACTCTAGGTGAGCAGCAATAAAGAAGGAAGACGACTTCTCCAAAAGGGTTGATTGGACTCTAAAAAACGTCTCTCAAAGTCTTGCAAAATAACTCCCCCCAAGTTGGCTTTTATAGGAAACTAAAAGGAGTTTTAAAATTATGAAACTCTACCAGTGTATAGGTACCCCGAACCGGTTCGCCCCCGAAATATTCGCTGGAACATGGGGCTGAAACACTTGGCATTTTCCAGGGATTTTTTCTCAGAATATTCTCCATTTTCAAAAGGCTATAACTGCTTCACCGTAGCTCGGATTGAGGTACCGTTTCTTCCAGTGTCTTCGTTGCGGCGAGATATACAACTTTCCAGTTTACTAGAACTCCGGACGATGGCTGTAAAATTATCAAAATGCCCTTGAACTTCCATATCTTGCCTTCTTTCACTATTTTGACTTCTCTTGCGTACCACTTACATAAAGTCCATAAAATCATGGAACGTGAAGTCGTTGAGGCAGATGCGGAACACATGATGGAGATGTTGAATACTTGATTCCTGAAATTCGGATTGAGGCCGTCGTATGAGATCGTGAAGAGACGTGACAAATGTAGCGGCGTACGACATACATAAATGTAACATGTTAGACATGAGAAAAATGTCCTTACAGTGTGTGGTGGGGGAAGGGGATGGGGCAGGGTGGGGTAAGGGGGAGGGGTGGGAGGGGGGAGGGATGGGTGGGGGGAGGGGGGGGGGGCTGCGTGTATGTGTGTGTGTGTGAATGTGCGTGGGTGTGTGTATGTATGTGCGCGGGTGTGTATATATGTGTGTAGTGTGCGTGTATGTGCGTAATGTACCTTGTAAACGAATTGATTGGTTGTTAATTTTTTTAGTAAATTAATATATAATTGCCTCTCATTGTAAATTATTAAATTAATATATGATTAATTATGAAAGTATGATTGCCCCTCATTGTAAATTAGTAAATTAATAATTGTATACTTTAATTGTTAGTTTAATTGATGAAAATAATTAATTGAGTAAATGAATTAGAAGGAGTAGGGGATACACATTTGTTGTTGACATCGTTGTTGGATTATAATTGATCGATGTCGGGTTGGTTAATTTTAAAAGTGGCATGACCCCTGGATTATTGTCCATATGGGGGCGGGATTTTTCAACTTTTTTTGAAAATTACTTTGTATATCGAACAATATATATATATATATATATATATATATATATATATATATATATATATAGTATGATAATTAAATGAAACATACTTGAAATTACATATAGTGCGCATAGATACTAGCCTTTTAGTTCTTATGCGTACGCATTCAATATCCCTTAGACCCGTTTGAGAGTCATTACCCCTGTAATGAGATCTCTCGAATTGTCCCGTTTGGACAGTTTGGGACTGCATAATTTCTGTATAATATTCTTAGTGGCTTAAAGTTATTACTTTTGGGGGAAGTTTTGCAGTCGTATCCTAATGTTCTTTGGGTATATACTAGATTGACAAGTGTGACTGTTATTTCAATTGATCAATTGAAATAACACTCACACTTGCCAATCTACGTCGTGTACTTGGAGAACTATGAGGATATGATGCCGAATGTTTTTCAAATCGTGACAATGTGCATGAGCTGTTAACAATGTGCATTGCCTTCTTTATGCATCTAAAATCACTGTTCACTGAGCCACTAGCCCTACCACAACGTGTAGTCATCTATACAAGAAAGGAGAATTCAGTACACGATGATATGAAATGAAAGCAATAGTAGAAGCAATTAGCTTAAATAGTAACTCAAGCGGTAACTACAACAAAAACGTATAAAGAAAGCGTAAACACTTCGTAACACCCGAGAATCCTATTGCACTAACACCATTTGTAACGTTCATATCAGGATTTGGGTCACCGTCGGATCAACCCGCACCGAGTCAAGGAGTTAAAAGCAGAGGGAAAAAGTCCAATTCTATTATTTAAGAAAAACCCTTTAATTGCACAGTTTTACAAGGACTAAATTACTAGTTTTAATTTGAGAAACAAGTGGTCACTTTAAATAATTAACTTAATTAACAAAGTTTATTTATGACAATCTGTTGAGTCCATCAATGCTATATAAATAAGAAATAAACCAAAGTTGTCCCTGTATTATCACAACACTTGGTGAAAGGACCAAATAAAGTAATTTAAAATACTCCAATTCAGATGTTTTAAATATAAGTTTTAAAATAATGACATAGTTTTTAATGGCGATTATTACCCTCAAGGTCCTTACTGGTATACTTGCCAACGTCCCTACTTGATGTACCTGGGGTGGGGTGGGGGTTTTAACTTAAAAAGCATGGGTGAACGAACGCTCAGCATGATGAAAAATACTAAGCTATGCATTTTCTACGAAATTACTATACATATAACATGTATTTTAAATAATTCCAAAAATGTTTAACAATTTAAGAAATATTAATGCAACTACCACAATGCACCCGAGCGATGTGCTCATGCTCACACTTAACCATTGCATACCACCTTGTACGGGATTTAGAGACTACTTTATCATATTTTGTTTCTTAGTCTCAATTTTATCCCTTTCATTAGGTTGTCTTATTCACATTCCTTAAGCACAACTATGTTTATTTGTATTTCCATTATCTTTTCTTGAAATCCTCCAGTTTTTCGCATACTTTAACGGGCTCTACATCGCTGGCTATGTTACTATATATTTTGGTCAGTGATTTTGGATCTTTTACCCTGTGGCTTCAGGCCCTTATTAATTATTTTTCGATCTCATCCGAGTACATATTAATGTGTTTTAATATTTTTGTCCATGTCCACATTATTCCTTTACTTTAACCATTCTCATATCATTTTATTCATTCATGTGTTTTAAAAAAAATGACTGATAAGATCAAAAGAGGAAGTCTCACCACTAGGATCCTCTAATTTTATCAAAATTTACCCTTTCACTTTCATTTACCGAAACCTTGTAAAAAATACATTTCTTTCATCATGGCATTATAAATTGTCATTTTTACATTGAAAACCACCTTTCATGATTTTATGTTCCAAAAATCATACATTAACTTTGTTCTATGAGAAAATCCCATTTTGTCATATTTCTTTTCAAAAAAATATATTTAATGTCATAAGGACCATATTATAAAATGTTAATTTTACCCTTGTACCAAATGTTGCATGAAATATCATTTGTTTTTCTTTTCTACAACATATTTAGGGTTAATATTTCAACTTCCTTATTTCATAAAGAAACCCATTTTATTTGCACATATCGCGTTCACAAATTCATATTTAACACAATACAACATTTTAAGTATTTTGGGAGGATTTCAAGCCTAAAAAACCTTATATATACGATATTAATATGGAAGTATATCTTCACGTTGAAAGCCATCTTGAACTTAGTTTTCATTAAAAATCCTATTTTTTTCAAGAAAGCCTTTAAATAACCATACTAGAAAATATTTTTTGTAAAATAAACCCTTATAGCATGCATCCTATTAGCTTTTAATCTTGAAAACACTTGGAGGAAAGCCCTACCTTAGATTTGAAGAGGAGAAACTTAAAGGGAATGACTTGAAGATCCTAAAAACTCTAAAGCTCCAACTTCTTCAAGAGAGCTCCAATAATGGCTTATTCTACCCAACTTCTTCCTTAACTAAGATTGAAATGGGTGTTTTAGCCTTGGAATAGCTTGAAAAATGTTTGGAGTGGAAGGTAAAAATCTTAGAGAGTGGTGGAAATGGGTGGGCAGTGAAATAGTGTAATTTAGAGAGAGGGAGAGGGAGCTCCAAAAATCTTATAAAAATGGTTCTCTAACCCTTTCACCTCTATTTATCCACCAACCCTTAAACCTTTAACCAATGGTTAAACCCTAATTTTGATCTGAGCCACTGAGAGCTCGACAACTTAGCAAATCCAACGCCCCACGTAGCGACGGCACATTAAAATGAGCAAAAAGTCCTGATCTGCGTTCGGTCGTTCGAACGAATTGGAACCTCGTTCGAACGAGTTACTAATGAAGGCAAAACGTGGGTCGTTCAAAGGGGAATCTATCCATCGTTCGAACGACGACGTGCCTTGTTCGAACAAGGGCGTTTCAACGAGATTCCAAAGAACGATGGAAATCGAACGTGGACTCTCGTTCGAACGATGGACAAATTTCTGCATCTCAACTTTAGGCCATTAAATCCCCAATTTAAACTGCGCAAAGGTCATAAAGATAACTCAAACTTGTCATTCATTCATAATATACAGTTCATGTCCCAAGAGCAAACAAATTACAAGGATCGAAGTACAAATATCGGACACGGGTATTACAACAAAGATAGAGAGTCCACAATGACATCATTTTCAAATATTAAGACTAGCATTGCAACATTTGAAATATCAGGTCCAAAATTATGATTGACCACAAATTTCAAGATTAAATTTTCATTTTTCCTGTTATATATTAATCTTGTTTCATAGGGATACATGTCATAAATATCAATTTTATTAAAAAAAAAAATGGGATTGTGATATTGGAAGTTATAGACATTCAAAGTTTGTAAAGAAACGAAAATTCACCATTTTAGGTTTAGGATGTTTCCTTTCTAATAGGAGTAATTTGGTGAAATATTGTGTCGAGATTTTCCCCCTTAGCCCAAGTACTCATAATTTTTTTATGACAATTTTTAAAATGTGTAGGTAAAGTGCATTTAACCATACCTTACTATTTATCTATCATGTGCATCTAGCTACATATCAATATTTTGATAAGATAAAGTATCAATAATGCACTTTATTACAAATGGTATTATTCAATAAGCATTGTAAATATTTGTAAGCATTGCGGTCATTGTGAGTCCTTTTTCAAAACACATATAAAAATGAAATTGGCGGGGTGAAAAAAGAAAAGGTAGGAATGGAAATGTGGCTCACAAATGTTTAAATTTGGAATAAACAGTATTACTTTATCTATCAATATTAACAGCTAAAAGTATATCTATTTATGGAGAGAGATGGGATGGAGATTGGAGGCTGCACATGTGTTTATGTGCCATAAAGTCCTGTTTGGTTAATTATGAAAATATGACATTTTGGATGGACTTGACCCACTCTAGCATGTGGGGTTTTCTTCTCTCCGTTCTTTTATGTCGAGTGCAAATTATGCCATCATTATTTTGGTTTGGAAAAAAAAAGGGGGTATGTTATAGTTTGGCTGCCGGTGCGGGGAGGAAGCAAAAGCACTTTTTTAAAGTTCTTTTGTTGCGCTTGATACGTCTTTCAGAACTTTTTCAAAGCGAAATTTGAATAACTAACACGCCATTCATTATGTTTTAAACTAATGGCGTGTTGTGTTCATAGTGCCCTAATGCGAGTGTGGGCGCGGGTGCGAATGAGAGTGCGTCAATACGTCGATTTTTAAATTATTGAAATTTGAGAGCTCCACGAATGCGTCTATATATTTAATATATAAAAATATATTTTTAATATATAATTATAATTTTTAATATATAAACAAATAGAAAAATATTATCAATATAACCAATACCAAATATTTAGAAGGGCTTTGTTGAGTTGATAATAATATTAAAGTTAATATTTATTTAAATAGACATTTTATATCTTCATTTAAAAGCATAAATATATTGAAGTTAAACTCCCTAACATACCTCATTAAATATACCTAAAAATACATGATATTAAATGTACGTGTATATAATTTATGATGTATGTATGTATGTATATGTATACATTCATGTATCATGTATGTATGAAAGTTATATATATATATATATATATATATATATATATATATATATATATATATATATATATATATATATATATAAACTCCACAACATACCTCATTAAATATCCCTAAAAATACATGTTATTAAATATACATGTATATAATTTATGATGTATGTATGTATGTATACATTCATGTATCATGTATGTATGAAAGTTTTATGTATGTTTATATGTACATACATATATATATACACACACACACACACACGCATATGTATGATATAAATATACATATTTGTCAATTTTGTCAAATTTTCAAAAAACTGTATTTAAAAACAACTTTACCAAACGCACACCAATAATTATAAACACAAAAAACTGAATTTTAAAACTGTATTTAAAAACAGTGTTTAAATCGAATTTTCTGAATAGAGAACCAAACATGCCCTAATAGGTGAAGGTGTATTTATCTTACGTAGTTCATCCTTCCCACATAAATGATTGTTATATAAAATAATGAATTTCAAGAACACACTTAATCAATTGGTATGATTTTTGGTAAAATTTAATTACTTAATTACATTCAGAAAATTAAAAGTAAATTATTAATTTGAGAACTCCCCAAAAAAACACGACTGTTAATTTAACATGGGAGGAGTATTTTTTCACAAATCTTTGATCTGATCTTGTATATTTTTCGACTTGCCTCTCCTCATGTAATGGGCAAATCTAGCTTTTAAGGAATCTCTTCATCCTCAATGAAAGAGGAATATCACCCCTGTAGGTTCTGTCTTGTTGCGCCTGTAGGGCTTAGCGCTTTGTTTCTATCCACAATGAACGGAAAAAATACTTCATATTAAAACTTAACAAAAAATAAATAAAAATAGACATAACCCTCTAGGGCCAAATGAATATTAGTCTCGATCAATCTATAGAGGTTTGTCTAATTATTACATTAATACAAGGGATTTAATCTAATTTTTTATTTTAAAGGAGTTAAATCTAATTATGGCATTAATATATGAAAAAAAGAATCCAAAATTCTTCAAAAAAGGTGCAACACAAAGAATACCTATGGGTTCACAAATCGTAGTAATGAATTAATAATTAAGTAATAAATTAATTAATTACATAATTAATAAAAAAAACGACTCTATCAATTGATAAATACATATATACATTAACTTAGAAATAAATAAATTAAAATAGACTCTCACTCCATAAAAAAAGTGCAACACGTAAATCACAAAGATCATAAATCCTAAAATTAAATTAATTAGTTATTTTATAATTAAAATATAAATAAATGCTTTAATACAAATAAATAATTAAAATATAGTCGAAGTTAGCAAAAAAAAAAAAACACTTGCACTCCATAAAAAATACGAGGAATTATCAGGGGTATCACTCATCCTCGTAATTAAATTTATTATTTAGTTAATATGTCTTTAACAAATAAGTAAATGATTATAAAATACTTTTAATGCCTCGTTATCTATTGAACCCGATGTATTGATGACATATTTAAACTTAAACCCCTTAAAGATAAAAAATTAGACATAACCCCCTTGTGACTAACATACATTAGTCTCCGTCAATATCTAGGGGGCGGGCTATGTTTAATTATGGCGAATGTTTAATTATGGCGATAATCAGGAGCGGGCTATGTTTAATTATTTTTTAACTATGAGTGGGTTATGACAAAATAATACATGGGTTATGTCTAATTTTTTTAACTATGAGTGGGTTATGACAAAATATGTTATTATGGTAAGGGATAAGTTAAAAAAGTCCAAAAAACCTTAATCATCATGTACAATGATTTGAGCTTAACAAACATAAACAGCTTACATTAATCGGCCCAACCGACCCTTAGGTAGCATAAGCATCTACTTAGGGCTCCACATGGCAAAAGCCCCCGTTTGTCAAATAGGTACACATTAGGATTAGAGGAAAATGGTATATAGTCCAAATAAACTCACCCCCTTACGAGAACAAGTGATCGATGTGTTTGAAAATGTATTAGTTAGTGTGTAGTTAGTGTGTAAGGTACCATTAACCAATGTATTTTTTTAACAAAATTATATGTAAATTTGGTCAATTTAGTTAGCCCACAACATTGCTCTAGTGCAAATCAAGTCTTGATTATGAAAAAGTACTTATGTTTCTTGATTCCCAAACTAAAGCATTAATGCTTTGTCTTTTTTAATGTGGGCTTATGTAACCTACTCTCTCTCTCTCTCTCTCACACACACACACACACACACACACACACACACACACACACACACATGTGCGCAGACGCATATACATACACATACATACAAACATACAAACATACAAACATACAAAACTAGGGTTTTATGATGGACAACATGGATTTAAAACAAGATGAATATATACCCATGGGGCTTTGATACCAATTTATATGATTTACGTTTAAAAAATCCCCAGGATCTTAGATTCATCGAGTCTTAGAGATAAAAAAAATAAATTTTGAAATATAAAACACGAGATTTAGGATTTCATCACCATACCTGTGCAAAAGTTATAGGTGATATGATATAGGAGACAAATATTGATGAATAAGATGTAGAAGTGTCGTAAATCTTTCAGCATATGATCCTATGAAGTGAGTAACGGTTGTGGTCACCGAACTTAAGATGGATATTGAATAACTTGAGATGTTTTTCTCTCTTCTTATCTCCTTTTCACCTTTATGATTTCTCTCTCTCTCTCTCTCTCTCTCTCTCTCTCTCTCTCCATCCTTAGCCTTAGCCGCCCTTATCTATCTCTGTCTTGTGTGAGATGTTGTGTTGTTCTATCTTTGGGAAAATCCGTCTCATACTTGTTTATATATGAGCACTAGATAAGATAAGGAACTTTTGGAGATTTAAGAAAATTGATCTTGGTTATATAATTACGATTATACCAAGAAGCAAGAAAAATAATTAAACTTGCTTTCAAATAGAAATATGAAAATTCCCAATTAACCTCAGTAATTTATTTCTTTTTATGTTTAATTGTAATTAATTATACTAAATAATTACAATAGCTCTCCAATTAAGCGACGTCCAAATAATATTAATAAAGAGTCATTATTTTCGAAGTTAGATAACACACAGCATGATTACTTGTGCTAAGTTACAAGTACCCACTTTTTGAAATTCAGTTTTCCACTAATTAACCAACGTAACATATTATATACTCGAATTATTAAATAATATAATGATTAGGTTTAATGGTAGAATCAAAACTTATAAGTTCATCAATGGGGTATTACATTCTAGGATAAATGAACGCAAATTCTTTCGAAACATGGTTCACATAATAATTTCCCAAATTATAAAGCTTATCGTCCCAAGAAATTAAATCTCACTCATCAAAATAATAACTATGTTAATATTATAATAATCATATCCGTTAGGATTAAGAATATATATACCCTTTTCAAACCATGAAATTGTATAAGTTTAATCTACTCATAACAGAGTTGAATCTCACCTTTGGTCCTATTCAATACATTCCTTATAAGAGAAGTTTAAAAATATATAAAAAAAATACCTGAGATCTGTAATCGGTAAAGTTACTATTGTCCTTGGAAGAATAAAAATAAATAATCCCAAATAAAGTCTCTAATGTGATAATATGGGCCTGAAAATTATGGTGCGAAGTGAGGTCCTAAATCGACTTGCCGATTTACGTTATTGGAATTGTTGAGTAGTGTAAGAGAGTTCATGGTTTTGATTAGTGTAACATGGGATCCAAATGTGTTTGTAAATTTTTTTATCATAAGGTGTTTGCTTGTCTTACTTCCATCGACACAAATACACTTATGTATTAGATCTAGTTGATCCCAAAATCTTTGTGTTTAAGATTTTGAGACTATAGTCCATCAATTTCATCAAAATCTTCATCATAATTAATATGAAATGATTTTATAGGATATAGATAAAAGAATTATATGACACGGTACACATGATTTTAATAACACAACTAAAACAAAAGGTTTTAAATTGGAAATTTTGTTAACCTTATACGTTTATATTAGTTATTTGATATATACATATTATGGATGGTAGAATTTAGTTAAATAAAATTTACAAAGATAAATCCAACTACTCGACATTATAAAGTTGAGACAAGAAGAGTTTTGTGATATTGGTTACACAATATTAGTATATAGTTAAAGGGAGACGAAAGTAGGAGAGAAGGCTTAACATCATTTAACCCCAACTTGGTTGCCCACGTCCATAGATTATATTCACTTCAATATCATTAGAATAGAATATCTATGGGTGTAATGTAAAAGCTGATTTCTCTCTCTCACACTGTCTCTCTCTCTCTCTCTCTCTCTCTCTCTCTCTCTCTCTCTCTCTCTCACACACACACACACACACACACACTCACTCTTTAGTATGAATTCGGCCATATAAATATACAACAAATAATACTTTCCCATTAGGGTATAAAACTGGTTTATTTATTGGAAGGAAGAGTGTGTAAGCAGTCCCCTAGGCATATAACGACCCTAAAACTATATAAGATCGCAGCCATATAAAAAGCCAAGCCCATGAGTAGAGTTTTATTGTTAAGGTTACGACCTAAGATAAAAGTCACGACAAGTATAAAAGATCGGTATTAGATATTTAAGCCACATCCATAAAAGTTCTTCTGATAGTAAGGCCATTCCCTCGAGTTTGAAGGTCACGAAAGGTAGATCAAGGCCACAACCTAAGGAGAAAGTTTGCGAATTCTAATGACGTGGACCTCTGATTTCTCAAATGTGTGAGGTGATGATGTGGCCTAATTAGGTCATAACTTGAAAAGTAAGTTTAAAGAATTCTTAAATCCTTTTCAAGAGGGGTAATTGTGGAAAATAATTTACAAAAGAGGAAACCCTAGGTTCCCTTTTAAAATCTATAAATACCAACCACTGGCACACTTCCTAATGTTGATATAACCCTATTTTCCCAATTTTGAGAGAGAAAGTAATGCTTTAAGAGAAGAGAAGTGTTGTTGATTTTAAGGCCGCGGACATCTATTGTTTACCTGATAGGGACGAGGCAGTGGATAGTTACTGTTCATTATAAAAGCATTCAAAGATGGTGAAGGGTTACTGTTTATCGGACTAAAGTCCATTAGGGAAAGGGATTTGTCCTCTTCCTCTTCTTCTTTGATTAAAACCCAAGTTTTCATATTTTCAATTGAATGAGATGAGCCCTTGTATGTATTCTAGGTCTAGACGATAGAGTTTTACTATTAATTTAGTTTTTTGGGTTTAGAGGCTAGGGTTATTTACTATTCATATAATTTTTTTGGGGTTATAGGCCATGGGTAGTTACCGTTCATCGAGGTTAAGAGGCCATGGAATTTCAATATTCATTTAGGATCTAGATACCTGGGAATGCTATTGTTCATTGGGATAATCCTTAATTTTGGAGGTATTCTATTAGGGTTCTTGAGGCGAGAATTTGGAGTTAGAGAGTGAATATTTTGAAGATGTTTTTATTGACCTTGAGGGGTAATTATAGAGTTTTTCCTATGATCTTTGAGGATTTGAGTTATGATATAATTAGGGTTTAAAACCATTATTTTATTAAAACTCCCTTGTTGTTTGCTGATTAGGAATTCTAATTCCTTCTCTGAAGCCGTGGAGTTCAGACAATATCATATTATGCGTGGGTGAGTTTTGAGATGGGATTCGATTCATAGGACATGACACTACTTGGCCAGGCTAAGTTGTCATTATTTATTGAGGGACTCCTGCTTAGTTCTTGAGGTCAAAACGATTAGTCCTAGGTAGATTGAGCCTAGAACTAACTATGAGGCTTACACCTTAGCATATCATAACTAAGGTTATGGGATAGTAACAATCAATGGATCCACTATCCTAGAATTAGGCAAGAGGGTATGTCGCGCCTTGTGGCATGACTAGGTTAAAGATTCATAAAATAAGGTCGTGAAATGAGATGCCCAATGTCATAAATAAAAGTCGTAGGTTATGAAGGCGAAATATGGGAGATTGAGCCATAAGGGAAGATGAGGTGAACCAAAGGAGATTGAATTGGGATAAGTCGTATATTGGTGAACTAAGAGATATTGAGACTTAGGTGATTGGGGTAATATGAGGGGTCAGGAAACTTACTATCTTTTCCTTCCTATTTGCTTATATTGCACCATCTTACTTATTTTCATGATTATTTTTCATTGACATATTAATATATATTTTATTTTCTAGTACTAACATTAACATGTAGGTTGAGGACTTTTCCTTTAAACCTTGATGAGCAATTTGAGCTTATCCCTTACATATTCCTTGTTTCCTCATAATAGAGGTCGTGGAGTATTTATAGGCCGCGGAGATTAAATAGTAAAGCCACATAATGTATTTAGTAGCCGCGGAGGATTATAGCTTTGTAGATTAATAAGAATAATATGTTTAGACTTCACTCTTAAGTTGTATTAAATCATCTTTTCATTTTTATTGTAAATACTTGTATGAGGACGAAGGCTAAATATGTTCTGAATCTTGTATTAGAAACTTCTACTATTAATATCAATGGAGCTAGTGTTTACTTAGTGATTTCTTTGTATAATTTATTAACTGCAGTGATTCATTAATCTCCTAACTTTTATGATAAGGATGAGGACTCATTATAGGTCCCTGTATAGGAGTTTTTTTCCTAATATTAATGTTTTAAAATTTAGTGTCGGGTCGCGAGGTGTTATAAATGGTATCAAAGCATTCGAACTTGGAGACTTTAGAAGTGTTAGGAATATTTTTGGATAGATAGATTTATTTAGAGACCTAGTAATAGGATCATAGACTTACATGTATGTGATTCTTGTCAGGGAGCTATAGCAATAGGTAATGGTAGACGAGCTGGAAGATACATTGACAATAATGAGGCAGCGAAACCCGTCGTCCCCAATATTGTGTCTTAGGTGGTAGCTGGGTTCGTGAAACTTGTAGCTCAATCAATGGTTATAAGGACGATAGAGGTGAGGCCTTTTGGATGTACTGTTGAGAATTTTAAGAAATTAGGACATAAACCCTTTAAAGGAGATCATAATCCATTGAAGGCGGATGCCTAGATATGGAAGATAGGCTTTGAATTATACCGAGGAGTAAAAGGTGTCCTTTGCCTCCTTTATATTTGAGGTCGAGGTTGATCACTTGTGTTCGATGGTAAAGAGGACCCTATTGATAGGAGAGGTCGCGACCATATATCTGACAAAATTTAAGAGATTGTTTATGGAGAAGTATTTCCCGACCATGTCCAAGGAAAAGTTACAGATATAATTTTTGGATTTAACTCAAGGAAATATGTTTGTGGATGATTATGAAGCTAATTTTGTGAAGCTATCTCACTTTTTCGCATATACTGTTAACACCGAGGAGAAGAAAGCCTACAAGTTTGAAATGGCCTTAAAGTGTGGACTCTTCAACTAGGTAGTAGCGTTGAGGCTACAAACCTATACAAAATTAGTTGATATGGCTCAGATTATAGAGCAAGACTTTAAGTATGGTCTAAAGGGTAAGGGAGAGAAGATAAAGGGCATAGAATAGGAAATAAAGAAAGAAGATAATCATGGGGCTGCAAAAGTTAAACAACGTTAGAGGGTATACACCACGATAATTACCTATTTTAACTACGAAATAAAGGGACACTTTGCCATAGTTTTCCCTTTGGGAATGAGATGCTACAATTATGGAAAGCCATGTCACAAATTTAAGGACTATAGATGGATAAAAAAGGATGCGAAGCATGCATAGGTCACGGGTAATTGTAGAGGCCGTAGAGATGATAGAGGTCGAGTAAGGATTTTGGGATTATAGAGTTTTAAGAAAATAGCAGTTAAGGCTTATAATCATTATAGATTTCACTCAAAGTTATTTTCTTTATCTTAAACTATATTATTATTAGAAGTTGTAATAAAATATGCTTAGAGTCTAGTAATAGAAACCTTTTAGATATTTATGAAATCAGGAGTTTATTTAGTGTTTTCCCTCATGGAGTATTATTTAGTCGCAATGATGAATTATTATACCAACTCATGTTTTAGGCCGAGGTCCCATTATAGACACCTCATATTAGGACCCCCTAAGAAACTCCTCAGGTCTATAACACTCACACTTTCATCGCAAATCCTAGGTCATACTCTGAGTACCGATCTAGAGGACATCGGGCGCTCCCGAGCCCCGTTTGACTCTGGTCAACTTCCTCGTCCAAGAAGAAGCTCAATGAATATTAAAAAGGGTCTGAATCTCTATTCCAATGTTCGGCCCCCTCCATGAATCGGTTTTACGGTTTATACGAATAGTCCGTTTTAGCTCGAAAACTTATTTGAATGCCGCGAGGTGCTCTCGGACCCCATTTGAGTCCGGTCAACTCTTCAAATTAAATTAAGTTAAATTAATCTTTGAAGGTATCTAAATCCCCTTTCCAACGGTCCACCCCATACGCGAATCAGCCTTACCGTACGGACAAACGACCTATTTTACTCTGAAGGATCATCGAGCACTTCCAAGCCTCATTTACTTCGAACTGAACGAAGATGAATGAAATATAGAAGGAAAATGTATACATTTTCTAATGGTCCACCTCGTGTGCGAATCAATTTTACGATTCGAACGAACGATCTGTTTTCCTTCGAAAATTTCATGTCCAGTGATCAATGTGCGCTTTCGAGCCTCGTTTGACTTTGTTTAACTCTCGAATCCGAGAGTGGCTCAATGGATCTAAAGGGATATGAATACCCTTTTTAACAGTCCACCCCGTGCATGATTTTAACTTATAGTTCACATTTTACGACCGTTATTTGAAAAATCTACCCCAGACTGCCAAATGGCAGCCCTAGGACCCTACCTATCGGTAGTGTGTCTAGGGTTCTCGACCAATAGGTAGGTCTAAGAGCATGATGATCGTCACCCCCTTGGACCTATATATAAAGGCCATGATCTCAATTTGAAATCACCCCTTGAACATCCATATTAGTATTTAGAGAGAATTCTCTCGAATTTAGAGTTGTTCCCCTTTTTAAAAATCTATTTTCCACATTCCTTCCATCCTTTTCATACTCTTTTGAGTGAATTTCCACCCATATCCTCAAACCACCATCATCTCATCATGAGGTCAGCGTATCCATAATAAAAAACACTTCAAGTCTTCATAAGGAGGTCTAATTCTTCCCCTTTGTCTTTAAATTCTCTTATTTTTGCATTAGTTACTTCATTTTCACTTTAGTAATTTATTTCATTACATCACATATCTTAATTTTAACCTTTTTATTATTAGTAGTCACACATACTTTATTTTTATAAAAAAAATCCAAAAATAAGAAAAAAGGGTTTACTTATAAATTCCTAAGAGGGATTTCTCATCCCACTTTCTCACACTAAAACACCTTTTTCTACGCACACATATATAAGAAAAGTCCCCGATTAGATTTATGGATTAAACCCCACCTCGTGTTATACTCGAAATATGTGGACTTTGATGCCCCTCAGGCTACGTAGGCATCTTGGGTAATCCCTAGTCTCGAGTCCTCCCACATATATTTATCGCTTTGTTCTTATCATATATTCATAATATATATATATATATATATATATATATATATATATATATATATATATATATATGCTTGCTTGCTTGTATCTTGTTCGATATTCGCAAACGTTCTCCTATAAAGACTCGTGAATCGATAAACACTTGCATTATACTTTGAATTACTATTTTGGAAATACTCATATGGATGGTCTCACTCTGCATTTTCTCATGACGCGAGTCGAGCGATTCCATCCTCCATTTATATTGCGCGCATAAGCACACACATCACGGAGTTTTAGATGAGAAGATTAACACATACCCAAGAGATATCAAAAGGGAGAAAAGGGTGCCTAACACCTTTCCATTCCATAATTTAGTCCCCGGGCCCTTGAACTACTTGGTTTTGCAAGTATCAGTATTTTCCTTGATGTCGTTATCTCGAGGCAGCAACATTTCTTTTGCCCATTTTGTTAAAAATAGGTTTGCGACTTTATCTCTACATATCACCTCACATCGACGATGGCCGAGTGCCCCGAGAAAGGATGCAATCCCACATGCTCGCCAAAAAAAGAGAAAGGAAGGAGGGATCCACCTCGAGAGATAACCCCCAGACCCTCGAAAAACTCTCGATATGGCCACAATGGCAACTCTGCTGGGGACTTTTAAGAAGAGTAGACTCTATTTTTGCCTGAGCGTTTTTATTTTCTGCATGTGTGTGTACGCACCTACCTATGAGTTTCATTTTCTCCTCTATTTACCTTTTTGTATCTCTTTCTCTCTTATGTACATATCACTTTCCACTCACTTATATACTTCACACACTTATATATACTATGCATCTACACTTCGCACACTTACACTTAACTTCACTTTACACTCACACACTTCACACACCGCTTAGAATATCCATATGTAGGCTATTCACTAGCACATAACCACACTTCCCATAATTGTATATATCTCCATGCTCATTTACACATATCACACACCACTTGTAATTAATCCATGTATAGGCTCACTACAACACACACTCACTTGTATATATTCCTATGTCACTTACTCACTCACATATATCCATACGTAATATAGTCTCCATGCTATATTTACTTTTCATCATACATGTATATGATCCCTCATTAGTGTAGTACTCCTTTTACTCATCATATGAATAAAAAGTGATAAAAATACTCTCTTTCTCCATAATATGTTAATTAAGACTCATGCATTTCTGCACACTACATCACCAAGAGCATTTCAAAATTGACCAAAATTTTATCCCGAACCGGGAGGTCACTTTGTGATGGGCGCTAGTCCTGTGGGTTACAGTTTGCCTAAGTGATATGACTTTGACCTTCCATTGGCCTTGTAGCTTTGACGTATATTGAACGGTTCCCCTGTATTGTGTCGCTTTACCGAACTCAAGATGTACATCGAAGGTACATAGACTTAGTGTATTCGATATAGTTATGATAGTTTAAACGAGTTCACATACGTCGATTATATCAAATTCACTCTCACACGTACTGTCCCAATGAGGTTTATAGTGAGGCAATTCACGTACACTCAGGTATATCAAATGGCTTGTACACACGTACCGATGAATTATTGTCCTTATAGGCAAGAGGTATATCGTGGAAGTTATGCCAAAGGGTGGAACCATTTCGCTAACACAACAATTGCATAAACCTTATATAGGTGTCAAACCTTAGGCACTCATATTATGTTTGTCGATTACCATGCGAAACTTTGCTGATATTTTGGGTTGGCATACCGCTCGAATTTTTGTGTTACTTTCGCTTTTTAAAAAATAGGACCCTGTCTATGAGCCTGAAAATAAGCCCAAATCGTGTCTTACATATTTTCGAATCCTATTTTCCAGGCTCGGGTCGTGTCCTCCATTTTTCTACATGTAGGCAAACCTAATACCAATGAGAACTTAGTAATAATCATGTTGAGATTCCTCTCCTTTTTCACTCCTTTTTTCAAAAAATACCAAAAATATTTTTCTCCTCCTTTTAAAATTCCAAAATTTTTCTCATTCTTTATTTCAAAGATAAAATTCGAACCATTTTCCCTCTCAAGTCGATCGCATACCCGATTTTAGCTTGGCTCCCTATTGGCTTCGGTCTTCCGTCAAACAACCCTAAAGCTTTGCCAGTTCTTCTGCTACTTCATCCACATTTAGGATTTATCTTCATGAGATCTTCATAGAAAACACTAACCAAACACCAATTATGCGTCCCACTGTGATGATCGTCTTAGCCTAGCTCAGTGCCAAGAATGAAAACCTTCAAATCGAGGTCCATGTGTTGTAGCATCATCGGTCCTAGATTCTCGAAGAACTCGAGGTTCTCTTTTCTCATGCTATGGGTCCACTAGATCCTGAGCCTATTTGGGTCCTAAAAGAGCATCCGCATACTCCGTATGCCCCGCTAGCTAATTGGCCACCACAAGCTTAACTACCTTTTTGAACATTGCCCATCGAGGGGCTAACCTTCCAGTACCCATAGATTCTATGGAGGAGGAACTTAATAAGGTCAAGGAAGACCTCAAACTACTATCAAAGAAGTTCAACCAAGTCAAGATATCTGGGAACTACATGGACTACACCCATATGTCTCCCTATCCAAAAGACAGACTACCGAACAAGTTCAAGATGCTAGACATAGAGAAGTTTGGGGGAAGCAAATCTCTAATTGTTCACCTCCGAAGCTATCAGCGAGACATGACCCCCCTTAGTGCCTCCGAAGAGATAATAGACCAGATGTTCCACCAGACCTTGAAAGAAAGTGCCCTACATTGGTTTTTATCCCTTAAAGAATTCAGAATTTGTAGTTGGGAGGATGTCGCTAGAGAATTCATGTCTTAGTACAAGTACAATGAGGAGCTAAAGGTTATGCACCGAGATCTAGAGCTTTTTAAGCAGAACCCTTAGGAAATAGTCAGTTGATTCATAGAAAGGTGGAGAGAGAAAGCTGTTTCCATGACCAATAGGCCCTCCGAGGAGGAAAAGTCAGTATAGTGAAGAAAACATTCCTGTCTTATATCCAAGCATCCATGGGAGGATAGTACTACACACACTTCTGAGCCCTTCGAGAAGTTAGTGTAGAAATTGAGGAAGTATTACCAAAGTTGAATCTAAGCCAAAGAAAGTGATCGGATAGCTCACTCCTCAAAAGTATGAGAAGCCCTCTATTGCTATAGTCTCAACCATCAGTAATATTTACCAACCTGCTACCTCTTAGACATCAAAAAGTTGCCCTAATCCTACCAAGAAAGAGTACACTGAGCTCCATGCTCCCTAGTCCAAAGTCTACTAGGCCCTATTGAGACGAAACCACATCAAACCCTTAGACCCTTGTCCATTACCTAATCCACTCTTAAAACTTTCAAAACCGATGCCCGTTATGATTTCCACCAGTCCGGTGGCCAAACTACCGACTAATGATTCCACCTTAGGAACGCGAACCAAGGCCTAATTGACTAGGGTATCATCACCCCACCAGCTAATCCTAAACCCAATACCACTCGTAACCCACTTCGAATCCATACAAATGCAATATTTTAAGAGAATGACCCAGAATTTGACCCATCTACTCAAATTGTGCTCAGTATACTACACCAAATCCTGTGAATGGTCACGCCCAGTGGGTCACGGCATGGGTCACAGCCCAAGTCCGCGACCATCTGCCATGACCCCTCTCAACTGTGACCATTTTTTGGTCACAGACTTGGGCCGCGACCCACGAAAATGGTCACTCCCGAAATGGTCATGGCCCAAGTCCACGACCCACAATTTTGGTCAGGAATTTTGGCCGTGACCAATCGCCAATTTTGGTGTAGTGGTAAAGCACCCATCATCTCGTAATCTCATCGAAACCACTCAAAGTTTGCCCATATTTTCTCCTACACCATACATGCTTCATCGATAAATCTTTGTCAATCCTTATAAAAGCCTGCATTATCATGTGCACCCGATCTGAAGGGAAAGAGATGGAGTTACCAATTTTGTTGAACCAACTCTTGGAGTTTGGACTGAAATTGCTCGATGAGATGATTGTTGCTTATAAAAAATTAAGTGGCTTATTCATAGAAGCCCGAAAGTTAGCATGGGAATTAGATGAATGGGTGGTATCGGTTGAAGAAGTCAGACGTGATGATGTGGTACAAATAATGGCCAATGCATTTCGATAAAAAAGTGAAGTTTGAGGCATTTATGAGCTACTCACCGCTTTTAAGCTTTAGGGATGATTGGTCCCTTAACTTTGAAACCTTCCCTTTGAGTCAGAAGATTTATACGATGAAGCCATTGAGGTTGTTGAATGCATTGATTTCTCTTGGCAAGAGTACACAGTTGCCACCGGATAGGGGATGACTTTGATAGCTCAGATGATGAACCCAGTGGAGAAGAAACTAGTCTAGTAACCAGTTTGTGAGGAATGATATCCTCTGAATATCTGTAAGGGGAAATAAACAAAGTGTCCATTCATCGAGAGGTAGATGAAGACATGGTATTCTTGTTATTCCCTACTTCACATAACCAGGTCAGGGAGACACTATAAAGATCTGATTCCTCATGTGACTGAAACAGATAAGGGAAAGGGACTTGTTGAAGAACTTCCTATGCCATAAATGACCATCAAAGAGAGCAAAGTCCCTGACCAGCTCAATAATACCCAAGCCAATATCACTCTATGGTGGATTTTTATATCCTCCCAGTTGCACCGAAATGCTTTTCTCCTCATCGGGCCTATAATCCGTACTTCTACTACTCCCGAAGAAGCCGTAAACATGGTTGTGTGCTTGACCTCTTCCAGACTACTCTCCTTTTTCGAAGCAAAGATACCTAAGATCCTCCTTGACCATAATTATGCTCTCAATATTTCTATTAAAGTCTTACGAAAGACAGTCCCACTCTCACTCATTAACAACGAATTTGCTCTCGATGTTTGTCCTCTCAGAACTTTTCTTTATTTGGGATTAAAAGTCAGTAATCTCACTTCCACTTGTATCATCGTGCATGCTTACGACAATACCCGATGAGAAGTAATGGGGTCTATAAAACTCACAATAAGGGTTGGCCCTATCAATCATGTCATCGAGTTCCAATTCCTCGACATACCTGCATGTTTCAATCTTATCCTTGGCCTTCTATAGCTCCATAATATTTGAGTGGTATCTTCTTCTCTTTATGAGAAATTAAAGTTATTCACCAAAGGCCAAGTTAACACCATTTTTGGGGATGACGATGGTACAGATAATGCCAACACTAGCAATCCATTATTAAAGATTCAATGTGGGACGAATGACATGTTCCTCTTTGGCCTCAGAGTCAATCCACTTCCCCTTCCGCAGAAGATAATTTTAAAGATCGAGTATGTCCAGAACACAACCCTCATAACAACTTTAATGTGATTCAGATGTTCATAAACATGCACTTAATGCCTAGAATGGGGTTAGGGCAATGCCAACAAGGTATCCTTGAGCCCATAGTCCTGAAGGAGGATTTTCCACCATGTGGCCTAGGTTACCAGCCATCACCAGAAGAACTCAAAGCACTTTGATGGCCAGAATTGAAAAGAAGCTTAGAAGAAGAAAGGAAAATTTTAGGAGACTTTTTGAATGGAAGGTTTATCAAAGGGGTAAAGACTTACCTTTCTCTGGCTTCCCCAAACCATGTGGACAAAAAGATTAAACCAGGGCTAGAAATCTTTTTTCAAGATAATAACTCTTGGGCCGAAGACTACCAATATAAAGTGCAACCTCTCAGCAAGAAAGACATTATGATTACTAGGAATTTGAAGGAAGTGATTTCAAGGGCTCATTTAACTTGAAGACACCAGGACTGAGTCTTTGCATTATCCGCTCAGATGCCCCACCATCTGACCCGTCTACTCGAATCAAAGCTGCTGACATGCCTCTCCTTAATTAGAATGTCATACATATAGAACTTGCACTGATTCAACCAAACCTTTTTGTTTAACCTATCCAAATCTCTTCACCTGATGTTATTTTTCCTTTTTCTAACATCAATGTAACTGAGACCTATTTTAATGAGGTTCTCAATGTTGTTTTTCTGAAAATGAAATAAATGAAGATTTTGAGTATCTTTTTATGCCTCACATTAGTTGTCTTGATTCTAATCAAACCTTTGATATTGACGATTTTGTAAATGAACAATTCTTTACTGATCTTAATAAGGAGAATAATAAAGAACATAACTGAGTTCAAATTAATAATGATGAGATTATTATTATTAATCTCACTTCTAGTAGCCATTAACGGGAGATTAGGATTGTGTCTACCCTTAACGAGCATAAGCGTGCACAATTTGAAGAACTAATGAAGGAATTAGTGGATGTCTTCGCATGGTCCAATAATGACGTGCCCGACATTGACCCAAAAATAGCTCAGCATGAGATCTTAACATTCCCAGAACGCAAGCCAGTTAAATAGAAGCTAAGGAAACTCTGCACTGAATGGTCGCTCAAAGTCAAAGAGGAAATGGTCAAGTAATTGACCGTGGGTTTCATTCGCGTAGTTGAATATCTTACATGGCTCGCCAATATCGTCCCCGTACCAAAATCGAGAGGAAAAGTCCGCATATTCGTTGACTATCGGGATTTGAATGAAGCATCACCAAAAGACAATTACCCATTGCCCAACATCGAGATGATCTTGGACAACACGGTTAGTCATGCCCTCAAGTATTTTGTCGATGGATTCGCCGGATACAAGATGCACCCTAACCAATCAGGAGAAAACTGGCTTCATTACCCTATAGGGAACCTTCTGCTATATTATCATGCCATTCAGACTCAAGAATGCCAGGGCTACCTACCAAAGGTCTGCCACAACCATCCTGCATGACCTTATTCACAAGGAGGTCAAAGTCTATGTGGATATGATCATCAAGTCTAAAACTCTGAAACGTTACATTCTTGCCCTTCGAAATTTCTTTAAACGACTGCAGAAGTACCAGATGCTACCAATCCACAAAAATGTGTTTTCGACATCATAAAAGGAAAACTCTTGGGATTCATGGTTAGTGAGAATGGAATCGAAGAAGACCCTGCCAAGCTGAAAACCATACTTGAGATGCGACCACCACGGACGGAGAAGGAAGTCCAAGGATTTTTGGGTAAACTATAGTATATCAGTTGGTTCATTTGCCAACTAACTTTTATCTGCGAACCCATTTTTAAACTTCTTAGAAAGGATTAAACGAAAGTCTAGAATGAGGCCTGACAAGAAGCTTTTGACCGAATTAAGCAATACCTCACCTTATCTCCGGTGCTTATGCTTTTGCATTTAGGTCTTCCCCTCCTCCTGTACTTAACTGTCACCGATACTACTGCGGGGGATTTTCTAGCCCAATACATTGAAGAATCCTATAAGTAAAGAGACATCTATTATGCCAATCAAAAATTGGTCGGGTACGAAGTCAACTACACTGCCTTAAAAAAACATGTGTCGCCCTGGTCTGGGTCACACAGAAGTTACGGCACTAAATGATTGCCTTCCCCTTTAAATTAGTATACCGTATGGATCCCAACAAGTACTTACTAGAAAATCCCGCTCTGTCCAGTTAAATGGCCCTTTGGTTGATGTTGCTAGCCGAGTTCGACATTGCGTACACCCAAGTTCGGTCCTAAGATTGGGAGTTCCCTGTGGGAAAATTAATTTAGGGCCCTTTAAAAAAATATTGTACAAAAATATTAAATACCTAAAATGGGCCCCTAAAAATTTAAACTTATTTTTAGGGGCCATTTTAGTTGGGTGAGATTTTTGGGTAGTTGAATCATTCTTTGTACAAATTATTTTTGGGTAGTTAAAAAAATGGGCTCCTAAAAAATTAAACTTATTTTAAAAATTGACATTTTTAATATACATAAAATATTTTTGGACCCCTATAATATACATATATAGGTCCATACTCTAAAATGGGCCCTATGCCATTACCCATTTGGCACATGGCCAGGGCCGCCCATGTGTACACCACGTAGAAAGCTATGAAAGGGAGAGCCATCTTTGACTACCTTGCTGATTACACCATGGAAGAAATCGATGTTCGGGTCTCTAAATTCCAGGATGAATATATTATCTTCACCTCTCAAGATTACCTTAGATGGAAAATTTTCTTTGATGGAGATGCCAACAAGAAAACATATGACATTAGGATACTCCTAATCGCTCTGATGATTCTCACATCCCATTGCCATCAAACTAGACTTTCCCTGTACCAACAACATGACCGAGTATGAGGCATGCACTATAGGACTCAATACTTCTCTTAAGAAAGGAATTCGGCACCTAGACATTTACGAACACTCTGCCCTTATCGTCGGATAAATCCTCAGAAAACGGAAAGTCAAAGAAGAAAATCTCCTACCTTTCCATTCCCACTTAGAAGAGCTGGACTCCCAATTCAAAGATGTCACCTTCAACTACCTGCCTCATGAAAAGGGCAGTCTAGCTGATGCCCTTGCTACCCTGGCCTCCATGATCGACATACTTTAGGGAATAACAATGGCCCCTTCTTCGTGAAGAAACAAGTTATGCCCACCCACTGCTACCACATTAAACTCGTTACCGAGGAAGATTCTAATATGGTATAGTTATGGTACAATAAAATTTGGAGCTTCCTCAAACATGGTAGGTATCCCCAAGACGCCGACAAGAAAGACCGTGCAACCCTTCGCAAACTGGCTTCCTAGTACATTGTCTACGATAAATCACTATTCAAAAGCAACTTCAATGGAACCCATTTGCACTGCATAGTAGGGATTGATGTTAAATAAATGATGCAGACTATCCACAGTGGGGAATGTAGACCCAACATGAACGGTCATATGATTGGTAAGAAGATCATCTGTCAAGGTTACTATTAGACCACCATGGTTCAATATTGCAATACTTATGTCCGAAGATGCCTCAAATGCCAACAATTTGCCCATCTCCAATATTTTTCTCCTCGAGAGCTATATAACATGACCTATACCTAGGCCTTCTCTACTTGGGGCATTGACATCACAAGTAAGGTTACTCCTACAGAATTAAACGGTCATGAGTTTATCATAGTCTCCATTGATTACTTCACCAAATGCATCGAAGCCGAGTTATATGCAGTGTTGAATGCCAATAAAGTGTCCAAGTTTATCAGAACAAACATTATCTGCCGATACGGAGTCCCCCACGAGTTAGTATCAGATAATGGGCTTCATTTAGAAGCTAAAGTCATAGAAATAGTCGATGATTATGAGATTCAGAGACATAAATCTTCTCCCTACCAACCCCAAACCAATGGTGTTGTCGAAGTCGGTAATAAAAGCCTCAAACCCATAATCAATAAGAAGACTGAGATTTACAGAGATTGGGCCGAACGGATCCTTTACGCCCTCTGGGGCTATCGACACCAAATCTGCCGAATTTTCACGGTCATTGACCTTAACAAGTTGGACTTGTCAAGGTCAATGACCATGACAATTCTGGGGGTGATAACTTTTGTTGTCATGGACTTGTCACGGTTAATGACCGTGATAAGTTCTTTAAACTTGTCAAGGTCATGTCACGGTCTTTGACCTTGATAAGTTTTATCACGGCCATAGACCATGATAAACACGTGGCAACCTTTAAAAAATTATCACGGTCATTGATCGTGACAAGTTTCCTTTGTCATGGACTTGTCACGGTCAATGATCGTGATAAATCTGGGTAGAATTTAAAAAAAATCTACTGGGCAGTTTGGCCACTGCCACTGGCCAACAGTATATTTGCACCTGTTATAGCAAAATTGTACCTGTTTAGACAGTTTATATCCAAATAAAATAAAAAGAATGCACCAAATCATTTAATATATAATTCCATATCCAAACCAAAATGTAACAAATTAAAACAATAAAAATACAATCCAAATATCCAGATAAAATAGATACATAAAATGTCATGTGGTAGGTTTGGGGAGGAAGTAAGGCCACACGAAAAATGCATTGAAACACTCCTGAATATGCATCATGCCGTATTGTTTGCACAACCACAATGGGGTGTACTCCTTCTCGGTCATCACATGCGTGACGAGCACCTTGGTCTCGATTTCTTGAAGCGCACGTCCATGAACCAACATACCCTGGACGGTATTCAGGTTCCTCCACCCCCTCCCTATTCGTGTTCCATCAAATACATCGAGTATAAACATGCTCGACCAACTTATTATTGACATAGGCTTCTCAACGGGAGCCAAGTAGGGGACTGTATCATCAGTCGGTGAGTCTTCATGTGTCGGTGATGAAGCAACGATGTCCACGTCCTCGTCCTCCTCCTCCTCCTCCTCCTCCACCACCTTCTCCTTCCCCCTAACCTTGCCCTTTCCACCCAATGAACGCTTCACGAATGAGAACATATATTGGACCTTCGCTTCCAACCTTGATAGCTTCGCATCATGCGAGTCCACCTGACGTGCTAACCCGGTGTTTCTCGTCTCCAATATGATGATCCTAGATTTGGCCACCCGCGAACTCACCCCTTGTCCTCCCCTTGCGATTAGCGCCAAGCACTTGGCTGAGTGCTTCCGTGAACAAATATGCCTTATCGTCATCAGACTGCGACTCATGCACTTCCTTAAGCTTTTCCTATAAAGACAAAAATCAGACGATTAGTTAAATAAGTAAATACAAAATTATAACGTAATTAACAAAAAGTAAACCGATATTCATAAAAAAATTAAGATTTTCATACTCCTTTCGGTATAGTTTGCAGTCATACACACAAGCATGAATCGATTTATGCTTCACTCCCAAACCTTTCAAACTGTTCTTCATAATAGGATAGTTATTTGGAAGCATATTTTCTTTGGGTAGTAAGCCCTTCACCCAATTCAGAATTCATGTTACGCTATTGCCAGATAAACCGTATTTCGTCTTCAAACTATGCAAACCAACCATGGCATGTAAAGTTATTTGATCTTTCTCAGAGCCAAAGTATAATAGTTGGGTCGCCTTAAAGTTTAAACTTTGGTAGTTATCTTCAAAGTTTATTGTGATATCTTCATGAGCACCTGATCCTTGTACACCGTTATTGACCTCATTCTCCTCCACTTCATGAACTCCGTCTGAGTCATCAACTAAATACTCTAACATATTATGATCTACGTCATCCACTTCTACATATATCCTACTTGTTGAAGGTTGTTGTAAAGGTTGTTCGGGGACAAAAGGAACTTTCAATTCACCGTCAAAACTCCAAAATCAATAATTATCTTGCATTCCTAATCTGAACAAATGTAGTTCAACTGTTTTCCACTCAAACACCTTACCATTCTTACATCTAGAACACAGACAAGGAAACTCTTAATCATTATAAGATCTCTTTGCGTATGTCAGAAATTCATTAGCACCTCTGTAAAACACATCTCCTAATATATTTTTCTCTCCCATCCACTCTTTATATTTAGGATATCCCATCACAGCTACTAGAAGCAATCACCTATTAAAGTTAAGAAGCGTATATTCGTGGATTAGTATAAACAAAACTTAGATTTATAGTATGTTTCAATTAATTATGTCTTATTTATATTCGATTTTTAAATTTCGATTTATAAGAGTAATTCCTACTTCGTCCATCTCCTCTAAAGGGTGAGTGGTCCTATCCCATTCAATACCGCATATTTCTATAATATACTTAACAGCTCATAAACATTGTTACGATTTGAGAAAAAATTGGCAGCATATCCCCATAGTTCTCCAAGTACACGACGTAGATTGGCAAGTGTGAGTATTATTTCAATTGATCAACTGAAATAACACTCACACTTGCCAATCTAGTATGTACTCAGAGAACATTAGGATACGACTGCAGAACTTCCTCCAAAAGTAAAAACTTTAAGCCACTAAGAATATTATTATACAAATATTATGCAGTCCCAAACTATCCAAACGGGATAATTCGAAAGATCTCATTACAACGGTAACGACTCTCGAATGGGTCTAAGGGCTATTGAATGCGTACAGATAAGAACTAGAAGGCTAGTATCTATGCGCACTATGTGTAATTGTAGGTATGTTTCATTTAATTATGATAAGTCCGTGGTCGTGCCACTCTCGAACGGGCCGTGACAGAAAGTAATTTTAGAAAAAAGTCGAAAACTCCCCCTCCCCCCATTTTGACAATAATCTAGTGGTCGTGCCACTTTCAAAATTAACCAACTCAATAGATTAAGATAATAAAATTATTCACGTATTTATTTGTGTGAATTAAATTAAGTGTTTTCAAAAAATTTAACAACTAACTTCCATGTCCCACCACCTCCGTCCAATATAATCCAACAACAACAACAAACCAACAAATGTGTATCACGTACTCCATCTAATTCATCTACTCAATTAATTTAATAATAACAATTTCAAACCTAAATAAAAATAAAGAAACAATATTTATATTGCCCAATCAACATTAACAATTAATTTCAAGTTCTAAACTAAACATTAATTTCAAATCATAAATCAACATTAACAATTAATTTTAAGTATTAAACTAAACACCAATTAATTTCAACACACACATATACACACACGCATACACATTTCACACCCCCTGCCCTACCACCACACTCTCCACCACCACCACCACCACCCCAGCCCCACACCCCCTACCCCACCACACACACACACACACACACGCCTGCACACACACACAAACCCACCCACCCCCACCCCCACCCCCACCCCCACACACAAATGCCCCACCCCTGCCCCACTACACATGCACACACTCACATATATACACACATGTATATGCACTCACACACACCCATGTACCCCCTCCCGCCCACCACACACATGCATTCACACACACACCCATGTACACGTACACATACACATACACATACACATACACATACACACACACACATGAACACATATACACAGACATACACACATGTATACAAATGAAAGATAAAGAGGGAAGCAAAAATACATGGTAGAGAGAGAGAGAGAGAGAGAAATGGAGGGAATAGAAAACGGTGAAAAAAGAAGAAGAAGAAGGGAGGTTTTTTACTGACAAAATTGTCACAGACCTGTCACGGTCATTGACCGTGACAAGTTTAAAATATTGTCACAGTCAATGACTGTGACAAGACCGTGATAACAGTTTTTGTCACAGTCATTGATCTTGACAAGCCTTTATCAGGGGCTTATCACGATCAATGACCGTGATAAAAAAATGCGTATTTTTTTAGGGTGGTCGGCTCAAAAGTAACATTTTGGTCTTTTTGGTGTAGTGATAAGAATGCCTATTAGGGCTACCCCTTAGTCTAGTGTACGATATGGAAGAAGTCCTACCTGTTGAGCTAGAAATTCCTTCCACACGCCTCATGCTCGAAATCAAGGTTAATGAAGAAGACTGGCATCAGAGTCTCTTATATGAAAAGAAATTGAAGGCTCTATACCATATATAGGGGCATCAGTGCCGAATCGCATGATCATTCAACCAAAAAAGTCAAGGACCATAGTGTCTAGGAAGGAGACCTTGCCCTAAACGAAATCTTAGAACCCATCTGGGACCTCAGAGGGAGATACAAACCGAATTGGAATGGCCCTTATATCGTGAAGAAAATTCTCTCAGGAGGGACCGCTATGCTCACTGACCTTGACGGAGAAGAGAAGGCACGTTCAGTCAACCTAGACCATCTCAAGACAGTTGACCCTTAGTTTTAAATCTCGACGTGCTACAACTCTTATCATCCCCCTTATATTCTAAAAAATAATAATAATAAATCTTCATTTACCCCTACCCAGAACTACTTGGGACCTAATACTCTAAAAACCTTTTCTTTTTAAAATGAATCTCATGAAAAGGTTCAAAACCCCTGAGGTATGTAGGCAACCCATATGCCATACGTGGGTCCGATCCACTTTTTTTCCCATAAAATGCTATTCTTTTCTCACCTACGATAGTGGCGGTCTATTTTATCATTTAAAATATGATCAAAAACATTTTTTTATTTCTAATGAGTACAGTGTTGTTACATGAAGTATCAGTAAAGGGAGCTAAATAAACCATCCCTTCCACTGACCAAACCCTTCTTAAACAAACCTAACACACCAAAATTATCATAGCTTCATAAAAAATCACCCTAACTTCACAAAAAATTGATTTCAAATGGCCGATGGCCCCACATCATCATCATCATTATCAGGCCTTGGAGGTTCCCAAGTTTCCCACTCCTGGTTGACATTTCGTGTGCACTCCATGGAGTGATACGCCCTGACAATCCTGTACAGAACCATAACACCGCCTTCCATGGTATCGAAGGCAATGAACCACCTTTGACTGGTCTCTTCTGTCATGATTTTCTCTATTACCCACTTTTATAAACACTTTAGGTAGTCCTAAGATATATGCCAGGCCCTTCACACAGACTATGATGGACAAATATATGATCAATAGCACTACCACAAAGAGCCCAACATCATCTTTAGTGATTAAATAAAATCCCCCATCAGGAAAAAGTTTGTTATGTGAGGGGGCACAATTTGTTCCCACCCAACTTGGCATAAGTCTCGCCATTGGAAATAGAAGGAAGTCTACCGAAGTCCCACCAACCGCACATACCGATACTCTCTAAGATGCAAGACAGGTTCTAAGTCCCCCAACTATGGCACTGACCAGCGAAGACACAGGGCTCGGTGCTCTACAAACCAGTTAACCCAAATCTTTACAAACAGGGCGAAGTTGAAGAAAGGTCGGATAAAGAAACTGGGCACAACCGCCAAGTAATACTCAGGATGGGCCTCCAGACAAAACCTCTCTACCAGCCACATAAACAGCGTTACCGGGCTTCCTAATAGAAAGTCAAAATGACCCTCTATCCAAGAATCTAGACCATTCAAAGTCTCATCCACACCACCACCGTAGGATTTTGGAGATAAGACATCCACGCAGTTATCGCAGCCACCTGGGGATCCGCTGTCAAGTACCCTGTTACAAGCAAAAGGCTCAGAGTAAGGCACAAGGCAATAGTTCCGACAAAGCCAACATCCTCAAAAACTCTCAAGAGCACTGAATACATAACTGTATGAAGAGTAACGACCCCTTCGGTAACCAACGGTCGAGACGTCAAGGTATAAATATGAATCAACTTCGACAAGAATACCCGTGGAGAACCGAAAAAATAAGCATAACCGTCGCCGCACTGCGGTTGACCCCCAATATGGCCGAGAGCTCCTCATAGGTGTGACAGACCTCGTCCAGGCCAAAATGAAAGCTATGGTCCTCAGGGTACCAAATTTTTACCGCCTCTGTTAACAGGTTCTTGTATATGGCTCGATTACACCACAAAAAAAACCCGACACAAGTTGAAAGCATCGTATTCCATATTGTATAAGCACATGGCCTCCAAACCATCAAGATAAGAAGAAAATTATTGATTCATGGGTAGAGCCATTTGATAATGAAAAATATGAAGCAAGAAGAGAAACATGAGTAAGTCTCGGGAAAGCATATCCCACACCCCTCCTTTTATACTCAAAACCCTTGGAAAAAGACAAGCACTGGAAACCCGATTAAATTTCAGCCTTACAAGAGTACTCGGGATGTGCAGGAAAGTGCAATCAAGGCCTAGAGATTATTTGATTTGACCCCCATACTTCTAGGCAGGTCAAGGGGTATGACGATCGTCAACCCCCCCACCGCACCCCATTTTGGAAAATCCATCTTTCCTCTTTTATCAAAATCAATTTAAAAAAATAATCATTTTGAAAAATTACGCCTGGGTTATTTACTAATTTTCTCCTAAGAAAAAATATTTTTAATTCTAAAAAAAATTCTTACTCAAAAAATATTTTCCCTGAGTTAATAACTTTCACTCCCCTTTTCTTAATAAAAAAACATTTTGCCTTTCATTATCATTACCATACTTATCTCTACCTTTGCTGAAAATAAACAGTCTCAGCAAAAAATTAAAAGTCCGTGTAAGATAAGTCACTGAATCAAGAGAAATGTCAAAAAAAGATAATGCATATTTCTTCATATATTTTGCTTCACTTGGTTACATTTTGCAGATAAGAAAAAAAGAAGAAACAAAAGGGACTCCGCCTGAACCCTCAACATTCCCTCCCAAGAAGTCAACCCCCACAACAGTCGTGCTTTTATTAGCGACGAGTGGTGGATCCTCCACTCTCAGAACCCGAATCCTCGTCAGAAATGGCAAGCGGCACAAAGCAAGAGGGAGCCAACTTATTGATATAATCAGACATGGAGGACATCTAATCCTTAATATCCCATCCCTAGTTGGTCGGCACCCGAACATACTGCAAGCAACGAAGCAACAAGCAAAAGGAAAATAAGTCTGTAAGAAGCAAAGAAAAATCAACAGGAAAAGAAAAGGAAAAAGGATATACATCAAGATGAAGGGCCTCATATGTAAGCCCTATCCACCCGAACACCAGTGCATTAAGATGGTACGACACGCTCAGTGGTATCCATTTACTCATTCAAAAGTTGTAAGATGGTGGTGTAAACTGAATGATCAGAGTCTCCTTAGCCATGGTCGACATGCTACCACCTGCACTGTGGGTCGATCCTACGGACACGCTAGTACCCCTGCTTGAAGTTGTGGCAGGTGGATGTATGTTCTCCACATCATAGATACAATTGGGCATCAACCATCTCATCACAAAATCCAGATAATCATAGCTCGCCACTATATCTGTATAGTGCCAATAGGGCTCGTCGATCATCGCGTAGGTCTTGTTTTCTATACGAAAAGCGTTTTAAGGATGACAAAATAATTTCTCTTTTTATGAAAAACCTATTTCCAATTTTTAATTCGCACCAAGTTGTGAACCAATTTTAACTTAATTAAAATTTTATCTTGATTAATCCGAAACAAACATCTAGTGATTAAAGCAAGTAAAGTAAGGTAAATAATGCTCACAACGCCAGATGTATGAAAAAATCACGATGGAAAAAAAATCTCATACGACCCAAACCAAGCAATCACTATGATGTAGAATTATAAGGAACAAACATAAGTCTTACTCAACGACTCGATCCCCATGAGACTTGACGCTCTTCTGATCATCAACCACTCCTCCACTGTGCCAATGAGAATCCTTCCGCGATACCTATCCACAACAATCGCCTCCATGAATACCTCGGTGTTCACCGATGTAGCTTGGAAAGTCTAAGGAATCGAAACACAAACTCCTTCGTTTCTTCTCCGAAAAAACCAACGATGTTCTTCAAAGTGTAGGACAAAACCTTCTTAGTGCAATCAAAGATCACAATATCATACACTAATGAAAACTCGAAACTTTGAAACTCAAAGGATGTTTTAAACTTGGAAAACCTTAGGAAACTCTTGTGCAGAAACGTACTGTTATGAAATCTAATTTTCAGACTTCACATAAATGAAATTGTAATGGGAAACACGCCTTAAATACTTTCTTTAAATCGGTTGCTTGCTCAAATGACTTTGGCCTGTCGTTCGAACGAGATGGACATCTCGCTTAAATGACTGATCTGGTTGTTTGAATGACTCACGAATTAGAATCCTAATTAAGCACTGCTTTAATCCGTCGTTATCAGAATAAAACGAAGTGTAAACCGTTTCAAACACTTTAAAAATATTTTTAAAAATATTTCTTTAATAAAATAACACCCTTATGCAGTTTAAAATAAATTCCAAGTCCCATTAAAATTTCGCATTCATACCTGAGTGATCTCGAAATGAAATTAATCTTGAAGACGAAATATGCACCATAAACTGGCATGATAAATCTTTGAAGCTTTGCTGCAACGTCTTCAATTAACTTCAATACATTATATTATGTGTGGGATTATGGGAATAAAAATACGACCTATGAATCTAACTTGTTTTGTTCTGAGAATAAGTCAAATAAAAATAAAGCGTACTCAATTGAAAATTTTATCCTTGCAAATCTCCCCCTTGGACTATTTCAGGACAAAACCAACAGTGAAATACCCAAGACGAGACGTCAATCCATATGCTGCCTAAATCTCATCCCATAAAACCCAAAAATAAAAATTATAAGATAAGACTTGTAAATGTTGGTCTCGCAAGCATGAACTATCTAAATGCGATGTAGTCTTGAAATCTTGAATATCTTTAAGAAAAATTACACACATGAAGCAGAAAATACCCAGTGAAGTATGGAGGAATAAATGATATAAACCAATATGTAAAAAACACCAAAATCATTTGTTATGAGAGCAAAAGATGATATCAATATGTAAATAACATTTAAATCGGGATACCAATATATACCGATGCAAAAACAATATGATACCAATTTGTGTAAACTAATCAATATAAACTTGAAATCATATGGTCACAAATAGGATACTAATAAGTAATGCAACAAATGTGTCTGCTCATCAAACAAACTTCGCCCTACATTACATACATTTCTCCCCTTTTTTGTCTCGAATAGACAACCCGGAGAAAAGATACCAATCTAACGATATATCTAGCATAATCATAATCATAATCAATGAAATATATCTAGATAATCATGCAAACAACCAACTAATAATAATCAACAATATCAATCCGTAACTAACAAATAATAATCACATAACAGGAATCATCAATCCAAGCAGGTGTGACTAAACGAACACAATGCAGTAAAAGATGTAATCAATATGAATTAGCATATAAACTGTCCAGAAGCAACCCAACAGTACTAAAAATATATAAACATATGAACCAGGGTACTGAAACATAAGGAAAAAAAAATCTAGAGGGCTACTCGAAAAATAGCCTTGTCGTTCAAACGACATAGGCTTTTCGCGAGATTACTTCGCGTGACATTTGTTTCTCGCTTGAACGAGAAAAAAAAATTCTCACACCTAGTTCTAAAAATTAAACAGTTTCGCCCAACGAAAAAATTTCTTGAAGAAACTAACTGGAAGTGACAGGAAACTGGAAAAAAGTAGCGAAATAGTAGCGAAAATAACAAAAATAATATGAGTTATATGCTAACATAGTACCGATGTGCTCAAACATGAACATGGAATGTATGGCATGAACTATAATAAATGAATCACAATTCCAACACATCACAAAGATCAAGAAGCTCTAATTGATAGCTATAAATTATCAAATTTTATTTTAGCCATATGTGAAAATTAAAGTGTGAGTTAAATGAACTAAACAATCAAACATGAACACAAATTCGGAATTTTAACAATTCTACAAACAATAGCGTCATGACACGATCTTTCAACATCAGGATTCGTGGTGCAAATCTGTTTAAATTATCCATCCAAACTCCCTCAAATATATCATATTTTTCTTTTGGAATGAACATAAACTAATTGGCCCATATTTTGGCATATGATTATTTTTATTACCTTGATTTTCTTTTGGGATCTTTTAAACATTGGCTTTCACAACGAGTCAATTTTACACTCTTGCAACCCTTTCCCATGAATACTCGTCATTTTTTTAATTATTATCCTCATGGTAAACGGTTCTTACATGCACACATCCTCCCTAAGTCTACTTACGCATAGATGACAAGATTGAGATACAAACATCTCACCAAACTCAAATATGCAAGAGATGTCAAATATCTATATAAACTCGTGCATGTGTGAAAATATGGCATATATACAAAGTTGAATCAAAAAGCATATCAACTTCGAAAAAAACCCATAATACAATGGTTAAGATCATTCTAAACATCAATAATTATGACCAAATGCCCTAGACACATGGATAATGAAAGGATGGGGGTCCAAGCACACCAATATGCCACGTCAAACATCTAAACCCAAAATCAAATCGAAAATCTTTTTTGTTTTTTCAATATATTTTGACTCAAATAAAAGGAAAGTCTTTTTGAATTTTTTAAAAATATAATAAACTAAAAATCTTTTTGTATTTTCTCAAAAACAAAATCTTTTTGTATATTTCAAATACAACTCAATAAATAAAAAATATAATACAAAAGATACACATGTCATAACACTAGCAAGATATAAATCATGATGCAAAGACTAGAGTATGACAAACATGAACATACAATCAACCATAAGAAATATCAAGTGAAGAATCATGTGCATGCATGTGAGAATTAACTAACGAAGCATTTAGAATCTCTAAAATGAATTTTCTTACCCAAACCGACCTATACCTAAGAAAATGGGTTTTGGGAACCGACGGGACACTACGTTTAAACTTCCTTGGGTCTTGTCTGAGATTATAGCAAAAACTCCTAATGTGACCTTTCCTACCATAATGCGAACATGTGAAGACACGATGAGGAACGGGACCTTTAGGTTGACATTTTCTAACACCATCGGTGGTGATTGACACCGTAAAACAAACTATGGTTTTGGCTTTGACATTCTAACCACTAGAACAAGATAAGCCGCTACCATCACTATTCATACTACTTGAGTTGTTTAAATTATTTCGTAACATCCAAATTTTAGACTCAAGCAAAGAATTAGACTCCTCAAATTTTTGAGACTCCTTCATTAGATTTTCAATTACACTTAGAAGGTTATCTGTCTCCCCTTCATTATAAGCAAACTTATCCCTAAGAGTCTTTTCACGTGCCACAAAATCATTAATCAAAATATTTTCATTAACGGCATAAGCCCTAGATTTTTTCAAGTCGTTTAACTCTTTATCTAAAACCATGACTCTATCATCACTCTCCTTTTTGAAATTTTTTAAAGATTCATAGTTTCCATGTAAAGCTCCAAACTTCTAATGAATGATCTCTCTTTGAGTTTGAAATGTTTGCAAATATTCAATCATATTTTAATATGAGAATTTTCTTCTTCCAAAATTTCAATTCGTTTTGCAAACTTCAAATTCAAAAGACATAATTCGTCAAAACTCAGAGACTCCATCGAGCGAAAAATAAATAAACCAAGAAAGATAAAAAAGCAATTACCCAAAAAGAACAAAATAAGGATCTACACAAAAACTGAATGCAACCTGATCCGATACCAATTTGTAGGTCCCATTTTTCTATGCGAAAAGTGTTTTAAGAATGACAAAACAATTTCTTTTTTTATGAAAACTCTTTTTATGATTTTTAATACGCACCAAGTTGTGAACCAATTTTAACTTAACAAAATTTTATCTTGATTAATTCTAGACAAAGATCTAGTGATTAAATCAAGTAAAGTAAGGAACATAATGCTCACAACATTTGATGTACGAGGTAACCACAACGAGGAAAAAAAAACCTCGGACGGTCTAAACCAGACAATCACTAGGATGTGGAATTACAAGGAACAGACACAAGTATTATTCAACAACTCGATCCCCATGAGACTTGACGCTTTTATGATCTTCAACCATTCGTCCATAGTGCCCACGCGAATCTTTTCGCGATACCTATCTACATCAGTCGCCTCCATGAATGCCTCGGTGTCCACCGATGTAGCTTGGAAAGTATACGGAATCGGAACACGAACTCCTTCGTTTCTTCTCCAAAAACCCAATGATGTTCTTCAAGGTGTAGAACAAAACCTTCTTGGCATAAACAAAGATCACAATGGCATATACTAATGAAAGCTTGGATCTTTAAAACTCTAGGGATGTTTTAAACTTGGAAAACATTAGAAAACTCTTATGCAAAAACGTATTGTTATGAAAACTATTTTTCAGAGTGCACACACAAAAAATTATGATGGGAAACACACCTTAAATAATTTATTTAAGTCGGTTGCTCACTTGAACGACTTTGTCCTGTCACTTGAACGAGATGGACATCTCAAATTAGAGTCCTAATTAAAGTTTGATCTAATCCAACCTTATCAGAATTAAACGAAGTGTTAACCATTTCAAACACTTAAAAAATATTTTTAATTTTTTTTAATAAAATAACACCCTTAAATAATTTAAAATAAATTTCGAGTTCCATTAAAATTACGCATTCATACCTGAGTGATATCCGAATGCAATTCATATTGAATATGAAATATGCACCATAAATCGGCATAATAAATCTTTGAAGCTTTTCCTCAATGTCTTGAATGAACTTTAATACGTCATAGTCTATGTGGGATCGTGACAATAAAAATATGACCTACGACTCAAACGAATTTTGTTCCGAGAATAAGTCAAATCAACATACAACGCACACAATTAGAAATGTTGTCCTTCCACATCGTTTCCGCCCTAGCATCACCTGACATATCTCTCACCCACCTCATGTACATAGGAGGCCATGACAGTGGGACATCCACCTCCTCCTCTACAATCTGCCTCACCACCCTCTCCCTTAGATACCAGACGTACCCAAACTCATGCGCGATCAATCGTCGCATTTGTGCATGTAGGCCCGTCACCCCTGTATCCTGCTGAGTCACCCCACATAGGTATAAGGTCACCTTCCATACCCAACAAAGAATCATTATCTACTAAAAAATGAAGTTACTAAAAGGAAATTAGAAAAGACGGGAAGATAACCTGGCCTCTCATTAGGGCATTCAGATCCCGCCGAACGTCCACCAGAGACAAGGATTGATTTGACCGCTGGTGGGACTTTCTCCACAAGAACATCCAGTGGAATTATTCGCCCCTAATTCCCCATCCTTCAAGGCTATCATCCCTTCATTGTTCCCTATCACCTCAAAGAACCCCTTCTGCAAAGGACATGAATCAACAAAAGAGGAACAAAAGGAGAATGCAAGGAAATGCAATAAATCCAAAATTAGCTCCAAAAGATACGTTGTTCCTATAAAGTTTGTCGGCAGCACGGATTGAAAGCATCCAAAGAAAAATAAAGGGATGCCAAGGTCAAGCTCCCCCAGGCATACAGATGGACGTCAAAAATCGTCCAAAAAATGACAAGAACCAGAGATGAACGACATTGCCACTTGTCGCCACCAAAAACCCTCCAAGAAAAAGAAAAATAAACAAACGAACTCTATGTCTCACCTGCCGCCCGTCAGTCACATCCACCCTCCTCCTCAGGAGCGTCTCCCTCAACGCAGAAATACGAATCGAATCCCGAGATATGATCCTACCCACTTCCTCAAAACTACATGCACTGCCTCCGGTGTCCCCCTCAGTGTGCAGTCCACCACTATCTAAAACCCCTCACGATCAACCCCCATCAGTTGCTGAACATCTATAGGAGTATTCATCATCTCCCCAAAGCCAATATGGAAAGTATGGGTGGTGTCCCACAACCTCTACCTTAGAGCACACAAAAATACAGTAGAATGCAGTGTCTCATCCAAAGCCTGAGCTAAATGAGCAAAACGCACATAGGAAACCATTCAGTGCACTACAGTAGGGAGCTTCTCCCAAATCTTCTTCTTCTCCATTGTTCTTCGAGAATGAATGCTTGAAGAAGCAGTAGTAGTCTGAAAAAAAAAGAAGAAAAATCCATCATTAGCACAAAGTAGAAACAAAAAAATGAAATGGAATACCAATGGTCACTGCACTTACATAACCACCAGGGTTCTTCACTCTGAATGAACGGTGGTATACGGGCTCACTTAGTAAGAAACGCTCATCAGCTATAGGCTCAAACAAATCAAAGAATTTTCATTGCCCAACTAAAGAGGCACCATAGACTACCACTCCAGGACATCCTAATATTCAACGGCCAACCACTCATTGTTATACACATCGCTTGAAGAACCAGCCATTTGAAACCTTAAAGTAAAAAAAGACTTAGGAATGGTTTTTAGAGAAAGAAAGCAGAAGATTCAAACATTTGAAGGTGTAAAAAATGGGGAAGATTCATACACTTAAAGGCAATCCCCTAACCATGCTGATTGATGGACGCCTTTTCCTCTTCCCAAAGAAACAAAGGACTCTATGCTCTTACTGATTATCACCCTCCCAAGATTACTTATTGGCACTCCCTCTCAAATTTTGTATAAAAAATGCTAAAAAATCCCCAAACACCTATAAATTGCCTTAAAAATTCCCAAAAATTCCTAGAAAATATGGAACCTCAATTTCCTCAATAAAATCTTTTTTTGAAGCACTAAGCCCTTTACAAACTCTCAGAATCCCCAACAAGATTAATCTTATGCTCTTATCGCCAGCATAATACCCAACGGGATTAATCTTACATACCTATCCTTAACATATTCAACAAGCAGAACCAACGATGATCCCGCATTTAAGTCTACTATAATTTCCCAGTCGAAATCTTAGAACTAAATCCCCCCTAGTAGGAGTCCTAAAATAACAAAATCCCTAAAGGAACCAAAAATGCACCTGCACCCCCAAGATAATTTAAAATTTCCCAAGAGAGCAATCCCCGTGTTATAACTCTAGGTCCTTAAAATTGACATAGGCCCTCAGAATTGGCCACTATAACTTACGGTTTCAGGATGAACCGCGAACTTCAAAATTGGACATTATAACTTTAGGTCCTCAGAATAGACCTCGATCCTAATAATTGGTTGCTACAATTTAAGATCTTCAGAATTGACCTCGACCCTTAGAATTGGTCATCACAATTTAAGGTCCTCATAACTAATCTCGACCCTCAGAATTGGTCGTTGCCACTCAGGTCCTCAGAATTGACCTCAGCCCTCAGAAATGGTCATCCCAACTCAAGGTCCTTAGAATTGACCTCGTCCTTCAGAATTGGTCGTCACCACTACATGTCCTCAGAATTAACTTCGACCATCAAATTTGGTCTATATAACTTATCATCCTTGAGTTGGCCTCGACTTACAGAATAAGTAAATACAACTGAAGGTCTTCAGAATTGACCTCGAACCTTGGAATTGGTCATCACAACTTAAGGTCTTCAGAATCTACCTCGAAACTCATAATCGATCGTCACCACTTAAGGTACTCATAATAGACCTTGACCCTCAAAATTAGTCATCACAACTTAAGATCCTCATAATTGACTTTAACCTTCCGAATCGATCGTCACTATTTCAGGTCTTTATAATTAACCTCAACCCTCAAAATTATTCTTTATAACTTAAGGTCCTCGAACTGCAGAATTGGTAGATATAATTGAAGGTCCTCAGAATTTACCTCGGCCCTCAGAATTGTCCATCACAACTTAAGGTCCTCAGAATTTACCTCGACCCTCAGAATCAATCGTCTCAGAATAGACCTCGGCCCTAATAATTGGTCATCTCAACTTAAGGTTCTCAGAATTGACATCGACCCTCTAAACTTGTCGTCCTAATTTAAGGTCCTCATAATTGACCTCTACCCTCAAAAGTGGTTGTCATAACTTGAGGTCCTAATCATTGACCCTAACCCTCAGAATTAGTCGTCATAACTTAAGGTCCTCAAAATTAACTTCGGCCCCCCATAATTCTTCGTTAAAAATCTAGGTCCTCAGAATTTACCTCAACCCTCAGAATTGGTCGTCCCAACTCAAATCCTCAAAATTAACCTCGACCCTTAAAATTGGTCGTCATAACTTTAGGATCTCAAAATTTACCTCGACCCTGCAAATTAGTCATCCCCAGTATAACTTAAGAGTTAAGCTTGACCCATTAAATTGGTCACCCTAGCCTTTTAGAACCAATCTTAACACATCCTCACCCTGCTAAATTGGTCACCTTCATCTCCTTAGGTTCTCAATACTGACCTTGACCCTCCGAATCGAATAACCACATCCTCTAGGTCCATATAATTTACCTAAAATCCTCTTCCATAACATCGATGCGGTGTCTATTATTTGATGGCCTTCACTTATATCAAGCTCTCCTTTCTAGGTCTTTATATAGACACGCCATCCTAGGACCCTCTAAGCACCTTTGTAGATCCCTATCACTCACTCATTCATCGCAAACCTTAGGTCATACACTGAGTACCACTATAAAGGGCACCAGGTATTATTGAGCCCCGTTTACCTCTGATTAATTTCCTTATCAGAGTATAAGCTCAATGAATCTTCAAAGGGCTTTGAGTACCCTTTCCAACGGTCTACCCCATGCATAAATATGCCTTATGGTTTAGATGAATGTCTATTTTATCCCAAAAACTGATCAGGAGGCCATCGGGCGCCCTCGACCCCTGGTTAACTCTTCACCATGAACGAATATTAATGAATCATTGAAGGTCTTTGAATCCCCTTTCTATTGGTCCACTCCATACATGAATTAGCCTGACGGTACAAATGAACGACCTATTTTAATCCGAAGGGGCATCAAGATATTTCAAGACCTATTTAACCTAGATAAACTCTCCAAACTTAATTAAGATGAATAAAATATCTAAAGGAACTAAATACCCTTACCAACGGTCCGTCCTGTTCATGAAATGGACTTAAGGTTCATAAGAACGATCTGTTTTCCTCTAATAATTTCCTGTTAATTACCAACGAGAACTTTCACAACTTACTTGACTTCAGTCAACTCCCAAACTCGGGTGTGGCTGAATGGATTCTTAAAGGGATCTGAATACCCTTTCCAATACTCTGCCCCATATGTGATTCAGACTTACGGTTCGTATTTTACCATCATTTTTTGAAAAACATGCCTCAGACAATCGAATGGCAACTACAGTACTTTGCCTATTAGAAGTGTTTCTAGGGTTCTATATCAATAGGCAGGTTTAGGACCATGCCGATTGTCACCCCCTTGACCCTATAAGTAGAGGCCATGACCTCACTTTGAAAGGACCTCCTGAACATCCCTCTTAGAAATTCAGAGAGAATCCTCTTGAATTCAGAGATGTTCCCCCTTTAAAAGTCCATTTCTGGCATTCCTTCCATCCTCTTCTTACTCTTTTGAGTAAATTCTCCCCATCTCCTCAAGCCACCATCATCTCATCGTGAGGTCAGTGCATCTACAATCAAGATCCACTTCACGTCTTTATAAGGAGATCTAATTCTTCCCCTTTGTCTTTAAACTCTCTAATTTTTGCATTAGTTACTTCATTTTCACTTTAGTACGCTACTTCATTACATCACATGTCTTAATTTCAAACTTTTTATTATTAGTACTCACACATACTTTAATTTTCATAGAAAAACCAAAAAGAAGAAAAAGAAGGTTTACTAACAAATTCCAAACGGGGATTTCTCATCACATTTTCTCACATTAAAACATCTTTTTCTACACACACATGTATAAGAAAACTTTTCGGTTGGATTTATGGGTTAAGCCCCAATTCGTATTATATTCGAACTATGTGGACTTTGATGTCCCTCGGGCTACGTAGGGGTTTTGGGTAAATCCCTAGACTCGAGTTCTCCTACCTACATTTTTCGCTTTGTTCTTATCATATATTCATAATATATATGCTTGCTTGTTTGTTTCTTGTCCGATATACGCAAACATTCTTTTATAACAACTTGTGAATCGACAAACACATATATTATACTATTAATTACTATTTTGGGAACACTCCTAAAGATGACCTCACTCCGCCTTTTTCCATGATGCGAGTCGATCGATTCCGTCCTCCATTTATATTATGCAGATAAGCACACACATCATAGAGTTTTACAGAAGAAGATTAACACATGCCCATGAGATACCGAAAGAGAGGGAAGGGTTCCTAACACCTTCCCATTTCGTAACTTAGTCCCCGGACCCTTAAACTACTTGGTTTCGCAAGTATTAGTATTGTCTTTGATGTCGTTATCTCAAGGTGGTAACATTTCTTTTACATGTTTTGTGCAAAATAAGTTGGCGACACTATCTCTACGTATCACCCCACATCGACGACGATCAAGCGCCACGAGAGAGGATACAATCCCGTGCGTACGCCAGAAAAAGGGTGAAAGAAGGAGGGATCCACCTAGGGAGATAATCCCTCAGACCCTCGAGATGGCCACACCCTTTAAGGTCCATGACGTACTAAGATTTTCCCAAGGACAAAGTTTCATTTACAGTGATAACAGGTGAAGAAAAGATCACGACCTAATATGTCAAGGTCGCAGGGTACTAAACCTAGTAAGAAACCATTGTTGTTATTACCCTTGAGAGATAAGATGTTAAAGTATAGTTGTTTCAGATATCTAACCTATGTAAAGGACTTAAATTTCAAGACCCTAAAATAATATAATTTTGTGGCCATATAGGGAGACATTGCCACAAGTAGAGTTATATTGTTGTAAGGACATGATTTTATATATACCCGTCACAATTGAGTATGTCGTATACCGCTATAACCATCGAAAACATGTTCAAGATCACATATGCATCAAGATGGATCCGAATATCAAGCTTCTTCAACATTCAAGCCTCTGTAAGGTTAATTTCGATGAGGAAGCATTTAAGTCCCTTCACGATTCACTTAAAGGTGTTGGGACAATTTTTAATAGAGCTTTGAAATTTTTTCTAAAATATTTTCTAAGTGTTGAGGCGTTGTTTTTCGTTAAAATGAATTTTCCAAGATTAAAAGAAGAAGTTTTGAAATAAAAAATTAAATTTATTTTTCATCCGTTCTCATTTGAACGACATCCTATCTCGTTCGAACGATGCGCTGCCTCAAATTTTTATATAAAGCACATTAAATGAGGCATCTTTTAAGAAGGAGACCTGACGATTTTCGATACCAGTAGTCTGCAAATGGTAGAACACTTTGTCTTTTCAATTTCAGGGTTTAAAACCTTATTTTTAAATTCAAAAAAATCCCAATCTTTGTGTGAGTTGTGTTGGAACCCAAGATACCATGTTGTTGAAATTTTCTCCTGTAGAGAGGATTTTACTAGCTGATTTAGGTGCCTTCTATGGTATTACGCTGATTATGACTACGATCATTGAGGTTCGTTGCTTGTAGATCTTTGCTGAGGATAGAATTACATGTTCTTGTGGGGCTGTGGAGGTTGTTCCATTGCTGACGACGCCGACCGATGCCTGCGGGTATTCGCGTGTCACCCTATTTCTTTATAATCCGTGTAAGTTGTGATTTACAAATTATAGTGAAGTGAAATGTTTTTCCCTTTGAGGATTTTTCCTAAAATTGGTTTCCTTTGCATGTTTATTGATTTATGATTTTAAATCACCTAAATGCATGTGTTAGGATTTATCTAAAATTTGGGTTTAATTAAAACTTGTTGGTTTGTCACATAATTAAAACTTGATTTATTTGTGAAGTCGCATTATTCCACTGTTGCACACTCTTAATAGTTAAGGTCACGACCTAGGACAAAATTTGCAAACAATAAGAAAGATCACAATTAGAGACTTTAGGTCACGACTATAAAAGTTGTTCTGACAGTATGGCCATAACCTTGGACTTTAAGGCTGCAAAAGGTAAATGAAATCCATAACCTAAGTAGAAAGGTCACGGAGTCTGGTGATGTGCACCTTCAAGTGCTGAGTATGTAGGTAATCACGTGTCCTAAGTAGGTTATAATTTGAGAAACAAATTTAGAGGGTTCTATAAGCCTTTTTAATAGGGGTAATTGTGGAAGTGATTGTATAATAAAGGAAATCCTAGGTTCCTTATTAAAACCTATAAATACAAACCATTGGCACACTTCCTAATGTTAATGTAACCTTAATTTCCCACTTCAGAGAGAAAATGTGAGGCGTTGAGAGAAAAAAAGGAGTTTTTAGCTTTGAGGCCATGGACATCAACTATTCACATGAGAGGGAAGAGGTGGTGGAGAGTTACTGTTCATCAGAGAAGCATTTTGATACGGTAGATGGTTACTGTTTATCGGACCAAAATCGATTAAAGTAAGGAATTTGTCCTCTTCCTCCTATTCCTTAATTAAAATCCTAGTTTCGAGGTTTTTTATTGAATGAGATGATCTGTTGTAGGTATTATGGGTCTAAGCCATTGAGTTTTACTTTTCATTTAGTTTTTTGGGTTTAAAGTAGGGGTGTTCGTGGTTCGGTCCAGTTTTTAGGATTTTTATGGACTGGACCGATTAAACCGGTCCTAAAAAACGGACCAAGACCGGACTGATTGTATCGGTCACCCGGCCCTAGTCGGTCCGGTATTTTACAGGGTCGGTCAGGTATAACTTTTCGATCCAAATCTTATTAAATTAATTATTTTAAAAATGAAATTTACCTTTAAAAAATGTCCAAACTTTACCAAATTTTAGCATAAAAACTGTTCAAATTCTAGCATAAACAGTTTAAAAATAATCATATCATATTAACATTCAAAATTAATTAAAAAAAACTAATACTACCTAATAAACATACTACACTACCTGCTGAAATGAAAAAAAGTAAAAATAAAGGTAAAATCTTATTTAGGATGAAAAATTAAAATACTACCTGCCATAAACCTAAAACAATATATTTCAGATGAAAAATATAAACATTAAAATATATCTTTAGATGAGATTGAGAGGCTTTCTTGAGATGGTGAGGAGGATAGGTAGAGGCGAGGCCGAGGAGAGAAGAGGAGGGGAGGGAGAGTAGAGAAAATAACAGGGAGAGGGAGAGGTGAGGCAAACTGAGTGGTGTGATTAGAGAAGAAGAGAGCGGTGGGCAGAAAGAGTAGAGAAGAAATCTGAGTAAGAGAAGAGGGGTGTGATGTGTAATGAGAGATTAGGTGTTTTTTCTTTTCTTTTTCTTTTCAATTAATGTAATGAGACGAGCCTGCCCTCCTGGTCTATCCAAATTGGCCTCCTCCCCCTCCCTACTTTGAGCTATTTTTTTATGTATAAAAAAATAATTATATATATTAATATGTATAACCGGTCCGAGTCAGTCCAAACTGGCTATTTAATGAGGTGGATAGAGGACCGGACTGAGTAAACTAGTCCATAAAAAAAAATTGGCCGGACCAATGGAAAAAACCCGATAAAAATAGGGCGGTTCGGTTCGCCAATCCAATCGGTTTTTTGAACACCCCTAGTTCAAAGTCCATGGTCGTTTATTTTTCATATAGGCCATTGGCAATTACTCTTCATCGAGGTTTAAAGTCCATGGAGTTTCACTGTTCATTTTGGATTTGGTGACCTGGGAATGTTACTGTTCATTAAGATAATCCTTGATTTTAGAGGTTTTCTATTAGGGTCCTTGAGGTGAGACTTTGGAGTTAGAGAGTGAGTGTTTTGAAAATGTTTTTTTATTGACATTGAGGGTTTTATTTAGGGTTTTACCTTTGATATTTGAGGGTTTGAGTTATGAGATAATTAGGATTTAAAACCATTATTTTACCAAAATTCCCTTACCGTTTGTTGATCAGGAGATTTAACTCCTTCTCCGAGACCGCGAAATTTAGGCAGTTACATATTGTGTTTGGGTGATTTTTGAGATGGGATTTGATTATGAGGTTACCACACTATTTGGTCAATCTTAGGTGTCATTATTTGTTGAGGGCCTCTGTTTAAGTGCTTGAGGTCAAAATAATTAGTCTTAGGGATATTGAGCATAGAACTAGCTATGAGGTTTTCACCTTTGTAAAACTCAATTAAGGTTGTGGAGTTAGAAACAATGCACAGACCCTCCATCCTAGAATTAGGCAGTAGTGGAGGCCACAGCCTGCAATATGACTAGCTCAAACATACGTACAATAAGGCTGCAGAGTGAGATGTCAAACATCATAAATAAATACCATGGACTATAAGGGCGAACTATGGGAGATTGATCTGTGGGGGAAGCCGAGGTGAACCAAGAGATATTGAGCCTTGAGAGAAGTCGTGGAGTGGTGACCTAAGGTAGATTGATCCTTAAGTCATCGGGGTAATCTAAGGCATTGGAAAATTGCATTCTTTTCCTTCAAATTTTCTTGTATTGAACCATCTATCTTATTTTCACTGTTATTTTCCATTGACTTGTTATTATATCTTTTATTTTCTAGTCATAACATTTACAGGTGGACTGAGGACTTTTGATTTAAACCTTCCTGAGCTATTTGAGCTCATCCCTTCCATTTTAATTGTTTCCTCAAGATATAGAGGCCGTAGAGTATTTGTAGACCAAGAAGATAGATAGTAAAACCGCGAAATGTATCTAATAACCGCGGTGGATTATAACTTTAGAGATTAAGATGTATATTATGTTTAGACTTAACTCTTAAGTTTTATTAAATCATCTTTTAAGTTTTATTATAAGGACTTTTATGAGGAGAAAGGATAAATATATTCTGAGGCTTGTATTAGAAACTTCTACTATTAATGTCATTGGAGCTAGTGTTTACTTAGGGACATTGTTGTATATTTTATTAATTGTGGTGTTTCATTAATCTTTCAACTCTGGTGATAAGGTCGAGGCCTCATTATAGGCCACGACACAGGAGGTTTGCCCAAATATTAAAATTTTAAAATTTAGTGCCGAGGACGAGTGAAGAAATGACCACAGACAAATAGGGAAGGGTGCGAGGCGTTACAGGACACACTGGCATTTTTTCCAAATAATAAATATAATGTCACACTTCTGAGAGTGAGTTGAGGCAATAATTAATTATTTAGTTCACATGGGGTAGAATATTTTACAATCTTCTCTTTTTTATTTTTTTTTATTGTAGTCACACTTTTTACCTTGATGGCCACATGAAGGGTGCCTCATAAGGAGATTTAATAGAGTGATCCTTCAGTTAAGACTCATAAATTTCAACCACATCTAAGAAATAAAGGGGGAAGTTTTATAAAAGTAAATTCATGATGCCCACCTCATAAGAGGTTGAGACCTCAAAGGTGGATGAGGTCAAGCCTTGTTAGTGTCCCACATTCATTGACTTATGTTCCATTTATAATTGCATGAGCATGACTAGCATTGTCTTTAAAAATTTGATATAATAAATTCCTTTTAGACCTCATCCAAGAAAAAAGTTTCAAGAGTCAACCCCATGTTGATAAAGTTTGACATCATTATGAACCTTCAAATTAATGGGTGAGGGATAAGACCTCAGGCTGCCACGTGTCACCTATGTGTTTTTTGTAATTTCCTAAGTTGGTAATTCGTAATCCGAATCACACGTTAGAAATCCCATGGGGAGTTTTATGGAATGGTGAAAAATGAGTAATGTTTACTATTTGCGAAGTCTCTATCCATAATTTTAATTTACTTTTTGTCTTCTATAGGTTCCATGACATTTGTTTGAAGGGTTATTTAAGTCTTTTGACTTTTAAAAATAAAAATTTCCCAAATTGTCTTCATCATCTATAGAGAGAAAGAATGAGTTTTTCTATATCTTCACCATTGAGGTCGTGTTTGAAGTTTTATCTTCTTCTTCGTCAAACATATTCAAGACAAATCATAATTTTACTATACAATTCTTTTATCTCAATCATTTCTTTTTGGGTTTTTTATATTTTTAAGATATGTTACCGCTAATCTGGTCATTTTTCTAAGGTCAAGATTTGTCATATATTTGCAAAATAGGTTTTTATGGATTTCCAGTTTGGTTTATGGGTTGAGCTTGTAGGATTTTTTGAGTTTGATTTCTAAAGGGAGTATCAGGGATTTTAAGATGAATTTGGCATTATGGCTTTCTGAAATTTAGAAACTTTTCGATTTTTTCATATTAGATCAACAACGATTTTATTGATATGATGATTAAACCAAATTAGAGGAAGGATAAATGGTTCATATCACCCCTTGTACCTATACCAAATGTTTATTCCCTATTACCTATTGGGGTTGGGGAAAACTCTAAACGCTAATGACATCTTCTACATAGTTTTAGAATGGTTCAAAACCAATGATCATCATATGGATTATAGTCGTGTATTTCTTGAAATTCGAGATATGGGGTTCAAGGATCGTGTTACAAGTGGGTAAGGTATTAGTTTCCCCACTCATTATTTAATTAAGGGTTTCGGGGAGTGTGTTACTATTGGTTAAGGTATTAGTTACCCCACTCATTCTTTAATTATATATATATATATATACGTGTATGTGTGTGTGTGTGTGTGTGTGTGTGTGTGTGTGTTTATTGCATACTACTTTATAACTATTTAACAGTAAATATAGGGATATTATGTATAAACCTTAATAATATTATACTCTGATGAAATATAAACGCTTAATAAGATTGAAAATAATGATTGTGGGTGTGCATGATGTTTTGTGAGTCTTCTTGTTCTCACAAACGACGATTTGATTTTTCTCCAGTGTACTCGTGAGACCACGAGATCAAATTCAATGTAATTTGGTATATCTCGGGGTGTGAATGAGAGAAGTATCGCGGGGAAGAATTTTATTTCCCAGGTGGATTGCAATGTGTCATAAGTTGAGATTTGGATACCTTAGTTTGGGCATATAATGGAGGAAATACGTTAGAGTGAATTATCACGGAGCAATATATTAGGTAAGGTCTAAAATTTTTTGACACAATAATCCATTTACAATAATAACTCAATATGACCAGAAGATGACACGATTTTCTTGTGTAGAATTAAGAACGATCAAATTTTTTATTGAAACCAAAAGAAAAAAAAACGAAAATGACATGACTAACCAGAATCTTCACCCTGACATATCATGGAGCTTATGCTCATGAGCAAGGAATTAACATTGCATCTCTCAACGAGAAAAATCCATTGTAGTTTATTTATGAGCGAGAAACTATGTTTTGGCCATAGGGAGTTTATGCAAAAAGTGGCATTGTGTTGATGTTACTTAGGATCCTAACTTAACATATCATTTCAAATCTAATTACGATTCTTATATTCATGCTTTATCATCGGTATAACCCCAATAGAAATTTTCTAAAAATTATGGTTGGTGATACTCGCTTTTTGAGATGGTATTTTCTTTTAAACAAGAGTTGTGGAAATATGTATTTTTACATTAACTTTCTCAAATAATATGAAACATTGCAATATGTTCTATCTATTTTGAGAATAGAATTCTCTGTTAATAATTAGGAATGTTCATTGAATATTTCTTTAGGGATAATGATAATTAGTTACCTTATAGTAGGGGCATAACTTTTTAGTACACCAGTGGATTTAGGGGGGAAGAGTTTAAACTAGGTTGAGAAACTTATTCTCTGCCTACTCTAACTACACATGTTGTTATATGTGAGCATTATTACATGAGTATTTTTAATAAGAAATCCCATCTCAGAGAATCCTGGATGAGTATATGGTTGACAAAAGAATTAGTTTCATGGGTGAGAGGATTTAAGAAGGTTGGATGAGTATATGATTAACAAAGTAATTATTTTCATGGGTGACAACCTTAAAGGAACCTAGAGTAGTATGTAAAGTGTAAAAATACTTATATATATATATATATATATATATATATATATATATATATATATATATATATATATATATATATATATATATATATATATATATATGTCAAGGCGACATAATCGCCTGGAAATCATGGACACTCTCATTGAGAGTCAAGAGAAATGATATCCTAACAAAATAGAATACAAATCTACCACAATTCTATTATTCCAAATAGAGGATCAAAGAAGATAGGTTATAACCGTAAGGATGACCTAGGTTTATAGGGCACTTGTACATATAATTAGAAGTAACCCCAACTATTTGGGGTGAGATTAATTGCACACTTGTAACCATGGATTGGACTCTCATATAACAACCATATAACTCTAGTCATCCTTTATTATGATACATTAATTAAGAGGTCCATTTCTTCCTCGTGGACTTATTTAGGATGATCTATCGAAACACGTAATTTCTTGTGTTCTTTTTATATTGCACTTATATATTTCAGTCGAATTGTAATATTTTAATTATTATGGGTTTGATATCCCCTATGATTTGGTGTTATTTGTGGGAAAATTGATTTGAATCCCCACCACAAAAAGATATCGGCCCTTAAGCAATATGAGTGCCAATTAATCTTATCGTTTCATATCTAATTAAGGTACAAGTTGTAAAGAGCTAAATGTCACGATTAATTAGCCTTTATGAAGAACAATTGGATGTATGAGATGAAAAAATTGTTCGATAGAGAAGGCAATAAACTAGGAAATATGAGGAATGTGGTTCTAGCTCCCAAAACCTTCAGAGACATAAAATAAGGAAGATTCATTCCACCAAACACCATATATCCAACTGTACTAGATTCTAGGTCTAGGGGCCCACTTACAGTACGAACGAATCACTGTCGTATGGATCATATGTCAACTCACTGCCTTAACAACTATTGGCACATACTTATTTGGCGAGCATAATCGATTCAAAATAACGGTTTTTCCAAATTGAAGAAAATATAATAGAAGGTTGGCAGCGATGACCTATAAGATTTCATCAAGAAGGAATTGAAAGGACAACTAAATACCAATTTATCATGAACCCCAAAGGACCTTTCTAGGGGGCATTGGAGCACGGATCCATATCTCCTTTCACTATGGAGATAAAGACATTATATCCACCGAAGTATTTTCCATCCTAAATATCATAAATTATGGCATAAAGGTATATCTTACACACGACATCAAATATTATCGGCAGACGACGTCTTTATGGAGCCATGTGTTTTCGATTAAACTTTTGGAGAAATCATCCTTAAGTGGTTTGAAAAACTAGCCCTCAGGTAAATTTCTTCATTTAGGAAATTGGCTTGATCCCTTGATCTACCTCAAAAGGAGAAAAATAGAGTCCTTTAGGAAGTATGCTTAATGCTACTGTGAGTTATTCAATGAGATTGGTAATTGCAATAAGCAGTTGGCGGTCTCATCTTTGAAATTAGGCCTCATCGGGTCAGATAAGCCCTACCAATCTCTGATGAAGAAACCAACATTAAGAATGAATGATATTATAGCCCACATCAAGAAATACATGAAGCTTAAAGAAAAGCTCCTTAATAAAAATTCTCAACCCGAATAGACACGCAAGTAGTCCATCAAGAATGGTTCAAAGAAGGTAATAAAGCGACCAAATCAGTTAACTTTACATAAGAAAGGGTCAAAGATTGATATCTCCAAGGGATGATCCAAGGTGCAAAGTAACCAAAGTGCCTACCAAGAAGTATACACATTCTTTAAGGAACCAATATAGAGACACCAACCTTAGGTATAAACGACAAACCATTCTTTAATAATCTGCCTAAAATGGCTAGTGACCCAAATAATAGAGACACTAACCTTAGGTGCACCTATCATTAGGACCATGGTCATCTCACAGAGATTTGCAAGATATTCACGTGACACCTTAAGGACCTTGTGCAGGTGGATCATGTAAAGGAGTATGTTAAAGCAGAGAAAACGAAGTCTTCAGCACATGCCAATATAGAATAAAAGTTGGGAGAGTACAATGATCTTCCTCCATCCGGGATGATTATATCCATTCAAGGTTATATCTATTTATCACATTTCATATACAAGAAGTAGAGAAAAATATTAAAGATTGCAACTTGCATTTATGATGCATTCTAGGTGGAACTTTTGAAGTCTATTCCCACCAAACATGAGTGAAAAATATATTGACTTTGACCGAGTGATAATTTTTAGTGAGGAGGATCTGGTCAACGTTAATCTACTTCACAGAGATGCTTTAGTTTTCACCCTCTAAGTGGCAAATTTTGATGTAAAGAGGATACTGATCGACTAAGAAAGCTATTCAAATATCATGTATCTCAATTTTCTATTCAAGATTGGTTATACAATCTATGATTTGGACACTAAGATGTGTCCATTGTTCGAATTAAATATAGATGTAAAGACAACTCCATGTAAAATATGAAATAGAATTTTATGTAATTGAATCAAAATCACTCTATAACTCCATTCTAGGAATAGAATGGCTCCACATTATGAGAGATATGCCCTCATCACTTCACCAAAAAGCTTAAATTTGTGATCAATCGGGGGATCGTTGAGTGTAGATTAAATGATGCAATAATTCATTGTTATTTTGTCATTGCTATTAAAGCTGAGCAGATCCAGCCAAACAAATATCAGAATGGTGATGATTCAGAGAGAGATTAACCCATATAACAATCAAAGGGAACTTAGTATGGAGAGACAAAAATTTCTTTATATGATCGGGTAATGAAGTAACTTTTATCCATTGCTCTAAAATCATCTTAGCCAGATAAACCTTTTAGATCGGTCTAGAATTACGATGGGATAAAGAAAATCGACTCATTCACTTTCTCACAGTGAATACGTACATGTTCGCCTAGTAAACTATGATCTTGCAGGGATTTATCCAGATCTTCCTTGCCATCGACTGTACTAGAACCCTACATGCTAACCAGTCAAGTAAAAGCTAAGGAAGTTAGCGCCCTAGAAAGTAAGAGTAGTGTAGAATGAATTTGTGAACCTACTTCATACGGGCTCCAATAAAGAGGTGCAATTCCTAGATTATATTTCTAATACTTTCATGGTCAGAAAGTAGAGTGGAAAGTGGAGAGCCTGCATTGATTTCAACGATCTCAATAAGGCCTTATCGAAAGATAGTTTTCCACTCCCTAGGATTAATCAATTTTTTGATCCCATAACAGGTCACATGCGAATGAGTTTCATGGGCACTTACTATGGTTCCCATCAAGTGCCTTTTTCGGTCCGAACAAGGAGTCTACAAGAAAATTAGGATTTGATGAAGTTTAAAAATTGCCCATAAAAATAAAAATAAAAAGTTAAAAATAAAGCTCCATACTTTTCTCTCAACATTCGACATTGCTACTGTTTGGAATGCACGAAGTTTATTATAATCATCAGAATATGTTATGCCGATGTTTGTACCGATGTTTTTTTAAACGTCAGTTCCCTACTTATCTTTGTCCCCCATCCACCACTTTTAAATAAAAATGTCGAGATTTTATATTTTCCAACACTTGTCGCCATTCCATTTTTGCAAATTCTTTAACAAACTTATGCCAACATTTAATAATAAAAGGTCGCAAACTATAATTTGTCTATTTAAAAATATTAAGAGTGTTATAATGTCACCTGATTATTTCACAACAACATAATTTAATGTAGGAACTATCTATTTTAAGTAGTCACCATTTATATACCATAAACCAAAACCAAATATCAACATCTATATCATCAAAATAGTAACGTTCTCCACTAATAACCTAATACTAAACATAAGTCCAATATATCCGATCATCTTAATTCGAAACAAAATTTCAATATATATATGCTAACATTCTACCCCTAACCTAATACTAAATATATTTCTAAAAGTTGTGAAAACACCTTCTCCATGAGCATGATAAAGTGCTAGCCAAACCTGCAAAAATGAAGAAAAATAAAGTGTCAAAAATGAATAATCAAAAAGTATTAGGACTTACATTGCAAGTTCATCTTCTAGACTACTTGTGTTTCTTTGTCTTCTTCGATTCCACGCGACCATGAAATAAGAGAGAGAAAAAAGAAACACTTGATCAATAAATATATTTTCAATTTTTTTTATATTCAATTGGCGACACAGAGTTACAAATGAAAATATACACAAAATATATACTAATTGTACATCCCGCTAATAGAAGTTATATGGACATGGTTTATTTTACACTAATAATGCAAGTATAAAAATTATACTAATAAGGATACTTCACGAGAATTACATAAACAAAACTTACGGGTTGTCACATTTTTAATAAACAATCAATTCTAAGTGTCATCAAAACTCATGATTAACTAGGTGTTAGCTCCAAACTATGTGTGGCGATTTATAGAGATTATTGTAAACTATATATAATAAGAGAAATTATTCAACTATGGCAAGTAAGAGAACGATCGTGCTTACCATCAGCTTGGTGGGTTAACAATGGAAAATATGTGCATTCCCTTAATTTGATCCTCATAAAACACAATCTTATTTTATATTGTAGTTATATTGCAGAAAATAAATGGAAAATAAAATAATTATTACCCTATTTGATAGACTTGCTTTTCGGTATATATTTTTGTCGCTGTTGAAAAGTCTTGTAATCAAAACCTCAAATACCTACAAAATATAATAAACTAAAGTGTAGCGGTAAGTAAGGGAATCAATCCAAATCTACGAGTGAAACATATAAAAGAGGCATGCAATTCATTTGTTTATTATTCTCTTTTTCGATTTTTGCATTTTCTATTTTTTTAAGCTTTTTCAATATTAAAACAATTTTTTTGAGATGAGGTGAAGTAAGACTAAACTAAACCAAGATGTAAATAACTAACTAAAAAGTAAGTGAAGATGCTAAATAAATCTAACCTACTAAAAATCTAAAATATTAGAATGGTGAGGAAATAAAAGTGAGGACTAACAAGGGATAGGATGACACCATACATTCTAGTTAATTAAAATTAATTAATTTATTAAAATTAATTATCCCAAATTAGTATTAAAATCACAAATCAACTCTCGTTCCAAATGTAATTTTAATAATAACATTTTAGAAAATTAATTTTAACACTCCTACAACTCTTGAAATATAGATCCAAACATCATCTAACAAATCACCTGCTAGGATCGATGGATTAAACTAGTTTAAATCATAAAAGTAAGTCTAAAGTTGAAATTAAAGCAATAATACCACACTTGAGAAACCCCTATCTCTAGTTCGAATCTAAAATGGGTATTATAACTAGAATTTTGATTTTCTCTCCAAAATCATTTACCCTCTCTCGAGGCGTAAATTAAAATGTAAGAGCGCAAAATTAATCATCAAAGGGACATTTAATTTAATTTAATTTAATTTAATTAATTAAATTAGGATTAGCATCAAATAATGGGTTACCCCACCCCTTGTTAGTCCTCACTTTTATTTCCTCACCATTCTCATATTTTATAAATAAGTAAATATAAAAAATATTTAGTATAATTACAAATTAAATATACAAATAAGTATATATAAAAAAATCACCAATAAACCAAAATTTTCTAATAAAAGGGAGAAAATAGTATAATCACTTCACTTCACATGCTATAAACAGCTCAAATGAAGTTCCAATTCTTTTTAGTCCAAAAAAGTGTTTATATCACATTAGCTTAGTTTCCATATTCATATCTAGAAGTTCACAGATTTCGATAACGTTGAACCGAAATATAAACACTTTTAGCCAATAAGAATTGAGAGTTGTATAACTTGTACTCGGAGTGCAATAAAAAATTTAACATTGCTAATAGTGTACCAGTCACATTCATAACTTGTCCTTTTTGATACTATGGGATCCTATTTTTATTCCAAAAGACAAATCACGACCACATTCATAGCTCACCCTTTTCATCTTATTTTTCCACACTATCGCAACAATAGTAATTATAACGAACAGTAAATATGCAGTCTACATATAATACCCTAAAAAAGGACATACTAAACAATTACTTTAATGAGTGTTATATATATATATATATATATATATATATATATATATATATATATATATATATCTCATTTGGGATGCTACATGTTTTCTTATATTAAATTTTTCCTTGTTGACTTCATTTATCTGAAATTCTATTGGATTTTAGTATTAACCAACTTTCCACGTGCTATAAGTAGTCTGTTAAGATATATATATATATATATATATAGAGAGAGAGAGAGAGAGAGAGAGAGAGAGAGAAAGAAAGGGAGAGAGAGAGAGAGTTGTTCGTTTCGTAGAGAAAGACGGAGATATGTGGGGAGAACAACGACGTGTGCATCGCGAAGTAGTGTGTTAAAATAAATTCGAGTCTTGCATCACCTACATATTATGTAAACAAATATTTAAGTCCATTCTAAAATCATATATTTAACTTAGTATATTTCTTTAAGAAATACCAAGTATCTAACAAAGTATAATGTACTAGGTGTTTACATTAAACTAAAATAGTGTTTATTTAGCAACATTAAGACAATTTTGCAAAGATTTGAAGCCTTATAAGAACCACGGTTATCAGTGATAACAACTCATAACTCATATGAATAAACATAATAAAGAAAAAAGGAAAAATAAGAACTATTATTTAGCTAATGTGAAAACAAACAACACGCATATCAACTAAGTAAAAGAAAGCATATTATTGAGGTAGTTGCTCGTTATGAATCAAAGACAATTTATAGTTATTAAATGAATCAATGAAAATTAAGAAAAGAAGATATTGAATTGAGAATTATCCTCCTTTATATTTATTGCTCATTTTAATTGTATTATTTATCCACAATACAATCATATTTATACTAAGTAATATATATAAATGTTATATTATATGGTAGTGGGATGTTACATAACTAATGTTCAATTTTTATGGGCGTGCTTGGGGTGTCGAGCATAATTTCATTGTCATAAGGTCTAATAGTGTACAAAGGATTTTTTTTAATGAGTGCATGAATGGTCTTCTTAAATGAAAGTGCAAGCTAGGCCCAACCCTAAGTATTTCAGATTAATAAATATATTTTGTCACATGTTTTTCAAAATTGTGCCTAAGAGTTACAAAATAAAATATTCCAACATGACAATAGATTTGAAGTTGGGATCGTGATATGTTTTGTGTTAGTGTCATACTTAGTGGTTGCACTTGTTGTTAAAATTGAACCTCTAGCCGGAATTTCCTCAGCGATTGGAATGATGCTAATGGATCAACATTGAATATGTTAGGATCCTAACAATACGAATGTCAAAAATGTTAGATGTGATGCGTGAAAATTAGCCTATTACACTCTTGTAAATTTATAATTAATAATCGTTGACCTGATTAGTGCTTGAAGACACATCTAGTGGATATTGTGTGAAACTACTCGTAGTGAGCATTAGAGCCTCTAGATCTACAATCCAAGATTTTATAGAACATAGTTTTTCTTACATTTGAGATTCCATCTTCTCTTTTATTTTATCTTGCTTCCTTTCATATTCCGTCTCCACCTCATGCCGCACACACTCATTTTGAGCCTCCATCTCATGTCGTATCCTCCCTAACTCTTGTTGATGATGAGTCTCAATACCCCTCCTCTGAACCTAGAACATCGTATATGATCGGTTGGATACCATACTCGTAGTGACACCAAGCCCAAAGGTTCATACACGGCCATGCTTTTTAGGTCCCATAACTCGCCCAAATATGCCATCTCCTACAATAATGGTCACCAATATTTCAGTATGTTGCAATGATAAGTTATCCATCTCTTGCTATAAAAATTGAATCGAGTTGTTATAAAAAAATACCATTCCAACGAATATAATTTGACATTTTACATATAATAAATACAAAAATATATATTGTTCCAAACTATTACAAAAGTTGAATATAGTTTCCTAACTTATAATATGACGAAAAATTGTTAATAGACTAAAAAAAAGATGATCACACCTAGTTTTATGTTTAAAAAAAAACTATGATTTTTTGTAGATAACTTGTCCTTGTCCTAGTCAAAGTTATCCTGCCTTATTCATTTAATCAAGGCGATAAATGCACACATGTAATATATAAATTGGCTTTAGTCTCACCTCAATTATTTGGGTGGGAACTAGCCCATGTGTTTCATTATGCGCCTCAAGATAATTATTGGCTTTATTTAAACCCTACCCTTTATTATAGTGACAATGTATACCTTTTGTTACGACTCCGTCAAATTTTTAACTAAAACAATAAATTTATTAATAAAACTGTGAAAATGCAGTGGGTAGAAAACTTGTTGTAAAAAACTGGCAACGTAATATGTTTTCATAAAATATCAACTTTTAATGAAAAAATAAGTGTAACGTTAAAAAAAAATATTTAATATACTTTTTTAGTGCATGTGTAGTGCGTGCATCTATTGTGTTTGTACACTATAACTAAAGAGTGTATGTTCGATCAAATTGTTTAAATTGATAAAATTCAAAATATGAATACAATTAATCGAGCAACTTCTTCATTGACTGACCCATTATCCTTGGTTATATATGTCTCCTTGTAAACTATGTTACGAGTTGGTTGGCGTCCAAACCTTTTAGCAATCTCCGAGCACAAGATTTCAAGTGTCAAGATATCATCACTTTTCCCTTAACTTCTTACAGTGTAAAAAAATGTGGTAATCATAAAAAGTATCAAACTTTTACCTTATTTTAAACTTGAGCATGATAGTTCTACCATGTGTGTGGCGTTGTCAAACATGCATGAATGGCTTTATTATTCTCACTTTTAACTTGATACCTGGAAAACAGAATTGATAATACCATTAATTTTTAATAAATACTTACAAAACATTTAATGAACTCCTAACCCTCCTAAATATGCATGTATAGATATAAAGCGAATAAACAAACACTTTTTAATATGAAATAACATATTTTTTATAAATAAAATCTCTCATATTGCATAATCCTTCTTCTACCCACATTCTTTCACATTATTTTACATGGTTATGTGTTACTGCTCCCCCTTTGGCGGCACCTTTATACTTATAAAAGACACAATATAATCAAATGGGAAATTCAACAAAGGTGTAATAAAATTGGATGTATCTATGATGATTTAACATTGTCTTTTCCAAATATCATCTAATTCATACCCATTGACTGTAGACCACCAAACAACATTATATAATATAGTCTAGAAAATATATACATATAAAAATAAATTGAATCAAATAGTCTTGAAAGTTAAGCATGAGTTAATTGATCTCACATCGATTTAATGATTAGGAGGAAATTCCAACATTAAATACTATTCATCATTGTATTCAACTTCAGAAAACAACCACTATCGACTCAGTAATAATAATAAGTTTACTGCTCTAATAAAATGTTATTGCCAAAAAAAGGATTAGTTGTGACTTTTTAGAGGGCACAAGATGGATAAGACTTTGGGTAACATTTGATACATTAGGGGCATAATTGTTAAAAGAAGGAAAAGTGGTTTTGACATATCTCCAGGAGTACAATGTGTTTCTTTCACCATATTTGGTAGGTGCGTAAGTGTAAAAGTTTCTTTGTATTCTCTCTAAAGTGTTTCTTTCAGTATGCTTAGCAACTTTTTTTAAAGAACCATGTTTTATAGTTGCTTAGGTGTAAAAGGTTCTTTGTATTTAAAAGTAGTTTCATGTGTTATTTTTTATATATTAGTACAATAAATCACAAATTGTTGTAGTTAATTATAATTGTATGTGTGCAGTATGGGCATAAAGTAAACTAGTACACTTAGCACCCAATCTTATTGAATGCGAGGGGCTTGGAAAAAGAGTTCCACCAACAAGAGCATATGCTAGTAATATCAATTGCGTTAATTTTCACAATGGATTAGATTTTGTGCACTTCTGACAGTTTTAAACTTGTAAAGATATGCCTGCATTGCAGATCGGGTTCTTCAATTCAATATAGATATATTTTTTACTCTTTATGATATTTATCATCTGATGAGGTTCTTCAATAGGCTTCATGGTTAGTTGAACAGGATGGTAAGGTGTTTGTTATTAAAAGGGTTGGTATTCGTCATGAAATGGCTTCGAATAGTTTGCTTACTTTCATATTCATAAATCTAAAACAAAGTTTCTTTAAATGGTTAGATCTATGTAGTCAATAGGTATGAAGGCTAGGAGGGATAGAGAATAATTCTATACATTGTCTTGATGTTCGATGATATTTAATTTAAAATTTATTGGTGCAAACTATTCTTTGATTGGTAAGTTATGTATTTGAATTTTCATAATCCGGTTGCCTGTCTTCAACATTCTTTTCTCTCCTGCTACCCACGATAATTTTAATAGATCTATATAAATGAAGATTTATAATAGTCCTCAAAGTGACACATGACCTTGCTCAAAGAGCAAAGATCAAAAAGGTCAACTGTAACTTCTGATGTAATTTTATAATTTGCAATTAGTTTCGTACTACATAATTAATAAGTTGTACAAGAGGATAAAATTAAGGCAAATACATGAGCTGGTTACCTAATTGCAATGAGATACCCTTTAAATCAAACTTACTCATGGTGTGACCTATATAATGGGATAAAATTTGCATTATAGTCTCATAGGCATTACCAAAATAGGTAAATGATGGTGCTAGATATGGTATCACCAAGTCAATGTAAATATGTTAGCTCAATTCAGTATAACAATGGAGTATGAACAGATATATAAATGCAGAAGGAGATGAGGCAAAGAGAATAAAGGCAGCAATATAAGTGTTTCTTCCTATCTAGGCATACTCCACGATGTGTGTGTAAGTGAATTCCACTAAGAAATGGCTCTAATGGCCTTTAGATACAGATCACTCAGCTTTCTCTCTTTATGCTGCCATTTGAATAGAGTTTCAGTAGGATTTCAAATTAAGGTCCTCCTCAAGGTAGAAGAAGGTGAGTATTTATATTGTCTAGGTGGTGTAGTGTGTATCCCAAGCATGTAATATGCATGTACAATATGGAGTATCTAATGTATTGTATCCACCTGTCACCAATGCATGCAAATCACAATTGAGAGATATTTTTCACACGTGAGGGAGATGCTTTTACAAAGTTTTTTATCCACGTGGGGCTCGTAGCCCATCTGAACTTTCCCATGCGTTCTAGATTCCACGCGCTCTGCCAAGTGTAAATGTGCCCTGTTGTGGGGGTGTCGACCTGTACGAGTACGACAGCTCTAATGAGGCAGCTATATGAACGAGGATAAAATAGAAGTCTCGATTGATGTTAGTATCTAGACGAGATGAATCTGATGTGTGCCTTTCCTTGATAAGTCTCGTCATATAGGATTATAGGATGAGATTAATCACACGTAACCTAGGTCATAAATTGGTCTTGACATACAAACGAAATGAGATCAAGGCCACACAAGTTGAATCCTTTGTAAGAAGTATGTTCTGTAGTGTCGGTGTGAGCCTCAGAAAGAGACGTGGATGCACTTAGGCATATCAATCACCCCTAGCCCTTAGTGTCCTGTGTAGATAGAAGACTGAGGGGTAAAAGTGTCTGAGGATAATTAGTATACGAGATAGCTCTGTCTCCCTACTGAGTTGTTCATTCACCGTTAAGTCTGAACTGGTAATAGATTTAAGTTGATAATTAGAGGCTAACTTGTGGTTCAATAAGCATGAGAGGACATAAGTCACAGCTTCCATTGGGTAGCGTATTCCCCAAGCGTAACTGATGGTTAAGACATTTCAATTTTTATCCCTTAATATTGACAAGCTTGAAAGTTGTGCGTAATCATTTGGTGGTATTTAAACCACACTTTTTTAATTTTTCTTTCCTTTTTGCAAAACTAGTTCCCGCCTAAGCATTTCTATAAACTGCCATTAATGTTTCACATAAGCCATCCATTCTTGCTATCCCAGAGATTTTTTTAGTTATCTTTTCCTCCCAGACGTTTATTCTCATCCATGTACTCCATTTATTTCAACTTGTTTCTCATTTCAGTTAGGATTTTGGGTGCATTTCATAGCTCGTTTATTTTTGGCATTCTCTGTATTTTTCAATAACTGTAAACTTTTTTAGCGAGTTTCTTTGCCAATCTTAGGTCTTATTGAGGGATGATGTGGCTATTTTAGGGTTTGCGGTAAGGTTAGGGTGATTGGAGTAACTTTTTTGATCTGTTCTTCCCATTATGAGGTTTTCAATCGAACTCTGGTCTCCCTCTTCGGTGGAATTAGTTTATGTTCTTGAAATGTTTTTGGTTTAAACCTTTCATTTTCCAAGTTTTTGATCTTTTGGTCAATATCGTCATCGCCTTAATCTATTTGACCTTTTGATTATTTTTTTTATCTAAGTTGAAAGTCGTCATTTAGATGTTAAGGAAACCATATGAGTTAATAGATCAATTCCCAGATATCAGGCAACGACTCTCAGTTAGATCTGTCAGCTCAAGGCCGAAGCCGAGGCTAAATGCTAAGCTAAGGCATTTCCTTTGTGCCCAATATTCCCAGTTCCCCTTCTTGTTATCCATCCTCCCATAGTTGAGAGACGATAAGATCCTTCTATAAGTCATCCCCCAACAGTTGTCGTAAGTGGAGATACAATGAGTGTGAATGTGTTTGTGAGTGATGATGTCGTTGAATTTTTGTCTTCGAATGGTTACAGTCCTTCATCGTTTAGGGTCTTCTCTAGGGTCTTGGCTGAAACAGACACTTTTACCCATGCCATGAGAGTGATTGACTCTCGTACTGTCGACACGGGAGAAACAAACTCTGATGAGGTTGAGGTATTTTTCGATGACTCTCGTATGATCGATAGTGTGAGCTCTCAGTCTGACGAGACATATATGCCTGCTAATGATTCAATCCCCGAGGATCCAAAAGTCACCATTGTGAATCCCCCAATCCAAGAAGTTATCCCCATCTCGGCCATGACCGAGGGGGAATTTCATAAGAGATTTCCAAGTGGGGTACCGACCGCCAATGTCGTCAAATCTGTATATGAGGCTGATGAACCATTGGATACCAATTATGCTCAAACATTTTAGAGTTCCATTCGTGATGTTGAGCTCTTATATTGTAGGCACATGTATGGAGTAAACTTTGGTATCAAGATGAGGGTTCTTGATAAGTTTGAGAGTGCTTTTAGCGACCGACCAAGTGAGGTTGCGGTGTATGAGCAGATATTCAAACTCGGCTTTCGTCTTCCTGTACATCCTATTATACATTCCATCCTTTCTAATTTAGAATTAGCTCCTACTTAGATTTCTCCTAATGCTTGGAAAATTTTACTCAGGTTCATTCTTCTCTAGAAGTGTTGTCCTGGCACCGAGCTTCCAATTAGCATGTTCAAGGCATGCTACAATGTCTCATGCATGAGGGCTTAGCCTGGCTACTACCACTTTACGGCTAAGAAGTCGGCAAAGAAATTTATTTTCATCAACTAAACATCTAACCCGAATTGGAAGCCAAGATATTTATTCATATCTAGAGCATGGGAGTTTCCCATAAATCACGTATGCTCTTCCTCTGAGCCAAGGGCCCGCCAAAAATGGGGTAAAGTGTCCATAGATGCGAAGCTTGACCCTGGCTTAAGCCTACATGACCATGAGAAGGTCAAGACGATTAGAGTCCAAGGTGAGGGCAGTGGTATTGCTAAATATTAGGACCTCATGACCTTTAACATCATGGCCAAGACAAGACTGGATATTGGTCCTCTTATCGAAATTCGTAAATTTATTTTTCATTTTGGAGATCATCCTTATCTTTAATTGTAGTTTCAGATTTGACACTTTTGATGTTAACCTTTTAACTTTTGTAGATCGTCCCAGCAGTGTTCCTAAAGCGCTTTGGAAGATGGTGGCCCCCAATCTTGCAAACATGGTTAACAAGTTTAAAAAGAAACAAACAACCCTGAGTGACCAACAAAAGAAGATGACTATGGGTGTCCCCGATCGAGTCAACGAGACGAGAAAAAAAAAGGAGCGAATGGAGGACACTGTTACCCACCACCGATAAAAATAGAGTCAGCTGGACAGGGCGATTCCCATCTCTACCTATGATTTCCTTACTATTTGTCTTGCTCAACTTCTACTCAATGATGGGAGTTTGATTGGAAGTGCCAATAAGTCAATTGACTTCGTTGCCTCCTTGATATACGATGCTGATAAGACTTTTCTTTTTCCATGAACTCATCCTTTCTTACTGAATTCGGCCTTCATATGGCCATCCAGGTAATTGCTTGAACTTTGGCATTTTTTAGTTTTCCAAGTGTTTCTTGTACTAACTTGGTTCTTCATATTTTTACAGTCTCTTACTGCTGCCTATAACCTGGGGAGCTGGGTTGAGAAGAAGGTTCCCTTAATCCAGAAGGGAAGAGATGCTGAGAAGATAGAGAAGGACTTGAGGCAGGATCTTGACAAGGCAGTGTAGGCTGAGCAAGATAAGATAAGTAAGCTAGATGATCTAAAAGTTGATCACGCAAAGGACTTAAAGAGATGATCGATAGTAAATAAGCTAAGATAAATGATGCAGTCAAGGTAGCTTTGAATGAGGAAAAGGCACAAGTAGTGGCCGAGTTCAAAGAGTATGACGAGTTTGAGGTTCATGCATTTGAATATCTTGAAATAAGGATAAAACTATCGGTTGATGGGCTACCCTAAAGCATGCTGCCTCCAAGATTATGACCCCCCATGACTTTAAAGGCCTTGATTTCATTGAACCCTTGCTCATAATGTTAATCCTGTGTAGTACATTGAAAACATCGTAGATGCGATCAAAGGTGGTGTCAACATTGACAGGGCCAAAACTCAGATCCCTACACATAATGTCATCATTCCTCCTTCCGAAATTCCCCTTGAAGAGACCCAAGTTTAACTTTATTCTAGGTGGCCATGTGTGGCCTTGTTAGCCCTTGTCTGTATGATGTAATGTCTGAACAGTTTGTAGTTTCTGATAATTTACTCTCTGTATACTAAATTGTTTAATGATTAATGCTTACATTGTTTGTTCCTGTAATCTTCTCTTTCTATCTCATATTTTGTTATCTTAGCTTCGCATTGTTTATTTGGCAAAACTTATTGATATTTAGCAAGTAACCATAATTGAATGGCTTATAACCTGAGATCCTAGTCAATAATTTTCTTCTCACATATAATCTCGTCCTTAGACGAGATAAATATAACCAAGAAAATTATTGTTTTTAAATTTGACCAAGTCCCCTCTCGTTGTTTTGAGTGTATGTTCATCTTGGCCGAGAGAGCAACCTACCAAATTAATGATGTTAAGATAAACCATGATTAAATTTGAATTCACCAAATTATGGTGTTATATCGCAAGTCTCCTCTTATAGTTTTGAGAGAGTATGGATGAGACATCTCGTCCTACACTGTCATCTCGGCCAAGAGAGTTCTTCACCAAATTAACGGTGTTAAGGTAAACCACCAAATAATTTTTGAACTTGAATTCACTAAATTATGGTGTTTAATCAGTCTCCTCTCATCGTTTTGAGAGTGTATGGACGAGACATCTTGTCCTACACTGTCGTCTCGGTCAAGAGAGTTCTTCACCAAATTAATGGTGTTAAGGTAAACCACGAAATGATTTTTGATTTTGAATCCACCAAATTATGGTGTTGTATCACAAGTACCTTCTCGTTGTTTTGAGAGTGTATGGAGGAGACTTCTCGTCATATACAGTCGTCTTGATCGAGAGATTTCTTCACCAAATTAATGATGTTAAGGTAAACCACCAAATGATTTTTGAATTTTAATTCACCAAATTATGGTGTCTAATCATAGATCCCCTCTCGTCATTTTGAGAGTGTATGGACGAGACTTCTCATGATACACCGTTGTCTCAACCGAGAGAGTTATTCACCAAACTAATGGTGTTAAGCTAAACCACCAAATGATTTTTGAATTTTAATTCACCACATTATGGTGTTTAATCATAGATCCCCTCTCTTCGTTTTGAGAGTGTATGGACGAGACTTCTCCTATTATACAATCATCTTATCTGGGAGAGTTTTTACCATCAAACATGATATTATCATGCTATTTCCCCCTCTCGGTGTTATTGAGAGTCCATGGACAAGGTTAGCCCCATCCAGATTGTTACGTCATCGAGAGTGAGTTAATTATACTTCACTACTTAAGTTATGTTCTATAGCTTAGGATTAGTTGAAACATACCATCTGAACTATTCATACAATAAGAATAGGCGAGAACACTTGAAAATTTTCATTTATAAATTTTCTTCTTGTACAATGTACCATGATATAATGATAAAAGAAAAGTTTTTACAATGTTCTACTTATAATACTTTTTAGATGATCGACATTCTAAGGATTTGAGAATGCCTCTCCCGCCAAATTCTCGAGCCAATATGTTCCAGGAACTACCTCTTCGGTTACCCTATAGGGACCATGCCAATTAGGATGAAGTTTATTTAGCTTTTGGTTAGACTTTTTCAAAACCAAGTCTCCTACTACTAATGGCCTACCATAACTCTTTTGTTGTAGAATCGAACAGTTCTCTGGTGATAGGATGCCTGTCTAACATCTACGTCTTTTCTCCTCTCTTCAATGAGGTCCAAATCCATCATACTCTCTTCCTCATTTTTTTAGGGTCATAAGTCTGAAATATATGGCTTGGTAAATCGATTTGCTAGGGATCACTGCCTTTGAGCCTACGACAAGTATGAAAGGGGCTTTTTCTGTTGGAGTTCTCTCTATCATCCTGCAAGCACACAGGACAACATGCACTTCATGGGTCCAAATACCCTTGGCGTCTTCCAACTTCTTCTTTATCCCATCCACTATGGTTCTATTAGTCACCTCTGTTTGACCATTTGCTTGGGGTCAGCCTGGAGTTGAATAAAACTGCTTAATGCCAACCCTTTTATAGTAGGCCTCCAAATATGAGTTTTTGAAATGTTTCCCTTTATTTGAGATGAGGGTATGAGGTAGACCATATCGATGTTCATCCAAAAAAACTTGAAAGTATTCATCTCAGTGATAGTGATCACGACCTTTGCTCAAACCCATTTTTAGAAGTAGTTAATCGCCACTCTGAGGTATTTATAGTTACCAGTTGCCCTTGGAAAGGGTCCTACCAAATCAATTCCCTAAATAGTAAAAGACCAGGGATAGGTAATATAATATAGAGGCTGAAGAGGCTGGTGAGGAATACTGGAAAACCTATGACACTTGTCACATCTTTTGACATAACTGGCAGCATCCCTAGCCAAGGTCGACCACCAACACCCCTAAGTGACCACTCTTTTTGTCAAGGATATCCTTCATATATGACTGGAGAAGGAACTTTCATTTATATCTTTCAAAATTTTCACTAGCTCTGTCGGATGGACACATCGGAATAGAGGGAGGAGAATATCTTTCTTCTATAAAACATTCCCAATGACTGAGAATTTCGTTGCTTTGTATTTGAGCTTCTTTATTTCTAACTTTGAGCCCGATAGTTCATCATATTTTATATATCGGATGAGAGGATCCATCAAATTTTCTCCTATCTCAATTCTTAAGCAGAACTCAACCGTGTTTTCTTTCTCTTCAATGTTCGGTCGATGCAGAATCTCGACAGGCATCGACCTTCTAATCTTAATTTTGGTTACTGACGCTAATCTAACTAAGGCATCGGCTCAACCATTGTCCAGCCGAGGGATCCTTTTGAGCTTTATCTCATTGAAGTTATTCAACATTGCTTTTACGTTGGATAGATACTTGGCCATCCTTTCAGCCTTAGCCTCGTACACTCCTAAGATTTAACTTACCACCAGCCTAGAGTCACTGTGAACTAAAAACTGACTTACATTCAGTGCTTTAGTGAGGGAGAGACTAGTAAAAAGGGCCCCGTACTCAGATTCATTGTTGTACACCTTGAACTTAAATCTCAAAGCATACTCTATATCAATTCGTCTGGAGCCGACACTATCAAACCAACTCTACTCCCTGATTCATAAGAGGAACCATTAACAAAGGGGTTCCATAAAGTGCCTTTTTCAGATAAATTACCTTCTTCTAAGCCTCCATTTTTTAACACAAATTTTTCTTCTTCATTCTCGTCCACCATTCTCCAGGCTATACTCATCTCAGCCTCAGTCGATGAGGGATATACTCTTTCTAACTCATTGGCTAGATCAATAATCACCTCTGCATCCGCCTCATGTAATGTAAACTTGGCTACAAAATCAATTAAATTCTGCCCCTTGATGGTCGATCTCGGCCGATAAGAGCATCAACCTACAAAATCAGTTAACTCTATAGATTACACCATCAACCTACCTAATTTCCAGGGTTTATGGATGGCCTACCTAAGAGGAGAGTATGGTAGGACAACCATGGTATAGGCTTGGAAGTAAGGTTTCATCTTTCTAGATGCATGGATAAGAGCATAATCCAACCTTTCTATTTTTGGATATCTCTACTCGGCCCCTTAAAGAGCCTTGTTGTTGAAGTATACTAGCTTCTAAACACCCTCATCATCTCTCATAATTGATGATCTGATGGAGGATTCTGATATGACTAGGTACAAATATAGCTTTTCTCCTTGAACATGTATTGACAATAAGAGTGGGGAGATAAGGTAGACCTTTAATTCTTGAAAGTCCCTTTCACACTCCTCGTTCCACTCGAAGGATTTTCACAGCACCTTAAAGAAGGGAAAATGCTATTCTGTTGCCTTGGACGAACTAATTCAGTGCTGTAACTCATCCGGTCAACCTCTAGACTTCATTTTTTTTCTTAGGAGTCTTCATCTCCATCAAAGCTTTGATTTTTTCTAGGTCAACTTCTATCCCCCGTTGACTGATAATAAAATCTAAAAACTTACATGCTTCAACTCTGAAGACACACTTTGAAGGATTCAGCTTCGTATGATATTTATCCATCATGTTGAAAGTGCACTCCAAGTAGGCCACATGCATCTCGGCCTTGAGGCTCTTAGTAAGCATGTCATCAACGTACACCTCTATAGTATCACCCATCTGATTCTCAACATTTTATTTACTAGCTTCTAGTATGTAGCCTTGATGTTCTTATAGTTAAAGGGCATTACCTTGTAGCAGTATGTGCCTTTGTCTGTGATAAACGAGGCCTTCTCGCGTCAGTCGGGTCCATATATATCTGATTATACCCTGAATAGGCATTCATAAAGCTCATTAGTTTATGCCCAGTCATGGAATCGACCATTTGATCTATTCTCGACAGAGGGAAGCTATTTTGGGGGCATTCCTTATTTAGATCGGTGAAATCAACACACATCCTTAATTTATTGTTGGGGTTCGGCATGACGACCGCATTGGCTAACCATTTTTGGAAGATAACCTCTTTAGTAAAGTTGTCTTTCTTCAAACTCTTCACCTCCTCTCTGATAACTTCGTATTTCTCTCTGGAGTAGACCCTCCGACTTTACCTAACTGGTTTGGCTCCATCAGCCACATTCAATTTGTGGCAGAGGACCTCTGGATCAATTCTCGACACGTCTTCGTGACTACAATAAAAAATACTTTGTCTCTTTCTTGGTAACTTATTTAATTCTTCTTTGATCTCACTCTTCATGGCCTTGTCAACTTGGACGGGTTTTTTCGGCTCGTCCTCATTCAGGATGATGGATTCCACCTACTCAACAGCTTAACCCTTTTTTAATTTTGTCTCATCTTTAGGGTCGAGCGTGTATATGTTGTAAGTTATAGTGGCCTTTTTATGCGCCTCTCTCTCCTTATTCAAATTAATGTAGCAATTATGTGCCTCGACCTGGTCACCCTGAACTTCCCCTACTCCATAAGGAGTTGGGAATTTTATCATTTGGTTAACTGTTGAGGGCACGACCTCAAACTCTCTGAGGGTTAATCATCCCATGACGATGTTATATGCTGAATAGACGTTCGCATCTATAATAAAGAAATTGATTTTCATTGTGAGACATTTCAGACAAGTATTCCCCATTCTGACATCCATTTCATAAATTCCAATAGGTTATACTTTTTCTCCACTAAAACCAATCAAAGGTTGGTGATACGATATAAGTCTCTTCTTTTCTCAATGCTAGGCCCTTGTAATAGTCCTAGAACATCACATCGGCCGAACCACCACCATCGACCAATATCATACTGAATTCGTACCATGCACTCTGGTGGTGATCACCAGAAGGTCATCATGTGGGGCTAGGATCCCTTTAAAATCCAACCTTTAAAATCCAACTATGAGAGTGTTCATATAAACTTTTATTCTCTTACCAGACTTTGGCTTAACAACTGCTGAGTGCACCACTTCGGGTTTTGGGAGAGGTTTGGCTTCTTCCACCTGAGGTTTCCTATCATTAATATCCTTTTCACTGCCTGTAAGTCCTCAGAAGATCATTTTCACCACCATAGAAATCATATTTAGTAGACCCTAAAGATCAGTGATAGGAGGAGGCAAATCTGGGTCGGCCTCGTCATTGTCATCCGAAGCATCATCATCTTTATTTTCTCTGGTGTCTTGTCTACACTTATCATACCTCCGTTTTAGTGTCATCTTGGCCATCCTTCGAGCTATTCTTGTCCTCAACTTTTCTTGCTTCAACACCTTATCGATCTCGTCTTTCAGCGTGAAACATCGGTCAATAGTATGCCCATGGTCTTGGTGAAATTCACACCATTTTCATTTTTACCTCTAGTGAGGAGGGGCTCACAGCATCTCCAGCCATCTCAAGGACCTATTATTCTTGATCTCATTTAGAATCATTTCTAGTGTAGCAGTCAAAGGGGTATAGTTAGCGAACTTATCATCCGATGATCTTTTCTTACCGTTTTTGCCTTTTGACTTTTGAAACTTACTTCCGCTGCTTATTACCTTCTCATAATCTCCCTTAGCATCCATTACCTCCCCAATATTCACGATCTTCCCAATCGTAGCCAATATTTAAGCCATGGTTTTTGGAGGCTCCTCACCTAGCTTCCAAATGAGCTTCTATTTTTACAATCCTCCCATCAGGGCGGTCATATTAATACTCTCTTTATAGTCTTCAACCTCTAATTTATCTTTACTAAATCAGGATATGTACTCCCTTAACATTTAACAGGTGTGTCTTCTTCTTCCTGGGCTTCACTTCGGCGTAAAAATTATGTATGAACCTCTCTGCCAACTGCTTGATAATTTTAATTGAGTTATTGGGGAGAGAGGTGAACCACACATGAGCAACTCCCGTAAGTGTGCTAGAAAAGGCCCGACATCTCATCTCCTACGAGACCGAGTAGATATCGACTATATATTGATACATCTCAACATGATGGACGGGGATAGTGCTCCCTTTGTAATTTGGTGTGGCTATCATGACTTTAACTTAGTCAAGGTTGGATAACTTACAACCTTTGTGACAAAGGGCGAGCCTTTAATGTAGCCCCTCTGCAAAGGGTCTCGACTCTTCAATATATCCCTGATCTTGTTTTCAACCACTGTATGGAAACATTCCAAGTCCAGTTATCCACTAATGATATCTTTCCATCGTTCGAAACAACATTGTCTCAACCCCCTTCTCTTTCATTGGGTGCACTGGGGGTTCCTTGATAGCCATTCTTTGTTGTTTGTTTGCCTCGCGTTGTTACCTCTCTTGTCCTCGTGAGGGTCCACGGTCGTCTCATTTATCGTTCCTCCTTGAACTAGCAAAACTTTGAGATTTAGAGAGACGATTTCTCAAATCACCTCCCGGGCCTAATCTATCAAAGGTCGACCCTCTGCTTAGCCTATCTAAAGCTGATGCCCATGGTTGACAGTCTCGATTAGGCCTTTGACTATATTATCTACTAGGCTAAAGATAATGTTAAGTGTCTCTAGAAATTCGATGAGGCTCCAGCATTCCCTGTCGTCCTCTTCATCACAATGGTCTTATTCGTATTCTTAACCTCATCTCACCAGGTATAAAGGCCTAGGGTCAGCCACGTATCTACGTCTTTATTGAGGATGGAGATCTTTTTACGGAGCCTAGGGAGGTCCTCTGGATATCGAATTTGGGAGGCCCTCTCTTGAGGTCGCACTTATCATCTCATCTACGGCATCGGTGAGTCTTGTCAAGATGCTCTGGTTAAATACAACAAGTTGCTCATGGATGTTTTACTGATTAAAAGCCAATGAGCACAGAGCCACTGCCACCTTAGCCATTTTTAACTGAGGTGGGGCTTGGATAAATCTTAGACCAACGTCTGGAGGCAGTTCAAAGGCCATATATCTAGTGTACTGTAAGAGCTCAAAACCGAAGAAAATTTTGAGAGGATTAACAGGAACTCTTGCAATGGTGATGCAGGTACACCTGAATGGAGCTAGATCTCCATCAAAGAATCCAATGAATGCAAGCTAAGTAAGGAGGAGGAGGAAGATACACTTCATTCCCACAGACGGTGCCAGATTGATGGTACTAGATATGGTACAACTAAGTTAATGTAAATATGTGGGCTCAATCCAGTATAATAATGGAGTATGAGTATAAATGCAGAAGAAGATGAGACATAGAGAAGAAAGGCAGTAATATAAGCTGTTCAACCTATCTAGGCCTACTCCACTATGTGTGTGAGAGTGAATTCCACTAAGAAATGGCTCTAATGGCCTTTAGATACATATCACTCAGCTTTCTCTCTCTATGCTGCCATTTTAATAGAGTTTCAGTTGGGTTTCGAATTAAAGTCCTCCTCAAGGTAAAAGAATGTGAGTATTTATATTGTCAAGGTGGTGCAGTGTGCACCCCAAATATGTAACATGAATGTATAATATGGAGTAGCCAATGTATTGTTGCTACATGTCACTAATGCATACAAATCATGATTGAGAGATATTCTTCACACGTGAGGGAGATGCCGTTGCAACGGTCTTTGTCTACGTGGGGCTCGCAGCCCATGAAAACTTTCCAATATGTGATCCATTCCACGCGCTCTGCCAGGTGTCAAATGTTCCCTACTGTGGGGGTGTCAACCGGGACGAGTACGACACCTCCAATGAGGAGGCTGTGTGAGCGAGGATGGAATAGGTGTCTCGAATGATGTTGGTATCTGGCCGAGACGAATCTGATGTATGCCTTTCCTTGATAAGTCTCAGCCTACAAGAGTATGAGACGAGATTAATCACATGAAAACTGGGTCATAGATTGGTCTCAGCGTATAGACGAGACGATTTCAAGTCCGCAAAAGCTGAATCCCTTATAAGACGTATGCTTTGTAGTGTCGACTTGAGCCTCGAGAGAGATGAGGATACATTTGGGCATATCAGTAAACAAAATATTAAATCAAAGCATTTTCATAAAATAGTATTGTTACCATTTTACAATATTAATTGTTTCTATTTTGTACTATCCCTTAATTGTTATTTTTCAAAAAGTTAAAAAAATCTTTATAAAATTCTGAATATTAAAAGTAATTTTGTGAACTGTGTACTTTGAATTTTATAACAATAAGAATCTTATCTTTATACCAAAATTATTATAAACATATTAATAACATGGAAGATAACGAGTGTTTTCCATTGATCTTCCTCAACTTTGGGGGACAATGTGACAACCGTTCCTCATTAGTCCTATATTTACCATAACCCTCATGCTTTGTTATAACCTTCTACTCCTTACATTTTTCATCGACGGACTCCATCAGTAATTTTATCATCTCATTCATGGCATTTGTATTGTCATGTATTAAATGACAGGTTACAAAACTAAACCACAAATTGGGAACCAAAAGTATCATTCGTAGAATTCGACACTGATTGAATAATATAATATAAATTTCAGGAAGTTAAATAGAAAAAATAATTATATATCTAGGATTACAGACGGTGGGATGTGTAAAATGAAGATGTGAGGTAAAACAAAATTTCCTGATTTTAAATAACAACATTAGGTGTTTTTCTTATTAATACAATATTATCAGTATGAGATACTATAAAATAATTATCATTGCTAATGTTGTTTCTACTGCAAGGAAACAAAGCATAGTTGCCATGCCATTGTGAACATATGCGATACTACCAGGCTGTTATTTTGCACATAGGTGATACTTACCTCAACCCTGCTAGCCCTTCTGTTGTGCACATAGGAGATACCAACCTTAGCCCTACCAACCCTACTATTATTCACATAGGTGAGACTAGCCTTATGTAGAATTGGACAAATAAATTTCGGCCGCTATAATACCATAGACACTCTTAGTATATAAACATTTACTTCCTTTATAAACTATCGAGCCCCACTAAAATTCTACATTTACAGATTGATATTAATCATAGAGACTTGCATGTCCTAAGAGATTTGCGTTTTTCATTCCCCTTTTTGTGAATCTCCTTTTACACCTCATGTTGTCATCCCTATAAAACTCTATGGAATATCAATAATATGGAACATGTCCTTACACAATCGTGCCTTATTTTTCCTCTTCCTTATAATATCCATTACTCTCCATCTCCATCTTTAAATTTCTATCGAGCTCATCCGGTTAAGATTAGGAGATTTCCATTATTATGTACTCCTGGATGTTACTTCATAGCTACAATTCTGATTCCGCCATCAGTATTTTGGTATCCTTAATTCATTTGTCTCTACATCTTCGTGTCCCATTGTTCTCTCTCACTTCTCCACATTCTGAGTTGATGTTTGAAGTCGATACCTTTGGTTTAAAATGAGACGATTAAGCCATAAACTTATTGATACCTTTGTTAGACTTGTAAATATGTACTTAGAAGTTGAAATGTATGAATGGTATTTACATGTTGAAATTTGTAAAGCTATTTCACGTGTTTAAATGAAAACGATGCATATGAGGTTTCATGTTGTGAAATTTTGGTAAAGATCTACAAAACCACACCAAACATGTATAAAGAAAGGTATTAAAGTCTTATTATAATATTGTAACAAAATGGTTGAGTAGGATATACATTATCAAAGTACCAATTTCTTTAAAAATATAAAATTTGAATCTTAATATAGAGAAAAGCTAACTAGGAGTGCCATCTTATAGCCCCTAAAATCAAAAGAAAAGAAAAAAATGGCAAGATGAATATAAATTCACTATAAGAAGGCAAGAATAAAACTCTGGAGAGGTATTTAGTATGTATTAGGATCATCAAACAATTGAAAAAGATATGAAAAACCCATAAATAATACCAAAATGTAAAATAAAATGAAAGCAGGGGAAACCTTTTATAGTTATTAAAGCTGGGGGAACCTATCAAACTTTATAGACATAGGATGAGTAGTGACATGAAATTGATGATCATTAATCCTTTATCTTTGCATTTCGATTTGATAATGTAAACAACTGGGATGGCCAAAATAACAAAAAATCTATTTTTAATTTTTTTAAATTTAATGAACAAAACTTTAAACAGATTAACCCAACAAAAACTTTTGCACCAATTTTAAACCTTTATTATGAAAAAACTACTTTTCCAAATTTAGCTTTTTAACCTAAAACATGCATCTATGTAATAAGCAAATAAAATAATCGCACAACATGCTGATGTATCAGAAAAATCCACAATGGGAAAAATCTCAGATGACCCAGTCAAATTGATCATTATGATAAGGTTTTAAAAAGATAGCTAATAGACTTACACAACTATTCACCACCCTCACAAGCCTTAAAAATTTTCTATAATTTAACTCTCCTCCACGGTGAAATGTAGGAGTCCTTCCACATAACGTGTGAGTCCACATACTCCTCGATATCCTACGATGAGGCTCAACAATCGTCTACGAAGTCGGAACACGACATCACCGCTTCTTCACTACAACACAGAAAATACCATATTGAGTCCACTGTATGAAACATTTTCTCTATCAAGATGATGAGAAAAATAAACTTTGATGCTCACACAATAAAATCTCAAAGCATAAGAAAGATAAAACTTGGATATTTAATTGATTTGGGTGAAACTAGGGTTTCGAAACTTTTGTATAAGGATGGGAAAACATTTCTCCAAAAGTTCTTCTAACATTTGAGTCCAGCACACCTGTAAATATAAAAACACAAATTTTAGGCGGCATGTTCGTTCAAACGAAATCATAAGGTTTGTTTGAATGAACAAGTTGATTCTTTCAATTGAAGTACACACTCGTTCGAAGAAACATGAAAAGTTATTCCAACGAGCTTCTAACGAGTTGTCCACCGTTATATAGAGAGACCCCGTTTGATGTCCATTTGATGTTTATTTTAATGACAACATTAATTCATTCCAATGAAATCTCAGACTTATTCGAACAGAATTGACATTTTGTTCTATCGAAGTCTAAAACTCGTTTTAAGGAACTAAGCCAAAAAATATTTTCCTCAAAACAATATTTTAAAAATAGTTCCAAACATTATCTTCAAAGACAAATCACCCAAAATAAACTTTCTAGGATCATAATCAAATGCATCCATACCCGTGAGGTCCTAAAAAATATGAAGACAAACTTAGCATGAAACAGGGCATGATGCATATCAATATTTGAAGCTTTGTAGCTATGTCTTTATCAAACACGTCATAGGCTTACGAGTTCAACAATATAAAGCCTAATCTATGACTCAAATGTGTTGTCCGAAATTAAGCCAATTACAAATAAATTGACTCAATTGGAAATTTTTACTAACAAATCTCCTCTTTTGGTTATTGCGAGTCAAAACCAAAATAAAACCCTATGGGATATGAAGCTCTCTCAAAGACTCAATCCACAACCCCTAAAGGAAAAAGTAAAGACACTTGACAGACAAATACATTGAGTAGCTTTGCACGCTTGTTAAACTTTGATGCATGTTTTAAACCTGCACACTTAAATAGACCTTCAAATCCAAAGAGAATATAACAAGTATAAAATTCGCATAAGAATAAAATTATCCCTATTTCCAACAATCTCAACCTAGGTAATACATCTTCCCCTAAGATAAAGATATCCTAATCATGAAAGGAAATATACCATTTCTCCCCCCCCCCCCCCCCCCCTTTTAAGGATTAGACAAAGTAATAATGAATAAAATATTTTCCCACATAAACCAAATCTCCATCTAAATGTGTGAACATATAATATTATGAGAAATTATGGAAGATGCAATAATATCATGCAACGGTGTAAACTGCAACAAAACACAACATGGCAACACAAGCACAAATAAGCTAAAGAATGATCAACTAATATCAATATCTATGCAAATAAGATGCCAACTTGAATAAACAAAAAGGCATGAAATATCAATGCAAATAATCAACAAGAGATACCAATATGATCATATATAGCATGCCATATATAATCCAAGGAAAAAGCATATGGAAAACATGGATTAAATGCAAACAAAAAAACTCAAAATAAAATGATGTCATATATATAAATATGCAAAATATACCAATGACACACCGACGAATATATATAGGTATACATAGCCATTAAACACGACACAAAACACATAAGCTTTACACATCAACATAGTATCGATGTGTTTATACATGTGGGATGGAATGAATTATAACCCAAGAACTAAAATATGTCCAAAAAGTTCTCTTTGATCGAAAAAATTTATCAAACTAAGATTTTGCCACATGTAATAGATAACGTATACTCTATGAACAAACAATCGCAATGCATACAAACCTAGAATATTGATGGTTCTACAGATCAATAGCATCATGATGTGATAAGCATAACTAGGAATCATTGTACAAACCCATTTATCTTCAACAATAATACCCTCAAAAGCTAAACATATATCATATTTTTCACTCTACTCTTTTGATGAAACTATTTTGAAAATCTAACAAAAAAAACTAACTTGTTGGCCTTGGTAATTTTCTATTTTTATTGCCTATAATATCTTATATTTGGATCTTTCCTATGGTGGCTTTACCGCAAAGGAGAGTTGATCCTTTCATAGTCCGTTTTCGTACACCCTCATATTTGCAATAAAAATAAAAATAAAATATCGCGGGCAACGGTTCTTACATGCATAAATCCTTCATAGTCACAAAATATATAGATGACAAGATTTATGGGATAACTTGTCACATAGCTCAAATATAATATGTGATGTTTAAGTTCAAAAGAGTTCGTGCATGTGTGTGCGGAGGCATATACAAAGTGAATCCATTAAGCAAATCAAAGTCTAACAAATCCATGCCAGCATGATTAAGAGCGATCTAATCATTGGCAATCATAACATATGTCCTAGTCACATGAAAAACATGGAGAGAAGTGGATTCAAGCACACCAACTTGCGACACAAAACGAGTAAAACAAAACTCATATATACCAAAAACCTTATGAATTTTTAATTTTTTTATAAAGAAATATCAATTTAAAAATAACTAACTCAAAAGACAAACTAAATCTTTTTTGTATTTTTTAAATAAAACCTAATAAATGAAAAATCAAATTACAAAAGACTTAAACAACATATAACTAGAAAACACATATAACATAAAGTACAAAAGCTCGTGTATGCAAACATGCAAGCAATCACCAATAAGATATACCATGTTAAGATTCATGTGAAAGCATGTGAGAATCAATAAGTCTAACATTTAGCATCCCCAAAATCGATTTCCTAACCCAAATAGATAAACATTTAACTCATCGGGTTTTGAAAAACATGGGGACACTAGAATTTAACTTCTTAGGGTCTTTTTCAATATCATAGCAAAAACTACTATGGTGACCTTTCTTATCACAATGTGTACATATGAAAACACGACAAGGGGAGTTAACTAAGGGTTAACCTTTACCAATGTTCCTAGTAATGGTCGACTCTCTCAATTAAATGGTCTTGGCTTAGTTAGCAAAAGTATTTTGATCATCGAAGCCAATCCCATACTTGTCATCTTTGATTTGGATGGTGCCTAACATATTATCCAACGTTTTCGATCTAGATTCCAAATCAAATTTGATAAGACTCGAGCCACAATCTCTCTTCAAGCTCAACGATCCGAGACTCAAGTAAACACCTAGACTCCTCAAAATTAACAAGATCTCTATTAATAACCTATATTAAACTATGAAGGCTATCCCTATCAAACTCAACATACTCTGGCTTCTCTTGAAAAGTCCTCCCACGTTCCCTAACATCCTCAATTAAAACGCTATCATTATTTTTTATAGCACGTTCTTTCAACTTAGCTTCCAACTTCAAATTTTCTTTTTCACTCTCAACATTTTTGCATACAACTCACCAAATGCAACTCGAATTTTACTATCCTCCTCCTCTTCTCCACCCCCTCTCTATTCTTCACTCTCTTTACCATCACGTACTTGGGAGTTACAAACGATTGCCTAGAAAGTGTCATTCTTAAAAATAATTTCATAGGAAGATTTCTCATCAAATATTTTCAGGCAACGATGTTTAAGATTTTCTCAATTACTCAGTCTTTGGGTATTCTTTCTCCAAGTTAAAAGATGAGGTCATTATATTGGACAATCTAGCGTAGAACTCATCGAAGGTTTCACTCTCCAACATATTCATTATTTTAAAATGAGTGGTGAGGTTTTGGAGTTTGGAAGCCTTAAAAACACTATTTCCTTCATAGATGAGTTAGAGAATGTCCCAAGCCTCTTTATACGTCTCAAAAGTCATAACACGATAGAACTCCTTCGGGGTAATAAAACGAAATCGAGCATTTAAATCGCGTGAGTTATAATTTTCTAACATATGCTCAGCCTAATTCTACGAGCTTAGGTATCCTAGTTTCTCCAACTAGGGTTGTAGGTGGGGACCGACCATTAAGTACCGTTTTCATAACCCCTCATCTATAGCCTTAAGTGTTGATTTCATAAGACTTTTCCAGTACACGTAGTTTAACCCATCAAACATCGAGCCCCAGGACCATCAAAATGACCAAAATTCACGCCTAAAAACACCAGATCTAAACATGATAACTTAGTGCTCTAGCTATGATGCCAATTTGAAAAGGAAGCAAGGGGAATGGTCAGAACAACAAAAGGTCTATTTTTAAATATTTTAAAATATAATGAATAAAATTTTAAGCAGCTTAGTCTAACAAAAAATTATACTCCAATTTTAAACATTTGTTACGAAAAATCGATTTACTCTATTTTATCTTTTTAACCTAAATCATGCATCTAGGTGATAAGCTAATAAAATAAGTAAGACAATCTTAAAATATGCTAATGTACAAGGAAAAGCCACAACGGGAAAAATCTTGGACGACCCAGCAAAACAAATCAATATGATAAGGTTTTACAAAGACATGTATTAGACTTACACAATTACTCATTACTCTCGCAAGCCTTGACACTCTTATATCTTCGAGCTCACCTATATAATGCAACACATGAGTCCACCCATGAAATATTCTACAACGCGTGAGTCCACACATGCCTCAGTATCCACCGATGAGGATCAATAACCATCTACGGAGTCGAAACCCATAATCATGACTTCTTCACCGCAACACATCAAACACCGTATGGATCCCATCGTACAAAATATTTTCTCTTTCAAGATGATGAGAGAAATCAACTTCAATTCCCACAAAATAAGATCTCGATGGAGAACAAAAATGAAACTTAGATCTATAAACGAATTGGATGAAACTAGGGTTTTGGAAATTTTGTATAAGGATAACAAAACATTTTTCGCCAAAAATTCTATTAAAATTTAAGTCCAACACGCCTATAAATAGAAAAATCTGAATTTTGAGGAGGCGGGTTCATTCGAATGAAATCCTAGGGTTCATTCGAACGAACTGCTTGAATTGTTCAAACGAAGTACACAATCATTCCAACGAGCTTCTAACGGGTTGTTTACTTTTAGGTAGAGAGATCCCGTTTGATGTCCGTTTAACGTTCCTTATAACGACAACCTTAATTTGTTCCAGTAAAACCTCATACTCATTCAAATGAAATTGACATTTCGTTCTAACAAAGTTTAAAACTCGTTCTAACAAACTAAACTAAAAAATAGTTCCAAACTCTATGTTCAAAAATAAATCACCCAAAATAAATTTCCAAGGATCATAATCAAATGCATCCATACCTGCGAGATCCTCAAAGATACCACGATAAACTTGGCACGAATCACGTCACGACGCGTACCCATCTTTAAAGCTTTGCCGCTACGTCTTCATCAAACGCATCATCGGCTTATGAGTTCAACAATAAAAATCCTAACCTATGTCTGAAATGTTTTGTTCGGAATTAAGTCAATTATAAAAAAATTGACTCAATTGGAAATTTGTCCTTACACGATTATGACTTGATGAAGAAACCAAATCATTTAATTTGAACGATTTATCCCCGCAATAACTGACCAGAATAAGATGTGAATTTACATGTTGGAAATGTCCCTTGCAAATAAGCATGTTTTGAGATGGAAAGTTAATAAAATTTATCAATCGTGACTCACCGTAGTTCTCGACGTTAAAATCCTAGGACAAAATGAGAGTAGACCTTATAGTCATTTTCTTAACTCCTCGCTTATAGTAATAAACAACAACTCCTTGCGGTGTCCATCTTGTAGAAAATCAAAGAACTAGAGATCCACGACTTAAATGTTATAAGAACTACTAAATCAAAATGACTTTCATGCAAGATATATTGAGAGAGTGAGAGTAAGTACGCCAAAGGTGTGTCGTAAATGTGCGTAAAGTGTTCTAAAACACTTAACTCATATTACAACACCCGAATGTATTATAATGCACAAAAGGTGTGCACCTGTTGATGGACGTATCTATATTTAGAGTAGGTAGGGATAACTAATAAGGATTCAGTCCACTTTTAGCTGGTAATCTTATGGTTTTTATGTAAACTTAGGTTTTTCTTGTTTTTTCTTTATCACGCAAGGTAAAATACCATCTTAATCTATATGCTCACTTTAAAATTCAATCATGAAAAAAAAAATTCACCTCAAACTCTCTAATTTATCCTCCAATACCATGAAAAAACAAACACAACCTTTTAATGTGTGTGTGTGTGTGTGTGTCCTACATAAAAATTAACTAAAAATTTACTAATTGAAAATCTAAAGTGTCATTGAGAATTCAAATCTCAATTTTTGGTCCATACTTTCCAAACCATGTGTTTTATAGATAAACTCTTGTACACATTAACAATATGTATTTGCTAAATATAACAGATGGAAGTCAAACCATAATTTAAGATTCTAGGTACAATTTTAGATTATCCCCATAAAGGCAAGTAAAAATCAAAACTATGCAAATTTACTACATATGAAGCTAAAACTCCATATCGTTGGTAATATTAATGCTTTGAATTTTCGTTGGCAATGGGGTTCGTTTTGTTCCTACTCTGACCCATGTTGGAATATGAAACCATTAGGGGAGGAAAATTAGCAAATGGAAGTTGAAACTATCTAATGTAGACTAATATAATGATCCCAACCCCTCTCCCAAAATAAATTGACAAAAATCATGTGTAAAGGGTAAACATATTATGATATGGGTAATGGGTGGTAGTCATGATAAATTATATCATTTCTTGGATCTTTAAATAACGGTTCGCTGGAATAATTAACTCAGTTGTATATCCAAGATGTCATCTTCTCGTAAGTAATTTAGTTTATATCTTCACAATCGGGACCTGACATTTGTACATCAATTTCCAAACTTGAAAGAAGTTGCGAAAAACAAAGGGATCATAAATGAATTTAATAGTATGTACTTTATCCTCACTCAAATGGCAAAATTGAGAGGACTACTCAGATGTAAGAAACTGCGCTTCAAACAAGTATATTAAACTACCAAGTTATCTGATATCATAATTTTATCTGTTGTTGAGTTGAGATGATGTCTATCTCTTGCTACAAAAAAGTGTATATATAATAGTAAGATGGTGCACAGAGTAAACATATTCTGAAATGAGATTTAACCAACATTTTTTACCAACACAACTGAGATTACTTGCTGAACATATTTACCCATTATGTACTGATATTTTACCAACACAACTGTTATTTAAGTAACACAACTTAGAGTCAATTATATATATCTGACTAACCTAACATTAAATACATATTGTTCCGATGGAGTACATAATGCATTTTGTAATACCCGTGCCCAATATTTTATTATTTTTCCTGTGCAAATTATAATAATATGAAACCCTTGGGATTTGATCATTAACAAGGGATTTTATTCATACATCTCATTATTCTTTGGGCCTAGATGGTAATTATTTGAAAGTTTGAGAAAAATTGGAGATTTAACAAACTGTGTGGTTCGAACGATAATCCTAAGTTATTCGAAGTGGAGTTCGAACGAGATGCCACCATATAGTTTTTCCTACCTCGTTAGATGGTCGTTCGATAGGAGGATCGAACGAGATTGAGATCTCGTTCGAACGAATTCGCATTCTCGTTCGAACGACCTGTTCATAAATTTTTAAATTGGGTTGCCCTTATGTGTTGCCATATTTTGGACCCATGAATTAATAACGCGTCAAGTTCTGGTGCATCCAGATGGACAAAAATGGGATTTTTGTATTTGGGGTTATTTTTATAATGGTTTGTTTGGGTTATTCGTGGGTTTATTTGAGTGTGAAGAAGAAAAAGAGTGGGGCTGGGTCTCCCCACCATTTTTAGCATTTCTTCCTCTCTCTCTAGCTCTTGGGAGCTTTTTCCCTTATCCAACCACCTTAAACCACCATGTATCCACCTTATGCAACCACATTTCAGAAGTATTCCACCATATTCAAATCCAATACCCCAATTTCTACCATTGTTTAGGGTGTTGTTAGGGGGTTTTGGAAAAGAAGAAGAAGTGAAAATTTATGGGGTTAAAAGGGGATTTTCTTAGAGACAAGATTTGTGTAGCTATCCATCTTATATTTCATCAACCATTTTTGGATCTCAATTTGAGGTGGGAAGCTATACTCTTTAGTTTAAGACTCTATTTTTCATATTTGTAGTCGTGTAACTATAATTTTAAGAGTAGGATGCATTTATTATATAAGAATGATATCTCTTATGATTTGAATAAGTGGGTTTATAAAGGGTTTCAATAATTTTGAGTAAAATGGTTTATTTCAAGAAAACTTGGTATTAAAAATTTTTATGGAATAAAAATATTGAACAAATATTAATTTGTTGGGAGTAAATTAGGAATAAATATTTCAAAGTTTTCTTGAAAAATTGGGATTTATATGCAAATGATGAAATTTCAAGAAGTTTGGTGCTAAACATTTTATGGAATAAAATATTTTGAAAAAATGTATATCTTGGTAGAGATATTTTGTTAACTAAATTTTAAAGCTTCTTGAAGATTTTATTATTTGAGCTTTGAAGAATAAAAATGTCCTTTAGTCTTGAAAAGTATAATCTTTGCAAATATTATGAAACTTTTAGAATAAATAACATGTTTGACTAATTTGATAGGATTTTTGAACTTAAAATCCATCTTCTCATGTATATAAACTTATAGTATCTTGAGGTTGAACATATAAACAGGTTTAATGAGGGTTTTATTGGGTTTAAACATGAAGTAAAGAAAATAAAAATATTGTCTCTCAAAGTGTGTGAAAGGGGTTTTGAAATGTGAAAAGTTTGTGTTTTCAAGACTACATGTATTAATAGAGAAAATAGTATTTTTCTTATGAAATAGTCTTAGATGTTCAATGATTTCTTGGAAAGGAAGATAATGAAATAAAGATGTTTCCAACTTGTGAATAATGTTACTCCAAAAATATTAATTAAGTGTTAATGTGTTAAAAACACTTAAGAAATTAGTGTGAGTAATTTAATGGTATTTTGGGAAATACATTTCTAAAAATGGAGAAAAGGACAAGTTTGAAAATAAATGGTTAAAATGGTGTTTTGGCGTAAAGTGGAATATTTTTATGAAATAAAAGTGTTGAAAAATATTTTATTCAAATTGATCCTATGTGAACATGCTTTTTGGAATAACAATCAATGTAAGGGTATAAACGACATGAAATCATTGTTTTAAAGTGTGATGTAAGTTGGGGGTGAAACTCCAGTTTTTGGATTCGACCAGGAAAAGGAAAGGTGGAATAATGTAGACATTTGCAAATTATTAAAACACATTAATAAGGGCTCAGATGACACCGAAAAAATTTAGGAGGGCTCGGAACACTGGGGTTAAAGACACAAAATTACTGTCCAGAACATATAGTAGCATAGTTAGCGGTGTGGAGCCCGTTTAAGTATGCAGTTATGGGAAGTTTCGGAGAAAAATATAATAAAAATGGAACATATCAAGAAATGGATTGTGTGGTGAATATATAAAAAGACAACCTAACTTGAATGAATTGATAAATATTCCCGTAAAGAATAAAGTGGACAAGAAATGTAAAAATTAATTAATGTCCATAAAGTAAAGGAATCTTAAAGTAGAGGGATTAAATAGGTAGTTAAGAAACCTAAAGAGGTTAACCCATAATCAACACAAGGGTGTGTTTATGAAAGGTTTTCAAAGGAAAATAAGTATTTTCCAATACAGTGTTTACGTGTGCTAAAAGGGTGATTTTTAATGAAAATACTAACGTGGATTATTATGAATAAAGGGGTGATTTCGGGCAAAGATAATTACCTTAAAATAAGATTAAATGATTTCTAGAATTTAACCGAGTATGTTAAATCAAGGAATAAATGTCAAGACAAGTAAGAAGATAATTTTTATAAGATTAAGGTAAATTAATAAACAACATTTTTGGAATAAAAACAATTTTATGTATGTAAGTGTGTGTGTGTGTGCGTGTCTCTCTCTCTCTCTCTCTCTCTCTCTCTCTCTCTCTCTCTATATATATATATATATATATATATATATATATATATATATATATATATATATATATATATATATATATATATATATATATATATCGTAGTCACTCCTATTAGATTTCTCCCCTCATTAGATTCATGGAATTCATCGAATACCCATAACTGGTAATAGTCGTGTGCTCCTATGAAGTCATTTCTACATGACCCCACAAAGTATACATTGATGACTTTTGATATGATGCTTATGATTAAGGTTAGGTCTTCTGAGTGCTCGACTTTCCATATAGGAATATTTGTTTTGTTTTTATAGGCCTATGAAAACATAATTGGCATGCTATCCAGTCAATTAATAAGTAGTTTTCTTTTAATTCCTCTATCTCATATTCTTTTGCTTCTGGATGTTTATCTAGATATTCTTCTATTTTTTCAAACACCGTATTTTTTCTTTCTTTGACTACTTTAAATCTTCAAATGCTTCTCTCAATCTAAGTAGATATTTGAGTAGGTTTCCCTTTGAGATTTCGTCTTCGTAATTTTCATATACATTTTTGAATTCTCTAGTTTCTTTAAGATTCTTGATTGTTTTGTTGATACTTTTATCTCTTCTTTTTGCTTCTTTTTTTGCTGTTGTTTCTCTACCCAATCTCTTATTTATATTATTGTATAGCTTCCCCATACCATGTCTCTTTTCCTTCTTTAAGTACATACTTTCATACCGTTGTGTATTATTTTTGGTGTTGTACATCTATGGTCCTTCACTCCCACTCCTTAAAGGCACTTCTTATTTTTTTGCATCGTATTCTTGTGAGCATCCTTATTATATACTACTATATGGTAATGATATCCCTTATTTTCGTGTTAATAAGGGAGGAGGGGGTTTTGGTCTCCCCCAACTAATGGTTGGGATTAAATCTGATGAGTTTGGTCTTTATCAACTGGTGGCTCAGATTTACTCTTACGAATTTGAATCCAACGATTGTGGATTCTTTGATATTGAGAAGATTCCTTGATCAAAGTGGGCATTTACACCTGAGTACAAGGCTCGAGGTATTTACAGTATTTACAGTGCACAAGGCTCGAGACTCTTTACGTTTTTTGTACCCACTCATCTTAAAAATATCTAACCAAAATTCTCTCTCATAATCTCTCTCTCCCCCCCTCAGCCTCTCTCACCCTCTGAGCTCCACAGCTTCAGATCTGATTTTCAGGCTATGAATTTTTGAGATCTTAGATTTTCAAATCTTGAATGGGTTCTTCGTTCTGCATACAAAGGTAGAAATGGATTCATGATCTTCACAATCCAGTTTTATTTGTTGTTCTTCATTGAGTTTTGTTTGTTTGAGTTTGAGTTTTGGTTCACGTTTCTTCGTTTGAGTTTGAGCTTTGTTAAATTTGTTTTTCTTTTGTTAACTTATATGTTCTTTTGTTAACTTATCAGATCTATCAGTACTACTAAAGTTTGAGATCAAACTCACGAATAGGTCTTCTTTTTAGATTTAATGTTTTTTGGGGGGATTTGGATTTGCAGGTGTAATATAAGGTTTGAGGTGGAAGCAAGATTTTCTGGTGGTAATCTTTATTTTTATTTGCAGGTGATGTAATATTTTTTTCATTTTTTTTAGCAGAAACACTAATACTTGGTTTGTTCTTCTTTGTCTTTTTTCCATTTTTTTAAGCAGGTGCATGGCGAGCGACTGGTTTAGATTTTGCACACTTCACCTCTCATTTCTTTGTACACGATGGTCATAAAAGAGGAGGTGTTAATAGAGCGGAAGATCCAAGCGGTCTATAACACCCCTGATGCGAAATTGATCATATCGAAGTAAAGCTTTGAATATCGGTGTCAATAATTTTTGTTGAGGTGGGTGTGATTAGAAGGTGGTGCATTAAGCCTAATACAGAAACTCATTAAGGTATAAGAACTCTTGACTGCGAGAAGATGCTTTGCGCTCAACAGAGAGAAAAATAATTAGATTTTCATGGTTTTCAAAAGTTTAATTTATTGATTGAGGTTCTAAATAATAATTTTATTTGACCATCTTACTGATTTGTTTAATTTTATAAACATAATCAACTTTTTTTATTTTGCTAATTATTCACGTTTCTGGTGGTTCTCAAGTGTTGGGTGGGTTTGTGATGATTGTTATACCTACATAAACACATTTGTGGGAGAGACGGGTCCATGTGAAAACCTCATAACCTTTTCATATGTTGAATAACAAGGTAATATAACCCATTATGTGTAATACCCCGTATTTTTGAGGGATTTTATTTTAATTATGTAATTAGGATTAATTAATTTAAATGGAGCAAATTTATTTATAATTAATTTGAATTTAAATATAACAATTACTAGCGTGACGAGAGTTAGTATATATTGATAATAATTATGTTGAACATTACTTAGCGAGTAAAGTATTATATGATTACGAAAATATTATTATGGCCGGAAGTGAAATATACGGCAGTTGCAGTACACATAGTTGGGACGCACATGTGAGTCGTGTCGGTATTACTTTATTGGGATAAAAATATAATTTATTTTTAAGTAACTTGTATGGTCATTTCGAGTGTGCCGATGAGTCCGGAAGGGTTGAGATAGTCAGAAAACTGTACTCAAGTGTTTTATTTGGATTTTGGGAGAATTTAGGCCAAACTGACACCCCAGAGGGGTATTTTGGTCTTTTGAGATTTGGGGGAATTAAAATGGACGAAAATAGATAATTAAAAGGGAAGTGTACGTGCGTAAGAACTCCATAGGTGCCCTATGATAAAGACTCAAGCTCTCACACCAAAACTCACACCAATGCAAAGATTGTGAAGAGAGGATCACTCCTATACCAGTTTCATTCAGCAAATTAGAAGTTCACAAAAAGGCAAGTGTTTATCTTTTTGGATTTTAGAGCATATATGATTCATGTTAATTTAGTTGATGGTTAAATCATGATATCATGTAATTGGTACTTAAATTGGGAATGTATTCATGAATGTGGTATAGGGATTGCAAATAGTTGAATAACTATGTATTGGGGATTAGAAACTTGAATTTTATCTGTTGAAACAACGAAATCATATATGAGTTTAGTGGGTCATTAATGGTGATTATATGAAATTAGGGCTTGTTGAAGATTTGAGAAATTAATTAAAATTCATGTTAAAACTTTAGGGATTTGATGTTAAAACGGATAGGAAAGTGTTATAATACTAGGGGATATAGTTTAGAGTTTTTGAATTTGAATTAGGATGAGTTCTAAGTGATTTTTTTATTGAATGAATTTGGAAAACGTAATTTTTAAAAGACAAGGCCGAACTCGAAATTTTCGTTCGAAGATCTGCCCAGTTCTGAATGACCTCGTTTGAACGAGAATTCGAATGAAATTGCTAACGATATTTGTTTTATAGTTCGTTCAAAGTGAGATCCTTGTTCCAACGACCTCATTTGAACGAGAATTACCAACTTCTAACGAGATGTCAGAAAATCAATATTTTTCCCGGACGAGTTAAAATCCTTTTAGGTTGAATCAAGTGAGAGAAATGACCTACGTTAACATTGAGTGACTTAAATTCTTAGTCTAGTGGTGAGATGAGTGTGTGATTACTCAGGAACATTTAAACGATAAAGAGAGAAATCGTACGATCATTGTACTGTGAGTAATAGGGATGATAATACCACTTATAAATTCGGGAATTTGGGTTGCATGAATACCTAATGAATATAATAAGTTGTGTGTATACTTATTGATTAAACTATTATGTGTATAACATACCTACGCTGCTTACTATCGGGTGGAGATTGCGCGTTGTGGACGATCATGCCTTGAGGAGCCTTTGGGTGGGATCTTGATTTGTACCACTAGAGCATAGAACCTAGGTACGGGATATCTGTGAGAATGATAGTGATGACGGTCATATGGGTGGGTAGGTATGTGCGTAGCCCATCGACTTGGAACTATGTTCGCCTCCAATATGTGTTTTTTTATGGTTCGCAAGAGATTGAACCTATAGTCCTCTATGCAATGAAAAATGCGCAAGGACATGATAGCAGAGTATGTATGCACTGCAGTTATATCTCGGGGTGCAGTATTATATATATATATATATATATATATATATATATATATATAAAATAGAGTAAGTATATTTATACTTGTGATACTATCTGTTGTGTTAATTAAGTAGACCTGATTGATAATGAAATCTGAAATGAATTAAGTTGGTGAACACATAATTATATTAAATTGAAAAGTGCTTATCCATGTTAAAGAGAAATTAGACACATATATATGTGTTATGTATATTGTGAGAGAAACACATGGGAACGACATTGGGCTATGATTAGATGTTAGACAAGAAAGAACTAGTTAGCATGGGAATGGAAACAAGTAGGATTTGAAGGTACGTTAGGCGTGCACATTAGATGAAAGTTAAGCATCTCAAGTGAGTAAGATAATCTAACATGAATAATATATGTGATATTAACTCATTTTAAGAACTTCTAGATTTTTAAACTATTTTCAATTCGGGCTCTGACTCGTTTTCTGCAAATCTCTTTTCTTGTCAAATTATTTTAGGTGCCCAACCACAGGGGCGTATAGGAGTTCCATTCACTCGATGAGATGTAGCTGCTCTGGAGTTTAAAGGTACTTGGTAGTAGACGCCTCTATGTCCATCATTTCTTCCTTTTGAGTAATTTTATTAGTTAGGGCATGTTGCCCCTTTTCTATTCAGATATTCATAGATTTTGGATTTATTTATTTACTTCTTTCAGTTGTTAGTTTATTTCTTTTGTCTTATTGTATTTGGTACTTAGACTGGATGTGTTTACTCCAGTTACACTTATTACTGCAGTTATTTCCTATCATATGAGATTGGAGTGAATGGTGAATGTTTAATTATTCGTTAACTTAGTATTATATTAATTAAAAGATAAAATTCTGACATCACCCTTTTTAATTATTCGGTGGTTAGTATTTAATAATAATGTTTTCGACAGTGATGCATAATCTGAACCAACTCGATATTATGATTTAATTTAATAAATGATTGATCACCCGGTATTTAATTAGGCGGGGTGTCACATTATGTTCCTGATTTAGACTGAATGTGTAGAAAAAATAGTAATAAATCCATTTTTTTTATATTTAAGCTGTTTGATATTCTTGGTGAGTTGGACAAATCAACACTTAGCCCCGCATATGGGTTATTGCCATCTTCGCAAATTCTTGGTTTATATATTATGTTGAAAATAACTCAATTTTTATTTATATATTTTGTGTTTTATTTATTACACTATTTTTCATATTTAGGTTTTGAGAATAGAAAGTCTAATGGAGTATTATGTTCTCTCCTAAATTGTAAAGCACATTCAATTGATTTAAACCACATATATGTGTTAGAATGTCTACAAAAAAAATTGGTTTTTTTCCTTTTTTATTTTTTGGTACAAATTCTATTTCTCATTTAGGAAAACTAGATTGTACTTCAATTGGTTATTGAGAATTACTACAACAAGTGGTTTAGAGGGGGTAATTGTTTTAAAATGATAACATTTAAAAAAAGGAAAGGTGAGGTATTATGCAAGGTTAAAGTCAAGAACCGGTTTTAAACATTGAAAGTCTCATGCTAGGTGGTTGTTACTGTTGATAAATTATAGCCAATTATTGTTGCAACTTACAAATTTGATACTAAATTTACATTTTTTCCGTTATGCTTTATGCTTCCTATTTGTACACACATGTGCTACATGATCAAAGTATTAATTTAGCCAATTTGTTTACAATTTAATGCTTCCTATTTGGAAATATATATGTTTATATTGTAAATTCATTGGAGTTAAGGGATTATTCGACGTCAAAACAAGTGAAATTAACTTTGTTTGTACGACGTTATTTCACATGTCGTAGGCAATAACATTCACAAAATGGGAATTATATATAGGCATGTGCCTTGGGTACGGAGCAAATAGTGTGTTCTAAAATTTTATTTTGTTGACGGAATGAGTTAGTTCACCATTGTGGCATCATGAGTTATTTATTTATGAAATATGTGATGTCAGTGAAATAATTTGGATGTTGAACACCAAAGAATCTAGGACAATTTTATAATCGTGCCATTGACACTGGTTATATGACCTTTAATAGATTTCAATTTGTATTAATTTGCAAATAAATGTTTTTATGAGCTTTTCAACGAAGTGTTTGTCTGGAAAAACTTTAAGATGAAAATATAGCATCAAAAACAAATTTGTGTTTGCCATGCTTAAGTATATTTATGAAAAATAATTAAATTTGATCTTCATACCAGTATTAGCCCAACACATGTTAGGATCATGTTAGATTTAGTTGGTAGTCATGGGTTATATTTTGTTGTCAATAATAAATGTAATGTTTGTTTCCTTGATTAGAAATTTGAGAAGAATTGAATGACATAATAGGATACAAAATTATATTGTTTTACCTAATAAGAATTTTTTACTATATATTTTTTTAGGTAGAATATGTCGTGTTACCAAACCATGTCGCTATAATATGTAGTGTTACAAAAGTGTAAAATGAATAATGCCATACTTGGGAGTGTGAGCGTTTTATTACCATAAATACTCGGGAGGAAGGTAAAAGTGATATAATGACAAAAATCTGGGAGCAAATTTATCACCGTGCCATTGGCATGGGTACACTCTACTATATATATATATATATATATATATATATATGGGAAAGGGGTGTTTGAACAGTGCCAATGATCCAACGGTCGTGGTGCGATCAAAGGGTGCGATCTGACGGTGCTACATTGTGCCAAGTAATAAGATTACCTTATGACATGGAAATATTGGGAAAAACACACTCATGAACTATCCCAAACCCTAACTAAACTCATCTCCCTATCACTCACAAATTTAGATATACTCTTTCCCTCCCCCGTCGCCCCCTTCCCCCTTCCCCTCTCTCCCATGCTCACCCCTTTCCCCCTCCCCCGTTGTTATCGTCTTTCTTCCTTCCTTCCAACCGCTTCATTCATAATTTTAGATCTAATATTTTCTTTTTTTTCCACCATATCTCCACTATCAGGTTGGGGTTTTAGGTTTTGATGCTTATTTGTTGTTCACTGGATATTAATATGGATTAGCAAAGATTATTTTCAACATAGATTCATTCAATTAATATGGATTAATATTCATTTTGTTTTGATGCTTATTTCTGGTGCTTATTTACGCTAAATCTTGGATGAAGAAGTAAAATTGACAGGTATATCATCTTTGAATCACTGTTTTCTTTGGGTAATCTCTCTTTCAATTAGATCTTTTGATAGTGATACACACAATATTCAATATTTTTGATTTGGTTCATTTTTAAAGCCCTTTCACTTGGATCTCTAATGTTAACTCTTCTCTCTCTCTTTCTCTGTGTGTGTGTGTGTGTGTATCATTTTTTTGTTTTATCTTTTTAGGTTTTTTGTGCTCCACATTTGCAATTTTATTTAGTGTTTTAAATTTTAGGAATTATTTTTATAGGTATTTTATATTTTAGGTACTGACTTTATGTTTTTCTAATCTTTATGGTTTTAAATTTTAGTGCTCATGATATTTCAGGTAATCTCTCATTCGTGTTTATCTGTTATTTGAAGGTAAAATTTGGTATTGATATTTTTTTGGTGTTCATAATGTTATATTTGAACAATGTTTTGATCTTGAAATGATTTCATATTATCTTCATCTTTTTCTGTTATCAGCTAAAAACAAAATCCGTTGAATCATATTCTTATTCACCTTTAATTTCTATTACATATTTGGAACTGTTCCCATGAAGAAGATATTGCCAGATATAAATTTTGATTTGACAATTCCGACACAAAAATAGCTTCGCAGCGAAATCAATTTTTATCCTACTGAAAACAGCATTAACATTCTTCTTTTGAAGTTTGAACCAAGGTTTTATGTTTATAGATGATATTAGATGTTATAAATATGATCTAAGTAGAAATATGAAGTAAATTAAGGTTACTATATATTTAAACTTCCTATATGACTATATATTAATGCTTATATGCCTACATAACTGAACTTCTCAACCCCTTTTCCATTTTTTAAATTAAAAACCCCATAAATTTCTTTATATTCTCTATAATCTTTCTCCAAATATTTGTTCTCATTTTTGTTTCAGGGTTGATTCGAAAGTTTTGGAATGACGACGTTCGAAAGATTGATAAGGTAATCCAAGTTCGAATTTCAATGGTTGTTTTTCTTTTTATCTATGTGGTCTTTTAGTTGTTCTATAATTCTTACGCAACTATATGAGTTGCATTTTTATGTTTCTATTTTTATTTGACTATGTTGAAGAACATGTACAGATGGCACATCTTTTAGTTAATGTGTTGTTGTTAAAACACGAACCATCTACCCACACCTAGGTGTAGTAATAAGGCTACGATTTTGGATACCTCACAACTTATTTGTTTTGAATCATTTGTTTTCGATGTTGATACCTCACAACTCACCCATGAGTGCATGTTTTTTTTTGTGCGCAAAATTAAAAAATCAGGGGATTTATTACAGGTATACATTTTGAATCAAGTATACGTATAGAATTTTTTAATATTACAGATCTGTAAGAAAATAGTTATACATATAGATTTATTAATTAAGAGAACATGTGGAGCACTAGGCAATGTTTCGAGCATTGTAATTCTCTGTTATTCATGGATAATTGGTTTCTTTAATTTTATTGATTTTTCTGTTTGATTTAATGAATATTGTTTATGGTTTGCAGATGAACATTGTTTATGATTTTGATCCAACTATTTTTCGGTTGGAATTTTACATCAGATAATGTTAACCATATAGATGTATATAGTTTATTTTGAATCTTCAAAACTTCTTAATAGGTTTTTAAGCATTATTTCATCTTGGAAGATTTAATTATTTTGTTTAATTTCATATTTTTACTACATATATTACCAAGTTTGTATGGTAATGTTTCACATGATTTAAACTTTCTTTGGCTTCATTTTTAATGTGAAGAGGAAACAAAACCATCATTCAAACAAACAGACAAAATTATCATTTAAACTATCTCGATTCATGTTTAATGTCGACACCATTGTTATTTGTTTTGTAGTAATAGCGCTAAAAATTTGGAGTAATGCGTTTCATATTTACAAAATGTAAATCCAGTTATCTCATTATGACTTTTTTGGGTTTTCCTTCATATATTATGTAGATGAACTATAAGGGATCTTCACTTGAACAAAGGAACAAAACAACATGCACCAATGCTTAGTTTGTTGATTACGGTGTTGCAATGGTGAGTATTTTAACTTCTTCATTTGTTCAAGAGTTTTGTAATCTAATTCTCTATTAGATTGAGTAACATTTTTATTATTTTTCGTATTTTTCTTATTTTAAAATAGATTTCTTTGGAGTAAACAAGTATTAGTTTGAATTTTAGTACTTGGCAACCTATATCATGTTTACAAAAATGGTGGTAATGTGCACAAAATAACCTATATAGGTAAGTCCATCGTGCATATTTGTTGCCCGTACACTTGGACAGTTGATGCGTGTTGAATTTTGAAAATTACAGCTCTGTTTTATGGTGTTTATCTCTAATTTTGCAGATGTTTACCTCTGATTTCAAAATGTTGTTGAATACATTATATTTCAAAATGATGCATTCCAATATGTTGTTGAATAAATTATATATTTATTGTGTTTGTTTATTTATATATTGTTATAAAATGTAATTTTTCCTTTCACATATAATGATCTGTTGCAAGTGTAAGTGACAAGTTTATGTTATGGTTTCAACCACTTTAATTGAATGCAAACATCTCCTATTTCTTGAACCTATTTTTTGAATGCAACCACTTTGTGTGAGAATATGTGGGGTTTGTTACTAATTGAATTTTTTTCTTAACAAATCTCAACATCAACGAGATGTTATTCGTGTCCCCTTTGCTCCCTCTCCCCCGTAGTATATGTTTGTCAAGTTTGTCTGTTGTCTCATAGGCGTGTGTTCTTTAGTAAACACTTTTTTGGGTCTGTTTAATACGGGTTTGGATAATCACTTTTTCGGGTCTATGTTCTTCAGATTTGAACTCTAGCTACTTAATTTGTTACTTAATATGGCTTTTGTAAGTTATGTCCCCGCCGGTGGATTATAGGTAGTTTCCTTTTATTTTGAACCTTTTGTTTTTATTAATTTGATACTTTTAATTTTGTTCAAGCATTATATAGGTTCATTACATCTTATGTAACAAAAGCGGTGATTGTTTATATGTTTCAATAGATTAAAGACGTTGAGGTAAAATACACACGTTATTTGTATGAATGCATTTGAGGTAATTTTTTCACATTATTTCATTCTCTTCTCTTTATATTTTAATTCCTTGTGTAACTGGTGTTTTTATTTCAGCTTTAAAATTATATTAGTGAAGTGATATGTTCTTTTTTCTTGAAGCGTATTCTTCTACCGAATTGGTTTATATATCATTTACATTTCGAATGGTTTATATATCATTTACATTTTGAAGTGGTTTATATATCATTTACATTTTGAATGGACTGAGAATAAAGATCATGACAGAGACCAGTACAAGAAGTTGACAACTAAGTCTGAAACACGAGGACAAGAGATATTGAATCTTCAAATGAAAATGACAAATCAGTTGATTCTTCTACTTCGAACTCCCAAGCTGAAAAAGAGGAATCTTTGAACACAAACAATAATGTTGATGTTGGCCATCGCAATCAAAATGATTCATCCAATTCTTTCGTCTCCCAAGTAGATAAAGAAGCTCGCATTGACCTCGAAACTTTGTCAAAGAGTGGCAATGATAGGAACAACCATGAAGATGCAGTTGCAAAGTGACATTTCTTACATGTTGGTTTCTTTAACCATATATATGTAAGAATCCTCCTTTAATGATATAAAATAAAGACTTGAAGAAATGACTACTTTCTTCACCATTAGATGCATTTGAGAATAATTTTCTCTCCTTATCAGTAAATGTATCTAAAATGTGAAAAACATGGTCACTACTTTTAAGTCCTTAGTTTATGTCTTTACAGCAGGTCTTATCAAATACCCAAAAATTATAAATCAAGTCCAACCCATATTATCTTCATAACAGGCCTTTTGAACCATGATAGAGCAACCATATAGGTTGGGCAGGCCTACAACATTAAGAGATTGCAAGTAGAAGTAGCAGATATGAAAAAATGAATCCAAGTAGCAGCAGTAAACCATAAGTTGAATATTATGAAGAGAATGCAAGAAGGCATCAATTTGATGATTGAGACATCAAATTTCATTTGCACAATTGCCATGTAATGAGAAGCAAGCAAGGCAGACCATGACTGAGTTTCCTTCATAACGCAAGTATCTAGACCATCTACAGGGCTCAAGCAGGTTCAAGTTTCTATTTATATCAAGGCTGGATAAATAAAGAGAGGAATAGGCCCAAGAATCAACATCAGACTTCAAATCAACTTTCAAAGTGAAAGCATATGAGAAATAAATATAATCCAATGAGGTAAAAGTGCCCAAGCAAGCCCAGTTAGGCTCCATATTAGGGAATGATCCAAAATTGCATGATAAATCATTATTTGAGGACTAGATCAGTTGTCCAGAACTATAAATTTGTCGAAGTAGGTCCATATCAGGTCATGATAGTTGAGGGGGTTAATAATCATCAAATCTTGGAAAAGGACTTTATCCATAACCAATCATTTACTCATAACATTTGAATTTGATGTGAACACTTTGGGAATATCATGTGTTGTTTGAATTTGATGTTTTTTTTGTTCGTTTAGGAATATCACGTGTTTGCTTAAATGATGTCATATGCTAGAAACAACTAAATTATAAGCATTGGAACATTTTGTTCATTTGTTGAAAGGTTTTGTTCAGTAGATGTGATGTTATATGGATACTTTTAGTTGTAGTTATGGAAACACTTTTGGAAGATTTGTAAGTGCTTTTTATTTGGAAATTATGATCAATTTTTTTTTAAAATTACACTTTTTTTTATCGAGGAACGGATTTTTTTTTTCGTTTTGCAACTACGTACTTGGGAAATTTTTGTCGTTTTATGATTACGTACTTTGGAAATTTTCACCGTGCCTTCAAACACAGGCATACACTAATATATATATATAGTTGCATGTGTATGTGCGTGTAGACATAACGTGTTAAAGTCTTCTATTTGACGTACAATTCTATATTGAATTGTTGTAATTTTCCAATGGGCATTCAGCTCATTCCCTCGTCTTTGTTACAATAGGTTGGGTGTAGTTTCTTATTTTAAGAGCATTATACAGATAAATGTTCTTTGTTATTTTTCGTTAGTAGCTCTATATGATTTGATTCTAGGGATGTTTCTTACGAGTCCCTCACGTAGCTTGATTTTAAATGAGAATTGCATGCTAAACAAGTGAAATGTTATTTAAATAAAACTGGACTAGCAACACTATGTACATTGTTTAATTGCACTTCACACCTAATGCTCGGATCGGGTTAACTATGGGTAACCCATAAATTCGGGTCGGGACGTCAGAAGATGGATTAACAGATTTATAATTATATGATGAATTTGAATTTAGATTAACTCACTTTTGTTATCTGTGTGGGTTTTTTACATAAAAAATAATTATGTTGATATAATCCAACAATACTCCGCATTTAGCCCAAAGTCAAATGCACTGAAATTCTTAGTTAAATCCATAAAATTCTTAGTTAAATCAATAAAATTATCAACTGGATCCATTAAACATGTATCTTTATACAGAGTCAATCCATTATCCACAGTTAATTCACGCTAAAATAAAAACTTCAATACATTAAAAATTCAAACATAGGTACACTCACAGTTAATCCACTCAGATATAGATATTCCTTTTCCCAAATTGTTTAAGCTGTAGGATTTCAAAATGAGACAAATATCGATTAGTATGTAAGTAATAAAAAGTTGAAGGTTTGAGTGGGTGTTTAGGAGAAAAAATAGTATAATTCATACCGTGATATGAGTCCAAATTGCATTCTTCTTATTTTTATAAACTTTTCTTTAATCAAGGAATGCCAATGGTGCTAGTTGTCCATTGCGTGCTAGAACCCTCAAATATGAAGCAAGTCTAGATGCGGGTTTTTAAATGGAATGTCCTTTCTCTTTCACCTCAATGTTTAAAATTCTCCATTTTCACCCCACCCGATATGCATTAATAAGGGGCCACAAAATCTTGTTTTCTCCTCCACCTGACCAAAACTCATATCTAGTATCAAATAGACGTAAAAAAAATTATATATATATATAAGTGATATGATAAACACATAAACCTTAAGTCACTTACGACATCATTTCTGTGTATGACTCGATCACGAGTAAGAAAATAACAGTGATGTACTAATCAATTGTGTGATATTAATTTGTCTTACCTATGACATGACCTTATTGCTCGCTATTGCCTGAAATTAGAGGGCTCGATGATGTATTAATACTGTTAGTGGGTGGCCAATTCGATGGAGGTTGAGGCATGACAAATGGTCTTTGACCTATGTGCTCTTGTAGCCACTAGGGGCTGTCATAGATTCTCTAACCTTTTGGATCTAAGATCTACTTGCTGTCATGGTACTGTATAAAATAAAAACAAACATTAATGACCGTTGTATTACGCATGAATATAACTTCTCGTACAAAGGGTGGCACCTTTGTTTTATATTAACCCAACTCTTATCCATCAATATATTCAACCTAGTGAAAACAAAAACAAAAAAAATGAAATTAATGTGAGAAATTCTCATCGGTAACAATGATCTTTCAACTATAGGTAAACAATTAAGACTCAAATAAGTATTGGAAAGTCTGGTTACATATTCAAAATTTAAAATTTATACAAAAGGTAACACAAATGGAGAACTTTATTATTTTATCTTGTGCAAAACTAGAATAAACAACAATGTAAGGAAAACATTGTAATAAGCAAATTCGGTACAAAGAGAAGATTCACCAACCTCATACGTTCACATGACCTTCATCATGGTCACAACCAACGAAATTTCCAATTATTAATAGTAACTCGTGATAATGTCAATCACTTATAAATTTATTATTCACACCAATAAAATATAACACACACACACACACACACACACACACACACACACACACATATATATATATATATATATATATATATATATATATATATATATATATATATATATACTTGTCGTAGCATGTGCGATGCATAAGCTTGTGAGAATGGGGGTGTGAGGGTGTGGTATATATAAGTCAAATCATGATAAACATGTCGTGAGAACATATATGTGTGTGTATGTGTATACCATTAGTCATGTTTTAATCATATCATAACTATTTACTTACTTAAAAAACATAATTCAAATTAAAAACATAAAGTATCATAGATGCATGTACTTCCCTGATTTAGATCACAGTTCCTTTTTAAAGTTGTGTTCCATAATCAATATAAAACATCATACATACAACCCAAGGACAAATTGTTTGTACTTAATATATATAAAATGGTGAATTAAATTCTAATAGGGCAAAAAGTGACACAATACACTTGGAAATGACACCAAATTAAAAACTAAACAATTTCAACGAAAATTCTAGTATTATTTACCAAACAAAATGAACCCAAATTTGATTTAAACATAAAAGAAACTAAAATTCAAGTATTACTAACCTCATAAAGTGATCCTAAAATTGTTCCATCACATAATACATGTATGTACCAAATCTAGCAATATTTTTATTTAACTCTGAGTACAATGTGCATTGTTCACAATTTAAACATAAATATTATTTTATTTTTTAACTTTTAACTCATCAAATACCCCAATAAAAAGTACTATTGTTTAAAAAAATATGACCCCTCTTAAATTTCATAAAAAAAATATATAAATAGTTATAAATAAAAAATACAATGTAAAGAGTTATAAATAAAAAATACAATCACTTAAAAGTGAATGTAAACCTACCTAGAAATCAAACAAAAGAAATAGAAATTAAACCCCCAAAAGTAAATACGTACCTAAACCAAATGCAAACGCATCCAGAGGGAGAAGAAGAACCATTAATCTCGATAGTCCTTCAAGTTGTGATATGTGTTAAGGAGGACTATATATATATATATATATATATATATATATCAATCAATTAACAGTGAATCCAGGTATATAGAAACCAAATCAACCACTAAAAGTGTTAAAAATATAATTAAAAGGAAACATCAGCGAAGAAATAAAAGCGCAAGTTGATCATTTATTAACACTTTTTATTACTTTAGATAACATCAACGATCTAGGAACACACAAACAATCTCAAGAACTGATGCATATATATTCACAATACATGTAATTAGAAGGAAACTAATGAATGGTAATCAAATAATACCTGTACGGGAACACAACTAATGTCATAGGAATTCTTAATGGAAGTTTTACGATCACTTTATAGGCATTACGATATTTGGGGATAGGGGGAGAGAGGGTGGAGTGGGCAAATGAAATTTTCTTCATATGAGACGAGGGCAAAAGGAGTGGCAGGTGGATGGTTCTGTCCTAGAGCTTGGAGGGAAGTAAGTTGGAGTAAAAATAAAAAATGAGAGAACGATTAATTAATTAAACACAATTAAGTAATCGACGTTTATTATATAAGCATGTAATTTTCTGGCATTTAATTAATAAAGGTCAATAATTTATGACGTTTATAAAAAATGCTAAAATATTTAATGCCTTTTTTATATAATCATCGGTGTTGATGTAAAAAATTAGACTATCTCTAATTATTTAATCATAGATAAAAATAAATAAGACAAAGGAATTTTTAAAGTGGTTCAGCCTTAAAAGAATGGCCTACGTCCATTGTTTTGTTATTGCTGAGTGTTTAGGAATTCTCGAAGTATGAGTATTCTCCAGAAATTCCGGTCCCCTTACAATGAGGATGATACAATGTATTTATAGCTATGAGGCTGTACATGTGAATGGGTAATACATAGCTGTTCAATAAGCGTATACATCCGTATGATAACAATCAACATTTAATGCGCATTTAATCCTTTTAATTTTCTGATAATAAATGCTCTGATCGAGATGCAACTCGGACCGCCTAAGTATCTCGGTATCCATGAGTTGCTCGGTGAAGTAAAGTTCCTCGGAGAGTACCTACTGCTCGGAGTATTTGAGTTGATCGGGGGGGTAGAGTTCCTCGACGCAAGAATGTGATTGTAAAAATGCTTGTAGGTGCCACGTAGACAGACACGTGTCTTCCTATGATTAATCCACGTCAGCAGGTTAAATTTGGTATCAACAGAAGCCCCCAATGTTTAACAGTTCGAGATTTGAGGAGTGTGGAACATTCTTTCTCGAAATATGGCGGTTTTAAATGGTCATCCTGAAATTTAGGAGTATTTTCTCTTGTATTTATTTCTCCTTCCAAATTCGTAGAATCGGATTTTTTTGAATTTTTATAACCGCTTCGGTTCCCGTGCCCTTTTTGTCTTTTTAACCGCCGGTAGCGTAATCGTCTCTTTTTGTAATCATTATCTTTACCCATTCCCAAGACAACGTATTTAAGCGTTGCAGAAAATCACATCGTCTTCTACCTTTTCAAATTTGTATCTTTGAGCTTTCCATTTTCTCTTTCTCTAGTGCGTTCATCCTTTTCATCGTTCGTTGTCAACAGATCCATCATTTTACTGTAAGATCTTCTTCCTTCTTCTTTATTTCCTTTATTCATCATGGTTTACCTTGTTGAATCGCTTTATAATTTTCGTTCCGATTTCTCTATTCCTTCATGGGTTGTTCTGGAGCAACTTTCTGAACCTTTAGATTATTTTCGTTTGGCTGAGGGACATTGGTTCCCCAGTCTCTTCGTGGCTGAATGTGGTTTTTCTTTTCCCCCAAACCCTTTGTGTCTAGAATTCTGTCAATATTTTGATGTGTTTCCTGCAAGAATAGCCCCCAATACATGGAGAATAGTTAATGAGGTTCATAGATTAAATCAGATTCATGGAACTCGTATAGGAATTCCAGAAATTATGTTTTGTTATAGATGGGCTGTTGAAGATAATACTTTTTATTTAAAAACAAGGTTTTTAAATAGGGCTTTAGTGGTCAATCTCCCAGATGCCAATAGGGACTACTTCGAGCACGGGGTTATTATGAAAAATTGGCAACACCCTCTACTAACTGGAAATGATGTGTACCAGGGTTCTAAATGCCCTCCATATGGCAATGGGATAGGTTGTTTTTATTTTATTTTATTTATGAAATTATTCTTCCTTTGTGTTTGATAAAATGTGTCACTGATATTTTAATTTTCATTTATTTGCAGTTGACAGCAAAAGAAGGTCTCCAAAAGAGACAAAAGTTAACTTAAAACATCTGAAACTTATCTGGGGTTTACATCAGACTGTTGCTGATGAGCATATCAGATCAGCTTCATATCTACTGCAGTATAAGAGTTACACCTCGTCTTGGAACCAATACCAGCTTCTACAAGTTCTTCACCTAAGTCACATATTCCTTTGAGTGAAAGGATGAAGAAAAGAAGAGCTCCTGCCCTCTTCGAGAAATCTGCCTCTGTTGCTGGAGAGGCAAAGAAAAGCAAACATGATGTCCTAGAAGAAGGGATAAGAAAAATCGATGCACCTCCTCCGGCTGCTCCTGTGAAGGTTGCCGAGAAGCCCCCAGTGGCTCCGAGCAAGGCCGATGCTCCAAGCGAGGTTATTATCATCTCCCCGACTAAGACTACATCTTTAGTCGAGACTATTGATGCTCCTCTGAGGAGGCTGAAGAAAAGCTCCTCGGTAAATTTGGCTGAATCCATCGCTCAGCCCCCGTCTACTGAAAGTGGTGTTCCCACTTTTGTTGCCCCGAGCTCTGCCATGAGCTTGGTGAAGTCTTGGATCATTCCCGAGATCCAATGTATTGAAGAAAATCTTTCTCGGGACATGGTTACCGCATTAGCTGCTCGTCATATTTCTTCTGTAAGCATCATTGTCCTCAACTTTTATTTTTCCCTTTTTATATCTGTTCACTGACTTGCTATTGTTTTCTTTTCACAGTTGGTAACCTACTTTAATACAATTTTGAAGAAGGATGAAGCTATTAAAGCTTCAAGCTCCTCGTCTGGTGTAGAGGAAGCTTTGGTGGGTCTGACGCAGTCTCTGAAGGATTCTCGTCAGAAATATGATGATGATAAAGCTACTTGGGAGAAGAAGCTTAATTCCATCGAACAGGAGAAGGATCAGGTTGTCAAGGTCTCCAAGGGGTTGGAGAGGAAAATAAAATACTTGGAGGAGAAGAATAAAGAGCTCGAAGGGAAGCTAAAAAATGCTGAGGAGCTTGAAAGTAAGCTCAAAGCTGCTGAGGAAGAGTTGGGCCAACTTCAGGAACTAAGTCGTCAAAAGGAAGAAGTGGAGAATAAACTGAAGGCTGCTGGGGATCTTCTTTCCGAGAAGCTTTCCTCGGAGAAGGCAAAAAGGAAGTTGGCTGTAAAAAAGTCCTTCAGTGCTGGCTGGGATAAGGGGTGGAATAAGGGTCTGGCTGCCATGATGTCACAAGTGGAATATGGTAGCCACAAATACTTTAGAGATGGATGGGTCGCTGCTCTACAAGAGATGAAGGTTGATGAAAATTCTGACCTGTTTCAGTGACATATCCCGGGCCCCCCTCCAACTCCTGAACAAGAAGAAGAAGAAGAAGAAGAAGAAGAGGACAAAGATGCCTCTGAGGAATCTTCCTGGTGATGGGAGATTAAATTCCTCATCCCCCAGTTATCCAGTCCACCGGCGAGCAACTTCAACTACCCCTTATCTCATCCGAGCAGCTTCCAGTACCCCCCGAGCAACCCTCTGTACCATCCGAGCAACTTACCTCCTCGTCCCAGCCTCCCGAGAAAGTTTTGGGAGATAAGGAAAAGGTGTAGAGTTGTTCGGATTTTTTTCTCTGTTTATTTTTCTTTATCAAATGTAACTCTGAACTTTGTACTTCTCCCTTATGATGTAATAAAATTTAAAATTTTGATTATGCATACTATTGATTCTCTTCTTCATGCTCTGTTTGCACTCTTATTGATTCTTGCTTTCTCTTCCTTTACTAGTTTTTGACCAGGATGGAATTATTGTCTGCTCACGATACAAAATTATTGAGGCAATGCAATGAGTACTTCAAAGCTAGTCATACAGATATGAGTGCATCACAAATCGTTGACATCCTCGGTCAAGGTGCTTCAGAGAAAGCAATTGAAGCCTACCAGTATTTAAAGTGATTGCTCGACCGTGCAGTGGCTAACAATGTAATATATTATGAAGTGATTGAAGATCTCCAAGTAACTCTTGAAGAGCTTCAACAATAATATAAGGAATCTACAGCCCTTTTGCACGATGGATACGAGAAGAAGTATCAACAACTGAATGCTAATAAGGGATACGATAAATTGTTTGCTGCTTATGAAGTGAGGGAGAGAACTTTGAAAACTGAGGTCGAGGAGCACAGGTAAATAGCTGAGTTGTTGGAGCGGGAAAATAATAACTTGCAAAGAGAAGTGTCTCAATTGAAATCTGGTGCCTCTACCTCAAACGCTTTGGTCCCTATGAACGATGAGGGATTCTCTTTCTTGGAGGTCGAAAATGCCAATCTGCGAGATGAGTTGGAGACCTTGAAGAAAGCTGGTCCTTCTACCTCTGCTCGGGGATGAGCAAGAGCTGCTCGTATTACTGTCGAGGAACAAAGAACTCAATCGGCTTTGGAGAACCAAGCCTTCCAACTGATGGCAAAGAACCAGGCATTGGCTGAGATGTCTAAGAAGATCCGGAATCTGGACGAACAACTTTCTGCACATAAGTCTGCCTTGGAGAATAAAGAACTTTTTATAAAAAGTCTTCACGAGCAGCTGGAAAGGTTGACTTATCAATTCCACAAGCAGCCCAGAGAATTCTGAATGGCTGGATACAATGAGGCCCTCTACCATTTGGATGATCGGATCCAAAATGCAAATAATGAAGGTTACAAATAAGTGTGGTTGAATGCCTTGGGGGTATTGCAATTGGAACAAGGTCACTACTTGTGGGATTACCATAATCCTGGATTGCTTGACTTGCCAGTGCCACCATTCAAACTCGACATGAGCTGGATCCCTGCTCGGGAAATCCCTCAGTGTTTAATTTCCAAATACCTTAGCGATTACAGTCTCCATTCCAATGCTGAAATATCTCGCCCCGAGCACCTACTCGATCGACCATCTGTGATGAACATCAGGATGCTTAAAGATCTTAATTTCATAAATTCCCCTTATGCTTTAGATGATCCTCCTGCTGGCGAGGAACCTGTTTCAAAAGCAGAGGGGAAGAAACCAATAGAATAGGAATCTTGATGTAATAATTAATTTGTATTTCATTCTTGATGTATTTTGCTCTAGATTTAATGAAAGACTTTTATTTTACTTCATTGTCTTGTGGTTGTAAAACACTTTACATATGTGCATGTATATCTGTTAAAAAGATAACAACATTGTGTTATTTGTCGATCAACTAGAGTTGGTTAAAACTTATTGTCGACTATCCTGGATTTGTGGTAATCATTTGACGACTAACCAAAATTGATGATGTTTTGTTTCTCGACCAACTTATTGGTAATTTAAAATATTACGAGTATCAAAAATTTTTCTTGATCACTTTTACATACTCATACTTTGTTTAAATAAAATGTTTCCAACCAACTGTAGTTGACAGTGTCTTATTTCCGACCAACCTGAGTTGGTGGATTTTTTCTTCCCAACCAACCTTAGTTGGCATTTTTGGGAAATATTTTCTTCCCAACCAACCTTAGTTGGCCTTTTGGGGAAATATTTTTCTTCCCAACCAACCTTAGTTGGCATTTTGGGGAAATATTTTTTCTTCCCAACCAACCTTAGTTGGCATTTTTGGGAAATATTTTTCTTCCCAACCAACCTTAGTTGGCATTTTTGGGAAATTTTTTTCTTCGCAACCAACCTTAGTTAGCATTTTTGGGAAATATTTTCTTCCCAACCAACCTTAGTTGGCATTTTTGGGAAATATTTTTTTCTTCCCAACCAACCTTAGTTGGTATTTTTGGGATAGTGTGTGTGTAGCACTAGTATTCCGCGAAAATTTTCCAATAAAATGAGAGAACTGGGCAGAATATTGTCACTTTATTCATACTAATGAAATTGCATTACATGAGAGTTTACATTACTGATAATACTTGCGCAGGTGTTCTGCATTCCATGCATTCTTAAACTCCTCCCCCTCTAAAGTGTCTATTCTGTAGGTTCCTGGTTGAACAACTTTTGTAACTCGGTAAGGTCCATGCCAGTTTGCTTCCAGTTTGTTGTGCTTTTGAATCACTTTCTTTAGCACATAATCTCCTTCTTTCAGGTCTCACTTCTTCACTCTCTTGTTGTAGAACAAAGTTGTTCGTTGCTGGTAAGCAACATTTCTAATGGTTGCTTCTTCTCTAACTTCCTCGAGCATGTCCAAGTCTAACCTTCTCATTAAATCGCTGACAGGGGAATTAAAATTCAGTACACTATGAGTTGGGAGACCCACCTCAGCGGGTATAACAGCTTCACTTCCAAATGCTAGCATGTATGGAGATTCTCCTGTTGCTGCTCGGGGAGTAGTTCGATAAGCCCACAGTATAGAGTACAGCTCGTTGATCCAGTTTGCTTTCGCGTTATTCAGTCTTTTCTTCAAGCCATTTAGCAGCGTTCTGTTTGTCACTTCAGTTTGTCCATTGCTTTGGGGATGGGCTGGAGCTGAGTGAATCTTCAAGATATTTTACTGTTGACAATAGGTCGCGAACTCCTCGTTGTCGAACTGAGTTCCATGATCTGTAATGAATGCATGAGGAAGACCATATCGACAAATGATGTTCTTCCAAATAAATTGGTACACCTTGTCATACGTAATATCAATGAGAGGCTCAGCCTCAACCCATTTAGTAAAGTAGTCCACAGCGACCACAAGATACTTAAATCTTCCCCTGGTCGTAGGCAGTGGCCCGACCAAGTCTATTCCCCATATGGCAAATGGCCAAGGGGAAGTAATGGGTGCTAATAATGCTTGAGGAGTTCTTCTGATAGAGGAGAAGCGTTGACACTTGTCACATTTCTTGGAATAAGTTATACAATCAGCCCTCATCATTGGCCAGTAGTATCCTTGAGTCATCATTCATTACAAAAGTGTCCGACCTGCTACATGGGCTCCACAGGACCCTTCGTGGACCTCTTCAATCAGATCTTTCACCTCGGTGGGATGCACACATCTTTGCAAACCTGCTATGATTCCTTGTCTGTATTATATACCATTAGTCAGTACATAACGAGCAGCTTTAAACTTCAATTTCTTGGCTGTAAGTTTGTCAGTTGGTAAATCCCCTTTCTCAATATATGCCCTAATGGGATCCATCCATGATGATCCTAAATCAAGGGTCATAAAGTTCATTGTCTGATCTTTATCTATACTCAGCTAAAACTTCAATTGGGATTGTTCTTCGTAGCTCGGCACGAGTAGCTGATGCTAATCGAGCTAAGGCGTCTGCTCTCGCATTCTCCATTCTTGGTATTCTGACCAGCTGAATAGCAGTAAATTCTGATACCAATTCCCTTGCCTTTGCATGATATCTGATCATTAATTCTCCTTTGGATGCATATACTCCCATCATTTGATTTATGATCAATTGCGAGTCACTGAAGACAATAACCTGCTCCGCCCCCCGTGTTTTTTGCCAAACTAAGACCTGTAATCATGGCTTCATATTCAGCCTCATTATTCGAAGCTTTGAATTGGAAGCGTAGGGCGTATTCCACGTCGACCTCGTTCGGACTGTTCAAAACGATCCCTGCCCCACAGCCTGTTGTGCAAGATGAGCCATCCACATATAGACTCCATATAGGTAACTCGTCGTCGAATTTCTGATCTGACAGAGTTCCTCGGTGGAAAATTTGTTGCTTCCTTTCACCCTCTCCTAATATTTCTTGATGTTCGTCGACCATATTTTCTTGCCCTTTTACCAATTTAAGTTGGTCTGGGCTTGGGTTTGATGATTCTGTAACATCTATAGGTTGATCGGTGAGCAGCTTTTGCTCGTCGGGGGTATCAAGATAAGTGAATTCTGCTATAAAATCTGATACTGCTTGCCCTTTAAGCGATGATCTGGGTTCATAAACTATATCATATTCACCAAGTTCTATTGCCCAGTACATCAATCTCCCTAATTTTTCTGGTTTATGAAGGGCATGCATTAATGGCATATCAGTATATACTACTATAGTATGAGCCTGGAAGTATGGCTTCATTCTTTTACTTGCCTCGATCAATGCTAGTGCCAATTTTTCCAACTTTGGATATCTGATCTCTGCTCCTCGAAAGACCTTACTCGTGTAATAGATAGGTTTTTGTACTCCATCCTCTACTCTTATTAATGCCGAACTAACTGCATTCTCCGACACTGCAAGATACAAGTATATTTTTTCTCCCATCACTGGCCTCGACTGTAATGACCCCACTTTTATGTGCTCATATGTATATAGTTTGTTTTTACACTCATGTGTTACTTACTATCTTATAAATGTTGTATTATTAGATATGTGATGTTATTGGCTATCAATATAACAAACCCCAATTTTAAATATGAAGAATCAATCGTAAATAGGATGAAATCGAAGTCTTATGACATATCTCAAGGTATATAATAAGTTTTGCGGTAGAAAATATAATTTTATGAAACTTTAGGGACTAAAATAAAAATATAAAGAGTTCCATTTTGTAAATAAAATATTTTCAAGGACCTCTAAGAAATATTGAAAATATATAGTGTGAAATTACCAAAATACCCTTCATGTGTGAAATGACCCTTATACCCTTCTCACCTTTCCACCACGTGTTGGTCACCTCCACCTTACACATGTCATCTTCAGAGACAAAGCTAAAACACTTGTCATCATTTGGTGATGTTAGACTGCAAGACCATCCCGGAATGCGACACCCAAACGATGACTTGCCACCGTAATGCTTGATCACCTAGACACATGTCAACACCGTAAGACTTTTGGAAACCTATAAATAGGGCCTTATGGTTCATTTGAAACTCACACCAATTCCTTGAGAATTATAGTAAGAAAGAGTGATAGAAAGCTTAGGAAATATCTTAAGAAGGAGTTCTATAATTTCAAAGAAAGAATTCATTTCGTAGGTATGATTTTATTTAAATGTTATAATTCATTTTTACAGTTTTAATTTCGTATTTTATAGCTTTACTTAGTAGTTATGCTGGTAAAATACACTAAAGACTTTACTAATCAAAACTTAAAATTTGGAAACAATCTAAATTGATTTTATTTTCAAAATATGTCAACTTGTTTGAAAAAATATATATATATACTCTTCTTAAAATAATTTTTGTAAGCAATTGCTCGTATTATGGAATCTCATTTAAGTAATTCCAAAGTCAGTCCCGGTGAAATTATGTCTAGTTGAGATGGTATTTAAGTGGTGCCCCTGTGACCCTCCATCTCTACTGGGAATAAATCCGGAAATGTTCAGTCTAGATGAGATGGTATTTAAGTGGTGCCCCTGTGACCCTCCATCTCTACTGGGAACCGACTGATTAGGAAGAACTATGAATTGAAATTCTTTAAATGCGATGAATGAATATTAAAAATTGAGAAAATGGTTTTAGTAACCTTTTTCAGCAAGATTTTTTTTGGATTAAAACACAATATTTAGAATTGGGCTTTATTTAGAATACATAATTAAACGTTTATTGTATTTATTAGATTAATGTGTGATCCAAGACTCAATATCTATATTTTCGAGCCTTTATTTTAGGTGAGTACTCTGACATTCCTTTTGTATTTTGATTATATGATATTATGCAAACTATATATATTTCGTGAACTGCTTTTATTCTCAAAATTCATGGGATACCAATGATTGATTCCTTTGTGATATGTTTATAATTGTCCATATAAACATACCGATTAAAAAGATTATTGAAAAGGATATTGAATATTGAAAATATGATTCGGCCTAAGGGACCTCTTTACTGACTGACCTTCCCAGATGGGTTATCGCTGGTGTGCCCTAAATAAAGCGTTGTGGCGAACTAGTTCGATTGACCCTCAACTACCGGGGTATAATACGGTAGAAGAATACGGTAGTAGAGTGTACTTGACCATTAAAATGATATGATTGAAAGAAAAATATATCACATTTGATTTGTTGCATTCTTCTTATTCTGAGCTATCCAATTGTGATATATATACTATCATTTCAAAATATATATATATTTACTGCAAGTTCCTATCCATGTATGTATATGCCTTCTCTTTGGACTTGAATAGGTATCTATTTTCTGAAAACCTTGGAATGTTGGGAGATTAAATCTTATTCAGCTTTTAGCTGACGTTGTATAAATAACGATTTTTTAGGAAATAATTAGACTGGAGGATGGAGTGTAGAAGGACTATGTTGGAGATCTAGCTTGAGGAGCTCTTTTGTTATAATTTTAAATATAAAGTTTGTTTTTAGGAGAGAGAGCATGTTTGGCTCTTTAGTAATAAGTTTTTTTAATTTTGGCATAAATTGTAATCCGTTCATACTTTAATATATACGAAATTCCCTTTTTGAAAGCTCTGATGATGTAATTCCATTTTTTCAATAGTTTACGATTCATGACCATGTGAATGTATTTACATTGCATTTATTTTAAGAAATATTTTAAGTCCATAACATTGAATGCCTTGGTGGCATGTCAAGACACTCATTCCCTACTACTATTGGGTTGGGGTCGTGACAGAGGTGGTATCAGAGCATAGGTTATGAACCCGTAGACTACTGAACATAGGTTTCGAACGTTATAGATTTCGTGTTTCAGTCCTTAGGAGATAGTATTAAATATCTGATTTATGTGATAATCTTCCCTATGTGTTATATTATTTATAACTAGTATTTTAGTTTTCAATCTTGATATAGTATAGTAGATCTTACATTTTTCCATGACTGTAGAAAATGACCAAGAGAAGATCATCTATGGGAACTAGTGATTCGAGTATTGAAGGACTGGAAGGTGCATACAAGGCGATCAAAAGTCTAGCAAAGATTGTGGAGCATCAAGTAAATAATAGAGTACCAAGGAATGCTGAACTAAGTAAATGTACTATTGAACAGTTCAAGAAGTTGATTCCTCCATCTTTTAAAGGTACTCCTAACCCCACTGAAGCAGAAAGTTGGGTGATACAAATAGAAAAGATACTCGATGTTCTTAAGTGTAGTGATGAACAAAGAGTATCATTTGGAACGTTTATGTTAGAAGGTGAAGCCGAACATTGGTGGAGAATGACTAAGAGAATATACGAGGAAAGGAATAATCCCATAGGTTGGAATGATTTCCTAGTGATATTCTACGAGAAATACTTTTCTGAAACGGTACAAGACCGAAAAGCAGCCGACTTCATGAGTTTAGTTCAAGGAAATATGACGGTTAGTCAATACGAGGCGAAGTTTACCGAGTTATCCCGTTTTGCACCTCATATTGTGATAACCGATACTTTAAAGGCCAAGAAGTTTGAACGTGGGTTAAGGTTGAACATTCGTAGTCGATTTTCCATCCTGAAGTTGACATCATATACTGACGTGGTGACTAGAGCAACGATAGCTGAGAAGGACAGTGAAGAATATAATCAGATTAGAGAAGGGAAGAGGAAGTTTGGGGAACAAAGAGGAAGGAACCCCAACAATAAACCCTTTAGGACTATACCTAATACAGGGTGAACTTTTGTGAATAAACCCTTTAATGTTAATAGATGCCAACGATGTGGTAATATTCATAGAGGGCAACCATGTTACCTGGAAACAGGATATTACTTTGGGTGTGGCCAAAAGGGACACAAAATGAGAGATTTCCCTAACAAAGGGAAGGCGTCAACAAAGACTTTTAATGACAATAAAGATCATGGAAGACAAGGTAGAATTTCTAATCTTTCTGATGCAAGGGCTTCTAATGCAGTTGTGTCGGGTATACTTTCTATATGTGCACAGCCTTTTCAAGTTTTAATAGATCCTGCTTCTACCCATTCATTTGTGTCTTTACGTTTTGTTAATCTCTTTCCTAATATTCCATAACCCTTAAATCATAACATACACGTTTCTACTCCTTCTGGTGATTTATTGACGGGTACATTAGTATATAAATCTTGCCCTATAGATGTTAGTAGTCATAAACTATATGTCGATTTGATAGTTTTAGACATAAGAGATTTTGAAGTCATTTTGGGGATGGATTGGTTAGCATCATATCATGCTAATGTAGATTGTTTTGAGAAGAGAGTTACTTTCCAAATTCCTAACCAACCAAAATTCAGTTTTGAAGGAACTGGCGTCCTATCTCCCATGTGTATTGTCTCTGCAATGCAAGCCTATAGTTTTCTTAAGAAAGGATGTCAAGGATTTCTTGCAAGTGTTATTGATTTACAAATGAAGGATCCTAGTTTAGAAGAGATCCCTATAGCAAAACATTTTCCAGTTGTTTTTTCGGATGATTTACCCAGTCTACCTCCTAGTAGAGAAATAGAGTTTACGATTGACCTTCTTCCTGGAGCCATACTAATCTCAAAATCACCTTATCGCATGGCACCTTTAGAATTAAGGGAATTAAAAGTTCAATTACAAGATCTATTAGACAAGGGTTTTATTAGACCAAGTATATACCCTTGGGGTGCTCTGGTGTTATTTGTTAAAAAGAAGGATGGGACGATGAGATTATGTATAGATTATCGTGAACTGAACAAGGTAACCATTAAGAATAAATACCCTTACCTCGTATAGATGATTTGTTTGACCAACTACAAGGTGCGCAAGTATTTTCTAAGATTGACCTTAGGTCAAGATATCACCAATTGAAGATTAAGGAAGATGATATTTCGAAATCAGCTTTTCGTACTAGATATGGTCACTATGAATTTCTTGTGATGCCATTTGGACTTACTAATGCACCAGTCGTTTTTATGGATATGATGAATAGAGTGTTTAGGAAATATTTGGATCAATGTGTGGTTGTTTTCATTGATGACATCCTTATTTATTTCAAGAGTATTGAAGAACACGAGAAGCATTTAGAGATAGTATTACAAATCCTTAGGAAGGAGAAATTATATGCAAAATTAAAGAAATGTGAGTTTTGATTTCCTAGCGTTTCTTTTCTAGGACATGTCATTTCCAAAGAGGGACTGTCGGTTGACCCTGAAAAGATCGAGGCTATACTAGATTGGCCTAGACCAACTAATGTAACAGAGATTCGTAGTTTCCTTGGATTAGCAGGTTATTATCGAAGATTCGTTGAAGGATTTTCTAGCATTGCCAAACCTCTATCCAGGTTAACACAAAAGAAGGTAAAATATGAATGGTCTGAGGAAGTTGAGAATAGTTTTCAAGAACTTAAGAATCGATTAGTAACTGCCCCAATTTTGACTATTCCTTCAGGAACAGGAGGATTGGTGATTTACAGTGACGCTTCAAAAAATGGTTTGGGATGTGTGCTAATGCAAAATGGGAAAATAGTAGCTTATGCCTCGAGACAATTAAAACCACATGAACAGAATTATCCAACCCATGACTTAGAATTAGCTGCTATAATTTTTGCTCTTAATATTTGGAGACACTATTTATATGGTGAGACTTGTGAGATTTATACCGATCATAAGAGTTTAAAATATATATTTACTCAGAAAGAATTGAACATGAAACAAAGGAGGTGGTTAGAATTGATGAAGGATTATGATTTAAATATTCATTATCACCCAGGGAAAGCAAATGTAGTAGCTGATGCTTTAAGTAGGAAGTCTACAACAAATTTAGCATGTCTCATTACAAATCAGGAACCTTTGTTAGCAGATTCGAGAAGTATGGAAATAGATGTATGTATTTATTGCAAAGGAGGAATAATCGCAACCTTACAAGTACAACCCACGTTGATGGAAAGGATCAAAATTGCACAAGTAAATGACCCGCAACTGAAGAAGATCAGAGAAGAGGTTATTGAAGGGAAGAGATTTAAATTTGCGATACGGGATGATATATTGAGGTTTGGAAATAGAGTGTGTGTTCCACGTGATTCCCAACTAAAGAGACAAATTTGGGAGGAAACTCATTGCTCGAGATTTACATTTCATCCTGGAAATACTAAGATGTATAGAGATCTTCGAGAAGTGTTTTGGTGGAATAATATGAAAAGGGAGATAGCAGAATTTGTATCTCACTGTTTGGTTTGTCAACAAGTAAAAGCTGAACATCAGAAACCATTAGGATTATTACAACATCTACCTATCCCTGAATGGAAATGGGAACATATTACCATGGATTTTGTGACAGGTTTACCAAGGAGTTCAAATGGTAATGATTCTATTTGGGTAATTATTTATAGGTTAACTAAATCTGCTCATTTTCTTGCCATTAAAATTACCCATTCATTAGAAAAGTTAGCCAAGTTGTATGTGCGGGAAATTATTGGGCTTCATGGAACCCCAATTTCAATTATTTCTGATCGTGACCCTAGATTCGTTTCTCGCTTTTGGAAAAGCCTACAAGCAGCCATGGGAACAAAATTGAATTTCAGCACCGCTTTTCATCCTCAAACAGATGGACAATCTGAGAGAACCATTCAAACCTTAGAGGATATGCTTAGGGCCTGTGTACTTGATTTGAAGGGGAATTGGGATGATCATTTACCATTAGTGGAGTTTGCCTATAATAATAAGCATCAAGCAACTATTCAAATGGCTCCATATAAAGCACTATACGGTAGAAGGTGTCGTTCTCCCGCATGTTGGGTAGAAGTTGGAGAAAGAAAATTGTTGGGACCATAATTGATTGAGATCACAACAGAGAAAGTGAAATTGATACAAGACCGACTTCGAATCGCTCAAAGCCGTCAAAAGAGTTATTTTGACAATCGACACCGACAGTTAGAATTTCAAAAAGCAGATTATGTGTTCTTACAAGTATCGCCTTCAAAGGGAGTAATACGATTCGGGAAGAAAGGGAAGTTGAGCCCAAGATACATAGGACCTTTTTAAATCCTTGAAAACATAGGAGCTGTTGCGTATAGAATAGCCTTACCACCATAACTCTCTAATGTACATAATGTGTTTCACGTATCAATGGTAAAGAAATATGTCCCAGATCCAACACATATCTTAAGTCACGAACATCTTCAAGTTATAGAAGACTTGTCATACATTGAGCATCCGGTAGAAATTTTGGACCATAAAGATCAAATATTACGGACCAAGATAATTCCACTGGTCAAAGTATTATGGCGAAATCATTCAGTTGAAGAAGCAACGTGGGAGCGGGAAGATGAAATAAAGGAGAGATATCCATACTTGTTTGTAAATTAATATGAGTCAAGTTTGGGGACCAAACTTTTCATAAGGAGGGTAGGATGTAATGACCCCACTTTTATGTGCTCATATGTATATAGTTTGTTTTTACACTCATGTATTACTTACTATTTTATAAATGTTGTATTATTAGATATGTGATGTTATTGGCTATCAATATAACAAACCCCATTTTTAAATATGAAGAATCAATCGTAAATAGGATGAAATCGAAGTATTATGACATATCTTAAGGTATATAATAAGTTTTGCGGTAGAAAATATAATTTTATGAAACTTTAGGGACTAAAATAAAAATATAAAAAGGTCCATTTTGTAAATAAAATATTTTCAAGGACCTCTAAGAAATATTGAAAATATATAGTGTGAAATTACCAAAATACCCTTCATGTGTGAAATGACCCTTATCACCTTTCCACCACGTGCTGGTCACCTCCACCTTACACATGTCATCTTCAGGGAGAAAGCTAAAACACTTGTCATCATTTGGTGATGTTAGACTGCAAGACCACCCCGGAATGCGACACCCAAACGATGACTTGCCACCGTAATGCTTGATCACCTAGACACATGTCAACACCGTAAGACTTTTGGAAACCTATAAATAGGGCCTTAGGGTTCATTTGAAACTCACACCAATTCCTTGAGAATTATAGTAAGAAAGAGTGATAGAAAGCTTGGGAAATATCTTAAGGAGTTCTATAATTTCGAAGAAAGAATTCATTTCGTAGGTATGATTTTATTTAAATGCTATAATTCATTTTTATAGTTTTAATTTCGTATTTTATAGCTTTACTTAGTAGTTATGCTGGTAAAATACACTAAAGACTTTACTAATCAAAACTTAAAATTTGGAAACAATCTAAATTGATTTTATTTTCAAAATATGTCAACTTGTTTGAAATATATATATACTCTTTTTAAAATGATTTTTGTAAGCAATTGCTCGTATTATGGAATCTCATTTAAGTAATTCCAAAGTCAGTCCCGGTGAAATTATGTCTAGTTGAGATGGTATTTAAGTGGTGCCCCTGTGACCCTCTATGTCTACTGGGAATAAATCCGGAAATGTTCTGTCTAGATGAGATGGTATTTAAGTGGTGCCCCTGTGACCCTCCATCTCTACTGGGAACCGACTGATTAGGAAGAACTATGAATTGAAATTCTTTAAATGCGATGAATGAATAATAAAAATTGAGAAAATGGTTTTAGTAACCTTTTTCAGCAAGATATTTTAGGATTAAAACACAATATTTAGAATTGGGGTATATTTAGAATACATAATTAAGCATTTATTGTATTTATTAGATTAACGTGTGATCCAAGACTCAATATCTATATTTTCGAGCCTTTATTTTAGGTGAGTACTCTAACATTCCTTGTGTATTTTGATTATATGATATTATGCAAACTATATATATTTTGTGAACTGCTTTTATTCTCAAAATTCATGTGATACCAATGATTGATTCCTTTGTGATATGTTTATAATTGTCCATATAAACATACCGATTAAAAAGATTATTGAAAAGGATATTGAATATTAAAAATATGATTCGGCCTAAGGGACCTCTTTACTGACTGACCTTCCCAGATGGGTTATCGCTGGTGTGCCCTAAATAAGGCGTTGTGACGAACTAGTTCGATTGACCCTCAACTACCGGGGTATAATACGGTAGAAGAATACGGTAGTAGAGTGTACTTGGACATTAAAATGATATGATTGAAAGAAAAATATATCACATTTGATTTGTTGCATTCTTCTTATTCTGAGCTATCCAATTGTGATATATATACTATCATTTCAAAATATATATCTATTTACTGCAAGTTCCTATCCATATATGTATATGCCTTCTCTTTTGACTTGAATAGGTATCTATTTTTTGAAAACCTTGGAATGTTGGGAGATTAAATCTTATTCAGCCTTTAGCTGACGTTGTATAAATAACGATTTTTCAGGAAATAATTAGACTGGAGGATGGAGTGTAGAAGGACTATATTGGAGATCTAGCTTGAGGAGATGTTTTGTTATAATTTTAAATATAACGTTTATTTTTAGGAGATAGAGCATGTTTGTCTCTTTAGTAATAAGTTTTTTTAATTTTGGCATAAGTTGTAATCCGTTCATACTTTAATATATACGAAGTTCCCTTTTTGAAAGCTCTGATGACGTAATTCTATTTTTTCAATAGTTTACGATTCATGACCATGTGAATGTATTTTCGTTGCATTTATTTTAAGAAATATTTGAAGTCCATAACATTGAATGCCTTGGTGGCATGTCAAGACACTCATTCTCTACTACTATTGGGTTGGGGTCGTGACATGGACAATAGTGGAGGTGCTCCCAGATATTTCTTCAAGTCTTGAAAAGCCTTCTCACATTCATCATTCCACTCAAAAGTCTTTCGGAGCATTTTGAGGAATGGGAGACATCTATCAGTTGCTCGCGATACAAATTTGAGTGCTGCTACTGGTCCTGTAAGACTTTTCACTTCTTTCTTCGTCGTTGGAGATCGCAGCCCTAACAGAGCTTTGATCTTTTCAGGGTTTTCTTCAATACCTCGTTGATTGACAATGTACCCGAGAAACATGCCTTATCATACTCCAAATATGCACTTGGTCGGGTTCAACTTCATTTTATATTTATCCAATTGATCAAAGGTCTAGCCTAAGTCAACTAGATGATCAGCAGATTTCTTGCTCTTTGTCAGCATATCATCAACATAGACTTCCATATTGCAACTGATTTGTTCTGCAAACACCTTGTTCATCAGCCGCTGATATGTTGCACCTGCATTTTTCAAACCAAAAGGCATAACATTATAACAGTACTCTCCCTGTCTTCAGGTTTCATCTTAATCTGGTTGTATCCAGAATAAGCGTCCATGAAGCTCAGCAGCTCGTGTCCCAAGGTAGCATCCACTAATTGATAAATTCGGGGCAAGGGAAAGTGGTCCTTTGGGCATGCTTTGTTGAGGTCGGTGAAGTCTACACACATCCTCCATTTGTTGTTCTTCTTCTTTACCATCACCACGTTTGCTAACCAGTCTGGATATTTAACATCTTCAATAAAGCAAGCTTTCTGGAGCTTCTCGACCTCTTCCTGTATAGCTTGATTTTTCTCGGGACTGAATACTCTTCTTCTCTGCTTCACTGGCTTGATCTCCTTATTCACGTTGAGCTCGTGACATAAGAAATTTAGATCTATTCCGGGTATATCCTCATGATTCCATGCAAAATTTTGCTTTCTTCTTCTTAGGAAAGTTATCAATTCCTGTTTTAGTGAAGTCTCTAACGAAGAACCTATATGAGTTGTTCGTTCAGGGTGCTCGTCGTCCAGAATGATGTTTTCAGTAGCTTCCACGACCTGACCTTTCACGAGTTGCGACTCATCTCTAGGATCCAATGTTTCAATTTCTGTGCCCTCATCCACTTGATAGGTTGTAGTCTTTTTCCTACATTCCTCCAGTTCCTCTTGCTCGGTAGATGAATAGTAACATTCCTGAGCTACTTTTTGATCACCCTTCACAACTCCTACTTTAAAATTTGTTGGAAATTTTAGGCATTGATGTACCGTAAATGGTACTGCCTCGAACTTCTTCAATCCTACCCTTCCCATGATGATATTGTAGGCTGATTGAACATTCTTATCCATCACGAAGAAGCGTATTCTCTCTGTTCGACAAGCAGGCCATGTACCAATGAATATATCCAATTTAATCGTCCCAAGTGGAAAAACTTTCTCGGCAGTAAAACCGAGGAGGGGTCTGTGATAAGGCTCCAATTGAGATAGTTTTAGATTTAAACTGTCAAAGCACGAGTAGAACATGATGCCTGCCGAGCTACCATTATCTACCAGTACTCTTGAAATCATAACTTCCTTTATCCTCATTTTGATCACCAATGGGTCATCATGAGGATATAGAACACCTGCGAGGTCGTTCTTGAGAAACTAATGACCAATTTCTCTTTGTTTACCTTTCTCGGGCAATCCTCCTCGGCTAGATTTATTCGTTGAATGTATGAGCAAGCTTGAGCCTCACAGAGGTAAGATTTTCTTTCTGCAGTAAGGTCTCCTCCTCCTGCATCTCCACCTGTAATAACATTGCAATCAAATGACCCAAAACGTATTGAAAATACCTCACATTCTAGCTGCCTTGGTCTTTTGGGAAGATCGGGGTCGTCTTCTAGATCATCTTCATGGTCTCTTTTCTTGTTCTCCTCTACTTGACGAGGAGATCTAGACCTCTCTCTTGTTTGGTCGCTGTTTCTTCTTTCATTTCTACGATCAACATACTTTGCCAATTTTCCTCATCTAATGAGTGTTTCGATCTCATTCTTAAGAGCTATGCAGTTTTTGTTCATATGGTCATGATCTTTGTGAAACTCGCAATATTTATCCTTATTCCTCCTGTCAGGGTCTGTCTTCATTTTCTCTGGCCAGTTTAATTCCTCGTTGTTCTTGATTTCTTCTAAAACGTGGTTGATGTTTATCTTCAAAGGAGTGTAATTATCAAATTTATTCAATACTTCCCATGATGACCTTGTTTTGATTGTTTGTCACCACCATTATTCTTATGCTCTTTCTTCTTAGCTTTATCAATCTCCACCTTGGTTTCTTTGGCATCCATATTCTTCTTCGCAGCCATTGCCTCCTCGGCATTCATGATCTTGGTCGCTTTTGCCATCAGTTCTGACATGGTTCTGGGTGGATCTTTGGCCAAAGTGTAGTACAACTTGTTGGGCAGCAGCCCACTCATCAAGGCGGTAATCGCTGTCTTTTCCTCATAATCAATGACTTCGAGTTTCTCGTTATTAAAACGAGTTATATAATCTCTGGTACTCTCACTAGCTTTTTGTCTAACACTTAACAAATGCGCTACTCGTTTAACTGGTTTTGCCCCAAAACAGAAATTTCCAATAAATAACTCGGCCAGTTAAAAGAAAGTTGAAATCTTACCCCGAGGAAGATTATTGTACCATATTTGAGCAGATCCGGTAAGAGTTCCCGAGAATGCTCTACATCTCATCTCATCTGGAACAACATAGATGTTGGCTGCAGCTTGGTATTGTTCTATATGAAGGACAGGGTCGGTATTTCCATCATATTTGGGAGTTACAACAAGTGCTTTGAACTTTGACGGTGTGGAAAAATCCACAATGGCCTGGACAAAAGGTGTCCCTTGAAAAAAAGTTCATTGTAGAGGGTTCTTGGCCTTAGCCATTTCCCCTAATCTATCCTCCAGCCTCTGAATATAGCCTTTCCATGCATCATTTCCTTCCTCGGGCCTGTTGGTTCGAGCAACTGATCGCGTTAATGTGGCTTCCTGGGATCTATCTTGACGAGCAGCTGGTCGCAACTGGGCAGATCCTTCCCTTAAGTCTGATGGTCGTCGAAAGCTCCTCAATTCAGCCTCAGGAGGACTTTTGTTCCTCCTAGGGTCCAATCGATAAAAAGGAGAAACCCTACTTAATCTTTCCAATGCACTGATCCTTTCTGAAGAGAAAGTGACTTTTTGCTCAGTATCTGTGGCTCGTACTGACGAAGTTCTTCCTGGTTGATAAGAAAAATCATCAGATTCCTCAGTACGATATGAATCGGTATGCCCAGTACGCGAAGAAAGTAAACGGGTATTTCTTTGAACACTTTGTTGTCCTGAATGGGTCGGTACACCACCATGAAGGATTTGTATGAGTTGTCGCATAGTTTCTTGCATGGTTGTCTGGCCCTGGTCCAGATTTGTCATTATTCCAGCCAGATCTGGAACGTTTGGCGGAGCAGATGGATTTGGGGGGTTTCCAGCGTTTCGATTGATAGATTCAGGATTATCAGCCATTAGTGATGAACTTTTTTTGGAGAAAAATGAAAATTACAGTCGATTCCCACAGACGGCGCCAATATGTTGATGTAAAAAATTAGACTATCTCTAATTATTTAATCACAGATAAAAATAAATAAGACAAAGGAATTTTTAAAGTGGTTCAGCCTTAAAAGAATGGCCTACGTCCACTTTTTTGTTATTGCTGAGTGTTTAGGAATTCTCGAAGTATGAGTATTCTCCAGAAATTTCGGTCCCCTTACAATGAGGATGATACAATGTATTTATAGCTATGAGGCTGTACATGTGAATGGGTAATACATAGCTATTCAATAAGCGTATACATCCGTATGATAAAAATCATCACTTAATGCGCATTTAATCCTCTTAATTGTCTGATAATAAATGCTCTGATCGAGATGCAGCTCGGACCGCCAAAGTTGCTCGGACCGCCTAAGTATCTCGGTATCCATGAGTTGCTCGGTGTAGTAAAGTTCCTTGGAGAGTACCTACTGCTCGGAGTATTTGAGTTGATCGGGGGGGGCAGAGTTCCTCGACGCAAGAATGTGATTGTAAAAATGCTTGTAGGTGCCACGTAGACGGACATGTGTCTTCCTATGATTAATCCACGTCAGCAGGTTAAATTTGGTGTCAACAATCGGTATATATTATAATGCCAAACTTTTAGTTAAGCGACGCAAAAAAAATGTTTGTATATATCCATTTTATTGTAGTGAGAATACCTCTATATATCATTTTAACTTTGGAGCTTTACTTCTACAAAGTTATTTCGTTTAGCTTAAGAATGCAGAAGCAACCTATCAACATGGGTAACCCAAATGTTCAAGAATCATATCGACATAAACATGGAAGCCTACATTGATGGTATATTAGTCAAGAGCAGACAGGAGATCGATTATATCAATGATCTTTCCAAGAGCGTTAAAATCCTTAGAGAATATATAACAAAGTTGAATGCCTCCAAGTGTTTCACTCGAGTTAGCTCTGGCAAGTTCCCGGGATACTTGGTAACACAAAGAGAGATTGAATCAAATTAGGATCAGATCAAGGCCTTGTAGGATATTAAGAAGTAAATCACCATTAGGAATGTTTAGGTTCAAACTAAGATGTTAGTCGCCTTCAATCAATTTAAATTTTAGTCATCCGATAAGTGTAATCCATTTTCACAAGCTTTGAAGAAGGCGAGTATAATAGTATGGATAGAGGACTGAGATTGTGCAATAAAAGGATTTCGTAGTACTTTGGATCCCCTCCCTTGCTATCAACCCATATTAGTGGTGAGAATCTCCACATGTACTTAGTCATTTCTCAACGTGTAACCAAAGAGGCGTTGGCATAACATCAGGATAGAGAGAAGTTATCGATACACTATGTCAGCCATTCCCTCCTTGAGTAAAAAGGACATATATTCCCATTAGGAAGATTGTCCTTTTTATTGGTTACCTTTTCAATGAAGTTGTGACAACATTTTAACCCTCATACTAATCGTTATGACTTCTTTTCCTCTCAAATAAACACTTAAGAAAGAGGATATATTTAATAAGATGACAAATTGGTCGATGGAGTTAACAACATAATTTGACATCATCTATAAATCACGAACAACCATTAAGGGCAGGTTATGGTGGACTTCTTCGCAGATTTCTCGACCACACCACTGGATGAAAAAGAGATATTTAATCTCAACCCAGAAGATCCAGAGCAAAGGTGGAAGCTATTGACAAAACATCAACTGAATGAGGAACTAATGTAGGGATCATCTTTGTTATCCCACAATGTTGCCTCATTGAGAAGGTAATTTGACTGAGATTCAAGGGGAAAAATAATGCAGCATAATATAAAGCAAATATCCTTGGTCTAAGAATGGATATTGACTTAGAAGAAAAAGATATAGAAATCTATTGTGATTCCCACATAATCGCTAATTAGCTCAGTGGAGAATTTGAGGCCATGTATCTAAGTATGCTAGCCTACCGTGATAAGAGGTGACATGAATTTTGAAGCTTTTACATCGATCTCAGTGGAACAATTATCAAGGAACTACAACAGTCTTGTTCATACCTTAGCTATAATGACATCATCCATCAACACCAATTTGAAAAGTTTAATTGAAATGGGTTATAATGATCAACCGAGCATTGATAATCCAGAAACTAGTCCAAAAGTCATGAAGATTCATTCGTCCCCATATTAGATGGATCCTATCATCACATATCTTAAAATGGAGATATGCCCGTAGACGGCAGAAGGACCACAAATTGAAAATCTACCCGACAAGTTTTTCCCTTAACTTTGAAGGAAAACTTTATTGGAGATCTTTCATAGGTCCTCCTCTACTTAAATGCTTTCACCCTGATTAAGTAGAAGGTATCCTCAATGAGTTGCATAAAGGGAGTTGCGGTGCTCACGTAGGCGGTATATCACTTTCATACAAGGCGATCTCTCAAGTGTATTGGTGGATTTTCAAGCAAAAACATGTTATCCAGTTCATTCGTGAGTGGATCACGTGTCAAGAATTATCTCCCATCATCAAGAAGTTGATCGACAAATTTAATCCTTTCACAAGTGCAAGGCGTTTTGCTCAGTGGGCATGGACATTTTGGGACCTCTGCCTATAACACTAAGGGACAAGAAGTATTTGATAATCGCTAAAGTCTATTTTACTAAATGGGTGAAAGTTGAACCATTAACTCACATTATATAAGTTGACATCAAACAATTCGTTTGGAGGGCATCATCATTATATTTAGAATTCCTAGAGTCTAAGTGAAGAAAAATAGAACCTAGTTTATAATGATATCTTCAGAGAATTTTTTTTTCCAGAAAATGGGATTAGGATTCACTATGCCTCATTGGTCTTCCCATAATACAACGGCCAGACAAAATCACCAACAAGACCCTATTAACCGAGAATAAAAATTAATTGGATAATGTAAAGGGAATATGGGTAGAATAACTCTCGTACTTCCTTTTGTCTTATAGAACTACTCTCAGAGGATTGATGGGAGAAACCCCATACTCCCTATAATATGGTATGGAGGTTGTCATTCTATTACAAATTATCCTCCCAGCTTTATGAACAAAGATATTTGAGGACAAACACATTGATGACCAATTGGCTCACGAGATTGATCTTGTAGAAGAATGGAGAGAGTATGCTCTCGTCCACCTTGTGACATACCAACATGATCTTTCCAAACAACATGATAAAAATGTCATGGCTAGAGATGCAATCTAATTTTGTAATCACAGATAAATAATAAATAAATGAAATAAGATAGTATATTTTTAAAGTGGTTCAGCCTTGAAAATGGCCTACGTCCACTGTTGTTATATTACTGATCGTCTGCCTTGAATCTTGATGATCCCTTTACAAAGAGATTTCAGGGTCCCCCGTTATGATAGGGTTCCCATCTATTTATAGCCTTAAGGCTGTACATATGAAAAGGTTATCTGTTGTACATTAGTAGACATGTATATCTGTACAATAAAAATGCGCATTAAATTTGACATTTAGTACATGTGTAGTTGGCGTTTGATTGTCCTAGTTAAGTACTCCGCACGTTAAGTATCTCAGATCGCTTGAGATTCTCGGTGCATTTAGTAGCTCGGACCGCCTGAGATGCTCGGTGCGCTTGAGTTACTCTGTATGCCAAGTAGCTCGGGAATCCTGAGTTGTTTGATGAAAATACATATTTTCCAAGTAAGTTGACACATGTCTTCATTTAATTGATCCATGTCAGCTGACTAATTTTTGTATCAATAGAAGCCCCTAATATTTCACAGTTGAAGTTGAATAAGAAAGTGTGGAAAGAAAGATGCGAGGTAAATAACAAAGGTTCATTCTTATTCATCATACAAAAGGAAAATACATTCCAAATTACAACTGAGGAAAAAAGAAAGTAACATAAGAACCGAAAAACTTTACACCTTCTCCTTATTTACTATAATATATTCAGTTGGTTTGGAAGGAAGAGCAGCTTGCTCAAAAGGAAGAGCAGGATGCTCGGAAGGAAGAGCAGGATGCTCGGAAGGCATTGCAGGTTGCTCAGAAAAAGTGCTTGCTTGATGAACTTGCTCGGGAGGTTGGGAAACAACGGTAATAGGTACTTGCTCTGCTACCATCACAAAGGACTCATCAGATGGGGCTTCATATTTTTCTTCTTCGCCGATGACAGTAGGGGGACCATGAGTATCTTTCTGAAATAATTCAGAATCGTCCCAGTTTTCAATTCTTTCAGGGCCGCAACCCATCCATCTCTCAAGTATTTTAGGCTGGAATATTCCATCTGACAATTAATGGCAGTTAAGGCCTTGTTCCATCCTTTATCCAAGCCAGAGATAAAAGAATTCTTAACAGCAGTTTTCTTCTTCACCTTCTCCAATGAAGCATGCTCCTCGGCAAGCTTCACCTTTTCTTCCAACTCTTACTTACACCGTTCAGCCTCTTTAAGCTTGGCCTTAACGTCCTCGGCATATGTCAGCTTATCCTCAAGCTCTTTTTTACGTCGTTCAGCCTCTTCAAACTTTCTATCAATGGCCTTTAATTTGTTCATCAACTCTTTAGAGTCACTTATTGCTTGATCTCGAGAGGTCTTGACAGATTGAAGTTCAAGCTCCCAAGCAATTTTTTCTTCCTCGTACTTCTGACGGGATTCATTCAAAGTGCAGGATAGACCAGTAAAAGCTTCTTCCACCCCACCTGAGGAAGTAGAAGCCCTGATAGCTCCATCTTTCTTCAAGATGCCATTAAAGCAATCCATAAACTAAAAAAGGAAAGAGCTCAACACGGAGTATGAATGCAATATGCAAAGATGAGGAAATAATAGGGATGAAGATACTTACTCACGCACTATGTTGGGCGGCTAAATCAGTGAGATTTTCACGAGAAAGGGAATCTTCAGCAGCTCGATGTTTGGGAAGGACCCAAGATTTGATCAAGTCCTTAGACGAACTCGGAGCAACGAGAACTGGAGCTTTAGTTCTCAAAGGACCCTCGGTATCAGAAGGTTGAGCAACAGTTTCTATAGGTCTTTCAGCGAGACCTCTTCTTATTCTCCTTAGAGGAGCACTTTCAATCAAAGGTGTTGCCTTTACTTGTGTATTAGCAACACCTTCAATTAAAGGAGCTGCCTCTTTGGGAACAACTGGGGGCTTCTTACCCACCTCCTTCACAGTTGTAGTTTTTCCCTTAGATGAAGCAATGTCCATCTTCTTCGTCCCCTCGGCCGGGACATCTACTTTACTTTTCTTTGACCCATCAGCTCCAGGAACATCTTTGACAAAGAACTCAGGCATCCTCCTTTTCTTCATCATCAAGTCAACAATGGAAGTATCCAAATCAGATGAGGACTCTCCCATACTTGCTCAAGACGTTGGTGGTTGATCGAGATCGATCACCGTAGGAGGTGAAATAGGACGGGCAATGAAAGATGAGGTGGTGTTTTTGTACCTCAAAAAATAATAAGCACATCTAATCTGCTCCCAAGAAATTGATTGATGCAAGCTCCAGATAAGATTTAAATCTTTTATGTTAACGTCAATATCTTTTGGGCGTTTCCTTTTTCTGTCAACTGTAACAAACAAAATTAATGTCAGTGACACATTTTATCAAACATGAAGAATATTAAATTCAAAAAACTAAAAACAACATATCACATTGCCATAAGGCGGACATTTGGGACCTTGGTACACATCATTTCCATTTAATGGAGGGTGTTGCCAATTTTTTATCACAACCCCATGATCAAAATAGTCCTTGTTGGTGTCGGGAAGATTAACAACTAAAGCTCTATTCAAAAACCTAGTTTTCAAATAAAAAGTGGTGTCGTTGGTAACCCTTTTATAACAATACATAATCTCAGTAATTCCTAAATGGGTTCCATGAATTTGATTCAACCTATATACGTCATTAACTACCATCCATGTATTTGGAGCTACCCTTACAGGTACAATATCGAAATATTGGCAAAACTCTAAACACAAGGGATTTGGCGGGAAAGAAAAACCACACTCTGCTACAAAAAGAGAGGGAAACCAATGTCCCTCTGACAAAGAAAACAAACCAGAAGGGCAAGAAAGCTCTTCTAAAATTACCCAAGAGGGAATTCAAAAATCATCCCGGAATTTATCCAAAGATTCAACAAGATAAACCATGATGACTAAAGCAGAGAAAGATGAAGGAAGAAAATCTTACAGAGAACGGAGAAATCTGCTAATGACGGATAACGGAAGAACGATAGTATGAAATACAGAGATAAAGTAAAGAGTTCAGAAAATACGAATGCGAAAAGTGGAAAACGATGGGATTTTATCGCTCTTAAATACCTTGTATCGGGAAAAGAGAAAAGAAATGATTATCAAGAAAGACGATTGCGTTTCCGACGATTAAATTATGAGAAAGGCGCAAATGTCGGGAAAAGGGAAAAGAAATGATTACCAAGAAAGACGATTGTGTTTCCGGCGATTAAATCATAAGAAAGGCACAGAGATTGATGCGGCGGCTAAAGATTCAAAATATTTACAAATTTGCCATTACGCGCTCAAATGGAAAGAAATACAATAAAAATGACCCAAGTATTGGAGATCTGTAATCCAGGCATCTTTTAAGCAAAATGTTCCACACTTTCTTATTTAACTTCAACTGTGAAACATTGGGGGCTTCTGTTGATTAAAAAATTAGTCAGTTGATATGGATCAATTAAATGAAGACATGTGTCAACTTACGTGGCAAATACGTATTTTCACCGAACAACTCAGGATGCCCGAGCTACTTGGCATACAGAGTAACTCAAGCGCACCGAATAACTTAGGCGGTCCGAGCTACTAAACGTACCGAGCATCTCAAGCGGTCCGAGCTACTTAACGTGCAGAGCACTTAACCAGGACAATCAAACGCCAACTACACATGTACTGAACGTCAAATTTAATGTGCATTCTTATTGTACAGATATACATGTCTACTAATGGACAGCAGATAACCTTTTCATATGTACAGCCTCAAGTCTATAAATAGATGGGAACCCTATCATAACGGGGGACCCTGAAATCCCTTTGTAAAGGGATCATCTAGATTCAAGGCAGACGATCAGTAATATAACAGCAGTGGACGTAGGCCATTTTCAAGGCTGAACCACTTTAAAAATCTACTGTCTTATTTCATTTATTCATTATATAGTCCTCAGAAATATCTTTTCAGCTTCGAAAAAGTTCTCTAACGAAAAGCAAACACCAAATTAGCTGGGTCGATATAAAGTGGTGTCGAAAAAGGGAAGTGGATCATAGCACCTAAAAGATTTAAATGGAATAACCGTATGGAATACCATGCACCTCGGGAAATTTTATCATTAAGTAGATAGGTTATGTAATACCCCGTATTTTTGAGGGATTTTATTTTAATTATGGAATTAGAATTAATTAATTTAAATGGAGAAAATTTATTTATAATTAATCCGGTTTAAATTTAATAATTACTAGTGTGATGAGAGTTAGTATTTATTGGTGATAATTATATTGAATATAACTTAGTGAATAAAGTAGTATATAATTATGAAAATATTATTATGTTCGAGAGTGGAAAATACGGCAGTTGCATTACACTTAGTTGGAGTGCGCGTGTGAGTCATGTCGGTATTACTTTATTGTGTTAAAATATAATTTATTTTAAAGTAAATTGTATGACCATTTCGAGTGTTTTATTTGGATTTTGGGGCAATCTAGTCCAAACCGACACCCCGGAGGGGTATTTTGGTTATTTGAGATTTTTGGGAATTAAAATGGACGAAAATAGAATTTTAAAAGGGAAGTGTACGTGGGTAATAAGGTATCTATCAATTTTCAAACCTAAGTATGAGAGAGAGAGAGAGAGAGAGAGAGAGAGAGAACCAAAGAGGGATAAAGAGAACTCCATAGGTGCCCAGGGATAAAGACTCAAGCTCATACACCAAAAATCACACCAACGCATATATCGTGAAGACGGGATCACCCCTATACAAGTTTCATTCAACGAATCAGAAGTTCATAAAAAGGAAAGTTTTTATCTTGCTTGATTTTAAAGCATATAATGTCCATGTTAGTTTAATTGATGTTTTAATCATGATATTATGAATTTGGGACTGATATTGAGTATTAATCTTTAATTGGGAATTTAGGTTTTCATGTAGTTGAATAACCATGTTCTGGGTATGATAAATCTGGGTTTTATATGTTGATTTCACAAAATTAAATCTGGGTTAAAATTGTTGTTAATGGAGGTTATATAAATTTAGAGCTTTTAAATATTTGAGGAAGTTATATTAATCCCTATTATAATTCTAAGGATTTGATGTTAAAAATGGGGTAAAGAGTGCTTAATCCGGTAAGGAGATGATTTAGAACCTTTAACTTGGTGTTGAGATAAATTAGCATGGGTGTTGGATGATGGAAGAGGGTGAAATTCGAAGTTTAGAAGGTAGAAGACAATCTCAAAATTCTCGTTTAAAGACCTGCCCATGTCGTTCGTACAAGAATTCTAACGAGATTTGGGTTCGTTCGAAGTGATATTCTCTTTCGAATGAGAATTCCCAGTTTCTAACGAGATTTCAGAAATGCAATTTTATTCCTAGATGAGTTATAATCCTTCTAGGTTAATTCAAGTGAGAGAAAATGACCTACGTTATTATGGAGTGTCTTCATTTCTTAGTCTAGTAGTGGGATGAATTGAGTAACTACTAAGGGAATATGTTGGAATGAGAGAGCCTTAAAGATTAGATACGATAGAAATATACATCGTACAGTTAAAGTATTGCGAGTAGTAGAGACGATAATGCTACATATAAATTCGGCGATTTGGGTTGTGTGGATACTTAATGAATATCATAAATTGTGTGTATACATATTGATTGAAGTATTATGTGTATAACATACCTACGATGCTTGCTATCGAGTGGAGGTTGCGCGTTGTGGACGATCATGCCTTGAGGAGCCTTCGGGTGGGATCTTGATTTGTACCAGGAGAGCATAGAACCTAGGTACGGGCTATCTGTGAGAATGATAGTGATGACGGTCGTATGGGTGCGTAGGTATGTGCATAGCCCATCGGATTGGAACTATATTCACCTCCAATATATGTGTTTATTTTGAAGGTTCGTGAGAGATTGAACCTATAGTCCTTTATGCAATGAGCGATGCACCAGGACATGATAGCAGTGTGTGCATGCACTATAGCTCTGTCTCGGGGTGCAGTATTGTATATATATAATAGAGTGTATGTATATATATATATATGTGATATTATTTACCGTGTGAATTAAGTAGACATATTTAATAATGAAATCTGAAATGAATTAAGTTGGTAAACACTTTACTTATATTAAATTGAAAAAAAGCGTTTATCCATGTTAAAGAGAAATTGTACATATATATGTATTATGCATATTGCGAGAGAAATAAATGGGAACGATATTGGGCTATGATTAGATGTTAGATGGGAAAGAACTAGTTAGCATGTGAATAGAATCTTGTAGGGTTTGATGGTACGTCAGGCGTGAACATTAAATGAGAGGTGAGCACCTCATGTGAGTTCGATAATCTAACATGACGAATATATGTGCCATTAACTCATTTTAAGCACTTGCTGATTTTTAAATTGTTTTCAACTCGGGCTTTGACCCGTTTTCTTCAAATCTCCTTTCTTGTGAAATTATTTTAGGTGCCCAGCCACAAGAACACCAAGCATAGGAGTTCCATTCACTCGATGAGCTGTAGCTGCTGTGGAAGTTATATGACCTTAGTAGTAGACGCCTCTATGTCCATCATTTCTTCCTTTTGAGTTATTTCATCAGTTAGGGCATGTTGCCCCTTTTCTATTCATATATTCAGAGATTTTGGATTTAGTTATTTACTTCTTTCAGTTGTTAATTTATTTCTATTGGATTACTGTGTTTGGGACTTAGATTGGAAGTATTACTCCAGTTAAATTCATTACTGCAGTTATTTTCCTATCATATGAGATTGGTGTGAATGGTGAATATTTATTTATTCTTTAACCTAGTTTTATATTAATCAAAAGATAAAATTTTGACGTCAACCTTTTCAAATATTAGGTGGTTAGTATTTAATAATAAAGTTTTCTTCAGTAATGCATAATCTGAACCAACTGTATATTCTGATTTAATTTAATAAATGACTGATCACCCGTTATTTAATTAGGCGGGGTGTCACAGGTTACTTTTTCCAAATGTTTCAATTCAATAATTATGATTCATATTAATAAATGCTTTCCCATTATGATTTTACCTTCAAGTTTTCTCTCCATCACCAAACCCACTTGACAATGATGGTACAAAAAAATTGGGTTGGTCATCCTAGAATAGGCATAAAACCAGCCTAATAATGGATGGTGCAACTTAGAATAAAATGGTCACTATGTTTGACATCAAACCCACTTGAAAATAGTGATACAAGGTTGGGTTGGTTGCTCTAGAATAGGAATAAAACCCACCTAAGAATATATGGTACAATTTGTAAATAAGTTGGTCACCTACGTTTGGCATCAAGCCCATTTGAAAATAGTGGTGCAACCCAAGTTAGGTTGGTCGACCTAGATTAAGCATAAAACCCACCTAAGGATGAGTGGTATAACTTAGAAATAAGTTGGTCGCTTACTTTTGGTATCAAACCCACCAGTAAATGGTGGTACAACCTAAGGTGAGTTGGTCGTACTAAAATAGGCATAAACCCCACTTAAGAATGGGTGGTACAACCTAAGTCAGGTTGGTCGACCTATAATAGGTGTAAACCCACCAAAGAATGGGTGGATCAACTTACAAATATTAAGTAAATTAGTTAAATAATTAGTTTTTTTTATAAATTATGTCAATGGAGTCTGTCACAAACCATACCTCCACTTACTATTAGCTAAGTTAAATAAGAATCCAACTTTATAAGACCTTAATTAATTGATGAATTAGTTAAGCCATTTCAGTTCATTTTTTTAAGAGTCAGTGGAGTAATTACAAATTACAAACCCACTGACTACGCGGTAAGTTAAATAGCAACATTAACAAACAACCCATAACAAACCGATCAGTCCATTTTGGTTAAAACTTAACGATCCATTGGATCGATCACAGATCATGACTCCGTCGACTAATATACAAGCCTAATAAAGATATTAACTTGCAAAGTCTTGGTTGTAATAAATGCATAGACTAATGGAGGAATTAAGATGCCATAAATAAATAAGACAACTATAATGGAAGATGAAATAAACTTTCATTAATATGAAAAATGGCTCTAGGTCTATAAAGGAAATGGTCGATGACCTACATGAAGAAATTCAAAAAAGAAGGAACTAAAACCAAAAGGAGTTAGGGGTGACCTCCCCCTTAATTGCAACAGAAGCAATCCCTTAAGAAGAAACATCATTCTTTTCTTGGGCAACCACATATATTGGAGTAGCATGTTAAACAACCTCCTGCTCAGCCTATTGGGCAGGATCTACTGAAACCTCACCTTTCCCTTATGATAGATTTCTTTAAGTGGGGTTCTGGAAATATGTTGGGTTTCCCTCAGGGACATTTACCCTTTGGAGACAAGAAATCCAACCAAGGTTGAATTTAATTGACTCTGGAAGTCTATATGTGAATCAAACTCTTGTGTCTCCGCCCCAAAGCCCTCTCCATAGGCCTTTTCAAGGTTGAACACCATTTTAGACTTGGTATCTCTTTTCTTCCTTTGCAAAATTAATATTTTCAAGTTTTTTTGAGAAAAGACTTTCTTAAGGGCAGCCAACTCAGTGTTGAGCATGCTGAATTCTTGTTGGATCCGTTCAGCCTCCTCTATATCTTTTTCCTTATAAGTTGTCTCCTTGTTTAGTTTGACCTCAAGGTTGATCAACTATTTGGTCTTCTTAAAAATTTTGGTTTTCATGACATTAGATTAATCGTGGATAACATCATTCCTTTTTTCTAGATGATTAGTCCTAGTGACTATATCTTTCATGGCCAACGTGGCCTAAAAGTAAAAATGGAACGAAGAGAAAAGCAACAGTTCGTATCATACTAAAAAACCTAGTTATTATAAAAATCACAAGTAAATTAAACTTATAAAAATATTATGGAAGATCCCTTCATTGTGAAGGAGCTCCACGTTAAAATTCCTCAAAGCCTCTATCTTTATTTGCAATATGGAGGACAGGGCACCCGAATACTCAACTTCAAGGTTATAATAAAATGAGTCATCGATCTTGAGGGGATCATTTCCATTAATGAAATTAGTCGTATAGGGGTGGTTGAGGAGTTGGCATTCAATGGCTAATAACTAATGGATGGTTATTACCCCCCACCTGGAAATGGGATTGGACCATGAGGAAAAGAATTATGTGTCCTCCTCTTATTTTCCAGTTTGACTTGATTCTCTTTCTCCATCTTAAGGGTTTCCTTATCTCGAAGGGAGATCACCATCTTCTTGGTTCCAACTTCACCTTATGTTGCATATTCATCCTCTTCACCCTATTTTTTTTATTGGCAGGGACGACGACAAGTTCAACTGTTCGATGTGGACATCTCGTATTTATAGGACCTCTTGTATTTTTAGGGTAGGCGGGAAACAGAAGCCTCCCACATGTATTTCTTCCTCCTTAACTTCCTCATAAATTTTTCCTGATATACCGACCTCTTCTTATCAGAGAGGGGAGAATATTCATTGAATAAAAGCTCTTCTTCTTCTTCCTCTTATCCTTCATTTCTTACTCTTTTTAGTCATCGTCGAATTTCATTAAAACTACATAGATGGGCGACGATCCTTTACCACGTATGTAGTTAATCGGTCATACAGGTGATTCACTTGGGAAAGGGGTGATTTTAGGGATTGAGGAACCACTATCCATAGAGTAGTCATCTACATAAACTTGTAGAATTGCTGTGAAATTCTTAACTAACACAACTTTCAGTTAGTAGACAGGAAGGATGTGAAAAGATCACTTGTATGGCCGAATACTTACTTGAGTTTGTCTAACCAAAACTCTTTGTAAGTCGATCAAGTTAACCTCGTGGTCTCTTAGTTTCCTCTTGCAATAAGGCTCTGCACATAAGAAAATGACCGATTAACTACATAAGTGGCCAGATTGACTTATTGAGCTGTGAAATTAGTGGATGGCCTACTGGGAGATCCGACCTTGACAGGTATGAGAAGAATATTATAGTTTTCACCGTACAGAAGCCAAGAAAACACCAAGACATCCTTGTCGATACCTTTTTTGATATGGGTAGCCAAGTCACCAGCTAAGGAACTTGTCTCAAGATTGAAAATAGTAAGTGTAGGCCAAGGATAAGTCCTTAATTCATAATAATACCTAGTTTTATTTAAGTCCATATTAGTCTCATAAATATATTTAATAGCTATTGTACCCATTACAACATGGAAAAAACTTTCGTTTGCTTGGATTGGTAGTATTTTACAAATATGGAGTACCTCCAGTAGTAATAGGTGAAAGGGAAAGCATACACCCCTCCTATTATTGCAACGGTCATAAAGGCAACCTCGTTGTTAATGTCATATACATCTTCTTCCTTGGGCAAGATCATAATATTAATGTTGCTAGGGAAGAAATATATAGCACGAAATGCCTCAAAATTATTTTATGAGGTCACCCCATACTTTCTTATACTCCTAGACATGGATGTTAAGAGTAGAATTAGAGAAAAATGAAGAAGACGACTTAGAATGTTTGAGTTCCAATATTTAGAGAGAGAAAGTGAGAAATGAAATGTATCTCTAAAATGAACAAGTAAAGGAAAGTATGAGGGAAATTTAAACCCTTATACTCTTGCCGCCAAATAGGAGGGGCACATCACATTTTTAGGTCTTGTTTTGACCTGACATGACACGACAAGGTTTTTTACAACACGACACGACATGAAGTTATATTTTTTTAGTTAACCACCTAAAACAAGACACGACACGTTTAACAAAATTAAATTTTCCCACCCAATTGGACATATTAGATACAAAAAACGCGACTGGCTCAAAAAACATGACAAATTAACCACATTTTTTTTACCAAATTCCATTATCATTTATCATTTTAAATCTTAAACCAAAGAAATATATAACATTAACTATCAATAAGATTAAATATATAGGAACATTAATTTCATACATTTATATGTCATCAACAAAACCAAATTAACAGTAAAGAAAGACAAATAATTAAGTCACACAGTTTAGTGATCAACAAACTCATTTGTATAAAAATACAAATTTAGGGAAATCAACACGAATTGGAAAAAAATGTGGGGAAAGCGTCGAATGTTTGCATCAAAAATTTTCATAAAAAATAAATACATATCATTATTTCATCATCAGCGTCTAAAATAAAGGTGACTTTAGATTTTTTATTGACATTCATGGTGATGGAAGCCCTTTTCTTTTCAATCTAAGATGGAGATGGAGCCGACTTTTTTTTATTGAAGATTGATCCGAAGATGCCTTTTCGTTCAATAAGAGATATGGAGATGGATATGGTGGTGGGGAGATTGGATATAGAGTTGGAGATGGTGGATGGGAGATCGATCCATAAGGAAGTGTGGAGGAGTGGAGGGATTTTAGGGTTGAGAGAAAAAAACAACATAATGAAAATGAGGGATGATGAAAAGATTCTAGGGTTTATATTTTAAGTTTCGTAGTTTCTTAGATGGGGACATGTGGCATAAAATGGTGGGTGTGGATTAAAGGGTAAGTGAAATGCCCTATTCAAAATGGAAATCTCCTACTTCTGTGTCTATTCATGTCAATTGGCTCGTGTTTTTCGATCAAATTCGTGTTAATTGGGACGTATTTTCGGGTTAATTTCGTGTTTAATTTTTTACACGAACATGACACGAGACGACAGGACCTCATATTAATAAATATAAACACAAACACAAACATGACAGAAGCCCGATAAGCTGTGTTAATTTTGTATCGTGTCATGTAAAAAAATTGCCACCCCCATCGCCAAAGAAATACGATAAAGTGGTGACTCTTTTGGGCAGAGAGGCCCATTCTAGTCCCCCTAGGTCACACGCTTCATGCACCATCATTACCTGGTGATGAAAACTTACGGCACAAATAATCCCAAGCATAGGGATTATGTGTGCCCGTTGCAATGTTTAGGCTCCCACTATACCTAAGTGGGACGTGTGTCAATTTGCCATTGACGTTTGAGGAAACCCATACCAACACATGCAATTAATGAAGCACAATGAGACCGATCAAGCCTAAATACCGACCACCCCAATTTGTGGGCCAATTTATAGGAGATTAAGTAGAATACGCCGCATGGCATGACATGTGGCATCTAGGTGTCAAGGCAACATAATCAGCCAAAGATTATGGACTTAGTAACTGAGAATCAAGAGTAATGATAACCTAACTCAATAGAATATAATTCTATAGAAATTTTATTACTCCAAAGATAGGATCAAAGAAGATGGTTGATAACCGTAAGGGAGACCTAGATTTATAGGGCACATATAATTATAAATAGAAGAAACGTTAACCATTTAGGGTACGATAAACTGCACACTTATAACTATGGCTTGGGCACTCAGCCATCAACCTTAAAATTCTAGTTGGCCATTAATAAAGAGTTATCTCCCTTCCAAGTATACGTAGGCAGAATGATCCGTCGGACTACATAACTTCTTGTGTTCTATTCATACAACACTAATATATTGGGGTCAAATTATAATATTTTAATTATTATTGGTTTGATATCCCCTGCAGGAGCCTCAATGAGAGTAATATATTTGAATATGATATATAAATGTCAGGATACAGGGATGTATAATGCTTATGAACATAATTTATATGAGAGTCGAGAATTAGGGATCCTTGAAAATGATATAAAGTATAAGAATATTATTTATGTGATAGTCAAGTTCCAAGAAGCCTCGACGTTGCTATAATATACAAATCGTCTTTTAGTGGAAAGAGTATGAGAACTCTGAACTAACCGAGAAACTTTATTTTTAGTTTAATCTAGACCAGGGGTGGAATGCGACTATGGATAGTACATTTTTTAGGAATTCGAGAGAAGAGGTTCAACTATGGTTGTTTACCTATGAGTTTTGAGTTAAGTAAGATCTTTGAATTAAGGCTTTAGTCTTCCCTGAAAAGGAAAAAGAAATTTCTCAAGATTTGAAAGAAACTTTCGAGGAACCATATTAATACCAAAAGGAGGAAGTAATTCGAATAATTATAGGGATTCTTAAAAGGATTTTAGAAAAAACAATAGAGTGTGAGTTTTGTTATCGTACATACCTAGGTGGAACTCTATTTATATATTTAGGATGGTGATCAAAGTGTTGTATGACATCAGATGGGGATCAAAGTTTCGTGAAAATGATAATGGATCTCGATATAGAGTTGTGGGATGATTTTCTATTTTAGATCGCTTAGGGACCAAGGATGGGAGTAATCTATTGAGTGTGATATATAACCAATGATAGATTTGAAAATAGAGTCGAGTAGAGGGTGGTTTCTTAGTGACCTTTAGTAGTATTGACATAGATTTGAGGTAAGGGTTGTCATCTAAGCCCTGTCGATGGGTCCTGACACAAAGTCGAGGTGAGGGCGGTTGCTAAAAAACTATCAGTGGGTCTCAACGCAGAGTCGATGTAAGGGTGGTTTCTGAAGGACAGTCCTGTAATACCCCGTATTTTTGTGGTATTTATTTTATGGGATTAATTAAATTAAATGTGTATTAATTGGAAATTAATCCGGATTAAAAATACTAGCGAGATGCGAATTGGTATTTGATTATATGTGCATATATGATTATATATGAATATTGAATTATGAAATTTGTCGTGAGATTGAAATACGACAATTTGGAAATTTTGTTGAGACACGTGTGACAGTCACGTCAGGGAAATATTTATTTTAATTAAAAAGTGAATTCTAGTTCTATTAACCGTATGGTCGTTTTAAGTGCGCCAACGCGTCCGGAAGGGTCGAAATAGTCAGAAAACACTAGCCGGGGGTTTGGTTTGGGTCCCGGGGTATTTTTAGGCCTTACCGGCAACCCAAAAGGGCAGTTTGGTAATTTTAGAATTTTGGGATTTTTGAATAACGAATTTTAGGAGTTTTAAATGTAAAATTAAAACACCCACTAACCCATTACCAGCCATTTACTAATTAGAGGGCTACGGGGGTTATTAGAATTAGCCCCAAAAGTTCTAAAGACAAACCCTAGCCTCCATTACCACCATTAGAGAAGAGCTTGTAGAGGGAGAGAAAGAGGAGATTCTGCAGAGAGAGAGAGTACCATTCATCAAATTCGTCATCAAATCAGAGACACATATAAGTCAAGTGGTTTAATTCCAATTAATTTCAGAGAATGCTTCTTCCATGTGTAGGAATTGATAAAAATCTTATTGTTCTTGGGAGTTTGATAAAAACCTAGTAATTTGGGATTAGAAACTTGTATTGTGATGAGGATTTGCATGTAGAACTATATGGAGGTGAATAATCTGATGTTAATACATTTTGGATGAAACAAAAACGAATTTATTTAGACTCTTTGATGATTTATAAATTTTAGGGTTCATGTTCTTGAAATTTGGGATAAATGAATGGATTTGATATTTAGATGATGTTTATAATGATTTAATCCCCACAAAAACGTTAGTAGGTGACCTATGTATGTTTAGAGACGATTAGGAACATTGAACAAGTGTTGGAATAATGTTTAGATGAGATTAGAAGTGAAGGAAAAGATGGAAAAACGAAATAAGGATTTCTGGCTTCGAAACTAGCCACTCGTTAGAAGACCTGCCCAGGTCGTTCGAACGAGCTCGTTCGAACGAACTTCTAACGAGTTGACCTTTGACTTCTAACGAGGGTGAAGTTCGTTCGATGTTCTCGTTCGAACGAGACCTCGTTAGAAAGCCACTTCGTTCGAACGAACTCTCGTTCGAACAGCCTCGTTCGAACGAGACTTCGAACGAGTTGACAGTTTAGGCTTTTTAGCCTGTTTTGATCCCGAGTTTCACGTAACCTTGTGTATATGTAGAGATAACCTTCCCTTGATGATTAATTGATATATTTGGGATGTTTGGGATATAATGAGGAGTCAAACCTAGAAGTATAGTTTGAACCTAAGGGTAAATGTGAAGTAGGACGTGAGTGTCTATTACGTTGTGAGAACTATTGACGGCCCAATTTATTATATTAACCGGGAACATATAAATTGTGTAGTGTTATATGTCGGTACGAGAATGAGAAGTGTACCACCAATATATTATGGTGATTACTAAGATGTGTGAATACTTAGTATATGTATTGATTTTATGTGTATGACATACCTACCATACTTGCTATCACGGGAGGTTTACGTTCGCTTAGGGCCCTCTAATCCTTGTGTTGCCCGGATTTAGACTAGTTACCTCGATGAACATAGGTCAGAGAAGGACTTATTGGGATGTTAATAAGTCTGCTGATCGTGGGAGAGCAGGTATGTGCGTGACCCATGTGATGTGACTGTGTTCGCCTCCATTATTTGTGATGTTGTTATCTGAGAACTATTCCTGAGAGATTCGAAATATGTGATCCTTATGTACGTGATGTACCGGGATGGATAGCAGAGTATGTGTGCACCGCAGCTAGTCTCGGGGTGCTTGTATTGTATATTTATGACGTGAATAATATACACTTAATTAATGGGAACTTTCATGATTGGTATTGTGAATAATATTATGGTAATGTTTTGAGAAAACATAACGGGTTAACTGATAGTGAATGGTATTACTAATTGAGAATCTGAGTTTAAGTAAAGCCCTCTATTATTTGTTAACGCTAGAATGTAATATGGGGATCGAGTAGTAAGGGGTAGAATTTATTACGATTTGGTTAGATGTATATGTCATGTAGATGGGTACGGTACGTTAGGAGTGCACATGTAGTCGAGAGGTTAGAATTTCATGTGAGTGCACGTCCTAACATGTATTTTGCATTTAATGTTTTAATGCTATTAAAACACTTGCTGTTTTTAAAATGATTTCCACTTTCGGGCTCTGACCCATTTGCTTTCAAATCTATTTTTGTCAAAACCATTTTAGGTGCCCAGCCACAAGGACACCATGCTTAGGATTCTCATTCAGGTGACGAGCTGTAGCTGTTTGTGAAAGTTACAGGACTTTGCTTGTAGACGCTTCATCTACCTTGACTCCATATTTATCAGTTATCAGTTGTAGGGCATGTCGCCCATTGCTTTTAGAGACATTTCATTTATTTCAGTATTTAGACTTTTGGCATGTAATTATTCAGGATTCAGACTTGTCATATTATTTTTCAGTTGTGGGTTTGTTGTGAGGAGTTTTCCTCCGAATTTATATTTACTTTGTTGGTTATTCATTACTTCATTATGGTGAATGGTTGTTATTCTTGCATTATTCTTTTACTGCATGTTAATCAGACTTAACTTAAAATTTGGCACTTACTTTTTTAAATACTAGGTGGTTAGTAATTATTAAAATGTTTTCGACAGTGATGCTATTAACTGAACCAACTTGGCATTTTGAATTAATTTAATAAAGGAGTAGCTACCCGGTATATAATTAGTCGGGGTGTCACAGGTGGTATCAGAGCATCAGGTTCTAGTGTCCTTTAGGATCTGTACGGCTTATTATGTTTTCCGCTGAGCTTTCTTTGATGTAGAGCCCTATATTTTAGGACTACTGTATTCTCTTGTATATGCTACGTTCTTCTGCTATTTTAAGTTTATAACTGCGAGCTTATAAACTTCATTCTTATTTCAGATGCCTCCACGACGTGCACAAAGGGTTCCCAGGGATGTGACGCCAGAACCACAGCCCGCACCAGTTTAGGGCACGATGAATGCCGCCGAGGTTGCAGCCATTGTGGCTCAGGCGGTAAATGCCGCACTTGCCGTAGTTCAGCAGGCACCACCTCAGGCGCCGATAGCCGCGCCAGTTCAGGCTCATGCATTCCCATCTGCTTGGGAATGTGTACGTGATGCTTTTCAGAAATCACACCCTCCGGAGTTCGCAGGTAGCTTCGATGTGGTAGTTTCGAGTCAGTGGAGGAAGGACATCCAGCGACACCTGAGGATGTATGAGTGCACCGATGTCCAGAAGCATATACTAGCTACCTTTAAGCTAATGGGGTCTGCACTGCAGTGGTGGGAGTCTATTACCACCGTGGAGGAGAGAGATACTCTCACTATTCAGGAGTTTTGGGTACGGTTCGATCGCAAGTACTTTTCGTCAGCTGTTCACACAGAGATGAGAAGGAAGTTGATGAGCCTCAAGAAAGAGGGTAAGACTGTGGCCGAGTATGATGCTGAATTCACTGATCTTCTGAACATTGTTCCGGATGAGATACCGACAGAGGAGAAGAAGATACAGAAATTTACGGACGGGTTGACATGGAGGATTCGTCAGCACTTGTTAGGGAACCTCTCGTTAGCCACTTATTCTGATGTGGTTAACGCTGCATTGCTCCATTGCCAGGATCACCGCTTTCACATGACTGAAGGCAAGAGGTCAGGAGAGTCCAGCCATCAGGGCAGGACTGGGGGAAATGGTGCCAGTGGGGCACAATCTGTTCAGGGGCAGAGACAGGGTGATCAGGGTACCCAGCAGGGGGATCACAAGAGGTTCAGGTCGGGGAATTTCAGTCACGGACAGGGAGGTTTCCGACAGGGCCATCAGGGTCCGAACGGCCATCAGAACCAGCAGGGTCAGAATGGTCAACATCAGTTTCAGCAGGGCCAGTGGAGGAACGGTAACGGCCACCAGGGCCGGGGGCAGCAGGGACAGAGAGGGGGAACTTCCCGGGGAAGTGTTTAGTTTGTGGCAAGACTGTCCATAAACGCCAGGACTGTCCTGATAGGGGCAGGGCCCCGCAGCAGCAGCAGGGTGATCGACATGAGCCACAAAGGCCACTTTTTCCACCAGCCCTTCCAGCTCCAGCCCAGGTGCCAGCTCTTCCAGCCATTCCAGCAGTTCCTGTGCAGCAGGGACAGTTACAGTATGGACGTGTCTATAACGTCCACCAGGCAGCAGCTCCGCAGGCACCACCCGCGATTGAGGGTACGTTTCCTATCCATGGTACTATGGGCCGGGTTTTGTTTGATACGGGGGCAACGCATTGTTTTACAGCTACACATTTTGCGAAAGCCTTAGGGTTGTTAGCTACGGCAGAGAGCACAGTGACGTGTGTAGACTCACCATTGGGGAGTGAGTCACTTATTTTCTTTATATACCGGGGAGTGGGGGTAGAGATTGGTAGTCTGGTATTACCTGCAGATATGTTGGTATTAGATATGCATGTTCACGACGTGATTATCGGTATGGATTGGCTTGCAGATTATAGAGCCATGATTGATTGCTTCGGTGGGAGCATTATTTTTGCCATTCCGGGGCAAGAGATGTTTGTAGTGGCGATGCCTCGCCCAGAGGGAGGCTCGACCGCTCAATTGTATTACATAGAGGAGGATACCTCTAAGGAGGTTGTGATTCCTTTAGATTCGATCCCAGTTGTCAGGGAGTATTCTGATGTGTTTCAGGAGATACCAGGCCTACCCCCCAGTCGAGAGATAGACTTTGTTATAGACTTATTGCCAGATACGATACCTATAGCACGCGCACCGTACCGTATGGCTCCAGCTGAGCTGAGGGAGTTACGGGATCAGATTGAGCAGTTGTTGGGTCAGGGGTTTATTCGGAGGAGTACTTCACCGTGGGGTGCCCCTGTGTTGTTCGTGAAGAAGAGAGATGGTTCACTGAGATTGTGTGTGGACTACCGAGAGTTGAATAAGGTCACGACACGGAATAAGTATCCGTTGCCTCGAATCGATGACTTATTTGACCAGTTGAGAGGAGCTTCCTTATTCTCTAAGATTGATTTGAGATCGGGATACCATCAGTTGCGTATCAGGGAGGAGGACGTCTCGAAGACTGCGTTCTTATCGAGATATGGTTCTTACGAGTTTCGGGTTATGCCTTTTGGTTTGACCAATGCTCCAGCCGTGTTTATGGACTTGATGAATAGGGTGTTCAGAGATTTCCTAGATCAGTTTGTCATTGTCTTCATCGATGACATTCTGGTTTACTCCCAGACAGAGGAGGAGCACGCCGAGCATTTGAGGCAAGTTTTGCAGATGCTACGTCAGAACGAGCTGTATGCAAAGTATGAGAAGTGCGGGTTTTGGCTGAAGGAGGTCCAGTTTTTGGGACACATTATTTCTGACCGGGGGATATCTGTTGATCCGGGGAAGGTATCCGCAGTGAGGGAGTGGGGACAGCCCACGACACCAACGGAGATCCGTAGTTTCTTGGGTCTAGCAGGATACTACAGGAGGTTCATTCGGGGATTTTTGAAGATAGTGGGTCCTTTGACACATCTGACTCGTAAAAGTGTGCCATTCATCTGGAGTGATGCCTGTCAGTTGGCATTTGATGAGTTGAAGGATAAGTTGACCTCAGCACCTGTGTTAGCATTTCCGAGACCGGGAGTTGACTATCTAGTCTACATCGATGCGTCCTTGCAAGGACTAGGAGGTGTATTGCAGCAGGAGAGTCAGGCCATAGCTTATGCTTTCCGTAAGCTAAAGCCTCACAAAAAGAATTAACCCACTCATGACTTGGAGTTGGCGGCAGTTGTATTTGCCCTTCGGATATGGAGACATTATCTTTTGGGGGAGAAGTTTCGATTATTCACGGACCACAAGTCCCTACGGTATCTATTCACGCAGAAGGAGTTGAGTATGCGACAGCGTAGGTGGCTTGAGTTTGTGAAGGACTATCAATTTGATATCCAGTATCACCCGGGTAAGGCTAACGTGGTAGCAGACGCGTTGAGTCGTAGGCCAGCAGAGGTGTGGAAGGCCAAGTGGAAGGAATTGGGACACCAGGATGCAGTGGCCCGATCGTTCATGTCTGTGATGACCGTTACACCGCAGATTGTCATGAAGGTAGTAAGGGCACAGGCAAATGACTCGTTTTGTCAGGACCAGATAGTTCGATTACTAGCATAGGGAGCCGATTCCTATACCGTTAGCTCAGACGGGGGATTACGCTTCAATGGGAGATTGGTAGTTCCGGAAGGGGAGGAATTGCGGCACGAGGTGATGGCAGAGTCGCACGGCTCACGGTTCGCGATACATCCCGGTGGGGACAAAATGTACCAAGACATGAGACGACAGTATTGGTGGAGCGGGATGAAAAGAGATATTGTCGAGTTTGTTTCAAAATGCGCCACTTGTCAGCTAGTAAAAGTGGATCATCAGAGACCGGCAGGACTACTACAGCCATTGGAGGTCCCGATGTGGATGTGCGAGAGCATATCCATGGACTTTATCACGGGGTTGCCTACGTCGTAGAGAGGTCACGACTCCATTTGGGTAATTGTGGACAGGTTGACCAAAGTCGCTCATTTTCTACCCGTAAAGACAGACTACACTGCGGGACAGTATGCCCAGCTCTTTATTTCAGAGATAGTGAGACTTCACAGTGTGCCCCTAAATATCGTGTCTGACCGAGACAAAATATTTGTTTCACGGTTTTGGGAGAGTTTTCAGGAGGCCATGGGCACGGAATTGCGATTGAGTACGGCGTATCACCCGCAGACTGATGGGCAAACTGAGCGTACAAATCAGATGTTGGAGGACATGCTACGGATGAGTATCATTGATTTTGGGGGTGGATGGGAGCAGTATCTTCCACTGGTGGAGTTTGCTTACAACAACTCCTACCAATTCACTATTGGCATGGCTCCATTTGAGGCGTTGTACGGTAGACCTTGTCGTTCCCCAACATGTTGGTTGGAGGTGGGGGACAACAAACTACTTGGGCCGGAAGTAATTCAGGATACTTCGGCGAGGATAGAATTGATTCGGAGTTGCATTCGCGTAGCTCAGGATCGGCAGAAGAGCTATGCTGATGCGAAGAGGTTATTCAGAGAGTTCCAAGTGGGGGACCAAGTTTTGCTCAGAGTATCTCCTATGAAGGGGATTATGCGTTTCGGGAAGAAAGGGAAGTTGGCACCGAGATATGTGGGACCATTTCCTATTATTGAGCGGATTGGACCGGTTGCGTATATGCTTGGGTTATCGGAGCATTTACATCGGATTCACGATGTGTTTCATATTTTCTCGCTAAGGAAATATCTTAGAGACGATTTGGCTCATTCTCACATTGCTTTGGAGGACATCGATCTCCAGCCGGATAGCTCCTACGAGGAGGGGCCGATTGCCATTTTGGACCGAAGTGAGCGGAAACTGCGGTCAAAGATAGTTCCGTTAGTGCGTGTTCAGTGGCGACATCATAATGTCGAGGAGTCCACCTGGGAGCGCGAGAATGAGATGAGCGAACGTTATCCAGAGTTGTTCTTACCAGGTACTTTCTAGTTCCGAATTTCGGGACGAAATTCAGTTATTAGGGGGGAAGTATGTAATACCCCGTTTTTTTGTGGTATTTATTTTATGGGATTAATTAAATTAAATGTGTATTAATTGGAAATTAATCCGGATTAAAAATACTAGCGAGATGCGAGTTGGTATTTGATTATATGTGCATATATGATTATATATGAATATTGAATTATGAAATTTGTCGTGAGATTGAAATACGGCAATTTGGAAATTTTGTTGAGACGCGTGTGACAGTCGCGTCAGGGAAATATTTATTTTAATTAAAAAGTGAATTCTAGTTCTATTAACCGTATGGTCGTTTTGAGTGCGCCAACGCGTCCGGAAGGGTCGAAATAGTCAGAAAACACTAGTCGGGGGTTTGGTTTGGGTCCCGGGGTATTTTTAGGCCTTACCGGCAACCCAAAAGGGCAGTTTGGTAATTTTAGAATTTTGGGATTTTTGATTAACGAATTTTAGGAGTTTTAAATGGAAAATTAAAACACCCACTAACCCATTACCAGCCATTTACTAATTAGAGGGCTACGGGGGTTATTAGAATTAGCCCCAAAAGTTCCAAAGACAAACCCTAGCCTCCATTGCCACCATTAGAGAAGAGCTTGTAGAGGGAGAGAAAGAGGAGATTCTGCAGAGAGAGAGAGTACCATTCATCAAATTCGTCATCAAATCAGAGACACATATAAGGCAAGTGGTTTAATTCCAATTAATTTCAGAGAATGCTTCTTCCATGTGTAGGAATTGATAAAAATCTTATTGTTCTTGGGAGTTTGATAAAAACCCAGTAATTTGGAATTAGAAACTTGTATTGTGATGAGGATTTGCATGTAGAACTATATGTAGGTGAATAATCTGATGTTAATACATTTTGGATGAAACAAAAACGAATTTATTTAGACTCTTTGATGATTTATAAATTTTAGGGTTCATGTTCTTGAAATTTGGGATAAATGAATGGATTTGATATTTGGATGATGTTTATAATGATTTAATCCCCACAAAAACGTTAGTAGGTGACCTATGTATGTTTAGAGACGATTAGGAACATTGAACAAGTGTTGGACTAATGTTTAGATGAGATTAAAAGTGAAGGAAAAGATGGAAAAACGAAATAAGGATTTCTGGGTTCGAAACTGGCCACTCGTTAGAAGACCTGCCCAGGTCGTTCGAACGAGCTTCTAACGAGTTGACCTTTGACTTCTAACGAGGGTGAAGTTCGTTCGATGTTCTCGTTCGAACGAGACCTCGTTAGAAAGCCACTTCGTTCGAACGAACTCTCGTTCGAACAGCCTCGTTCGAACGAGACTTCGAACGAGTTGACAGTTTAGGATTTTTAGCCTGTTTTGATCCCGAGTTTCCCGTAACCTTGTGTATATGTAGAGATAACCTTCCCTTGATGATTAATTGATATATTTGGGATGTTTGGGATATAATGAGGAGTCAAACCTAGAAGTATAGTTTGAACCTAAGGGTAAATGTGAAGTAGGACGTGAGTGTCTATTACGTTGTGAGAACTATTGACGGCCCAATTTATTATATTAACCGGGAACATATAAATTGTGTAGTGTTATATGTCGGTACGAGAATGAGAAGTGTACCACCAATATATTATGGTGATTACTAAGATGTGTGAATACTTAGTATATGTATTGATTTTATGTGTATGACATACCTACCATACTTGCTATCACGGGAGGTTTACGTTCGCTTAGGGCCCTCTAATCCTTGTGTTGCCCGGATTTAGACTGGTTACCTCGATGAACATAGGTCAGAGAAGGACTTATTGGGATGTTAATAAGTCTGCTGATCGTGGGAGCGCAGGTATGTGCGTGACCCATGTGATGTGACTGTGTTCGCCTCCATTATTTGTGATGTTGTTATCTGAGAACTATTCCTGAGAGATTCGAAATATGTAATCCTTATGTACGTGATGTACCGGGATGGATAGCAGAGTATGTGTGCACCGCAGCTAGTCTCGGGGTGCTTGTATTGTATATTTATGACGTGAATAATATACACTTAATTAATGGGAACTTTCATGATTGGTATTGTGAATAATATTATGGTAATGTTTTGAGAAAACATAACGGGTTAACTGATTGTGAATGGTATTACTAATTGAGAATCTGAGTTTAAGTAAAGCCCTCTATTATTTGTTAACGCTAGAATGTAATATGGGGATCGAGTAGTAAGGGGTAGAACTTATTACGGTTTGGTTAGATGTATATGTCATGTAGATGGGTACGGTACGTTAGGAGTGCACATGTAGTCGAGAGGTGAGAATTTCATGTGAGTGCACGTCCTAACATGTATTTTGCATTTAATGTTTTAATGCTATTAAAACACTTGCTGTTTTTAAAATGATTTCCACTTTCGGGCTCTGACCCATTTGCTTTCAAATCTATTTTTGTCAAAACCATTTTAGGTGCCCAGCCACAAGGACACCATGCTTAGGATTCTCATTCAGGTGACGAGCTGTAGCTGTTTGTGAAAGTTACAGGACTTTGCTTGTAGACGCTTCATCTACCTTGACTCCATATTTATCAGTTATGAGTTGTAGGGCATGTCACCCATTGCTTTTAGAGACATTTCATTTATTTCAGTATTTAGACTTTTGGCATGTAATTATTCAGGATTCAGACTTGTCGTATTATTTTTCAGTTGTGAGTTTGTTGTGAGGAGTTTTCCTCCGGATTTATATTTACTTTGTTGGTTATTCATTACTTCATTATGGTGAATGGTTGTTATTCTTGCATTATTCTTTTACTGCATGTTAATCAGACTTAACTTAAAATTTGGCACTTACTTTTTTAAATACTAGGTGGTTAGTAATTATTAAAATGTTTTCGACAGTGATGCTATTAACTGAACCAACTTGGCATTTTGAATTAATTTAATAAAGGAGTAGCTACCCGGTATATAATTAGTCGGGGTGTCACAAGTCCGTGGGTCTGGACGTTAATTCAAGGTGAGGGAGATGGCTCGAAGACCATTGGTGAGTCTTAATGCAGAGTCAGTGTGAGGGCGATTGTTAGGAGATCGTTGATGACTCATAGGGTTTGTTGTGGGACTTTGTAAATTCTAAATTCATGGGGGGATACAATTTGAAGTCACGTAGGGTACTACTATTACAAGTATTGGGAATTTAGGGTGGCATCAAGGTTGATCTGGGTTTGGATTAAATTTCATGGGCCCTGGTAGGTCTAAGTCTCCAATAGTATAATGGTTATTTATGATATTTCCTTTGCATTTTTTTCCATGGAATAAAAAGAGCAATGCTTTCCACTGTAGTGAGATTCTCATTGAATCCTTTGCACATTTTTTTGAGAATAAAGTTATATGGTATTGATTTAATATTTTTTTTTATCAAAGTATAGAAATCTAATGTGAGTTACATTAAAGGGTCATTCTAGGATTCCTCGAAGGGGTGGGCTAAAATTAGTAACGAAATCGATAATTTTTGTTAAGGGGACAAAAGTCCCGGCCCCAAGAGGAAAAATTTCTTAAGTTTTTGTGTCCACTTATATATATTATTTTTTATTCTTCACTAATTTTTAGCCCTTACAAATTTTGGGGCTATTTTTCAATTACATTTTAACTCGAAATAGGATAACGTGTAGCAAGGAGTCTAACAAAATCAATTAAAACCCCAATAAATATGAAAGAATTACCTAATCAATTTGATTTAATAAAGACTCGACAAAAAAATATATCTTTACTTATAACCTCATGTAAGGAAAAATCATTTTATTCCAAGACCAAAACTTCATGACAAGATAATATATTTTAGTTATTACCTTTTTACTCAAATTTCTCAAAACCCAAAAGACAAATTGTTAATTAAAAACTATTAACATTTATTAGCAACCAAATAAATACTTGATTAATTAAGCTCAAATGAAATGATTACATTCTTAAGTAGAAACTCACAAAAAAATTATCCCACAAAGCTCCTCATATAAAGTCTCCCTCCATCTTTGTTGGAGTTATTGGGAGCGAAAGGGAGTTTGGTAGGATGAAAAAGGGTTTTTAATTTTTGGCTTATTTAATTGTCATCTATGTTTTGAGAACTTGGGTTGGTATTGGGTAGGAGGGGAGAGCTTTATTTTTCTTTTGATCACTCAAGCACTTAAGCGGGATGAGTTAACTTCTAATCAGTTGAGATAATACGTTCAATCAGATTACAATTTAAGAGGGGTGGGCTACAACCCTAGTGGGCCTACCCCTGGATCCACCCTCGGTTACATTTCCTACATAGTAAAAACTTGATCATACAAGGACTTGAAAGTCTAATTTCTACTACTGAGATCATTGTAAATGTCAAAAAGTGTTTCTCATTCAATGTACTACAGATGGTGCACACTTACAAAAAAATATCTTGATAGCATATCATGAGGTGTCTGAGTCAGCTTGAGTGCACCTTGACTAATCATCATTCGTGGTTTGTGGCTTCCGCTAGCCAAGCATTATTTTGACAGTGACGGGAATCGAACTGGGGACCAAATTCAATCCACCCTCAAAATTGTTCCAGTGCACACTTAAGATTGAACTTGTTGTTTGTCCATTTTCAACGTTTGAACTTGTTCATGAAGAAGATTGAATGAGGAAATTTAACAAGTTTTATGTTCTGACGTGGAGGTACATATTTTTGCATCAAATCATGTTTAAAAAACATTGGATTTGATCTTTCTCTCTTAAATTGCCCATTCGTTATTGTTGTTATGCATTATTTAATTTATCTAGCGATTGAAATGGTTTAAATTTTATCTCCTAAATATATTTTTTGCAACCCAATTCACCTTTGGGTTATTTTATGAGCGATAAATTTTATAAAAGAGCCGAATTGTGGAGCATATATTTTGTTGAATTGGCATTGTCATACTTTCGCGGGTGACCTATGAAAATGACTTAAGTTCTATTACGTAAAACCTTTTAATAATACATATAAAACCATTGGTTTATTAAGAAATTTAGAATAGGAGAAGCTCCAAAACTTAGGCTAGAAGCCTAATCAAGTGGTTTATATGGTTGAAGTGGCGGACAGCAAGCAGCTCACCAGCCTAAGTTATTCCCTTCTACTATCACGAGTCACACGAGTTGACCCCAGTTGTCTAACAATGATAGATATTTAATTTGTGGTCATTGCTTCATGATTTCAACATCATTCTTTCTTAATCTTACGCTAGTTATAATGATTGAAATTGACATTTTGATGAGTTCGTTGGTGATATTTATGGAAACGTCTACTATCAATACAAAATTACTTTAACTTTTGAAGAACTCCTTCTATTGATAACCTAATTCACATCATTAAAAAGGTAATTATTTGTAAACACTTTCATTGTTTCTTTTCTTATTACGATTGCTTACTTGTTTAGGGTCAATATGTTACCAGATTGTATGAATGGGGCATTTATGTTCTAAATTTTTCAAATTGGACATTAATCACTTTTTGTAACTAACCTACCCACTTATTCTTACAGTCCAAAAATCTTAGTACTACATTCTGACATTAAACAAGGTAAAATTAAGGACAGAATCCTAAATTTGGTTTGTACGTTTCAATAGGTCATAGGATTTTTTTTTTTTAAATTTTAGAGTGGGTCATGCACTTAGGGCCGGCCCAAGGGGTAGGCCGATGAGGCAACCGCCTTGGGCCCCCAAATCTGATATAAAAATATAGGCCCCAAATATTGTATAGGTGTGTATTATATAAGTTTCTAAAAATAGGGCCAAGCCCAAAAGATGAATTAAAAATCCACCCACCAACAACTAACCCTTTATCTCCACTTGTTCATTTATTACACTCATTTAAGAACAGAAAAAAACGGCTCCCACCCCACCCAAGACAAACTTTCCAAATTTCATCCAAGTTCCAACCATTTAAATTCTCTTTCATTATCTCTAAAAAAAATCAACCCTCTTTTAAATGCTTACAATATTCTCAAGTTTCAACCCAAAAATATTCTAGAGGTTTGTATTTTTTTTATTCACCCTCTCTCATTATCTCATGTTAATTTTTTAGATTGAAATCTTCATTCTTGTTAAATATAAATGTTATTTTTTATTATTTTGTTTAACACTTGCAAAATGATGTTAATTTTTTTGTTAAGCTATTCTTGTTCATATTTTTTTAAATCCAGAAATATAAATGCCATTTTTTTACTAATATGTTAAGCTCTTTTATTAATTTTTTAAAGGTTGTTATTTTACTAATCTAAGGTTTAAAGTTTATATAAAGTTATCTCTTCTTGTTGTCATTTTTTTACCTCTTCTTGTTGTCATTTTGTTAAGTTCTTGTTGCCATTTTTTTTATTAATCTGTCATTTTTTTAATTATAATTATTGCTGTTAATTTTTGGATTTAAATGTTGTTTTTTATTTTTTTGAAATTAAATGTTGTTCTTGTTGTCATTTTTTTTTATATTTTAACCACTTAGATTAGTACAAACAACATTTATATTTAAAGATTTAAATGATGTGGTTTAAAAGTGAATAGAAAGTTATATGTTCTTGTTATCATTTTTTTGTTAATCTGTCATTTTTTTTAATTACAGTTCTTAGTGTTAATTTTTTTTAAGTTGTTGTTATTAATCTTGTTGCTCCTTTTAATCTGCTATTAATTTTTTTATTCTAATGATGTTCATTTTTTATGTGTTTCTTCAGCATTTTTTTTTAGCAAAGAAGGACTTTCAAAGTCGCTTTACAAATTGAGCAAAATAGGTTCCAATGTTCCTTTATTTTGTTGTGGTCGAAAATTTTTAGATTGATTGTTGGGTTGTTGTGTATTCTATTTTGTTCGTTTCTTGTTAGGTTGTAAAAATACATATTATACTTTTCGAAAAAAAAAATATTATATAAAGCGCCCCATTTTACAAGTTCGCCTTGAGCCCTCAAATCTTCGGGGCCGGCCCTGCATGCACTGTATTTTTATGTTTCGATAGGGCTGATCTCAGTAAACTTATGCGTGATTAACTGATCCCCCTTGGAACCAAACATATACATGTCTTGGCTCCAATTGCAAACATGTTTAGTTTAAGGGCCCCTTCCATGTGTTTATAATATTTTTTCGGATATATTTGCCTTTGAGCCTTATTTTTATCTTTGTCTCTACAAACTTTAAAAATTAAATATCTTTCAAAATATAGGTCTATTTGAGACAAAATTTATATATTTGGAAAGGTATCAATGAGATCTATCTAAGGAAATCCATGAAGAACATATAATTTTGAAGTTTGAATTTAAACTTTCGCAGTACAATTTCCGATGAGTTTTTCGGTGGTAAAATTTTGTATTGAGAAATGAGAGTGAAATTTCACAAAGTGAAAATTTTCAAATTCTAAATTATATATATATGCATTTTTTGCATTGCGAATTACAATAATCTCGCATAGCAAAAAATATAATATTAAATTTCAAAATGGTTATAAGATTAATCATATTACTTTTTTCCACACCTCTAGCAAGAACTAATAACATAAAAGATTCAATGAGTAAAAATATTTACTCATTTAATATATATATATATATATATATATATATATATATATATATATATATATTCGAGAGGCTCAAATATGGGAACTCCTTACCGTTTGGTTGGAATTTTTTTTTAAATATGTTTTTTTTGTATGGAGTTTAAATATTTCAGAGTACCCCTAAAAGAAACTCAAAATGGATTTTTTTGGTATTTTAAAAGAATGAATCAATATTTGACACTTTTTACGCTGCTTACAAACTCTCAAATATTGACCCTTTTTTTAAAATATCAAAAAAATCATTTTGGATTGATTTTTTTAGAGGTATCCTGAAACGTTTAAACCCCGTATAAATAAATAAAAATAAAAACATATATATATATATATATATATATATATATATATATATATATATATATATATATATATATATATATATATATATATATATATATATATATTTTAAAAACATGGTAAATGTCCTTTAAGTAAGACCCTCAACTCTCTCTCTCTCTCTAGAGAGAGAGAGAGAGAGAGATCAAGGCTCACATATATCACACTCTATATACTATATGATACATCATACCTAGTTCTAGGCCATAATAAGCCTTTTTTCCAAAATTATTATTTAACTCTTAAAATTAACCTTTCAATCAACACATGTTCAAAAAATTATATCAAAACATATTTTTTAGCTTTTTTTTAGAAGTTCATAAAATTTTGCTGATGCAGACCCTTATAAATAAGGTATTTGCCGCAACATTTTATTGGATTCCTAAAAAATAGCTAGAAATTGTATTTTGACCTAATTTTTTGAATATGTGTTGATTGAGAGGTTAACTCCATGGGTAAAATACAAAAATTGGGAAAAAAAGTTTTTATGACCTAAAACTAGGCATGATGTAAGGGTGATGTAGAAAGCATGATGTATAAGAGCCTCTCTCTCTCTCTCTCTCTCTCTCTCTCTCTCTCTCTATATATATATATATATATATATATATATATATATATATATATATATATATATAACCTCTCAAGAGAAGACTAATGCCATAAAAGCTTTAATGTGTAAACGAATATTAATAAGCATTTTTAGTCATTGGATCATTTATGGTATTAGTTCTCTCTGAAGGGGTTAAAAATCTATACGATTAATCTTATAATTATTTTAAAATTTGATATAACATTTTTGCAATGCGAAATTATTGTAATTCGCATTGCGAAAAATGCATACACACACACACACACACACACACACATGTGTGTGTGTGTGTGTGTGTGTAGAGTATCAACCATCACCTAATTATACTTAAGTATTTGACACACTGTCATATTTTATTAAGGATGAGTTTATTTTTTAATAACACGCTATCATATTTAATGGTTGAAACTACATAAATATATTGAACCCCTCTAGTGAGAACTAATACCATAAAAGATTCAATGAGTAAACAAAAATTAATAAATACATTTCAAAATTAGATATTACATATTTCGCAATGCGAAATTATTTTAATTTGCATTGCAAAAAATGTATACACACTCTTGTGCGTGTGTGTGTGTGTGTGTGTATATATATATATATATATATATATATATATATATATATATATATAGAGAGAGAGAGAGAGAGAGAGAGAGAGAGAGAGAGGGGGGGGGGGGAGGCTCTCCTACATCACACGTAGTTCTAGGGCTTAAGAAACTTTTTTTCCAAATATTTTATTTTTCTATTGAAATTAATCTTTCAATCGACACATGTTCAAAAAATTAGGTCAAAATACATTTTTTTAGCTATTTTTAAAAAAATTACAAAATTCTGTTGGCGTAGAGACTTATAAATATGGTATTTTCCACATTTTTTTTATTGAAATTTTAAAAAATAGATAGAAATTGTATTTTGACCTAATTTTTTGAACATGTTGATTGGATGGTTAACTTCATGGGTGAAATAAAAAATAAAAAATAAAGTTTTTAGGGCCTAAAAGTAGGTGTGATGTATAAGTAATGTAGGAAGCATGATGTATAAAAGTATTGCTCTCTCTCTCACCACAACACACACACACACACACACACACACACACACACACACACACACACACATATATATATATATATATATATATATATTGAACTACTCTAGTGATGACTAATACCATAAAAGATTCAATGAATAAACAAACATTAATAAAGGTTGTGACTATTCACTATATATCGCGACCATACACTATTAGTTGTAACTGTTCACGAGAAACATTCCTAAAATGATTATTTACAAAAATATGTATCTTTTCATTAGAAACACATTATTGCATATAAATAGAAGACTTATCTTCATTTTAAAAGAGACCCTGTTGCTGTTATGGGGTCGGTGCTAGTGCTGGAGCTATCAGAGCCTGCTGCCCCTATTGGGCACCCTGTCGTTGTTCCCTATCTCGCTGTGGATAAGCTCTACTCTTGTGTCCCTACTGGCCACACGTGAAACACTGACCCTGGAACTGTCTCTGACCCTAGAACTGACCTTGGCCTTGATTTCCTAAGCCCTACTGTCCTCCCTTAGTAACTTTAGCCCTGACGGCCCTGTGAAACTTGTTGCTGCTTGGGACCCTGCTGGCCCTGCCTAAATCCCTCGTTGGATCGGTAACCTCCAGATTTGAACCTCTTGGAAGAGTTCCCTTATCGGGAATCCTGCCCCTGCTGAATCGCTGTCTGCTTTCTGTTGGGGTGGTGCCTCACTACCACTGCTCCCCCAGCCTTGTCGTACTAACTAAGCTCACCTCTCTTACTCCCCTTCGCATGGAAATGATAATGCTGACATTGTACCAATGTGACATGGACGACATCAGTGTAAGTCATCAACGCAGGGTTACCAATCAAATGTTGCCTGATCCTCCAGGCCAACCCATACATAAACTTAACTTTCTTCCTCTCTTCGTTGGTCACCTCATCTGGCACAAATTTTGCCAGATGGGTGAACTCATCCTCGTAGTTCGATACTGAACGGACACCCTGTACTATTTCCCCAAACTTCTTCCTCATCTCTGATTCGACTGCAAGCATGAAGTACTTACGGTCGAACCGCACCCAAAACTCAAAAATCATCATCAAGTCCCTCTCCTTATCGGTGGTCACCGACTCCCACCACTATAGAGCTGCTCCCGAAAGTCTGAAGGTAGCTAACATCTATTTATGGACTTCACTGTACTCAACCATGCACAGATGGCGTTGAATGTTCTTCTTCTATTGGCACGCCGCCACTACATCAGTACTGCCCTAGAATTCGGGCGGGTAGGCCTTCTGGAAGGTCTCCCTCTCTCGCTGTTAGGAAGTCGGCTCTGCCTTGGCCTAGATCGCTGGCGCTACTAGCTGTTGTGGCTGAGGCTGAGGGAAATGAGATGGCATGGCCATTATAGCTGTCTCTATTGCCTGATACACTATCACTTCCGCCTCAGTAGTAAAAATATTCTCTGGTGGCGGTACCTGCTGCTCCTCAGGGTCCCCCGTAACCTCGTCTATGGTTGTTGCCCTCTCGACTCGCTCTCTCCTTGGTGGCATACTGAAATAGAATTAAATTGTATAAGTATACAGTTTATACAAAAATCTAATAGTAGAAGCACGATATCTGAAGCTCGCAAAGATAGAACAACAGTTCTAATAATAGGGCTCTATATCAAAGTAATGATACGCTAAAATCGTAGTAAGCCGTACAGATCCAATGCACACTAGAACACGATGATCTGATGCCATCTGAATTAAACATCAGTTGATCAGGTATTTATTAAATTAAAATGGGTTTCTCATATGGTTCATTCTTAGCATCACTGTCGAAAATTTTAAATACTAACCACCTAAGTGAAATTAGATCGATGCCAAATTTTATCTTTCTTTAAAACAGATAAAGGAACAACGCGGAAAAACTAAATTAACCATTCACAATATACTAGCGTCCAACCATCACAATATATAAATGAACAAAGGTTGTCGAATAAACCATCGGCTAAAATCTAAAACCAAATACTCTATAATAACAAAAGAACTGAATAACTAAAAACTGTCAACGGACAACATGTCCATACAAGGAAATGTAAAATGAGATCCTACACTAGATCTGAAAGGAAGAATCGTCTACTAAAATCCTATCAACATCCACAATGTTACAGTTCTGAGTCCCTAGAATTGAGTCTTCAAGCCTGACGTCCCTGTGGCTGGACCCCTAAAAGGTTTTGAAAATATTTTGATAGTAAGAGTTAGTACTCAAAACGTTTTTAAAATATTTAGCAAGCGTTTATTACAATAAAATTCGGTTATTGATTACACATGTTAGATTTGCGTACACTCTCTTGAGTTTCCTCACCTCTCGTCTATAGTGTACGCCTAATGTTATATACTTAGCCCACTTAGCTATACTACCCAAGCTAACTAGACTAAAGTATTCAACTGAACTTACCTACACGTCTAAGTTCTCGTACCGCCCATACAGTACGTTAATTTATTATTAGCTCTCACATGTTAATCGTTTCTCATGCAACATTTCACATATGTTATATTACCATCCTTATAATTAAGTTTCACCACTTAATTTGCCTTCTTAGATATTCGCAATCTATCTTTCATCTATTGATTATGTCTCTCTACTTAATTTACTTCTTATATATATATATATATATATATATATATTTCACACACAATATATACTATAAATGCATGCTTTACTATACATCCCTATATCACACATCAGGGATTATCGGCTCGGAATCCTACCTCGATCACCAATAATGATTTGTATATCATGGCTCGAAATCATACCTCGATCACAAGTAGTTATTGATTAATTTTGCTCGGAATGACACCTCAATCACCAAGATTAATCCTATCTAGATTGTCTCGGAATCATACATCGATCACTAAAACTAGTCATCTATATTGGCTCGGAATCCTACCTCGATCACCAATATTTAATTAGTATACTTTAGGTGTTCACACATCCTATGTATTACTATCCATCGATAGGTATTCATACAACCCGATCATACATGTTAGTACGTAGTATATTTCTCTCTAATACTTACCGTACATTTTATTTTACGATTTATCTCACTATCATATAAATTTGAGTATTCACTCAACTCTAAGGGTCTTAGTTACCCCTTTATAAATTTCAGTAGTTGAGTTTAACTTACCCTAGTGTTTGATACATTAACCCATTTAATCCCCGTAATTCTTTATCCGTCTCTCTCATTAATTACGATTAAATTTAACAAATCTCTTTCTCGTCTTAATCCGCTCAATAAGACTAAACCATACCCCTATCATAAGCCTACTGTAATATATTAGTCTCTCAATATTACTTTACCAAAGTCCTCAAAAATATCACAACAACGATTTAGGGATTTCAGGCAAAAGGGGGAAATTTTCAATTTTCTTGGAAACCGAATCGATTCAGCCTAGGCCGAATCGATTCGATTATGTATAGTTTTTGCACTTCGTCTTTTTTATGCGTTTTTACCCGATTTTCACTATTTTTACTCAACACAATTCTCATGCTAATCCACCAAATTCAAGTCAATGTGTTCCTAACCATTTCTACATGTGTGGAGGTAATTTCTAACGTAAATCAGTCATCAAAACATTAAAATTACCGATAAATCAATTAATTCACTAAATCCTCAAGAACCCTGGATTTCAATATCCTCCATTAATACTCATATGAAACCCAGATGTAAATTCATAGCAATTACTAAAAATCTCAGATAAGTTGTCCTCTACAGATTTACTTTCAATCTACATGCAATATCCTACCCAAACATGTATAAACATAGGTTTTTCTTCCAAACACATCAAAGAAATCAATATTATTCAAACCCTAGTCACATGGATATTATAACTTCATATTAATTTGTAATGAATAACTTGCGTTAACATAAGAGGTCTGATTTTATAGTGTTGATGATGGATTGATGGTTCTCTCTTTAAGTTCTTACTCCTTAGATGATTAGGATGCAAGATCTAGGTCCATTTCTTCATGAACACTTCCTAAGCCTTGAAAAATGGTCTCTCTCTTTTCTCTAATGGCCTTCTTAGAGTATAAAAGTTTCTAACCCTAACCCCAATCTCTAATCATCCGATATAGGACTCTAAATTTCGCAGGTCCCTTAATCTCTATTTGCCAAATGATCGAATTGCCCTCAATAGGTGTCGATTTGGTCTAAAATTGATCCGGGATCCAAATAATACCCCCGGGTGCACTTTTCCGACTATTTTGACCCATTCAGAATCATCCGTGACCCCTAAATATTCATCCGAGTCACTCAAAAAATATATTTCCTATCTCAACCTCAATTTAGCCTACACGCGACTCCCGATTGAGATAAAATAAAATACACACATATCACTCGCTATGCCGTATAACACTAATTATCAATTATTAACGATTCACACTTAGTAAATATTATATCATAATATTAATCAATATCTATCTCTCGATTAATATTTAATAATCACATTTATTATTTAATCACCTTAAATTACTTCACTCGCGTAATTTAAATAAAACGTATTTTCTCAATCAATTCTCGAATTAATTAAATTATAAATTCGCAGAAATACGGGATATTATAAGCTAATCCTAAGCAGGGGTCCCTCAATACTTGTGGCACTTTGGTTTTGAATATGTTTTTTATCTTATCAATTGTGAGCCCTCTAAAGGGTCCCGCAATATTTCTCCATATCATTGTTTTTACAATTCCCCTCCCAACTATCAGTTTCTTAAGTAATTTTTTATAATACATGTTATGTAATCCAACTAAACTAACCAACTAAGAGAACACGTGATGTGTAAGGAAATACACTAGTTATGATACGAGGTATATATAAAAAAAATTGATATGTAGGCGAATTAAACTAACCAACTTTATAGACCAAATGATGTAAATTTAGTAGTCGTCTCCGCTTCCTATCTGAAATGCGGGTTTTCATCCTAATGAGCCCGTGCCTTGGAGGCAGGGGCGGACCCATGTAGGGGCGAAGTGGGGCGGCCGCCCCAAGTCACTTTTTAAAATAAAAAAATAAATAAAAAATAGGGCATATACCAAATAGTCCCTCAAACATTTTTTAATACACGTTTACTCCAAGCCTTTTTATTTTGCTCCAAAAAGTTCTTCACCATGCCGCTGGCGCGGATCTTTAAGAATAAGAGAATATTAGTTAAATGGGTGTTTGAGGGACTTTTTGGTACAAAATAAAACGCTTGGACTAAACGTGTATTAAAAAATATAAAATTTTGATCTCCTCCACCACTTACCCTGCTGCTCTCTCCTCCACCAGGTATATTTTGATCCCTGATGATCCGATCCCCAAATTTTATTTACATTTCATCATTTGTTTATTTTGTGAAATTATATGTGAAATTAAATTTTTAATGTAAAATTAAATTTATACTGAAATTATTGATTTATGTTGTATTAATTATCATATGATATTTTGATAATGGTTTTAGTGTTGAAAATGAATATTATGCCAAAAAAAAGTAAAAACAATCCAAAAAATGCCCGATAAAACTCGAAATAACCTCCCAAAAAATCGTCTCGGGGGCGGGACACCCAACCCCCCGGCAGCACTCGAAAGTTTCTTCCCAATTGACACAAAATCCTGAATCCGTCACTACTTGAAAGCATGTGTTTCTAACATTTAAGACACTAATTGGTGCATTTATTTATACATTGACATTGGTCAATTTTTATGGTTGTTAGTATAGATAGAATTGAGATAATTAATAAATTTGTACAAACATGCACTATAGCGATACCTTGTCTTTTGCTATTGTCAAGAGACGGGAGGTTAACGTGGGGACCTTCTACTTAAAAGAAGTTAATATAATCCATGTCTAATTGTCCAGAAAGCCACCCCACGTAAAAGACTAACCGTAGTCACTTGCGAGGCGGCTTCCAACTTTCTTTTAGAATGTTGCCAATTGCCACCAAGCCCACATGAACATGATTGCTTAAATTAACTCCAAATCCGGCCCCATGTTTTTTGTACACAGTTTAATTAATGTCAGCAAAATGTCGCAGGCTTCGGATTTAGACTTTGATTGCGAGTGATCCAGCCTATCCGTTTTGGAATGGGATTGAAGCTTCTTCAAAAGGGGGGTTTTGCTTCCTATCAGTGTGTTCATTATTCATTAATATTATATATCAGAATTTGCTAGAACCATTTTAAGTGGGTGGGCCAGATATATTCTCGAAGTGAATTCCCCAATTGCGGTGTCAATCAAGCTGGCCCCAATCCTGCGTACATTGTGGGATTGAAGTCGTCATAATGAATACGACTTTGACATTTTGGTTTTGCTTAACATGAAGTTCTAAACGCCAGAAATTTTTATTTTTGTCTTTAAACAAAACAGACAAGATTAGTGTCTTGGGTTTGTTTTATTTAATCTGAATTTGATAAAACATTTGAATTTGAATGAAAAATTTGAATTAATATTAACTCTTAATAGGATTTAGATAGAATATCACATCTTCACTACCATGCAAACCTCGAGATGCGAGATCATTTTTTAACAAAATTGTTAAAATATATACCATACTCTCTATATTTTTACACATCAAATAAAGATATTCAATTGATTAATGCAAATAGGAGAAAATATAAGATATCAATTGGCACCATACTTTGTATAGTTTTACAAAGAGTTTTTCATCATCAAAAGCGTTTTTTTAGTTGAAGATCTCTTTCAGATTTTTTGTTTTTAATAGTGAAATCATTGTTTGACATCTTGAACAACTCTCTTAATACTGAAAACGAATTTTATAAAGCCTTTAACATCTACCATTATTTTAAACATATAACTCCTTCGAGAGTTCTAGTACGTATCATAATGTTTGAGAACTGAGATTTGAACAATGAAGAATCACCTCCTTTTTCTTTCTGCATATCGGGTGATAGTCAAATATTCCACAACGTCAACCAACTAAATTCATTTAGAAATTGTATTCAATGAATTGAATAATATTTTTAAATGGAATAACAGAGTATAGGTGACACAAAATAGAGAAAAACAACTAAGCATTACATTATGAATGAAAACACCCCGAATCAAACCCCAAACACACTCCAAAATTCAAATAGTGAAAGAGGGAGCATTAAAAATTAGAGCATACCTGGATAATGTAACCAACCAGTAATTAAATTTGAAAAAATTGAAAGATGTAACAATTACAGCACAATGCAAATCTTTGCATCAACAAACTCTAGTTAATTAAAACCTTTTTGAACTAGAAGACATACGAACTAAACATGGAAAAACTATACCTTAAATGATGATGAGATAGAGATAGATGGAAAATATACAACTTGTAAAAACGAAACAAAAAATGAGTATGGTATTGCATTACAATAGAAATGAGTACCACTGTCTGTATTGTGTACTCACATCTGTCAATTCATATGGCTCCACATTTGTTCTTGATTTCAATACCTATAACAAAAATAAAATAAAAAACTCATAAACAAAAAAAAAAAATAGGAACCCATCTCCCAAAATCGCAAAAATCGGAATCTTAAAAGTAAAAAAAATGAGAAAGAATGTACCTCTTGTTATAATCGCATAATGTCAATGGTAGAGAGACACAAACAAATTATGGGTTTCAACAAACGGAATTAATGAATATAGAGAGACACAAACACATTATGCTTGCAAAGTATGTTGGATAAATTCCAATATAATATAATATTTTAATTATATTATTGATGTTTTATTTTTTAGTTGTTAATATTTTATTATATTATTGGTGTTTTATTTTAAACATAGTTTAGATTTTATTTTAGAAGGAAGAAACATGAGCAAATGGGTGTGAAAGATATGGGAGTGCTCAAAATCTCATATTGTCCCACATTGGAAGAATACTACAAAAAGTAATGGTATATCAACTAAAGGACAACTAAGATTCTTAGTTGATAAGTCTAATAAGAGGCTATGATCCTACGCATCGTGGTTGTGCTTAAGCACCACCAATTGCGACACACGGCACGCGAAAGGGCGATTGATTAAACGATCCGATCAAAGGGTTTAAAATCCAAAATGACTTGATCTGAACCGTTAGATGAACTCGTAGCGTTTCGTGTAGGGGATGTCCATTCGCTTACGATGGGACGCCTAATCTGAACCGCTAGATCGAAGCTGTTCCAAACAGGCACGATCCAACGGTTGCTGAGTCGCTACATGAAGAGCTATGACTATTGAAGAACAGTCACATAAATGGTTATAAAAAGAGTTTCAGGCCTCTGTTTTGGACACCGAAAATTATTAATTTCTCCTCTCTCCATCCTCTATATTTTGGCATTTTCAAGTTACAAATTCAGAGTGTTCTCGGTTTGATCAAATAGTACATAGTTTGAATCAAACAACTGTTCATACACTGCATTGTATCCTGAAGGCAGATTCTATAAAACTCATAGTGTACTCGCGATTCTGTCTCAATCGGATTGGGAGAAATTTTGCCTAAAAGAAAGCGTTCTAAGAACGTACCTTACAGAAATTAATTAATATATTTCGTTCTTTCCATTACAAAAATCCAATAATTTTAGGCAAAATTTATATTCTTATTACTCCACTCAAATGGAAGGAACAGTGGCACAATCTATCCAATTCATGATTCAAGACTTAATCTGAATCGACCGTTTTGATGGCGAAAATTTCACCCGTTGGCAAGAGAAAGCTATGTTCTTTTTCACATCACTAAAACTAGCATATATTCTAGATGACAACCTTGAACAAATTCCCAAGCCCACACCCAAAGACACTGAAGAAATAAAGCAAAAACGTGTGAAGAGGAAAGAAGACGAATTTATGTATCGAGGACATATCCTCAATGCCTTGTCTCAAACTGTTTATAGGGCTTATCGAATGATTCCGACGGCAAAGGAATTATGGAAGGCTTTAGAGACAAAGTATCAAAACGAGGAAGCGAGCAACCGTAAGTTTCTGATTTCAAACTATATGAATTTTAGAATGAGTAATGATAAATCTGTCATTGCACAAGCACATGAACTCCAATAAATTATTGGTGACCTTAAAGCCGTTGTAATTAATCTTCAAGATGAATTTCAAGTAGGGGTGATTGTTTCAAAACTTCCATCCTCTTGGAATGGCTTTAAGAAGAAAATTAATCATGATGAAAAGACTTATACTGTGGAATCCCTTCTTCGTCACCTTCGTATTGAAGATGATACTCGTATTTAAGAAAAGAAGGATGAACAAGGTGAGGGTCATTCAAAAGCTAATATGGTTGAGGATCAAAAATCCAAGATTACCAAAGACTCAAAATTTAAAGCAAAGAATGATTTCAAAATTCAAGAACCAATATGCAAATAAGAAAAAGAAGGGAAAATGTTTCTTCTGTGACAAATCGAGCCATTATTCTCGAGAATGTCGTCTTAAAAAGAAGGCATTTAAGGAAAAACAAGGGTCGAAAGAAAATAATAATGTTAAAGATCTTATTTCTACTGTATGCGAAGCAAATTCAATTGATAATGAAAGTGGATGGTGGTTGGATACCGGCGCAACGGTCCACATATATAAAGGCCGCTCTTCATTCAAAATATATCAAGAAATTGATGGAAAAGAAGTGAAGATGACAAATAATCTTCGCACCAATGTAGTTGGAAAAGGCATGGTGGAATTGAAGCTAACTTCTAGAAAGACACTTACTTTAATTGATGTACTTCACGTACCTAATATGCGTAAAAATCTTGTGTCTGGGGACCTTCTCAATAAGAGAGGTTTCAAACTAGTGTATGAGTCTGATAAGTTTATCTTGTCTAAGAATGGCCAATTTATTGGCAAAGGGTACTCTTGTAACGACATGATCAAAATTAATATAATCAATGATATTAGTTCTGCTTATATAGTTGAGTCTATTTCTTTATGGCATAGTAGATTAGGTCATGTGAATTATAAAAGTATAAAAAAGATGACTAATCTCGGCTTAATCTCGAATTGTAAATTTGATAACCTTTCTAAATGTGAAATTTGTGCTCAATCGAAGATAACTAGAAAGTCGTTCAAATCTGTTGAGAGGACATCCGAAATGCTTGATCTTATTCATAGTGATGTATGTGATATGAAGAGTAATATGACTCGTGGTGGAAATAAATATTTCTTAACTTTCATTGATGATTACTCTAAGTATGCATATACATATTTACTTAAAAGTAAAGGTTAAGTTTTCGAGAAATTTCTAATTTTTAAAGCAGAAGTAAAAACTCAAAAAAATCGAAAAATTAAAGTCCTACGATCCGATAGGGGTGGTGAATATTACCCGAGTGAGTTTATACAATTTTGTAATACTCATGGGATAATCCATCATGTTATGGCGTCTTATACGCCACAACAAAATGGAACGACGGAAAGGAAAAATAAGACTTTAGTTGAAATGATAAATGCAATGTTAATGAGTTCTGGTTTACCTTTGTCAATATGGGGAGAAGCGGTTTATCCGCATGTTATATTTTAAATAGAGTTCCGTTAAAAAACAAGGATGTTACACCATACGAATTATGGTTTAATCGTAAGCCTAATCTTAGACGTCTTAAAGTTTGGGGATGTCTTGCTTATGTAAGAAAACCCAACCCTAAAAGACCAAAACTAGAAAATAGGACTTACAAATGTGTTTTTTATTAAATACTCTAGTAACAGTAAGACTTATAGATTTTTAAATCTTGAAACCTAAGAAATCATTGAGTCGATGGATGTGTAATTCTTTGAACATCTAACAAAGTTTAGTACTTTGAATCAAGGTTTAGAAAATAATAATCCGACTGTTGACTCCTTAACTTTAGAAGAACTATATCTTCTTCGGAAACAACGAATGACGTTGAACCACGAAGGAGTAAAAGACAAAGAACTGAAAAAACTTTTGGGCCTGACTTTGTTATTTATTTAGTTGAAGGGGATTTAAATGAGACTAAGAACAAAACTAAATTTGTTCTTAATGTAGAAGATGAACCGACAAAATTTCATGAAGCGGTAACATCTAGGGATGCTGTCTTTTGGAAAGAAGAAATAAATGATGAAATGAACTCAATTTTATCAAATCAAACTTGGGTTATTTCCGATCTTCCCCCCGGGGCTAAACCTATTGGGTGCAAATGGATATTTAAAAGAAATCTAAATTCGGATGGTTCTATAAATAAATTTAAGGCAAGATTAGTTGCTAAAGGCTATAAGAAAAAACATGGAATTGATTACTTTGATACACATGCTCCTGCTGCTCGAATCACTTCCATTAGGATACTAATTTCTCTTGCTTCTATTCATAATTTAGTTATTCATCAAATGGATGTTAAAACTGCATTTTTTAATGGTGATTTAGAAGAAGAGATTTATATGGAACAACCCGAAGGTTTTGTTTTGCCTGGTCAAGAAAAGAAAGTGTGTAAACTGGTTAAATCTCTTTATGGCCTTAAACAAGCTCCTATACAATGGCATGAGAAGTTTAATAATATTGTGATATCCCATGGATATAAAGTTAATGATGCCGACAAATGTATATATAGTAAATTTAAAAATGGTGTTTGTGTTATTATTTGCTTATATGTGGATGACATGTTAATATTTGGGTCTAATCCCAAATATGATGAAAAAATCAAAAGGTTTCTTTCATCAAAATTTGATATGAAAGATTTTGGAGAAGCTGATATGATTTTAGGAATCAAAATTATGAGAAAGGATAATTCTTTAGCGTTATCTCAATCTCATTATATAGAAAAAGTTCTTAAAAGATATAATTATTTTGAACATAAGCCAGCTGCTACACCAGTGGATCCTAGTATCGAATTAATGAAAAATACTGGGCGTGCTATGGACCAACTTAAATATGCTAGTATTATTGGGAGTCTAATGTATGCCATGCATTGCACTAGACCAGACATTGCATATGCAGTGAGTGTCTGGTGTAGATTTACATGTAATCCAGGACAAGAGCACTGGAATGCGATTTCTAGGGTACTTAGATACCTGAAGAGGACTTTGGATTATGGCTTACATTATGTAGGATATCCATCTGTTTTAGAAGGATATAGTGATTCAAGTTGGAATAATCTTAAATCAAAATCCAAGTCAACTACTAGTTGGATTTTTACGCTAGGAGGAGCAGCTATCTCTTAGGGATCTAAGAAACAAACATGTGTATCAGATTCAACAATGCAATTTGAATTTATAACCCTAGCAGATGCATGTAAAGATCAGAATGGCTTAGAAATGTGTTTATGATATTCCTTTATGGAAAAAGCCATCTCCTTCTATTGTGATAAGTTGTGAGAACCAAGCCACAATTTATAAAGTTTCGAACAAAACTTACAATGAAAAATCTAGTCACATTAGTCTAAGGCATCAAATTATAAGAAAATTACTCAAAGAAGGAGTAATTACATCCGACTATGTTAAAACGAACAAGAATTTAGCAGATCCGCTGACTAAAGGTCTTGTTAGGGAGATGATATATATCACCTCAAAAGGAATGGAACTAAGGTCTATTAAATAACACAACTATATTTAATGGGAACCCAACTCATATCTTGAAAATATAGATAGAGTTCAATGTGGTATAAACAAGTTAAATTGTAGTTATGGAACACTAGGAATTTTATACAAAAAGTTTCATTCCTATGTGCATAGTGTTAGTTTTCTGCATGTTAGAGGATGGAGGTTACTTTTTAATAAATCATATAAGTGTGACTCGTAGAATCACTAAAGTTGATTTACCTATACGAGTGTCGAAAGTGTGGTTGCCTTCTATGGAATCAAGACCAATCCTAAAGCACTCGTGAAATCAGGATTAGCACAAGGTCATAAAAGTGCATGCTAGAAGAGCACTTATAAACTCAAAAATCGGTATGTGTGATAGTTCCGGCTAGTCTTAAAAGGTCCTTGGTTCAAGATACGTTCACCACAACACCTTGATGAAGCTTTGAATTATTTACACTATATGAAAATTCAAGTTCGAAAGACACTTCTCATTTATGTACTAGATTTTAGCGATATTGTCAAAAGTTATTTATTGTCTCTTTGTTTTTCTCTCTTCTATATATTGAAATTGGCAGGGGAATGTTGGATAAATTCCAATATGATATAATATTTTAATTATATTATTGATGTTTTATTTTTTAGTTGTTAATATTTTATTATATTATTGGTGTTTTATTTTAAACATAGTTTGGGTTTTATTTTAGAAGGTAGAACCATGAGCAAATAGGTGTGAAAGATATGGGAGTGCTCAAAATTTCATATTGTCCCATATTAGAAGAATACTACAAAAAGTAGTGGTATATCAACTAAAGAACAACTAAGATTCTTAGTTGACAAGTCAAATAAGAGGCTATGATCCTACGCATCGCGGTGGTGCTTAAGCACCACCAATCGCGACACACGACACGTGTAAGCGCGACACACGGCAGGCGAAAGGGCGATTGGGAGACTTAGGACGCATTGCGCGCTTTGACGCGCACGTGCGCATCGTCGCTTGGAGCGTGGGAGCCTAAAGTTTTGATGAGGTAAAACAGATCAACGGTTGTAATTAAACGATCCGATCAAAGGGTTTAAAATCCGAAACGACTTGATCCGTAGCGTTTCGTGTAGGGGATGTCCATTCGCTTACGATGGGATGCCTAATCTGACCTGTTAGATCGAAGCTGTTCCAAACAGGCACGATCCAACGGTTGCTGAGTCGCTACATGAAGAGCTATGACTGTTGAAGAACAGTCACAAAAATGGCTATAAAAAGAGTTTCAGGCCTCTGTTTTGGACACCGAAAATTGCTAATTTCTCCTCTCTCCATCCTCTATATTTTGGCATTTTCAAGTTACAGATTCAGAGTGTACTCGGTTTGATCAAACAGTACATAGTTTGAATCAAACAATTATTTATACACTGCATTGTATCCTAAAGGCAGATTCTATAAAACCCATAGTGTATTCGCGGTTCTGTCTCAACCGGATTGGGAGAAATTTTGCCTAAAAGAAAGCGTTCCAAGAACGTGCCTTGCAGAAATTAATTAATATATTTCGTTCTTTCCATTACAAAAAATCCAACAAAGTAAGTGTGCAACGTAACTCGGAAGCGGGAGGGGCAAGAGAGTCGTAAAAGGGGAGAAAAAAAGAGAACTGAGAACACAAATAGTTGGAAGAGGAAGGGGCAAGAGAGAAAAAGTAAAAGAGGGTACACGTTTTTTTGAGTAAAAGAGGAAAACTTGAACTTAAATGTAGTACACGTGTCATTGTACGAACAATTGTACACTACAAATATATATATATATATATATATATATATATATATATATATATATATATATATATATAGAGAGAGAGAGAGAGAGAGAGAGAGATTACTCCAAGTCAATATGATTGTGAGTCTCTTAAAACTAAAAAACAAAGAGTAATTCTACGCCTATTCAACTCATTTTTTGTGATACACTAATGTGTCGTGTCTGCAATTATCCATATCTCGGGTTCAGTAAGTATTATCCAAAACATGAACTGTTTCACACAAAATGAGTCGAAATCTTGAGTTGGCCTACAATTATTTCTATTAAAAATATAATAAACAACATTCAAGAGCTCTAAATATCGAGTCAGTCTAGAATTACTCCTAATCGCTTCCCAAATGCCTATTTATGGGATTGCAATTTATAATGGGCTCACCCTTCAGGTGACAAATAGAGTTTACTTAGTAAAATATAGTTTTAGTTAATTCATATTCCTTTGTATAAATTCTTTATTATTATTTTTATTAAATGGATGACAGTCTATGTATTTCCCCGAGTTTAAAGCCTTATATATACATGCAAAGGCGGATCCAGAAATTTATTTCAGGTGGGGCACAAACCATTGCCGGGGGTTGGGGGCCGGAGCCCCCAAAAATTTTTTTAGGTTACAAATTTTTTAGTGGTAAAAATTTGAATTTTTTTTTTTGGGTGAGGCACAACTCTAAATTTATAATTTTTGTAGGGTAAAATTTTTAATTTTGAGATTTAGGGTGGGGCACTTGCCCCATCTCCCTTTCATATAGAGCCGCCCCTGTATACATGTAAATAAAAATTTAAAAATAAGAAATACAGGAGAGTGGTTACTATAAATGATCATCTCTAAATACGTTGCCTATAAATTATTGGGGGAATAAAGAAAAACAGAATCATTAAATATTATGGAAGTTATTATATATGGAAAAAAATTTCACACCAATTATTATTCGCATATCCCAAGATTTAGAAAAATACAGGACCTTAAGGGCACTAATACAATACTTTCCAAATGGATTTTCAAGAGGCTTAAGCGACGTTCGATGGTAGGAAAAGCACGTACCACACAAAATAGTTGCCAGTTGTTGTCTCATTATTTCTAAGAAAAATTGGCCAGTTCCATTCAAACCAAACAACATTGTGGGTATAGCAAGAATCGCGCAACCCTTTTATATTTTATTTTAAATTTTAAAAGAGACCATTCATATTCTTGAATTGAAAACATTATTCACACCCTAATAGCGCTGTCAACATCGTACTAGTTCACCAAAGTGCACGGTGCCTTGACCTACAGTCTCATACCTCACGCTGTTTTGTGAGTTCAGATCTTCTAACCTATCAATGGCTTCTAAAACTTTTGAAATTTGAAGTAACTTTATGCTAGATCTAACTTATTAGATTAATTTTGGAACGCATGTATTTTCAGTTTGGTTTCATGTAACTATATAGTAGATCGGATAGAAAACAGTTTTTTAAAATAGGTGTATCTAACAATCTCTAACGAAAATTATTTTTAAAAGGATCTTAAAGTTTCAACTGAAAATAATCCCTTATGGACTTAGCCATAGCCAGTAAGATTGCATCGTGTCACTGTTATTATGATATAGGTTTGATAAAAACAACGTCTTTTGTATTTTAAAAACCTATGCATATACAATTGTGTATTTTAAATGTAAGAAGTTCAAAAACTCAAATCGAAGCATTAATTTTTAATATAAATTCCTTAAATAGTATTTTAAAATTTTACTTCAAATGGATGTATTTTATATTTTTTTATAAAATAATCAAATTTCAGATTTTACATATGAGTTAAAATGGGGGATTAATTAATCATTTTTTAATGAAATTAAACACAATTAATTTGTAAATGAACCAATTTATTAATGAGACAATTTACAAATTTAGAACAACCAAATGAAGCTTTAGAGAATGACATTTATCTCATATTTGGTACAATGATAACAACTAAAAAAATATTACTTAGGATCGAATGCAAATAAATCCTTAAAATGAAAGTAATTATATTTGATCTTTTTGTAAAATTATTCAAAATCATGCAAATCAAGTTCTCGAACACACAATTTCAATGTGGAAGTTTAAAAAATATGACAACCCCAACCAATAATTAAGGCTGATAATTTTTTACACGATAACGTGTTTATGATAATAATTTGAAATGATCCGAACATGACACGATTAATTTATGAGTATTCAAAACTTATACTTAAATCAAAATCAATGTTATCTGAAAATTACACGATCAACCCGAATTGTCACCCCTATCAACAAACTTCATATTTTATATTAATCCGGTCAATAAAGCCAGTGTAGTCATTTTTTATATATATAGTTAATAATTAAAATTAGTACAAAATTAGACCACGTGGGACATATTTATACCATATATTGTGAAAGCCTGGTCCCATGCCTGGCGGTCATAGAAGTTGCTTATGGACTAGCTAATGTTATCTATTTGTCTTCTTTAACATTGTAATTTGTAGTATGCATTTGTCTCCACCTCTAATTAAATATCAATAGAATTTGACCTGCATTTACCTAATTTTGTGCTTAAATTATAAGCCAAATGGATTAGTTTAATTGACCAAATTTCACGCGACAATGACCCGAAAGCATACAATTTAGATAAGACATTAGACAAGTGTTATATAAGATATATACTTTTGTGTTTTATCAAATTTAAAATATGAAATAAATCATATTTATGCAATAAATTAATACCACTAGAAAACTTACAAACGAAGAAGATGACCGAGTCAAGTGTTTGACACTCTCTCCTTAAGACAAAATGCGCTCCCGCTACGGTGCTTACGGCAATGAACAATGAGCGTTTGCCTCCCAGGATAAAACGGTCTCGACACGCGCAAGAAGCACTTCAGTGTGTGTGTCCCACGAACCAATTATGTTTGATACTCTATCCGACTCGATTGGGAATGGAAAGTATAGAAAATATTTTTCCTCCTTTTTCCTCTCTTTAAAAATGAAGACAAGTCATGTATTTATAGAAAACAAAGTGTTTTTTCATGAAAAGACATGTCTTTTAGAAAACAGTCACTTTAGGGACGTTTTTCATGAACAGTCACAACTTATGGTGAACAGTCACAACCTTTAGGGACGGTTCTGAAAAACAGTCACTATATAGCGAACAGTCACAACCTTTAGCGACAGTTACGAAAAACTGTCCCAGAAACTTAAATAAATTTTCCAATAAACTTCATACATAAATGAGGCACTTTGATACCAAATTTCTTATTCATCATTTATCCATTTTAAACAAATAAATATATCGCGTGACTCTTGACATTCTACAAGGAACGCGCACGTACTTGGTCCTACTTTGACCAATATATTAATTTGGTTATAAAATAATTTGTGTAAAAACACAATATTTTCCAACAATCCCCCACATGAATGAAATTTGGGTGAAGAATCAAATGAACATGAAGACAAATTAGACAGAGTATCAGTGGAAAAGGGCTGCATCGGTAAAGATAGCTTTTGGCCTTGAATCTTTCCTAGTGAGAGACTATCGGGTTTACTGGCCAATCAATGAACGCGATGTCTTGAATTGATCAACCTTTTAGTGTAAACCGAGACAATAGAATTCACACAGTCCTTCTCCGAACATTCTTGGTTCTCACTTTTGTGTCCGTTTTGGCCTTGGACACCTCCTGGTTTCATGAGTGTGTTAGAGAATTTAACAATGTAGCCGTTGGTTATTCTCATAGAAGTGGCCCCTTCTCACTCACATAGGTGATTTCTATAAAGAGTATCCTGCTAATACCCCACTTGATCCTTATGTTCAAGATATAGAAATCATTAAAATAAAATTTATCCTATTACACGCGGCAGATAGTGCACTGACTCATCCTAGGAATGGGAGGAAGAATTTATTTTCTTCTCAGTGCTAACTGAATCGCACATAATTAGGTTGTCCCGTTGAACCTAATTCTTGGGATCTCCAGTCATTTAGGTTGGGTTTCCATTATGGCAATTCTTTTAGGTTTTAACCGGCTGTAAGCCCATTCCCCTTGATGTATGTATCTTACTCCCTTGTTAGCGGATCCGCAATGATTTTATTAGGCCTAATGTTATCACTAACAAAGAAAGATTTCTTTATGGTCTTATGTCATGACTAATAAGTCGTGACTTGCCAAATTGATTTATGCCTTTTCAAGCAATGATTTTCAATTGCAAGAACATGCATTATAATTGTTATCTCAAATCATCCTCTTTAAAATTGTCAAGGTACCTTGCTTTCTAGGAAATAATATTCATATTCCATCATAAGAGGATTTCCAAACATTAACACCTCTAATCATGCTAATATATCACTCGGAATACGAGTCTCGAAAGTCATATATTGTTTAAAATATATTCATAATTTCCTAATGTTTATGTCATTTGTCACTTATATCTTAGTATCGATACTGAGTGACTCATTTGTACTTTAGACTCTTTGATCCATTGTGTACACGCTTAATCATTTCCAACCTTGGAATATAATCAAAGTACTTAAGTATTAATTATCGTTCAATCCATGAAGTATACACTTCTTTAGACAAATGCACGTTGGAAATACTATTAGTACATTAAATGTACTTATGCAATCAAATACTACACTTTTATCGCCTTAGATAAATACCCCCACATTTATCATAATTCATACAAAGGTTCTCAACCTTTCCCATAAAATTTCATACAAAGGTTCTCAACCTTTCCCATAAAATTTTTATCAAATGTTAATGTGTTGAGATAAAATTTTTATCAAAGGTTAATGTGTTGAGAATATAACTCATAGAAAACACAATACTTCCCCCACAATTTCAAACATAAATTTGAAATTATACAAAGCTGATACATTTATTCTCAACCTCCAAACGCTTTATTTTTCTTAAAAATGAAATGATATTAATGTATATTTGGACCAACACATATGTCCATTTAGAAGGTATACATTCATTTCATTCTAAATAAAATTTAGTTGAGATAAGTTTCTCTACTTTAGTGATTTCGACATTTAATGGTATATTCCTTATTGTTCCATAGGCCTACAAATGCACTTGTGACAATTCTTAGTATTAAACTAAAGTTGTGTCACACATAATTTATATCCCTCAAAACCATTTCAACATATTCTATGATTATGGACTTTAAAAATATCATAATATAAAATATGCAATTTGGTTACTTTCCCTTCTTTGAGTTTACTAGTTGTGGTGTCTTGAGATTACGCCTAAGTCTCCAATGAGATCATAATTTGATTCTACCTTCTTTAAAGCAGTTGTAAAACCGCTCGGTTCTGAACCCCTTAATCATTTATATGGATTTATGATTTAATTCTATACCATCTTTAAAGCAGTCTTTAAACCGCTCGGTTCTGAATTTTGAATCATAAATTCAATAAATAAATCTATAATCACGCCACACTAATTTTTCTCCATTGAAGAATACGTTCAACAAACGCATTAATTTGAAGTATAAGATTCTTCCAAAATGAATTTATATATTACGGAAAGGAATGTAGCACTTTATATCAACTAAAGACTCTCATATCTTTTGCAATCTTCATCGCATTTGATAACATTCAATATAGTGAAGGGGAGTAACATATTGAAATTGATCATATCCACTCTTTCAAGTCTATGGAAAATTGAGCACCACGATATCAATACAAATTGTATTTATTTTTCATCAACGTTAACATCAATTGAATGTTACATAAAAATGTAATTCTTCATGAAACATCATGTTTAACATAGCATGTTCCAATGATATTTTGATGAATGTGTCTCACAAAATTAAGAGTGAAAGGGTCACCCCTAAGATTAAAAGTCGCATTATGCTATATGGTTAATGATATACAATCATGCAACAAATATCCAATAGACTTCTACACGTGAAAATAGTATGTCATTACACACCTCAATTTTCATTACATGACATTAGATCATCGGATGCCACAACTATAAAATTATGCAAACATAATAAATTCCTAACCTATAGGACTTTTTAATTTATTATGCGTGAAATTATTCTCAAATTTTCAATATGTTGGTTCACATCGTTTTAAACAATAGTGCATATTCATATCTCTAAGAGTCGATATAATGCATGCATTGCAATGTTTAACATACATACCAACAATAATGGACAATGCATTATATTATATTTTTTCTCTTTTTCGTGACAAGGGAGATTAAAAACCAATTTAAATGTAATATCAAGATTACATGAATTATCACAATAATTAAATATTGACATTCTACAAGGAATGCAACTTAAATCATGTTTCTAAATATATCACATTTCCGTTCATGTAATCTAATTTAATTAGGTGACACTAAAATAGTACTGTTACACGTATACATGTAACCATACAAGATACCATAATATCATCGCATATATTATAATCACATTAGTTTGCATAAAATGCACTTAAAAAATCATGTGAATAACATTACCAAAGATGTGACTAAATCTCAACGCATAATCAGACATTTGATTAATCAGATATTTGACTATCATGTGATAATATACATAAATGCACGTTATTACACATGTGACATCACATCATTATTTACTAATTTATTTTTCAATCTAAGAGCGCACCAAAATTGGTATTTAGCTCTACCGTCAATAAATAAATTATATAAGTATACTATGAATCAAACACACTCTTGTTGTCCCTTTGTTCATTTGGACAAATTTGAATGAATGTATTCAAAATCACCTTATTTGAGACGCACTATTCTAATTTTAGACATTCAAAAGAATGCTAATTAAAAATTAATTAATTTTATCGCTAAAATTATCGCACGCCATACAATGTCAATAATCAAATTAAACATTAAAAATGCATTATTTATAAACTAATCACTTTTTATGCCATTTATGGCATAGTCCATGTAAAATGCATAAAAAACAAATACATCACTAAAGATGAAAAGATACAAGTTAAATGCATATGAACATTACTCATACTTAATGGATTCAAACTGTCAAATAACCAAATGACACCACAAGTATTCATATATCAAATTTGAGTTTCCAAATTTAACCAAATACCTAAAAAAAAATTACATCTTTAATAATTACATCCAAACTTCAATAATTTTAATATAAACGAAGGAGACGTTTGTAACAATTATGATCCGACCATAAATCTTTGAAACGTTCTTATAATCAATTCCAATCAAACAAAGTCTTCGTAATATTTTGAATGGTCACTCAGTTTCCATTTGCAACTTAGATGATGGCAACATACAATTAGCAAAAGTAAACAATGCCTTCTCATCATTCAGTACGCACAGTTACGGACAAAACTTCCAAAACTAAAGAGAATGCACCCGCATTTAGATTCTATTAACATTATATTTTATCCCAGGTGTGATATCATTTGCAATATTACTAGTATCATACTTAACCCACCAAGAGTAAAAAGACAGAAACATTAAGCCACATAAAAAATTGTGTACAAAAGTGACAAATCATGGAAAGTTACAATACCACACGTTCAATCATCAATGTATTACGAAAGGTCTAATTTCATGCATTAACTAAAGGATGGACAAATATGTTTTCACACTCGAAAACTATTCATAAAATTAAAACACAAAGTAACATAAAATATTTTTCATTTTGGTCTTAAGATTGTTATATAAGATATATACTTTTGTGTTTTATCAAATTTAAAATATGAAATAAATCATATTTATGCAATAAATTAATACCACTAGAAAACTTACAAACGAAGAAGATGACCGAGTCAAGTGTTTGACACTCTCTCCTTAAGACAAAATGCGCTCCCGCTACGGTGCTTACGGCAATGAACAATGAGCGTTTGCCTCCCAGGATAAAACGGTCTCGACACGCGCAAGAAGCACTTCAGTGTGTGTGTCCCACGAACCAATTATGTTTGATACTCTATCCGACTCGATTGGGAATGGAAAGTATAGAAAATATTTTTCCTCCTTTTTCCTCTCTTTAAAAATGAAGACAAGTCATGTATTTATAGAAAACAAAGTGTTTTTTCATGAAAAGACATGTCTTTTAGAAAACAGTCACTTTAGGGACGTTTTTCATGAACAGTCACAACTTATGGTGAACAGTCACAACCTTTAGGGACGGTTCTGAAAAACAGTCACTATATAGCGAACAGTCACAACCTTTAGCGACAGTTACGAAAAACTGTCCCAGAAACTTAAATAAATTTTCCAATAAACTTCATACATAAATGAGGCACTTTGATACCAAATTTCTTATTCATCATTTATCCATTTTAAACAAATAAATATATCGCGTGACTCTTGACATTCTACAAGGAACGCGCACGTACTTGGTCCTACTTTGACCAATATATTAATTTGGTTATAAAATAATTTGTGTAAAAACACAATATTTTCCAACAAAAGTTCATAACACCTGGAATTTAGATAAGACATTAGATAAGTTAATAACACCTTGTATTAGTCTAATTTCTTTTTGCTTAGCAGGATTAGGTTCGCTTTTAATAGGTTCAAGTGACCGGTTAAATCAGTCAACTTGGCTATATATGATATAAGCACGTCATGTCCCCACAGAAAAGATATAACCACGTTAAAAATGATGAATATAATATATACACACACACAAATAAAACAGGCATCAGTATACAAATAAAACAGGCATCAGTAAAATATATAGACTACAGTGACAACTTATTACAAACATAACTAAATTTGATATAAGATAACTTTGTCGTGTCTAGAACCAAATTTGGGTTTGTATAACGTTGATGCTACATATTCTCATACAAATACGTCGTGTTTAAATATTTCAATTCAAATTTATGTTATGAAATTAGGGTATCCAAACGCCCAGAATGATCACGAGAGAAGCAGCAACATAGTCATACATTGTGTACTCCTTCCATCTATGACTATGAGGTTTAAAATGATACATTGCATCAACATTGTGTGTGTGTGAACTAAAGTGAAAATAAACATGGCCCCCCAACTCATGTTCAGTCCCAATCTAAATTTAAAGGCCCTTTAAACTTTATACTAGCGAGGAAGAGAGGAATCCCACCAAATAGACTCCCACCACCAGTTAACCCTTTCCCTCTTAGGTTATTTCAGCCAACAACCAATACTTAGGAGCCACAATTTTAGAAACAACACGAAAATCGTGTCGTGTTTGTGTCTTGTAGACTTGAAGTCATTTTGTGCTGTGTTCGTGTGAAAATTATGAGTCGTGTTATTGTGTCGTATCAATCGTGTTTTTATGTTAGTTATCGTGCCTATTTTTTACTTAATTGAATATAAGTCTAAGAATCGTGTTAGTCGTGTCGTGTTCTATATGGATAGTGTTTGTGTTAAATAAAAAAATACGAATTCATATCGTATCGTTTTCGTGTTCAAAACACATTTGTCGTGTCAGCCCAAAGACCTTAAACACTGCAACGGGCCATCTCATTTCCAGTCTTCTAATATATCTACCCTCACATTTTTTTTGGTTATCGATACATGATCTAATTGTAAAAGCTAATTTTGAATCCTTATTGTTAATACTAATTATAGATTCGATTTTTCGCCCTTAAATTCATTCTAAGTGCGGATTTTTTTACCTAATTGACCAACTCTATATTTTCACCTTTGTTGTTATTTTAATTGAAATTTGACCTTGTAATTAACTCTTATCGTGGAATTTTAGAGTTTAAGTAAAGGCTAAGGCTAGATTTAGAAATTGATAGAAAAATGCTAGTCATTGTCCAGGAACCCTTATTAGTTCTTTTTTATTTTATTTTATTTATATTGCAAAATTATAAAAAATTTCGTTGTATTATTCTAAAAGCTCAAAAAATAATTTTATAATGCTGATCAATAATTTCTATTCATATATTTTATTAGAGTATCAAATGCGGGATAAATAATACAGGTATCTCTTATCATTGACTCATATTTGTTTAATAATCATTTGGATTTTTAATTTTGTGTTGTAAAATTATTGAAAAGGCCAGATAGGATTGATTCATTCTTTAAGTGAAAACGTGTTAAGCTTAGACGAATATATATTATGATGTTGGGAAATAGAATATCGCATAATAAATTTTTGGAGGCCTTAAAATTAAATCATGATTTCATCCTGATTTTTGATATAACTATTGTATTTGGGTACTGCTAAAAATTCTGTTAACACTTCAAAATTTTGTCAATGGACGATATTAGCCTTTATCTTTCATCTTTTACCCTTATCACTAATGATCAAATGATGAAGCAGTTCCTAAGTGGAACTTAGTACTTACTAAATGATAATTCTTCGCTTACTTATTTTTTTTGCTTATTAATTGACAATTTATTAATGCTTACTTATATTTTGTCAATTTAAGCAAAGATTTTTTTTTTTTTAATTTTAGATAACAATTATTAACAACTTAATCATTAATTGATTTATACTTTAGTGCTTACTTATTTTTTTTACCAAGTATGAACACGGTCCAGTTAAAATGTGACACAACCCGAAATCTTATTTTTTATCTAACAATAACACAACTCAACTAAAAGTAACACGACACAAAATCTTGTTTTTTTTTTTTTATCTTAAACGAACACGAAATATTTTTTTAACCTAACACGAACACAATCCAAGTAAAAGAGATACGAAATGACACGAAATATTATTTTAATTTATTTACAAAAACAGAAACACGACCGAATAAAAATGCGATACAATACGAAATATTTTTTTTTACAAAACACAAATATGACCAAGTAAAAGCGATACAACATGATTTTTTTCGGGGGATCTTCCTGTTAAGTCCTATTTACAGGGGGATTTCCTAATAGGTCCTATCGCAACATTTTTTCTTTAATAGGTCCTATTTGTACATACAGTGAATATTCACTGTATGTTTATAAATAAGACCTATTGAAACAAAAATATTTTTTCATGGGACCTGATGGAGCAAAAAAAAAATATTACGACCTATTGAACTACATACTTAGTAAATGGGACTAATTGGTAAAAAATCTTTTTTTTCTAAACACAAATAATAATTTTTTTACCAAATACAAACACAATTAAAATGCGACACAATACGAAATCTTTTTTTTTATCAATATAGCCAAGTAAAAGCAACACAACATATTTTGTGTTTGTGCTCGGTAAAAAAAATTGTGTTTGTATTTGGTAAAAAAAATATTATTTGTGTTTGAAAAAAAATCATGTTGTGTCGCTTTTACTTGGCCATATTTGGGTTTCGTAAAAAAAAATATTCCGTATTGTGTCGCTTTTTTAATTTGGACGTATTTGTATTTTTGTAAAAAAATTAAAATAATATTTTGTGTCATCTCGTGTCTCTTTTACTTCGATTGTGTTCATGTTAGGTTAAAAAGATATTTAGTGTTCGTGTTAGAGAAAAAAATAAGATTTCGTGTCGTGTCACTTTTATTTGAGTTGTGTTTTTGTTAGATAAAAAATAAGATTTCGTATAATGTTGTATCATGTCGCATTTTAATTGGATTGTGCATTGTAATAAAACCGTGTTCATTTTAGATAAAAAAGATTAAAAAAAAAGACTTCACCAAGGCATTTTATTTGGTTCGTGTCACTTTTATTCGGATCGTGTTCATGTAAAAAAAATCATATCGTGTCGTGTTGAATTGTGTTGTTTTTATGTGTTGTGTCTTGTTTTAATTGGTCATGTTTATGATTGGTTGAAAAATAAGATTTCGTTTGTCGTGTCGTTTGTATTATTTCATTTTCTGTTGTGTTCGTATTAGATTAAAAAAATAATATTTCTTGTCATATTATGTCGTATCGCGTTTTAATTACGCTATGCTTGTGTTTGATAAAAAAAATAAAAATAAATGGGTTCAAATTTAATATTCATAATTATTTTCATATGTTGTAAGAAAGTAATTTATATTTAATTACTTAATAGGTATTAGATATTCTAATTACATATGAAAAAGAGAATTAGGTCTTTTTAATATCTCTTTACTTTTAAATAATGAATTGTTAAAACAATAACATAAAAATCATAAGGATACTTTTGCCTTAATTCTAAAATTTAGAGTGCCTCCAGATTTGGAAAGGAGCGGCGATAGCCGCTCCCATCGTATTTCACTCAAACCAGCAAATAACTAGTAGCCAGTGGTCAAAGTTTTCTTGTTAGGATTCTTGTTATACCTTGTCATGGACAGGCCTCCTGAGAAATTTTCTATTTTTTTCCCGATGATGATCATGCTATACAGAAATCATGTACAAGTTTTTATGATTAATGAATACGGTTGGAAACCTTGACTAAGAGTGCGTAAAGTTTGATAACCTTTTTGGTAGATTGATAAATTTTATTTATATAAGATATATTTTAATTTGTTTTATTAAAATAATTTTTTCTCAATAAGTTCCATTTATATATGTAATAAATATTCACTATATATTTACCAACAAAATTTATTGGAATAAAAATAATTTTTTATGGAACCTATTGGAACAAAAACAAACATCTTAGGACCTATTTAACGGCGTACTTAGTAAACAAAACTAATGGATAAAAAACTCAATATTTATTTGTGAACCTTTCCTTTAGATAAAGGAAGAATAGTATTTGCCAAAATTATAAAATTTGTCACAAATAGGTAGAAATGTTAAAAATGGTGTTGTACATCTACAATTATTTTGAGATTAATGGATAAATCTTTTGAGCGTTAAAATTTTGTGCGTGATGAGTGGAAGAACTTATTGGGCCAAAGCCCACATGGATTTTCGGGGCAGATTTATTTACATTAACCAAAATTGGTATTTTTGTAGGCAAAGGTTATGTTATTGAAGGAATGTTTAAATTGAATATTGATGTTATTAGTAAAATTTTCCTTTTTGCTTATATTGCTTGTTCTTTTAATGCATGGCATGCTAGACTTTCTCACATTAATAAACGACTAGTTAAAAAAACGACAAAGATTAATTACAGAAATATCACTAAAAGATTTTGAAAAATACAAATGGTGTAGTCAAACTAAAATAACAAATACCCCACACAAATCTGTTACTAGAGAATCTGAACCACTTGACTTAGTTCATTCGGCTATTTGTGATTGGATAGATTTACGATTAGAAATGACAAACGTTACTTTATTACTTTTATTGATGATTGCACGGATTATTCATTTGTGTATTTAATGAAAAATAAAAGTGAAGCGTTTGAAATGTTTAAAATTTTATTAAATGAAATTGAAAATCAATTTAATCGAAAAATTAAGACGCTACGTAGTGATAGAGGCACCGAATATGACTTTGAACGTTTTATTGAATTTTATAGAACCCATGGTATTATACATGAAAAGCAACCCATATTCTCACGAAATGAATGGCAAGGCTGAAAGAAAAAATAGGACTTTAACTGAATTAAAAGTTGCTATTTTATTAAGTTTGAGAGTTGTCTCACCTTAGTCGGGAGAAATTATTTTAACAGCGTGTCACTTGCTTAATAGAATTCCTAAGACTAAAATAAAAATTTCTCCTTATGAAATTTGGAAAAATAATAAGCCAAACATGTCATATTTTAGAAGGTATGGGTGCTTAGCCTATGTACGTATTTTCGACCCTAAGAGGTCTAAATTGGCGAGTTGAGCATATGAGTGTGTTTTATTGGCTACGCGTAGGGGTGGAAGCGGTACGGATTTTTACCGTACCGTACCGTTTTGGGCGGAAAAAAAATGGTTTTGGTTTCATATATTAAAATACCAGAAATCAGTCTTACCGAAACCGAAATTACCGCAAAAAAGTTGGTTAGTTTTGGTTTTAATATTTAAAAAACCGATTTACCGAAATTACCGTACCGAATTTACTCAAACCATAAAAAACCGTACCGAAATTACCATACCGTACCGAATTTACCGAAACCAAAAAAAAACCGTACTGAAATTACCGTACCGTACCAAATTTACCAAAATTACCGTACGGAATTTACCAAAATCAGAAAAAAGTTGGTTTTGGTTTTGGTTTTAATATTTAAAAAAGTTGGTTGGTTTTGTTTTTAGTTTTTTGGGACTTTTAGTGTTGTTTACCGAAACCAGAAAAAACCGAAACCCAAAACAAGAAAAAACCAGAATTTACCGAAACCAGAAAAAACCAGAAAAAATCAGAATTTACCAAAACCAGAAAAAACCGAAATTACCGAAAAAACCGAAATACCAGCCGGTTTGGTTTTGGTATTGATTTTGGTGTACCGGGTGGTAAACTGGTACGGTTTGGTTTTACCATCTAGAGTTTGGTTTTGGTATTGGTATCTACTATTTACCGACCAAACCGTACCGCTTACACCCCTAGCTACGCGGTTAATAACAAAGCATCTAAATTTTATGATTTGAAAAATCAAGTCATTATTGAATAAAATGATACTGATCTTTATGAAGATAAATTTTTATTTGAATTGAGAAATAGTGGGGACTCGGCATTTACTACCGTTTCAATTTTTAAAAATTCAAAACTAAATGAATCCATTTTGAACCAAGAAGAAATAAAAGAGCTCATGTTTAAAAAAAAAATTGGTCTCGACTTTTACGCTTACACATTGGAGGAAGATATTAATACCCTTTAAGAAGCCTTGTCTTCTTTAGATGTCAATTTATGACAAGAAGCTATTAATAATGAAATGGAATCATTAGAAATTAATAAAACTTGGCATTTAATGGATCTTCCACTGGGGTGTAAATCTATTATTTACAAATGGATTCTTAAAAAGAAATTAAAATCTGATGGTTCTGTTGAAAAGTATAAGGCACGTTTAGTGGCCAAAGGTTTTAGACAACGTGAAAACATGGACTTTTTTTTTATACCTTTTGACATGTGGCAAGAATTACATCTATACGTACACTATTTGCATTAGCTACTTTAAATGATTTAATTGTACACCAAATGGATGTTAAAACCGCCCTTTTAAATGGTGAATTGGAAGAAGAGATTTATATAGACCAACCTGAAGGTTTTATTGTATACAATCAAGAAAAAAAAGTGTGTAAACTAGAAAAATCTCTTTATAGACTAAATCATGCACTTAAATAATGACATGATAAATTTGATAGCTTAGTCTTCTCTAATGAGTTCAAAATAAAGGAAAGTGATAAATGCATTTATTATAAATATGAAGATAACATTTTCACTATAATAATCTAATATTCACATCGTAGATTATGTTAGAACTTTATTATGTGCCAACTTTGATGTGAAGGATTTGGATGAAGCTAGTGTAATATTAGAAATTAAAATTACTAGGTATGAAAATGGATTTTCTTTAGACAGATCTCATTATGTTGAGAAAATTCTAAAGAAATATAATTACTTTAAATGTAAACCTGCTAGTACTCCATTTGATCCTAATGTAAAGTTGTTCAAGAACACTGGTGACAGTGTTAACCAAACCGAGTGTGTGAGCATCAATACTAGCCTACGTTATGCTACATTGCACTAAACTTGACATAGCTTATGCCGTGGGAGTACTATGTAGAGTTACCTGTATACCTAGTATGGAGAATTGATATGCTATTGAGAGGGTCATGAAGTGTCTTAAAAGAACTATGAACCTCATATTATACTATCAAAAGCATCTTACTGTCCTGTAACAATTTAGTGATGCTGATTAGAACACCCTATCTTATAACTCCAAGTCTACTTACGGATACAAATTTAGTATCGTTGGTAGTGCAGTTTCATGAAAGTGTAAGAAACATACTTTATTGTCTCAGTCGACTATGGAGTCGAAAATAATAACGTTAGCTACAACTAGTGAGGAGGCAGGAATAGTTAAGGAACCTTTTGTCAGATATCCCGTTATAGGAGAGATCAATACTAGCCGTTCTTATCCACTGTAATAGTATCGCGGCTATTGCAAAACTTGAGATACATTACTATAACCGTAAGAAGTGATAGTTACGCCGCAAACACAGAACTGTAAGAGAGTTTATCTCTACGAGTGATGTAAGAGTGGATCACATACGATCTGGGGAAAATTTGTGTGATTCTTTGACGAAAGATCTAATAAGAGAAAAGATGTGGAAGACCTCAAAAGGTGTGAGACTAAAGCCCTTAGATGTTGAATCACTTGTGATGGTAATTCAACCTGTAGAATAGAGATCCCCAAAAATAAGTTCAAAGGGTAATAACAAGTCACAAGTGATATGGGTTGAATAGTATTAATTATTATATACAGAGTTTGACTCCGAGTCCATCCTATGGAACATAATATCCTGAAGCGAATTAAGGTTCAGTTAATTATAACCACTGTTCTAAAAAACCCGCCTAGGCTCCGCCTAGGCACGCCTAGGCTTGAGGCTTGGGAGAAACGCCCCGCCTTAAGATTTTGACGCCTTATGCTTGGTAAAACCCTTAAGGTGTACTTTTTCTATAAAAACAATAATGCTTTAGTGAAACGATATCGCCTTTTAAAGATATTTTTGCAAACCGGATCATTATCTCATCCAAAATAATCAAATAGTATTTTTATTTGCAAATATTCAGACATATTTTTATGATATGTACAATTTTAGTATTTTAATAGCCTTGTTATGGTTAAAAAATATTAAAATATATTAAAAAGACCTAAACGCCTTTTCACGCCTTTTTACGCCAAGGCCCGCCTAGGCTTCTAAGGCTTAAGGCTTGACCTCCACGCCTCGATCACGCCCCGCGTTTTTTAGAACCTTGATTATAACTATTGATGAAGTTTTATAGCTCATTTTGAGTGGGGTACCTAGCTATGGGACTATCCTTGATAGACACACCTATGTGAATATGAAAGTGAGGCTGATCCCTATGTGAATTTCAGATATATTTCGTAGAGCTTTCACTATATTAGGTTAGAAGCACATGATCGTAACGTGCTGGCTTGAAGACAATACCCAAGTAGGGTTATTTGTGGGATATTGTCAGAGATAGAGTTCAAAACCACAGTTACTATAATATAATCTCAATCATCTTTATCACGTAAAGGTTCAAGTCGAAAGACACATTTGCTTATGCACAGTTCTATAAATTATTGCTCAATATGTTTTCAAAAATTTACAAGTGGGGGATTGTTGAAAACCTTGCTAACTAAGAGCGTGTGAAGTTTTAATGGTGTTCTATAGCTACAATTATTTTGGAACTAATGGGCAAGCCCCTTGGGCATTAGAATTTTGTGGTTGGTGGGTGAAAAAATTTATTGGGCTAAAGCCCACACGCGCGCACGCCGTCGCCGTCGCCGTCACCGCTGTTCGTCCGATCGATCCGTGTTCATGTTCGGGTCCTGGGTCCCGGGCTTAGGCTGTGTGTGTATTAAATATTTTGGGTAAAAAATATTTTTTAATAAAAACATGAACATAAATTAATTTTTTTTAATTCTTCTTTGGCCGAACGTGTTTTATTTAACTACCAAGAGTGAAAGACTTTCACTTTCCTTGGCACTCCTTCACTAACCGTTCATTTTTTATCCCTTTAATAACTGGCCTTCAACCATTATTTTTAAAGAAGTAACAAAGAAATAAAAGAAGTTTATATCTCTCCCAACCTAAGCATTTTCTCCTCTGCAAAAGACAGAAGAAAACACACAAATACCCTTTCTCTTATTATTTTTTCTCTTTTCCTAGCCTGATCAGTTTGTTCCCCCAAAATGACGTGATATTGATCAACTAATAGTGAGTGAGTGACAGTATACCAGATTACTAAATCCCTATTTTTCTGAGATACAATTTGATTTTAAATCGAGGTTTTTATCCTGGGGTGTCGGCGCTTTAATTAGACTACAACACAATTTTGGACAGAGTTGCGAAACACTTTGAAAAGAGCGATCTAGTTCGCGACGCAGCCTCTTGATTTTTCTGCTAATAGATTATCGCATTTGGTAATTTTGTTCCATTTTCTTATTTCATTTACAACAAATACATTGTACCTCCACATTTTTGTTGACTATACATATGACTATGTGAAAGAATCCTGATCAGACCGACCGAACCTATAAAGTATTTTTTATTTTATTTTCTAATTCTCATTTAATCAATATTACTCACATTTAAACAAAAAAAAAAAGAAAAGAAAAGAAAGTCTTAAAAGCATACAAGGTCATTAGTTCAATGATATATATCCAAAATTTTATAGGATAACTTTAATTGTATAATTAATACTAAACATACTCCAATGTTGAAAATGCATTTCAAGACGTTGATTACCGTTTTTATATGCATTTAAATGGCAAGCATAAATCATAGATGTGTACCTCATTTCATTTAGGGTTATTTAGGGTTTGGCACCCACTAATTATCCGTTATTGAGTCAAATTCCCATAATTTTTACTTTTGTGGGTTGACTTCTATTTTGACGGATTCCGTTAGTAAATCCTTAGTCAGCTCATTTTTAGTCATAAATTATCAATTATACCCCTCATTCATTACCTACCAATCACATTTCACCATAAACCCCTATATAATATTACATTAACATGCATTATTATTTATAAATACAAATATTTATAAAAATAAAACTCTGTTCTTTTAAACTTTTAAAATAAAAAACCTCTTTGTTGTTTTATGTAAAACAATTTTAAATTAAAAAACCATTTTTAAAATATAAAAATACGTTTAATTGTTTTAAAATAAAAGAAAAGTTTCAAAAAAGTAGAAAAAAAAAAGTTTAAACGGTTTCTTGCTATTTAAAAAAATAAAATAAATAACTATCTTATATGTTTAAAATAAAAGAAAATTTTTGAAGTGTTATAAAAAAAAAAAATTAAAAGTTTAAAAAATAAATAAATATTGCTTTATAAAAAATAAAATGCTGTTTTTTATTCAAAAAATTGTTTCAACTATTAGAAAACTGTTTTTAATTTATTAAAAAATAAATTTTAATTGTTTCCTCTAAATAAAAACATCAAAAAATAGTTAAAGCAGTTTTATTTTTATAAATCAGTTAAAGTAATTTTGTATTAAAAAACTGTTTTTAATTTATTTTTGTAAACAATAAATCGTTTTATTTTTTTGAAACATTTTCTATTTTAATAGAGATAAAATATTTTTTTTAATATTTCGAAAATGGTTTTTTAATTTTGTAATAGTTAAAATATTTTTCTTAGATAGTTTTTCATAAAACATTTAAAACATTTTTATTTTAAAAAATAAATAGTTAAAAGAACGGTTATTTTTTTAAAAAATAGTTATATATATATATATATATTGCTTTATATATATCACTTTTAAAAAGTTCGCCTAGACTTAACGCTTGGGAGAAACGCTCCGCCTTCAGTTTTTTACGCTTTATTCTTGGTAAAACCCTTAAGACTCACTTTTTTCTAAAAATAACAATGCTTTAGTGAAACGATATCGCCTTTTAAATAATATTTTTACTAACCGGACCATTCTCTCATCCAAAATAATCAAATAGTATTTTAATTTGCATATATTTAGACATATTTTTATGATATGTACAATTTTAGTGTTTTAATATCCTTCTTATGGTTAAAATATATTAAGAAGCCCTAAACGCCTTTTTCCACATTTTTATGCCTAAGGCTCCCCTAGGCTTCTAAAGCTTAAGGCTTCTAAAGCTTAAGGCTTGTCCTCCACGCCTCGATCATGCCCCGTGTTTTTTAGAACATATATATATATATATATATATATATATATATATATATATATATATAGACACACACACACACACACACACACACACACACACTCCCACACGAAAGCTAGAGTTTTAAGGGGAAAAACACAATGATTAGAGGTTCCATGGTGAAACTAGGTGTAAACTCGTGCGATACGCGGAAGAGGTTATTGGTAGTAGCCGATCTAACGTTTGAGTAAAAAAGTGTTTAACTATAATTGACTTGAAGTAGGGATATCAATATTTTATAGATTTCGTAAAAAAAAATGGTCTATCATAAGAAAAGATAATCAAACTAAAAAAAAAAAAATTGTTTATTGAGAGTTAAACTTAAAAAATGAAAATTCAAAAAATATTCTTCTAGCAAATCAAATTTCAAATCCTCTAACGTAATTTCCAAACCGATTTTCCTCTCCTCTTAGAATCAAATGTACGAAGCTTGAAAAAATTATTCACTAGTTAAATATATATCTATGTGATATAGATAAAGATATATGCTTAAAACTTAAAATCCATATTAAATAGTTGTATGTTCATTAATTATTATTCTCAAATATAAGAAGTGGGAAGTAAAAGATTACATTTAAAAGAAAAATAAATATACATAAAAATGAAAATCAGATTTATGAAAAAGAGTGATTTTTTTTTACCTAGCCACGCTATATTTTATAAACATATTTGTGTTTATACCCCATTCTTTTTATTATTTATGAGTGTCCCCCACCGTAAGTAAATTTGTTAGTTGCTATCAAAATTTTCGAAAAAGTCCATCTTACCCCCATTTTAATTCAAAACAATATAAAAGTTAAAAAAAATGAAAATGAAAAAATATTTTAAAATCTGAAAATTGTAGAAAAATAGTTAAAAAATTTTGCAAATTGGAGAAAATATTTTTGAAATCTGAAATTAATGAAAATAAATATAAATTGAAAAAACTTATAATTTTAGGTAAAACTTATAAAAGATATTAAAAATAATAGGGAAAACATTTAGAAAGTATTAAGTATATTGAAAAAAAAAACTCTGATAAATCTGAAAATAGTATAAAAAATATTTAAAATTATAGCAAAACATTTTAAATGAAAAAATATCATTTAAAATTTCTGAAAACACCAAATAACTTTTTTTTTACAACATTGTTTTAAGAAAACAATAATAAAAAAGTTTTTGGGTGGATATTATAAATCAAGTAAATAAACTGGTGATCGTGAAATCATATGACATAAACAAAAAAAAAATTGAAATCTAATAAGAAAACCTTATCGTCATATCATTTGTAAAGCAACGAAATTACTTAACAAAAAAGATAAAAGAAATTAAAAAAAGCAATTACTGATTTCAACGATGATGAGTTGGGAGTGCAAATTGACGCACCTGTAAAGGACGATGATGTCACAACTCCAAGCCCAATTCCATTCCATTCCAATCATTTCATTTATATTATAATTAAATCATAATCTTCACTCCATTTTAAATGTAATTAATTTATTAATATTTTCATGTGTAATGTCCATAATGAACATAATACTATTATTTGTGCCATAACATAATCAATATCAGAGTCATGATCAGGCGGACATTCAATACTATGTGTATCTATGATTAAATATTGCAATCATCAACTCAACCCATGCTAACTCAATATATGCAATGTGAGTGTAGTAAACTCTTCAGTGTTACAATGATAAAATCCCAATACTAAAACCTCAGCTCTTTCTAACGGTGCAACTCTCAAAAGTTCCGATCATATGGTATCCTAGCTGATAGCATATAAACCTGAAAATGTTAAATTGTAAATTGTAAGCATTAGGCTTAGTGAGGTACTCTTTCTCTAAAATGAGATAATAGTACTATATATCAAATCAGTGGATATAAAATCCAACAATCCTGGCCATTGACAATAACCAATCCCGGATCATAAGACCCAAGTCATTCTGCCCATTGGCAATCGTAATTTTGCCCATTTGCAATAATAAGTCTGCCCACACTACAAAAAAAATTGCTTTTTACTACGGTACTCCCGCCGTCTCAAAAAGTTCTCTGGCCATCTCAAAAGCCTTTTGTGACGCCATTTGAGATGGCAAATGGGCCTAGTATTAAACCTCCATTTTAAAAGCTTTTTGAGACGGGAAATACGTCGTCTCAAAAGGTCATGGCTTATAGGACCCTTTTGAGACAGCTAAAAAACCATCTTTTAAAGTTATTTTTAGATACGGAAACAACCGTCCTAAAAGAGTTTTTTTAGACGGTAACTTAGCCGTCTCAAAAGGTCCTCGTTTATGGAACCCTTTTGAGACGACAAAGAAGCCGTCTTTAATAATTTTTGTCCCCAAATTAAAATTTCATCTATTCCATAATATGCTCAATATACTTTTAAACAAAAACTCTTAAAAATAATATATGACATGTTTGACATCTCATTTCAACAAATATAACACACAATTTTCCATTCAACTAACATTAGAGTTAAAACAAAGGTAAAATAGACAATTTCAACACTGTGCCCACCAAACTAAATATCTCTACAAAATTTCACTTGTCTCATTAGAAAAAAATACATAAAAACCCGTCCATTCCTAAAATAAAATAATGTAAGCAAAGTAAACTCACAATCTTGAACCATACAACCTCCATCAAAACGACTTCAATGACGTGCCTTGTCCACAAAATTTTTTTACCTGCAATAAAATTTATTTAGTATCAGTTACCTTAAACAAGGAAGTAATCTTTTTTAACAGTACCTATAAATGACAATCTTTAAAAACCTTATCAAATTTGTAAATCTTCATATTATTAACTTTTAAACACCTAATATTTCGAAAAAAATTTGACAGAGTCTCATTTGTTTATTTATGAAAACCAACCTGTTTAAACATAAAAATTAACTAAAAAATGACATAAATAGCCGCAACATTATAAAAAACTAAGGGTGGAATAGTCACAGTATATATCTTACCTAACACGCCATCGATGTGTTATTACCTAGTTGATATGGGTCGTTGACGTCTCTGACTCATTGCCACTAGGGTCTTTGGTTGGGGTTGCAACACCTCACTCCAATGGGATATCGATATATGTGTCTCTAAATCGTCTTCCACTCGTGTTGTGAATGATTGTTTCCCAAGTGATCTTTCCTTGTCAATGATATTGCACATATTCAAACAACGTCGACGTTTTCTACTTAATTATACAATAATAAAATTGAGAGAGGGATTAATCACATTAATGGTATATGAAACAAACATGAATTTGTAATTGAAATATGGATTCATGCCTCTCTAAATCATCTTCATATTATTTACTTTTAAAAACACTTAATATTTTTTAAAAAATTCGGCAGAGTCTCCTTTATTTATTCATGAAAACCAACCTGTTTAAACATAAAAATTAACTCAAAAATGACGACATAAATAGCCACAACACTCTAAACAACTAATGTAAATAAATATACACATTACGATTCCTTTTACCATTGGACAACATAATGAACAAAATTTAACTTGAATATATCTCACCCTGTATGTGGTTGAGAGCGAGACTAAAGAGGACATAAGTGACAAGGTCTTTGTTCGAGAAAATAGATGAAAAAGCTCCAACTAGTAAAAGTATTAGGTATAGGTATAACAAGTTCTCGTGGGATAGTAAACTTCCTCCAACAAATGGGATACAAAATGCAGTTAGCTATGGTTCTGAAAAAGTCGAGAAACATTAACGTGATTTTGATACTTCTAAAACCCAATGCAAAAACCAGCTCCAAAGATGTCATGATTATATAAATATAAAATAAGAACAAACCCTAAAAACCTAGCTAATTTAACTATTTAACACTTAACGGACTGATTACAAATTGAACTAATAACATGACTTAAAGACTGAAACAACATACTTATAATACTAAAACAGTCACAAAAAGAGTAATGAAATGCCCCTTAACCGATTTATGAGGTAATAAAGAAACTAAGCCTACCCACCATACCGAGTACCAGCTAAGATCGACATTTGGAGAAGTGCATAATAAATAATAGCACGTCTGGATATAGGCCTAAAAGAACGAACATGTATTCTCATAATTTAGTCATGTATTCTTCTAATCAAATTTAAATCTAGCCAATATATTACATACACACTGTCCTTATATCCTTATATCCACGTATAGTTATTTTTATTTTCTATGCATTTGTATTTTCTTGCATCCTTATACCCACGTATAGTTATTTTGCAAAATATTGAGAAAATATTTTCTTGAATTCTTCTGGGGGGTAAACAGGTCTTTAAAACAATCTATCTAGACGAGTCATTACACCTATAGCTAAATCTACATGAGTCAATTATGTGCCCTCTAAAATATATAAACTTCACAATTAGGACTCAATCATGATGGAGTAATTAAAAGGGTACCTTTCCCTACAAAATTATAAGCTTTCACCTTAATGAAGGCAAAAGTCAATCAGGCCTTTAAAACAATCTATCTAGGCCTTTAAAGCATGCTATTACGGCATTTTGCGAAGGAGAAACGCGATGCAATTGGGTTTGCTACCTGTGATGCTTCTGCAGCGTGCGCAATAGAGCGCGATTTGTCGCAATTGAGCGCAAAAGTGCGCAAAAGGGGCACAATTATTCTTTACTGCTTCAGCAGCTCCTGCTTTAAAATCAAAGAGGTGAGGGAGGCTCATTCATTCGAGGTGAGGGATGCCCATTCATTCGAGGTGGGCCCGATGGCAGTGGCTGCGAAAACTGAGTTTGTTCATGAGAGTGGGTTTGGGTTTGGGATTGGGCTTTTGGACCGAAATCTATGATTAAATTTTGAAGGTAACTTATATAAGCTGAGATAGGAGATTGGGATGCATTAGGCCAAACTGAATTGGGTGGAAACATTGTGGGATATGGTGGACCAAATTGGGCAGGCCTAACTAAATTATTCCCTAAAGGAGCTTCCGCCACTTGTGGTGGAAGAGGTGGCGGTTGCGGGTGGTGAACAGGTTGTTAATGGTGGATTAGAATTTGGGGGGCCTAGTTTATGGGGTCCACTTGGTTTATGGGCACCACATGTTTAAAAATTTGGATTCAATGAAGTGTTGATAGATTATTTATGGAGATTAATTTTAAATAATTTTTCCTTTAATATGATCAATGGGGAGACTAGTGGATTTTTTAAATCAGTTAGGGGACTTAGTAGCAATATGTTTCACCTAAGTTGGTATGGTGGCACTGAAGAGAAGTGTTTGAACTTTGCTTGCATCATCTACCTTGCCTAGAATAGGTTTGACATCATCAACAAAACCCATCTTCAACATTTCATCAGCTTTATCAAGGACACGAAACTTTAATGAGCCAAAATCTAAATTTCCCCTCTCTATGTGATCCTTAATACGGACCGGTGTTCCCACAACTATATCAACTCCTCTTTTCAGTTGATTATTTTGAGACTGGTAGGGAGCTCCCCTATATAAACAGCATGAAGTTAGCCCCACTGCCCCACCATAGGCTTCAAAGTCAGCATGCACTTGAGTAGCTAATTCCCTAGTAGGTTAAAGCACAAGTACACTTGGTGCCTTTCCATATCCAGTATTCCGTAATGCTTTAGCAGGTCCATTTATTAAGGACTCCAATATGGGAACATAAAGGCTACTGTTTTCCCCTCACCCATTCGTGCCCGACCAATCGAATCAGAGCCATCAAGTATGGTATTAAAAGTCATAGCTTGAATAGGATACAAAGCCTCAATCCCCTTGGCCTTAAAAGCATTCTTAACGGCTCCGAAATCTGAAAATTTGAAACCAAGTTGGGATCCTCCTCTTCAATATTAACAATCTCCTCTTCTTCTTCATTATCATCACCCTCTAATTCCATCACCTTCTTCTTTTTATTGACTGGCTCTATTAACTCGGAGCTCGTCTCACTTCTCTCCTCCTCATCATCATCTAATGCCTTTCGCTTCTTCTCCGTTTTCTTGCTCTTCTTTTTAGTTTCTCCTCGTTGAGGATGACTTCTTCGGAATCGGATTCAGAAACCTTGGACTTTGTCTTTTTAAGTTTCTTTTTGATTTCGAAATAGATGGTTTGTTCTGATATAGCCAGAGAAGGCATGATTATGATAGATAAAGAGTGGAGGAAGAGGCATGATTAAGATAGATAGATAAAGGTAAGTCAGTTGCTATATTTTAATAGAGACTGGAGTATACATAAAATCAATTCTATGGTGCCTCAAATTTATCCCATAATTTTTTTCAAGTTGGCTTATTGGGGCTATGGCCTATAGAAACTTATGGGTATTTCTCTATTAGTTCAACTTGGAATCAAATTGGACAGCCTCATGTTCTTACTTGGACTACTTCTTTTATTTCTCATAAGTTCATTCCTATTAAAATATTTTTTTTCTTTATGAGATTAATGTGAAATTGTCTACTAGTGGATGCTTCCATTTAAATAATTGGGATTAGAGGGATTTTAAAGTGTGAATGTTGTAACAACAATATGGCTAAAATAGTGGACCATATTTTAGGTAATACTGATGTGGCTAATATGGTTTGGAAGCATTATGGTCAATACTGTGGGATTAAATATCAAAATACATTTATTAGAGGTAGGCTCATTTCTTGGTGAACTGTTACAGATCATACTTAGTGCGGGACTATTATTAGTATTCTTCCTGCCTTCATAGCTTGGAGTGTTTAGAAAATGAGGATTAATTAGAAATTATGACGAGGCCACATGCCTTTTCCCTACACTTCATGACTCTTATGATGCACTCTATTGTTCTCGCACGAGAAGTTTCGTGCAGCAATACAGTTGCAATATGATTTTCACAGGGCAATTTATAACCTTGACACTGTTCTATATGGATTAGCAGAGGACACATCAAGAATTGGGTAAATCATGAATGAGAATGAGGTTTCCACTAATTATTTACACAGTCAATATGCAATCTACATTGCCTATGCTCATGCATTGAAACCAAATTACTATGTTTACACTAGTGCGATAAAGCTCTTGCATCAAAACCATTATTCAAATCTCATTATTTTTGTCCAATATATAAAGCTTAGTTGTTCCGTATTAGAGCCATTATTCGTTTGCATTTTCAAAATCCTAAACAAGTCACTTATATAAATATAAATGATTATGTTTTGTGTGTGTGTGTTGGAGAGTGAAACATTGAATTTGAGTTTAAGGAGGAGGCGAGAGGAAAGAAAAGGATTTATGTGAGGATGATAGGTTCACGAGATGCTCTGTTATGACGCGTGTGATGTATCATCCGATTGATTAAGATATGCTTAATTATGTGCGTCGTAGATTGCTAACATATGTATATATTAGTGTTTTGGTCTTAGTAGACCGTCACTTTCTGTTTCCTCCACTATAACTAAACATATCGTTGTTTCTTCTGGTTTTCTTTCCTTTTGTTTTCTTTTATTTTTTTCACATCCTTTTTTTCTTTTCTTAGTGAAGTTATCTTATGGTAGTAAATATAAGGTGGCCTGGTTGATGTGTCTATATATAGATATAGAGTGAGAGAGGAAGCTTAGGTTTCACTATTAATGTTTGATTAATACATAGTACATGGGAAGTTGTACCAACACAAGTGTCCATTTACACAGCCTCAGACTCTTGTTTATGACACACAGAAAAATACTAAATCAGTGGTAAAAACAAATCTAATCGCTTCTTCTTTCATTTTAAGCCCTCAAAGTATTATAATTGACTCAGTGTCCTTCCAAATGGATCCGTTAGTATACCAACATTACCATATTCTTTGGGGCATTTTAGACAATTTAGCTCAGTATTTTTTATCAGTCTCTTATCCTCTATGTCCTCCTTCATTGCACACTCTATGATTCTATTCCCTTATTATCTCTCTCCACCCGTCTTCACATACTTTGGGTGGGATTCATAAAGTGAAACTTCTTGGCCACTCGGGTTCCACATTTAACAGAAAGATGATTCCGTGTGAGACTAAAAATTCTGCAATGCTAAATGCTAATTACTCAAAGAAATCGAACGTGTATTTTTCCTCTTTTGGCATCTTCCCATCTTGGACATGAATGAATCTATAAAGAAGATGCTTCCCTCATGGACAATAGTCATATTACCCTACATAAATTCAATGGCAATGAAGAACTCAGTGGCTAAGAAAGACCTAATGAAGAAGAGTGAACTATGTAGATTTGGAGAATTTTTGCATTGAAACAAGTACACATATACCATTTAAAGATTAATAGTTATAGCAAGTCTTGGGAGTTGATTACTTTCGTCGTTTGGTATTGGATTGTCATAAATGTAGGACATTCGCTGATAGAAGTGAGGTATTTTGGGTGTGAGTGTCGAGGGGGGCAACATGAGTCGCATTTAATATTGATTTAGTAAAGTTTCTCGCAAATGTGGAATCTAATGAGAAATGATTTTCTAAAAATATTTTCAAGTTTCCTAAGACGAAGAAATAGAATTGGGCGTTTGTATACCATGAGAACAGATCCCAAAGTCTTTTTCTAAGAAGGAATACCTATAAAGGGAACTATAATTATATTATATCCTTGTTGTTCAGGTGAAAGATCAGACACATCCTAATTTTTTGAGGTTTAGAGCTTGCCACTCTTAAAGGAATGTGATTTAACACTATAGGAGCATATTTTTGTGTGCTATTTGTGTAGTGCATGAAAAAAAGTTTGAGAAAAACAAAGGAAAAAATATTTAAAGAGATAGGGAGGAAAAAGCTTTGAAGAAGAGTAGGAGTTGAAGGTATGTATTTGTAGTCCCAACAACTACCACCATTTCCACCCCAAACATGCCAGAAGTCCTAGCGACATGATTTATCACCTTTTCAACATAGTCTACACTCAGTTATTTGCCTTCCTAACAAAATCCCAATATTGAGGGACGTAGTCATTAAACACAATATGACAACTGTAGTGCCATACTAGCACAGATGTCTACATGACTAGATATTGTAGTACGCTAAGATTCCATCATTAGTTCGGTCCATAGTTTCACATTGATCTTTTAAGTAACATTTAATAATAGGTGTTCTAATTTTCACAGCATCTATATCAGTAAAGACCACACTATTAACATCTAAATTGTTGATAATTTCAGTTAGTTTCAGATAAAAGTCACTAAAAATGTCATTATGAGCCATCATAATAGTGTTGAACTGTTGAATATCATAAAGATAGAACTATGTCCTTCGCAGTTTGTGATCAAAACATCATGTTGGTGGTGGACTAGAAGGGGCGTATAAAGTCCATCATTGGGAGTGGTGCACTTTAACTGACTGGCAAGTGTAACACTTAGGGATGGTAATGAGGCGGATTTGGCCAAATGTGACCCCGTTACCCCACCCCCCCCACCCCCGCACCAAACCTGTTTAAAAATCCCGTGAGGAACCCGAACCCACCCTAAAACATTTTTATGATATTTTATAACTTATTTTATTCAAGTATTTTAACGAATTTTAAGTTTTTTTTTAATGTTAAAACTAATAAAAAATTGAAGTCTAACTAATAGTATGTGCCAAACTAACTAAGGTGTATATATTTAACTAGAATACTTGTAATAATACCCTTAAAAAAGACTTTTTCCATACAAAACCCACCATGCCTCGAACTCGACGCTTTTTTATTTCAAACCCGACCCGACCACCCGTTTATTTATCCAAAATCCCCCCCATTAGGGGCTGGTGAGGGGTGGGTCCCCACCAAAACCCGCCCAGTTGAATTAGATTATTAATTATAAACTAACATATCAATAATCTAACTAAAATTCATACAAACTAGTAAAGAAATATTATCTTATATTAATATAAAAACATACTACAACAACCAATTGGCAATCCGAGTTTTCAATTGGCTCACCCTCAACCTCCTATCACCACTACAAATCAATCCAAGTTTTCAATTGTCTCACCATCAACTTCATATCATCACTATAAATCATATGTACAAAAATTTTTTGTCAAAAAATAATGATATAGATCAATAATTAAGAACTGAAATTACCTCGTATCCATATCAATTCAATGTTGTAACTTAAATGCCCGGGCTTCGATAATATGTTTCCAAATGAAAGAAAAACGATAATACAAGCAGTAGCTCCCTGTCTAATACCCATAAATGAAAAACATGTGTATCAGGGATGGTGCCAAATATGAAAAAAATGTGTTTTTGCACAAACTACCATAATCTACATGCTCGAACTATAACTCACAGAATAAAGTTGAATATAATGTTCAATATGAAACTTTCTAATTCTAATTTGTGTATTATACTTCTTTTACATAATATTTTCATAGTAAGAAGATGATGAATGATCGTATGATAAAACTATTCACCAATACTACAATGATTTCATTATTTTTTATTTTCCAATTACAAAATACAAATACAATCAATAGAATCTAGAGAGGTGAATTCAAAAACAATATATAACCAACACGTTATCATGGGTGATACATGCTCAACTATGTAAAATCAACTATTAAAGATAACAACAATTTACAAATTGTTGCAAAAACCTAATGTGACTGTTTGTAAGAAAATAAATACAATAGAGTAACATTCAAAACAGACACTTCACCTAATACCTTAAAAAAATCAACAAACCAAATCTAAACGCTAAGACAAAAAAGAAAATCAAAACTAAATATACCTAATTAGATCTTGAAATGAAAGGGTCCATTGTTCAGATTCTCAGATGCAAATCAACCACAACTTTAAATCAAAAAGCTAATCGACTCTCATATTCATCTACTACAAATCTTAAATGCATAAACAAAGAAATACATTTATAGATCCTAAATTACTTAACCTAGATAAGTAGCACTTTGATGGAAATCAATATGGAGGCTGAGTGAAGAGAGAGAGAGAGTTGCATGGAGAAGAAGGAGAAGCCCGGGGGGGGGGGGGGGGGGGGGGGAACGACAGAAGAAGCGAAGAAAATCATCCACGCTGACTTATTTTTGTTGGGGGGGGGGGGGGGGGAAACCAAATTGGTTAAAATCGATAAAGGGGAAAACCAAATTTGTTTTAGCCATCTCAAAAAGTATACTTTTTGAGACAACTCTTAATATGTCGTCTCATAAGGTATATTGTTTTAGACGGGTAAAATTAGTAGTCTTAAAAACTATAATTTTTGAGACGGCTAATTTTACCCGGCTCAAAAGGTAACTTTTAGAGACCCAAATTTTAGCCGTCTCAAAAGCCTCCATCTTAAAAACTACTTTTTTTGTAGTGCCATTGGCAATAATATGTCTGCCCATTAGCAATAATAAATCTGCCCATTGGCAATAATATGTCTGCCCATTAGTAATAATTTTTCTGCCAATTGGCAATAATAAGTCCATCCATTGGAAATAATATGCCTTCTCTTCGAGATATATTCATATCATCATATTATTCATATATATGTATATATGAAACAATCATAAGTACACTCACCTTGGTAATCTAACAGGCGTTATATTTTCCTTTGTCTGCCACTTGTTCAACCAGTTCTTCTTTATTTCCTATCAATCTTACAATATAAGTAACATCATAAGAATATCAACAATCCAAAGATTAAATTAAACATAACTCAATTTATAAGCATCATATGATTTCATTCACGCCGCTTAACATAGATGAAGTTCCATCTAAATTCATGTCAAGATAGTTAACATATATAAATCATACACTAATCATGCTTTCATTTCTTATTGGTAATCCATTGATTATCATATTAGGTTTCCAATACAACAGACGAAACATCATTTCAGGTTCCGAGAGCACGTTATGCCCATTTCTTCAATACATAGAAAATCTGCCCTATTGGCTCATCCATCGTTCAGTCAACTTCTAGGAATTTTAATAATTTATCTACATCGTAACATTCTATGATATTCCACCCAATCTCAATAAACATATTAAATAATACGAAATTAAAGTTTCATAATTTTTTGAGTTCATTTGCTATGCCAGGACAAACATTGAACACATGGTATACGTACTTACACTTTTGGGAAAGATTTTATACCCAAACTTTCAACTTTCACCCAAGATTCATTTCTTGGTATTTTTATATAATATTTTGATAAATTATACATATATTAGTCTATTTTCATATCCAATTGGAATTACTATATTCCAGTAAGTATAAAAAAAGATATAGAAGTTTGACAACATAAGGTTCCTAACCGAAGAAATTTTAAGGGTTTACACGTTCAATTTTTGCATAAACTTGCATTTATTCATACATATAAACAAAGACAAGACATGAAACTTGCCAGTAATAAGTCTTCCCATTGGCAATAATAAGTCCGTTCATTGGCAATAATATATCTGCTCTTCGAGCTATATTCATATCATCATATTAATCATATATCTGTATATATGAAACAATCATAAGTACACTCACCTTGGTAATTTAATAGGCTTTCCCTTTTACTTTGTCTGCCACTTGTTCAACTAGTTCTTCTTCCTTTCCAACTATTCTTAAAATATTAGTAACATCATAAGAATATAAACAATCCAAAGAGTAACTTAAACATAACTCAATTCATAAGAATCATATGATTCCATTCACGTCACTTAACATAGATGAAGTTCTATCTAAATTCATGTCAAGATAGTTAACATATCCAAATAACATATTAAACATGCTTTCATTTCTTATTGGTAATCCAATTATTATCATATTAGGTTTCCAATACAACAGACGAAACATCATTTTAGGTTTATAGAGAAAATTATGCCCATTTCTTCAGTACATAGCAAATCTGCCCTATAGGCTCATCCATCGTTCTGTCGACTTCTAGGAATTTTCATAATTTCTCTACATCGTAACTTTCTATGATATTCCACCCAGTCTCAATAAATATATTGAATAATACGAAATTAAATTTTAATCATTTTTAGAGTTCATTTGCTATATCAAGCTAAGCATCGAACACATGGTATGTGTACTTGCACTTTGGGGGCCAATTTTATACCCAAACTTCGAACTATCACGCAAGATTGATTTCTTGGTATTTTACATAATATTTGGATATTTTATACATATATGAGTCTATTTTCATTTTCAATCAGAATTACTAAATTCAAATAAGTATAAAAAAAGATATAGTATTTTGACTACACAAGGTTTCTAACCGAAGCAATTTTAAGGGTTTACACATTCAATTTTCGCGTAAACTTGCATCTATTCATACATATAAATAAAGGCATGAAAGTTTTATAAAAAATCTATGATTTATACCATTTAAATAAGTGACGCAAGAAAAATATCAAGACTTACATATAGAATTACCTTAAGGACTTTTTCGTAATTTCCCACAGATTTTTCTCCAATTTTTCTTCTCAATTCTTCTTCTTCTTCTTCGACTTCCCACTTCTATTCCTCTCAAGTCAAACTCTTCAATGGCTGAGTTTTGGCTGAAGGAGGAGGTAATATAAAGGGTTTAAAGTCAGCCAAACTCACCTCCTTCTTTAACCAATCGAAATCCACCATTTGTTATACTAATAAGACGAAATATCATTTAACGAATGGACAAATTTTCCCCTGCTTCGTAATTACAGAATAACTTCTTGATCCTACCTCCGTTTAACACACCGTTTATTGTGTTACAAACTAAATCATATATCTAAAACTATGTAGTTTTTACCTTAAGTCAATTGTTATTTTATAAGTGTCAAAACTAGTCTCCAACCTAAATATTCCTATCGAAAATTCAAAATTTTATATTTGTAACTAATTCGATATTTCGTGCTTTCGAAAGGTAGTATTAAACTAAACATAATAACTTAACATTATATATATATTAATAACACATTACCCATGTCACAAAAGCTAAGTACGATTTAAGCATAATTTATTGTAATCATATTTGGGTTGTCATAATTCCCCCCTCCCCCCCCCCCCAAGGAAATTTCGTCCCTAAAATTGACATACCCTGGTTATCCGAATCAAACAAATACGGATAACGCATCTTCATGCTATCCTTATTCTCCCATGTAGATTTTTCCATGGAATGTCTTCTCCACATAACTTTCACAAGTGAGATCACTTTGGATCTCAATATTTGTTCCTTCTTATCCACGATAACAAGTGGTTCCTCAACATAACTCAAGTCTTCCTCAAACTCAACAGGTTGTTCCACCAACACATGTGAAGGATCCGCTACATGCTTTCTTAACATAGAAACATGGAAAACATCATGTAATCGGGATAAGTCTGGTGGTAATGCTAATTTATAGGCAACCACCCCGACTTTTTCAAGAACTTTACATAGTCCAATGTAGCGTGGACTCAACTTTCCTTTCTTTCCAAACCTCATAACTCCCTTCTGTGGCGATATTTGAAGAAACACAAAATACCCTTTCTGGAATTCCAAATCTTTCCGTCGTCTACCCGCATAACTTTTCTGTGTACTTTGAGCTGCCTTCATTCTATCTTGAATAATCTTCACCTTTTCACTAGTGATTTCAATTAATTCTGGACCCTATATCTTCCTTTCACCAACTTCAGTACAATATAAGGGTGTACGACATCGTCTACCATACAATGCTTCATATGGTACCATACCAATAGTGTATTGAAAACTATTGTTATATGCAAATTATATTAAAGGCAAATATTCATCCCAATTACCTTTGAAATCCAGCACACAAGATCTAAGCATATCTTCCAAAATTTGTATTTTTCTTTCAGACTGCCCATCCGTCTGAGGTTAAAAAGATGTACTAAACTTTAAGTTAGTACCCATATCATACTACAAACTATCCCAAAATCTGGATGTAAAAGTAGGGTCCCTATCTGAAATAATAAAAACAGGTGCTCCATGCAATCGAATAATTTCATTAACATACAATCTAGCATACCTGTCAACTGTATACATAGTCTTGACAGCTAGAAAATGAGCTGACTTGGTCAACCTGTCTACCTCTATCCAAATCAAATATGACCCCTTCTGAGATTGAGGAAGACCAAATACGAAATCCATCATTACATGATCCCATTTTCATTCCGTTATTGACAATGGTTGAAGTAAACCAGTAGGTTTCTGATGCTCCACTTTCACTTGCTGACATATAAGGCATCCAGCAACAAAATTATCTATTTCCTTTTTCATATTATTCCACTAATAATTCTCCTTCAAATCCCTAGGCATTTTAGTGCTACCAGGATGCATAGCATAAATGAAATTATGAGCCTCATCTAAAATTTTCGCTTTCAATCCATCCACATTAGGCACACATCATCGCTGCTTATATAATAAAGTGTCATCATTAACAATACAAAAATCATCAGACTTACCATTTTGGACATTTCGTCGTTTCTTCTCAAGAAAAGGATCATGACTTTGCAAATCACGAATACGGGTAGCTAACAAAGGCCTCACGCTTACATGAACAATGAATCTGTCCCCATATGCTAGCTACAATTACACTCCCATCAATCTCAAGTTCATAATGTGAGCAACTCTAGCACATCGAGTAGAAGATGACCTGCCCGAAGACTTTCTACTCAGAGCATCTGCAACTACATTTGCCTTCCCTGGATGGTAGTGAATTGTACAATCATACTATTTAATTAACTCAATCCACCGTCTCTGCCTCAAATTCAACTCTTTTTTAGTAAATAAATACTTAAGACTCTATTGGTCAGTAAAAATTTAACATACTTCACCATATAGATAATGACGCCATAATTTTAAAGCAAAATCAATAGCAGTAAGTTCTAAATCATGTGTGTGATAATTACATTCATGTACACGCAATTGTCTAGAAGTATAAGAAGTAACATTACCACGCTGCATAAAAACACAATCCAACCCCTTATGTGAAGCATCGGTATAAATAATGAAACTATCCCCACCATGTGGAATAGTAAGAACAGGTGTAGTTACCAACCTTTTTTTCAATTCTTCAAAACTATTTTCACAATTAGAATTCCATTCAAACTGAACATCCTTCTGGGTTAATTTAGTCATTGGCAAGGAAATCGAAGAAAATCCCTTTATAAACCTTCTGTAATACCTAGCTAAACCCAGAAAACTCCTTACCTCACTCAAATTATTGAGCCTTTCCCATTTTACAATAGCTTCCACCTTTTTAGGATCAACACATATACTATTCCCAGAAATAACACGGCCTAAAAATGCAACTTGTGATAGCCAGAATTCACATTTGCTAAACTTAGCATACAACTGCTTATCTTTTAACACATTCAAAACAGTTATGAGATGATTTTCATGTTCAACCATATCATGTGAATATATCAGAATATCATCAATAAAAACTATCACAAACGAATCAATTAAAGGATGCAGTACCCAGTTCATAAGATCCATAAATATAGCTAAATAATTAGTCACCCCAAAAGGCATCACCAGAAACTCAAAATGACCATACCACGTGCGAAAAGCAGTTTTAGAAATATCACTCTCCTTAACCGTCAACTGATGATAACCTGATCACAAGTCTATTTTTGAAAACATTTTAGCACTCGGTAACTGATCAAACAAATCATCTATACGAGGTAAAGGATATTTGTTCTTAACTGCATCTTTATTTAGTTGCCTATAATCAATACACAAATGCATAGTACCATCTTTATTTTTCACAAATAAAATTGGTGCACCCCATGGAGATACACTTCGTTGTATGAACCCCCTATCAAGTAAATCATGTAACAGAATCTTGAGTTCTTTCAATTCAACATGTGCTATTCTATATGGTGCCATAGAAATAGGGGTTGTTGATTCGTATCTAATAGTGCACTTTATACCCTAGAAACTTATGCATTTTGGCCCACTCGGGTACTTTAATGCCTATACTTATGCTTGTTAATCAAAAAACCTACGTTTTATATGCTAATATGTTATTTGTGGTATAATTGAGCTGTTATCGGTATTAAAGTGCTTAGTATAAAGTCTGGGAGCGTTCCGATAAAGTTCCGTCGCGATTCACATGTTCAGGGGTATTTTTGTAATTTCACAATTTGGTATTTTTAACTAAAGTCTCACGAAAGTTGTAGGTCTTGGGCCAAGCTTCTCTTGGTTACGAACGGTGCTCGAATTGGAGTCTGAACGAAGGAAACACAAACCTTTAATCGGGGAAGAATTATAAGAATTTTTTTATTATTTTATTTATTAACTAAAAATCTAAATAATTCTACCCATGTCCCTTTTCCATCTTTTGCAGCAAGCTTTGTTGAAAATGGCGATTTTGGCTTTTGGATCGGGTTCTGCTCGGGTTTTGGTCACGCACCAAATTGGGATGTTTTTGACCATGCATGTGCGGGTTTTGGGTCTTCATTTTACCCATTTGGTGGAATGGGTCTTGATTTGGGTTCATCAATGGTGGTTCTTGGTTTCTCACAAAATGGGTTTTCTCAGTTTAATATGGTGGAGCATGGTGGTGGTATCGGTTTTGGATCCATACGCAGCAGGTGTATGCCATTGTAAATGAGTCTCAGTTTTTGTATGTTTCAAAGCCATGGCAGCTCACGGCCAAAAGAACTTGAATACGCAGCAATTTTGGTCCTTGGTTTTTGCCCCCCGAGAGGACAATCTCGGCTTGGTTCATTTTGGCAGTACCCATGGGCCTTGCCCAATTGAAATCCGTAGCAGGTTTCGAAGTTATAGCCACGACAGGTCTTCAATTATTTCATTGGTGGTCTCGGGTTGATCCAAAGCTGGTTATGTGAGCCGTTAATGGAGTGGAGATTTGGGTCTTGTTGGCTGTTGCGTAGAGAAGAGAGTTGGTGAGCAAGTCTGGAGAAGTCGGTCGACCACACCACCACCGCCGGTCAACTGGGTTTTGATATTTTGTCGTGGGTTGTTTCCAGTGTGCTCAGCTCCTCGTCAGCGGTCGATCGGCCTGAGGCCCTCGTCGATCGGTCCCCTGTTTTGGTCGAGATCTTTTGCTGCCATTTTTCTTTTTCCTTTTTATTTATTTTTTCATTTTCTTTTGTTCCGTAATTGGAGACTTATCTCCCCTTTTCAATTCTTTTCTCTTTTTCTTTATTCCTTTTTACAACTTAGTATATGAGTGGGCCTTAGTGTATTATTGTAAAGAATTAGTTTTAGATCTCATTTTTTGCTTTAGTTTTAGGGTTTGGAACTCTTTGGGGATTTTTGTTGGAGACTACCCCTCTCCTTATTTTGCTTTGGGTATTTGTCCATTAATGTAAGCTCCCTTTTATTTAAGCTTTGTATTTACTTTTTCCATGCTTAGTTAATTTTTATGCCTAGATAAAGTAGTGTAATTTAATTATTTCTTGTTTTAGTTATTAATTAGTTGTTTAATTAATTTATTCATGTGTGTTGAGTAGTTAAATAGGGTTTGGATCGTGTGTCTGTCATTAATGGTCGTCGAGCTACGAAAATTAGGTTTTGTATTAAATCGCATTTAATCGAAAACTCTCATATTAAAATGAGATTATTATGCATTTAACTTTGTTTGTCACGCAACGTTAGTATTTATTGTGTTAATCCAATTTTAAGACGCGTGTGACCATGTTGAATTAAATATTTAATCACACATCGTTGGATAAAATCCCTTCATGTGTGATGTTTATGTTGAACTAAATATGCTCGGTTAAATGTTTTCGAACCGAAATTCTAATTATTAGTTGTTTATCCCATGGCGGAGATGTGATCCCGACCCTCATTTTATTAAATATTATTTAGACTCAACTTCTTATTTTTCCTTTTTTTATAACCACCGATCTCCTTTTTCCTTTTTATTCCTGAAGTGATAAATCCGTTACGATCTATCGAACATTCCCTGTGAATTCGATACCCGACTTACCGCTATACTTCTGTCGCAACTGCAGTCGTAATTTAGGTTTTTGTATTAATGCGATGAAACGAATTCAACGATTAGCATTTTGACGCGACGCTACTTTTCCCGCTTAATCAGTTGTCCCCCGGTGCTAATTCAATACTAAGCTCAACTTCTCTCTCTGGAGGTAACCCATGCAACTCACTAGGAAACACTTCTGGAAAATCCCATACAATAGGAATATCGACTAATTGTAAAGCCCCCTTCCTAATGTCAAGAACTTATGCAATAAAACCCTCAAAACCCTTACTTAACAATTTCCTTGTCTTAATAGCAGAAATATTGCAAATAGGAACAATTTTTCTTTCCCCCACAAATTTAAATTCAGACTCACCAGGCATTTTAAAAACAACTTCTTATAAAAAATAATCCATGGAGGTATGGTATTTGGATAACCAATCTTTTTTTTTTTTTCAGAAACAAATTATATTATTCAGAAGGAGAAAAAAAGCCTTTCTCCAGTGGCAGAACAAGATTAACAACATCGAATTTTAAACTCCCTAACAAGCTCAAGGTCCATGCTAGATTTACAATCAGTGAAAGGGAAAGCTAAAAAGGAATCTCTAATGCCATTTCGAATATTAGAAATTAAATTTTCAGTCTTCATTGCCTGATCCTAAAAAACCGCTCTATTACGACCTTTCCAGATTTCCCAAGAAATAAGAATAGGAATAATGATGAGGAGAATAGAGAGAATAGAATTTCCTTTGACTTTTATCCATCATGACATAAGTTCTCCTCTGATAGAATTGGAAATAGTTCTGATACCTATGATGCCTTTGAAATGAGCCCAAATTGATGAAGCAATATCACCAGTGATGAAAAGATGGTCAATTGATTCTTGGTCAGGTCTAGTGCAACAGTGGCATTTAGAAACGGTAGGAATTTTTATATTGGAAATTATATCATAAGTAGGAACAATTTGATGGAGTAATTTCCACATAAAAATAGAAACCTTACTAGGAAGTCTCTTATTACATATAGTTTTGAAAGAGAATTGAGGGCAGCTTTTATGTCTGACAACATTCCAAGCTGATTTAAGAGTGAAGGAGCCATTGGTGTTGGCCATCCATTTGAGATACTCATCATCATTGATCCACTCTTTAACCACTGGAAGAACCTTATGCATCCTCTTCCATACATGGGAAGAATTTATTTTGTAATAAGAGTCAAGAGGAGCACATCTTTTACAGTATTTATTATTCAGAAATCTGCTCCAGGTAGAATCTACTGTTAGAAATCTCCACCAAAGTTTGCACGATGAAGCTTCAATATAATCAGGAATGAGCTTAATGCCTAGCCCCCCTTCATCAATAGGGAGACAAAGAGAATTCCAACTTTTCCAATGTCTTTTCATGGAGACTTCTGAAGAACCCCAAAAAAATTTGAGAATAGCTTTTCCAGAGTATTGATAATGGAAATTGGAGGCTCCAAAGCTGCAAATATGTGATAAAACATTGATTGAGTGACATGTTTTAAAAGAATGAGTTTCCCTCCTTGACTTAGTAATTTATAGGACCAGCCTTCGAGTCGCATCCTGATTTTTATCAATAATCCCATTGAAAAAAGAGCTTTTCTTTCTCCCTGCATAAAGAGGCACCCCCAAATAAAGAAGAGGAGGAGATTTGAATGTGAAATTTTTTGTTCTTTCAATAATCCTTCTTCTAGATAAAGAGCATGACTGGGGAATCATGAAAGAGCACTTTGATGTATTCAGAACTTGACCAGAGGTAATTTCATACTCCTTGAGAAAATACATGAGATGCTTGAGAGACTTTTGATTGCCAGAGGTGAAAATTAGATTATCATCTGCAAAATAGAGGTTAGAAATAATGGGACTACCAGGGGGCATAGAAAAGGAATCAATTTTACCATTCTCAACCAACTTTTGCAACCCTCTATTTAGAACTTCTGCTGATAAGATAAATAGAGCAGGTGAGAGAGGATCTCCTTGTCTAATTCCATAAGAGGACTTAAAAAAGTCATGAGAAGTTCCATTGATAAGAATGGAGAACCAACATTCTGATATTAGCCTCCACACCATGTCAATAAAAGATTCATTGAAGCCAAATTTCCTGAGCACTTGAGTGAGATATAGCCATGAAACTCGGTCATATGCCTTGGACATATCAAGTTTGCAAACTAAATTTGTTCCTCTCAATTTTTTATTGAAGTTAGCCATTATTTCCTGGACCAGAAGGATTTGTTCAGAAATAGATCTGCCTTTAATGAAGCCAGCTTGGTTAGGACTAATAATACCATTAATCAGCAATCCCAATCTATTGGCAAGGATTTTGGAAATTATTTTATTGGAAGTATTGCAAAGGCTGATAGGTCTATAATCATTGCAAGAGGAAGGATTTTCTGATTTGGGAATGAGAGTAATTAGGGTGGAAGTCCAGCTTTTGGGTAAACTATTCCCCATGAAGAAGGAAGTGATGGCTTTAAGCAGGTCTGCTTTAATAATATCCCAACATATTTTATAGAAAAAAGAGTGGAATCCATCAGGCCCTGCAGTGCTAGATGAATCCATTTGAAGAATAACATCTCTAATTATTTCAAAATCAGAGATACCCAATGGAAGTAAGTCTATAAATGTATTTCTAACCCCCACAGTCAAAACACAATCACGGAAAACCTATTCAGATACAATCATATCCCCCATCGGCATAGCAACCGCACATCTAAACGAGTGCATGGTCTATTCGGATATATAGCAAATACATAGGAAACAAAAGAATGTGTGGAACCAGGATCAATCAAAACATAAGCAATTATATTTGTAATAGAAAGTGTACATGTCACCACATCTGGAGTAACATGAGCCTCTTTTATCGTAAAGACTCGTCCACATGCCCTGGAACTGAGGAGAGTGCGCTTACGTTCAAATAAGGAAGTTCTTTAATTAAACACAGTTTTTACCACTCAAATCCTAAACATGCATCTATATGTGATTAAAAACGATGATGAAACATGCAAGAACACATATATGAGGAAAAATCCCCAAAGGGGCTTTTCACAATAATTTTGTAAGAGTACGACTTACACGGATTACAATGAAAATATATGACACAGAAATACCCTCGAGTGTCGGTTCTATTATCGGTGGTTGGAACAATCCCTTTCCAGTAGGGCAGCAGTGAAGAAGAGAGCGGCTTCCTCAGAAATTACTCCAGATGAGTAAATGATCCTCTTTAAGGTTTAAAGATTCACACACATATATGGGAACGGTTTTGTGAATCAAAAAGGTTTAGAAAACCTTAAAAAGTGAAGTCTAATTCTGGGCAGTTTTCGCAGAATTTTGAGATAGAAGGAGATCAAATATTTATACAAAAATCGAGGCGGTGGATCATTCGAACGAGATAGCCATGCCGCTCGAACGAAGGACAGAAGTCGTTCGAACGATATCGCGCGACATGCCTATCTCGCGCGAACGACTTCTAAAGTCGTTTGAGCGAGCTCGTCGACCAAGGCCATTCGCTTCTACACTTGGAAAAATTCTGCTTTTGATAAAAAATTCATTCAGACTTCAAAAATAATTTTCAAAAACATTTCCCAAATATTTATGCAAATATTTAAAGCTCCAATAAAACATATTACTGATAGAGCGTAGTGGAGTAGTGGGAATGAGCTAAGTAGCACGTTGCATGTAGCATAATGCATGATGCATGATGCATATGATGAAAGTGGATGCATTGAATTCGGATAAAGGCCGTCGAGGATGATCGTGTTCACGTGCCGAATGTAGCGGTATCAGACATATGAACTGTGATCTAGGAGAAAACAGAAATTTCCTAGAATCTACCCCGGACATTTATAAAATTATGTCCTCACAGGAACCACTAGGTTATCCTCTGCCCACACTTTTCCCCCCACTGCCTGGAGGTAACATTCTGCTTGCTACTTCACTAGGTACTACTGGAGTCTCTGCCAACTGCGTATAATTTTTCTTAACATGACCCACTTGACAAAAATGATAGCATTCCAATCCTTTATACTTGGGACACTCAGATTTATAATGTCCCTGTTCTTTATAAAAAAAACATATAACGCCTCCTATTGGGGCCTCACCTCATCTTGACTTTCTAACTGAACTCGAAGATCCTCCACCCATGGTATCTCTACCAAATTTCCCATGACCTCTACCTCTATCTCCACCACCTCTCTAAAATTTATGAGGTTCCGCCTTAACACTTCCACCCTCACCTCCTTTAAACTGAGATGAGTCGAATCTAATTTTCTTAAAACCCTCCCTACTCGTCACCGCTTGATTCATTTGCCTTTCTGCTATCATGGCTTTGTTCACCAGAGAAGCATAATCTTCTAACTCATAAGTAGCCACTCTATTTTTAATGGGCAAAATAATCCCGTCTTGAAACTTACTACATTTATCTTCTTCATCCTCCGCATGCTTAGTACCAAATCTAGACAAAGCTGTAAATTTAGCCTCATACTCCCTCACAGACATTTTTCCTTGGGTTAAATTTAAAAATTCCCACACCTTCTCCCTCCTATAAACTTTAATGAAATACTTAACATATAAGGATTTAATAAATTCAGCCCAAGTAATAACATCAGTTCCTTCCATCACTGCACCAAATGCTTGCTGGCTTACCACCAATATTTGGCCTTTCCTTTCAGCCTAAACACAGTTAAGTTCACTTTCTCGTTATCTAGAACTTTCATAACTACAAATATAGTCTCTAGATCTCTGACCCACATCTTAGCTTCTGTTGGTTCTACCGACCCTGAATATTCTGGAGGATTCAGCTTCAAAAACTTTTCATGCACGAAATCTTTAGTTTCCTTCCTTGCCACTTTCTCAATTCTGGCCACAGTTTTTAATTCCAGATATCTTATCTGTTGTTCTACCATTTGTGCCATATTCCTTTCTAGTTGTTTTGCCATCCTCAGCATTGCTTGCACCATTATCTGCATCTCTGTAGGTTTCTCATGCTCTCTATCCCTTCCTGCAACACTCTGCTCTATTTCGGTATCCTCTGTATGAGAAGCTACTCTCTCTTCTATATGTAATTCATTCTTAGGTTCCATCTGTAATTATCTACCATACAATAAAGTTCTAACAACCAACATAAACAGTTCATAATACTAAACCATTGGTTAGTACATAAACAATTCATAATTATCAAATCAACTCAATAACTGCCATCTAACCGACACACACGCCCATAATTAATAACCAAGACGCTTTGATACCACTAATTGTCAAACCCGAAACCCAATTCTATTCTAATAATTTCATTTATATTATAATTAAATCATAATCTTCATTCCATTTGAAACGTAATTCATTTATTAATATTTTCATGTGTAATGTACATAATGAACATAATACTATTATTTATACCATAACATAATCAACATCACAGTCATGATCAGGCGAACATACAATACTATGAGTATCTATGATTAAATATTACAATCATCAACTCAACCCATGCTAACTCAATATATACAATGCGAGTGTAGTAAAATCTTCAGTGTGACAATGACAAAATCCATATACTTAAACCCCAGCTCTTTCTGACGGTGTAACTCTCAAAATTTATAATCATATGGTATCCTAGCTGACAATATACAAACCTGAAAATGTTAAATTATAAACTGTAAGCATTAGCCTTAGTGAGGTACTCTTTCCCTGTAATGAGATAACAATACTATATATCAAATATGTGGATATAAAATCCAACAATCCTGCCCATTGATAATAACCAATCCCGGATCATAAGACCCAAGTAATTCTACCCACTGACAATAGTAATTTTGCCTATTGGCAATAATAAGTCTCCCCATTGGCAATAATATGTCTGCCCATTGGTAATAATACGCCTGCCCATTGGCAATAATAAGTCTACCCATTGGCAATAATATGTCTGCTCTTCAAGCTATATTTATATCATCATATCATTTATATATCAGTATATATGAAACAATCATAAGTACACTCACCTTAGTAATTTAGCAGGCTTTCCCTTTTTAGTTTGTTTGGCACTTGTTCAACCAATTCTTCTTCCTTTCCTATCATTCTTACAATATTAGTAACACCATAAGAATATCAACAATTCAAAGAGTAAGAGAGAGACGAAAAATAAGAATATCAACTAGTTCTTCAATATTTTTTGACGAAAAATAATGTATATAATCTTTCTGTATCTGTAAAAACTCCATATTTTTCTACAAAACATTTTCTTCTTTAGCTCCGGCGGCGGTGCTATCGGAGCGAAGCAAAAAAAGGAGAGAGAGAGAGAGAGAGAGAGAGAGAGAGACGAGGAGAGTAAGAGAGAAATATTTTGACGAGTCTCCGACAGGGATGTCTAACGAGTCTCTGGTAGGGTGGAACTTCGAGAGAGAGAGTGGGAGTGGCATGTATGTGTTTGTTTTTAGGGGAGAGAGACTACATGGGTTTAAAATGGATATGAGTGATGGTGCAATTTTCTAACCATATGTGCTCTATAATGAAAAAAAGACTTGTTTCATTAAATAAAAATAAATAGGATACTATGTATCTTTCACCTAGTAAATGAGACTAGCCCATAATAATGCCTTTTTTTCTATACAAAATGTATATGTATAGTGTCTAGAGTTTTGGAAAAAGTTAACTCATAATATATGTATGTATGTATGTATGTATGTGTGTGTGTATATATTGTGGGGGCCTAAATATAGAGGCCCAATTTAAGACCCATCGGCCAAATCCAGTAGCATGAGGGGCACGCTCGGCCCATCATATTAGGGGAAATGGATTATTAACATCATTTATCACATGGATAATTATGAATATATCTACAAATATTATCAGCTCACATTGGTTACCTAAAATCTCGGACGGGATATTCAGGAAGTCACTACGCACACTTATCTCAACCCAAGGGAGTTCCTTGAATGGTTCAACCACTGTGGTTTTACATAGCTATAAATACAACCCACACCATAGGGACAAAGGGGATGTAATTTTGAAACTCTGAGAGAACTTGATAAAATACAGTACCTTTCCATGGACATAGGCAATTTGTCTAATCACGTATATTCTTGTATTGTGTGATTAGCATCTTACATTCATTATTTAATTGCTTTCTGGAATCCTTTTAATTACGATTAATTTGCACTCATAACTAGTGTCGTCTGTGGGAAATGATTTTTCTTCCATGAAAATGATTCTTTCAAAGAGTAGTTATGACGTCTCACTAACCAAGCAGTTCACCCTAACCTGGAGATGTGTGAGCTGATTTGGCTCCACTGAGGGTCAAGTCAGAGGTTTGTCAAGATGGGAACCCAAGGTTTCGACCAGAACAATAGCCTTCAGAGGAAAGCCACAGGCAGCCTAGGTGTACTCAAATCTTAATCCTAGTTTACGCTTACGAAGTAATGCTTTAATAGAAGGAGGAGGTAGCTCGCCTCCAGGTTGAAGAGAATCCTTGCCTCCAAAGGCGATTAGAACAGATGGAAAGAGAACTCCACCAGAACTAAAATCGTCTTCCTCAAAGTCTTAGACCTCAAGTGAATAAGACTCACAGCTGAGGAAGGTGCACTATGCGTGACCAAGAACTTTCAGGGCATGGAAGTCATCTAGGCAGGCGTCATAGTGATAACAAGCGCCACATATATGACATAATGAGTTTGGTTTGAAGGTAAATGGACCAATACCCCGCTCATAGAAGGGCCAGGTCAACCAAAGTGCTAGCAAGGAGAGGTCTTATCACCTAGATGAGGTTTCCATGACTTTGTGGATTCATAATGATTCGCTAATGTGTCATATTTTTCCTTTCAGCTTAGGCGACGTTGCCCAGAAATGGTTCTAGAAGCTGCCTTATAGGTCCATCAATAGTTTTAATGTGCTCGTTTAATCCTTCACTGCTCGTTTCATCACCTGCAACTCTCATCCCAAAAGAATGGACTCGCTACTCATGATGAAAAAGAATCCACAGGAGTCCCTAAACGAATACACCAAACGCTACTGGGAAGTCTTTAATGGGGTAGAGTATTTCTCAGATCAAGTTATCGTGGCGTCCTTCAAAATAGGTCTACCGCCACGTCAATATTGTATCAATCCCTTACCACGAAGGAAGATGATACCATTGACGATATCATGTCATGTATCGATAAATATGCCAAGGTGGAGGATGTGGTCCACACTGGTCAAGTTGAGACTAGTCACACTAAGGCAAACAAAGGGGGCGATAAGGAGAATAACCCAAAGAAGGGGAACAAGAAGAAGAATAGTGCCAGGAATTGGGGTAGAATTGATTCCTTTAAAGATTTTCAAGCTGCCAACACAGTTTTTAAGGAACCAATCTACAAGATTCTGGCGAAGATCAATGATCAATAGTTCCTCAAGTGGCCAAAGAAGTTAGGAGGGAATCCCACCAAGAGGAATAACACGCTTCGATGTGCGTACCATAATAAGAATGGCCACAAGACTGAGAATTATAAGGTACTCAAATCTCACCTAGAGGAGTTAGATCAGGTCGGGCATTTGAATTCACTGAGAAAAAGTCTGACCAGGTCGTCACTAATGGTGACTAGAAACCAGACAATGCTCTGGATGATGAGATGGGACACAAGTTCGCGGTTATATATAGGGCATCCAACCTCAAGAAAATTCAAAGGAATGCTATTCGGATGGAGCTCAAGAAGGTCACAACCATGATTGAGGCCTTCCAAATAGATCCTGCCAAAAGCCAGGATAGCAAGCATCGACGGCCAGAGGACGTCGACTACAACAGGCATATTATTTTCATGGAGAAAAATTTAGTTGGTGTAAGAACCTCATACCACGATGCACTGGCAATCACTTTTAGAATCAACTTGGATGTGGATACGTTACTAGTGGACCAAGGGATCTCTTCAGAGGTGATATAAATGGAGCTCTTCCATAAGCTCAAGATCAAGATGTCAGATCTTAAAGAGGTTACCATTCCTCTGATCAGCTTTACGAGAAATATGACTATGCCCTTAGGAAAAGTCATCATGCCAGAGAGGGCAGGGAATATTTCGATACTAATAGAGTTTTTTGTGGTGGATATTGATTATCCCTTCCACTTACCACTTGAAGCTCAGTGTATCATAGATCGAGCGATAATGGAGATCAAAGGCGATCAAGCTATTGCTAAAAAATGCTACATCCTCGCCATCTGACCAAAGTAGAAAAATAAGAAAGAGAAGAAAGATAATGAGGTTATTCCGAAGGCAACCTAGGATGGGGAGACTCCATCAATATAGTAATTATGATATGATCGACCAGGGGTGGAGAAGACCATGGTCCACCCCACTGACAGGGTCATTAAAAACTTGGAAGAGGTTATCTTTGATGAGGCCCAATCGAAGATAAAGTTTTTATCAAGACAAGCATGATTGACTTTAAAAGGGAAGAGTTAATCTCCTTCCTAAGACGGATCTTGGATGTATTCTCATGGGAACCATACAATATGATGGGGATTGATCCTACAGTTGCCTGTCATTAGATCCATATGGATCTGGCATTCAGGCCAATCATATAGAAATCTCGCCGAACAACTCCAGAAAAGGCAAAGGCAGTGGAGAAAGAAGTAGGGAAACTTCTGGAAGTAAGGTCCATCTAAGAAGTTTAATTCTCGAAGTATCTCTCAAGCCCGATCATGGACCATAAAAGCAATGGGAGCTATAGAATCTTCATAGAGTTCACTGACATCAATAGTTCCTATCCTAAAGATAGTTTTCCCCTGCCAAAGATAGAGCAGTTGGTTGATGCCATAACAACACATGAGCGAATGAGTTTCTTAGATGCTTACTTAGGGTACCATCGAATCCCTTTATTCGTCCTTGACTCAGACAAGACTTCCTTCATCACACCAGTTGGTTTTTATTGCTACAAGGTCATGCTGTTTGGCCTCAAGAATACTAGAGTTCCAGCACTAGATGAGAGATACCATGGAGGTGTACATTGACGATATTCTCGTCAAGAGAAGGAACAAAGACGACCATCTCCAAGACTTGGCCAACATCTTCGAAATCCTCAGGCGTTAGCGAATGAAACTCAACACTAGCAAGTGCTCATTTGGGGTCCAGTCAGGAAAATTTCAGGGTTATTTGGTCAGCAAGAGGGGAATTGAGTCTAATCCCGATCAAATAGATGCTATTAGTAGCGTACAACCACCAAAAATATTACATGAGGTCCAAAAGTTATTTGAGCATTATCAACCATTTTTCTAATTACTCAAGAAGGATAAGGGCCTCACCTAGACCGAAGAGTGCTCCAGGGCCCTCAAGGTGATCAAGTCCTATTTAAGTGAGCTCCCTTTACTGGCAATCCCTGATCAGGGAGATCCCCTTTACCTTTATCTCATAGTATCAAGTAATGTCGTCAGTTCGACTTCGGTATATGAAAGAGAAGCGAAGAAGTTACCTATTTACTATGCCAACAAGACTCACTTGCATGCCGAGAAACACTACTTGCCTCTGGAGAAACTAGTTTATGCATTAGTGATCGCTTCATAGAAGCTGAAGCCCATTCCATTACTGTGATAACTTCCTTCCCCCTTAAGGCTATCCTTCGCAAAGCTGACCTTTCTGGACGGATGTCAAACTGATCGGCAGAGATTGGAAGGTTTTACAATCATTTTCACCCAAGGACAACAATCAAATGGCATATTCTAGTAAATTTTATTATAAAATTCACTGGAGATGGGCCCACTAACCAGTAATCGGTCGCTCAATCAGAGATGCATGAGCAGGCTCATGATGAAAGATGGACGTTGTATATCGACAGTGCCTATAATTTTAAGGGGGCAAGTGTGGGCATTATCCTTATGACTCCAGAAGAAGCTATGATCGAGCAAGGGATCAGACTGGGATTTTAAGCCTCCAATAATGAGGTCGAGTACGAAGCACTTGTAGCTGGTCTATGCAAGGCCCAATTACACAGGGCGAGATAATTCAATATTTATTGGGACTCCAAACTAGTGTCTAGTCAAGTCTGGGATTTCAACACCAAGGATGATAGGATGACGACCTACCTCACGGTTATAGGCAAGTTGGTTATAAAATTAGAGGAAGTTCACATACAACAGTTCCCCTAGGGGAAAAACAGTCACGTCGATGCTTTAACAATAATAAACTCAGTAGTAGAGTTAGATCTCAAGAGAACAATCGAAGTGGAATTCCTCGCCAAGCCCGGTATTGACAAAACAGCAAGCCCTGAGCATGGCATGCCCATCGACAAAGGTCCCAGTTGGATGGACTAGCATACTTGCAAAATGGAACACTACTGGTTGACAAGAAATTGGTCCATCAATTCAAAGTGAAAGCTCCGCGTTTCTACTTGGACAATGGGGGAAAGATTCATAGGGGATCCTTCACAGTTATCTACCTCTAGTGTGTTCACCCAAAGGATGTCGATCAAGTTCTTTACGTACTTCACAATGGAATATGAAAAAGACACACAGGAGGAATATTTATGTTATTCCGAGAAATCAAAGAAGGCTACTGATGGTCGTACATGTAAAAAGATGCAAGTGTTTATACTCGGAAGTGCAAGAAGTGCCAAAAATTCTCTTCCATAGTCCATCAACTGGCTAATGACTTGAGGCCCTTGACCATCCCATGGACATTTTCATAATGGGGGTTGGATATCGGGGAACCACTATCTATCGCACCTGGGAATCGTAAGTATTTGCTAGTCGGAATAGACTATTTCACCAAGTGGGTAGAGGTAGAACCACTGTCCAATATTAGAGATGGACCTGATAAGGTTCATTTGGAGGAACATCATAATACCACTTTACTTCGATAGAGTATCCCCAAAGTTACAATCAAGTGGAGACCTCCAACAAAATAATGCTCGGTGTCCTTAAGAAGAGGCTAAAAAGAGCGAAAGACACTTAGGTTAATGAGATTCCCCATGTTCTCTGGGCATATTATACCACACCCAGAAGACCAATTGGGGAAACGCTATTCGCACTCATATACGGAATGGAAGTTGTCATACCACTTAAAGCAGACCTCCCGACCATAGGAACAAAGGTGGCCGACCAAGGACTAAATAACGATGCCCTTCGTGATGAATATGACCCGACCGCCAATGAATAAAGAGAGGAATCCATGATCAACTTAGACTCATACCAATATAGTTCGCAACGCAATACAAAAAGGGGCTCAATTCGAGAAAGTACCAAGTAAGAGATTACGTCCTTAGGAAAGTTATCTGCAGCACCGTAAAAGTATCGGACGAAAAGTTGGGGCCTAACTTGGAAGGATCATTCAAAGTGATCAGAGATGATCTACAGAGAGCCTATAACTTAGAAATAATGGGGGACAAATAGATACCCAAATCATGGAATGCGTCTAACCTCAAGAAGTTCTACTTTTAGTGTTCTTACTTTTCAGCACTTAGTTTATGCGAATTTTCATTTCCAAACTTATATTGCTGGAAAATTATTATTCATGTTATGAACAAAGTCCCTTATTTACATATCTCGCTCAAATATCTTAAGTTATTTAATCATTTTACATTATTTCCTTAGTAGCAGGCTTATAATTATGATTTAGTCATTAAAAAGTGTCGATTAGGCTATAACTTGATTGCAATGGCCATTTTGCTAACTAAAATTAAAATAAGTCCGAAGGTCCTTGTCATAACCAACACATGCGACCTCACAACTTGTCCACGCAAGATAAAATCCCTACGGGGACCCCTGGGCAATAAACCAACTCTGCTTAGTCAATTAAAATCCTGAATGGGTGGATTGCTCATAGACTAGGTGCATTTTTGCTATTGTCTTTTCTAGGTCTAAGGTAGTGTGATAACACAACCTAAAAGGTAAAAAAAGGAGGAATAACACATGACAGGCATAATGGATTGGGAAAATGCATAAAAATTGGTATTAACTTGAATCATTCGACAATGTACGAATATAAAAAGTACCAATTACATAATAATTACAAAAAGTACAAAGATCTACAATAGTTTATGGTCAACGAGCTAAAAACTTTTCTATTCGCTTCCTTCGACCATCGTCAGGGTTAGGCCTATACTCGTCATCATTGTCTTGACCTTTCAGGAAGCTCTCAACAAGTTGAAGGGGAATGGCTTCTAAAGGGATCCATATCTTATCACTCCCAGAAGGAGCTTGGTTGTACACAGGGAAGACAACTTAGTACATGTACCAAAGTTGAGATTCTTGGGGTTCCTTAACAACCTTGAGGGCATTCATAAAACCATTCCGTTAGGCAACATCTTAAGCTTCCTACAGCCTCACTAGGGAATATTGCCAACCTTAATTGTAACCAATCAACCATGACGCTTGGGGACCCATCCTGAATAAATATCGAAGCTGGTTATTATTGCATCTTAGCCCCATCAACAGGACGTTGCTCCTTTGAACTTGCGCCTCAGCTTTAGCAAGGTTCTTCTTCAAGCCAACGTTCTCTGACTGGACTAGAGCACCAACCTCACCCATATTCTTGGATTCATCCAACTAAGCCTTCAAGCCATTTATTTCTTTTTTCATGTAAGCACTCACATCTTCCTAGTCTTTGAGTTTGTCCTTCAGTTTAGCGACCAGGGTGAATGGTGTTTTTAGGCCTCAACCCTTTTTCTTAATTCCTTACATGTAGTCAGAAATGCTCAGCAACCTTGCGCACTAGCATCTTGCCCGGGCACATTATTTAAGTTATTGAAAGAAGTAATCTCCTCGACAACAGGCTACAATATCAAGGCAGAACAAGTAACAGTTTATTAGAAAATGCATAAGTTAACGTACTCAAAGAAAGAAAAATACCATTTTCATTAATAACAAAAGTAGGTAGAGCCATTACAGTTTACCACCAAGAGGAAAAAAAAAGGAGTATAAAGTACAAGCAAAGAAAGAAAAGCCTAGAGACTATAGGCTTCACTTATTCACCTGCTCATTTGCCTCAACCTTTTCCTTGGTCGCCACTTCCTTTATCTGGTCAGTAGGGAGTCTAGTGGAAGGCTCTTCGTCAGCCATAAGGGGTCTTGGTTGGTGCTCACCAAATAACTCGGACTCAGCTGAGACTCTGACTTTTGTTAGGGCTTGGTCATAGCCCTTCTTGAAGCTCACATTTCGAGCATAAGCAATTTGGATCTTGGCATCAAAATATGCCTCGTCCCAGCCTTGATTGAAGCTAGTGTCCTTAGTAAGAGGAATCCGGGTCACTTCACTCAATCGAGAATTATCATTTGATAGGCGAGTGTTCTCTACCTACAACAAATTGCTCTCAGTTTTCAGCGAGGCCATGACCTTGATGGTGGACTTTTTTTTATCTCTTACTGGCTCTTTGGCCTGAGCCACGACCTTATGGGATTTCTAGAGGGCCTTAGTCAATTCATCATTTAATTTGGACTAGTCGATGCGACCATAAAAAAGACTAGTAAACTCCATCACAAACTGCAATACAAGAAAAAAAGGCAAGTGTTAGAGAATTCGATGAGTTGCAATCGAGCAAATCAAATGCAGAAACAAAAATAAAGAGAAGACTCTCGCTGGGGACAGAGTTTAGGAAGTTCGGAGGGAAAGCTAGTCAGGTTCCAGCATCCTCAGACGCTCATGATTTCTTGCGAGCATTTCCCCTCTCAGCAAGCCTGGGGAAAGCAATGAATTATGGGCCATAGATTTCGCCTGAGAGATGTTGGGGAGAGAGGAGGGGACGTTGTTCTTCTTTTTCGGAGGGGACATAAGGGACTTCTTCTCTTCATCCTCCTCCTCCTCGTCCTTCTTTTTCTTCTTCTTCTCCTCATCATTCTTCTTCTTCTCCTAAGTGACCAAACATAGGCCATGAGCCTTGGAGGATTATCCATCGACCTTCTTTTGAGACTTAGCCCTTTAAGGAAGAAGGACTTCATCATCATCATCATCCTCAATCATAAGTCTTTTCTTGGTGGGAGCCATTGAATCTTCCTCATTTGACAGGATAGACCCAGCGTCTAGCGGCTCAGAAGATGAAGTCTCCTCATCAGGAAGAGGAAGATTAGGTATATCATCTATCGGGTGAGCAGTAAAACTACCGATAGTGTTAGTGTATTTAATAAGAAAACCTGTCAACCTAGGGTGTTCACCATTTGGACAGTATTCTCTTACCCTCTAAGCCTTTAGTAGGTTAGCAATGTTGATATCTTGGAGGGAAGGCACCTTATTTTTCTTGGGAGCTGTTAAAATATAGTAAGAAAGAACAATTAAAAACAATAACCTATATGATCATCCCCCAGTCAGGTAACAAAAATCCTGTGTATTCTTCGCCCTCGGGGAGCGGTGGATGTTGCCAATTTATAATAATGAACCCCTGATCCCAATATCCTTTGTTGGAATCTGGGATTTTTACAACTGGCACCCTGTTGGCCTTCCTCGCCTTCAAGTAAAGGAGGCCATTAGTGGTATGAGACCAGGTGTAGCAAAATCTGATATCTAAGATGCCCAAGGTTGTCCCATAAATCTCATTTATGTGATTAACCCCATTGACTATTCACCCAAGTATTGGGGGCACACTAAGCAGGGATCACCCTAAAGAATTAAAAAAACTCCAAAAACAAAGGGTTTTGGGGAAAAGTATCCCCCCCCCCCCTTAAACTACAGCTAGGGTGTGAATCCAGTCCCCCATAGATGTCTCTGACATCTTTGGGCGTGGGGGAGCACTCGATTAAGTCCCAAGAAGGAATGGACTACGCCTTCCTAAGCTCGTCAACATTTTTACCATGGATGGTGTTCGATATTTTCAAAAGAATTAATTACTACTACTGAAGACAAATAGAGGAAAGAAAAAGAAAGAAATCCACTAAAAAATAAATGAGGATGAAAACTTACAAAGCTGAAGAGTGCGAATGAATAAGCTCTGGAGTTTCTGATAGCAGAAGATTGGAAACAAAAGTGACGGTTTGGTGTAGAAGCAACCCAATTTAAAAGATCGTGCACAATCATAAGGTGCAGTACCCGAGGGGATCTTGGCGTCTTATTTTTTGGTGGGGCGAGCGTACCTTTGCAACTTTAATATAATTACAATTTGGCATACCCATTCAAATTCATGAGAATGGATTAAGAACATTGGGTCCATCGCGATGATAAAATCCACTGGCCCAACAACCTTATCCTATGGAATTTAGGGGCAATTGTGGGGGCCTAAATGTAAAGGCCCAATTCGAGATCAACCGATTAGGTTTAGCAGCATGAAGGGCACGCCCGACCCATCCTATTAGCGACAATGGATTATTAACATCATTTATCACGTGGATAATTACACATATATCTACAATTATTATCAGCACATGTTAGTTACCCTAAATCTCGGATGAGAAATTCAGGGAGTCACCATGCACGCTTATCTCAAGCCAAGGGAGTTCCTTAACTAGTTCAACAGCTGCGATTTTATATAAATATAAATACAACCCACGTCCCAGGGCCAAAGGGGATGTAATTTTGAAACTCTGAGAGAAGTTAATAAATTACAGTAACCTCTCTATAGACGTAGGCAATTTGCTGAACCACGTATGTCCTTGTGTTGTATGATTGACATCTTACATTCATTCTTTAATTATTTTCTAGAGTCCTTTTAATTGTGATTAATTTTGCACTCGCACACACACACACACACACACTGAACGTCATGTTTTCAAGCATAAATTGAATTTAATATAATTAACATATAAAAGAAAATTTCATTTACTTTTTGAATATCATGCCATTTGATTCATTACTTTTTGAGTTAATTACACTTGCACCCCTGAACTCTTCAATGCACCACCCGAATTTTTGTTTTCAATACTAACCCCCTCAACTTTCTAAATGACCTTAAGTAACCCTCTATCCGTTAAGATCGTTAACTTTTTGAACACAAAAAAAGGCATGTGCCATGCACATGAGGGCATTTGAGGGTATTTTTGTCCCCCCCCCCATATATATATATATATATATATATATATATATATATATATATATATATATATATATATATATATATATATATATATATATATATTCAGTTTATTAAAATTACAGTTAAAAATTTAAAAATACTAAAAAAATATTTTTAAATCTCAAAAAACTTTTAAAAATATTTTAAACAATTGGAAATTATGAAAAAAAATTAAAAAAATCTGAAAATTAAAAATCAAAAACCAGGAAAATATAAAAAAAATTAAAAAATGACAAATGACAAAAAATATTAATAATATAAGAAAAATATATTATAAATCTTAAAAATTATAGGAAAACATTAAAAAATAACAAATATATACATAAAAATAGGAAACTATGAAAAAAATATAAAATTTTGAAAAGCACAAAAAATATATAATATAGGACAAAAATTATTATAAACTCAAAAAAAAAAAAACATTGAAAATTAATCAAAAGTTAATGAAAATCCGCATATAATAATAAGAAATTATGAAAAAAAATGGAAAATACGAAGAAAAAAACTTTTAAAAAAATCTGAAAATGACAAAAATTGTAATATTTGAGAAACAAATATTATAAATTCTAAAAAAAATTGAAAAGTAATAAAATATTTATGAAAATCTTTGAAAAATTAGATAAATATTTTTAAAATATTAGGACTAAAAAAGCACAAATCTTGGTTAAAAAAACAAATACGGGATAAAAACAATCTATGAATTGCTTTCAAAATTATTTGAAAAGCTTAATAAGAATTTTAAAAATGTTGAAAAACAAAACTATTATTTTATAAAATGTGGAAATCAGAAAAAATATTTTAAAATTAGTAAAAATGGTAAAAAAATATATATTTAATAATTCTAAAAAAATTGTACAATAATCTAAACATTTGAAAATTACACATAATATATTTAAACATTGTGGACAAATATCTAGAAAGGCAAACAAATATTTTTTCTATAAAAAAAATGTAAATAAACATCATAAAAAAATACAGGCAAACAAGTAAAAATAAGAAAAATCTACACATTTCCATAAGGAAATCTTATTTTTTCTAGAAAAAATAAGAAAAAATATATATATTTCCATAGAAGATAAAAAATCGACCCACTTTCTCAAACCAACAAACAAATTTTAAAATATCCATAAGCAAATCTCAAACCCACAAACAAATCTAAAAAAATCACCCACATCCTCAATCCCAGAAGTCAAATCTCAAAACTTTTCCCACACCCTCAAATCCACTCCTCCCCACCCCCAAATCTCAAACATTCAAATCCTAACTAAAACTCAAAAGATCAACCCACCTCCATTGAAGACCCATTGTAACCCAATACCGGGAGAATAAAGAGAAAACGAATAGAGGGAGTTTTTTTTTTTGTCAGAGGTTGTGGCGAGGGGTTGTCGGGGTGGTGGCGGGTGGTTGGGATGGGGCTAAAGGAGGAGTTGGTTGGGATCAGGGTGTGGGGCAAGGGTGGGATTGTGAAAATAGAGAGAGAGAAAAAAAAAGATGATGGATATAGTGTTTTATGTCTTACCATTTTACCCATACCTTGTTCAAAAGATATGTTCATGTGCCATCATGTGCTAGGAACATGCCTACTTTTCCTTCCAAAAATTTAATAGTGTTAATGGTAGAGGGCTACTTAAAGTCTTTTCGAATGTTAAGGGAGTTAAGTGTAGAAAATATTAGCTTGGGTGGTGAAGTGAAAGGGGGAGGGGGAGATAAAGTTTGAGGGGCCCAAGTGTAATTAACCCTTACTTTTTAACCGCTTATTTCAAAATGTTAGCATTACTTAAACACTTACAATTAATTTTTCCCTTTGATTAGTGTTACGTTATTTATACTGAAAATGTACAAAATAAAAAAGATTTGGATTTTAGATCCTAAAGGCATAGAAAATATTCGTAGCGACCCATAAAGCCCGTACAAAACAACCATAAAAGTAGTTTTGGGAGTAAAAAAGGATGTAATACATATTGCTAACTTAGTCGTGAGTGGACCAAAATAAATAAGAAATAATGTTGGTATTAGTCTTAAAATATTCTCCCTCTATCTCAAATTGTAATACTCCCTACTTATAAATAATTAAAAAATAAAGGATTATAAAAATACGCTCAATTAGTGACAAAAATTAAGAGTTTTGTATTACTGTGGAAACAATTAAAACTCTTAATGTGGGAATGAGGGAGTTAAGGTTGGGAAAAAACCACACTATCTGATAACACGACATGGCCCATACAACTTTTCACAGGTTTATCGTGTGGTTTGCTTAAGATGTGGACCCACTAAACACGATAACCTAATAAATAGGGTTTGGGTTTAGATATAATTGAAATACGCGAGATGACATGACATGACACGTTAACATACGTCTTGACTCAAACACAATACAACCCCAAAAAGACACGATATGATAGATACAATAAAAAATTACGGGTCGGGTTTTGGTTGAGGTGATTTTGATATATAACCGATATAAAATGAACACAAGAGAACCTATTGTAATCCCTAGATTTAGTACTATAAAGAGAGCATACTAATGTTTTAAAATCTCATATACGTGATTTCTGTAAACCGGGCTAATCATATAATGTGTGAAGCATATCCATCTTATATGAAATGTTTTGTTTAATTTATAAATATATAAAATTAAAAATTTACTATTAAATTGTATTTTAATTAAATTATACCTCCCTTATCTAAGGACTAAATTAGAAAAAATAAATCTTATAAGATATCTCCAATGAAAATGAGTATTTTTTTTTGTTTATGTTGATGTGTAACAAGACAAAGTTATTTGTTACCAAAAGATTCATTTACACATTGTTTATTGATCATCTGTGCAAAAATATTATTTAATGTCGATAGATCATGTATGCCATTACTTCACATTGTGAAAATTAACCACTATATACTATATCTACACAGTTTTTTCACATTATGAATACTCATTATCCATTCACTTTCATATTTATTAGAAAGAATTTTGTTAGAGAAGTTTATTTACAGTCATACATTAGAGAAGTTTATTTACCGTTATTATATACAAATCATAAGCGCCATCTCACATTCTTACAATACACATCAACACATGAGATGTTCTTAATGTGATTACCCCATTTCTAAGAGAATTTAATGCAATATTTATAATTAAATGTTTTATGTCTACTAAATTAAAAGATATATTTCATAATGACATTAGAGGAAGAAAAATGGCAAGATACTTTATGTACGATATCAGTGTACAAATAGTAATACCATGAATTGTGAAGCTTTTATACCATTATATAGTGAGTTACTCTTCTCTTACTCTTTCACTAAACCACGCAAATATGTCCTTCACTCTAGTGATGTTATTTACCTTTCTGAGTTCATGTTTATATTTTTTTTTTGTAGAAAGGGATATACAATAACAGAGAAACAAAATAAGGAGAATCAGTGCATTCTTTCCATGGTCGTTATAGAAGTATCTTCCTCTAAGAGACTGATGAGCTAGTCCGGGGCTTCTTGAATTTCAATAAAGTGATCCTCTTGCCTTTTTCCTTTTTTGGAGAGCCAATCTGCACAATGTCTACCTTCTGCAAGGCCATGCCCGACACTCGCTTTAGTGATCTTTGTTAACTCAATGCAATCCTCGATGATGTTTTCCAAGGGGTGGTTAGTTTCGTCCTCTTTATTGATGAGATCAACATTAGTCTGGGAATTCAACTCAAGCTGGCCATGATTTCAACCTTTCTCATGGGCCAAGTTCAAACCAAAACGTATGCTTTCAAGCTCAGCTTTGAGAGTGCCCGTACATCCCCGCAATTTGCTAAAAAAAACCACAATCCATCTTCCGTGGACATCCTTAGCAAGACCTTTAAATGATCTTGCCTTAGATATTTCATCCCAACTACCATCTATAATGATTTTAATAGTTCCTGAAGGAGGACACAACCAAGAGATGATTAAAGTGTGACTCACCCATATTTGAGAGTCATTTTGGTTAAAATCTTGCTGAATCTCAGAGGCAAATTTTTGGCTAAGATGCATAATCAAATACAGGGTAGTATCAATGTTGTCGAAAACATATTTATTTTGGGCTTTCCAAATACTCCACAATCAAGAGATAAAGAAAACGTACCAATTTTTATCCTCGTGATTCCAAATATTATCCACAATTCAATCATATAAGTTCAGAAACGTACCTCTGTGCCAACCATGTGCAGGGATGGAATTATGCTAAAGTTCACGTGGCATATGACAACCTCTAAAAAAATGCTCTAGGTCCTCAGCATTTTGATAATTATCACATTCATTATTATTGATGAGGCCTCTAGAAACTCTATGATAATTAGTGAGAAGTTTACCATGGAAAATGAACCACGGGAAGGTTTTAAGTTTATAAGGGATTTTTAGCATCCATATTTTCTTCCTAATTTCCCGGGGGAGAGTTAAGATCAAGATTCACGAGAGAATAATATCACAAATTGATGGAAAAATTCGTATTAAGCCCCTAGCTCGACCGGTCAAGTCCACTAGCCATACAGGGACACGAGGTACTAGTCATATCCTCTATGATTTTGGGGGTGACTTTATTAGCAATTATGGTGTGGTGCCACTTCCCATAAGCAATGATAATATCCCTGAACAACTCAAGGTTGTCACATCTAAGCTCACCCTGGGGCGTAATAATGTTGCTTTCGCACCACCAATAGTTAAAAATCTAGATGGAGTTATCGTTACCCACAATCCATTTGATATTTTTATGGAGGGTCTTACGACACTTGTAAATGCATCTCCACACGTGGGATGCGTTAGACTTCTTTGGCCAATTTATGTGATTGGGGTCATTAGTATAACTATTTTTCAAAACTTGGATCCAAAGGGGATCCTTTTCAGACATCACTCTTCATCCAAGTTTAGCACAATCGCATGGTTGTTGAGCTCACTACTATAGAGACCAAGTCCTCCACTGTGTTTAGGTCTGCATAAACTTTCCCAGGACATAAGGTGGACCTTTTTTAGACTTTCACTATCTCTACAAAGGAAATTTCTATTCATATTGTCAAGGGTGGAACATGTACTCTTGGGGAGTAATGTCGTTTGCATGTAATAGTTGGCAATAGTGGAGGTGACCTAATGGATTAGGGTGTCCCTACCAGCTAAGGAGAGGAGTTTGGATTTCCAACCAACGAGGTGACCTCTTTAAACTGATTTTTTCCCAATCTACCACGAACGAGGGGATACCATGGTATTTTTCGTGATTTGGGGTGAGTGACATACCACATAAATGACTATTTTCCAGGGCTTTACTATGCAGGACGTTCGTGGAAACACAAATTTTGGATTTGCTAAAGTTGACTTTTTGGCCTGCTAAATTGCAATACTAATTTAGAGTCCCCATCACGACTGAACATGAGGCAGGGGTGGCCTTCGTGAAGAAAATGAGGTCATCTACAAAGAATAAATGGGAGATGTAAGGCCCATAGTGGAAGATTTTAGGCATTTCCAAGCTTTATTATAATCTACCAGGGACGAGGGGGATCCCAAGGTATTTTCCTAGATTTTGGGTGAGGTACATACCACATAAATGACTAATTTTAAGGGATTTCCTAGGGGGGGGGGGGGGTTTCGAGGAGACATAAATTTTGGATTTGCTAAAGTTGACTTTTTAGCCCGCTAAATTGCAATACTCATTGAGAGTCTCCATCACGACCGAACACGAGGCATGGGTAGCCTCCGTAAAGAAAATGAGGTCATCTATAAAGAATAAATGGAAGATGTAAGGACCTTGAGAGGAAGCTTTTTGGACTTTCCATGCTTTACTGACGACCCTAGAAGATATCATCGAAGAAAGGTACTGCATACACATGACAAAGAGGTATGGGGACAAAGGGTCACCTTAACATAACCCCCTAGTGGTATTGAATTTGGATATGGTATTCCCGTTCCAAAGGATAGTCGTAGACGTGTTAGTGACACAGCTCGAAATGAGTTTAGCTAGCTTGTCACTGTCATTGAACCACCTAATCACTTTCCCTAGGAAATCTAACCTCACTCTGTCATAAGCCTTCTCAAGGCCGATTTTAAAGATAACACACCCGCGCCTGCCTTTCTTCTTAGAGAGGATGTGGATAATATCTTGGGTAATGATGTCATTGTTCAAAGTTTTCCTCCCTGGGAGGAAGCTAGCTTGGACCAAGTTAATAACTTTTCTAAGAATGGGTCTAAGTTTGTTAACAATAATTTTTTCCAAAATTTTATGCGACACAGTGCAAAGGGTAATAAGTCTAAACTAGTTGATCGACTCAGGATTCTCAAATTTGGGAATAAGGGTGATGTGACTCTCATTCACGTAGTCAAGGACAAATCCGGTGATGAAATAATAGTTAATGAACTTAGCTAGGAATGGTGTTATATGGTCCGAGAAGTGCTGGTAAAAGAGGGGTTGGACACCATTTGGACCCTGGGCCTTGAGAGCTTTAATACTAAAGGTCACTTTCTTAATCTCATCTAAACAAATGGGAAAATCGAGGGCATTATTTTGGCGGCGGTTGAAAGCCAGATTATTTGCCTCATGCAAAGGTGTATTGAGGTTGAGGAGCAAGTGAACTTCGAAAAGATTATTAAAATTGTTATTTATGTGATCCGTTAAAACAAAATGACTCTCAATCCAAACCTTATTAATGTTTAGCCTAACAATTATATTTCTTCTTCTTCATATAATAGTGGAGGTGTGAAAAAATTTAGTATTACGGTCTCCCTCAGCCAACAATTGAATTCTCGATTTTTTGAGCCAAAAAATCTCTTCTTGCTTTAAACTAAAATTATATTCGTGATTGAGATTCCAATCCAAGGTATCCAAACTGTGGGGAAAATAGTTTTTTTGGGCAATTTTGATACCTTTGAGCCTTCTTAAAAGTCTATTTTTATTTTTAAAAATATTGTCATACACATTCTTATTTCGCATATTGGCATTTTTAGAGGATTCCATAAGGTTATTATGTAAGTTGTCATTATTGTTCCAATATCTAATGATAATGTCTTCAAAATCGTCTCTCTCAAATCAACAAGCAAGGAGTCTAAAAGTCCTACGAAGGGGGGAGTGCATAGGTTTACCTTTCCGTGTGAATCATCATAGGGCAGTGGTCGGAGGTGGTTCCAGGTAGGTTTTACCCCACAACCTTGGGAAATTTGATCATCCACTCTGGGTTAGTGAGTGTTCTATACAGACGCAATGTGGTGTTGGCAAGGCCATCATGACTATTAGTCCAAGTCATACGCGAGATGGTACTTTCCAAGTTGATAAGATTACACATAATTATGTTGGTTGCAAAAGTGGTGCACCTACTAGACGACGAATACCTGGTGTAGCTCTATTTTTTCAAAGAATCCACATGGTCATTGAAATCACCCCTAACCATCTAGGGAATAAAAGACTCGTTATCCCGCTCGATGAGATTTTGCCATAGTCTTTGTCATAGGATCAGGATGGGGTTGACATAAATTATCGAGATCAGCCAATCCTCATAATTTCTCTTAGAAATGAGCAGGTGGGTGGCCTGCCCCGAAATGGTGATGGTTTGCATTCCCACTGATACCCCCAGACTACCCACTGGGTCAAAGTAGACGTGCTCGGAGAGGCTAAGATCAGTAAAAAAATCTCCCATATGATTAAATGGGATGTGGGTCTCAAGGATGACCACTACCTCTGGCTTATACATCTCGTTTAAATATTTGATTGTGGGTTTGAAAAAAGGTTTTTCGGCTCTCGAGAAATTCCAGACGATTATGGACATTAATGAGATATTTTGAGATATGGGAATGGGATCGTCTTCAAGCCAAGGGAGTCTATTTTTCAATCTTTTTTGGACTTCATCTGTTGAGAGTACCTCTAAAATTCTCACTGCGTGTCTTCAATCCTCCATTGGGATAATTTGACCCAATTGAATTGGAAGTCGAGTTTGGAGTGTCTCCCATTTTATTTGGAGGACTGATGCTTCTTCCACTTTCAAGTTGACCCAGAAGTCGCACATTGAGCTCTTGACTTTGTGGTGAATTATGTAGAGGTCGCCCAACATGGCAAGAGGTATGGATGAGTTCATTTTTGGAGGGGTTTGGGTCAGGGGCTGTTGTGATTTCTGAAGAGGATGTTTGGAGGTGGTGTGGTTATGTAGTGTAGAATTAATAGGGACACGATCTTTGGGGTTAAGAGATAAAGGGGTATTAATGAAAATTTAAGCAAGTTAGTTGGATGAATAATGTTGGGCAGGTGGTCCATTAATAAAGGTACCATCTGAGTTAATAAATGCTTGGTTTGAAGTGACCTTAGATAGCTTTTTAATAGTGATAGGTAGGGAAAAGACAGTCTCCTTAAATGAGAAGGGCCCATTAATCGAAGAAAAATTTTATTTGCACTGAGATTTTTTGTATATAAGAGGTACCGATCACTAAAAGACAAAAATAAAAAAAGTAGTTAATAAATATTTTTATTAGAAAAATTTTATTCGCACCGAGATTTTTTGTACATAGAATGTACAGATCACTAAAAGACAAAAATAAAAGGAATAGTTAATAAATATTTTTATTAAGATTTGTTTAACTCTTTTTTTTAATAAAAACTAAAATTTTGGATTTTTAGTAAAAACTTTTTTTTTAAACTGTTTTTAATTTTTTTTTTCCTTTTTATAACTGTTTCAAAAAATAAAAAAAAACATTTCACTATTTTTTTTAAAATGACTTTTATTCAAAATTTGTATTTTCAATAAAAGTCATTTTATTAAATGAGGTGAGTCCGTGCCAGGGGCACTAACCAATCGCGATGATGATATGGGTCCGCGCCAGCGGCACTAACAATCGCAGAGATGTGTCCGCGCCAGCGGCACTAACCAATCGCGATGATGTGGGTCCGCGCCAGCGGCACTAACCAATCGTGATGATGACGTGGGTCCGCACTAGCGGCACTAACCAATCGTGATGATAGTTTTTCATATGTTTAATAAAAAAAAATGAATGCAATTTTTCATATGTTTTTAACTTTTTATTAATGTTTAAAAAAAAACATTACACTATTTTTTTTTAAAAAGAATGACTTTTCTTGAAAATTTGCATTTTAAATAAAGTAATTTTAAAAAAAATAGTTTAAATGATGTGGATCCGCTCCAATGTTAAAAAAATAATTTTTCATACTTTTATTAAAAACAGTTTTTTTTTTTAAAAAAAAACTTTTTTATTGAAAATGCAAATTTTTTGTTTTTATTTAAAAAAAAACAAGTTTTACTCTTTTTCACATTATGAATACTCATTATCCATTCACTTTCATATTTATTAGAAAGAATTTTGTTAGAGAAGTTTATTTACAGTCATACATTAGAGAAGTTTATTTACCGTTATTATATACAAATCATAAGCGCCATCTCACATTCTTACAATACACATAAACACATGAGATGTTCTTAATGTGGTTACCCCATTTCTAAGAGAATTTAATGCAATATTTATAATTAAATGTTTTATGTCTACTAAATTAAAAGATATATTTCATAATGACATTAGAGGAAGAAAAATGGCAAGATACTTTATGTACGATATCAGTGTACAAATAGTAATACCATGAATTGTGAAGCTTTTATTCCATTATATAGTGAGTTACTCTTCTCTTACTCTTTCACTAAACCACGCAAATATGTCCTTCACTCTAGTGATGTTATTTACCTTTCTGAGTTCATGTTTATATTTTTTTTTGTAGAAAGGGATATACAATAACAGAGAAACAAAATAAGGAGAATCAGTGCATTCTTTCCATGGTCGTTCTAGAAGTATCTTCCTCTAAGAGACTGATGAGCTAGTCCGGGGCTTCTTGAATTTCAATAAAGTGATCCTCTTGCCTTTTTCCTTTTTTGGAGAGCCAATCTGCACAATGGCTACCTTCTGCAAGGCCATGCCCGACACTCGCTTTAGTGATCTTTGTTAACTCAATGCAATCCTCGATGATGTTTTCCAAGGGGTGGTTAGTTTCGTCCTCTTTATTGATGAGATCAACATTAGTCTGGGAATTCAACTCAAGCTGGCCATGATTTCAACCTTTCTCATGGGCCAAGTTCAAACCAAAACGTATGCTTTCAAGCTCAGCTTTGAGAGTGCCCGTACATCCCCGCAATTTGCTAAAAAAAACCACAATCCATCTTCCGTGGACATCCTTAGCAAGACCTTTAAATGATCTTGCCTTAGATATTTCATCCCAACTACCATCTATAATGATTTTAATAGTTCCTGAAGGAGGACACAACCAAGAGATGATTAAAGTGTGACTCACCCATATTTGAGAGTCATTTTGGTTAAAATCTTGCTGAATCTCAGAGGCAAATTTTTGGCTAAGATGCATAATCAAATACAGGGTAGTATCAATGTTGTCGAAAACATATTGATTTTGGGCTTTCCAAATACTCCACAATCAAGAGATAAAGAAAACGTACCAATTTTTATCCTCGTGATTCCAAATATTATCCAAAATTCAATCATATAAGTTCAGAAACGTACCTCTGTGCCAACCATGTGCAGGGATGGAATTATGCTAAAGTTCACGTGGCATATGAAAACCTCTAAAAAAATGCTCTAGGTCCTCAGCATTTTGATAATTATCACATTCATTATTATTGATGAGGCCTCTAGAAACTCTATGATAATCAGTGAGAAGTTTACCATGGAAAATGAATCGCGAGAAGGTTTTAAGTTTATAAGGGATTTTTAGCATCCATATTTTCTTCCTAATTTCCCGGGGGAGAGTTAAGATCAAGATTCACGAGAGAATAATATCACAAATTGATGGAAAAATTCGTATTAAGCCCCTAGCTCGACCGGTCAAGTCCACTAGCCATACAGGGACACGAGGTACTAGTCATATCCTCTATGATTTTGGGGGTGACTTTATTAGCAATTATGGTGTGGTGCAACTTCCCATAAGCAATGATAAAATCCCTGAACAACTCAAGGTTGTCACATCTAAGCTCACCCTGGGGCGTAATAATGTTGCTTTCGCACCACCAATAGTTAAAAATCTAGATGGAGTTATCGTTACCCACAATCCATTTGATATTTCTATGGAGGGTCTTACGACACTTGTAAATGCATCTCCACACATGGGATGCGTTAGACTTCTTTGGCCAATTTATGTGATTGGGGTCATTAGTATAACTATTTTTCAAAACTTGGATCCAAAGGGGATCCTTTTCAGACATCACTCTTCATCCAAGTTTAGCACAATCGCATGGTTGTTGAGCTCACTACTATAGAGACCAAGTCCTCCACTGTGTTTAGGTCTGCATAAACTTTCCCAGGACATAAGGTGGACCTTTTTTAGACTTTCACTATCTCTACAAAGGAAATTTCTATTCATATTGTCAAGGGTGGAACATGTACTCTTGGGGAGTAATGTCGTTTGCATGTAATAGTTAGCAATAGTGGAGGTGACCTAATGGATTAGGATGTCCCTACCAGCTAAGGAGAGGAGTTTGGATTTCCAACCAACGAGGTGACCTCTTTAAACTGATTTTTTCCCAATCTACCACGAACGAGGGGATACCAAGGTATTTTTCGTGATTGGGGTGAGTGACATACCACATAAATGACTATTTTCCAGGGCTTTCCTATGCAGGACGTTCGTGGAAACACAAATTTTGGATTTGCTAAAGTTGACTTTTTGGCCTGCTAAATTGCAATACTAATTTAGAGTCCCCATCACGACTGAACATGAGGCAGGGGTGGCCTTCGTGAAGAAAATGAGGTCATCTACAAAGAACAAATGGGAGATGTAAGGCCCATAGTGGAAGATTTTAGGCATTTCCAAGCTTTACTATAATCTACCAGGGACGAGGGGGATCCCAAGGTATTTTCCTAGATTTTGGGTGAGGTACATACCACATAAATGACTAATTTTAAGGGATTTCCTAGGGGGGGGGGGGGGGGGGGGGTTCGAGGAGACATAAATTTTGGATTTGCTAAAGTTGACTTTTTAGCCCGCTAAATTGCAATACTCATTGAGAGTCTCCATCACGACCGAACACGAGGCAGGGGTAGCCTCCGTAAAGAAAATGAGGTCATCTATAAAGAATAAATGGGAGATGTAAGGACCTTGAGAGGAAGATTTTTGGACTTTCCATGCTTTACTGACGACCCTAGAAGATATCATCGAAGAAAGGTACTGCATACACATGACAAAGAGGTATGGGGACAAAGGGTCACCTTAACATAACCCCCTTGTGGTATTGAATTTGGATATGGTATTCCCGTTCCAAAGGATAGTCGTAGACGTGTTAGTGACACAGCTCGAAATGAGTTTAGCTAGCTTGTCACTGTCATTGAACCACCTAATCACTTTCTCTAGGAAATCTAACCTCACTCTGTCATAAGCCTTCTCAAGGCCGATTTTAAAGATAACACACCCGCGCCTGCCTTTCTTCTTAGAGAGGATGTGGATAATATCTTGGGTAATGATGTCATTGTTCAAAGTTTTCCTCCCTGGGAGGAAGCTAGCTTGGACCAAGTTAATAACTTTTCTAAGAATGGGTCTAAGTTTGTTAACAATAATTTTTTCCAAAATTTTATGCGACACAGTGCAAAGGGTAATAAGTCTAAACTAGTTGATTGACTCATGATTCTCAAATTTGGGAATAAGGGTGATGTGACTCTCATTCACGTAGTCAAGGACAAATCCGGTGATGAAATAATAGTTAATGAACTTAGCTAGGAATGGTGTTATATGGTCCGAGAAGTGCTGGTAAAAGAGGGGTTGGACACCATTTGGACCCTGGGCCTTGAGAGCTTTAATACTAAAGGTCACTTTCTTAATCTCATCTAAACAAATGGGAAAATCGAGGGCATTATTTTGGCGGCGGTTGAAAGCCAGATTATTTGCCTCATGCAAAGTTGTATTGAGGTTGAGGAGCAAGTGAGCTTCGAAAAGATTATTAAAATTGTTATTTATGTGATCCGTTAAAACAAAATGACTCTCAATCCAAACCTTATTAATGTTTAGCCTAACAATTTTATTTCTCCTTCTTCATATAATAGTGGAGGTGTGAAAAAATTTAGTATTACGGTCTCCCTCAGCCAACAATTGAATTCTCGATTTTTTGAGCCAAAAAATCTCTTCTTGCTTTAAACTAAAATTATATTCGTGATTGAGATTCCAATCCAAGGTATCCAAACTGTGGGAAAAATAATTTTTTTGGGCAATTTTGATACCTTTGAGCCTTCTTAAAAGTCTATTTTTATTTTTAAAAATATTGTCATACACATTCTTATTTCGCATATTGGCATTTTTAGAGGATTCCATAAGGTTATTATGTAAGTTGTCATTATTGTTCCAATATCTAATGATAATGTCTTCAAAATCCTCTCTCTCAAATCAACAAGCAAGGAGTCTAAAAGGCCTACGAAGGGGGGAATGCATAGGTTTACCTTTCCGTGTGAATCATCATAGGGCAGTGGTCGGAGGTGGTTCCAGGTAGGTTTTACCCCACAACCTTGGGAAATTTGATCATCCACTCTGGGTTAGCGAGTGTTCTATCCAGACGCAATGTGGTGTTGGCAAGGCCATCATGACTATTAGTCCAAGTCATACGCGAGATGGTACTTTCCAAGTTGATAAGATTACACATAATTATGTTGGTTGCAAAAGTGGTGCACCTACTAGACGACGAATACCTGGTGTAGCTCTATTTTTTCAAAGAATCCACATGGTCATTGAAATCACCCCTAACCATCTAGGGAATAAAAGACTCGTTATCCCGCTCGATGAGATTTTGCCATAGTCTTTGTCATAGGATCAGGATGGGGTTGACATAAATTATCGAGATCAGCCAATCCTCATAATTTCTCTTAGAAATGAGCAGGTGGGTGGCCTGCCCCGAAATGGTGATGGTTTGCATTCCCACTGATACCCCCAGACTACCCACTGGGTCAAAGTAGACGTGCTCGGAGAGGCTAAGATCAGTAAAAAAATCTCCCATATGATTAAATGGGATGTGGGTCTCAAGGATGACCACTACCTCTGGCTTATACATCTCGTTTAAATATTTGATTGTGGGTTTGAAAAAAGGTTTTTCGGCTCTCGAGAAATTCCAGACGATTATGGACATTAATGAGATATTTTGAGATATGGGAATGGGATCGTCTTCAAGCCAAGGGAGTCTATTTTTCAATCTTTTTTGGACTTCATCTGTTGAGAGTACCTCTAAAATTCTCACTGCGTGTCTTCAATCCTCCATTGGGATAATTTGACCCAATTGAATTGGAAGTCGAGTTTGGAGTGTCTCCCATTTTATTTGGAGGACTGATGCTTCTTCCACTTTCAAGTTGACCCAGAAGTCGCACATTGAGCTCTTGACTTTGTGGTGAATTATGTAGAGGTCGCCCAACATGGCAAGAGGTATGGATGAGTTCATTTTTGGAGGGGTTTGGGTCAGGGGCTGTTGTGATTTCTGAAGAGGATGTTTGGAGGTGGTGTGGTTATGTAGTGTAGAATTAATAGGAACACGATCTTTGGGGTTAAGAGATAAAGGGGTATTAATGAAAATTTAGGCAAGTTAGTTGGATGAATAATGTTGGGCAGGTGGTCCATTAATAAAGGTACCATCTGAGTTAATAAATGCTTGGTTTGAAGTGACCTTAGATAGCTTTTTAATAGTGATAGGTAGGGAAAAGACAGTCTCCTTAAATGAGAAGGGCCCATTAATCGAAGAAAAATTTTATTTGCACTGAGATTTTTTGTATATAGAATGTACAGATCACTAAAAGACAAAAATAAAACGAATAGTTAGTAAATATTTTTATTAAGATTTGTTTAACTCTTTTTTTTAATAAAAACTAAAATTTTGGATTTTTAGTAAAAACTTTTTTTTTTTAAACTGTTTTTAATTTTTTTTTTCCTTTTTATAACTGTTTCAAAAAATAAAAAAAATATTTCACTATTTTTTTAAAAAATAACTTTTATTCAAAATTTGTATTTTCAATAAAAGTCATTTTATTAAATGAGGTGAGTCCGTGCCAGGGGCACTAACCAATCGCGATGATGATATGGGTCCGCGCCAGCGGCACTAACAATCGCAGAGATGTGTCCGCGCCAGCGGCACTAACCAATCGCGATGATGTGGGTCCGCGCCAGCGGCACTAACCAATCGTGATGATGACGTGGGTCCGCACCAGCGGCACTAACCAATCGTGATGATAGTTTTTCATATTTTTAATAAAAAAAAAAATGAATGCAATTTTTCATATGTTTTTAACTTTTTATTAATGTTTAAAAAAAACATTACACTATTTTTTTTAAAAAGAATGACTTTTCTTGAAAATTTGCATTTTAAATAAAAGTAATTTTAAAAAAAATAGTTTAAATGATGTGGATCCGCTCCAATGTTAAAAAAATAATTTTTCATACTTTTATTAAAAACAGTTTTTTTTTTAAAAAAAAAAAACTTTTTATTGAAAATGCAAATTTTTTGTTTTTATTTAAAAAAAAACATGTTTTACTCTTTTTTGGTTTACTTTTGGTTTAAAAAAATATTTTTTAAATTTTAATAAAAAACTGTTTACTTTCAATAAAAAAATTGTTTTTTTATATTAATATAAAATTGTTTTTTTTATATTAAAAATTATTTTTATATCCATTGTTAAATACAAAAGAACAAAAACGTTAGAAAAAAAAAAGAATGAAACTTCATGGCCACGTCACTATGTACATCCTATGTACAAAAATCCTATGTGCAAATAGAAAAGCTCTTAGCTGGAATATTAGTAGTTTTCGTGTAAAAGTTAAGACCAACAACAGTTGGTTCAGCCATACCCTGGGATGAGGGTTCATGAATGTCGGCTTCGCTCATTATTATATCATCAGTGAAGATTCTTTTTGGGTTCAAAGCCACAAGCGGGGCTTCACATGTGTGACTTGCACAATCAATATAAACCCCAAGTTGGGTATTGGACTTGGGAGTATACATCTTCGTTCTCTTTTTGCTGATATAGAATATCTTTAGGATTACTACAACAACGTTTTCGCCTTAAAGTGTTTAGTCAGAATACTGTACAAAAAGCGCTCTCTACTGCTATTGGTATGTTGTCTGATTCTCAGAATAATAGTGATGAACCTAGAGCTGCTACTGTGGGCTTGTCCAAGCAAGAAGAAGACCATATTTTTAGAAGAAATAAAAAGAAAAAAAAACTTCCATGATTCTTCTCACGAGGAACACATGGAAATGGAGCATTGTTCTACTGGGAACACACTACTGGAGCCGAACCATGTAGAGATAAATATGACAGAGGTGGGTGGGACAAGTGTGTCTAACCCTACAGCCCCGGAAGTAAATGAGCAGAAGGTTTGGCTACCACAAATGTTGTGGGACCACAAACCATCTTATATAAAGATGTTGTCACAAGGAAAATAAATACTGACATTTATTTTGATGAGTCTACCAGTTGTTGGTCTGAAGATGAAGGAGAGAACGAACAAGAGAATCCAAATTCCCAAGAGATTAATCTCAATAAAGAACCGGAAATGGAAGATCCTCTTTGTCCTGTGGTTAAAATTCCCCCTAAACATGTGGAGAAACTCAGAAGAAAATGGAGGGACAGCATCATAGTTAGACTACTTGGCGGAAACATTGGATACAAAGCCTTATGCAGCAAAGCACCATTACTGTGGAATCTTCATGGAGATTTTGAGGTGGTGGATTTAGAAGAAGGTCACTTTATTTTTAAATTCCACAATAAAGAGGATTACCATCACGTTCTCACCGAAGGCCCATGGATAGTCATGAACCATTATCTTACTGTGAGGAAGTGGGAGCCTAACTTCAACTTAGAAAACTCTCTGGAAGTCACCACAGCTATGTGGATTCGTCTCCCAAGATTACCCATTGAATGGTTTGAGGAGAAAAATCTTTTTCAAATTGGAAGTAAGGTGGGGAAATCCATCAAAACTAACTTCAACTCAGCTTCCTCTTCAAGGGGTAAATATGCAAGGATTTGTGTTGAGGTGGATCTTGCTAAACCCCTCATTCCTACCTACAAACTTGAGGGGCGCAAATACAGATTTGAATATGAATTCTTGCCTTATCTGTGTGTCCATTGTGGAAAGATTGGCCACCAGAGTGAAGTTTCTCCTTCCGATACGATGACGAGAACAACTGAATCGCAGGGAGAAAATTTGACCGTTGGAAATGGCACTTCACAAGTGCAGGTCCAAGAAAATAACACAGTCCACGTGGATAATGGTACTGTTTCGACTATGTTACCTGATAAAAGAAATCAGAGTGAGCATGGAACTAACCAAGACGCTGGGAACTTTGGTCATTGGATGTTGGTCAAGAGTAGAGGGAGAATGCCTATAGAAATAGGTCAAGCAAAAGTCTATCAGCAAGGTAAAGAGAAGTTTAAAAATAATAGATTTAACCCTCTTGAGGGTACCTCCCAGACCCATGTCAACTCAGGAGATAAAGGCAAGAGGAAACAAACTCCATACAATAAAGACTTTAACCAAGAAAACACACAACTATCAAATAATTCATAGATGGGTAGGGCTGGCGTGGGACCCTCTGGGTACAAACGTCAACCAATTAAATCAAATAGAAATGCCAATGGTACGAATTCAGTCAAAATTTACGACTTAGTGGAGCGTGCGGTACAGACGAGGAAATCTCTTAATGAGAATAGGGCTCTAAGGGACGGGACATGTATTTCGAAAAGGATAAATATTAATAACCACATTAATGACTCTTGCATGGAAGTGGACGTCAGGCCAACAAAAGAAAATAGTGCGACTGATAGGGTTATACAATCTGTGATGGAAAATTCAAAAAGACAATCCCAAAGCTCGACGCCACATGGTATTGACCGAAACACCCCTATGTTAAGTAGGCTAAATAACCAGAACGCCACAGTCACCTCAACTAGTTACAACTCTAACCCTTCTCCTGATTTAAATGCCAATGACCCCCCAACCTTTATTTCAAACCCCTCAACAACTCCCAGCACTTCCATACTTACCCAAATACAAGCGCACAACATATCCCATAACGAAAATGGATCCCTCCTTCCTTGAAATGCTGGGAGACCTCCAGATTACACATCAAACCCTCAAGAGACCGCTGTGCAACTTCTGGGTCAACTCCAAAGTGGAGGAAGCATCAATACTCAGAATAAGATGGCAAACAGCACAGTTAAGAATGCTAATCCAACCAAATCAGAATATTCCTTTAGAGGACAGAAGACATGCAGTGAGAGTCGTGGAGTGCCTCCAAATGCTGGAAACTCAAATGCGGGTAAAGAATAGACTCCCCTGGCCTGAGGAAGAGCCCATACCCATTTCCCACAAAACTACATCTACGTCTTTTATCGTCTGGAACTGCCGGGGAGCCGGGAAAAAACTCTTCAAACCTACGTTCAAAGAATTAAATGATATGTATAAACCTGATGTGGTTATTGATATACCCGTTTATACCCTCAGCCTGGATGAGGATTACCTCCGATACGGACGACCCTATGAGGGGCCGACCCTTCACCAGGCCCTAGCTGGCCACCACCAGCTCCAGACGACCCTACGAGGGGCCGACCCTCCGCCAGGCTCCAGCTGGCCACCACCAGCTCCAGACGACCCCTACGAGGGGCCGACCCTCCGCCAGGCTCCAGTTGACCCTACGAGGGGCCGACCCTTCCCCAGGCTCCGGACGACCCTACGAGGGTACGACAGTACGAGGCCAGAATCAAGCCAGACTCACTACCGGAAGAAACTTTGCCCTCGGCCTCTGCTGATAGGCCGAGGGTGACATCATGACAGCGCGTGGTTTGGGACACGCGTGGGACAGTGCGCGTCAGGCTCATATGACACGTGGCAGACCGTTATAACCGAATCACACCCTCACGTGAGGGAATATTATGTCATCATTTGGCATCTACAGGTGTCAACAGGGGATTGGTTAGATCATCATTCACATGCACCATGCTTACCTGGGGGGTACACTACACCCCCCAAGACCTATATATACTTGTCACCTACAACCCTACAGGGGATCGATCCATGAACAGTAGCCCTAGCTAAAACTCTGCTTGTACACACACAGTAGAGAGAGAGAGAGGGTCATGTGCATTGTATTCAAGGCCATTAGTGCCCATACTTAGTGGATCACTCACTCACAGTGGATGTAGGCCAATTTGGCTGAACCACTATACATCATTGTCTTATTTCCTCTTATACTCATCCCCTTCTATATACTTATACATCTCCATGGCTGCCATGGCTGCTACTGCTTGAGCTCACTATCACTTATCTGGTGGTGCTAAATCTCAGGATCATCAGTTTGGCGCCGTCTGTGGGAACGAGAAGACATCTCTTCCTTTGTACAGCTTGACCTCACTGGGCACTCTGGTGGTGAACCAACACTCCCCCTGAGAGGAGGTGTTTCACCATTGAAAGAGACCCACTAAGGTTCTCAAGCTCACCAGTATTTTCTTCAGTCCAACTTTTCATAGCTCAAACACATGGCACCTGAGATGCCACCACCAACACTTCCCCTGCCGGACGAGGGGGGAAGACCCAGTTCCAGTCAGCCGCCACCCCAGTCTGAGATGGCTGATGTGGCGGCAGCCCTAAAGTCTCTGGCAGCAAGCCAGCGGATGATGCAGGAGCAGTTCACAGATCTAAGCCAGAACATACTGAGACCACCATGGGTCTCACCTGAGATGATTACTCCGGCAGCAGATCCAGGACAGCATGAGGCCAGGGGACCACCCCAGGCACCACGCAAAGACCTACCACCCCCTCAGCGGCGTAGGGATGTTGCTGACCCCCGGCGTTTACGCCTGGGGAGGCAAGGAAACCCTTGCCCTGAGGACAGGTATGACGATCTGGAGGGAGAGGAAGCCCCAGTAGAATGCTGGGAACCTTATGAGGTCTCCAACAATACTGTACGACCCCTCCAGGACAGTAGAGGGAAGTGTGGGAGGCCAAACACTGATGATCGTCCAAGAGGCTCTGCTTTTGATCGCTTGAGCAGGGGGTCGGCCTTTGAGAGGCTAGGCCCAGTAAATGACCTGCGGGAACAGTTGTCCAGACCAAGAAGCACTGCGAGATCCAGGAGGGAGGCGGCAGATGGCCGACCCCGAGGACGAGATGACGGCCAAAGGGAAGTGAATAGTCGACACAGGCCTGCTGCAGCGGAACCCTCCGTCCACCTCAGAGAGGCAACGGGGGATAACATCGGCCAGGCCGACCCTATGAGGCCCTGGAATGACTCAATCCAGCGGTTGGAGGATAAGATTGGTGATATATTGAAGAGCCGAGACCCTCTTCAGAGGGGATACACCATAGGCTCACACTTTGTGGCAAAGATAGTCAACTTCTCCACGCCGTCAAAGTTTAAGCCACCTATGGTCACCCCAAGGTATGACGGGAGCACCAACCCCGTCCACCACGTGGAGATGTATCAGTCGGCGACAGACATATACTCTATCTCAGATGAGATGAGGTGTCGTGCCTTCTCTGGTACCCTGACAGGGGCTGCGCATGTCTGGTACACGTCTCTTCCAAAAAATTCCATTGGAAACTTTAAGCAGTTGGCAGACCTGTTCATCCATAACTTATGCTTCGGGGTGAGGCCACAGAAGAAGACCACCCACCTGCTCTATGTCAAGCAGGGGAAGAGTGAGAGTCTGAGGGACTATATAGCCAGATTCAATAAGGAGAAGCTGGAGGTGGAAGACTATAAGGAGAGCATAGCTATGACAGCCCTGATTGGAGGACTCCAAAAGGGGAAGCTGTTATGGAAGCTTACTGAAGACCCTCCGAGGACGATGGCCGAACTATTGTCGACAGCAGGAAAGGTGATGAACGCCGAAGAGGCGATGGCTGCAAAATATGAGGACGAAAGAGGAGGTGCGAGTGGGAGTAAATACCCAAAGAAGAACAAAGAGGGGAAGAAGAGGTCCATGGATGACAAGTTCGCGGGGTACACCCCTCTGATGGTCAGCTGTGAACAGATCCTCAATGAGATAAAGAGTGACCGGTCGTTGAAGTGGCCTGAGAAGCTGAGGGCAGCCCCCAGCAAGAGGAATAAGAACCTGTGGTGTGAATTCCACCAAGACCACGGCCACGTAACGGATAAATGCTTTGCTCTGAAAGACGAGATTGAGAAGATGCTGAAGGAAGGGAAGCTCAGAAAGTACGTCGACAAAGGCCACTTCAAGAGGGGCCGAGGGGATGACCCCAGAAAGAAGCGAGTCGATACCTGCAGAGAAGGTCCTCAAAAAAGAGGGGACGACCCCTATGATGATGAGGACGACCCTGACCTCCCGTCGAGAGACGACCATGGCCCTGTCAAGAGGCTTAATATGATCTCGCTCGGAGTGGGAATGATCTCCGGGGGACTTGCAGGAGGAGGGTCTGAGGTCGCCGACAGAAAGGCCCATGTGGCTGAGGCAAAGGCAGTGACGAAGACGGTACACGCAACCTCCCTGGAGGTCAAGTCAGAGAAGAGGAAGAAGGTGGATATGGACACACTGATAGTAGGGTTTTTAAGGATGGACTTCAAAGGCCTCTTAGCCCCGCACGATGACCCTCTCGTCATCACTACCAGGGTGCACGAATGCGAGGTGCCGAGGATCTTGGTAGATGGGGGTAGCTCTGCAGATGTCATGTTCTGGCCATGCTTCAAGGCCTTGGGTCTCAGCCGTGCTAGACTCGTCCCCTACCACCATCCATTGATTGGGTTCAGTGGGGAAAAGGTTCACCCCCTTGGGGTATATGAGGCCGATGTGAGGATGGGGGACGAGTGGCCGAGATGGCTCACCAAGAAGGTCAGTTTCTTTGTGATGGACGAGCAGGTTTTTTCGGCCTACAACATCATACTGGGGCGTGTGGCCCTCAAGGGGTTTGAAGCCGTGCCATCTACGGTCCACCAAATGATCAAATTTCCTACCCCTTACGGGGTAGGGGAAGTTCAGGGAGACCAGACGACAGCGCGAGAGTGTTACTACAACTCCGCTGAAGAAAGGGAGGCACACAAGAGGGTTACAACCACTTACAATATTGATACCCTAGACCCCAGAGATGAAACGAAGCTGAAAAAAGGAGAGGCTGCGGAAGAGGTAGAATCCATCATCCTCGATGAGGATGACACGGAAAAAACTGTCCAAGTGGGAAAGTCTCTGGAGCCCAACATCAAGGAAGACCTCATTAAACTGCTGAGGAGAAGGCGAAGCGTCTTCGCCTGGAGTCATGTAGATATGCCAGGGATTGACCCTGAAATCATGTGCCACAAGCTCAATGTGGTAGAGGGAGCGAAGTCGGTGAAGCAGAAGAGGAGAATTTACTCCAGAGAAAAATATGAGGTCATTAGGGACGAGGTCAAAAAATTAGAAGACGCTGAATTTATCAGAGAGGTCATCTACCCTGAATGGCTGTCCAATGCAGTCATTGTCCCAAAGGCTAATGGCAAGTGGAGAATGTGCGTGGACTTCACAGACCTCAACAAGCATTGTCCCAAAGACAGCTTCCCTCTCCCCCGCATCGACCAGATGGTAGACGCTACCGCAGGCCATGAGCTCATGAGTTTCATGGATGCCTACTCAGGGTATAACTAGATTTTCATGAACCCTGAAGACTCGGAGAGGACCGCCTTCATCACTGACAAGGGGACATACTGCTACAGGGTCATACCCTTTGGCCTAAAGAATGCAGGGGCAACGTACCAGCGCCTCGTAAACAAAATGTTTGAAGATCAAATTGGGAAGTCTATGGAGGTCTACGTGGACGACATGCTGACTAAGAGTCTGAAGGCAGAGGATCATGTGGCAGACCTGGAGAGGACCTTTAATACGATGGACAAGTACCAGATGAAGCTTAATCCGGCCAAGTGTGTCTTCGGGGTCGGAGCGGGGAAATTCTTGGGGTTCATTGTCAATCAAAGAGGCATCGAGGCCAATCCTGAAAAGATAAAGGCCCTTATTGAGATGAAAACCCCCAAGTCCATTAAAGACGTTCAGAGGCTCACAGGGAGAGTAGCTGCCTTGAACAGATTTGTGTCAAGGGCTACAGACAGGTGTCTGCCATTCTTCAAGATCCTCAGGAAGGCCTTTGAATGGAGTGAAGAGTGTGATGAGGCTTTCAAGGAGCTAAAATCATATTTAGGGTCTCCCTTGCTGCTGTCACGACCCGTGCAGGGTGAACGACTTTACGTGTACCTCGCCGTCTCAGAGTCTGCCATCAGCGCAGCCATTGTAAGAGACGAGGATGGTATACAGAAGCCTGTATATTTTAACAGCAAGGCACTCCAGGGGGCAGAGCAAAGATACCCGAGGATGGAAAAGTTGGCCTACGCCTTGATCCATGCCTTAAGGAAGATGAAACCGTACTTCCAGTCCCATACTATGGTCATCCTTACTGACTCTCCTCTTAGACAGGTCCTACACAAGCCTAAAAAATCAGGAAGGCTAATGACCTGGGCTATAGAGCTGGGGGAGTTCGATATTGTGTATCAGCCTAAGACAGCCATTAAGGGGCAGGCATTGGCAGATTTCATGGCTGAATTTACTTGGGAGAGTGACGTGGCCGAGAGTGAGGGTCTAAGCCAAACAGATACCCAGCAAGGTAGGCTCACCGACCCTCCTGCAGATAAGGCTGAGACAAGCACCGCTAGAAGAAAGGTGGCTGAAAATGAAGAGGGAAGATACCTTTTTAGACAAGGGTCACACATCGAGGGAAATTTCTCGGAGGAACATGCTGTGTGGAATCTCTTCGTCGACGGGTCCTCTTGCGAAAGCGGGAGTGGAGATGGATTGATAGTATCAGCACCCGACGGCACAGACATCGAGTACGCCCTGAGGTTCAATTTCAAAGCCTCCAACAATGAGGCTGAGTATGAGGCCCTGATAGCTGGCCTTTCCTTGGCCAAATCTCTTAGTGTCGGCCAAATTTTGGTTCACAGTGATTCAAGGCTGGTGGTGAATCAGATACTAGGAGCCTATGAGGCCAAAGACGAGAGGATGGCTAGGTATCTTGAGAAGGTGAGGTCATTGCTGAAAACCTTTAAAGAAGTGAAATTCAAGAGGATACCTAGGCTCGACAATGGCCATGCTGATGCCCTTGCAAGGTTGGCCTCAGCTACTAGGACAGACATAAGGAGGACAGTCCCGGTAGAAATATTGCTTCGACCAACTATCGAAGACGATGAGGAAACACTTGGCATTTGCATGAATGTTTCTCAAGAAACTTCATGGATGGATCCTCTGATCAGATACATTAAAGGGGGAGAGATACCAGAAGCAAGCCAAGAGAGGAAGAAGCTGAGATACAGGGCTGCAAAGTTCACTGTCATCGGAGACACGCTGTACAAAAAGGGGTTTCTGCTCCCCTTACTTAGGTGTGTGCATCCCTTAGAAGTCCCTTATATTTTGCAAGATGTGCATGAAGGGTCGTGCTCAAGCCACATTGGGGGTAGATCCTTGGCAAAGAGGGTGATCACCCAAGGCTACTGGTGGCCGACCTTGGGGAAAGATGCTTCCGCATATGTTAAAAAGTGTGATAAGTGCCAAAGATTTGCTACCATCCCTCACCAACCTCATCAGCCCCTTACCTCCATTACATCCCCATGGCCGTTTGCAGTGTGGGGGATCGACCTGGTAGGACCCTTACCGAGGGCAGTCAATAACTATCGGTTCCTCATCGTAGCAATTGACTACTTTTCAAAGTGGGTAGAGGCCGAACCAATGGTCACGATCACGGAGCAGAAGACCTTTCAGTTCATCTGGAAGAATGTGATATGCAGATACGGTCTACCCAACACCCTCATCTCGGATAACGGGACCCAGTTCAAGAATGCCTCTCTACAGAAGTACTGTGAGAGGGTAAGTATCAAACAATTTTTCTCCACCCCAGGCCGACCTCAGGCCAATGGGCAAACCGAAGTTACGAACAGGACAATCCTAGATGGGATTAAGAAGAGGCTTGAGGAGGCAAAAGGAAGATGGGTCGAGGAGTTATATGCAGTGTTGTGGGCGTACAGGACGACAGTAAGGACCTCTACTGGGGAGACCCCATTCATGTTAGCTTATGGATCAGAAGCAGTCATCCCCACCGAAGTCGAGTTTCCCACTCATAGGGTCCAAATGTACGACCCCCAGGGAAATACGGAAGAAAGGAGACTTGACCTGGACTTGATTGAGGAAAAAAGGGAGGATGCTGAGATAAGGCAGGCCGCCTACCAACAGATGACCGCAAGGTTCTACAATCAGAGGGTGAAACAGAGGCCCATCGCAGTGGGGGATTTGGTCCTCAAGAAGACTTGGCAAAAGCCCAACAATCTTCACCCTAATTGGCATGGCCCATATAGGGTCATCGATGAAGTCATCCCTGGGACCTACAGGCTAGAAAACCTAGAGGGGGAACCTTTTTCAAACCCCTGGAACGCAGATCATTTGAAGAAATACTATCAGTAGTGTTGAAAGGTCTTGAAAGGCCATAATTGTAATGAGAATTGCTCCAACAGAACACTTGGAAAATTAATGAGAAATATTAGTGTTTCCCTCATCCTGTTGTCAGTCCTAGCACGCGTGGAAACATCTACAGAAATCCATTAATTTGAAAAGTTGATCCCTCGGCTATAATGGGGACCAGTGGAGGGGACGACCCCACCACTGTCCTCAAGAAAGACGAGGGAAGACTTTAAAAACCATTAATTTGGAAAGTTGATCCCTCGGCTATAATGGGGACCAGTGGAGGGGACGACCCCACCACTGTCCTCAAGAAAGACGAGGGAAGACTTTAAGAACCATTAATTTGGAAGGTTGATCCCTCGGCTATAATGGGGACCAGTGGAGGGGACGACCCCACCACTGTCCTCAAGAAAGACGAGGGAAGACTTTAAAAACCATTAATTTGGTAAGTTGAACCCTCGGCTATAATGGGGACCAGTGGAGGGGACGACCCCACCACTGTCCTCAAAAAAGACGAGGGTAGACTTTATTTAAAAACCATTAATTTGGTAAGTTGAACCCTCGGCTATAATGGGGACCAGTGGAGGGGACGACCCCACCACTGTCCTCAAGAAAGACGAGGGAAGACTTTAAAAACCATTAATTTGGTAAGTTGAACCCTCGGCTATAATGGGGACCAGTGGAGGGGACGACCCCACCACTGTCCTCAAGAAAGACGAGGGAAGACTTTATTTAAAAACCATTAATTTGGAAGGTTGATCCCTCGGCTATAATGGGGATCAGTGGAGGGGACGACCCCACCACTGTCCTCAAGAAAGACGAGGGAAGACTTTAAAAACCATTAATTTGGTAAGTGAATCCCTCGGCTATAATGGGGACCAGTGGAGGGGACGACCCCACCACTGTCCTCAAAAAAGACGAGGGTAGACTTCATTTAAAAACCATTAATTTGGTAAGTGAATCCCTCGGCTATAATGGGGACCAGTGGAGGGGACGACCCCACCACTGTCCTTAAGAAAGACGAGGGTAGACTTTATTTAAAAATCATTAATTTGGTTACTTGAACCCTCGGCTATAATGAGGCCACATGAGGGGGCGACCCCACAATGGACCTCAATTAAGACAAGGGAGGGGTTAGTAGCATCAACAAGGAGCAAACCATAATAGAATGAAATAAGGAAGACAACAATTGTGGAAGGACGAGACAATGGTATTAATAAAACATAAAATATCAAGTGTTTTACAAGGCCATTAAACAAAAATACAAAAATGAGGGTATGGGCCACAGACGGCCACCCTAAGGGGCGACATCAGAAGGCAGAGCCTCAACATCAACCAATGGGGTCTCTTCAACAATCACGACTGGCTGATCCTCAGATGTGCCGGTACCCTCAACATGAACTTGGGACTCCACTTGGGACAGGGCTTCAGCAATCAAGGGATCATCTAGCTGAACCACCTCAAGAGAAGGACGGATGGATGATACTGTGTCGGGAAACTTTAGGACGACCCACCGACAGGCCGTCCTAATTCCCCTCTCAATATATTCAAAGCCGAAGCCTTGGAATTCGTCAGAGACCTTGTAAGTCTCAACAGCATCAGCCTCGGCTTTTCGGACAGCTGCTTCAAGGTCAGTCTTGTGCTTGGCCTCCATATTGGTCAGGGCCTCGTCCTTGTCCTTGATCAACAAGTCCTTGGCCTTGATATCCTCGTCGTGCTGCTTCGTCAGTTGGTCCAAAAGCCTTGCGTGCTCAGTCCTTGCACTCTCAAGCTCAGCCCTCGCAGTAATAAGCTCTGTCTTTGCAGTATCAAGCTCTGTCTGCAAGACAGCCTCATGCTGAATAGCCCTTTCGGCCTCATGGAACTTCATCTGATTCTCGGCCATCCATTTGGTGGATGAGGTAAGGGCACAAACAGACTGCAAGAAAAAATGAACAAACATCAAGATGGGCCGAGATAACAGTTAGTAAGAATAAAATTAAAAAGTCAAGACCAATACCTGGGCAAGGGAGTGCAGACCAAAGTCGTACACTTTAGCAGGAGGCATCTTCGCTAAGAACTCGAAGTCAAAGGCCGACGGTGCAGAGAACATAGAGGCCTTAGCAGCCCTTAAGTTGGCGATCAGCGACGAAGGGTCGGCCCTCAGATGGGCCAAATTCTGAGACCAGAAGGCCCCCATGCTGGACGAAGAGGTCATCCCCTCAGAGGCGTCGACTCTGGCCCTCGTCCGAGAATCAGGACGAGGGTCCACAGGAGCCTCAGGCTCCTTCCTTTTGTGGCTATCGGCTGTCGGCTCAACAACCGTCGGCCCTGAGGCCCTCGTCTTCTTTGGAGCTTGTTGAGGCTCCTTCCCCTTCTTCTTTGACAAACCAGCGAGTAGGCTTGGAGCAGTCATTTCCCAGAGGTAATCTGATACACCTACAGGACGACCTGAAAAGGGTACGATGCATCAGAAAAATACAGAGATAAACAGGAAACACTTCAAAAAAGTAAAGAATGGAAAACATGCTGTATAACTCACATAGTTCCGTCAGAGGGCTGACCCTCAGACCAGCTTCTTTGAGGTACCGAGGGGTCATCAAATCTTTGAACTTTGGGATCTCACTCCCTCTCCCTCGTCCCCTCAGATACTCAACAATATCCCTTTCCTCCAGGCTAAGTCCGGGGTCTGACCTAGCTTTCATTGAGGGATTAGACCACTTGTTAGGGACCCTCGGACCATCGGCAGAAGGGGACGCCTCGGTGGAGCACTCCCACGCCCCAGATATGAAGAAGAATCTCTTTTTCCAATCATGATTGGAAGTTTGAGCCACGTGGAGAAGTTTCTTCTCAGACCTTCTCGCCCCTAGATGATAGTATCCGGGCTGTTTAGATGAAGAGGTGATGTTGTAGCAAGCCAAGAATACGCCGGACGAGGGCTCATCAGCGAAAGCGTTTTTCCACAAGGAAATGTAACCCAGAATCGTCCTCCAAGAGTTGGGTGGAAGTTGAGAGGGGGAGACGCCCAGAGCCGACAGAATATCTACAATGGCAGGGTGGAAGGGAAGTCTAACACCTACCTTGAACATTTGCTCATAAACTGCAACTTCTCCCTCTTGACAGTCAAAAACCCTCTCAGTATCAGAGGGAACCCTCATAGTTACCCCAGAGGGCACTCCGTAAATATGCCTCCATATCAGAAGGTCTCTATCCCTAACGGAGGAGATAAAGGACGAGGCATGGGAGGTGTCAACCTCGTCATCTGTATCATCGTCCTCGTCCTCATCCCCCTCCCTCTCATCACCTGCAGGAGGACCCTGAGGGAAAGTCATTTGGAAGGCATTGGGGGATAGGGTTGTCACAGGGACAACCTCAGAGGGAATCGTACCCTCGGCCTCTCGGGGAGTGCTAAGGTCAGACGTGTCCCTTCTACCAGACGTTCCAACACCAGTTGGAGAGGAGGTTCTCTCGTCCATTTCACTTGGTTTGGGAGTGTCGGCCGGACGAGACGACAACCCACAAGACTCAGAGGGTTCAGATGGTCTTATGGTGGCAAGAGGAATGGGAAAGATGGGTCGTACCCAATTAGGGTCGGCCCCTCATCTCCTCTCTTCCTCTTCCTCTATTCGTCTGATCTCGGTAAATAGTTTCTCTCTCAAAGATGGGAATTCAGATACTAAGTTGTAAAGCCTTCTAAGCATTAAAGGGAAGACCCTACACTTGGAGAAATTACACTATACTTGGCTAATTCAACTACAAACACTTGGGGGATTGACCAGGTTTGACTTCTGGATTAAACCGAAGAACTAAAAAGTTTTTGTCAAGAACGTTCAAGAACTAACAACCGGAGAAGACACCGGAAAAGGCTATGGGGGAACTCTAAGAAAGTGCCGACCTACAACCCTAAAAAATACACAGAAATGAAGACAAAGGAAGGCGCGAGGAGAAAAAGGTTACCTGATGAGGAGAGAACAAGAACGCTGCTAGGCATGAAGGATTGAATGCTGCAAATGGCGACTGGTTCTAGAGAGAGAATGCTTAGGCGCGAAGAAGAAGAAGAAGAAGGAGAGAGAGTTTGAAAAACTCTTAAATACTTTTGTAATGAGTGGACCCATTTGCCAAGAAAGGTATAATTAGGGCACAAGGCCCAAAGTGTACTGCGCAGCCGCCCTGACCTTGGGAACAGAAACAGCAATGAGTATCCACACATGTGTCACTCACCTAACTGATCACACGTGTCTCAACTTTAGCAAATATCCCTAAGCCATCTCAATGACACCTATGGCTAAGGGCTGGGGGGTGATTGATATACCCGTTTATACCCTCAGCCTGGATGAGGATTACCTCCGATACGGACGACCCTATGAGGGGCCGACCCTTCACCAGGCCCTAGCTGGCCACCACCAGCTCCAGACGACCCTACGAGGGGCCGACCCACCGCCAGGCTCCAGCTGGCCACCACCAGCTCCAGACGACCCCTACGAGGGGCCGACCCTCCGCCAGGCTCCAGTTGACCCTATGAGGGGCCGACCCTTCCCCAGGCTCCGGACGACCCTACGAGGGTACGACAGTACGAGGCCAGAATCAAGCCAGACTCACTACCGGAAGAAACTTTGCCCTCGGCCTCGGCTGATAGGCCGAGGGTGACATCATGACAGCGCGTGGTTTGGGACACGCGTGGGACAGTGCGCGTCAGGCTCATATGACACGTGGCAGACCGTTATAACCGAATCACACCCTCACGTGAGGGAATATTATGTCATCATTTGGCATCTACAGGTGTCAACAGGGGATTGGTTAGATCATCATTCACATGCACCATGCTTACCTGGGGGGTACACTACACCCCCCAAGACCTATATATACTTGTCACCTACAACCCTACAGGGGATCGATCCATGAACAGTAGCCCTAGCTAAAACTCTGCTTGTACACACACAGTAGAGAGAGAGAGAGGGTTATGTGCATTGTATTCAAGGCCATTAGTGCCCATACTTAGTGGATCACTCACTCACAGTGGATGTAGGCCAATTTGGCTGAACCACTATACATCATTGTCTTATTTCCTCTTATACTCATCCCCTTCTATATACTTATACATCTCCATGGCTGCCATGGCTGCTACTGCTTGAGCTCACTATCACTTATCTGGTGGTGCTAAATCTCAGCATCATCAGTTATCATCCTCGAAACCCACATTACTTTCAACAAAATGGGAAACTTCTTCTATGATGTTAGATTTACGGAGCAAGCCATCTCGGACCCCGTGGGCAGAGCAGGAGGTATTTGGGTCGTATGGAAACCTGACATTGTGGATTTGCAATCTATTGACATTTCTGGACAAGCCATACATCTTCTAGTATCTAAGATAAATTATGAAGATTGGCTCCTTACTGAAGTGTATGCCAGCCCCATCCCCTTTTTACGTCAAAGACTTTGGCAGAATCTCACCAACCTTGCAAACGATATTAACATTCCCTGGATGGTGACGGGTGACTTCAATGACCACACTGCCCCCTCGGAAAAGAAAAGCTATACAAGGTCTTCTTCAACCAACAGGTGCTCGGAGTTTGTGGACAATATTAATAGGTGTAACCTCATTGATTTGGGTAGTACCGGACCACAGATGACATGGACTAACAGTCAAATGGGTCTTGCTAATACTTTGGTGCGATTGGATCGTACGCTTGCTAATCCCGAATGGAGGATTAAATTTCCTGAAGCCGTGGTGGATAACCTCCCGAGGACCGCTTCTGACCATTGCCCTATGGTGATACACACCGAAGGTAAATTCCCCCTCACTCCCCCTTCTAGACCTTTTAAATTTCTTTCTTGTTGGTTTGATAGAGAAGATTTATATAATATCATTTCTAAAAATTGGAATAACAATGATAATCTACTAAATAATATTAAACAGTCAGCTATAAATACTAACATTTGGAACAAGAATGTGTTCGGTAACATTTTCAGAAATAAAAAAGACTTCTTAATAGACTCAAAGGTATTCAAGTGGCTCAACAAAATGCCTTTTCACACAATTTAGATATCTTGGAAGGCAAACTTAGACAGGAATATAATGTTATTTTAAAATATGAAGAAACATTTTGGCTCCAAAAATCGAGAATAAAATGGTTAGCGGAGGGAGATCGTAACACAAAATTCTTCCACACATCTACGATCATTAGGAGACATAGAAATAAAATTGATAGACTCCTGGTTAACAGAACTTAGTGTGATAATCATGACATGCTTATGGAACACATAAATATATATTTTATTGGCCTGTTTAAAAATTACCCCCATTTGAATAACGATATCCCCCTTAATGAGTTGAACCCCATCCCTATTAGTAACCGACATAATAACACCCTCGACTTCCCTATTTGCCTTGATGAGATTAAAAAAGAAAACTTTAGTATGCAGGCCCTAAAGGCCCCCGGCCCGGATGGGACTCCCCCTTGTTCTACCTACATTTTTGGGAACTTATTAATCCATGCCTTGCTAAATTTGTTAACACGTGCTTCATCACTAGTAGAGTACCCGAGAGTATAAACGAGAGCCACATCACCCTTATCCCCAAAATTGATAATTCGAAATTGATTACTCAATTTAGACCAATCTCCCTCTGTAATGTGGCGTATAAAATTGTTGACAAGATCATTGTTAACAAACTGAAACCCATACTTTGTAAGATCATTAGTCCAGCCTGAGCTAGTTTTCTTTCGGGGAGACAAACCTCAGACAATGTCATCATAACCCAAGAAATTATTCATACCCTTTCGAAGAAAAAGGGGAAGAATGGGGGTGTTATATTTAAAATGGACCTTGAGAAAGATTATGATAGAGTTAGCTGGGAATTTATTAGTAGTGTGCTTAGATGGTTCAATGTGAGTGAAAGGTTAACTAATCTTATCATGAGGTGTGTTAGTTCCACAACTACGGAAATTCTGTGGAACGGTTCCCCACTCCCTAAGTTTAAACCTAATATGGGTTTGAGACAAGGGCCCCCCTTTCACCCTACCTATTTGTGATGTGTATGGAATACCTTTCTGTGATGATTTTTACCAAAGTCATGAACAAGGACTGGAAGGGACTTAAAGCCTCACCTCATGGCCCAATCATCTCTCACCTATTTTTTGCGGATGACCTTATCTTTTTCACGGAAGCCACCCAACACTCGTGCAGAACTGTGATGGAGACATTGGAGGATTTTTGTAAAATCTCGGGTCAAAAGGTTAACCTAAATAAATCCAAAATTTATGTCTCCCCGAACATTCCTCGCAGGAAAGCGCTTGAGATCAGCCATCAATGTGGTATGCCTATAGCACAAAACCTAGGCACTTATTTAGGCTTTCCCCTGATTCATGGTAGGGTGGGGAATGAACATTTCAAAGAGTTGTGAATAAAGTGAATAAACGTCTTGCAGGTTGGAAAGCTAAACTCCTATCCTTGTCTGGAAGAGCCACCCTAATTCAATCGGTTTCTTCCACTATACCAAACTATACCATGCAAACAACTCCCATCCCTAAAAGTACATGTGATACCCTCGATAAAATAAATAGAAATGTTCTATGAGGTGATAATGAAAAGACAAAAAAAGTCCCCCTGGTTTCTTGGGAGAACGTTTGTAAACCTAAATTGAGTGGGGGTCTCGGGCTACGCAACATCGACCTTAACAACAAAGCTTTGGTCGCCAAATTAGGTTGGAGAATTAAGACTGAAAAAGACCCCCTCTGGATTCAAGTGATGAAAAATAAATACACCCATGACCCAAATCCCAGAAAATGGCCTAAAAAAGCTAACGCCTCTCACATTTGGAGAGGTATTTAAAGTGCAGAAAGACACTCCATGATAACACTAAATGGACCATCGGAAATGGTGACGAGACCCACATTTTCGAGGATGGGTGGTGTGGGAAAGGGAAACTGAAATCTGCGGATGAGTCGAGTTGTGAAAGAAATGACCTGGTCAACACTCTCATTAATACTAATAAAAGTTGGAACACCCCTGAGATTGCGAGACGTTTTCCTAGTAACACTATTAATGCTATTGTCAGCACCCCCTGCCTCGTGTTGCCACCAGAACGGACAGACCGAGCTGGGGAAATAAAAAAAACAGAAAATTTTCCATAAAGTCTTGCTACCACTCTCTCCTAAATACCGATCACTTAATTCCCCCACCCAATGGGTATTGGAATAAAATTTGGACGCTCAAAATCCCCCAGAAACTCAAAACTTTTTTGTGGATCATCTTTCACGGTAAACTCCTCACTAACCAGCAAAGGGTCATTAGATGTATATCCGATGACAATAGATGTAACAGATGTCATAGTGTGGAGGACATGGAGCATGTCATGAGAGACTTTCACGTTGTGCGTGAAGTTTGGGGAATTTGTTCCCCTAACCATTACAGGACCACAGGTATGTCTTCTAATTTTATTGATTGGATTGTTGAGAATATCTGGAATCAAAATGACAAAGAATGGTATGTCCTCTTTATCTCTTGTTTATGGAATATTTGGAAAGCGCGTAATAAATTCATTTTTGATAATATTGTCACTCCCCCGTATTTGATTATGCATCTTAGTCAAATCCTTGCGATGGATATTAGACAAGAATTTGGACAAAATGCAAATAAAAAACGGGAGGGCCACAATGTTCTAATTTCTTGGTTGCCTCCCCCTACAGGTTCAATCAAAATCAATACGAATGGCAGTTGGGATGAAACAACTATGACTGGATACTATGGAGGCTTAGCTAGGGACGAATTTGGTAGATGGATCATGGGATGCTATGGAAAAATTCACGGATGTGTGATTACCCTTATTGCCGAGCTTGAAGGTATCCTGTTTGGGCTCAATATGGCACACGAGAAAGGCTGGAATCGTGCTCGCATTGAATCGGACTCTAAGAAGGCGATGAATCTCATCAACAATGAAGATGACAGCCATCACCCACTTGCCAATATCATTGAAGATTGTATGGAACTCAAGAAAGCCTTAAATGCTAGAGTTGGACACATCCACAGAGAAGGCAACATATGCGCTGATTGGCTTGCTAAAAAGGGAAGGAAGCAACATGACCGCTTTGTTGAGATTGAAGAAGCCCCAGACAAAATCCTCCAGTTTCTCAGGAAAGACGCGTCGGGTGTGACATTTGAAAGGAGTCGCTGATTGCATTGTTGTTTTTCTTTTATTTCCTATCTACCAAAAAAAATACATCTTCGTGAATTTCTAAGCCCCTCTAATAGTAGTGGGGTCCACTTGGGAGGTCACATCATTTCTCACATTAGAGATCTTCTAGGTACGAATTTCCTTTTTCCCTTATTAAGGCCACCTGCAATTTGACTACTGTTACCCTCGAGGAGCGCAAACCTATTGGTAGAAGTAGATTTATTTATAGTGATGTTTTATCTATTTGAGTAGGCATGAGTAGGGTTACATCTCCCTCTATTTTTTTACCAGCATCCAAGGTCCATATACCTCAGTTTGAGGTAAAATATCACTTATCTCCAAATTTTGTCCAATGGATATTTCCTTTTTTGAATTTTCTTTTACATTAGATGTAGAAGGAGCCACTTGTTTTTGCAAAGAGCCATTGGTACCCCAATAGTCACAATTGAAGGTTCAGTGTTGGTGTTTGTCGATTTTAACTTGTAGGTGGTGTAGTAATCGCTCCGGTGTCCCACTCTACCATAGTAAAAACACACTAATGGGAGAAATTCATATTCAAACCTATACCCCCCTCAAGCTTATATGATGGAATGAATGGTTTGGCCAAGCCTACCTCAACACATATTCTAGCATACTTGCCTCTGGTGGAAGAGGCGGAGTTGAAGCCTGTCTTTAAAGTTTTACCCACCTTACTTCCAATCTAAAAGAGAGTTTTCTCATCAAACCACTAAATGGTAAACCTTCGTAATCTAATCCAGAGAGCAGTAATAATCTCTTTGGAATCCTTTGGATTCAAATTAGGTTCCCATTTTCTCACTGTAAGATAGTGATTCATGATGATCCATGGCCCACCTATGAGGACATGGTGATAATATTTTTTGTTGTCAAATTTGAAAAGAAAATTTGACCTTCTAATTCCTATGGTTTTACCAAGGAGTCTGACTATGATGCTATCCTTCCATGTTCTACGTAGTTTCTCCACGTGTTTTGGTGGAATACAAACCACATGGCAAAGGGGATATTCCTCTTGAGATTATCATCGAAGTCAATGGATGGAGTAACACCATATCATTGGTTGTTATCTTCTTCATCTTCTGATCAGACATTTACTGGATCATCAAAGTAAATGTTTGTATTGGCTTTTCTAATGACAACATCTTTATATGATAGCACTTGGTTTTCCTTCACTGGGTCAGTGTCCTCCTCATTACATCATTAATGGTATGCTCATGTGGTATATGATAGCACTTGGTTTTCCTTCACTGGGTCAGTGTCCTCCTCATTACATCATTAATGGTATGCTCATGTGGTATATGATAGCACTTGACTTTCCTTCACTGGGTCAGTGTCCTCCTCATTACATCATTAATGGTATGCTCATGTGGTATATGGTCCACATAATCCATAATCGTATCCATAGACTCAACGTTTAATGTTGGTGGCTCCCTAGTCTCAACATTTAATACTGTTGACTCTACAGATATTGGGGTGTTTTCCAGATCCATAGGGGTGTTTGTGTTGACTTCATGGTATTTTTTTTGTTACTTATGAGGGTATGATCCTCCTTTTCTTTGGATAGACCAAGTATTATTTGTGATTCGGTGTTGCTGGTGTTGCCCAGCTCCATTGTTTGACTTATTTTCTCCGGGTTTAACTAGTGTTTTTAAGAGAGCTTATTGTATCCCCACTACTGTCATGTATAGTGTAGTTCATGTTTATCTAATTGTCCTACAACATAGTTATAACACACATTGCAATACAATAAGGTCAACCCAACCTTTTAGAGACTAAAAATAACTCTTAACGTTATACGATATCCCAATCATTACTTTCCCCCCTTTTAGAATTATGATTCCTTAAAAAAATATATGCTTAGTTAAGTTTGATCAGTTTGGGATTTTTTTTGGGAGATTTTTTGGCTTTAACACCTAACTATTAATGCATTATTAGACTTACCCCCATATTTCGTAATTCATTTAGCATACCTTTTATTTTAACACCATTAAAATCCCGTTAAAAAATACATAAAATAAAATTATTCCCTCGTATACTTTTGGACCAAAATACACTTATTATCTAATGTTCAGAAGAGTCTGACACGTGATGGGAATTGAGTTAACCATGTTAATATTTTTATTTTTTATTAATTGTATTTTTACTACTTTAGTATTAGTAGAATAAATGATTATTTTTTGGGAACATGCTATATTACGTTGGTTACGAATGGTAATATAATAGTTTGGACCGCTAATCTCATGACGTCACCCATGACATCATTCTTATCATGTCCACCAATTTTTGGAGGCTTAAAGTATGCATGAAGTCTCTCATGTAGTATTAACCAATTATTATAAATGAATGAGAATGAATGAAAATTATTTTGATCATTTTCTATTTTAGTGTCTTTGTATAAACATTCCTCTATGTTTACATCATTAAAATTTACCAAGCACTCTTTAATTAGAACATGGACCAAACTATAAAACACAAATAAACTTATTTTAAATATCAAAAACTTCAATATCTTAAACACAACCAACCTATTGGGCACCAGCCTCATTAGCAACAACCTTAATTCTAATATATTTCCTGATATACCCATATATACCCTCGGTCAAGCCGAGGGCGTCCTCCACCTGGACGAGACCAAGATGATCCCTCAACCAATATCAGACGAACCTCTAGCGGGCCGTCCCCTCATCAGGGCAAGACGACCCTTCAAGGGGTCGGCCACTCATCAGACTCAGACGAACCTTCAAGGGGCCGACCCCTCATCAGGCCCAGACGACCCTTCAAGGGGTCGACCACACATCAGACTCAGACGACCCTTCAAGGGGCCGACCCCGCATCAGGCCCAGCCAAACCTTCAAGGGGTCGGCCCCTCATCATCCAGACGACCCTCTGGGGGCCGACCCTTTATCATGATCTGGACGACCCTACGAGGGTACGACAGTATAAGGTACAGACTAGGCCTGACTCATTGCCTGCAGGAACTTTACCCTCAGCCTCATATCATCGGCCGAGGGTGACATCATCACAGCGCGTGATTTAGGTGGCGCGTGGAACAGTGCGCGTGGGGTTCACATGGCACGTGGAAGACCGTTATAACAATATCACTCCCTCACTTGTGGAATATTATGTCATCATTAATCACAGGTGGCATCTACAGGTGTCAGCAGGAGATTGGCTAGATCATCATTCACATGCACCATGCATGCTTGGGGGTTACACTACACCCCCCAAGACCTATATATACTTGTCACCTACAACCCTGCAAGGGGATCGACAATTGTAACCCTAGCTAAAACTCTGCTTGTACACACAGTAGAGAGAGAAAGTTAGCTTATGTGCATTGTATCCAAGGCCATTAGTGCTCATACTTAGTGGATCACACACTCACAGTAGATGTAGGCCTAATTGGCTGAACCACTATACATCATTGTCTTATTCCTCTTATACTCATCCCCTTCTATACACTTACACATATACATCTCTATGGATGTTATTGTTGCTACTGTTTGAGCTTATCATCACTTATCTGGTGGTACTGAATCTAAGCATCATCAGTTTGGCGTCGTTTGTGGGAATGAGAAGACATATCTTCCTTTGTACAACTTGACCTCACTGGTCACTCTGGTGGTGAACCAGTTCTCCCCCTGTCAGGAGATGTTTCACCATTAAAAGAGACCCATTAAGGTTCTCAAGCTCACCAGTCTTTTCTTCAGTTCAGCTCTTCATAGCTTAAAGACATGGCACCGGAGATGCCGCCACCACCACTTCCTCCACCGGATAGTGGGGTGGGGCCCAGTTCTAGTCACCACCACCTCAGTCTGAGATGGATGATGTGGGGACCGCCTTGAAGTCTCTGGCAGCAAGCCAGCGGATCATGCAGGAGCAGTTCACAGCTCTAAGCCAAAACATACTAAGACCACGATGGGTTTCACCTGAGATGATTACTCCGACAGCGGCTCAGGGGCAGGATGAGGCCAGGGGACATCCCCAGGCACCACGCAAAGACTTGCCACCTCCACAGCGACGGAGGGATGTTGCTGACCTCCGACGTCTACGCCTGGGGAGGCAAGGAAACCCTTTCCCTGAGGACATGTATGATGATCTGGAGGCCCCATAGAATGTTGGGAGCCGTATGAGATCTCCAACAATACTGTACGACCTCTCCAGGAGAGCAGAGGTAAGTGTGGGAGGCAAAATCCTGACGATCGCCTGAGAGGCTCTGCTTTTGATTGCTTGAGCAGGGGGTCGGCCTTTGAGAGGTTGAGCCCAGTAAATGACATGCAGGAAAAATTGTCCAGATAAAGGAGCGCTGCGAGGTCCAGAAGGGAGGCAACAGATGGACAACCCCACAAGGGCTGACCCTTAGGACGGGACGACGGTCAGGGGGAAGTAAAAAGCCGACACAGGCCTGCCGTAGCAGAACCCTCCGTCCACCTCAAAGAGGCAGCAAGGGATAACATCGGCCAAGCCGACCCTACGAGGCCCTGGAATGACTCGATCCAGCGACTGGAGGATAAGATCGGTGATATTCTGAAGAGACGGGACCCTCTTCAGAGAGGATACTCCATAGGCTCACCCTTTATGGTGAAGATAGTTAACTTCCCGACGCCATCAAAGTTTAAGACACTTGTGTTCACACCAAGGTATGATGGGAGTACAAACCCTGTCCATCATATTGAGATGTATCAATCGGCGACAGACATATATTCTATCTCAGATGAGATGAGGTGTCGTGCCTTTTCTGGCACTCTGACCGGGGCTGCACATGTCTGGTATATGTCTCTTCCAAAAAACTCCATTGAAAGCTTTAAGTAGTTGGCAAACCGGTTTATCCACAACTTTTGCTTTGGGGTGAGGCCACAGAAGAAGACCACACACCTGTTCTATGTTAAGCAGGGGAAGAACGAGAGTCTAAGAGACTACATAGCCAGATTCAACAAAGAAAAGTTAGAGGTGGAAGACTATGAGGAGAGCATAGCCATGACCGCCCTCATTGGAGGACTCCAGAAGGGGAAGATGCTATGGAAGCTTGCTGAAGACCCTCCGAGGATGATGGTTGAAATACTGTCGACAACAGGAAAGGTGACGAACGCCGAAGAGGCGATGGCCGCAAAATACAAAGATGAAAAAGGAGGCACTAGTGGGGTTAAGTACCATAAAAAGAACAAAGAGGGGAAGAAGAGGTCTACGAATGATAAGTTCGCTGATTACACCCCTCTAACGGTCATCTGTGAACATATTCTCAATGAGGTAAAGAGTGACCGGTCCCTGAAGTGGCCTGAGAAGTTGAGGGCAGTCCCCCACAAGAGGAACAAAAACTTACGGTGTGAATTTCACCAAGACCATGGCCACGTGACAGACAAATGTTTTGCTCTGAAAGATGAGATCGAAAAAATGTTAAAAGAAGGGAAGCTAAGGAAGTACGTTGATAAGAGTGCCTTCAAGAGGGGCCAAGGGGACGACCCCAGAAAGAAGAGAGGTGATGCATGTAGAGAAGGTCCTCCAAAAAGAGGGGACGGCCCTTCAGATGATGAGGACGACCCTGACCTCCCTCCGAGAGACGACCACGGCCCTGTCAAGAGACTTAATATGATCTTATTCGGTGTGGGAATAATCTCCGGGGGCCTAGCAGGAGGAGGGTCAGAGGTGTCCGATAGGAAGGCCCATGTAGCCGAAAGCAAGGCACTGACAAAAAATGTACATTCATTCTCTGTTGAGGCAAAGTCAAAAAAGAGAAAGAAGGTCGATATGGATACGCTGATAGTGGGGTTCTCAAGAATGGACTTCAAAGGCCTCTTAGCCCCACATGATGACCCTCTCGTCATCACTACCAGGGTGCACGGATGCGAGGTGCCGAGGATCTTGGTAGATGGGGGTAGCTCTGCAGATGTGATGTTTTGGCCGTGCTTCAAAGCCGTAGGTCTCAGCCATGCTAGACTCATCCCGTATCATCACCCATTGATTGGGTTCAGCGGGGAAAAGGTTCATCCCCTTGTAGTGTATGAGGCCGATGGCAGGATGGGGGCCGAGTGGTCGAGATGGCTTACGAAGAAGGTCAGCTTCTTTGTGATGGATGAACATGTCTTCTCGGCCTACAACATTATACTGGGGCAGGTAGCCCTCAAGGGGTTTGAAGCTGTGCCATCTACGGTCCATCAGATGATTAAATTTCCAACCCCTTACGGGGTAGGGGAAGTCCAGGGAGACCAGACGACAACACGATAATGTTATTTCAACTCCGTCGAAGAAAGAGAGGCACACAAGAAGGCAACAACCACTTACAATATTGATACCCTCGACCCCAGGGACGAGACAAAGCTGAAGAAAGGAGAAGTTGCGGAAGAGGTAGAATCCATTATCCTCAATGAGGATAAGTCGAAAAAAACTGTCCAAGTCGGCAAAAGTCTGAAGCCAAACATCAAGGAAGACCTCATCAAGCTGTTGAGGAGAAGACAAAGCGTCTTTACATGGAGTCATTCACATATGCCGGGGATCGACCCCTAAATCATGTGCCACAAGCTCAACATGGTAGAGGGTGCAAAGCCTGTAAAGCAGAAGAGGAGAATTTACTCTCGAGAAAAATATGAGGTCATAAGGGACGAGGTCAAGAAGTTAGAAGATGCTGAGTTTATCAGAGAGGTTATCTATCCCGAATGGCTCTCCAACGCAGTAATTGTCCCAAAAGCCAACGAAAAGTGGAGAATGTGTGTGGACTTCACCGACCTCAACAAGCATTATCCTAAAGACAACTTTCCTCTCCACCGCATTGATCAGATGGTAGTCTCTATCGCAGGCCATGAACTAATGAGTTTCATGGATGCATATTCAGGTTACAACTAGATCTTTATGAGCCCTGGGGACTCGGAGAAAACGGCTTTTATTATCGACAAGGGGACATACTATTATAGGGTCATGCATTTTGGCCTGAAGAATGCAGGGGTAAAGTATCAACGCCTTGTAAATAAAATGTTTGAAGACCAAATTGGAAAGTCTATAGAGGTCTATGTAAATAACATGCTGACTAAGAGTTTGAAGGCAGAGGATCATGTGGTTGATCTTGAGAGGACCTTTAATACGATGGACAAGTATCGGATGAAGCTCAACCCGGTCAAGTCTGTCTTCGGGGTTAGAGCAGGGATATTCTTGGGGTTCATCGTGAATCAAAGAGGCATTGCGGCCAATCCTGAGAAAATAAAGGCCCTCCTAGAAATGAAGACCCCCAAGACCATTAAAGACGTTCAGAGGCTCACAGGGCGAGTGGCTGCTTTGAATAGGTTCGTGTCTAGGGCCACGGACTAATGTTTACCATTCTTCAAAATTCTCAGAAAGGCCTTCGAATGGAGTGAGGAGTGTGATGAGGCTTTCAAGGAGCTAAAGTCATACCTAGGGTCTCCCTTGATGTTATCACGACCAGTGCAGGGTGAACGACTTTATGTGTACCTAGCTGTCTCAGAATTAACCATCAGCGCAAAAATTGTTAGAGATGAAGACGGGGTACAAAAGCCTGTGTGTTTCAACAGTAAGGCACTCCGAGGGGCAGAGCAAAGATACCCACGAATGGAGAAATTAGCTTATACCTTGCTCCATGCATCAAGAAAGATAAAACCATACTTCCAGTCCCATACAATGGTCATCCTCACTGACTCTCCTCTTAGACAGGTCTTGAACAAGCCAGAAAAATTAGGGAGGCTAATGGCCTGGGCTATGGAGTTGGGGAAGTTTGACATTGTGTATCAACCTAGGACAGCCATTAAGGGGAAAGCATTGGCAGATTCCGTGGCTGAATTTACTTGGGAAGATGATGAAGCTGAAGATGAGAGCCTCGAGAAAACAGATACCCTACAAGGCAGACTCACCGACACACCCGTAGATAAGGCTGAGACAAGCACCGCTAAAGGAAAAGTGGCCGAAAACGAAGAGGGAAGATATCTCTTTAGACAGGAGTCCCTCACCGAGGGAAATTTCTCAAAAGAACAGACTATGTGGAGCCTCTTCGTCGACGGGTCCTCCTGTGATAGCGGAAGTGGAGCTGGATAGTATCAGCACCTGATGGCACAGACATTGAGTACGTCCTGAGGTTCAACTTTAAAGCCTCCAACAACGAATCTGAATATGAGACCTTGATTGCAAGGCTCTCCTTGGCCAAATCTCTTAGTGTCGGCCATATTTTGGTCCATAGTGATTCAAGGCTAATAGTGAATCAGATACTAGGAGCCTACAAGGCCAAGGATGAGCGGATGGCCAAGTACCTTGAAAAAGTGAAGTCACTGTTGAAGGGCTTCAGGGAAGTAAAATTGAAGAGGATACCTAGGCTCGATAATGATCGAGATGATGCACTTGCTAGGTTGGCCTCGGTAGCTAGGACAAATATCAGGAGGACAGTCCCGGTGGAAATTTTCCTTCGACCAACTATTGAAGATACTGAGGGAACACTTGGCACTTGCTTAAATGTTTCTAAGGAAGCTTCATGGATGGATCCTGTGATCAGATACATTAAAGAGGGGGGGATGCCAAAGGCAAGGCAAGAAAGGAAGAAGTTGAGACACAGAGCTGCAAAATTCACTGTCATCGAAGACACCTTGTACAAAAACGGGTTTTTGCTCCCCTTGCTTAGGTGTGTGCACCCATCTGAAGTCCCACGCATTTTGCAAGGCGTGCATGAGGGGTCATGTTTAAGCCACATCGGGGGCAGATCTTTGGCGAAGAGGGTGGTCACCCAAGGATACTGGTGGCCGACCTTGGGGAAAGATGCCACAACATATGTAAAAAAGTGTAATAAATGTCAAAGATATGCCACCATTACTCACCAACCCCATCAGCCTCTTACCTCCGTTACGTCCCCATGGCCATTTGCAGTGTAGGGGATCGACCTAGTAGGCCCCTTACCTAGGGCCATCAATAACTATCGGTTCCTCATCGTAGCAATTGATTATTTTTCAAAATGGGTGGAGGCAGAGACGATGGTCATGATTACCGAGCGGAAGACCTTCCAGTTCATTTGTAAAAATATTATATGTAGATATGGTCTCCCCAACTCCCTCATCTCAGATAACGGGACTTAATTCAAGAATACATCTCTAGAGAAGTACTGTGAAAGGGTGAGTATCAAATAATTCTTCTCTAGCCCAGGTCGACCTCAGGCTAATGGGCAAACGAAAGTTACGACAATCCTAGACGGGATCAAGAAGAGACTTAAGGAGGCAAAAGGAAGATGGTTTGAGGAGTTATATTCTGTACTGTGGGCCTACAGGACGACGGTAAAGACCTCTACCGGGGAAACCCCGTTCATGCTAGCTTATGGCTCAGAAGATGTCATCCCCACCGATATTGGGTTTCTTACTCACAGGGTCCAAATGTATGACCCCCAGAGAAATATGGAAGAAAGGAGACTTGACTTAAACCTGATTGAGGAAAGGAGGGAAGACGCCGAGATAAGGCAAGCCGCCTACTAGCAGAGGACTGCAAGGTTTTATAACCAAAGGGTGAAGCAGAGGCCAATTGCAGTGGGGGACTTAGTACTAAAAAAGACTTGGCAGAAGCCCAACAAGCTCCACCCAAATTAGCATGGCCCATATAGGGTCATCGATGAAGTTGTCCCCGGGACCTATAGACTAGAAAACCTAGAAGGGGAACCCTTTTCCAACCCCTGGAATGCAGATCATTTGAAGAAATACTATCAATAATTTTATCAAGTCCTATCGGACCACAGTTGTAATGAATGTGTTGATCCAACAGAACACTTGGAATGTTAATGAGAATGTCACATTGGTCCCTCATTTTGTGCTTGATTAATTCAAGTGTGATTGGGGTGATACTCGTTAAGACCACCCTCGGCTATGATGAGGGTCAATGTGGGGGGCGACCCCTCATTCACCCTCAAGAAAGACGAGGGGGGACTTGAAATTTGAAACATCATCCAGTTGGTGGGAAACCACCCTCGGCTATGATAAGGGAAAATGGTGGGGACGAACCCTCATTTACCCTCAAGAAAGACGAGAGGGGACTTGAAATTTAAAACATCATTAAGTTGGTGGGAAACCACCCTCGACTATGATGAGGATAAATGGTGGGGACGATCTCTCATTCACCTTCAAGAAAGACGAGGAGGGACTTAAAATTTAAAACCATTAAGTTGGTGAAAAACTACCCTCGGCTATGATGAGGGTAAATGGTGGGGACGACCCCACATTCACCCTCAAGAAAGACGAGGGGGAATTAAAAATTTAAAACATCATTCAGTTGGTGGGAAACCACCCTCGGTTATGATGAGGGAAAATGGTGGGGACGACCCCTCATTTACCCTCAAGAAAGATGAGGGGGGACTTGAAATTTAAAACATCATTCAGTTAGTGGGAAACCACCCTCGGCTATGATGAGGGGAAATGGTGGGGACGACCCCTCATTTACCCTCAAGAAAGACGAGGGGAGACTTGAAATTTAAAACCATTAAGTTGGTGAAAAACCACCCTCGGCTATGATGAGGGTAAATGGTGGGGACGATCCCTCATTCACCTTCAAGAAAGACGAGGGGGAGACTTAAAATTTAAAACCATTAAGTTGGTGAAAAACTACCCTCGGCTATGATTAGGGTAAATGGTGGGGACGACCCCTCATTCACCCTCAAGAAAGACGAGGGGGGAATTAAAAATTTAAAACATCATTCAGTTGGTGGGAAACCAGCCTCGGCTATGATGAGGGCAAATGGTGGGGACGACCCCTCATTACCCTCAAGAAAGTCGAGGGGGGACTTGAAATTTAAAACATCATTCAGTTGGTGGGAAACCACCCTCGGCTATGATGAGGGCAAATGGTGGGGACGACCCCTCATTTACCCTTAAGAAAGACGAGGGAGGGGTTAATGAGATTGTTAATTTAAAAAACGTCACAAGGCAAATCATATAAGAGACAAGTATAGAAGACAAAAAGAGGCATTATATTACAAAATGTTAATGTTTGTCCAACAAGAGTAAAACAAAAAAATGTGGTACATAAAGAGGGTATTGGCTACAAACAGCCACCCTATTTAGCGGCATCAGAGGGAAAGGCCTCAACATCTATAGGAGTTTCTTCTATGAACAAGACAGGCCGAGCCTCAGACGTGCCAGTACCTTCTACATGCACTTGAGATTCGACATGAGCTAAGGCCTCGGCAATAAGAGGATCATCCAGTTGAACTGCCTTAAGAGAGGGGTGAACAGACGATACTGCATCAGTGAACTTGAGGACGACCCACCGACAGGACGTCCTGATCCCCCTCTCTAAGTAATCAAGACAGAAGCCTTAAAACTCTTCCGAGAGTTTGTAGGCCTCTACTGCATCGGCCTCTGCCTTCTTTACTGCTTCAGCTAGTTCATTCTTGAATTGGGAAGTCAGGGCTTCTTCCTTCATCTTGAAGAGATCATCCCTAGCCTTCAGATCAGCATCATGCTTCTTCGTCAGCTCATCTAGGACCCTTGCATGTTCGGTCCTCGCACTCTTCAGCTCGGCCCTTGCAGTCTCTAGCTCGGTCTGCAGGTCAGCCTCGTGCTGAATGGCCCTCTCGGCTTCGTGAATTTTCTATTGGTTCTCATCCATCCACTTGGTAGCTGACGTGAAGGCACAAACAAACTGCACAGAAAAAATACTTGTTAAGGGGCCGAGGAAACAGTTAGTGAAAAATTCAACTAAGGAAATAAAGTAAAAAAAAATACATGGGCCAGAGTGTGCAGACCATAGTCATACACTTTTTCCGGGGGCATCTTAGACAAGAAGTCATAGTCGGCGGTCGAGGGGGCAGAGAACATAGAAGCCTTGGCCGCCCTCAAATTGGCTATAAGGGAAGACGGCTCAACCTTCAAGAATGTTAAGTTCTGGGACCAAAAGGCCCCCATGGTGGAAGAGGAGCCAGTCCCCTCAGACGCCTCCACCCTCACCCTCATCCTAGAATCCGACCGAGGGTTAATAGGAACTTATGGACCCTTTCTTTTGTGGCTGTCGACAGATGGTTCAACAGGCATCGGCCCCACGACCTTTGACTTCCTCGGAGCCTGCTAAGGCTCTTTGCCTTTCTTCTTGCCCAGACTAGACAGTAAGCTGGGGGCAGTCATTTCCCAAAGCTGGTCAGAGATACCTACAGGACGACCTGAAAAGGAGATGACACATCAGAAAGATACAGAGGCAAAGATGAAACACTTAGAAAAAAATCAAATCTTCAAATAAGTACTCTCATAGATCTGTCATGGGGCCGACCCTCAGACCAGCTTCTTTGAGGAGGCGAGGGGTCATCAAATCTTCAAATTTTGCAAGTCCACCCTCTTTCCCTCGCTCTCTCAGATACTCAACAATGACCCTCTCCTCCAAGCTAAGTCCAGGGTCAGAGCGCACTTTCATTGAGGGATTGGACCATACACTGGGTACCCTCGAACCATCTTCCACGGGCTCTGCCTCGGCGGAGAATTCCTAATCCCCTAAGATAAAGAAAAAACTCTTTTTCCAGTCATGATTGGAAGTCTGAGCCATGTGGAGAAGTTTTTTGCCAGACTTCCTGGCTCCCAAATGGAAGTTCCCAGGCTGTTTAGACGATGAGGTGATGTTGTAGCAAGCGAGGAATACATCGATCGAGGGCTCATCGGTAAATGAATTTTTCCACAAGGAGACATAATCGAGGATAGTCCTCCATGAGTTGGGAGGTAGTTAAGAAAGGGCAACCCCAAGGGCAGACAAGATATTGACTATGGTAGAGTGTAGAGGGAACCTAACACCGACCCTTAAAATTTGCTCATAGACAACGATCTCTCCCTCGTCACCCTCGAAGACTTTCTCAGATTCAAAGGGAACCCTCATATTTATGTTGGGTTGTATGCCAAAGAGATGCCTCCATACTAAGAGATCACAGTCTTTGACTGACGATACATAAGTGGAAGCAGTTGAAGTGTCAACTTGAATATCATCACCGTCAGAAGCCCCCTCACTGTCGTCCTCATCTCTCTCGTCCCCAGATCCCCCAACCACTGAAGGACCATCTAGAAAGGCTACTTGAAATTCAAGGGGGGACAACGCTGTTACAGGGACAGCCTCAGAAGGTGCTGTGCCCTCGGCCTGTCGGCTTGGGCAAAGAGTGGATGTATCTCCCCTCCCGGAAGGGCCAGCACCTGTCGATGACGATGCTCTCCGATCCATTTCCCCCTCATGCAATTGACTCTCTGCTGGACAACCAGACGACCCACAAATCTCAAGGGGTACGATAGTGGCTAATGGAATGGGAAAAATGGGTCGTACCCAATTAGGGTCGGCCCCTTGTCTTTTCTCCACCTCTTCCTCTATTCGTCTAATCTCTACGAAAATTTCTCTCTCAAGGATGGGAATTCCTCGGCTAAATCATAAAGCCTCCTAAGCATTAAGGGGAAGACCCTACACTTAGAAGAATTTGGCTAAGCTAACTACAAACAATCTCACAGTTGACTAAGTTGGACTTTTGGATTAAAACCAAAGAAATTTCAAGAACACAAAAGAACAGGAATAACTTTGCTCGTCGGAGAAGATGCCGGAAAACACAAGAAAACCCTAAAAACACCATAAGGGGGCAGCAACCCCAATACAAGAAATGAAATTAAAGATTAAAAATGGAGTCTATGGCAAAGAAAGTTACCTGAAGACGAAAATAATGGCTGAATAAAGCTTGATACAGAAAAGTTACAGAAATAGCTATGGAAGCTGTTGAAAACTAGAGAGAGAAGTCTTGGGCGTGAAGAAGAAGGAAATGATTGCTTGAAAAATCCTTTAAATACCTTATTATAAGTGGGCCCAACAATCAATGCAAGGCACAGCCCACGAAGAGGGGCATCATTAGGGCACGAAGTCCGAGGCCAAGTGCTCAGTTGCCACGCCTGAGAAACTGGAATGACAGCAGATATTTGCCTAGGTGTCACATCGGCTTGACATGTGTCATTCACCAAACTGATCATACACTCATCTCAAAAGCTGCTCTCCCCCTCAGCTATCTCAACAACATCGATGGCTAAGGCCTGGGTGGTGATTGATATACCCATATATATACCCTCGACCGAGTCGAGGGCGTCCTCTACCTGGATGAGACCAAAATGATCCCTCAACCAATATCAGACGACCCTCTAGTGGGCCGACCCCTCATCAGGCCTAGACGACCCTTCAAGGGGTTGGCCACTCATCAGACTCAGACGACCCTTTAAGGGGCCGATCCTGCATCAGGCCCAGCCGACCCTTCAAGGGGTCGACCCTCATTATCCAGACGACCCTCCGGGGGCCGACCCTTTATCATAGTCTGGACGACCCTACGAGGGTACGATAGTATGAGGTCCAGATTAGGCCTAACTTATTGCCAGAAGGAACTTTGCCTTTGACCTCGTATCATCGGCCGAGGGTGACATCATCACATCGCATGATTTGGGAGGCACGTGGAACAGTGCGCGTGGGGCTCACATGGCACGTGGAAGACCGTTATAACAATATCACCCCCTCACGTGGGGGAATATTATATCATCATTAATCACAGGTGGCATCTACAAGTGTCAGTGTACAGGATTGTCGAGATCATCATTCACATGCACCATGCATGCTTGAGGGGTACACTACACCCCCCAAGACCTATATATACTTGTCACCTACAACCCTGCAAGGGGATCGATAATTGTAACCCTAGCTAAAACTCTGCTTGTACACACAGTAGAGAGAGAAAGTGAGCTTATGTGCATTGTATCCAAGGTCATTAGTGCCCATACTTAGTGGATCACACACTCACAGTGGATGTAGGCCTAATTAGCTGAACCACTATACATCATTGTCTTATTCCTCTTATACTCATCCCCTTCTATACACTTACACATATACATCTCTATGGCTGCCATTGTTGCTACTTTTTGAGCTTATCATCACTTATCTGGTGGTGCTAAATCTAAGCATCATCATTTTCCACTATATATAAATGCATATTAGGGTCTGAACAATTTCGATTTCCTTTTTAAAATGAACGAGTTCCATTTCAGACTAGAACACGCGATTACAATTTACGATTTTTCATATTTGAATGGTAATTTAATTTTTCATTTGAACCTAATATTTTGATTTCTTTTTTTTTTATTTAATGACATATTTCAATTTCATATTTGAACATGTGGTTGTTGTTTCTCATTTTTATCAAATTTTAACGGCGATTCCATTTTGGATCGAAATAAACGATTTCTATTTTTTTAGATTTGAATGATGATTTCATTTCAAATTTCAATAGACTACCTTAATTTTTTGTATTTTAATATTTAATGGATAATCCCATTTCAAATTTGAATAAAATATATTGATTTCTTATTTTCTTAGACTTTGACGATGATTTCATTCCATGTTTGAACACCTAATTCTGATTTCCTTTTCTAGATTTGAAAATCATATTTCAATTTGAATATTTGATTTAGTTTAGTTAATGTTAAATTACTTTTTGTTTAGTTAGAACTAGTAAGAGAAGACCATAAGGAGTGTATTAGTAAATTTGGGTTTAGTCGGGTTCGTTTTACGAAAAAAATGATGAATTTTTAGTTACATTAGGAGTAGTATTTTATCAAAAAAAATTATTGGGCGTTGTGTCTAATTACTAATTAAAGATTTTTAAATAAGGTTAATCTTTTATAAGAAAATTGAGGGATAAGTCAAAGGAATTATAAAATTTTGGGGGTGTACTGCAAGAAGAGCAAGAATTAAGTAAAAAAATATCTAATGTTTTCAAAATTTAAGGTCTTTGGGTCTAAGTTATTTTAGAATTACATTTATACATTAATTTGTCCTAATACGGACAAGGGTTAGTAGTTTGCGTCTCTTGTTAGAATTAGCTAGGTTTTTTTAAATTATGAGATAATATATTTGGTGTAGTATGAAGGTTTACAACCATCTTCTATTATATTTTTGAAATAATTAACATAATTAAGTTTATCTATTGTTTAAGTACCTTAAATATCTCAAAACAATAATGGATCAAAGGAGAACACCTCCCTTGCTTCTCCTAAGGGAATGTCATGTATATGATCCACTACATAAATTTGTGTTATTTTCCACACAAATCTAATAATAAAAATTCATGTTATTTTACTCCTTGCTTAAAATAATGGGCTTTGGGCAATTGGATCTGACGCGACTATAAATGTGTCTAGTGTGTGTGCTATGTAGGCTCAAGTGAAAGCCTGTCGCTCAAGTAATATCCCGATAAGTCGAGTATCGATCCTCAGGGAAAAAGGACGAACGAATTCTTGAAGACATTTGAAAGATGAAGAAATTCTAGCTTTGACTCTAAAAGAAATGAAAAGATGATTTGGGGGATGAAACAACTACGACTAGATGCAAATTTTATAGTAACTACTAATGAAACTAAAAACTAACAATATGCAACTATGCTAATTAAATTAAATGCTGATGATAAATGGACTAAAAGTTTAACTATGTGATGAGAACAAGAGGTTGGATTACAATCCCCCACACCCTAGTAATTCACTTCGTAGGATACTAGATTCGGAATTAAGATTTTTAATGAACCCAGTCTTTATTAATCCTAAGCATTCCATATATGAGGGATCGTAGTCTGCACCATATGAAATCAAAGGGAGGAACAAAACGGTGTCGCATTAATCAATTCATCCATCACATTCTTAAGCATCCCAATTACCTAGGGCAAGCGAGATCAAAAGTCCTACGGCGGTTGCAACAGTTACGCAACACGATTCATCTAAGATTTTAATTCAAAAATCTTTTTACCATTATCGTGAATTACATCGGGTGGGGTTCATGCACCCCAACCCTTAGAAAATTAGATAGACGTGGTTAACTTAGAGAAAAATAGGTTTTTTAATAAATAGGCCATTAACTCTAAAGAAACTAAAATGAAAAGAGAATTGCAGATTCAAAACAAAAGTTAAACTAATGAGCAATTGAAAATTAAAGGAAAAGATGTTACTTGAATTGTAGAAATTAAATTCAAATCCTTACAACAAAAACTTCTTATGGAAAACTAGGGTTTTTTTATACAAAAACCCTCATATCTTAATTATCTAACCTAAAAAATCGAACTCCTAATATTATGTAACACATCTGAATAAATTGCTCCGAAATTTACAAGAGTTTGACCCACATAAAACTCTGAGAAAGAATTAAAAAAATCGTGGAAATCCAATGCGGTCAGGACCCATCAGGGGAGGCTGTCCGGATCGCCCCCTTATTTTAAACAAAGTTCCTTAGCTTAAGGTGATCTGAATCCTTTTTGGGAAAAAGGTTTGGATCGTCCCGTATTTCTTGATAGAATTTTTTTTTCCAGGGCGGTCCGGATCCTTTTCTGAAAACAAGTTCGGATTTCCTAGCTTTTTCATACAAAACTTTTTGGGAACCGGTCCGGACCCTTTTATGGGCGGTCTGGACCTCCTGCCTTTTTCATTCAGGGATCTTTTTCTTGTTCATTCTCAACTTCAAATCTTTGTAACTTTTTCACCGTAGCTCGGATTGAATTGTTGTTTTTTCCAATGATTTTGAAATTAGATTCTCTTCAACTCTCTAGTTGGCTTCAACTCCTGACGAAGGCTACAATTTTACAAAATTGCCCTTTGACTTTATTCCTTTGACTTTATTCATTGCTTTTCCAGTTTCTTTCTTCCTCAATGCTTCAAATACCTGCAAAACTCATAAAAAATACACGAAACTAGATGTACTTGTTAGAATGAGTTAGTAGCTGAGAAATGCGATAATTACACTCATTTTACATTACTCGAGATAATAAAAGTCTCGAAACTAAAGGGATAAGTTCGAAAGAATTTGAGCCTAATCAAACCCCCTAATGTAAAAGAATGTGACTATGTATCAACTCTAAATTTTTTTGCTTCATTTGGATAGAATACAAATTTCGTGGGCAAGCCATTACATTTAGAATATGCAACAAGCCCTTAAACCTCTAGGCCACCCTAGTAGGACGAGTTGTGTCTCGTGAGGGTTTATAGTGAATATACCCATAAAATTTGACTCAAAGAAAACTCAAAATAATTAAAAATTGTATAATTAAAACTTTTCGAGAAAATACTCATCATCAATTCAATTTAAGAGTCTCAAATCACAGTGTGTGTGTGTGTGCGAAGCCAGAAATTTAACCGCGAATTTCCACTGGTTGACCATTACGTTACTTATCCGAAAATTCGTTTTGATTCAAATTCTCACTGAGTGCTCTCTCAACAGAATCACTCGAAAATGTGGCAATCTTCTCTCAGTATGCGTGATATAAGGAGTAAATGCAAAGGAACACAAGTTCACGCACACGAAATTCAAAAGATGGAAATTTGTGGGTGAAAAGATTTCTTTATTGGGTTACAGTTAACAGGAAACGGGAAATGCTGCTTCTACTCCACACTTTTAATCTCTTTTATACCTTAACTCTCCACGCGGTAACCAATTTTAGCAATGTGGACTAAGTTAGGACTTTTTCAGGTTTTAAGGTATAATGGGTAAGAGGAAATGGTTGGGAACTTTGGAATTGGAGAATTTTCTTGAAATGTACATTAGGCTTTTTCGGGCTTTTGCTCATTTTCTTTTTTTTTCTATTTTTTTCTCTTTTTCACATTTTTCTTATCTTGCTATTTTTGTTGAGAATGTTCTATTTTTCTTGTCCCTTTTTATTTGCACTAATTGGAATAAAATTTCAGGGTTTCACTTTTTTCAATTTCGGGTCATTTAGGTTTTTCGGGCAGTCAAACAAAAAGGGAAAAATTTAGTTGGCTCAAATTGGTTAGCAAAGGAAAAAAAATTCATGACTTTTTCTGGCCAATATTTTTGGGTACAAACGAGGGCCTAATTCATCGTCCAAATTATTAATTGCGTTACCTTATACGTCTTGAGGTGAATTTTAGCTTAGAGATTCATTTAGCGCATTTTTCAAGACAACATCTCACACGTTTCCCGTAACCGATCAAAATAAAGGGTTGAGATCATCAATCATTTTTTTAAAATACTGAATTGAACTTTGACTTAACCATTAACTCGGATTGATTTATAAACTCACAGAAAGGATAGGCTCGAATCTCACCGGGTTGGTTAATCTCCACACTTATTCGTTAAGTCGTCCATGTTTGCTCAATTTCCATCTTTGGTTAATTTCGTCTTTGTGCATTATGTTTTTACAATTTGACACTTTAAACCAAGTTTCAATGATATTTTTAAATAATTTAAATTCTATTTTTTATTTATTTTGAAGAAAAATATTTTTGGTTTTTTCCGAGTTTTTCAATTTTTTTGGAAAATTTTGAAATTTTCTATTTTTTTGGCATTTGAAAATTTGTGAAGTTTTAGAAATACGCACTCGTCACCCCCCCTAACTTTGACTTTTGCATTATCCCCGATCAAAAGGATTAAAGTCTAAAAAAAATGAAAATCAAGAAGTGCGAAAAATAAAACAAAACAAATGAAGAAAATGCAGATTTGTATTTAGAACTACCGAGGTACATTAAACGCGGAAGATAAACAAGGAAAAACATACGACATACAACCACATCAAAAATAGGCCACCGACACAGAAATCAACAAAAAGCTTCACATAGGTGGGGGTTTGGAGCTACCGGGCGCATTCGGATCGTAAGGATCATGGAAGAAGCTTGGAGGGGGTCCACCAAAATTGAGTTCATACACGTGAGATTGAAGCATATGCATCATGCTCGTGTCCCTTCGGTATTGCGTGATGAACCCATCAACTTTGCCCTCCAATGTTGTTAGGCGCGCGTCCGTATCATTATCGGGTAGCTCGAAATCATGATCTTCTTCATCCGCATCGGATCCCACCCATTGTTCCCCCATCTCGACGTCGGTCGCTACTTCCTCATCCTCGCTACTATTGTCCTCATCAGACTCTTCATCTTATCGGGCTCTTAGAATTTCCCTTTATTTCTCGCTTTTAGTCTGGGTGGCCTGCCCAAAAGGGTTTGGGAGGCAAAGAGTCCCGACATGATGACCGAAGAGGTGATCGACGGGAATGGAGGTAATGAAGCGGGCATAGGGAAAAGGAGTAGTGCCCTTTTTATCCACACCTGCAAAGTAGACATCGCGAAAATTGATATGTGCCAGATTAATTGATGAGGTGCGGTCAAAGAGGTGGTAAATGAGTGTTGCTTGTCGGGGTCGCATTACGGAGTCATTGGAATTCTGGAGAATGTTGGCACACACAATTTGAAATGTGAGGCATGAGTTTTCGCTCAACTGGCCGACCTGAAAAATACCCTTACCCCAATCTTCCCCAAGCGCGAGGCGCGTAATGAGGACATCCTTTTAGAGTAGTTGGGAGTTGTTGGGGTAGACAAAAGGTGCGGGATTGGGGACGTTTTTTTTAGCGAGCTTCTCGGCTATTGACAGCAAAGAGAATGGGATGCATTGCCCCCGAATTCACGCTTTGACCACGAACTCGCCAGTGCGTACGACGGTGCCGTAAAATTCTCGAACCTCAAATGCCCAAACGACATTATGAGGCTCATGCAAGAAGCGACACCAACCCTTAGGACGAAACAGATTGGTGACATAATTAGGTAATCTGTCTCAATTAATGGCCCTATCTACTTGGAGTTTTCACATATCCCCAAAGTATGTCTCTCACCACCGCATTTCTTGGTCGGAGCGATAGTTGTTGGGGTTATTATCGATGATAGTGACATAATTGTATTTGGTGGGTCTGTCTTGGTCAACCATGGAGTGAGAGGGTGAGTGGCAAAATTTCTTGAGAGATGAAGGAGGAGAATAGCTTGAGAAGAGTTGGTGTGGGAGATATGGGGGGTAGGGGTTGTATTTATAAGTGGGTTTTGGGGTGGGAAGGGATGGATATGGAGGGAAAAGAGAAGGAGGGAAAAGGGAAGGTATTTAGGGAGGAAATGGTGTGTGTGTGTGGGGGGGGGGGGGGGGGGACGATTTGGAGGGAAGATAATGGATTGGGGAAGGAGGGTTGCACCTAGGTAATAGTCGAAGAAAAACCAGAGGCGGTCCGGACCGGGTGTCAGGGGCGGTCCGGATCATCGTGCTTATTTTTCTTTTTTTCTTTTTTTTTTTTTAATTCTTCGAAGGCGATCCGGACCGGGTGCCCAGGGGCAGTCCGGATCGCCTACCTTTTGGTGACAGAACTCCTCTCTGCTTCAATTCTAACTCTCTCTTATTCAATAAAGGCTTCCCTACTTACTTTCAACTCAGTCATGACCCTGATTTATGTTCAACCCTCATGTTTGAATCCCAAGATGGTCTCAAAGTGTATGCTTCCTACCTGCGAATGTACTCAACACCGATTTAATGAACCTACCTAACCTATCCTAATTGACACCTAACTACTATACACAAGAATCACCCCATACGCATCGGGGGTGCGACGACCCCTCAATTTCAGCTCACTCCACCTCGTAAACGGGGTTCGACAACCAAATGGTGTCGACATCCTCTATGCACGCCTCTAGACATGGCTTTAGGCATTGACCATTGACGTTGAACGTATTTACCCCCTTTGGATCTTCCAATTCCACTGCTCCGTGGGGGAATACGCCCTTCCCAACGAATGGACCAGTCCACCAAGACCGCAACTTACCCGGAAATAGATGAAGCCGAGAGTTATAGAGGAGCACTTTTTTCTCGAGAAGAAACTATTTTCGTCGAATAATTTAATCGTGTGCGAGTTTCATCCTTTATTTGGAAATCTTAGCATTCTCATACGCGTCATTGCGTATCTCCTCTAATTCATTCAATTAAAGCTTGCGAGCTTCACCGACTTTGTCCATATCGTAATTTACCCTCTTAATGGCCCAATACGCATTGTGCTCCAACTCTATGGGAAGATGGCAAGGTTTTCCATACACAAAGAGAAACGGGGACATTCCAAGTGGGTTCTTGTATGCGGTATGGTAGGCCCATAATGAATACTTTAATCTAAGGGACCAATCTTTCCGGTTAGGATCGACGATTTTCTCGAGTATGTTTTTTATCTCACAATTCGCCAACTCGGCCTGCCATTCGTTTGTGGGTGATATGTCGTTCCAACTTTATGAATGACACCATACTTTCTCATGAGCTTCTCTAATGGCTTATTGCAAAAATGATTGCCATTATCACTGATTATCTCTTTCGGAGCACCGAAGTGAGAAAGTATGTGTTCCTGCAGGAATCTTATCACCACTTTATTGTCATTAGTCTTGGTGAGTATAGTTTCCACCCATTTTGAAACATAGTCTACCGCGACTAGGATGTATAGGTAGCCAAAGGACGGGGGAAAAGGGCCCATGAAGTCAATACCCCAACAGTCAAAGATCTTAATAAAGAGGATCGGGGTTAATGGAATCATGTCTCGTCGGGTTATCACCCCCATCCGTTGACACCTATCACAAGATTTGTAATAATTGTTTACATCCCGAAACATTGTGGGCCAGTTCAAGCCTCTTTGGAGAATCTTAGCAATCTTTTTTTTGCTGAAAATTGGCCTCCACAAGCCTCTGAATGACAGAATTATATGACCTTTGGAATCTCATCATCTGGTACGCATCGTCGGATGATTGGGTCGACGTAATATTTCAAAAGGAGTGGATCGTCATAGAAAAACATGCGCGACCAAGTAATGAACCTCTTCTTATCTTGCGGTGTCCAATCGGGAGGGACGGCTCCCTTGACAAGATAGTTCACTATATCCTCAAACCAGGGAAAAGAAGAGGTGGCAAAGAGTTGATCATCTGGTAAGTACTCGTTTATGGGTATAGGATCACTAGGTACGTCGGACGAAAGTGGTGATAAGTGATCAGAGATGAAGTTTTCTAGTCTTTTTTTGTCTTTAATGAAGATATTAAACTCTTGTAGGATTAGGATCCACCTTATGAGGCGCAGATTTGCGTCTTTCTTTTCAAGGAGATATTTTAAAACCGCGTGGTCGGTGAAATAGGTGATGGTGGAACCGATAAGATAGGAACAAAATTTTTCTAGAGCAAAAACTACCACTAGCAATTCCTTCTCCGTGGTGGAGTAATTGAGTTGTGGTCCGGTGAGAGTCCGACTAGCGTAGTAGATGACATGAGCCTTTTTGTCTTTTCTTTGGACCAAAATATCCCCTATTGCGTAATCTCTAGCAACATACATGAGCTCAAATGATAAAGACCAATTCGGAGTTTGCATGATGGGAGCAGACACAGGCATACTTTTTAATTTTTCAAAAGCACTTTGGCATGCTTCACTCCACTCGAATGGGGTGTCCTTCATAAGAAGGTTGATTAAGGGTCTAGCGATGGCGCTAAAGTCCTTAATGAACCTTTTATAAAACCCCGCGTGGCCCAAGAACGAACGCACGTCTTTTAGAGATTTTGGTAGGGGTAGGTTAGTTATGACATCTATTTTTTCCCTATCACCCTCGATCGCTTTGGTTTTGGTAGGGGTAGGTTAGTTATGAGTGAAAATTAGAGGTCTTATCCCCTTTAGATTGTCTATACAGCAACGAAAAGCATTTTGGTTCTTCCTTAATATCTTTAATAGCTTACCCTCCTGCTCTTGATCTAAGCTTGAGGAGACAATAATAGGAAATGTCTCACCCTCTCATAGGAAAGAATATTTAACATTGGAGGGTAGTTTCTTCAACTCGAGAGTCGAGAATGTGTCGCTAGAGGGCACCATGCATGCCTCCCTCGGCGGTAACTCTTCGAAACGAGAAACCCAATTTACATCTACTACGTCCTCGTCCGACGACCTCTCATCAAGTAGCTCTCTCAACTCCTCAAACTCTCTCTTAAACTCGGTATAAGTTCCCTCGCTCTCATGACTAGACACTAAACAAGCTTCTAAGGCGTCTCCACAGAAATTTTCCTCAATGTGTTCTTCTACGATATCATCAATTAATCTCACCACATGAAGATCATCTTCTTCCCCTGCCTGTTGAAATATGTTGAAGATGTTAACCTTCATTGTCATGTTGCCAAAGGTGAGTTTCATTTTCCCATTTCGAGTATTAATTAGTGTGTTAGCCGTAGCTAAGAATGGGTAACCCAGAATGATGGGGACATGGTTACTCGAGGTGAAGGAGGGTTCTGTGTTCCAAATGACAAAATCCACCGGGAAGTATAAAGTGCCCATCTGGACTATCACATCCTCGACTATGCCTCTCGGTATCCTCACGGTTCGATCCACCAATTGGAGAGTGATCCTTGTGGGGAGGATATTAACACTTTACCCCTAGTCGAGTAATGCCTTTTTCGAATTTATTCTCTCTAATGGTACAGGAAATGTGGGTGCACCAGGATCGTTAAATTTAGGTGGAAGATCGTTAAGAAGAACTGAGCTAACGTTCTGCTCTAGAAACATGTTTTTCTTTACCTTAATCCTCCTCTTGACTGTCAATAAGTCTTTTACGACTTTTGCATAAGTTGGAATTTGCCTTATTGCATCGAGGAAAGGTAAATTTAATTTCACATTTTTAAGCACATCTAGCACCGCATCACTGGGGGTCCCTTTTTGGGTAGGAACCATTCTTCGAGGGAATGGCGCGACGGAGGGTGGCTTGATAATTATCGCGGGCTCACTAGTGTCTTGTTTATCAGTCTCATTCAAGGAGATATCTTCGGCCTCTTTCATGCGGGCGAAGTCTCCTTATCTTTTGATGCGTCGTGTGGGGGAGGTGATAAATCGACAACTCTCCCACTACGAAGAGTGGTTACAACTTGACATTACTCTTGATGTTCTGTAGAGGTGGATCTAACACTAGGTTGACCTTGGGGAGGTGTTTGGCCCTGGGCAAGAAACTTGCCTTTCTCTTTGATACTCAACGAAGATTGTAACTTTGAGATGTTCGTGTTCATGTCAGCGAACATACGATCATATCTAGCATTGGTTGCACTATGGGAGTTGACAAACTAGTTTATTGTATCCAAAAGGTTGCTTTGCGGTGGAGTGATATATGGAGCTGGAGGAGGTGGTGCTTGTTGGAATTGAGGAGGGGTGGAGGTGGGACAACCTGTGAATGTGGGTTCATCGCAGCTTGTGGTTGTTTGTAGTTAAAACCAGGGTGGTTTCTCCACGAAGGGTTATACGAGTTACCATGTGGGGCTTTAAAATTTCCCTTGAACCCTCCTATAGCATCCACCTGCTCGGTGTGCATGGATTTGTAGGCGAAAATTTGCGGACATGTCTTTGTAGAATGACCCGCCTCATAGATAGCATACACCTTTTCTTTAGTGACACGACTGGATCCGGAGATATCTCTCAATCCTCTATCAAGTGAATCTTTCATTTCTCTCTAAAACTGATCAAATCGACGGTCTATTATGGTATTACTATCCAAATGGAATAAACCGGATGCATTAGGTGTAGTCGATACTTATCTAGGCCGAATTGGGGTATTAGGATCAAATGAGTCCCATGCTTGAGTAGTTTCTGCGACATACTTAAGATGGGCCTCGGCATCGCTGGAGTCTAAGTCCCAAAAATTTCTTTCACGCATTATTTGCACAAGTTGTTTAGAAGACACTGTCAACCCATTATGGAAGAAAGAGATCAAATGGTGTTTTTCAAAACCATGATGGGGGCATGCGCTTACCAACTCTTGGAAACGTTCCCAACACTTGTCAAAAGACTCATTATCTTGTTGTCAAAAACCTTAGATTTGAGTCTTGGCAGAGTTGGTCTTGTGCGGTGGGTAGAATTTTGAAATAAATTTGGATTGCATATCCCTTCAAGAAATAACAAAGTTTGGGGGTAGAGACCATAGCCAGGTTTTGGCTTTATCCTTTAAGGAAAAAGGGAAAATCTTTAGGCGAACGACATCCTGCATGTGAGCTTGGTCACTAAATGTTTCGCACGCCTCTTAGAACTCTCTTATATGCAGGTATGGTTTCTCCGACTCCATGCATTGGAAAGTAGGGAGAATCTGTATCATCCGATTGCGAAAGTGGAACTGACCGACATTATACGGGAGTAAAATGCAACGAGGGGTGACAGTTCGTTCTGGAAAGAGTACGTCTTTTATGGGACGATAAGGTGGATGTCCCTCTCCAGTGCCGAAACTAGCTACGTCAGGCATCGCTCTCTCTTTAAATGACCCGGAATACTCACTCGGTGTCCTAGATGTGTGACTCAAGGATTGACTCAGGGTGTAACTACCGATAGAGTGCTCAGGAGTAGGAAGTGGAACCAGAATCTGTGGAACGCGAGGCGTGTGGGGACTGTCAGAATTATACTCAACAATTAGATTTTCTTGAATTCGGGTTGCAGTATTTTGAGGAATTTGAGTATGTTAAGGATTTTGCATTAAAGGCTTGTGAGAGATGATTTTTTTAGATTTTTTTTTGAATTTTTGGTCTAAGATTTAGATTGACTCAATCTAACCTAAGTCTACCTATATCCCCGACAACGGTGCCAAAAACTTGACGCCACCATAAATGTGTCTAGTGTGCATGCTGTGTAGGCTCAAGTACAAGGTTGTCGCTCAAGTAATATCCCGATAAGTTGGGTATCGATCCTCAGGAAAAAAGGACGAACGAATTCGTGACGACGTTAGAAAGATGAAGAAATCCTAGCTTTGACTCTAAAAGAAACGAAAAGATGATTTGGGGGATGAAACAACTATGACTAATGAAAATTTTAGAGTAACTACTAATGAAACTAAAAACTAAAAATATGAACCTATGCTAATTACACTAAATGATGATGATAAATGGACTAAAATTTTAACTATTAGATGAGAACAATAGGTTGGATTATAATCCCCCACGCCCTAGTAATTCACTTCGTAGGATACTAGATTCAGAATTAAGATTTTAAATGAACCCATTCTTTATTAATCCTAAGCATTCCATATATGAGGGATCGTAGCCCGCACCATATGATATCAAAGGCAGGAATAAAGCGGTGTCGCATTAACCGATACACGCATCGCACTCTTAATCATCCCGATTACCTAGGGCAAACGAGATCAAAAGTCCTATGATAGTTGCAACAATTACGCAACACGATTCATCGAAGATTTTAATTCAAAAGTCTACTTCCCATTATCGTGAATTACATCGGGTGGGGTTCATGCACCCCAACCCTTAGAAAATTAGCTAGACATGGTTAACTTAGAGAAAAATGGGTTTTTTAATAAATAAAATATAAACTCTAAAGAAACTAAAATGAAAAGAGAATTACGGATTCAAATAAAAAATTAAACTAATGAGCCCCCTTTTGGGGGAGGCGGTCCGGACCCATTGGGGGAGGCGGTCCGGATCGCCCCCTTATTTTAAATAGAGTTCCTTAGATTAAGGCGGTCCAGATCCTTTTTGGGAAAAAGGTCTGGATCATCCCCTATTTCTTGAAAAATGTTTTTTTCCCGGGCGATCCGGATCCTTTTCTGAAAAAAGGTCCGGATCGCCTAGATTTTTCATACAGAACTTTTTGGGAACCGATTCGGACCCTTTTTTGGGCGGTCCGGACCTCCTGCCTTTTTCATTCAAGGATTTTTTTCTTGTTCCTTCTCTCAACTTTATATCTTCGTAACTTTTTCACCGTAGCCTTGTCGTTTCTTCCAATGCTTTTGAAATTGGATTCTCTTCAACTCTCTAGTTGGCTTCAACTCCAGACGAAGGCTATAAATTTACAAAATTTCCCTTTAACTTTCTTCCTTTGACTTCATTCAATGTTTTTCCTTTCTTCCTCGATGCTTCAAATACCTTCAAAACTCATGAGAATTACACGAAATTAGATGTACTTGTTAGAAGGAGTCAGTAGCAGAAAAATGCGATAATTACACTCATTTTACATTACTCTAGATAATAAAAGTCTCTAAACTAAAGGGATAAATTCGGAAGAATTTGAGCCTAATCAGGATCCCTCAAAAAGCATATCAAACAAGAAAAGCCTATTCTGAAATTATCCTTTCAATTAGGCATGTTGTCTATTTTCAGTTGACATATATCTTCATAAAAAAAATATACTTCGATAAGTTGACATATATTTTGACTAAATTTAATAGGTATTTTATGATTTCCTTAATATTTTGACAAAATTGAAGATACTTTTGGCAGCATTACAAACACTTTATATGTATATATATATGTGTGTGTGTGTGTGTGTGTGTGTGTATGTGTGTGAAGTCGGAAGACTTTCCCACAAAGCAAGACACTTGGCGAAGAACTTTCCAAATTCAAATTGCCTTTGTCCCCAATCAAGCATTGACTTAACATTTTATTAAGATTGGCCAACCATATGCATTATGGTCACCGTGAACCACATCAACCTATATCCCTAAAATCTAGGAAGATAATGAGAGATAACCATTGCAGTGCTAAAGTCCAACTACAACTCAACTGTAGTTGTCAAAATAGACACTAACATAGACAAATCATCAAGAAGTTTGTAATATACTATAATTTTAGACTGTTACAATTTTATTGTATTATAATCAAGACACTATGTTATTAGAAGGGGAGGTGTTGATAGTTTGTCGCAAACAAGACACTTATCATTGTACTTTCAATCCATTAATATGGACCAGGAATCATAGTCATCATTAACAATCTCCTCCCAAGTTTTCCCCCGTCCAGGATTCGTACATCAATATTAATCAACTTTTATGAGGAGATCATGCTACAATATGATGGTGAGATCCAGTGTAATGCTGACAAGAATGCTCATCTCAGAAAATAGTTGAGTAAGGAATTTGATGACTATGAATCCAGCACCCACGGGTCTGATTATCGCCAAAAAAGGTGAGTCCATTCATTGAGGACTTCACCATATCCCAATAGTGGTAGTGTCCTAATTCAGGTGTCCATGCAAAGAAAAAATGAATTACTTAAGATGTATGTACAAAGGTATTGAGATATGTTCAATTATATTCACAACTGTAATGAGCATTTCTTAGTCTCCTCATTCAAATTTGGCATTGCTTGAACTGATGGCCTTAAGCAATCAATAAAAAAGAAACTAGTATTATTTACGAACGATCGCATAGCATGTATAAAAAGTATGCTAAAGAAGGGGATGAGCTCCTTCAGATGGATGATCAAAATTATTGCTCCACTAAGATAAAAAAGAATGGAGATTCGAAGAAGGCAGGAAATAACGATACCAAGTAAGCCTCAACTAAGAAATGAGCAATCTGGAAATGACGAAAGGCAGATAGAAAAATAAGAAGACCAACGAAACCCTTATCAGGGAATAAAATCCATCTTTAAATAAATCATCTAAAATATTCTTCCTAAAGTCTAAGATAATGATTTCTTAAAACATTCACCCAGTGTGAGGGAAGCCCCAAACAAATGAGATACGAACCTTCGTTTCACCTACCATGTGGACCACAGTGAGAAGATACAAAAACTTCTAGATAATGAAATAATATTTGAAATCCCATATACAGGTTGGCTGAAGGAATGTGCATGTATAGAGGGACTACCCAAATCATAAAATTATTACCAAAATGAAGGTAATGTTAGATTTAATCCAAATCCGGGAAAAAGTTAATCCTAAAATCTAAGTGACAAAATAGTGGTTTACAAGTTAATTTAACTTAACAATATATGTTCGTGAAGTACATAAGATAAATCAAAATACGAAATAGTAAATCATGCACTTGATATGATGATTTATATGAAGGAAAAACCTTGGACCAAATTGACACCTTCTACTATATAGGTAAAGTTTTACAAAAGGCTGAGATGACTTACAAAATTAAACCTCTCCTAAACTCAATAGTGAACAGATTCCTTAAGATATTTTTCACACCTTCTAACTGGAAGAGCAAGAACGGGTCACTCTCCAAGAACTTTCCACGCCACACGTGTGAACTTCCATTGATAATCCTACATTTGCACCAAATCTTAAAATCTTCTTTAAGGTTGAAGAAAACCTTTTGTGTTCCAAAAGAACAAGTGAAAATCCACTATTTGTAGATCTAACTTCCTAGGATGTGATGGTCCTAAGGGTGGAGGGAAGTTTCAAAAAATGTTTGGATAATTAAAATAAGATCCCAAAGTAATTTTGAGATATAAAAAATATTTAAAGTTTCTCAAGAACAAATTTTACAAAAATATTTTGTTCAAGTCTTGAGAGAAGTAATGAAACTTCAAAAACTTTAAACTTAAATGATAACAATGAATATCTCAAAAATTACAAAGAAGCTTTTTGCTCTTAAGAAAATATAATTTCTCTAGCTTTATAAAAAATGAAAGCTTTTCTTGAAAAATCTTAACCTTATTTTATGATGAAGAAAAAGATGGATCAAATAGGTGTTTTAAAACTTGTGGACAGAAGATCGCAAGCTCTCAAACCCTCTAACTCATTCTCAACCACACAAGATGGGATGCTTATTGGATACAACAAAATATATGGCTACAAAATAGAATCTTCCCGTTTATAAATCTTTTGCATAGATTTTCCTTTTGTTCCAGAGCTGGTGTTGTCGTTGTAATGTCGCTATAGTGAGGAACTTTTTTGCTGGAGCGAACCTATTTCAGTAACCAAGCCACGATAATATCCAGAGATTTTAGACTTGGACAAAAGCTCTAGCAACATACCTTCATTGCGGTGAAAACTGGGGTAAGGTAGGTCATAATTTTTTTCAGAGATTTTGAATGAGTATTTACCATCTAAAAGATTAAAAATAACTTGATAAAACACTCTAAGTATGTTTGTTCTCAACCAATAACACTCATACTTAAAATACACACATAAAATGCAATTTTTTATCAGCATAGTTTTCCTATAAGAAAAGTATATTGTATAGTGTATTTGTTCAAATTATCCAAAATAACTCACACATAAGTTTCAACACGTTTTCCAATTTAAGAAAAAATTAATTTAGGTTACGTTAAAACAAGGGTGGTGAAAGTAAGTCATTCAAAGTCCTTTCTACTTATCTTAAAGCGGAAATCTCATTAGTCACGACATGAGATAGCTCTTTGGATTGAGATAAAGAGGTATGATCTTGTAGTCTTGAATATGAAGGTTTCGAGACAACTTAGACTATGGCTCAAATATGTTTTGGAATATAATAAGACAATCTAATCCTATGGACATTTTGAGTATACTTGTGCTCTTACATTCTCCACCTCAAAGAGTTCATCGATTCTGAGAAAAAATAGGCATAAGTCCGGGTAAACAATGTTAGGTAGAAAGGAGAAGATGAGATAGCATCGTCGAGGATGGTGATCGCCATTTATAGGTTCACTAATCCTTCTTAGCACATTGAAAGGAAACTACAATAAAGAATCAAGATATCAACTAGAATACAGGAGGCATTCTAGGTTGATGTGTCCAATTCATTTTTCATCATGAGAGATCACAAGGATATTGACCTTGATCGAGGGTGAATCTCCTCATAACAATACCTTAGTCCTCATTCGAAAAGCTATAAACTTTATTGTGAAAAGAATCATGGTGAACTAAGTTCCTCATATATTATGTTTATTGATCTGCTCTATATGATCAGTTACATTTTTCGGGACCTGGAATCCAAAATCTTACTATTGATCAACTTCAAAGGAAGTATTGAAATTCCCTTAAGAAAAATCAAGATACCGATAAAGGTTTGGGGGATTAACAAATAGATTGTGAGAGTGCGTATTGAGTATAGAAATGGAAACCCACCAAAAATTATTTTAGCACACGTAGAAATCTATGTCATAATATTCACCAAAGTTTTATCATGTGGGTAATAAAAGATGCGAAAAATATAAATAAAAACATAACACCACATGTACGAGGAGAAAAATCCACTAACGGAAAAAACCTCGGGCCAATGCAACAATCTCACTAAAAACTTCATAAAGACTGACAGAGGGCAATAAAACCTCTTTTCATGCTAACTCACACCTCACACTTTTTCCACCAATTTGTAACAAGCTTGAGATCTCTCTACACCAATAGAAGTTCTCAATATCTCTTAAGTCTCGACACACATCAACAATGTTGCACACATTGTCTTCTTCAAACTTATGAGTTAACAAATGATTTAAACCTTGAAAAGAGCCATAAAGATCACAATACTTCTTGTTAGGAGAAAATACCTAAAGTGTATGAAACCAGGTGATTTTGTAAAATTGCTCTGGTAAAATATTCTTCTTAGTTGATATTAATCAACCTCAAGAAAGAGAGGATCTAAATGCAAAGAAGGGAAGAAGGGAAAAAGATTAACTGGATTTAATATATTAGATTCCCTCTATTTTAAAAGGTATGTTATTATCTTGTTTGAAACAAAGAAGATAAAGAAGACACAAGCTCTCCTGGAATATTTCTCTTGACGGTTTGATGAGAGATATTTTAAAATGTAGAGCAATAATGGTTTGTATAGGAAAAATCACACAAACGGGCTTAACCATTACTAAGGTAAGCTACAAAGTCACATCTCCTAGACAAAGCATGCGTAAGAGTGTTATTGGTGGCTCCAATGTCAAGTCATTGGTCAAAAAAGGAATTTATACACAAAAACCAAGAATATCTTTCAACTACCCCGAAACAAGATTGTGCATAGATGTTTTCAATAACAAGATTGCTGCAGTGAAGAAAAATTTCGCTGGAGGGATCTTTCGATGAAAAAGATGCGTTTTTTTATCATGGATTTTTTTAAATCCTTTAAGAGTTTAGGCGACCAAAAAATCAATGCATCGTTGTAGCCAGGCCTTCATTTTGGTGAGGCATTAACGAAGATAAACTTGAACTCTGCCAGGAAATTTATCGAGATAAGTCTCAAAGCGTCGTTGCTGCGAAGATATATAACTTTGCTCAAATTATATTATTTTTTATATTTTAAAGGTCTTGAAATTAGCAAAATTATAAGGGTAGAAACACAAGTTTTACACACACAAAAGTTTTTACCAAAATCTGGGAGTTTTATACAAATAAGTGACGTGAATGTAGGGCATCTCTAAACTTTTGCCTTTGATACAAAGTGTAATCAATGAGTCATGGGGATGATAAAACCATCTTCAAGATCTTAAACATTGATACATCTTTTTGGAGAGGTAAAAATAAGAAGCCAATTTTTGTTTGGAAATCGTAATACAATAACTACCCGTGAGGGAAAAAATGGGCATGTGAATACTCTTATAATCTCCCCATTTGTCTATATAGTAACAAAACACAACAACCAAAAGATTACACGAAAGAAAATGAGAATTCTATCAATTTTAACCAAGGCCTAGCCAAAGGCCTAAAATATAAATTACAAATGCTCACAACCCAAAAACTACACGATACTTCTTCAAAGACTTTGTATGAAGTACTCGAAGAAAGGTTTCTTAAAATATACTAGAAAACTCATCAAGATACCAATGTGTGTAGAAATATATAATATGCAATATTAGAGATATAGATGGTGAAAAAGATCATATTTTTAATCTAACTAGCATAACTTTCAAGTCTTCCCTAAATATGATACCATAAAACAAGTAAATCTCCCCCTTACTACAAAGATATATCCCCATTAACTTCTCCCCCTTTTGTCAAGAAAGTAGACAAACGAAAAAAATAAAGACAGCTTGAGAGTTAAAATGAGCACATGAAGGCAATAAAATAGAGTTACGATACCATTCTCAATAAAAGGATTTTTTCATTCACATATAGATATGCAATACATAGTGAACAAACTTCAAAACCTTTATTTGGATTAGAAAAAATATATATCAAAATCTTATACTTACCAAATGTTATGAGATGTATAACATGTGTTCATAATCAAGAAAGGATTATCTTCGTGGACACCCCATGATAGGACCTCCTCGAAGCACCTCCTACGGTCCCTAGAACTCATCCTCCATTCACCATAAACCATAGGTCATGTTTCGAGTACCGATCTGGAGGCCATCGAGCTCTCCCTAGCTCCACTTGACTCCTGTCAGTTCTTCAACTTGAGATAAGATCAATGAATCTTTTAAAGTCTCTGAATCCTCTTTCCAATGGTCCATCTTGTGCATGGATCGGCCTCACGATCCACACGAATGATCCATTTTACTCTAAATACAGATCTGGAGGTCACTGAGCACTCCCAAGCCCCATTTGACTCCCATCAAGTCTCTTGATTGAGCAAAGCTCAATGAATCTTCAAAGGGCTCTGAATCCTCTTTACAATGGTCCATTCTATGCATGAATCAGCTTCAGAGTTCAAAAGAACGATCCATTTTACACCGAAGGGCCATCGAGCACTTTCGGGCCACATTTGACCATGATCAACTCTCTAAATCAAGAAAAGATCAATGAATTCTCGAAGGTCTCTAAATTCCCTTTCCAATGGTCCACCTCATGCATGAATCGACCTTACAGTTTGGACGACGATCCATTTTCCTCTAATAACCTCCCATGTAGAGACCATCGTGTGCTTCTGAGCCCTATTTGACTTCGGTCAACTCCCGAACACGGGAGTGGCTTAATAGATTTTTAAAGGGTTTTGAATTCCCTTTCCAATGGTCTGCCCTGTGTACAATTCGGACTTACAATTTTCATTTTATGCAATTTTTCTTTTAAAAAAATGTTTCGAACTGTCTATAAGCACTTCAAGAACTTTGCTTATCGGTCGGGTGTCCTTTCCCTTGACCGACAAGGCTATGATGATGGGTAGGCCAGGGGACATGATGATTGGCACCCCCTTGGCCTAAATTCCACTATAAATATGTCATTACCTCACCATTGGAAAGGGAACCCTCTAAAAATCAGAGAACATTCTCTCGTAATGGGAGTCTTTCCCTTCCTAAAAAGTCTATTTTCCCACATTCTCTTACCTCACCTCTTTACCCCACTTGGTAATTCACCTCACCTCTCTACATCAATTCCATACCGCTTCAAAACTAGCACACTTACATTCCAAATTCAATAACAAACATCCATAAGAAGGTCTATTTCTAAACCCCTTTCTCTAGTTTATCCATTTTAGTGTTATTCATCTTATTTCTATTTTGTGTTTTTGTTTCATTATACGACATCCATTAATCTCTACTCTTTAGTAGTAGTATTGCACATAACTTATTTTCATAAAACCTAAAAAAAGATAAAAAGAGTGTCTATCTTTAAACTCCAAAAGCGGGGTTTCCATTTTTACACTTTCACTCTTAAAACACAATTTCTTCACATACATGTAAGAGAAGTCTCACATTTGAATTTATGGGTTGAACCCCACCTCTATGCTATCTTTGAAATATGTGGAGTTTGATGCCCTTTGGTCTATATAGGCGTCTTGGTCCAATCCCGAGATTCGAGTCCTCCCCTTTTCATTTTATATACATCTTTTATATCTTATGATATCAATTTTGTGAGTTGTAGACTTCTTCATACTTATGCCTCGTCCGACGTGCACATTCGTTCTTTCTTAGCAAATTGTGATTCGACAAACACTTACATCATATTTTTTATTATTATTTTCGAGAATACTCCTACAGATGAGTCCGATCCGTCCCCTCCATGATGCGTGTTGGATGATTCCATTCTCCCATTATTTATATTATACACATGTACACACATATCACGGACTAAAAAGAAGAAGATTAACATTTGCCCTTGAGAGACCAAAAAGGCGGAATGGCTTCCTAACACCTTCCCATTCCGTAACTTAGTCCCCGAACCTTCAAATTATTTGTCTTTGCATGCATCAGTTTGACCTTGATGCCGTTCTCTCGAGGCGGTGACATTATTTTGCCTGTTTGAGCAAAATAGGTTTTCGACTCTATCTCTTCATGTTACCCCCATTTGATGACGACCAATTTTATATCTGAGGTTGGATCCTGAAAAAGGGAAGAGAGAGAGAGAGATGGGGGAACCTTCTTTCCTTCCTTCTTCCTCCCCATCGTCCTAAAAATTAAGGGGCCCGAACTGCGCATGTCAGCGAAATTTGACTCCTGAGGGCCGCAGTGGTGACTCTGCTGGGGATATTTTTAGAGGACTAGACTTTATTTCAACATGGGTGTTATTCTTTACTCCCCTATTTTTATGCATGTGTACATATGCTCCCATTTGTATATTCCCTTTACTCCTTTACTTACTCTTGTGTATTTATATCATCCTTACCTCTACTATGCTCTCATGTATATATCTATTTTCATTCACTTGTACATGCTCACTTCATAAACTTGTATATATTCTCCATGATCACTTCACTCACTCTCACTTGTATACAGTTTCACCTTTACTCACATGCTCCACATACCACTTGTAAAGCATCCATACTTAGTTTCATTAGAACACTCCCTTACATCGCACCCTTGTATTTATCTCTATGCTCACTTACACATCTCACACACCACTTGTAGTTGATCCATGCATAGTCTCACTAACACACACCTCCACTTGTATAAATTCACATGATCACTCACACTATTCCCTTGTCATTATCTTACCTGGCACATATACTTCACTCACTTGTATATATTCGCATGCTTCTCTATCACCATGCTTAGTATAGTCTTGATGCTTTATGCTAGCTTTACTTTTCATGATACTTGCACATACTCCCTTATAGCGGTTATACTCCCTCATAGTATCTCTCCATAAGATATTAATTAAGACTAATTCATTTTTGCAAACTACATCACCAGAGCATTGCAATATTGACCAAAATTTTGTCTCGTATTGGCGATCATATCGTGATGGGTTTCGGCTTTGATGGGGTGCGGCTAACCTAAGTGATATGGTTCTCACCCTCCACTGGCCTCGTATCTTTAACGTATATTGAACGGTCACCCCCCCCGCATCGTACCGCTTAACTGAACTCGTGATGGGAAGTTTATAGCAGGGAATTCGTTCATGTACATCGAGTATATCAAATTCTCTCTTGTACATACCGTCCCTACGAGGTATATCATGAGGCAATTCACATATACTCAGGTATATCAAATGGATTGTGCACACGTACCGATGAATGATTTCCCTTATAGGCAAGAAGTATATCGTGGAAGTCATGATAAAGGGGGGAAACCTTCCACTAACCCACTAAGTGCATAAACCTCATAGAGGCATCCACCTTAGGGAACTCATAATTAGTTTGTCGGTTATCATGCGAAACTATGTCAAAATTTCTAGTTGATATACCGCCCGAAATTTCACGCTATTTCGCCCTTTTTTAAATAGGATTCTGTCTGTGAGCCTTAAAACAAGTTAAATTGTGTCTTATATTCTTAAACCCTATCTTTCCCAGGCTCGGGTCCTATCCGACATTTTTTTCCTGCATTTAGGCAAACATATTACAAGTTAAAACCTAATAATAATAATAATAATAATAATAATAATAATAATAATAATAATAATAATAATAATAATAATAATAATAATAATAATAATTATTATTATTATTATTATTATTATTATTATGCTGAGGTTTGTCCCCTTTTCCCCCTTTTCAAAACTAAAAATACCAAAAAAAAATTTCACCTTTTTCAAAAACAACAAAAATACTCCCTTCTTCCTTCAAAAATAAACTCAAATCATTTTCCCTCTCAAGTCGATCGCATCCAGACTTTGGCCTGCCTCCCTATTGGCTTCGGTCTTCCGTTAAACTGTCCCGACTTCAATTAAATTTGGGATCTACATACACAATATCTTCATGGAGAATACTGAACACGCACCGAATGTTCAGCCATATCTAATGGCCATCTTAACCCAACTTCGCACCAAGATTGACAACCTTCATTTTGATGTCCAAGAGATGTAGAGACATTGAGCCTAGACTATAGAAGCTCATAAACTAGAGATATGATTTCCTCGTGCTATGGTCCCACATGCCCCTAAGCCTATTTAGGTCCCATAGGAATACCAACATGTCTAGTGTGCCCCTCTCATAAATGGGTCGCCACTTGCTCTGCTCCCGATTTTAAACCTTACCTAGCCAGGGGCCAATCTATCAGTACTCGTGGATCCCAATGAAGAGGAACTAAATAAGGTCAAGTAAGACCTCAAGCAACTATTGAAGAAGTTTGACCAAGTTAAGATCTACGAGAACTACATGGATTAAACCCACACGCCTCCTTATCCCAAAGACAGATTCCAGAGAAGTTTAAGATGTCGGGCATCGAGAAGTTCAGGTACAACAGTCCCCCAATTGTACACCTACGTACTTACCACCAAGCCATAACCCTTCTTGGTGCCTCAGAAGAGATAATCTCCCAAATGTTTCGAAAAACCTTGAAAGAAAGTGCTCTCCGATTGGTTCTTGTCTCTCAAAAATCCTGAATTCGTAGCTAGAAAGATGTAGCCTAAGAATTCATATCTCAGTACAAATACAACGAAGAACAGGGACCAAGAACTACTAAAGCAAAACCCCAAGGAATCAGTCAATAACTTCGTTAGAAGGTGGAGAGATAAAGTCGCCACTATGACCAACAGGTCCTCAGAGGAAGAATAAATGAGCATTGTGAAGAAGAACTTCGTGTCTCATATTCAAGCATTTATAAAGGACAATACTTCCCGCAATTCTGAGTCCTCTGATTGGCTAGTGTGGAAATCAAAGAAGGGGTTACGAAAGCAGAGTCTAAACTGAATAAGTTGATCAGACACTTTACACCAAGGAAGTATCAATATCATGCCAATACCTCAGTCTCAACCATTAACAACATATCACAACTTACTACTTCTGGGGCAATAGAAAGTCGCCCCAACCCTGTTAAAAAAGAGTACACGTAGCTCCATGATCTCCTGTCGAAGGTATATCAGGCCTTGTTAACCCAAAATCTCATCAAACTATTGGAACCCCGATTATTACCAAACCCACTCTTTAAAAACTTTAAGCACGATGTCAGTTGTGACTTTCACCAAGTCCTAAGTCACACCACCAACCAACACTTTCACCTCAGAAGTATGATCCAAGGCCTGATAGACTAGGGTATCATCGCCCCACTAGCTCATCCCAAGCCCAATACCACTCATAATCCTCTCCCAGCACATGGAATCAAAACGACTGTCATCTTTTTGGAAAAAAAACTCGAGTTTGACACTTCTACCCAAATTACGCTTGTCAAAGTTACCATTACCCCCATAATCTCACCCAAACTTCTCAATGTTTGTCCGTACTTTCTCCTGCACCCTATATGCCTTGATTATAAAGCTTTATCACTCCTTAAGAGAGCCTGCATTTCCGTCCACACCTAATCTGAGGGGAGAGGCATGAAACTACCTGCTGTGCTAGACCAATTCCAAAGGTTTGGGTTGAAATTGTCTATCAACTACCAAAGATTCGATGTTATGTTCATGGAAGCCCTAAATTGGGCACAAGAATCAAATGAGTGGGTGGTGACCATTGAGGAAATTAGTATAGATGACGTTTTGAAAATCATGGACGATATGTTTCATCAGACAAGATAAATTTGCAGCATCTCCCAGTTGCTCACTACCTCAAAACTTTAGGGACGACGGCTGGTACCTTTGCTTTTGTATTCTCGCTGAGTGGTAAGATTTATATGATGAAGCCATAGAGGTTGTTAAAATTATTGATTACTTTTGGAAGGAAGACATCGTTGCCACCGGTTGGGGTGATGACTTTGAAAGTTTGAATGGCGAATCTAAGGCGAAGACTTCCCCAATTAGGATGAAGAACCACATGAGATACAACCTATGATCGAGAAAACCATCGCAATCACTGAGAACTCTGAGGGTAGTGATCCAAGGAGTCCTTTGACCTACCCATACTAGGGTTGAGTCTCTTAATGATCCATAATGATACTGCATTATTGGATCCATATGCCCAGATCAAAATTATTAATGTCCCTTTCCTAAATAGGTATGCCATCCCAGTCCAACCGGCTCAAGCTCATGGAAACCATGCTATTTATCTTATTCAAGAAATCTATGCACCTGCTTATGTTTCTCCTTTTCTTAATGTAAATGTTAATGAGACCTCTTATGACGAGGTTCTTAATGCTATTTTTCTTGAAAAATAAATAAATAAGGATTTTGAGTATTATATTGTGCCTTACATTGATTGGATTGATTCTAATCAAACTCTTGATGATGATGATTGTGTAAATGAACAATTCTTAACTGATCTCAATAAGGAAAATAATAAACAACATAACCGCATTCAAACTAATGATTATGAGACTGTTATTATTAATCTCAGTTCCAGTATCCATCAGAGCGAGATTAGGATAGGGTCCACCCTTAATGAGCATGAGTGTGTGCAACTTGAAGAGTTGATGAAAGAATTTATAGACGTCTTCTCATAGTCCTACGATGACATGCCTTGCATTGACCCAGAGATAGCTCAGCATGAGATCCATACATTATCGGAATGCAAATTGATCAAAAAAAAATTGAGGAAACTCATAAACAGAATGGTCCACAGCTAAATCTGGGTTTCATTCGCGTGGTCGAATACCCTACATGGATTGCTAACATCATCCCCATGCCGAAGTCAGGAGGAAAAGTTTTCATAAGCATCGACTATCGGGATTTGAACAAAGTATCCCCAAAAGATGATTATCCATTGACCAACGCCGACATAATTGTGGAAAACACAACCAACAATGCCTTCAAATCATTTATCGATGGATTTTTGAATTATAACCACAACAAGATACACCTTGGCCACCAAGAGAAAACTGCCTTCATCACCCCAGGAGAATGTGATGCTGCACCGTCATGCTATTTGGGATAAAAAATGTAGGGGCTACTAATCGAAAGGTTGCTACAACCAACCTGCATGACCTTATTCACAAACAGGACGAGGTCTATATTGATGACACGATCATCAAGTCCAAGACTTGATAAGGTCATATTCCTGCCCTCCAGAAGTTATTCGAGAAACTGTAATAATATCACATGAGACTTAACCCACAAAAGTGAATTTTTGGCATCACTAAGGGGGAAACTCGTAGGATTCATGGTCAGTGAGAAAGGAATTGAAGTGGACCCTATCAAACTGAAAGCCATACTTAAAATGCCACTACCTTGGACAGAGAAGGAAGTACAATAATTTTTGGGTAAATTGTAATACATTAATGGATTCATCAACCAACTAACCTCTATCTGTGAACCCATTTTCAAACTTGTCTGAAAGGATTCAACCAAAGTTTGGAATGAGGCATGCCAATAAGACTTTGACCAAATCAAGCGATAGCTAACCTCATGTGCTGATGCCTCACCACCTAAGTGTCCCCCTCTTCCTACACTTGACCGTCACTGATACCGCAACACATTCTTTACTAGCCCAATGCAATGAAGAATCCCATAAGGAAAGAGTCGTACTCTATGCTAGTAAAAAATTGGTCGGCTACGAACTCCATTACAGTGCTTTGGAGTAAGCGTGTGTTGCCCTAGTCTGGGTCATATAAAAATTACGGCACTACATGCTTACTTTTCCCATCAGACAAGTATCCTAAATGGATCCCATAAAAAACCTACTAGAGAAACCCAATTTGTCAATCCAAATGGCATGTTGGTTGATGTTTCTAGTTGAGTTTGACATTGTGTATGTCAGACAAAATTCCATAAAAGGGAGGGACATATTCGACTGCCGTGCAAACTACCCCATGGAAGGTTTTGAGTCTCCTAATTCCTAGACAAAAACATTCTCTGCACCTCTATGAAGGGTCTTAGTTGGCATATGTACTTCGACTGAGCTCCCAAGAAGAAAGGGTACGGCATTTGGGATACTCCTAATCGCTCCTGATGACTCTCATGCTCCCATTTCCATTAAGCTAGACTCCTATTACACCAATAATATGATCGAGTATGAATCATGCACCATAGGCCTCAAGATCACCCTAGAGAAAGGCATCAAGCACCTAGACATCTCCAAGAACTCTGCACTCATTGTCAGACAAATTTTAAAAAAATGAAAATTCATAGACGAGAAGCTCCTACCCTTCCATGCCAACCTACAAGAGGTGGCCTCCCAATTCAAAGATGTAACCTTCCATTACCTTCCTCACTCAAAGAACAGTCTAGTTAATGCCCTTGCAACCCCGACCTCCTTGGTTGACATGCCAGAGGGAAGAACAATGGACCTTTTCCTGGTTCAGAAACAGGCTGCGTCCATCCACTGCTACCACATTAAGATCGTCACCAAAGAAGACTCCGACATGGTCAGGTTATGGTACTATGACATTTGGAACCTTCTCTAATATGGTAGGTATACATGGGATGGAGATAAGAAAGACCGTGAGCCCTTTGTAAACTGGTTGTCCAATACATCATCTGTAATAAAGCACTTTTCAAGAGAAACTTCGATGGAAACCATTTGCATTGCATAATAGTGCTTGATATTGAAGAAATGATGTAGAAAATCCATAGTGGGGAATACGGACCCCACATGAACATCCACCTGCTAGCCAAGAAAATCATTCGTAAAGGGTACTAATGGACTACCATAGTTCAAGACTGCACTACCTATGTTTAAAGATGCCTCAAATGCCAATAGTTGGCTAATATTCAACACTTGCCTCCTTGAGAATTGCCCAACATGACCTATCATCGACCTTTATCCACCCGGACCAGAGATATCATAGGGAAGGTCACTCCAAAATCTTCCAAAGGGAAAAAGTTCATACTAGTCACCATTTATTACGTCACAAAATGGGTTAAAGCTGAGTCATACGCGGTGATAAATGCAAAGAAATTAGCCAAGTTTATCAGAAAGAATATCATTTATCGATATGGGGTTCCCTAGTTGGTATCAGACTATGGACTCCACTTTGACGCTTAAGTCACATAACTGGTTGATGAAAAAGGAATTTAAAGACACAAGCAGTCTCCTTACCAAGCCCAAATGAACGGTGATGTTGAAGTCGTCAACAAGAGCCTCAAAACCATCATCATCAAGATGACCGAAATCTACAAATATTGGGCCTAACGAATTTCATACGCCCTTTGGGGACACCACACCTCTATCAGGAATCCCACTAGGGCTACCCTTTACTCTCTGGTATACGAAATGGAGGCGGTGTTGCCCGTTGAAATAGAAGTTCTTTCTCTATATGTCATGCTTAAAAATAAGGTCAATGAAAAAGACTGGCATCACATCCGCTATGACAAACTCTCACTATTAGACGAAAATATACTCAAGGATCTATATCGCATACAGGGGTATCATCGCCAGATAGCGCGATCATTCAACAGGAAAGTCAAGGACCGTAGTGTCCAAGAAGGAGACCTTACCCTCAAAGAAATTATAGAAATCAATTGCGACCCCGAGGGAAGTTCAAACCTGATTGGGGCGGCCCCAACATCATAAAGAGAATCCTGCTAGGCGGTGTCACTATGATCACAAATCTCGATGGAGAAGAAATGGTGCGTTCAGTCAATCTGGACCGTCTCAAGAAAGTCCACCCTTAATCCGAACTCTCAGCGCGCTATGACTCTTCTCATCACCCTTTTATTATAGAAAAAACTCTTCATTTCCCCTACCCAGAACTATATGGGACCTGACCCTCTCGAAACACTCCTTTCAAAATGAAACTCGTGAAATTTTCAAAACCCATACAGGTACGTAGGCAGCCCATAACAGTCCTTATTTTTCACAAAATTTTATTCTTTTCTAACCCTCAAGAATGGCGGTCCATCTCAATATTTACATGAATAAAAGGATTATGTATGCCTTAGTGTTTGGTATAGATAATTCAAATGTAAAATTCAACAAAGGCACAAAAAAATATTATCAAAGTTATTTTTATTTTCAAATCAAGGAACACAGCCGTTACATGAAATATCGGTAGAAAGAGTCAAACAGACCACTCCCCCTTCCAATTACAAAATAAAACTACAAACTAACCTACCAAATAAACCATCTTCACAAAAAAATCATAAAATATGCCAAACACCTACAACAACACAAACCACCCTCAAATAAAAATTCCCAGCTTCACAAAATAATGCCCTCAGCTGCCAGACAATCCTACCTCATCATCATTGCCAAATCCAGAGGTTCCCAGGTCTCCCACTCTCGAACGATGCTCCGTATGCACTCCATGTAGCCGTATGCCTTGACAATCTTTTTCCAAAACCATAATACCTTACTTTATGGTATCGAAAGCCATAAGACCTCTTTGACTGGTCCCTTACTGCTTCCTTATCCATTTCAGATAGTCCCAGACACATATTATGCCCCTCTAACAAATTGTGATGGACGGGTAGATGGTCGGCGGAGCTGCCACAAAGGTCCCAGCATCATATTTAGAGACTTAATCAAGTCCTCTACCAGGAAGAAGATGGTTGTACGAGGAGCCGCTATCTGATCCCACCTCACTTGGTGCAGAACCCAAAGAGGAAAATATAGAAGTCTGGCGAAGACCAACCAGCTTCACATACTGGTACTCTCCCAACTGACAAATGGGCTACAAGTCCCCCCCACCATGGCACAGACCAGCGAAGACACCGGGCCCCATGCTCTATGCACTAGTAACCCCGTTCTCTATTGAAGGGCTGAAATTAAAGAAGGGCCTGATGAAAAAGTGAGGGACACCCGACTAGGGGTACTCAGGAGGGACCGCCAGATGAAATCTCTCAAAAAACTACATGAACAACATCATATGTCTCCCACGAAGAAAGTTAGAACGACCCTCCTTCCAAGCATCAAGGTCGTTCAAGATCTCGACCAACACCACTGTCGTATGACTACGATGATAAGACATCCACGCCACTATCAGGGCCACCTAAGGATCAGCGGTCAAGTCACCCATCATCAATAATAGCCTAGAAGTTAGGCCCAATGCTACAACTCCAGCAAAACCAGCATAAAAAATATCTCTGGTACACCGGATTCATCACAAACAAATAAAGATGACAAGCTCCACTTTACAACAAGCTTTCTACTCACTCATCTATATACCAGCCAAGCATCCAAGGCTTATCTCTATTCAAAAATTCCAAAAACTACATTTCTACTACTTTTTCACAAAATAAATCCCATCAAAGGGAAACTCATTGCAACCAAGCCCCCTAGGCCTTCCTCTACTAAAATATGCAAAAAAATATATTTTAAAAAAATTCCAAAAATGCACATTTTTGACTTTTTCTCAAAACAAAACATCAACAGCAAATTAAAGTGCTTGTAGAATAAGTCACTAAATCAAGATAACCAAACAAAATATGCATATTTTCTGCCTTTTTGAGTATCCTTTCAGTTGCAAGGTTGCTAAGTCAAGCATACATCATGGCCCATGCCAAGCTCGTCTAATCAACAATGGATCGACGAGAAAATATCGAAAAGGAAAGGACCATAAATGGATGTCACCCCACTCTTTTTTCAAGATACCAAGTGTACCCAAACTCGTACGCAAACAACCGCCTCATCTGCGAAGGCATACCCGTAACCCCTGTGGTCATCAAAGGCAGACGCCAAGGGTAGAATGTTACCCGCATTCCCAGTAAGTGTTAGTAATATACCCAGAAGAAAAGTTCTGAAACCACAAAATAGATGAAAATGGCAGTGACCTTTCCCCTTCCCAAAGAAGCCTAGGAATCCATGCCCAATGCTGATGAGCACCTCCCCATACCTGCCAATCGGTAGTCCCTTTCAAATTTCATCCCGAAAATGCCAAAAAAATAAAAAATTACTCGAAAAATTCCCTTAAAAATACAGAATATTATTTTCCTCAGGAAATTGATCTTTGAAGCACTAAGCCCCCTACAAACTCTCAAAAATCCCAAATGGATCAACCACCCACTCTTATCACTAAAGTAATCTAGTACAACTAAAAGCTCCCTTGCATCTAAACCTACTATACTTTCCCAACATTTCCATAAGTCTACACAATCCCCAATGGAATCTCAAGCAGTAAACCTACTCCCCACAAACTACTGATGGTATGCAGAATTAAAATTGGTCCAAAGAATTGGTCATCCCTCTTTTAAGGTTCGCAGAATTGCCTTCACCTGTATAATTAGTCACCCTAACTTTAGGTCCTCAGAATTAACCTCGATCCACATAATTGGTCACTCTAACTTCAGGTCCTCAGAATTGATCTCGACCCACAAAATTGGGCATATGTCCCAAGGTCCTCAGAATCCACCTTGACCCGCAGAACCGAATGTCATGACTTTAGGTCCTTAGAATTAAACTTGACCCACATAATTGGTCATCCCAACCTCAAATCCTTAAAATTGACCTTGACCCATAAAATTGGTCATCCCTCTTTTAATGTCATTAAAATTGACCTTGACCCATAAAATTGGTGAACCCTTTTTTAAGGTCCGTAGAATTGACCTGTGAATAAATCATCCCTCTTTTAAGGTCTGTATAATTGACCTTGACCCGTAAAATTGGTCATCACTCTTTTAAGGTTTATAGAATTGACCTCGTCCTACACAATTGGTCATACCTCTTTTAAGGTCCGAAAAATTGACCTTAACCCGTAAAATTGGTCACCTTTATCCCTTAAGGTCCGCAGAATTGACCTCGACCCACAGAATTGGTTACCCCAACTTCATGTCCACATAATTGACCAGGATTCGTAGAATTGATCGCTACATCCTTAGGTCCTTAGAATTGATCTCAATCCTTAGAATCGATCTTTAAATCCTTAGGTCCATAAAATTGACCTCGACCCGCCGAATCGGTCGCTACACCCCTTAGGTCAACATAATCGACCTCAACACTTTTAGGTCCTTAAAAGTGATCTCGACCTATATAATTGGCCAACCTAACCCTAGGTCCGCAAAATCAACCTCAACTCTCCTTAAGTCCTCATAACTGGCTTCGACCCGCAGAATCAATCATTGCAACTTTAGGTCTACAGAATTGCCTTTACCTACAAAATCGAGGGGTACAAACCCAAGGTTTGCAGAATTGACCTTGACCCTCTAAATCAGTCATCCCTCCTTAGGTCCTCATATTTGATGTCGGCCTACTGAATCTGTTACAACCCCAAAACTACACGATACTTATTCAAAGACTTTGTATGAAGTACTCAAAGTAAAATTTCCTAAAACACACTAGCAAACTCATCAAAATACCAATGTGTGAAGAAATACATAATATGAAATAGTTAGAGATATAGATAGTGAAAAAGAATACATTTGTATTCTTACTAGCATAACTTTCAAGTCTCCCCTAAATATAATACCATAAAGCAAGTAAATCACCCCCTTACTACAAAGAGTTATCCCCCTTAACTTCTCCCCCCTTTTATCAAGAAAGTAGACAAAAGAAATAAAAAATAAAGACTGCATGAGAGTTAAAAGTATCACAAAAAGATAATAAAATAGATTCAAGGTACCATGCTCTATAAAAATATTTTATGATTCCCATATAGATATGCATTACATAGTGAACAAACTCCAAAACCTTTATTTGGATAAGGAAAAATATATAACTAAATATCCTACTTACCAAATGTTATAAGATATATAACATGTGCTAATAATCAAGAAAATATTATATTTGTAGACACCACATACTAGGACCCCCCCTAAGCACCTCCTTTGGTCCCTAGCACTCATCCATTCACCATAAACCCTAAGTCATGCTACGAGTAAAGATCAGGAGGCCACCGGGTGTTCTCGGGCTTCGCTTTACTCTGGTCAACTCTCCAACTTGAGATAATCTCAATGAATTTTCTAAGGTCTCTAAATCCCCTTTCAAATGGTCTTTCCTGGGCACGGATCGGCCTCAGAGTCCGCACGGATGATATATGTACTAAAAGTACTGATCTGGAGGTCGCAGGGTGCTCTCAGGCCCCATTTGACTCTGGTAAACTCTCCCACTTGAGTGAAGCTCAATAAATCCTCAAAGCGATCTGAATACCCTTTCCCATGATCCATCCATTTTACTCTAAAGGTCTACGAATCGGCCTCACGATTTAGGCGAATGATTTATTTTACTTTAAAGGGCCATCGAGCGCTTTCGGGTCCTATTTGACCTTAATCAACTCTCTGAACCAAGCAAAACTCAATGAATTATTGAAGTTATCTAAATTCCCTTTCCAAAATCCATCCCGTGCATAAATTGGACTTACGGTTCGGATGAATGATTTATTTTCCTCCGAAAACCTCCTGTTTGTCTTTGGTCAAGTCCAGGACCTAGGAGTAGCCCAATGGATTCTTAAAGGGCTTTCAATTTCCTTTCTAATAGTCTACCTAGTGCATAATTCAGATTAATGGTTTGAATGTTATGCCCATTTTTCTGAAAAAACCATTTCGGACTGCCTATAAGCACCTCAGGAACCCTGCCTATTGGCAAGGTGTCTATTTCCTTGACCGGGAAGGCAAACACTATGCAGATAGGCAGGACATAATGATCGACTTCCTCTTTGCCCACATTTTCCTATAAATATCATGTCACCATTGGAAAGGAATATCTCTTAGAAAATCAGAGAACATTCTCCTTGTAATCAGAGCCTTTCCTTTTCCTAAAAAGTCCATGTTCCCACATTCTCTTACCTCATCTCTTTACCCCACTGGGTAATTCTCCGTACCTCTCTACATCACTTCCATACCACTTCAAAACTAGCACACTTGCATTCCAAATTCAATACCAAGCATCCATAAGGAAGTCTATTTCTCAACCCCTTTCTCTAGTTTATCCATTTTGGTGTTATTCATCTTATTTCAATTTTGTGATTTTGTTTCATTATATCACATCCACTAATCTCTACTCTTTATTAGTAGCATTGGACATAACCTATTTTCATAAAACCTAAAAAAGACAAAAAGAGCATTTATCTGTAAACTCCAAAACTAGGATTTCCATTTTTACCCTTTCACTCTTAAAACACATTTTCTACATAAGAGGAGACCCACATTTGGATTTATAGGTTGAACCCCACCTCTATGCTATTTTTGAACTATGTGGACTCTGATGTACCTTGGGCTACGTAGGCATCTTGGGACAATCCCAAGATTCGAGTCCTCCCCTTTTCATTTTATTTACATCTTTTATATCTTATTATATCTATTTTGTGAGTTATAGACTCCTACAAACTTCTGTCTCATCTGGATTGGGGTTGTGACTATTTTGAATTGATCAAGAAACCTGTTCATGATTCAGAGCCGTGTCTAGTCCTATTATAATGGGAGGGGTCACGATAATTGGTAACGGTCCAAATTCGTGACGAGCCTATTTATTTATAAACATCCAAACCCTTTCGGCCATTTTCACGCAGACGCTCTCTCCGAAATCCCTAAACCCTTTATTGTCTCACTCTCTCTTCGGCTCCCTCTCTCTCTGGCTTCCTCTCTCTCACTCTCTTAGGTAATATTTTCTCTCTCTCTCTCTCTCTCTCTCTCTCTCTCTCTATATATATATATATATATATATATATATATATATATATATATGTGTGTGTGTGTGTGTGTGTTTGTGTGTGTGTGTGTATACATGTATATATATGTGTGTATATATGCAATGCATGTGTATATATGTAGTATGTGTATGTATATGTATGTGTGTATATGTTCATGTGTGTTTATTTAACCTTAATTATAATTTTTCCATAAACCCTAATTCAGTGAGAAACCCTAATTTTCAATTCTTAAACCCTAATTAGTGAAATATTTGCCCATTTTAGACTCTATTTAAAATTTTCAATTCTCAAACACTAATTTAGTGAGAGACCCTAATTTTCAATTCTTAAACTCTATTTAAAATTTTCAATTCCTAAAACCTAATTTTTGGAAAATTTGCTATAAACCCGATTTTAATGAGAAATGCCCCTACTCTAGTGATATTATGATTACTAGTATGTGTTTTATCATGTAGATGATAGAAGGAGTATGGGATTATTATTAGTTGTTAGTTTAGTTGTTATATAGTAATGTTGGATTTCTTGGATTGATAATATACATATACTTTCAAACTTTCTCATAATAAATCCTAACAAAATGTATCTTAACATTTACAGCAGGTTATTGTTTGGATTTCACCTCAGTGAAATCTAACATTCATGGGGTTAAGAGAAGGGTAGTGGTGAATCAAAACCTTAATCAAACTAATATACCCATATACCTCATATGATAAAAATATGATAAAATTAAATTGGATCGGTTGAAAAAGAATAACTAGTTATTGATTAATTAGAGCCCTTATTTGTAGGGATCATATTCACGCGCTCGTATATTTTTCTTAGGAAATATGAGGCACGATGACAATCACTAGCAATAAGAGTATGAGAGGTTGCAATTAGACCGCACATATACCTCTTTTATTAGTGCATGCCATTTAGAGGGTAATCCTATTTATAGGTATGGGAATAAGAAGATCGAACAATTTACCTACCTTGCAAATTGTGGAGTTGATCTCCAGCAAGAATACCTATTTGATCCTATTCAATTTTAGCTACCATAAATCTAGAATGATTCTATAGAGAATATATTTCGCGTACACAATTATGATGTATCCCTGACCTTGCTTACGCTATTAGACAAGGCATAAAAAAATCACCCGTTATAGATACAACTATGTACAAAAAGAATTGACATAGACTATAATGTCTCGCAACACATTAACAATAAATTAAATATCTCTAATAAGTTGAAGAATATGGGACTCCAAGTTCATGTCATGGATATCTGTACATCAATCATAAATATGCTTCCTCCTAGTTGACCATGTACCAAGTGATTAGGTGACACCCAAATGAGAATCGTCATCTCATGCACAACAACAAGAATTATCATTACCAATTGCTGAGAAATTCATAACTCCAGCATTGGTTCAGTCCATTACTCCAAGTACGAGTAGACAACATACCCCCGTTACTCCAATTCCCCCAATCAGTTCTCCTGACACCTCCTGGTCAAATGAAAAGAAGCATACTAGGTTCTCCCTTCTTGAGAATAACCCCACAGGTGATAAAAATGACCTACTGAGATTTAAAGCCCAGTGTTTGTCACTTCGAAAAATAAATAAGGGAGTCGGGGGGAATACAACTGGAACCTTATTGATCAAGCCATCAAAGAGGACATCTACTATCAAGTCTACAAGCAGTTTTCATTTCTCGACCGTTCAAAGCATAAGGTTCTTTCCAGGGTTGCTAAATATTTAACAACATACCGAAGAAACATTTGACAGAGACATTTCCTGAAGGGGGCATCGAGCTTCGACATTTTGGCTCGAAAAGATAGAGTGCCTTCAAATATTGAAATGCTGGTTGAGCAGTGGAATGATTTTTTGGAGAATGGATAAGAAGATGGTCCAGAGGGAGAAAAATAAACAAAATAGGGAAAAAATTGATGTCTACAGGCTGGGTTCCAAATCTTATGAAGATTTGAAGAATGAATGGTCCAGTAGGACAAAGGAAAGTCAAGATTAGGGGTGCCAATTCGTGTGCGTCGTGTCGTGTTCGAGTCGTGTCATATCGGGTTCGTGTCAAGTATTAGTCAACCCTAACCTGACCCATTTAACTAATTGTGTCAGATGAGCAAACACTAACCCAACCTATTTATTATCGTGTCGTGTTCAGGTTTACCCGCATAACCCATTAAGTAAAATATAAAATATTTTTTTTCTTCTCTCTTAACCAATCATACCAATCATAGGCCTACAATAACTTAAATTTAATTAATTCCAACTTCTTTCAACACATAAATAATTTATCATCCGATTCTCCATGAATTTTATAGAATGCCTATCAAGATATATAAATTATCTAACATATTCTCCATAAAATACGAGTTAAGCGGGTCTATTCGAGTCATTTTCGAGTTATACGTGTTTGACCCTAACCCAACCCGTTTATTATTCGTGTTGGCGGGTCGTGTCATATTCGGGTTCGTGTCAAGAAATCGTCAACCCTAACCCGCTAACTTCGTGTCCAGTTCGTTTCGGGTTATCGTGTCGTGTCAAAAATTGCCACCCCTAGTCAAGATACCATTATAAAACCAAATCGGGACAACTTGTACGTCTGTGCCCGATGGGACAAAAATAATAAATTCCCACCGCACTTGAATAAGACTCTAGAATCAATAGAGGCCATTAGTAGTTAGGTTAGTTTGAGCCCTTGTGATGACATAAAAAATGATGCCCTGGCCCATACTTTTAGAAGGTCAAAAGATGGAGGATGAGAAGTGTCGGGTCACATATGCTGAAAACAAAATCAAAACACACCGCACCTCTTGTGGACGAGCTTTTTTCGATAAAAAATAGTATCTTAACCCAAGGGGAACATCAGTCTAGGACCGATGGGGATGTCCAGGCGATTGAAACTAACCTAAGAGTCTAGACGAGTGAGCTTGAAAAACATGTCTCTTTTTACCCATGATTTTAGGCCCCCAATGACTCCTCAAGGTTTCCCTTATCCTCCTTCTTAAGGTCTCACCTTTCATCCCTCTACAAGTTTCCCCTCATAAATGTCGCCTCCTTCAACATTCCCATCATAAATATAACCTACTTCGACATTCCCCTTCCCAGTGGATCCACTTATCACATGTCTTGGATCAACCACTTATGGTGACTATGATGAGCAGTTATATTTCAAAGACCCAGCTAATAATAGAATAATTGGCATGTGCACACTCATCTTTGTTGTTGTCGAAACTAAATGTAACAACCCAGATTTTTTAAATGGGAATTTTTAAATTAATTTTGGAAATAGGAGAAAAATGAAATTTTGGATTTTATAAATTTTATAATTTAAAATGTTGGTTTTTATATTTGAAAAATAAATTTTCAAACGGAATTGGAATCGGAATTAAATGGAGTTTTAATTGAATTTTTATTACATAGAAGAGTCCTCAAAACATAAAACTCTCTTAGAGTCCTCAAAACATAAAACTCTCTAGCAAAAAAAAATATTTAAAAATATTGAATGGTCGGATCGAGATGAAATTTTTTATGCAGCTTCCTCTCATTCAGCTAATTCTCTATAAAATTTTATCCAATTCCAACGGTCCGATCGTCCGGAATAAAATTGTTAGTATTTGAATCTGATTAGAACTCTTTTCTTAATCAAACTCTTAATCCTTTATATATCAACTAATTTGTGGCTTGGCTTTTCAAATCACTTTTTCTCAAACTTTTCAACCAAAAGACCTCTCCAAAATTACTCTCTTTCATATACAAACCATAGCCCCAAACTTATTCAAGATTTCAACCTTAGATTATAAGGCCTATTTGGTGTTTTCTCGAGTTTAGGCTAGAACAAGATTTGATTATTTTCACGAGCAGAACGTGATGGTGTGTTTAGATTTAGAGGCTGATTATTATGTGTCGATTCATGTGATGATTTTGAGGTATGGGGTTGTACACAATATGCTCCTTAATCTCGCGAGTATCATTCTCGTAGTTTTCTTGTGATTATTGACTCATATTTGAATTGCTAAATTCATTGGAATCTGGAAATATTTGTTGGAATCTAATTTTGATTCATGTGGTATTATATTTGGTGTTGAGCATGTTGTCATGAGATTTTAATATGACACTGAGGTTGGGAACCCGCCAATATTTCTTTTTTCGGATATGCTAAAAAATGCATAGGCACGGTACGGTGGTGAAGCCTGGTGACCCAGTTAATGTGTTGTTGAGAAATTATATTGATATAATTGCTTATGAGATTCGCATTTGATTTGAATATTCGTACTCGTATTGTTGCATTTTATTCACCGCTAATATTTGTTGAGCATCTTTCCTGTCGTATTGTGTACTTCCCCATATTTTCTTTTGGTAGCAGGTTAGCACGGATTTTGGGCGCTTGGGTTTTTTAGAGATAGATTTTAGCGTGGATTATTTTTGGGAAGTTTATTTGAGAATACATACTTGAGAAGATTGTATTTATTTTGATGTATAGAGTATTGGAGATTTATTTTAGTTATTGTATTTATTCGAGAGACTTGTTGTATTTGTATTTGAAGAGATTTGAGATTAATGGTTTCTCTTTTGTTGTTGTGGGATTTAGATGCTCTATACTTGTTGATTGATGGATTTTGGTTAGTTTTATCGATAGTAGCGCTCTGTTCGCTCTCCCCGGGCGGGCGGGGTGCTACACTAAAGTACATAACCGACCTTTGCAGAAGGATGAGGCTCAGGTGATGGTTAATTAAATATACAACCGTTGAGAAGATGTACCTATGTATGTTGACATCGGGGAAGAGAATGAATTGTGGCATTATGCAAATTCTTTTATCACTTGGCTAGTTTTTCAGTTGGTCAAGTTCTAGTAATATTTTTTTGTTTTAGTCATAACAATATTTTTTTTAGTTTCAGTTGTAATAATTTTTTATTTCAGTTGTAATAATATCACTTGGCAAATTTGTTTAATTTGAGTTTAAATTGTGACGTTTCCATAATTTGTTTAATTTCTTGTATGCAACATGACATTTGTTTAAACCTATTAATACAAGATTGAAATTTTAAGAATATTAAAACGATTTCTATCAATACAAAGAGTGGATGGGGGAGACTAACTGAATAATAATAATCATGTAAAGGGAGTTCAAGAATTTTTAAAATACGCTTATAAGAATCTTAAAAGTGAAAATATTCCGTGCCCGTGCACCCGTTTTATGAATGGAAATATAATTCATTAGAAGACATTGAGTTCCATTTAATAAAGTGGGGAATTTATCAAGGCTATAAAATAAGGACATATCATGGTGAAAAAATTATACCTTACATTCCGAAAGAATTGTCAATACCCGACCATGTAACGGAACCCCAACGAGTGGAAGTGGTACATAATTTCCCAACACATCGTCCATTGATCGACCTAATTGATGATTCTTATAGAGTCCACAACCATTAAAAACCAACAACCTATTGATACATATAATGTGGATTATGACTAAGTAAATGAACAATTTGATACTGAATTACCAGGAGATCGGGAATACATATAGTTGAAAGTCGATGCGGCTAGACAGTTGTATAAAGATTGCGATGAAGATCACTCGATATTATATGCAATGATTGGTTTGCATAGTTTGAAGAGTAAATTTAGTTTATCTAGCAACAACGTAATCGGAATTCTTAAGTGGGTTAAATAAATTCTTCCAAAAGAGAACACATTACTAGAATATTATTCTACCATGAAGAAAAGATTAAAGTGTTTGGGTTTGAAGTACAAATATATTCAAGCATGCAAGTATGATTGCATATAGTACCGCAATGAGCACGAAGAGAAGGATGAATGTCATGTATGCAGTGAGCCTAGAAATGTGGCTTGCGATAATGAAAAGGACAAGGATGCAAAATATCGTGCTCGCTAGTCCCACAAAAGGTTTTAATGTATTTTCCACTTGAGCTACAGTTAAATCGGTTTTTCACTGTATTGTGGACAATGCATGACATGACATGGCATGCTCGATGTGAGGTGGGTGGGAATCTAATGTATCATCCGATTGATTCACTCATCGGGAAAATATTAAACGCATAACACCCGGAATTTAGAAAAAAACATGCAATGCCAGTATTGCAATCTCAACTGATAGGTTTAACCCTTTTCAGTAACTTACGTACTAATCAGAGTTAGTGGCCAGTTCTCATGCTGCCGTTAAGTCTCCCTTTGATAGTGTGCATAGGAAAGGAGTTCATATTATTTTTTTATTAATACTCGGGCCGAAATCTCCCGACGATGATATTAATATATTCTTATCCCCATTAATCAAAGAACTTAAAGAGTGGTGGGATAAAGGCATGATGACATTTTAAAGCAATGGTGATGTGGACGATCCACAACCTCCCTGTTTATGGGACCTTCTCCGATTGTAATGTTCATGGTTATTATGAATATCCTATATATGGGGGGGGGGGGGGGGGAACTAAAGAAAGTTAGCTATATTATAGTGGAAAGATGAGTTATACGGGTCATCGTAGATTTTTGCCGACCAGTCTCCCTTTTAGGAACGAACTCCTTGCTCGAGCACCGTGCACGTGACCAACGTAACGCGTGGCAATCGATCGCGTAGTCGTGGGACTTCCACTTTAACAATAGGACTTGAATTTGAAAATAGGCACACTAAGGATTGAAAATCTGTCGCTGACGCGACTAAGATGTGTCTCATAAGTGCGTACTCTCTAGGCTCAAGTGCAAGCCTGTCACATTAGTAATAATTCGATAAGTCGGGTATCGATCCTAAGGGAAAACGAGTTGTAACGACGTTGGACAGACGAAGGAAACCTAACTTTGTCTCTAAGAATAAGGAAAAGGTGATTTGAATGATGAAATATCTACAACTAAATGCAATTACTCTAAATTACTTAAAAGACTAAAGATTATTAACCTAAAACATGAATTATATGATGAGAAAAATAGGACGGGAATACAATCCCTCAACCCTAGTGAATTGATGGTATAAAATTAATCGTAAATTTAAGTGATTAAGTAGACCCATAATTTAGTACTCCTAAGCATTACATATATGAGGTTCAAACCCTCACCATACATAATCAGAGGATGAGTAAATCAGTATTGCGATAGTTACACTCGAATTGCATTCTGAAGCATCCCGATTACCCTGAAGTAAACGAGATCCAAAAATCTACAATTTTCTTGTTTCTACATAATACAATCGTAATAAATCACTAAATTTAGAGGATTAATTTTATACAAATACAATATCACATCAGGTTGAGTTCATGAATCCCGACCTTAAAAATCTAGGCGGGCATATCAAAACTTGAAGACTACACGTTTGGAATGAAAGAAAACATTTTTTTATATTGCATGAAGATGAAGAGAATAAAAAAATACTTACTAATAAAAGAATTACTGCAATAATTAAAGAAGGAATTGGAAGAAATTTACTTGAATTGTAACTAGAATTAAAACTAGGGTTTACATGTTATCCTCCTCTAAAACTAATTACAAATTGCTTCCTTCATGAAGTAGAAGCCTCCTCATATGTTGAGAGGAGTTTACAATATATACTCTACGAAATAAAAGAGTTTGAACCAAGTAGGATTCTAATTTTTACAAATGGATAAGTTTGGATAATCGATAACAGACCGATCATGTTAAGGGGTTCAGTTTGGTTATGTCTTTGAAAGCCTTTACAGAGACTTCTTCGAGCAGCAGATCAGTTCTTTATTTCTTCCCTTAGGTTCGGTTCCATCTTGTTAACTCTTCACAGGAATTTTTCCGGGTGTATGATCGGTTCGTTATTTCCTCCCTTTGGTTCGGTTCTGTCTTCACAGTCTTTACAGGAACTTCCCCAAGATGGAATCGTTTCTTTTTTCTTTCCCTTGGGTTCGGTTCTATCTTGTCAGCTTTTGCAGAAACTTTTCCTTCTTGTACTTCTTTGAAGCTTTTGGTGAGAAACTCGAATCAAATCACTGAACACCTGTGAAATAAATGAAGAATACACGAAACTCGGCGTACTCATTAGAACTTGTCAATAGCAAAGATATGATATAAATCCACTTGAATTACACTTCGTGGATGTAACACCCTGCATTTTTATTTATAATTTTAATTAATTAATTGGAATATTCAAGAAAAATAAAATTTTGAATTTATTATTTCTTAATGGCTAAATATGTTGGTTATGATTTTAAAAGAATAGAACTTCAAGCGGAATTGAAATCAGATTTAAAATGGATTTTTAGTGGAATGTTTAATATTTTGCCTTGTAGGCATGATTTGGGGAAACTGTTAGATTTTCTATAGGGTCGATCGATCGACCCTTTTGGTAGATCGATCGACCATGCCCAGTTTTTCGTGATTCAGTCAAATTTTATTAGAATTTACGTAGGATTAGGACTCCTAATCACTATATAACCTTATTAATCCGTAGGGGAACTTCTCCTAATCACTTTTTCTCAAGTTTTTCATTAGAGAACACGTCCAAAAGTTTTTCCTCTCCTCCATAATCATCAACCTCCAGCATAATCAAGTTTTTGTCACAAGTTTTGGAAGGCTTAATTGGGGCTTAATCAAGATTGATTCAAGAACACTTCTTTGCTAATTTTAGAAAGGAATCCAGATTTCTAATCAAATTTTCAACACAATCTTCACAGGCATGAATACTCTATTCTTTTTCTTTAGTATTATGCGTTTTAAGTTTCGCGTAAACACTTAATTACATGTTTTTCTAAAATAAAGTAGTGACTTAATTAGGAAATCTGGACACTAATTATGGGGCTATTTTTATTAAATCTTTTAATTTGAATAATATTCATAACCCTTGGGTACGTAGGATTGATGAGTGGATTTTGGGTTTTATTGGTGTAGGTTGCATGTAGAAAAATCCTAGTTTTAAAATAAATGATTTTTGGGTGCGTATAACTCATGTAATACATGTAGAGATAATAAAATTTAGTTTTTGATGTTTATATAATGAAAACTTAGTATATTTAATTTCAAATAATTAGATAAGGTTATTTGGGTATTTTTGACGTTGTGATAATTTAATTAAATATTTAATTGAATTGAACTGTCATGCGTAGTTTGGAACATTGGTTTATTATACATATTTGGTGTGACTTGTTGGTATTATTAAATATCATTATGACGACGGGTTGTTGGGTATTATTGCTCTCCTTATATTTTAGAATGTCTTCTAGGAATGGGACTAGTGAGGGTAAAATTATCACAGTTTTATCATGTCGGGGGTGGACTGATTTTTATAACTTTATCGCCGTTACGCTAGTCTATTTATGATACTAAGTTGAGATTTATGTTATAAAATCCTCATATTCATAGGGTAGGACGTATTGATAACTTGGGGATCCTTAGGTATGGGACTAAGGGGTATTTTGAGGATCTCACATCGATAAAAGGGTGGGGTAATTTGAAATTGTGAATTGAGAAAATTGAAAATTAATACCTAAGATAATAAGACGGGTATTAAAATATATTGACGACATAATCAGCGATGGCCGATAGTTTAAACGGTTCAGTCGACGTTTTATGTCGTGTTGTGTGTGGAACCTTGTCAATCAGCGATGGTCGACAGTTTAAACGGGTCAGCCGACATTTTGACGAGGGAATGTTTATTTTGGTGGAGAAATCACCCGAGGCGAAGGACCGCCATAATAAATTGAGAATATAAGAAAAGTTGGTTAATTTAATTAAATTAACATCGTGGGAGTTGGGAATTAAAAATCATATTGGTGTGCCTTTATAAATGGGAATTTTTGCGGGTAGTTAGTGATTTATATTTATCGTGTTTAATTATCTCGTCTAATTTTAAAATACTCTATTGTGATATTTATTGCGTATAATGCTACTTTCTGGATTCAAGGATCCTATTTAAGGGGATCAGTGTGTATTCTTGCTCGGGGCTTTGGCTCTGACCCATGCGTTGACTAATCTTTTTCAGGATTAGAATTGGAGAAGTTGCACAAGTTTATCGGAGTTATCATTTGGAGGTGCATCTAGAGTTATGCATTTTATGGCATAGTTTAGTTAGACTTTCCTTTTCAGTCGTATTTAATTATGAGACTTCATTGGAGTTTTATTGGGCCATTCGGTTCCAAAGTTGTTTAGAGGATTTCTTTTGGGATTATTTCAGATTTTGTTTAATCATTATTGGAGAATGGATTTTTGGAGTTAGCATGTGATGGATATTTTATCGCTTAGTTGTTTATGATGATTTGAGATTGATTCAATTATTTATCTTATGGACTGATTTATTTATGTCTCATATCTGTCTCATGCTAAGAATGGTATTTATTTAGTTCACGCCTAGCATAGTTCGGCGGCGGTGGCTGGCCACCCCGTCTGTCGAATTTTGCGGGGTGTGACAGTGGAGCGATAAAAGCCTCTAAATTAAGGGGATAAATGGGAAGAATTTATGCCTAATCAAACCCCCTAACTTAGAACTTTGATCTTCCCGAGGAATGTAAAAGAATCAAAACATGGTCTAACTCGAAAATGGGATAGAATACCTCTTTCGCGGGTGAGCGATTGCATTTAGCGTATGCAATAAGCCTTTAAACCCCTAGGTTACCCTAGTAGGATGAGTTGTGTCTCGTGAGGGTTTGCAGAGAACATACCCACAAAATTCGACTCAAAGAAAAACTCAAAATACGCAAAAATTGTATAATTCACACTTTTCCTGAAAATAGTCATCATCAAATCCTGTCCAAGAGTCTCAAATCATAGTGTGCGTGTGTGCAACCGAAAATTTAATCGCGAATTTCCACCAATTGACCATTGCATTACTTATCCGAAAATTCGTTTTGATTTTAAAATCTGACGGAATGCTCTCACAAACGAATCACTCGGAATGTGGCTATTCTCTCGATATGCGTGATTTATAAGAGTAAATGTATTAGAATCAAGTTCATGCACACAAGTAGAAAGACAAAAATTTATGGTAATCGGATCTCATCATTGAATTATGGATATGAGAAAACGGGTACATTGCCTCTAATTCACGTTTTTATCTCTTTTATTATCTTTTGGTGTTTTAGCTCTCCACGCGGTAACCAATTTCGCAATTTTGGACTCGGTTAGGACTTTTTCGGGCTAAAGGTGTATTGGGTATAATGAGAGAGGTACGAAAAATCTGGAATTGGAAAGTTTTCTTATGATGGCCATTAGTGCGTTTCCGGGCTTTTGCTCATTTTTTCTTATTTTTCTATTTTTCACGCTTTTCTTTTCTTGCTATTTTTGTTGAGCGTAGCTACTTTTTTTCTTGCCCCTTTTTTTGCACTTTCCGGACTTAATTTCTAGGATTGCCCCCTTTTCCCAATTCCGGGCCAGTTGGGGTTTTGCGGGTTGTCAAACGAAAGGGAAAAATTTATTCGGCTCAATTTGGGTTACAAAAGGGGTAATTTTTTGCTACTTTTTCTGGACAATATTTTTGGGTGACAAACGATGGCCATCTTTATTGTTCAAAATACCAATTGCATTACCATATGCGTTTCGAGACGAATTAAGTTTATAGATCAACTTTTGCATGTTTTTTAAGGAAATATCACATACATTTTCCATAACCAATCAAAGTGAAAGAATTGAGATACTTGACGACTTATTTGACGCTGAAAAGAACTTTTGGGTTAACAATTAACTCGGATTGATTTATAAATTTCATAAAAATGAAAGGCTCGAATCTCACCGGGGTTGTTAATCTCCGCGTTTATTCGTTAAGTCACTTACGTTCGCTCAATTTCCATCTTTGGTCAATTTCGGCCTTGTGCATTATGCTTTTTACAATTTGAGACTTTAAACCGACTTTTAATGACATTTTTGAAAAATTTGAATTCCAATTTTTATTTATTTTGAACAAAAAATATTTTTGGGTTTTTCAAGATTTTATGATTTTTTTGAAATTTCTGGGCATTTTTGAAAATTTGTGAAGTTTTAAAAATATGCACTTACGACCCCCCTAACTTAGATTTTTGCAATGTCCTCATGCAAAAAGGACTAAAATCTAACTCAAAGTGAATTAAAAGTGTGAGAAAATAAAATAACAAATGAAACAGAAATGCAGCATTTTTATAGAACACACAACCAACACTGTGTAAACAACAACCACAAACATACAAATAGCTAAAAATAGACAAGGGCTTCATTGGGGCGGAGGATTTGAGGGCCCGGGTGCGCTGGGATCGTAGGGATCATAGAAGAAGGTGGGGGCGGTTCACCAAAGTGAGCGCATATAGGTGGGCTTGGAGATGATGCATCATACTTATGTTCTGTCGGTAGGCCTCTTGATCCCATTGGTACGCCGCTTGGCCTCGCTTGTATTGGGTGATGAACCCGTCAAAATGGGATTCCACCGCTGAAAGGCACCTATCAAAATCCGCACTCGGTGGCTCAAAATCCGAATCATCATCCTCGTTGTACACTTCTTCTTCAGCCCCGCCCATCTCGACGCCCTCATCCACGGTTTCTTCAATAGGGAATTCCTCCTCGGCCTCTAAATTAATCGTCTCCAGGGCTTCTCAAATGGCAGCCCTTTGCTGGGCACTCCACGTGTGGGATACCTTCCCAATGGGCTCAGGGAGGCGTGGGAAAGCTTGAGGTTGGTGGATACCAGCATAGGCAAGGAGGGAAGCAATGAGGCGGGCATAAGGGAGGGGTACCGCACCTTTTTGCTCCCAGACTGTGTAAAGGATATAAGCGTAAAGCATGCGGGCCAGATTTAGGGTGAATTTTGGATAAAAAAGGTGGTACACGAGCGTCGCTTGGCGAGGGCGTATCGGCGAGTCGTTGGAGGTTTGAAGCAAGTTGGAGCACACTATATGGAAAGTGATGCGCGCCTTATCGTTTAGTCGGCCCACGGGTAAGGTACCCCGTTCCCAAATATCATTTGGTGCGAGCCGGTCAATGCATTGTTGTTTGGGAATGGTGAGGGCATTGGTTGGGTAGTCCTAAATTTCTGGGTGGGGAACGCCCTTGTCAACAAGTTTACGGGCGAGGATGACTAAGGAGAATGGGATGGGGCGGCCGTCAATAAAGGATTGGCACTCAAACTCACCCGTGTGGACGAGAGAGCCATAGAAGGAACAGACTTCGTCCGCCCATACAACATGGTAAGGTTCTTATAGATATTGCATCCACCCGCTCTGGATGAAAAGGGTGGTGACGGGGCGGGGCAGCTCGACCCAGTTGACAACTCTCTCGATGTGCAATTGGTGGGAGAAACTAAAAAACTTTTTGCACCATACGCGCTCCATATGGGAGCAGTATTCTCCATTGTCGTTGGGAAGAACTACGATTGACATATATTTTGCGGGGAGAGCGGGATTGGCCATTGGGAAAACTGGGAATTAGGAGATGAAAGACTAGGGTTGTAGAGAAGAAAGGGAGAATGGAGGTGTGAGTGGAAGGGTAGGGTTGGGATGGGTTTTTATAGGTGGTGGGGAGGGTTGAGTGGAGGGATTTTTGGAGGGAAAGGGGAGTGTATGTTTTGGGGGGAAAAGGGGGAATAATGGAGGGAAGGGAGAGGATAGGGGGGAGGAATAGGCTCCTCGGGAAGAGCCAAAATCGCAGGACTCGAACCGATTCGATTTGGGGAATCAGTTCGGTTCTAGGGATTTGTTTTTTTATTTTGTGATTTATCCAAACCGAACCGATCCAATTTGGGTATTCCGTTTGGTTCCATCTTTAACAGAACCTTCTTCTCAGACTGCTGCACCAGAATTCCAACCTCTCGACTTTCTGGACACTTTCTCACTTATTCACCCACTTGAATTTCTCAACGCCCTCATGAAGTATGTGTTGAAATGCATGATCTTAACCCTAACCTCACGTAACCTTCCTACGGACTCAACCTAATCTACCAAAGCACAACTACTATACACAAGAAATCACCCCATACGCTTCGGGGGTGGGACGATCTCTCTTTCAAGCTTAGTCGACCCCGTAAACGAGGTTCGACAACCAAACGATGTCGACTTCTTCCACACATGCCTCTAGATATGGCTTTAGGCGTTGTCCATTAACCTTGAATGTATTTCCCCCTTTTAAGTCGTCTAATTCCACAACTCCGTGAGGGAATACATTATTTATAATGAATGGGCCAGACCATCGTGACCGCAACTTGCCCGAAAATAGATGAACCCGAGAGTTATAGATAAGAACTTTTTGTCTGGGAAGAAACTCTTTGCGTCGAATAATGTTATCATGAGCGAGTTTCATCCTTTATTGGGAAATTTTTGCGTTCTCATACGCATCATTGTGTATCTCTTCTAACTCGTTTAGTTGAAGCTTGTGAGCTTCACCGTCTTTATCCATGTCATAATTCAACTTGTTAATTGCCCAATACGCCTTGTGCTCTAATTCAACGGGAAGATGGCAAGATTTTCCATACACAAAGCGGAAAGGGGACATCCCAAGTGGATTTTTGTATGCGGTAGGATAGGCCCATAGTGAATCGTACAATCGAAGTGACCAATCTTTCCAAGTGCGGTTGACGATCTTCTCGAGAATGTTTTTGATTTCCCGATTCGCTAATTCAGCCTGCCCATTCATTTGTGGGTGATAGGTCGTTCCAACCTTATGAACAACGCCATACTTTCTCATGAGCTTTGCGAATGGCCTATTGCAAAAGTGCGTGCCATTATCACTAATTATTACTTTTGGAGCACCGAAGTGGGAAAGTATGTGTTCCTGTAGGAATCTAATCACCACTTTGCTGTCATTTATCTTGGTAGCTATAGCTTCCACCCATTTAGAAACGTAATCTGCCGCGACCAGGATGTATAGGAAACTAAAGGATGGGGGAAAAGGGCCCATGAAGTCAATACCCCAGCAGTCGAAGATCTCAATAATGAGTATCGGGGTTAATGTCATCATGTCTCATCGGGTAATCTCTCCCATCCTTTGACACCTATCGTAATATTTGCAATAATTATTCACATCTCGAAAAATTATGGCCAATAGAGGCCGCATTGAAGAATCTTAGCGGCCGTCTTTTTCGTCGAAAAGTGGCCTCCACAAGCTTTCGAATGACAGAATTGGATGACTTTCGGGATCTCATCATTCGATACACATCGTCGGATGATCTGGTTGACACAATATTTAAAAAGGAAAGGATCATTATAGAAAAACTTACGCGACCAAGTGATGAACCTCTTCTTATCTTGCGGTGTCCAATAGACAAGGTAGTTCACTATATCCTCAAACCAGGGCAAAAAAGAGGTGGCAAAAAGTTACCCGTTTAGGAAATATTCATCTATGGGTTTAGGATCACTGAGTACGTCGGACAAAAGCCGTGATAAGTGGTCGACCACGACATTTTCTACTCCTTTTTTGTCTTTAATGGAGATATTAAACTCTTGTAGGAGAAGGATTCACCTTATGAGGCGCGACTTTACGTTTTTCTTCGCAAGTAGGTATTTTAATGCCCCATGGTCAGTGAAGCAAGTGATTGGAGAACCGATAAGATAGGACCAAAATTTATCAAGAGCAAAAACTACCACTAACAACTCCTTCTATGTAGTGGAGTAATTGAGTTGTGGTCCGGTAAGATTCCGGCTAGCGTAGTAGATGACATGAGCTTTATTGTCTTTTCTTTGGCCCAAAATAAACCCTATCGCATAATCGCTAGCATCACACATAAGCTCGAATGGTAAGGACCAATCCGGTGCTTGCATGATGGGAGAGGAAACAAGCATGATTTTTAGTTTTTTAAAAGCGCTATGGCATACTTCTGTCCACTCAAATGGGGTGTCCTTCATAAGAATATTGCTCAAGGGTCTAGGGATGGCACTAAAGTGCTTAATGAACCGTCAATAAAACCCCGTGTGGCCCAAGAATGAGCGCACGTCTTTCAGCGATTTAGGTGGGGGTAGGTCAGTTATGACATCTATTTTAGCTCTATCAACTTCAATCCCCTTGGATGAAACTATGTGGCCAAGAAATATTCCCTCAGTGACCATAAAATGGTATTTCTCCCAATTTAGGACTAAGTTCTTCTCCACCCACCGGGCAAGTACTTTTTCCAGCTTTTCCAGACAAAGATAAAAAGGGTGCCAAAAACGCTAAAATCGTCCATGAACACTTCGAGACACCTCTCAACCATGTCGCTAAATAGGCTCAACATGCACCTCTGAAAGTTTGCGGGTTCATTACACAAGCCAAATGGCATACGTTTGTAGCAAACGTACCAAAGGGGCAAGTGAAGGTCGTTTTCTTCGGGTCAAGTACATCTACCTCAATTTGGTTATATCCGGAATAACCATCGAGGAAGCAGTAGTAAGGGTGGCCCGCTACTCTCTCAAGCATTTGATCAATAATGTCCAGGGGAAATGGTCTTTTCTAGTTCTCGCATTGAGTTTCCGATAATCAATGCAAATGCGCCACCCGGTGGTGGTACGTTGGGGAACTAGCTCGCCCTTAGCAGTCTCAATCACTGTTATACCCGACTTCTTCGGGACAACTTGAATAGGGCTCACCCACTTGCTATCCGAGATTGGGTATATAATCCCTACATCCAATAACTTAATGATTTCGATCCTCACCACTTCTTTCATATTTGGGTTTAGTATTCTTTTCATTTCTCTCGATGGCTTGACATCCTCCTCGAGGTGGATCTTGTGGGTGAAAATCAAAGGACTTATCCCCTTCAAATAAGAAATACTCCAACTAAAATCACCTTGGTGCTTCCTTAAAATATTTAACAGTTTACCCTCATGCTCTTCGTCACTAGAGGGAACCATACGTGCCTCCTTTGGCGATAACTCCTCGAATCGAGAAACCTAACTTACATCTTTCGCGTCCTCGTGTGATGCTCTCTCATCAAGTAACTTTCTCAACTACTCAACTCCCATATCAAATTCAGTATACGTCCTCTCACTCTCGTGGATCGACACTAAACAGAACCTTAGGGCATCTCCACAATAATTTTCCTTAAAGTACTCCTCTACGATCTCATCGATTAGGCTCACTGCGTGAAGATCATCTTTTTTAACCGTATGCTGGGCTATATGGAAGATGTTAGTCTCTAAGGTCATGTTCCCAAAGGTGAGTTGCATCTGCCCATTTCGAGTATTGATAATTGTGTTAGCCGTAGCTAAGAATGGGCGCCCAAGAATGATGGGAACATGATTGCTCGAGGCAAAGGAGGGTTCCGTATCCCAAGTGAAAAAATCTATCGAAAAGTAGAAAGTGTCAACTTGAATGATCACGTCCTCAACTATACCTCTTGGGATCTTCACGGTTCGATCCGCTAACTTGAGAGTGATCTTTGTGGGCTTGAGGTCGCCCAGATCAAGTTGCCTATAGATGGCGTAAGGGAGGATATTGACACTTGCTCCCAAGTCAAGTAAGGCTTTTTCAATTTTATTTTCTCCAATGTGCAGGAAATGGTGGGTGCACCGGGATCTTTGAATTTTGGTGGGAGATCATTAAGTAGAATGGAGCTCATATTTTGTGCTAGAAATACCTTTTTCTTTTCCTTCATCTTCCTCTTCAGTGTTAACAAGTCTTTGATGACTTTTGTATAAGCAGGAATTTGCTTAATGACATCGAGGAATGGTAAATTTAGCTTTACTTATTTTAGCACGTCTAGCACTTCATCACGGGAGTTCCCTTTGTGGTAAGGAACCAACCTTTGAGGAAACGGTGCCGCGGTGGGTGGTTTCACTACTACCTCGGGCATACTAGTGTCTTATTTTTCACTCTCTTTCAAGGGGACATCTTCGGCCTCTTTCGTGGCGGGTGAAATCTCCTTATCGTTGGTTACGTCATGTGGGGGAGGTGATAAATCAACGAATCTCCCACTACGAAGAGTGATCACATATTGACATTGCTCCTAATGTTCTGTCGAGGTGGAGCTAACACTAGTTTGACCTTGGGGTGGTCGTTGTCACTGGGCAGGAAATTTTCCCTTCTCTTGGATACTCAACGATGATTGCATTTTAGAAATATTTGCATTTATGTCGCTGATCATGCGATCATATCTAGCATTGTCTTCATTCTGAGTATTGATAAATTGGTTCATTATATCCTCGAGATTTATTCGCGGTGGAGTAATATATTCCTCTTGAGGTGGTGGTGCTTGCACATGTCCTTGCATGTGTGGATCTTGTTGAAAGTGCGATGGTGGAGGAGGGGCAACATGTGAATTAGGATTCATCACAACATGTTTTTGCCCATAGCTAAAACTAGGATGGTTTTTTCATGAAGGGTTGTAAGAATTCCCGTACGGTGCACTGAAATTACCATTGAATCCTCCTATACCACTTACTTTATCTTGAAGCATCACTTTGTAAGGGGGTATTATCGGGCATTCCTCTGTTGAATGACTTGCCTCAAAAATCGCACACACCTTCTCGACGGGGTTTGGGATGGATCCGGTTGGTCCTCTTCCCCATACCTCAAGTATTTCTCACATTCCTTTCTGAAGAAAATTGAGTCGGATATCCATCATAACATTCTTTTCCATGTGAAATAGGCCTGACGCCGATGGAGTGGTGGCCACTTGACGAGTTCGATTATGAGCATTAAGTTCAGATGTATCCCAAGATTGGGTAGTCTCGGTGATATACCTCAGGTGGAGCTCGGCATCGTTGGCGTCTAATTCGATAAAGGGGCCTTCACACATAGTCTCAACGAGTTGTTTGGAATTCATATTCAGCCTATTATGGAAGAAAGAAATGATTTGCAGTTTCTCAAGTCCATGATGAGGGAATGAAGTGACTAACTCATTAAAATGCTCATAACATCGATCGAACAATTCATTTTCTAGTTTTTGAAATGTTTGAATTTGAGCCTTGATGGAGTTCGTTCGATGTGTAGGAAAGAATTTCTTAAGAAATTTAGATTGTAACTCGTTCCATGATGAAATCATGTTTGGAGGTAAAGACCATATCTAAGTCTTAGAATTATTCTTTAGCGAGAAAGGGAAGAGTTTGAGGCGGATCACATCTTTTGTGCAAGTTTGATCACTGAGGGTCTCGCACGCCTCCTCAAATTCCATGATGTGGAGATATGGCCTTTCTGAATCCATTCTATGGTAAGTGGGAAGTATTTGGATCATCCCATTCCTAAAGAGAAATTGCCCTGCATTATACGGGAGTAAAATGCATCCCGGAGTGATAGTTCACTCGAGATATAAGAGCTCTCTCAATGGGCAGTACGGGGCCTCTTCCTCATCGGTGGCTACACTACCGTGTTGTGACATGGCTCTATCACTTGATGACTCTATATCCTCACTTGGTATGCTCGGAGCGTGCTCTGAAGTGTGTGCTAAGAGGGATATCGGGGTGTGTGTAGGCGTGGGAGATGGAACCCAGAATTGTGGAACATTTAGAGTGTGAGGGCTATCGGGGTCGTACTAAACTATCAGGTTTTCGTGAATGTGGGTTGGAGTATTGTGGGGAGTTGGAGTGAGTTCATAATTTTTCATTAACAAGATTATGAGAGACGATGAGGAATATTTTTGTGCTTTTAAATTATTTTTTATGTTTTCGGATTTTTTGGAAATTTTTGGTCAAGGTTTGAGATTGGCTTGATCAAATCCTAAGTCTACCTAGTTCCCCAGAAACAGCGCCAAAAACTTGACGCGACTAAGAATGTATCTCATGAGTGCGTACTCTCTAGGCTCAAGTGCAAGCCTATCGGATTAGTAATAATCCGATAAGTTGGGTATCGATCATCAAGGAAATAGGACAAACGAGTTGTAACGACGTTGGATAGACAAAGGAAACCTAACTTTGACTCTAAGAATAAGGAAAAGGTGATTTCAATGATGAAATATCTACAACTATATGCAATTACTCTAAATTACTTAAAAGACTAAAGATGATTAAACGAAAACTTGAATTATATGATGAGAAAAACAAGACGGAAATACAATCCCTAACCCTAGTGTATTGATGGTATAAAACTAATCGTAAATTTAAGTGATTAAGTAGACCTATAATTTAGTATTCCCAAGCATTACATATATGAGGTTCAAACCCTCACCATACATAATCAGAGGATGAGTAAATCAGTATTTCGATAGTTACACTCGAATTGCATTCTGAAGCATCCCGATTACCCTGAAGTAAATGAGATCCAAAGATCTATAATTTTCGTGTTTCTACATAATACGATCGTAATAAATCACTAAATTTAGAGGATTAGTTTTATACAAATACAATATCACATCAGGTTGAGTTCATGCATCCCGACCTCAAGAATCTAGCCGGACAGATGAAAACTTGAAGACTGTATGTTTAGAATGAAAGAAAACATTTTTTTATATTGCATGAAGATGAAGAGAATAAAAAAATACTTACTAATAAAAGAATTACTGCAATAATTAAAGAAGGAATTGGAAGAAATTTACTTGAATTGTAACTTGAATTAAAACTAGGGTTTACATGTTATTCTCCTCTAAAACTAATTACAAATTGCTTCCTTCATGAAGTAGAAGCCTCCTCATATGTTGAGAGGAGTTTACAATATATACTCTACGAAATAAAAGAGTTTGAACCAAGTAGGATTCTAATTTTTACAAATGGATAAGTTTGGATAATCGATAACAGAACTGATCATGTTAAGGGGTTCAGTTTGGTTATGTCTTAGAAAGCCTTTACAGAGAATTCTTCGAGCATCGGATCGGTTCTTTATTTCTTCCCTTAGGTTAAGTTCCATCTTGTTAACTCTTCACAGAAATTTTTCCAGGTGTAGGATCAATTCGTTATTTCCTCCCTTTGGTTCGGTTCTATCTTGACAGTCTTTACAAGAACTTCCCCAAGATGGAATCGATTCTTTTTTCTTTCCCTTAGGTTCGGTTCTATCTTGTCAGCTTTTACAGAAACTTTTCCTTCTTGTACTTCTTTGAAGCTTTTGGTGGGAAACTCGAATCAAATCACTGAACACCTTTGAAATAAATGAAGAATACAAGAAACTCGTAGTACTCATTAGAACTTGTCAATAGCAAAGATATGATATAAATCCACTTGAATTACACTTCGCGGAGCGATAAAAGCCTCTAAATTAAGGGGATAAATGGAAAGAATTTATGCCTAATCAGTCGTTAGTGAGCCAAAACCTCCCCAAAAAAGGGCCCAGCAATGGGCAGAACACCTTGCATATGACCAACATAACTCGTAGCAACCGATAATGTATTCAGGGGACTCTCGCATTGAGAATAGGACCCAATTTTGAAAATAACCAAACTTAGGCTTGAAAATGTTGTGTTAGTGCGCCAAAACCCCGAGAAACCTCCTAACAGCCGCACGAAGTGAACGAACACCTCGCACGTGATCAACATAACTCGTAGCAAATGAACGCATTATGGAGAGACTCTCGATTCGAGAATAGGACCCGAATCAAAAAAAGGGCAAACTTAGGCTTCAAAATGTGTCGCTAGTATGCCAAGACCCCGAACAACCCCCAAACAACCATGCAAGGGGCATGAACACCTCATACGTGACAATCGTAACTCGTAGAAATAGAATAGGTAGTCACGGGACTCTCGGTTTGAGAATAGAACCCGAATTTGAAAATAGGCACACATAGGATTGAAAACGTAACACTAGTCGCGGGACACCTCGCACATAACAAACGTAAGTCAAAGAAATCGACCACATAATCGTGGGACTCCCACTTTCAGAATAGGACCCGAATTTGAGAATAGGCACACTTAGGCCTGAAAATGTGTTACTAATGTGCCAAATCCCCATACAGCCCCAAACGAACCTGCAAGGGACACAAACACCTCACACGTGACCAACATAACTCGTAATAACTGATCGCATATTCGTGAAACTTTTGGTTTTTGAATAGGACCTGAATTTAAAAATAGGCACACGTAGGCTTGAAAACGTGTCGCTAGTACGCCAAAACCCTAAACGGCCCTACAAGGGGAACGAATACCTCGCACCTGACTCATAGGACCCAAATTTTAATAATAGGACCCAAATTTTAAAATAGGCATGCTTTGGGTTGAAACATGCCTCTAGTGCGCCAAAACCTGAACAACCCCCAAACGGCCCCACACAAGGCACAAAAACCTTGCACGTGACCAACCAACTTAACTCGTAAAAACTGATCGCTTAGTCATGGAACTCCCAGTTTGAGAATAGGATCCAAAACAACCCATATTTTTTCATTTAAATATGATCATGGACTTAAACTGTGACCATGTTTTATATTTTTTTGTGATAAATCTATGGTCGCGAATTTGGTCTATATCCAAAGTGAAGCATGTGTAAAAGTGGGTCACTATTATGGTCCATGACTATGTTAGAGCATGTGTAAAAGTGGATCACGGATATGGTCCATGACCATGTTAAAATGTTAGTCACGAATGGGTCACGGCTTTAGTCTGTAACCATGTTGAAACGGTGGTCATGGGTGGGTCACGAATTTGGTCCATGGCGGCCTAGTCATGGCCCTTATCCACGACCAGCATGCCTTATACTGCCACATGCCCTAGTACATGATTGATCCTTTTGGTCAAGGACAAGGTTCATGAGTCACGGCTTTAGTCAAACCTTTTTTGGTCATATATTGGATTCGTGACCCAGAGGCCTGGTCATGGCCCGAATTCGTGACCATCTGCCCATTTTGGTGTAGTGACGAGACTAAGATGAACAGAGGTTTTTTCACCCCTAGGTGAGGTTTTTTCTCCATAAAACTATTTTTTGGTTATTTGAATGGTTTGACTTCATCACTTTAACTTGATAATCAATAACTTAGAAAATGACTTGAATCTAGGTTCCTAATTGTTAATTGATTCACCTCTCCCCCTCTTGATTTGGAATTAGGTAGTACACATACTTTTTCAATTGGTATCAGATCTTAGTTGCTCAAATTTAGGATTCACATCCGGCGTAAATCTTTGTTGTGATTGTGTGTACTTGATTGATTTTGCTTGATTACATTTTTTTTATCATGAATATTGTTAATTTATATTATTCAGGAGTGAGTTTATAGAATATGCATTCTCCATATCATATATCTAAGAACACTTATCACGCTTCTAGTGAACCTAGATATGAAATTGAACTAAACCATAATGAATCTAGGGATGATTAGGAGATAAGTAGGATAAATCATGCTTATAACAAGTTGTTTCGTGAGTCACTCAAATTGAATAAATCTAACATAAAAATAATAAATAAAATCAAAGATTTTGAAGAAGAGAGTGTCTTATCCTAAGAAAAATATGAAATGATTTTTCAACATAACATCGATTTAAAACATTTGAATGAACTTAACTCTTGAATTAGAATTTAGAAAATCAATCTTGTTCAAATGAATACAATTCTTGAGAAGGAGTACGAGTAGTTTGATGGTAAAGAATAGGAATTTAAAAATGTATAGGGGGACCCACTCAATTGCCCACAAGCAAACCCAATATGATGAGGGGGCTCATAGACGAGGAGATGCAAGAATGACCGAGGCGGTTGCCACACGAGCAGGCCCAAATAAGCCATTAGTTAAATATGACAAGCACTACACCAAATCAGCCTAATTGTCACGGTAATTGACCTTGACAAGTTCAACTTGTCAAGGTCAATGACCGTGACAATTTGAGGTGAGATAACTTTTTTTATCACGGACGTGTCACGGTCATTGACCGTGACAAGTTCGTTAGAATTGTCACGATCGTGTCACGGTCCGTGGCCATGACAAGTTTAGTCACGGTTAATAACCGTGATAAAGCCTTGGTCCTTTTTAAGAAAATTGTCACGGTCAATGACCGTGACAAGTCCGTGATAACTCTTGTCAAGAACTTATCACGGTCATTGACCGTGACAATTCTGGGTAGAATTTAAAAAAAATCTGTTGGGTAGTGTGGCCACTGCCACTGCCCAGCAGTATATTTGTACCTGTTATAGCAACATCATATATCCAAACAAACTAAAGATAATGCAAATATATATTCAAAATAGAAACAATATACATGACGATATAATCCATAATATAATTCAAATGTACCAACTTAAAAATAATGTCACTACATGTCTGGGATAAATGTGAGAAGGTGAGTAGTCCACACGATATATGAATTGACACACCCACTAATATACATCGTGCCACATTGTTCGCACAACCAGAATAGGGAGTTCTCCTTCCCGGGTATCACATGCGTGACGAGCACTTTGGACTCGATCTCTTGAAGTTCACGTCCATGAACTATTCCACCCTGGATGATATTTGGGTCCCTCAACCCCCGCCCTATCCGATGGCCATCAAATACGTCGAATATGAACACGCTCAGCCAACCAAGTGTCTACATCGGTCTGTTGAAGGGCGCCAAATAGGGAAGTGGATCATCGAAGTACGTACGTGTCGGTGATAAAGCAGCGAGGTCCACATCCTCGTCATCCTGCGCCTCATCCTCCCGTACCTCCTCCTCCACCGCCTTCTCCTTCCCTTTCCCCTTATGGTCTCCGCCCAACGTACGCTTCATAAATGAGTACATATCTTGGACCGTCGCCTCCAAACGGGACAACTTCGTGTCATGTGAATCCACCGTTCGAGCCAACCCGGTGTCGCTCGTCTTCAATCCGATGATCCTAGATTTGGCCACCCACGAGCTCACCCCCTTGTCCTCCCCTTGAGATTAGAGCCAAGAACTTGGCTGAGTGCGTCTGTGGACAAAGATGCCTTGTTGGCATCAGACAGCGGCTCATGCACTCCCTTAAGGTTTGCCTGAAACGACAAAAAGCACATGATTAGGAAAATAAGTAAACTAAAAAATTATAACGTAATTAATAAAAAGTAAACTGTCGGATTACTTACAATCATGTCGCGACACTCAGGGACACCTCCTTGTCCTTCCCCTTCTTCGTCCGAAGAGCCACATAAGTATCGAGCCTATGTGGATTACCCCTAGGGCCACTCCCTACCCCCTGAAATAAAATAAAGTAAAATTACTATTGGCCGCGCAAAGTAAAATAATGCAGAATAATATATTTCCGTAGTTATAGAAAAATTAAATTTTACCTTCATCCTATACTCCACCTCGGCGTAAGAAGTCCGGCCGAAGTACTGTACGTCCATCTTTTTTGCCCGATTTTCCCTCCCCGATTGGCGAGATGCTAATTGTCTCTCCCCGATCTCATTATCAATGAACTTTTGTCATTGTGCCAATGAGATCGGCTCCTTCGGCATTCACGCCATTGGATAATGGACTCTCGTGTTTTCCCAAAGTACCTGTGTCCGCATATTTTTCTTCCACGTCTTGTGTTGCTCCCTCAATTGCTCCAAGACGGAATCGCGTAGCTTTGGATCCAAGTTGAATTGTTCCTGTCCAACAAATACAATGTTAGTTGCGAATAAATATAAATATAAATATAAATATAAAATGAAATTGAAATCGAAATTGAAATTGAAATATTCATATAAATATAAATATATTACCTGTAGTGCCGCCCAAACAGCTAACTTGAGCTCATATGGCACCTCCTTCCAACTCATAAACCCCGGGCCGATGACCGTCTTTTGCTGCTCGAGGGATCTTGCTAATAGCTCTGACTTGTTCTCGATGGTAATCCCAAATTTTCCATATTTGGGGAGCCTAGGGGCTGAGGATCCCTCGTCGCCTCCTCTACCACCAAGCCCACATGACATCATCATAACCAGCATCATCATCCTCGCCTTAATACCTGAAGGAGACATTTGTTGTAAAAAATGTTATTAGTACAGATAAAAAAAAATTAGAAGAAGACATGCAAATATGTACAATTACTACAAATAAAAATGAGCACTAATTATTAATTTACTTTCATACACCCCTTCCCCCACCACACACATGCACACGTACATGTACACCCCCACCACACCCCCATCACAATTAAATCTATTCAATTGTTTTGATTGACCCACCACACACACACACACACACACCCACCACACACCCACCACCAACACCCCATCCCCTGCCCCCTCCCCCCGCCACACACACGTGCACATACTATATATATATATATATATATATATATATATATATATATATATATTGTTCGATATACAAAGTAATTTTCAAAAAAAGTTGAAAAATCCCACCCTCATATGGACAATAATCCAGTGGTCATGCCACTTTTAAAACTAACCAACCCAACATTTACTAAACAAAATAATCCAACAACAATGTCAACAACAAATGTGTATCTCGTACTCCTTCTAATTCATCTACTCAATTAATTCATTTCATCAATTAAACTAACAATTAACGTATACAATTATTAAAATTATAGTGAAAATGATAAAGTGCGAATGAGTTAAAAGCATTAATTTCATTTATGCAAATCAAGTATGTTTCATTTCTTAATTATATTTTAGTGGATGTAATTATAGAATCTATGGATGGATTCAATTTAATCTTAATATGTGAATGTTTTTATCTACAATGAGTTAACCTTGAAACAATATATATTATCTCATAGAATCATCAAAGCACGATATTAAGGGAATTACAATGGGACCTTGCATCCCCCCCCCCCCCCCACCACACACGCACACATACACACACCACACACACAACAGCCCCCCACCCTGCCCCACCCCCCTCCCCACCCACCACCCACTATACATATACACACACACACACAACAGCCCCCCTTCCCCACCCCTACCCCCACCCCCACCCTGCCCTCCCTCCCCACCCCCACCCCCCACCCACCACACATACACACACACACACACACACAACAGTCCCCCTGCCCCCCAACACACATACACACACATGCACATATATACACACACATATATATACACACAAACATATATATAAATGGAAGAGAGAGAGAGAGAGAAATGAACCTGAAAGTACATAGAGAGAGAGAGCATCGTGGAGAGAGAGAGAGTGAAAAAAGGAGGGAAACGGTGAGGGGGGGGGGGGGAAGAAGAAAAAAGGGTTTTTTGCTGAGCAATTTGTCACGGTCGTGTTAAGGTCCTTGACCGTGACAATTCTTTGTCATGGTCTTTTCACGGTCATTGACCGTGACACAAAACGCGTGTTTGTTGTCACGGTCAATGACCGTGACAAGGGTGGCCGGCTGAAAGGTGACAATTTGGCCATTTTGGTGTAGTGAAGAAAGGCATCTAAACAGAGGGTCCACAATGAGTGGACCAAGACAGAAGAAAATTAAGATAGACATTTGATGAGAAGGCGCCACAATGAGTGGGCCTTAGACAGAAGAAAGCCAAACTGGCATTTGGCGAGAGGGTCCATAATGAGTGGCCCAAGATAGAAGAAATCCAAGACTAGACTTTAGCGAGAGGGTCCATAAAAAGTGGCCCAAGACATGAGAAAGCCAAGACTGGCATTTAGCGAGAGGGTCCACAACAAGTGGCCGAAGATTGAAGAAAGCCATAAGTAATGTTTTGCGAGAAGGCGCCACAGCGAGTGGGCCTAAGATTGAGGAGCTCCAATATGAGTGTTTGGCGAGGGGCTGCAATGATAAACATACCCAAGATCAAAAGAGAGACAATTGATAAGTATCAAGGATGGCTAGGGGGTGCTTAATGAGCAACCCCAAAACATGAAATAAAATATGCAAGAAGACCCAAAAGATTAAGGGGATGCTCATAGTCAAGTAATTATTAACTATTTCATATCATAAATAAGTACTAACATTATGTTTTTCTTACACAGGTAGCCTTGATCGAGCAAGTAGAACTCGAGGAAACCATTTGGGAGCTCTAGGCAGTTTTAGTTTGGTGGCTAAGGGATAAGGTTTGTTGAGCAAGATAAAGCCCAACCAAATCAATACATAAGGAAAGAGAGAATAATAATAGGAGAGACCCAAGTGGTCACTCAAGGACTCACACAATCCACACTTAGTCAAATGAGTTAGTAGCCAAGGTGCTTCTCAGAAGATTTTTTAAATCAACCATGGGCGATTGGCTCCTAAGGCCACTCGCAAGTTTTTCAAAGTTCGTTTACCAAGTTACCGTTTGAAATGATATTTACTAAATCACACTTTTTTGCACTACGCCTAAAATATTTGATTTATAACTTTTTTATGCACCTGGTGTCGCCTGTCAGAGGGGAGAAGTAACAAACAGTTGACAGAGATAAAAGGTACAATTCAGATGTCATCTCAAACAGTATCTTATTTTGGCACCCAAATGCCAAATCAGCCCTAAGTTTTACCTATTAATAAGACCCTTTTGTAAAGTAAAAAATAACAGACAACACAAATTAGCAATGTTACTCTGTCAAAATAGCACCAGAATGTATTCTTTCCCTTGCTCCCTCCTTGACATCTGAAGTGCTTGTCTCTTCACTCCTTACAGCCATCACTTCCAAGTGATCCCTTTTCTTTGTTCTTATTGTAGTTAAAAACTTATAGCTAATCATTTGTCTCTCAGATAGCATTTACAAAAACTCCATTGCTACCAGAAATAGATAGTTTTCTTCTCCAGCTGATCTTGAGACCTTGGAGACCTTGAAGATAGCATTCGTTGGAGTGGGTCATGCCTCACTAGATACAGTTTTTCATAGACCCAGTACAACTACCCTCCTACATTTAATGACTCTGCTAGGGAGGTATTCTCATTGCCATGGATGACGAAGGATAAAATGTTTTAAATTATCCACTGTTTGAAGATTATCTAGCCGATAATGGAGTTTAAAGCGATCGGACAGCCCAGGAGGAGGTTATGGTGATCGGAGCGAAAGAACCTGCTCCTCAAGGGGGTAGGCTAGTGCAACAACAACCACGCATTTAACGGGGATGAACTTGGTGAGCATATTTTTTGAATTTTTAAAGGAGAACAATAGGGATAAAGAAAGGTTTCCCTAGACTTGCATGAAGCCTGTGGTGGAGCCTGTAGGAGGAGAAACAGCACAGCAGCAACAGTGGAGGTCGATCCACCATGAAAAACTATGATGGATCAGGTGACGATGCCCGCAAGCTCGTCAGTGGTGAAGAAAGTTGGCACGAAGGAGTCACCCTCTAAATTTATTATTATAGAGGAGGTGAAAAATCACTTTCCTCTCAAAGGGAGTCCTCTCACATGTATGAGGAGATGTAAAACCCTTTCCTAGGGAGTATCAACGATAAATCGTATCCAAAAGGGTATGTTCCTCCTAAGTTAAAATAATTTAATGGAAAAGGTGAAAACCTAAGAGAGTACATAAAAAGGTTTGTGGAATTACTAGGCGTGCATAGAAACGATAAGGATTTAAAGTTGTGAGAATTATCAAAAACTCTCACTAAAAAGAGTACACGTGGTACTCCCACTTGGAGAAAAATAGCAGTCCCACCTGGGAAGAGATGCATAGGAAGTTTTGTAGAACTTCTTTTTAACAGAGGACGAGTTCACACTAAGGCATCTTGCACAAGACATACAAAATTCTGGTGAAGAGTTAATGCACTATAACAATTGCCTTAAAGAGAGAGAGTTGTATGTTCATGAGGATTTTGTAGAAGATAGAATATTACAAATTTATGTTGAGGGACTATTGGAGTAATATAAAATTCGCTTGGTTAATGCGACCAGGGATGAAATGTAGAGAATTCATGCGAGCATCTTACAACATCGCCATGATTATCAAACCTGGGACCCAAAGTTAGAGAACACAAGTGATTTTAACGGCAGGAAGGTTCTAAGTATTCTGGTGATAGGCTATTAACTATGTCGATGGGAACTCCAAGGGTAAAAAGGAAGGCTAGGGGTTGAAGAACAATAGTGCTATAGGAAAAAGAAAGTTTGGATATGATATCCCACCACCGTTACCTTGCAGTGTAGTGAAGGCTATGGACTGTTATCACACATTGGGGTATGAGGGGGGGGGGGGGGCAGGTCCCCCCCACTCTAATGGTCAAATACCAATAACGACAGAAAAAGCATATGCCAAGTTTTGTGAGTTGCATCAAAGAGTACAACATGCTATTAAGGACTGCTTCTATTTATGAAGAATAATTGGTGAGCAAGTGGCTAATGGAACTTTGCAAGTCCCACCAATTGATTTCAATGAAAACCTAACGCCATATCACCACTATGTCATAATAAACATGGTGGTAGCATATGACGAGGAGTGAGCCCAGGAGCCTGAATGATGGTTAAGTAATAAAAGAGCATATGAGGAATGGCTAACTGTGGACAGAGAAGAGAAAGAAAATGAATGGTGCGAGCGGGTAAATCTCTCGAAAGGAATATTTGATGTAGTCCTCGTTCAAGATGAAGGGGGGCATCATAAGAAGAATATGTGTGCAATGCACAAACATATGAGGTTGAACTTTATTCAAACTGTCCAGCTATTGCTATGAGCCCAAAGTTTAAATGGTTCTTCGATCAGATTGGAGTAAAGCATAATACCCGGATGGTAATCACTAAGGAGATATTGGAAGTTTTCCAGCAACAAGGAGATCCCTCTCTTAATTGGTACGGTCCTATTGGGAGGATGATTAAAAGATATACATCTGAAGTGGTGTTTTAAGAGGCAGACAGGCAGGTACCCTACTCCACAATCATCCTTTGTACGTCGCAGACCTAGTGTATGGAATTAGCTTTCCAAGAGAACTTTTGGATGGGGTGTGCCGATTAACACCATGCCCATCAGCACCTTGTATAAGACTAGTATTTCCCAAGAGAAGATTGTGTCAGTTCCATTTGTAATCTAAAACTTTGATAGCTCGAGGAAGAAGTCACTCGAATGTGTAAACATGGGGATTAAGTTGGGAAACTTCACATTCCACATCAAGTTTCACATTATCAATGCCAACACTAGCTATCATCTCTTAATAGGGTGAGTGTGGATGCACATGCATGGGATTGTGTAGTCGACATTCCACCAATGCGTGATAGTAAATATTCGCAAAACAAAGATTGTGATGAAAACTGCTGAAAGGCCATTCTCGGTGGAAGAGGCCCACCTAGTTGATACAGCCTTTTATATTGAGTTAAATGAATATACAAGGAGTATGATTAGAGCGGTAGAGGAACCACACCTGGCTAAGGAAGGTGTCCATCTCAAGAATCTAATGCATGAAAGATTGGGCCAGCGAGTAGCCCCTTCTGAAGAAAAAGATAAAGGAAAGAGGAAATTTAAAGATGAGTTAAGGCTATCACAAACTTATAAGAAATCAATAATCGAATATTTTGTAGTTGATGAGTTACATATAGTAGCACACGTCGTGGATCCAGAGGAATCTCCATAATATATGCAAGATGGACCATGCGAGATAAATATGGGAATAAAAGGGGGTAATAAGCGATCCGCCTTTATTTCTCAGAGTTTGAGTCCTAAGCAGTGGGAAGAGATCGCCATCTTTCTCAAAGAATTCACATAAGCTAAATGCTTAGGATAGATTCAGAGGTGAATTCTCATAAGTTAAATGTTTTTCCAAATGCTTTGTCGATGAGACAAGCCATTCAAACTTACAAAGTTAAACTACTCTTGAAGATCTAGGTAGAAGTATAGAAGATGCTCATAGCGAAATTCATCAAAGCCATCCAACACCCATGTATTATTTTTATAGTAAAGAAGGAAAGAACCAGATTCGAGTCTGTGTAGATTTTATAGACTTAAATCGTGCATGCCCAAAGGATGAATTCCCATTGTCTAGAATTGATAGCCTAGAAGATGCTATAGCTAGCCATGAAATGTACAATTTTATAGATGGGTATGTGGGCTATAACTAAATTAGAATGTATTCAACAGATGCAAAATAGACTGCCTTCAGAACACCCTTGGGAAATTTTCATTATATGGTGATGTCATTTGGTTTGAAAAATGTAGGCACTACCTACCAACGTACAATGATGGCAATATTTCATGATTTGTTCCATGACATATTAGAATTTTATATGCATGACTTGGTGATAAAATCCAAGAAGGAAATCAAACATGTGCAGGATCTAAGGAGGGTCTTTGAAGGTGTCACAAGTACAAGATGAGGATAAACTCCTCTAAGTGTGCTTTTAGGGTGACTGTAGAAAAATTTATAGGCTTTGTCATAAACAGGCAAGGGGTGAAAGTTTATGCTGAGAAACAAATTGCCATTCTGATGATGCCACCGTCGGAAAGCCAAAGAAAACTCAAGAGCTTCTTAGGGAAGGTTTCCTACTTAAGAAGGTTGATACCATCTTAGTGAAGGTCACTCACCCTTTTCCCTCTATTATGAAATAAAAAGATAAGTGGATCTGGGGGGGGGGGGGATATAAGAAGGATTTAGAGAGGATAAAAGAAATATTAGCTTCCCCCTCAACAATGATACCGCTAGAAGCAGGTGCACCCTTGATGCTTTGCCTAACTTCAACATAAAGGTCAATAAGAGCGTTGCTCACCGAGGGGAAGGCAGGAATAGAGTGGCTTTTGTACTATATGTCACGATTAATCTCAGTCATAAATCTAATACACCAATGTAGAGAGGCACTGCTTGGCCTTAGTTTTCATTGCAGAGAAGCTAAGACACTATATGCTCACGTTCACGGTGCGCATTATCACCAATAATAACCCTATAAAATACTTGCTGGCATGAACCATCTTGGTAGGTAGAACAGTAAGGTGGTTCCTGATATTGTCGGAATATGATTTAAAAAGCGTTGTCCCGAAGTCCATTAAGAGTCACGCAGTGGCTGATCTCTTGGCTAACTTCCCGAGTTAAAGTTTTGAGCCTCCTAGTGAAAAATTGCCAAGTGAATTTTCAAGCCTGCTTAGCAGAGGAGATGAAAGAATGGAAGATGGAATTTCATGGCTCTTGTGATCAAGGAATAGGTGGACTTGGGATCATCCTCTCAAATGGGAAGGAAAACGTCGCTATTTCCTTAACTGGATTTCAAATGCTCTAATAATGAAGCAGAATATGAGGCTCTCATACTTGTCTTGTTGGAGGCACTAAAGAAGAGGAATCAATGTTGTGTATACAAGGGAACTCCAACTTAGTGGTGAAATAAGTTAATGGAGAGTTTTCCCTCAAGCATGATAACCTAGCCCCGTACAGGTCAAGTATTCAAAGGCTACTTGGTCAATTTTTGAAGATAAAATAAAGAGGCACGTGCGAACAATGAGCAGGCACCCAGATACATTGGCAACGATAGCCCAAAAGTTGGAGATGGAGGAGATAGAGGTCACCACCATAGTCTGATGAAGGATAGTGTCAATAACAGTGAAGTCATTCTTCCTAAGCAAGGAGCTAGAGGACTGGACGTTCCCAATAGTAAAGCAGATAGAGACAAGAGAAGGTAAGATAAAAATGTATGAGATGGTAAACTACCACCTACTCCAAGGGACACTTTATTTTAAAAGCCTAGGGGGATTCCTAGCGAGATGTGTAGGAGTTGAAGAAGCAAGAGAAATGTTGGAAGCAATTCACGAGAGGCATTGCTGGGATACTGATGTTCCCCTTTTTTGATGGCTACAGTGAGGGGGCTATTGTTGGTCCACTATGAGTATAGAGGCTGCTCATCTACAGCAGGGTTGCTTAAAGTGCCAGACCCAGATCAATCAACCAGTTGAAGTTAACTTCGTAAAAAAATTTAAGGATTGGAGAAAGCCTTACATAGCATATCTCAAGGACGGAAAGCTGCCAACTGAAAGAGAAGATGAAACATATCTGAAGAAAAGGTTTTCACATTTTGACTTAGTGGAAGGGGAGATCTATAGGAAGGAATATTATGAGAAGGCATTATGGTACATATCTAACGGAGATATAAAGAAGGTACTGAAAGAATCTCATGAACCTTCCCATAGGGGTGGTGCTAAATTGTATGACCAGTTGATGACTTCAGGGTATTATTGGTCGATAATAAAAGATGATTCTATCAGCTTCATGAGGAAATATAGGGCATGCCAAGTACATGGAAATATGGTCTATGCGCCCTCAGTAAGTTTTCAGAATTCGGCTTCCCCTACCCCTTCCACACTTGGGCATTTGATCTGGTAAGTAAGATCAACCCAACATCTCATGACAAAGCTTTCATTATTATTAGTACCGAACTGTATACTAAATGGGAAAAAGGGATCCCCTTAAGGAGAGTCACCACTCAAGTAGTGACTCAATTTATCAGAGAATGTATAATATGTAGGTTTGGCATTCCCAAGGTTATCCTCACAGATAATGGAAAATAGTTCGCGTGCAACGAGATGGTGATCCTGATAGATAGGTATCAGATTGTTCACAACAGTTAAAATATCTCTTATCCTAAGGGGAATGGCCAAGCAGAGGCTACGAATAAGACGTTGATCAACAATCTGAAGAAGATGCTTGGAGATATGCCAGGGGATTAGGATGAAAAGTTATCAATGGTGTTATAGGCTTATATAACTTCAAAGAGAAAGCCAACGGGGTACACCCCTTCTCTCTGGTTTATGATACTGAAGTTGTTCTACCAATAGAGTTGGAAGTACCTTTAGCTAGAGTGTCTCTAAGCAATGGCCTTATACCTTACCCCAGACATGTACAACTAGAAGTTTTGAATGAGCAACAAGATAAGGCTAAGGAAAATTTCAAAGTTTATATCTAGCAACTGTCTAGGGATTATGAGAACTTGGTGAAGACTAGAGAGTTCCAAATAGGCGACCTGGTGTTGCGAGCATCCACTCATATATTGAGAAGCATATCAACGTCAAAGTTCAAGACAAACTTGGAAGCACCCTTTGTTGTACGAGGAGTAGGGAAGGCAGGTTATTGCTAGATATCAGAGCCTGAGAGTGAGTATATAAAGTCAATTAACTATAAGTGGCTAAAAAATACTATGCTTGAATTTTCCAAGTTTTCTTTTTTTATTTCAAATAGTTTCTCTAAAATATATATTAATTTAATAAAAGGAATATTGAGCAGGAAATCAATGTAACGGAATAGACATGTGATATTTCATAGAATGAATGAATACAAGTTCTTTTGATCAGTCAAACATGAGAATATTTTTAATGATAGTAGCTTGTATTTATCTCCAATATCTTTTGAGCAATCACTCGCTAATAATTTACGAGTGGATGCACCCATATATTCTTATTTATTATACATGCCCAAGGTTGAAAGAAAAAAAATATACAATTTTTTTAATAGGCAAAACATTTTGACTCTTGAAGCTTATTAAAAGGGTCTAAAATGTAAGGATCTTTACTCATAATACTTGGGGGGTATATACATCCCAAAATTTAAAGTATAGTGAGCAAAGTCCTTTCACTTATAATAGTTTGAACACCACCACAGAATTCGGGGCACATAGTTGTGACACCCAACTTATTAAAATAACGGGTGGCCAACCCTCTACTAAAATAAAACAGGAATCTCCGTTGGCTCATTCTCGCATCACTGTCGAAAACCAATTAATTACTAACCACCTATTATTGAATTAAGTCGTGTGTCAATTTTACTTTATTAAAATGCCATAAACCAAATTGCAAATAAAACTATTCACTACATCTCATTCAGATAAATAAAATAAATCCACACTTACAGAAACAAATCTTAATACTGAGATCTAATATATGCTAATTAACCGAATAAACCATCGGTATAAAATTCACTACAATAATCTCAAGTAAACAGAAATAAACTAAACTGAATAAAACTGACATTGGGACACATGCCCATAGAGTAACCAAATGAATCTTATCTAGAATTAAAAAGATAAAATGACTGTCCCAAATCCGAAAAGCACTCCATGGCTACCACAACTCCGACAACCTGGGATAGATATTCATTCTTGGCGTCCCTGTGGCCGGACACCTAAAAGTTTTGAAAATAATTTTCATACAAGTCATAGCCCAAAACCCTTTGAAAATATTGTGCAAGTGATTAAAATGCATAAATAATTATGTGTGCATTCTTCCATATTTAAATTGGTGTCTCACTCACATGAGATAATACTCACCCCTCAACTATAATGCGCACATAATGTGTGAATTTTAACCACTAATTATGCTATCCCACCTAATTAGTCTCCAATATCCTTAAGTCCACACACTACCCTGTTTCACGTGTATTTTATAATTAATTTCCCATCCATTTAGTAATTATAATTTATCAATTCATATTAGATAACTTTCAACAATTATAACTCCTTGTTATAATTTATCGATTCATTCCAAATAACTTGCACTAGTCCTTAAATTAATATTCACACTTTAATATCTCATGCAAATATATATTTTTATGCACACATATATACGTAGTTTAATATCACATCAAATGTGCGTATATATATATATATATATATATATATATATATATATATAGAGAGAGAGAGAGAGAGAGAGAGAGAGAGAGGAAGGCTAACCTACATCACACCATACATCGCACCTAATTCTAGGCCCTACAAAACTTTTTTTTAAAATTTTATATTTTTCCATTGAAATTAACCTTCCAATCAACCCATATGAAAAAAATTAGGTCAAAATACATTTTGTAGCTATTTTTAAAAAATCCACAAAAAACTGTTGGCGCAGACCCTTATAAATAAGGTATTTTTAGCAGTTTTTGTGGATTTTTTAAAAATAGCTACAAAATATATTTTGACCAAATTTTTTTCATATGGGTTGATTGGAATGTTAATTTCAAGGGAAAAATATATAATTTGTTAAAAAAGGTTTTTTAGGGCCTAGAATTATGCGTGATGTACTATAGCCTGGATATATATATATATATATATATAACCTTCATCCCTCAGAGTAATAACTCACTGGATGTGAATGTCTAAAATTCTATCATGCACTAGGGTATACACAAATCATCCTGAGCCATCGGGTCGAACTCTCACACCGAACCCTGATAAAAATCGTAAAAATATTGGAGGCGTTCATAGGTTTTTTGATAGTGAGTCATAATCATACTCAAATTACCTCACTTCGAAGTTAAACCTCAAAGGGCACATGCATGGCGCTATGACGTGGGTGTAACAACCCGTCCTTTTGGAGATAATTAAATTCCATAATTAAGAATAAATTGACAATTTGGAGAATTTCTCCAAATAGTAATTTTTGGGATTTTCGAGGATTTAATGATTTTCGATGGGTGTTGTAATTACTTTTGGGATTAAATAGGTCGAAGTATTTTAATTATATGTCGTAGTTGAGTAAAGCGACAAAAGAGGTAAGATTTTAATTGGAAAACCCGCATTAAATTTTAAGGGTTAGAATAGTGATTTGCGGTCAAGTACCTCGGATGGGAATTTTGACTGCGCTGTGAGTCTTGAAATGTACAAGATAGTTGGAAAAGAGTGTCCGATTGTCGAAATTGAGTTTCAGGAATTTTGGAGTTAAACGGGCTCGAAATTGAGTAAACAAGTCGTTTTTGGGTTTTTAGGGGTTAAAACCTTTTTCCTTTCTATATAAAGAGGGAGAGAGGGAGAAAAGAGAAAGAAAGAGAGAGAGAGAAGAGAGAGAAGAGGAGAGAAAAGAGGAGAAAAGGGTAGGTTCCGACCAAACTCTGCGGGATTCAGCTCGAGGTCGTCGGATTATATCCATGAGGCAAGTGTTTACTTGCTTTATTTACTTTTGAGCATAAATCTCATATCGTAGTTTGGTAACAATAAACCCTAAATGTTTTGGGTTGGGTTTTCGTGAATAAAACGGGTTTTCGGGAGATAAAATGAATAAACCCCAATAATAACTCAATTTGAGGAACTTAGGTTTTAACCTAAATTAATTGGTGATTTCGGGTTCTAGGATGTTTAGAACCTGTATTATATGTGTAGTTGTTGTTGGTTGGGGTTGTAGATCGTTGGGTGAGGCGACAAAAGCTTGGGAGAAGCTTTAATGGCTGAAACAGCTTCTCGGAGAAGAATTTGCCCGCCATGATCGATCGATCGATCGAAGCCATCGATCGATCGACGGCCATGGGTCGATCGATCGACCCTGGCTGAAAGATGGCAATTTTTCTAGGATGATTTGGATGGGATAGATTCCAATTCATATTGCTTCGAGGTTAATTATGTGATAACATAAGGGACCTTTTAGGACTATATGGTCCTCAAATTAAGATAATTTAGGAGGGTAAAGTGAGGGTTTTAAATGTATAACCCTTAAACTATATTTTTAAGGAAAATAGAACAATTGTAGAATTTGACGGTTTAGGGTTCCTAAATTATGGTGGGGACCTTTAAGTGATAATATGGACAAGATGTAGTCCTTGGGTTTACGGAAATTAAATCCATAACCCATTAAATTTAAGGTTGTTTGGAAAAGATAAATCCCTAGGATATTGTTAGTGGGCATTTAGGCCCATATAATTATGCGTATATGAAGCATAATTATAATTGATTGTGGAGTGGTATAATTGTAGGTATCCAATAAATCCGTAGATGGGATTAAAGTATGTATTACTTATTAAAGTAAGGAAATACCTTGGGTTTAGTATCATGCATATATGAATGCATGATTTTGATTCTTTGAGAGAATCTTTGGGATTATTGGTCATCGCTAGATGTAATTGGCAAATATGGCGTTTTATATATGTTTGAGGAGGAATATATGGTATATGTATACTATGTGATTAAAGTATATATATGATTTGATATAAATGACTTTTGAAAATATAAAAATGAATGTTTTCGAAATGAAAAAGAAATGATTTTCATAAATGATAATTTATGTATAGACGCCTCTCTAAATGCTATCATAAGGGAAGTTTGTGCGTGAGGTGAAGCCCCCTGGCTAATGAATGCAGGGTGGATATAGTCCTCTAGGCCATATGGGCGATTATATATGTTTACTGCGCTGGTTAGGTGATTATGGGTATGGTCATGACTATCCCGCAGGCATATGGCCGCTTCCCGACATTTCGGTAGGTTCCCAAGTGGTCTTGTTTGATAGGCCCTGGAAGATGATAGCCATTTAGAGGTGCATCCAGTGGGGAAACCCGGAGGGACGGTGTTAGATATGTTAAAGCAATTCATGATAATCGATTGGGTTTAAATACATTTCCCGGATGGAAGAAGGGAAATGGGATAAACGATTTGGCTTCGGATACATTTCCCGAATGAAAGAAGGAAAATGGAAGCATGTGGTATGAAAAGCATTTTTATGATAATAAAAATGGCTTTTATATACATTTCATGGATATGAGAAGGGAAATGGGATGTTATGAAATGGAAAAGCACTTTTATGATTTTAAAACGGGCTTTTAAAAAGTTATATGTTATGTTGAAGTAATTCATGATAATGGATTGGCTTTTAAATACATTTCCTGGATATAAGAAGGGAAATGGAAAGTTTTGAGATAAATGGAAATAAAGTAAATAAATTCTCAGTCCGGGAGATAGATCCGGATGTATATTGTAATATGATTATATATATATGGATAAATTGAGTACTGAGGGTCTAATGGATCTCGACGATCGACCCTGCCGCGTAGTAGTGTATCGGGGGGCTTCCTTGTTTGGATTTCGCTCTGCGAGACACTCCACGCACGAACTTGGCATAGTGTTGAGACTGGGGAGAAGTTTAATCCTTAGTGCTCTAATATTATTATTTCTTATATATATATATATATATATATATATATATATATATATATATATATATATATATATATATATATATATATCGTGTACTGAGGGTTTAATGGATCTTGACGATCGACCTTGCCGCGTGTTAGTGTATCGGGGGGTCCTTGTTTGGATTTCGCTTTGCGAGACACCCCACACACGAACATGGCTTAGTGTTGAGACTGGGGAGAAGTTTAGCCCTTAGTACATTAATTGGACTATCTAGGGTCGATAGTAGTTGGGTGTTAGACTAGTTTAGCAGGGTAGCTTGACTAGGATGTTATAGGGATGCGTTAGGAGTGCACTGTTAGTGGAGAGGTGAGGGGTATCCCATGGGAGTGCGATACCAAATTTAAATATGAGATAAAATCTTTTTCTAAAAATAAGGCATTTATGCACTTGCTAAATATTTTCAAAACTCGACCTCTGGCCCATTTATCTACTTTTCCTTTCTTGCTATTATATATATATATATATATATATATATATATATATATAGGTGTCTAGACACAGGGATGCCTGGATGACATTTCCTTCGAGTCAGACGTCAGCTACAGCAGCTGTGGATGCGTGTAGGTTCTCGATAGACGCTTCTAGCCTTGTTATCTGGATAGGAGGTACTGTATAAACATTCGGGCCAATGGCCCAATTGTATTTATTTATTCTTTCAGTACATCATTCTACATGGTTGTATATTTTAACAGAGTGTTCGGTTATTTTATTTCATTTCAGTTTCATTTACACATATTGTGTGGATGTTTTGATTTAGTCGTTTAAAAAGAGTAGTTAAGTAAAATTTTGACACTGGCCTAATAGGTTATTAGTAATTAATTGGATTTTCGACAGTTATGCTAAGAATGATCCATATGAGACTCCTGTTTTAATTTGATATAGGAGTAATCGCCTGGTATTTTATTAGATGGTATCAGAGCATCAGGTTCTAGTTTCCTTAGGAATTTGTGCAGACGTACTACGCTTTTAGCGTTGCTCTCGATTTGATATAGAGCCTTAGGATTTGGATTGTTGATTTCTCTTGTGAGATTTCGTTCTCCTGCCATGTTATAAGATTATAGCAATCTTTTACGCGCTCGTTCGAGATTCGTGTGTGGAACTTGGATGGCAGTAGGAGGTGAGGCTTAGCTGGAGCAGCTGGTAGAAGTCGGGAATGAGGACCATAGTAGAGGTCACTTCCTTTGTAGTGTTTGCTAAGGATTTTAGTGGCGACTACTAAAGAATAATAGTTATGAGTATCATAGTACCGCTGTAGTAGAGGGTGGTACTAAAGTTGAATTTCACAGTGACGATAAGGGTTCGAAAGGGATCTTACTAATAGTTTTAACCGTGAGTGCCCATTATTCAGCAGGTATGAGAAGAATGTTGTTTTGGATTATTCACATAAGGATTGATTAGAGGCCGACAGTGGATAAAGGGGGGATACGGAGAAGTGAACCTTGTACCGAGGTGAGGTAGGTACAATGAATGATGAGTCCTTTCGAGAAACGATAGGATCACTAGAGAAGTGTTGCTAACACTTATGGAGAATGTGTGCCCATTGGTGGGCATCCACCCGGGAAATATATTGAAATAAGGTTGAAGCTTGTAGTGGAGTTTCCTTTTAACGGAGTAGTTAAGGGGACTAGTAAGATAATTGTAAGGAGATATATTTGGTGTGACTAGATAAAGTCACGATGGTTGTTAGGCCTAGACTCATGTGTGTAAATTTGAGTTTTATGGCGGTATCGATAACGTTATATCATGTATGCTTGTGTGTTGTCCGCGGTAGCGTAGTTTTATTTTCCTTCATTCGCCATAAAGGCGAGTGTTGATATATTGTATATATATATATATATATTTGGGTTGTGATACTCATTTTATATGTCTATACGAGTATGGTAATATGGTGAGTATAAGATGTTATGGGTTGTTCGGAGCGATAGCAGGCTAATGATGGCAAGACTATCGTGTTCGCAGTTCCAAGGTGGAAAGGGTTGTTGTTGCGATTTCTCACCTGGATACAGGTTGAGTTCGCCTTTATTATGGGCAGATGGAACTTCGATGAGCAGAGGTTTCATCATTATGATGTGAGTGCATGGCGACCTTATAGATATGATTTAAGGCCGCAGGATTATTGTTGAGTTGTAAGATTAAGCTCATTATTGATTGCGCAAGGACTTAAAATTAGTGCGAGCGCTGGGTGGTGTGACTCTTCATTAGAGATAGGTGTTCAGACCACCTTTTTGTTGGAATAGGGGATAGGGTTATCCCAATTGCATGTTTGAAATAACGGACCTCCATGACCGACGAAGTTAAGTAGGAGTGTGTGGAGGGGTTCCTTGTTTGGATTTCGCTTTGTGAGACGCTCCACACATGAATCTTAGCGGCGTCGGGAGTGCAGAGATGTTATAGGATGCAAGGATGTTGGTTTTATGGGAAAGTCTTATAGTGTGGATGAACCACTATAGACTATGAGCCATGTGATGATGGTATGTTTATGGAAATATTGTGCTATAGAAAAGCACTAAAGTGGTCCTCTCACCACAAATGGATGGGTGGAGTAGGATTTAGAGAAATTGACTTGAGGATAATAGCCAGCCTTAATGAAAAGGTAAATTTTGAGGAAATATGTTTTGGGTACGATGTTCGTGACACTTTTCCAGAAAGTGGGCACTTCGATTAGTTAGATTTCCTTTCGTATGGGCGGAAGGATAGAGTAGTAGAAATGCGTTTGTAGGTTAGCATGGTAGGATTTAGGACGTCCCACTGGTGTGCCTTAGGTCTCTATATCTCAATGACCGACAACGCGAGGGAGTAGTGTAACGGGAGGGTTCCTTGTTTGGATTTCGCTTTTACGAGATGTCCCACGCATGAAACATAGCAAATGTAGGAAGTTGAGAGAGGACTTGGGCACTAGGGATATACTTAGGATTACACTCGTTTCGCGTAGGTAGGACACCGCTTAGACCTTAGTATTAATAGGATGTAAGTTTAGTAGAGTTAGTGGCGCCGAGGTTAGGAAAATAGAATTTCGCGGGTTCGGAGGACCCATATGTGAGTATTACACCGAGGAAAGGAGACCCTTATTGGGAGAGAGTATTACGTGTCAGACGCTCACTATGGATGTGCAGATGTGCACAGGTTAGAAAGGTGTATGGGCACCTTAGTGAGTAGTTTTATATACCACCTGAAATAGAAGGGGCGTAGTGTATAAATTTGAAGTTTATGCCGTGAGGCACTAGAGATAATGAGTGCAATGTGACCCCATTGGAGTCACTTTATACCCGTGGTAGTAGTATGGCATATGGTTGGGAACCATTGGTTTAGTATCATTCCCCTTGAGGTATTAGGACTTAGAGCGATTCTAGGATTGGTGGTGTAGGTGGTATCCGAATTTCGAGGAAAAAATTCCGTTGTAAGGAGGGAGTATGTAACAACCCGTTCTTTTGGAGATAATTGATTCCATAATTAAGTATAAATTGACAATTTGGAGAATTTCTCGAAATAGTAATTTTTGGGATTTTCGAGGATTTAATGATTTTCGATGGGTTTTGTAATTACTTTTGGAATTAAATAGGTCGAAGTATTTTAATTATATGTCGCAGTTGAGTAAACTGACAAAAGAGGTAAGATTTTAATTGGAAAACCCGCATTAAATTTTAAGGGTTAGAATAGTGATTTGCGGTCAAGTATCTCGGATGGGAATTTTGACTGCGTCGTGAGTCTCGGAAAAGAGTGTCCGATTATCAAAATTGAGTTTCGAGGAATTTTGAAGTTAAACGGGCTCGAAATTGAGTAAACGAAGGGGTTAAACCCTTTTTCCTTTCTATATAAAGAGGGAGAGAGGGAGAAAAGATAAAGAAAGAGAGAGAAGAGAGAGAGGAGGAGAGAAAAGAGGAGAAAAGGGGAGGTTCCGTCCAAACTCCGCGGGATTCGGCTCGAGGTCGTCGGATTATATCCATGAGAAAAGTGTTTACTTGCTTTATTTACTTTTGAGCATAAATCTCATATTGTAGTTTGGTAACAATAAACCCTAGATGTTTTGGGTTGGGTTTTCGTGAATAAAACGGGTTTTCGGGAGATAAAATGAATAAACCCCAATAATAACTCAATTTGAGGAACTTATGTTTTAACCTAAATTAATTGGTGATTTCGGGTTCTAGGATGTTTAGAACCCGTATTATATGTGTAGTTGTTGTTGGAAGGGGTTGTAGGTCGTTGGGTGAGGCGACAAAAGCTTGGGAGAAGCTCTAATGGCTGAAACAGCTTCTCCGAGAAGAAGCTGCCCGCCATGATCGATCGATCGATCATGGGGGTTCGATCGATCGAAGCCATCGATCGATCGACGGCCATGGGTCGATCGATCAACCCCTGCTGAAAGATGGGAATTTTTCTAGGATGATTTGAATGGGATAGATTCCAATTCATATTGCTTCGAGGTTAATTATGTGATAACATAAGGGACCTTTTAGGACTATATGGTCCTCAAATTAAGGGAATTTAGGAGGGTAAAGTGAAGATTTTAAATGTATAACCCTTAAACTATATTTTTGAGGAAAATAGAACAATTGTAGAATTTTACGGTTTAGGGTTCCTAAATTATGGTGGGGACCTTTAAGTGATAATATGGACAAGATGTAGTCCTTGGGTTTACGAAAATGAAATCCATAACCCATTAAATTTAAGGTTGTTTGGGAAAGATAAATCCCTAGGATATTGTTAGTGGGCATTTAGGCCCATATAATTATGCTTATAGGAAGCATAATTATAATTGATTGTGGAGTGGTATAAGTGGAGATATCCAATAAATCCTTAGATGGGATTAAAGTATGTATTACTTATTAAAGTAAGGAAATACCTTGGGTTTAGTATCATGTATATATGAATGCATGATTATGATTCTTTGAGAGAATCTTTGGGATTATTGGTCATTGCTAGATGTAATTGGCAAATATGGCCATTTATATTTATTCGAGGAGGAATATATGGTATATGTATACTATGTGATTAAGGTATACATATGATTTGAGATAAATGACTTTTGAAAATATAAAAATGAATGTTTTCGAAATGAAAAAGAAATGATTTTCATAATTGATAATTTATGTATACACACCTCTCTAAATGTTATCATAAGGGAAGTTCGCGCGTGAGGTGAATCCCCTTGGCTAATGAATGGAGGGTGGATATAGTCCTCTAGGCCATATGGGCGATTATATATGTTTACTGCGCTGGTTAGGTGATTATGGGTATGGTCATGACTATCCCGCAGGCATATGGCCGCTTCCCGACATTTCGGTAGGTTCCCAAGTGGTCTTGTTTGATAGGCCCTGGAAGATGATAGCCATTTAGAGGTGCGTCTAGTGGGGAAACCCGGAGGGACGGTCTTATATATGTTAAAGCAATTCATGATAATCGATTGGCTTTAAATACATTTCCCGGATGGAAGAAGGGAAATGGGATAAACGATTTGGCTTCGGATACATTTCCCGAATGAAAGAAGGAAAATGGAAGCATGTGGTATGAAAAGCATTTTTATGATAATAAAAATGGCTTTTATATACATTTCATGGATATGAGAAGGGAAATGGGATGTTATGAAATGGAAGAGCACTTTTATGATTTTAAAACGGGCTTTTAAAAAGTTATATGTTATGTTGAAGTAATTCATGATAATGGATTGGCTTTTAAATACATTTCCTGGATATAAGAAGGGAAATGGAAAGTTTTGAGATAAATGGAAATAAAGTAAATAAATTCTTAGTCCGGGAGATAGATCCGGATGTATATTGTAATATGATTATATATATATGGATAAATCGAGTACTGAGGGTCTAATGGATCTCGATGATTGACCCTGCCGCGTAGTAGTGTATCGAGGGGGTTCCTTGTTTGGATTTCGCTCTGCGAGACACCCCACGCACGAACTTGGCATAGTGTTGAGACTGGGGAGAAGTTTAATCCTTAGTGCTCTAATATTAGTATTTCTTATATGGTGTGTGTGAGTGTGTGTGTGTGTGTGTGTGTATATATATATACATACATACATATATATATCGTGTACTGAGGGTCTAATGGATCTCGACTATCGACCTTACCGCGTATTAGTGTATCGGGGGGGGGGGGGTCCTTGTTTGGATTTCTCTTTGCGAGACACCCCACGCACGAACATGGCTTAGTGTTGAGACTGGGGAGAAGTTTAGCCCTTAGTACATTTTTTGGACTATCTAGGGTCGAGAGTAGTTGGGTGTTATAATACCCCGTATATTTATTGATTTTTTTTTTATTATGGGATTAATTAAATTAAATGAGAATTAATTGGAAATTAATCCGGATATAAATACTAGCGATATGTGAGTTAGTATTTGATTATGATGCATACATATGATAATATATGAATATTGAAAATATTTAAATTGTCACGAGATAGCAATACGAGAATTTGGGAAATTTAGTTGGGACGCGTGTGTCAGTCGCATCAGAAATGTAATTATTTGAATTAAAAAGTGAATTTTATTTTTATCAACCGAATGGTCATTTTGAGCACGCCAACGTGTCCGGAAGGGTCGAAATAGTCAGAAAAATACTAGCCGCGGGTTTAGTTTGGGTTCCGGGGCATTTTTGGTCTATACCGGCAACCTAGAGAGTTATTTTGGTAATTTTAAAAATATGCGAATTAAAACCCACGAATTTTAGGAGTTAATTATATATTATTTAGGAACCCACTAAGCCCATTATCAGCATTAAGTGAGTTAGAGGGCTACAGGAGTTATAGGAGAGTTTGAAGAGTTCCAAAAAGAAACCTCCAAACACCATCTTCAACCTTAGGAGAAAATCTGTAGAGAAAGGAGAGAAGCAACCTTCATTCACCAACATCAATTCTGAAGAACAATCTAAGCCAAGTGATTTGATATTTTTAACGGATTGAATATTTCTTCCATGTTTAGTGTAGGAATTTTTCTTATCTTGAAAGTTTTGAAGAAAACCAATGAAATTGTTGGAGAAACTTTGAATTTGGGTTAGAATTTGCATGTAGAATGATAATGGACTGATTTAATATTCGAAGAGTTGTATATGATGATTTAAAAATGGATTTTTGATGAGTAATTGGGCATAATAAAAATTATGGGTTCATGTTCATAGGGTTTGGGGAATATTTGGAGATTTACATTAATTCCATGATGATTTGTAAGATTTGACCCCTAAAATATGTTAAGAGATGATCTAGGGTGATTAGAAATGGTTTATATACGTTAAAACATAAATTGGATGGACTTAGGGTGGATTTAGAGAAGAGAAGAATTGACAAAAATGGACTTGGGAATTTCTGAGCTGAAACTGCCATCTCGTTAGAAGACCTGCCCAGGTCGTTCGAACGACCTCGGTCGAACGAACTTCTAACGAGATGACAGTATCCCTTCTAACGAGTTGGTAGTTATTTCGAAGCCATTTCGTTCGAACGACACTCGTTCGAACGATATTTCTAACGAGTTGACAGAATGGCCTTTTTGGCCTGAATTTATTTCTAGAATCCCATAGACTTATTTAAATGTTGAGGTAACCTTCCCTTATTAACTAGTGGGTATAGTTGGGAGATTGGGGTACATTGAAGAGTAAAACTTAGAATCTTGTAGTAAACCGGATGACATTTGTGGATTGGGAAGTGTATAACTAATCATGATGTAAGAAGAGCTAATAACTTAAATACATATAAAACGGGGACTTGTGAGTTGTATAATACTAAATGTTGGTACAAGAACGAGAAGTATACCACTAATAAAATATTGTGATATCTAAGATGTGCGAATGCTTAGTATATGTAGTTATCTGTGTATAACATACCTACTGTACTTGCTATCATGGGAGGTCGGCGTTCGATCAGGGCCATCTAATATTTGTGTGCTTACGGGGGGATTTAGATTGGTACCTCGAGGACATAGGTCAGAGAAGGACTTATTGAGAAGTTAATAAGTCTGCTGATCATGGGAGCGTAGGTATGTGCGTGACCCATGTGATGTGAACTATGCTCACCTCCATTGTTTGTGATTGTTGTATAATGAAACGATTCCTGAGAGATTCGGAATACGTGGTCCTTATGTACATGATGTACCGGGATTGGATAGCAGAGTATGTGTGCACCGCAGCTTAGCCTCGAGGTGCCGGTATTGTATATTTATGATGAGAATAATATATTGTTAATTGAATTGAATTGTCTTGAATAATTGTGAGTATAAATAATAGCAACGATTTGTAAAGTGAAAATGAAAGTTCTCTAGTAATTAGTAGTACTAATATGGGAAACTGTGTAGCAAGGCATAACACTCTGAAATAGAAGTTGTTGGGAATTTAAATTGGATATCGTATAGTAATGTTAGATTTTGTAATGGACTAGTTAGATATGGAAATAACTAGAATGGGTACGGGTGCGATAGGAGTGCACAATTAGTTGAGAGGTGAGGAACTCATGTGAGTGCACACACTATCATGTACTTTATATTCACTGTTTAATGATATTAAACACTTGTAAATTTTTAAATTATTTTCACAATCGGGCTCTGACCCGTTTACTTTCAAATCTATTTTTGTAAAAATCTTTTAGGTGCGTAGCTACAAGGACACCATGCATAGGAGTTCTATTCAGGTGACGTGTTGTAGTTGCTGTGGAAGTTACAGGACCTTGACAGTAGACGCCTCCATTTCCGATCTTGACTCCATTATCAGTTTTTATCATTTGTTGGGAATGTCTCCCATTCCTTTTAGAGACATCTTACTTATTCAGTTATTTCAGACTTTGGGTTGTAATTAATTTTCGTGATGCAGACTTTGCATTTATTTATTTCGGTATTTGGATTGTTGTGAGGAGTTTTCCTCCAGACTCACTATTATTGGATGGTTATTCTATTGTGACTATGTTGTGTTGGTTATGTTAACTTTTCATAATTCATTTATTGCATGTTAACCGGATTTAATTAAAACGGACAACTCACTTTTTAAATAATAGGTGGCTAGTGATTGTTAAAACGTTTGCGACAGTGATGCTATGAACTGAGCCAACTTGGCATTTTGTATTAATTTAATAAAGGAGTAGCTACCCTGTATTTAATTAGTCGGGGTGTCACAGGTGGTATCAGAGCATCAGGTTCTTGTGTCCTTAGGATATGTACGGCTTGTTCTGTTTTCGCTGAGATTTCTTTGATGTAGAGCCCTATATTTTAGGGCTGTTGTATTCTTTTGTGTGTGATTCCCTTTTCAACTATTTTGAGATAATAACTACGAACTTATATAACTTTACTCTCATTTCAGATGCCTCCACGACGTGCGCAGCGAGTTCCTAGGGATGCACAGCCAGAGCCACAGCCTGCACCAGTTGAGGGCACTATGAATGCCGCAGAGGTTGCAGCTATTGTAGCCCAAGCGGTAAATGCCACCCTAGCCGTTGTAAAGCAGGGACCACCCCAGGCGCCGGTAGTTGTGCCAGTTCAGGCTCATGCATTCCCATCTACTTGGGAACGCGTCCGTGATGCTTTTCAGAAAGCATACCCTCCGGAGTTTGCAGGTAGCTCCGATGTTGTGGTATCCAGTCAGTGGAGGAAGGACATTCAGAGGCACTTAAGGATGTACAAGTGCACAGATGTTCAGAAGAAGATACTGGCTACTTTCAAGCTAGTAAGATCTGCATTGCAGTGGTGGGAGTCCTTTACCACCGCAGAGGAGAGGGACGCCCTTTCTATTCAGGAGTTCTGGGTGCGGTTCGATCGCAAATATTTTCTGTCAGCTGTTCACACTGAAATGAGGAGGAAATTGATGAACCTCAAGCAGGAGGGGAGGACCATAGCCGAGTATGAGGCTGAATTTACTAATCTCTTGAACATTGTTCCGGATGAGATTCCGACTGAGGAGAAGAAGATTCAGAAGTTTATGGATGGGTTGACTTGGAGGATCCGTCAGCACTTGTTGGGTAATCTCTCGTTGGCCATTTATTCTGATATGGTTAACGCTGCACTACTTGATTGCCAGGATCATCGCTTCCACATGTCTGAGAGCAAGAGATCAGGAGAGTCCAGCCATCAGGGCAGGATTGGGGGAAATGGTGCTAGTGGGGCACAATCTGCTCAGGGACAACACAGGTAGGGTGATCAGGGTTCCCAACAAGGGGATCATAAGAGGTTTAGATCTGGAGATTTTAGGACCATCGGGGTCGAAACGGCCATCAGGGCTAGCAGGGTCAGAATGGTCAGCAGTAGTAGTTTCAGCATGGCCAGGGGAGGAATGGTAACGGCCACCAGGGCCAAGGACAGCAGGGACAGCGAGGGGGAAACTTCCTGGAGAAGTGTTTCGTTTGTGGCAAGACTGGCCACAAACGCTAGGATTGTCCTGACAGGGGCAGGGCCCCACCGCAGCAGCATCAGGGTGCTCGACACGAGCCAGAGAGACCTATATTTCCCGTCGCCCTCCCAGCACCACCACAGATGGTAGCACTACCACCCATTCCAGCAATCCCAGTTCAGTAGGGACAGCTTCAGTATGGGAGAGTGTATCAGCTCCAGCATGCCGCAACCCCACAGGATCCACCGGCCATTGAGGGTATGTTCTCTATCCAGGGGACTATGGAGCGTATTTTATTTGATACAGGGGCCAAACATTGTTTCATTGCTATAAGATTTGCACGCACCATTGGATTGTTAGACACTGCCGAGAGCACGATTACTTGTGTAGATTCACCGTTGAGTAGAGGTTCCGTGATTTCGCTTATTTGTAGAGGTGTGGGTATAGAGATCGGGAGGTTTACTTTACCCGCGGATATGTTAGTGTTAGAGATGACTGAGTATGATGCCATTGTTGGTATGGATTGTCTAGTTGCGTACCGAGCCATGATTGACTATTTTAGTAGGAGTATTATCTTTTCCATTCCCGAGCAAGAGATGTTTTTAGTGGCGATGCCTCGCCCTGAGGGAGGATCGTCAACTCATTTGTACTATATAGAGGAGGAGACCTCTAAGGAAGTGGTGATACCACTCGATTCGATACCCATTTTTAGTGAGTTCGCTGATGTATTTCAGGATATACCTGGACTACCTCCGAGTAGAGAGATAGATTTTGTGATCGATTTGAGGCCGGGCACTCGGCCTATTGCCCGCGCACCTTACCGTATGGCTCCAGCAGAGATAAGAGAGCTACGAGATCAGATAGAACAGTTGTTGGGTCAGGGATTTATCCGGAGGAGTACTTCGCCGTGGGGTTCCCCTGTGTTGTTCGTAAGGAAGAGGGATGGATCGTTGAGGTTATGTGTAGATTACTGAGAGTTGAATAAAGTCACGATACGGAATAAGTATCCGTTGCCCAGAATTGATGACTTATTTGACCAGTTGAGGGGAGATTCCTTCTTCTCAAAGATTGATTTACGATCGAGATACCATCAGTTGTGTATTAGGGAACAGGACGCCTCGAAGACTGCTTTCTTAACGAGATATGGTTCCTACGAGTTTCGGGTTATGCCTTTTGGCTTGACCAATGCTCCAGTCGTGTTTATGGACTTGATGAATAAGGTGTTCAGAGAATTCCTAGACCAGTTTGTCATTGTCTTCATTGATGACATTCTGGTTTACTCCCAGACAGAAGAGGAGAACACCGAGCATTTGAGCCAGGTTTTGCAGACGCTACGTCAGAACGAGCTTTATGCAAAGTATGAGAAGTGTGGGTTTTGGCTGAAGGAGGTTCAGTTTTTGGGGCATATCATTTCAGATCGGGGGATAACTGTTGATCCGGGGAAGGTATCCGCGGTGAGGGAGTGGGGATAGCCCACGACACTAACTGAAATCCATAGTTTCTTGGGCCTAGCAGGATATTACAGGAGGTTTATTCGGGGTTTCTCAAAGATAGCGGGTCCTTTGACACATCTGACTCGTAAGGGTGTGCCATTCATCTAGAGCGATGCCTGTCAGTTGGTATGCGATGAGTTGAAGGACAAGTTGACCTCAGCACCTGTGTTAGCATTTCCGAGACCGGGAGTTGAGTATCTAGTCTACACCGATGCATCCTTACAAGGACTTAGAGGTGTATTGCAGCAGGAGAGTCAGGACATAGCATATGCTTCCTGTAAGCTTAAGCCTCACGAGAAGAATTACCCCACCCATGACTTGGAGTTAGCGACAGTTGTATTTGCCCTTCGGATTTGGAGACATTACCTCCTGGGGGAGAAGTTTCGGTTGTTCACGGATCACAAGTCTCTACAGTACCTCTTCACACAGAAGGAGTTGAATATGCGTCAAAGACGGTGGCTTGAGTTTGTGAAGGATTATCCGTTTGATATCCAATATCACCCGGGGAAGGCTAACGTGGTAGCAGACGCGCTGAGCCGTAGGCCAGTAAATGAGGTGGCCGAGGTGTGGAAAGCTAAGTGGAAGGAGTTGAGACACCAGGATGCAGTGGCCCGATCGTTCATGTCTGTGATGACGATTACACCTCGGATTGTTACGAGAGTGGTAAAGGCCCAGGCAAATGACTCGTTCTGTTAGGAGTAGATAGTTCGATTACTAGCGGAGGGAGCTGAGTCCTATACCGTTAGCTCAGACGGGGGATTATGCTTCAATGGGAGACTGGTCGTTCTGGAAGGGGAAGACTTGCTACACGAGGTGATGACAGAGTCGCACGGATCACGGTTCGCGGTAAACCCTGGTGGGGATAAGATGTACCAAGACATGAGACGTCAGTATTGGTGGAGAGGGATGAAGAGAGATATTGCCGTGTTTGCTTCTAAATGCGCCACTTGTCAGCTGGTAAAGGTGGATCATCAGAGACCGGCAGGACTTCTACAGCCATTAGAGGTTCCGACGTGGATATGGGAGAGGATATCCATGGACTTTATCACGGGGTTATCTACGTCACAGAGGGGTCACGACTCCATTTGGGTAATTGTGGACCGGTTGACCAAAGTTGCTCATTTTCTACCCGTGAGGACAGACTACACTATGGGACAGTATGCCCAGATTTTCATTGCGAAAATAGTGAGACTTCATGGTGTGCCTCTAAATATCGTGTCTGACCGAGACAAGATATTTGTCTCACAGTTTTGGGAGAGTTTCCAGGAGGCTATGGGCACTGAATTGTTGTTGAGTACAGCTTATCACCCGCAGACCGATGGGCAGACCGAGCGAACAAATCAGATGTTGGAGGACATATTGCGTATGTGCATCCTAGATTTTGGGGGTGGATGGGAGCAGTACCTTCCACTGGTGGAGTTTGCTTATAATAACTCCTATCAGCTCACCATTGGTATGGCTCCATTTGAGGCGTTGTATGGTAGACCTTGTTGTTCCCCAGCATATTGGTTAGAAGTGGGGGACAATAAACTCCTTGGACCGGAAGTGATTCAGGATACTTCGGCAAGGATAGAGATGATACGGAGTCGCATTCGGGTAGCACAGGACCGGCATAAGAGCTATGCCGATGCCAAGAGGTTCTTCAGAGAATTCAAAGTGGGGGACCAGGTTTTACTCAGAGTATCTCCTATGAAGGGGATTATGCGTTTTGGGAAGAAGAGGAAACTGGCACCGAGATATGTGGGGCCATTTCCTATCATCGAGCAGATTGGGCCAGTTGCGTATAGACTTGGGTTACCTGAGCACTTGCATAGGATTCATGATGTGTTCCATATTTCCTCGCTAAGGAAATATCTTAGGGATGATTTGGCCCATACTCACATTGCTTTGGAGGACATCGACCTCCAGCCCGATAGTTCCTACGAGGAGGGGCCGATTGCTATTCTGGACCACAGCGAACGGAAACTGAGGTCGAAGACAGTACCGTTAGTACGTGTTCAGTGGCGGCATCATAATGCCGAGGAATCCACATGGGTGCGCGAGGAGGAGATGCGTGAACGATATCCAGAATTGTTTTTACCATGTACTCTTTAGTTCCGAATTTCGAGATGAAATTCTGTTATTAGGGGGAAAGTATGTAATACCCCGTATATTTATTGATTTTTTTTATTATGGACTTAATTAAATTAAATGAGAATTAATTGGAAATTAATCCGGATGTAAATACTAGCGAGATGTGAGTTACTATTTGATTATGATGCGTACATATGGTAATATATGAATATTGAAAATATTTAAATTGTCACGAGATAGCAATACGACAATTTGGGAAATTTAGTTGGGACGCGCGTGTCAGTCGCGTCAGAAATGTAATTATTTGAATTAAAAAGTGATTTTTTTTATCAACCGAATGGTCATTTTGAGTGCGCCAACGTGTCCGGAAGGGTCGAAATAGTCAGAAAACACTAGTCGGGGGTTTAGTTTGGGTCCCGGGGTATTTTTGGGCCATACCGGCAACCTAGAGGGGTATTTTGGTAATTTTCAAAATATGGGAATTAAAACCTACGAATTTTAAGAGTTAATTATTTATTATTTAGGAACCCACTAAGCCCATTATCAGCATTAAGTGAGTTAGAGGGCTACGGGAGTTAAAGGAGAGTTTGAAGAGTTCCAAAAAGAAACCTCCACCCACCATCTTCAACCTTGGGAGAAAATCTGTAGAGAAAGGAGAGAAGCAAACTTCATTCACCAAAATCAATTCTGAAGAACAATCTAAGTCAAGTTATTTGATATTTTTAACGCATTGAATATTTCTTCCATATTTAGTGTAGGAATTTTGCTTATCTTGAAAGTTTCGAAGAAAACAAGGAAATTGTTGGAGAAACTTTGAATTTGGGTTAGGATTTGCATGTAGAATGATAATGGACTGATTTAATATTCGAAGAGTTGTATATGATGATTTAAAAACAGATTTTTGATGAGTAATTGGGCATAATAAAAATTACGGTTTCATGTTCATAGTGTTTGGGGAATATTTGGAGATTTACATTAATTCCATGATGATTTGTAAGATTTGACCCCTAAAATATGTTAAGAGATGATCTAGGTTGATTAAAAATGGTTTATATACGTTAAAACATAAATTGGATGGACTTAGGGTGGATTTAGAGAAGAGAATAAATGACAAAAACGGACTTGGGAATTTCTGGGTTGAAACTGCCATCTCGTTAGAAGACCTGCCCAGGTCGTTCAAACGAACTTCTAACGAGATGACAGTATTCCTTCTAACGAGTTGGTAGTTCTTTTGAAGCCATTTCGTTCAAACGACACTCGTTTGAACGACCTCGTTCGAACGAGATTTCTAACGAGTTGACAGAATGGCCTTTTTGGCCTGAATTTATTTCTAGTATCCCGTAAACTTATTTAAATGTTGAGGTAACCTTCCCTTATTAACTAGTGGGTATAGTTGGGAGATTGGGGTACATTGAAGATTAAAACTTAGAATCTTGTAGTAAACCGGATGACATTTGTGGATTGGGAAGTGTATAACTAATCATAACGTAAGAAGAGTTAATAACTTAAATACATATAAACCGGGGACTTGTGAGTTGTATAATACTAAATGTTGGTACAAGAACGAGAAGTATACCACTAATAAAATATTATGATATCTAAGATGTGCGAATTCTTAGTATATGTAGTTATCTGTGTATAACATACCTACCGTACTTGCTATCATGGGAGGTCGGCGTTCGATCAGGTCCATCTAATCTTTGTGTGCCTACGGGGGGATTTAGATTGGTACCTCTAGGACATAGGTCAGAGAAGGACTTATTGAGAAATTAATAAGTCTGCTGATCACGGGAGTTTAGGGATGTGCGTGACCCATGTGATGTGAACTACGTTCGCCTCCATTGTTTGTGATTGTTGTTTAATGAAACGATTCTTGAGAGATTCGGAATACGTGGTCCTTATATACGTGATGTACCGGGATTGGATAACAAAGTATGTGTGCACCGCAGCTTAGCCTCGGGGTGCCAGTATTGTATATTTATGATGAGAATAATATACTGTTAATTGAAATGAATTGTCTTGAATAATTGTGAGTATAAATAATAGCAACGGTTTGTAAAGTGAAAATGAAAGTTCTCTAGTAATTAGTAGTACTAATATGGGAAACTGAGTAGCAAGGCATAACACTCTGAAATAGAAGATGTTGGGAATTTAAATTGGATATCGTATAGTAGTGTTAGATTTTGTAACGGACTAGTTAGATATGGAAATAACTAGAATGGGTACGGGTACGATAGGAGTGCACATTTAGTTGAGAGGTGAGTTCACTGTTTAATGATATTAAACACTTGCAAATTTTTAAATTATTTTCACAATCGGGCTCTGACCCGTTTACTTTCAAATCTATTTTTGTAAAAACCTTTTAGGTGCCCAGCCACAAGTACACCATGCATAGGAGTTCTATTCAGGTGACGTGCTGTAGCTGCTGTGGAAGTTACAGGATCTTGATATTATACGCCTCCATTTTCGATCTTGACTCCATTATCAGTTTTTATCATTTGTTGGGCATGTCGCCTATTACTTTTAGAGACATCTTACTTAGTCAGTTATTTCAGACTTTGGGTTGTAATTAATTTTAGTGATGCAGACTTTGCATTTATTTATTTCGGTATTCGGATTGTTGTGTTGGTTATGTTAACTTTTCATAATTCATTTATTGCATGTTAACCGGATTTAACTAAAATGGACAACTCACTTTTTAAATAATAGGTGGCTAGTAATTGTTAAAACGTTTGCGACAATGATGCTATGAACTGAGCCAACTTGGCATTTTGTATTAATTTAATAAAGGAGTAGCTACCCGGTATTTAATTAGTCGGGGTGTCACAGGTGTTAGACTAGTTTAGCAGGATAACTTGACTAGGATGTTAGAGGGATGCGTTAGGAGTGCACTGTTAGTAGAGAGGTGAGGGGTATCTCATGGGAGTGCGATACCAAATTTAAATATGAGATAAAACCGTTTTTCTAAAAATAAGGCATTTATGCACTTGCTAAATATTTTCAAAATTAGACCTCTGACCCGTTTATCTACTTTTCCTTTCTTGCTATATTATATATATATATATATATATATATATATATATATATATATAGGTGTCCAGACACAGGGACGCCTGGATGACATTTCCTTCGAGTCAGACATCAGCTGCAGCAGTTGTGGATTCGTGCAGGTTCTCGATAGATGCTTCTATCCTTGTAATCTAGATAGGAGGTATTGTACAAACATTAGGGCCAATGGCCCAATTGTATTTATTTATTCGTTCAATACATCATTCGACATGGTTGTATATTTTAACCGAGTGTTCGGTTATTTTATTTCATTTCAGTTTCATTTACACATACTGTGTGGATGTTTTGATTTAGTCGTTTAAAAGAGTAGTTAAATAAAATTTTGACACCGGCCTAATAGGTTATTAGTAATTAAATGGATTTTCGACAGTGATTCTAAGAATGATTCATATGAGACTCCTGTTTTAATTTGATATAGGAGTGATCGCCCGGTATTTTATTAGGCGGGGTGTCACAGTGGGGTCCATACTTAGTCTGTTGTTTGTCGCCAGGGAAGATCACCCACATCGTGCAACCTCCGATGATTGCTCTAGAGTGGTATGTTTAAATAATTATATCATGCACACAGATATAATATATATATATATATATATACACACACACACTAGCGGAATGCCCATGCCTGAAGGCACGACGAAAATTTTCCAAAGATCGAAATGTGTAAACAATTTAAGCTGATGTATATTATAATGTGAACAATTTATAAAATTTGGACAAAATTTCCCTTATTTATCGATCCTGCTAAGAAATTAAAAAAATCTACAACACTAATAGTCCTTCTTGGACCTCAGATAAACATCATAACTATCACAGTTATACCATTATGAAACTTCACAACAATACAAAACTATTGTTTACAACACAAAAGGGTAAATATTTTTTTAAAAATTGGGCAGAATTCCTTTTGTTTATAGGACTATCCACCCTGTTAAAAAACAATCCAACAAAGAAATACCATCACAATTTACACCATTACGCAAAAAAAATCAAAAGAACATCTAGTTAAATATATACTAAATAGAAACATGAAACGTTAAACGCGGCTTTGTTCCACCCATAAACGATAGAGGAGAATCCAATTCAGTGGCTTGGATCAAAACCATCTCCAAACTGTGGTGGCAAGGAGACCTTGGGCACATCTAACACAGCATAAACAGCTTCCAAAAAACCTTTCTTCATATCTGAAATCTTTGATGCCATGAATTCTTCCTCACTTTGTCTGAACTTCTTGACTTTTTCTAAACTTCTTCCTCACTTTATTTCCCAGTCTGTACAAATTTTGAAACATAAAAATGAGTTCTTGACTTTGTCTGACTTTGATTTTACTATAAATATTAGAACATTCATCAAATTATAATACGTATATACGCAAACATCTTTACAATATTTTTTTCTAGAATGAAATTTCCATGATGATTAGGGCTTACCTTGTAAATTAGTTACATTTAACAAATTGATACCAACCGAGGTGAGTTGGCAATTGACCCCATGGCAGCAGCGTCGATGAACTTATAGTAATGGTTGTGATGAAACTGTTGACCAACAATTGTAGAAAAACATCTCTCTCGGTGTTAAAAATTGATCTGAAAGAAAATAATCAAATCAAGACAACAACAAAGAAATATATGATATTTAAATGGATTAAATATTAAAATGCCCAAACAGAATAGAGTGGGTGAAGAGTGATAATAAGAAGTTAAAATGATCCGAAATTATTTTCCTGATAGGGGAAATGAGACTTTACATGAAGAAATGAGATAATGCTCTAATCCTAATTGAGGACAGAGATTAGAAAACTGGTACATAACATTCAACCAAGTAAACAAATCCATAAACAACACTTACGATAACAAAAAGTTTAAGACTAAATACTACTCCAATCTAGATTCTACAGAACATAAAGGTTCTTTAATCACAATAAGGTGTAAAAGAGAATACTAAACGCTATAATTAAGGACAAAAAACACTAAAATCAACCTCAATATGTTAAACACTAACTTCAAAATATCAAGTTGAGCATTCTGAAAGTGGTAAAAATGGGTTCAACATCAGGCTGAGCATTCTGAAAGTCTAAAAATATTGGCAATCATCACATTAGGAGAGTAATTTCAGCATGGGTAACTTCATGATTCACACATGTGGCATTAATGACGTCCACAATTGTTTCAGAAAAATAGAGTTACTACACACTTTAAAATAAACAAAACATCAGAAGTCACTGCTATATAAAAATGAGAAAATCTGATAAATAAAGAAAATATGAGAAAATTTGCAAGAATATGACACACGTGCGTCCACACCAAACGCATTTTCAGATAAAAACCAACCCAATTGATCCTATTATGAAGATCTCATAAATTTGAGGCAGAGCCTCATTTTCTTCTCCGATGAATCAGTAGTATATGAGTAGGACCATGGCATAAATAGATATAGGTTACATGAACCTGACTCACTTCCAGGAGCATACACTGACAACAATAATAAATAGATATAGGTTACAACTGAGGGAAACCAATAGGCATACACCACTAACCACCCTCAATACAACATACACCTCCATACAACATACATCGTTCAATTTCATTCTAATGTGGCAAGTATCGTGGCCTTCATTATTCGAGTTTTCATCGGACTCCTGTCCATAAAGTATTAGGGAAAGAAAAAAGGCCCATTTAAACTCACCCGAAGATCATGTGGTTGGCCTTGACTATTCTGCTATGCTACTGTTCTTCTCTTAACTACTGTTCTGGTATTTACTCTTATGGTATATACATGCAAGCCTAAAACTCAAACAAAAGAAAATTTATGAAAATTAGGATGTCCTAATACAAATTTATATTATAAAAGTTGTTTGAAAATAAGGGAGAAGATAGAACCCTATCAAAATAATTAAAAAAAACTTCATTTAGCTTAATAACTAATTCACAATCAGATTAAGAACGAATGGTACATCATAAAGAAAGATATTTTCATTTCCAAGTGTCGGAATAAAGTGTAGGCCTATAATTCCTCCCAACTAAAAATAGTGAACATTTGTTTTTGCTTGAAATTCAAGACCCTTAATTAATATAGAAAAGTTGAGTTAAAACAGATGAAATTTGAAACCCATATATTATTTGAAACCCATAGATGAAATTTGAAACCCATATATTAAACATGTTAGTAATGGAGTTCGTAATGAATCCAATTCTCGACAACGCATCAATTGCCTAACTCCATAACGAATCCAGTTGGGTTCAAACTTACAAACTAATTTTAAATCAAATAGAATTTCAACGTAAGAACACAAACTAATAGTATATAAAATGGTCACTCATGTAAATGGAATATAACAAAAGAAACAAAAAATCATGATCATTGCAATAATAAACACAGAAAATATCGAGAGTAGTTTTGTAGATACCTAGAGAGGAAGGATATCTATAATTATTATCACCTTCATATAACCAATAACTAAAGTAAACAAATAATAGGATTAATTATAGGTCTGAATATGGCAACTTATATTGTTAACATCTCAAGTAGAATTCTAATCCTATAGAAAGGAAGGAAAAGAAAGACAATATGATCAATACATATATATTCCATGACAAAGCAAAAACCCAAGCTCAAAACAAAAGCATTAATGTAAGAATGTATGAAAAATTGGAAGATATGTATACCTTCGCAAGACAAAGGGTTAATATCGCATAAATGAAGTCGGAAGTTCCATACTTGCAAGCGGCGACTGATACTTCTTGTAATAAAAAAAGAAATAAATCAGACCCAAAATGAGAGATAAATACCAAAGCATAGAAATGGTCTGGAACTCAACTCTAAAATAAGAGGCAAATACCAAAGCATATGAAAAAGTAAAAAAATACAAAATAAGCACTAAAAGCATAAATATAAACTGTAGAGGTCATACAACTTAGTATTTGGGAAATAACATGAAAAATCAATATATAAATTGTCAATTTCTAATATAATATTATCACAAACAATGATATACCAATTATAAACAGAAACCACATTCACTAATCATGATTTAAAGAAATTAAAGTCCTAAGAATTACACATAACAAAATACAGAAAATTTAAAAACCTAAAATAGAAAAACAGTAGGCGAGTAAACCTAAAAGGGAAAAACTTACCACATTAATCAAATCAAACTCCATTTTCATGATGACCACAAAAAGAACCAAAAAGGAAGAGTTGCTATTTTACAAAAGTCGAAGCTAAACAATTGACCCTTATTTAAACATAAAGAATATCGGCAAAGGATAAAAGGAAAAATCGATCTTAAAAGAACAAATAATTTATCCATAGCCACAGGAAAGGTTAAAATAAATTGGGTGAAAGCAGCGAGTACAAACCACATTTAGTACAACCCAATAGGAAAAAAACAACAATTTCATTAAACACATGGGATTCACTATAACATTTCATCACACATATGGCGTTCTTAAGTTACTAAACATCTATATACCTCTAGTGAACTAATAGGAATCAAAAGTACCAATTTCTGAGATTGAAAATATGAAATGGGCGGGGTATCTAAAAATGCAGCCCAAAATGCTCTAATATTTGGACGCCAAAGTACCGCATTATGAAACCCACTGTTATAAAAAACCCGCCTAGGCTTGAGGCTTGGGAGAAACGCCCCGCCTTAAGATTTTGATGCCTTATGCTTGGTAAAACCCTTAAGGCGTACTTTTTCTCTAAAAACAACAATGCTTTAGTGAAACGATATCGCCTTTTAAAGATTTTTTACAAATCGGACCGTTATCTCATCTAAAATAATCAAATAGTATTTTTATTTGCAAATATTCAGACATATATTTATGATATGTACAATTTTAGTATTTTAATAGCCTTGTTATGGTTAAAAAAATATTAAAATATATTAAAAAGGCCTAAACGCCTTTTCACGCCTTTTTACGCCTAGGCCCGCCTAGGCTTCTAAGGCTTAAGGCTTGACCTCCACCCTCGATCACGCCCCGCGTTTTTTAGAACCTTGATGAAACCCCATAGAAACTAATACTATAAACCATCTAATAGACAGATCTTAAACAATGCATAAAAACCATTGGTTATGTAGGGTTGTCGTGTGCGGCGGTATGAGAGGGAGAGAAAATATAGTGAGTTCGAGAATGAGATACATTAGAGAAAAAATTAATCCATCGCAATATAGTTTAAAAAAAATAAAGTAGGAGAGAATACCTGCACGGTTTGTTTCTATAAACCCTGAAACATAATCACACCAAAACTTCTGAATCAACCCTGAAACAAAAATGACAAAAGATTAATAAGTAGAGACGATACATAATTTGGATGTTTAACTAAACTTGAAGGCACACAATCATATAAAGTGGAGATAAGATCATTAGAGTTAAATCTAAAGAGAAAAAACACGCACAGTGAGAGAGACCAATGGTGACTCTAAAGTGGGTTGTGAGTGAAACCGTCCATGTATAATTTGTGAGTAGTAAGTTCAGATAGGGGGAACTGAAATGGGTTCAAAATTTGAAAGAAATAGAGAGTTGTTGACGTAAGTGATATGATAATGTCAGTAAAGAATTTCTCTTCCAAATCTTCTGCAAGCCAAGCCCCCAAATTTTGAACCCACTACATTACAAAAGCCCTAACAAACCAGATCTCAGAAAATATATATGAGAAAAACAAAACCCTTAAATCCATATACAAAATACCATAAGAAAGAAGATCTACATAAGAAAATTCCAAAATCACACCATATATTTTAAGATCGCGAGAGTGAATCTGTAGGTGGGTGAGAAACTATACCTTAGAAGTTTGCTAGAGAGAGAAAGAGGCGACGGTAGGTGAGTGGGAGAGGGGGATTGTAGGGTTTGTGTTTGGGGCTTTGTTTTTCAAAATAAATCTCAGGCGTTCGTCTTTTGCCTTGTTGTTTAGTGTATCGTAGAGAGAGAGAGAGAGGATGGTGCAGTTGCATATTGTTTTCCATTGATGAACTTGAGAGAGAAGGTAGAGAGTGGGTAAAGAGTGGGTGAGAGATTAGACAAGGGGTGAGAGAGAGAGAGAGAGAGAGAGAGATGTGAGTGATTGTGATAAAAGTGGGTAGAATTTGAAATTAAAGGTGAAATAAATTTTGGGTGTACTATAGTAAATTTTATTAGTGTGGGAGTGAAAATCCAACCTTTCATCTAGTTATGGATGATTTTGATGATTCAATCCTAGCCTCTACTTGTGTTATCTCTTTATTGAATAGTGTCAAAACTTCTACTCCTTATTTTATATATATATATATATATTCACTATCTCTTTTCTCGTATATATTTTCTCAATAATTTCGGCTAACCATGCATATTACTCGTGGCACTAGCCCAATATGTTTTGAATATCATTTCCATTATTATTTACTTAATTCTTCTCTTAATTAGTTCATTGATTCTCATAATATTAACTCTGGACACGTTCAACTCTCTATCACTCCGTATCCCCATTTTCCTGAATTTTCATTTTAAATCCATTAATGAATTTCCCAAGTAATATTTCTTCCAAATACTCATATTCATACACCAGATATATCCCCATTCATACTAAGGCAATTTTTATTAGTATTACCATAATTCTCAAAAATCTTAACTTAATGTCGAACATCATGATTTAATTCAAAATTAATTTATGAATAAGTTACATCTAATAACCCAAACTGGTATGGCAGGATGACTGAACAAATTCAAATCCATAATTATACGACTATTTTTAAACTACAGAAAACTCATATCAAAATACTACCCAAATTACCAACCCTAATAAAAATCATAAACGTATTGGAGGTGTTCATAAGTTTTTCGATAGTGAGTCATACGCATACTCAAATTACCTCACTTCAAACTTAAACCTCAAAGGGCACATGCGTGGCGCTATGACCTGGGGTCCATACTTAGCCTATTTTTTTCTCCAGGGAAGATCACCCACATCTTACAACCTCCGTTGGTAGCACTAGATTGATATTCAAATAATTATTTCATGCACACACACACACACACACACACACACACACACACACACACACACACATATATATATATATATATATATATAATTTCTCTATAACCATATATATTTTCTCAATAATTTCAACTAACTGTGCCTATTACTCATGGCACTAGCCCAACATTTTCTGAATATCATTTCCATTCTCAATTACTTAATTATCTACTTGATCTATTAATTGATTCTCATAATATTAACTCTGGACACGTACAACTCTCAATCAGTCTGTATTCCCATTTTCCTGAATTTTCATTATAAATCCATTAATGAATTTTCCAAGTAATATTCCTTCCAAATACTCACATTCATACAACAGATATATCCCCATTCATCCTGAGGCATTTTTTAATCAGTATTACCATAACTTTCATAAATTCTAACTTAATCCCGAACATCATAATTTTATCCAAAATTAATTTACGAATAAGTTACATCCAATAACCCAAACTGGCTATGGTAGGGTTGACAAACATAGTCAAAATCCATAATTATAGGATTGTTTTAAAAATTCATAAAAATCATATACAATTATTATCTAAATCACCAATCCGAATTCGGATTTGTATTCTACACGAAAAATTGAGTAAGGTATATGCTTTAAGTTTTTCTCGGAAATCTTTCGAAAGCACTCAAAAAGAAGATCTAAAACTCTCTAAATAACTCTTCTCATTCCTCTCTTTTTTTCTTCTAATTTTTAGCATTATTTAATTCATCTAAATCATCTCCAAAGTTAATTTCCCCAGACATTATTATTTCTCATGAATCCTAAACATGAAATCAATCCCTTTTCATATATAGTTTATTATTTCTCCTGAATCCTAAACATGAAATCAATTTGTTTTCATATATAGTTTATCTACACATAATCACAACCTCAGATTCATCATTATTTTCCCCAAAAATATGAAATTCTCAACAACATTATAATGATTCATAATTTCTCAATCTTTTTTAATTCAAGAGTCCATCTTTCTACATGAGATCCTAATTCTAGATTTTAATTCATATAAATCATCCATATATTCTATGAATTCATTCATCCCAAAACCCATTTGCATAGGAATTCCACCAAAAATTATTTTTCCAATTATAATATGAATTGAACTGTACACATAACTATTTAGCAAGATAATCACTTGACTTGATATTATTAAGGTATGAATTTTATTGATTTTGATGATTATTATCAAAAAAAGCCTTCACCGTTCATCCAATTTTATTCCTCCTTGCATTTTCTTTAGCTTCCTCCTGAAACTCTTTAGTGTTTTCTCCTCTTTTCTATTCACTTTATCTCTAACCTTTGGTACTATAAAATGACTAACCATCTTACTCTAACCCTTCATTATATAAGATTAATCCCGAAATTGCCTATTTAAATCCTTTTATATGACTAAAATACCCCTATACAAGTCTCGACTAGTCTAAAAAACCCCAGAACGCAATCATTATCCCTGTGTACTTAATTTTGACTATTGTGATGTATTTTGGATCAACCGTGCACTCAAAATCATCATCCGAGTCACCCATCATCAATTTGCCATCTTATTCCCAACACGACCCCGCAAGTGCATCCGGAATAAGTTGTTATCAACCCGTTGTTTTTATTCACTTACGACGTAATATAAATTAATGCAATTTTATTTACCTATCACACAAGTAAATATAGTAACACATAAATATTAATCAAATATTAATCCATTTCTCGCTAATTAATATTTATTCACTTCACTTTATTTTTCAATTTAATTAAATTGTTCTGATACATGTAATATGAATATTCCTAAAAATACGAGGTGTTACAATAGTTTTCTCTTTAGCCATTGACAAAATAAAGAATTGACATATTTTTTTATTTAATCTTGAGAACAAGTTTTGAAAAGTGAGATAGCATCTTTAATTTTGTTCTATGATTTATTTGTTTAAATGATTATTTGGGAATATTGAGTGGAGATCACCCCCCCCCCCCCCTTCTAAGTCATTCCCTAAAAAGTTCCAAATGAAATATGGAACAAGTGCCCCACATATTACGGGGCAATTTTAACATGTCGCTTGCCAAGATCATGCGAAAGTACTCTCAATAAAAAAAGAGAGTAGTCCATAGCAAATAGAAGTTTAAACAAAATAATGCAAAGAAGAGTTGAAGATAGACAAATAGAAGAAAAATCTCTATTCTCATTCACATTGAAGACTCTATAAAAAATAGAGAAGTCTTTTCATTTAGAAGAAACATAAGGTATACATAGACAATTCTTTTATAACTCGTCAACTCAATAAAATAAAAATAAGATTCTCTTGAGAATGCAAAACAGTAAAGGAGAGGCCAACCTCCTGAACAAACTTCTCCACCAGTCTAACCAGGCAAGCATCAACTTAGCCGAGAGTGATATGCATAAGTGTGGTCTCGTCTTGGACCAGATCTAGTCTCAGCTCAGCCATGACGACCCTTGCTCACTCTTCAAGTAAGACAAACGTGAACCCCTTCAGGAGTAATCCCTCCTCAGCAGTCTCGGCCTCATACCATTCTCATGGGCCGAGACCTATTAACTTGCTCACCATAACCTCATTAGCCTTGTCTCGATCGGTACTATTCTTGCAGGTCGAGATTATAGTTCAACCCAGCTCAGCAGTTGCTCATTAGGAGTGTGAACATGTAGCCTCGACCAAGCTGAGACTTACCAAGATGACATATATCTTACATATGACACAGGGTTCTAGCATGACTAGTACACATGGGAAGGCAACTATAAAAACATCTCCATGAGCACATGGGGCAATATTGCATTATTATGACATATTTGTGCTAGGTACATGTGGTTAGACCTAATTAGAAGCATCACCCTAGACATGCCTCTTACATGCTTGGGGGTACAATGCGCACCCTGAGAACTATATATATTCACCTTCTTTCCCAGTGAAAAGGATCCAGAATTAAAAACTCTAGCCAAACTCTATAAAATTTACCCTAGAGAAAGAGTGCTAGAATTGTATCATTGGGACATTAGAACTCTGTTATCTAGTGCATGAGTACACCAGCACCTACAAAGTGGAGTAGGCCAATGGTCGAACCACTTACATGAGCGTGTTCATCCTCTTCCCCTCATCTCATTCTCTTATTTTCATATTTATTTGCATATCTCCATTATTGTGCCATTTTTGAGCTTGAGCTACATATAAAAATTTAAATAGTGATTTCTTAGCATAATTACTTTGGCGCCGTCTTTGGGAAGAGACATCATCTTCTTCCTGATCAATTTGTCCTGAAAATCTACTGTTTTCCTTTGGTGGTGATCCAAATCCATCTTTGTTAAACTTGAATCACCATTGAAAGAGCGTGGGTATCTTTTCCAAGTTTTTCATCTCATCTCATTTGATTACTCATCACCGGAGATATGGCTTCCGATCAGCCACCAGACATTGTCCCCAGCTCAAGCGAAGTACCATCTCAGATATAAATGGCCGATGTGGCAGCAGAGCTGCATTTCTAGTAGACAGCCAAAAAAACATGCAAGAATAATTTATGGTTTTTAGCCAAACTATAATCGCCAGGACTCTAGGCGCTGCAGCCGAGATGATCACTCCGTATGCCAGGGATGTTGTGGATGCAGTAATAGGGGGACCACCCCCTATCCCACACAAGGAGGCTCAATGCCACCATAGGCAGAGAGACATGAACGACCCCAGGAGACTTCACTTGGGAAAGCAGGTGCAAGAGGGTCCAAACGACCAGGAGTATAAAGAAGACGATTGTTGGGAGCCATACAAAATTTCTAGTAATACGATTTGCCCAGCACAAACTTATGGGGGAAATAACATTGGACCGACCCCGAACCTCTGCATTTGACAGATTCAATAGAGAGTCGGCTTTTGACCATCTTAGTCCAGTGGGATATCTATGAGACCGACTTTCTCGTTCACAGAGTAACGCCTCCTCTAGAGGGAATGGTGGATGTGGTTATTATCGACCTCAACCGGGTCGGGAGGGGAAATAGAGGAAAGTAAATATCCGTTAAGGGGATGTTGGTCGAGAGCAAGTGCCTGACTTGGCTGATTGAGAAGGAGGAAGATAATGTAGCAGTAGTAGAAAATCTATGTAATAGTTCGATTAAAAGTCTCGGCGGCCTGCTAAAAAGACAAGACCCAATCCAAAGGGGATACATGGAAGGATCTCCCTTCGTAGAGAAGATAGTGAGTTTTCCCACTCCACTCTAGTTCAAACCTCCTACGATAACTATGGTGGAAGTACGAATTTAAGACATCACATTAAGATGTATCAGTCTATGGTTGAGATTTACTCTATCTCAGACGAGATGGTGACGATCCTTCTCCAGTACCCACTCTGGCACAACACATATATAGTACACTTCTCTGCCTAAGAACTCCATCGAGAACTTTAAATAACTTCCCAAGAAATTCATTTATAAATTTTTCCCCAAAAAAGGTGACTCTTCTTTTGTATGTGAAACAAGGGAAGAATGAGATGCTGAGAGATTATATTAACCGGTTCAATAAGAAGCTTGAGGTACAGGATTACGAAGAAAATATTTCCATGACAATCCTTATGGGTGGATTCCAGAAAGGCAAGCTACTCTGAAAGTTGGCTGAGGATCCTCCCAAATCCATGGAAGAACTTCAGGCCATACCGAGAGAGCCATGGACGTAGAGGAGGCCATGGAAGCCAAAGGAGAGGATAAAAATGAAGCTAGTGGGATTAAGCCTCAAAAAATAAATGGAAAAGATGGAAAGAAGAGATCGACCGATGATAAGTTCACCAGCTACACTATATTAATAGTAAGTCCTGACTTAATCTTGAATGAGATCAAAGATGACGGGGCTCTCATAGGACCAAAAAATCTTAAGTCCCCTCCTCAAAAGAGGGACAAAATCAAGTTGTGTGATTTTCACCAACATCACGGTCATACCATAGATAAATATTTTATCTCAAAGATGAGATTAAAAAAATGCTGAAGCAAGGGAAACTTCGAAAGTATGTCGATCAGAGTGGTGCTAAAGATGACGTTAGAAAGAAACATGGCTGGACAAAAGATGATAGGCAGAGATGATAGGCTCAATTCGAGAAGAAAGATGATAAAGAGTTTGACAGCGGTGAAGATTATCCAGACCTCCCTCATAAGACCCCTAAGCCAAAGGGATGCATACATATGATTTCCTTCAACGTGAAAATAATAAATGGAGGAATGGACGATAGAGGAACTGAGCCAGCTGATCGTAAGGCACACGTCACGAAAGTCAAGTCTGCACCTAAACAGATGGATGTGAACTCGGTTGTTTCAAAGTTGAAGACATGGAAGCTGAAGACAAGTAGACATGGAAACATTGGTAGTAGGATTCTCGCATATGGACTTCAAGGGCATTGGCCCCCCATGACGAACCCTTGGTTATCAACACCAGGGTTTATGGATATGATGTGTCTCGAATACTAGTGTACAGCTCATTCGATGTCATGTTTTAGGATTGCTTCAAGGGATTAAAGCTCACTAAAAAGAGGTTAGTTCTGTCTTACCAGCAATTGATAGGTTTCAGTGGGAAAAAATTCCATCATCTGACTGTATTTGAGATGAACATTTGTGTGGGCACCTGGCCGAGGTGCCTAACAAAGAAAGTGAGTTTCTTCATCATGGACGAGAATGTGTTCTCGACTTATAATATCATCCTCAATAGAGTAGCTCATAAAGAATTTGAGTCAGTCCCTTCTACAGTTCACCAAATGGTAAAATTTGCGACTCCCTGTGAGGTAGGGGAAGTTCAAGATGACCAGGTAGAAGCAAGAGAGTGTTATTTCAGTTTGGCAGAACAGAAGGAAGTTCACAAAAATCTCACAACCTCCTGTAATAACCGACACCCTTTGATCCGAGGGACGAGAGGAAAATAAATAAGGCTGAGGCCGTAGAGGAGGTAGAATCCATTGTCCTCAATGAGTACGAGTCAAAAAAAGGAATCCAAATTGGCTGATTATTGAAGAAAGTTAGTAGAGCTGTAAAAGCAGAGACAATGCATCTTCACAGGGAGTCATGGGGATATGTCGGAGATTGACCCCAAAGTTATTTACCATCGGCTAAACATTGGTAAGATGTCAAACCTGTAAAGCAGAGGAGGAGGACCTACGTTAGATATAGGTATGAGGTCATCCAAGATAAGGTTAAAAAGCTCCAATCAGCCGAGTTTATTCGTGAAGTGCACTACCCAGACTGGTTACCTAATGTTGTGATTGTACCAAAGCCAATGGAAAATGGAGGGTGTGTGTAGACTTTATTGATCTAAACTAAGCTTGCCCTAAAGATATCTTCCCTTTTCCTCATATAGATTAGATGGTAGATGACACGGGGCACAAGTTGATGAGCTTTATGGATGAAAATCAGGGTACAACCAGATCTTCATGGATGAAGTCGATGCAGAGAAGACTTCCTTTAACATAGATAAAGGAACTTACTGCTCTAAGGCCATGATATTCGGCCTTAAAAACGCGGGGATAACTTATCAAAGGTTTGGTCAATAAAATGTTCAAAGTCCAAATCAAAAAAACTATGGAGGTTTATGTTAATGATATGCGCACGAAGAGCCTCAAGGTCAAAGACCATGTGACCTACCTTGAAAGGACGTTCGACACCATGGATCTCTACAAGATGAAATTGAATCCGATAAAATGTGTGTTCAGCATCGGTGCTAAAAAGTTCCTCAGCTTCATCGTCAACCAAAGAGGGATTGAGACAAACCTATAAAATTAAAGCATTAATACCGATAAAAACACCAAAGACTACAAAAGATGTGCACAGGTTGACAAGAAGATTTGTTGCTCTCAACCGCTTCGTCTCCAGGGCCACAGAAAAGTTTCTGCCTTTTCTTTAAAATTTATAGAAAAGTATTTTCGTGGGATGAATAATGTGAAAAATATTTTCAAGAACCTAAAGCTTATTTGGGATCCCCAATGCTCCTATCTCAGCCCATCCAGTGGGAGAGGTTGTTCCTATACCTAACAGTATCAAAATCGGCTATAAATGAAACTATTATCCGAGATAATGAAGGGGTTCAGAAGCCTATGTACTTCAATAACAAGGCTATTCAAGAGGCCGAGCTAAAATACCCAAGGATGGAAAACTGCCATATGCTTTGATCCTTGCCTCCAGAAAAATAAAGCCCTATTTTCAAGATCATGTTATAGTGGTGCTCACCGACACTCCTTTGAGGTAAGTCATTTATAAACCTAAGAAATCGAGTAGGATTATGTCTTGGTCAATTGAGTTAGGAGAGTTTGACATTGTGTATCAGCCAAGGACCATAATCAAGGGGCACGCATTAGCTGATTTTGTAGTTGAATTCAATTGGGTTAAGGCCGATGTTAAAGAAGATGAGATCGCGACATTTCCTGGGAAAATAACATAGGGTTCATCCATGATCGATGGAATGAGAGATGACCCCACTAAAAAATATGTTTTGTTCAGAAATGGAGCGATAGATGAAGGTCCTTTCCCAGCTAACAGTTTGATTTGGAGTTTATTTGTGGATGGCTCCTCTTGGAAAAGTGGTAGCAGGGCAAGGCTCATATTATTATCTCTATACGGGACCGATATTGAATATACCCTAAGATTTAGTTTTAAGGCTTCAAAAAATGAATTTGAGTATGAGACTTTTTTGATAGGTTTATCCTTGGCCAAAGTGTTGAATATCGTCTATATGATAATGCACAGTGACTGTCGACTAGTAGTAAACCAAATCATGGGGAACTATAAAAGCTAAATATGAGAAAATGTCCAAGTATTTGGCAAGGGTGAATAAGGTCTTGACCAAGTTAAAAGAAGTGAAGGTAAAGAGAGTCCCTTGGCTTGAGAATAGCTGAGCCGATGTGCTAGTAAAGTTAGCCTCAGCCACAAGAATATAAATCAGATGGACCAATCCTGTGGAGATTTTACATAGACCCAGTATTGAGGAAGATGTTAATAGTGTGGAACTTTATTTGAACCTGAATTTGGGAGACTAGTGGATGGATCCTTTGATCAAATACATCAGAGACAAAGAACTCCCAGACACTAAAGCCAAGAGAAAGAAACTCCGATACTGTGCTGCCAAGTTCACTATCATAAGAGATGGGCTCTATAAAAAAAAGTTTCATGTTGCCTCTCCCCATATGTGTCCATCCTACAGAATTTGAGTATGTCATACGTGACATCCATGAGGGGGCATGTGCTAGACACATTGAAGGAAGATATCTCATAGAGAGGGTTGTGACGTAGGTTACTAATGGCCGACCTTATTAGAGACGCGACCGATCATATAAAAATATGTGATAAGTGTTAGCGTTATGTGAGTATTCCCCACCAGCTTCATCAGTTGCTCTCATCCATTACTTTTTTAAGGTCATTCATAGTTTAGGGGATTGACCTGATATGCCCACTCCCAAAGGAACAAGGTGGATATCAATATCTGACTGTGGCTATTGATTACTTTTCTAAATGGGTGAAAGCAAAGGTCATTATAGATAATATGCAAATATTGCGTATTTCATCCGTCGAACCTACGCATTCTAGCCTCCTCGGGTGCCTTAATCTCTATATTTAAGCCCGTTAACTAGACAACCTTAGTTTATATTGTTAACATGCTATATGAGGTATAATTGGGGTTTGTAGGTATTTAGGTACCAAGTATGGGATTCGGATGCATTCCGCACAATTTTTGTACGCAATCACACTTTCAAGGGCATTATAGTCATTTTACAGATTGGGCACCTGGCCCAACATCTTCATGTAAGTTGTATCCCTCCTCGCAAGCTTCACGTGGCCATAAACGGTGCGCGATTCAGATTCAAAACGAAGAAGTTACGGCGATTTTAGCGGAGAAGATATGCAAGCCAAAATAGGGGAAAATGCAGTCTACCCCTGCTTGATCGATCGATCAACCAAATGGTAGATCGATCGACCCTTCCCATTTTTGCCCCGTCTTATATGATCGATCGATCGAGCCCCTGTTTTTCAGCAGATATTTTGCATTTCTATTCTCTTTTCTTTTCTAATTTAATTCCCACTTGGTATATAAGCCAATGTTGATGTAATAAACAGGGGTGAACGTTTTTAGATAGTTTTAGAAGATAGAATAGGTTAGGGTTTGGGTTTTTGGATGGTTCTTCTTCATTTATACTTGGTTTCACACCCCATTTGTTGTGTAAGTTGACTATTCATCATCCTCACCATTAATATAGCTTGTATTTCATTCATTCTTGCTTTGATAATTAGGTTTACATGCTTTGTTAATTAGTTTACATGCTTTGATTACTTCCTTTCTAGTGTAAATTTACCGCGTTTATTTACCGCTTTCCATTTACCGCATTTTTAACATGCTTTCTAGGTAATTTAAATTAGGTTGTGCTTGAATTGAACTCACTCGGGTTGACGCGTTGCTTTGCTTTGGTGATGGTGTTTACGGGTCTATTTTGGGTGCATTGTCCAAGTTATTACGCCTAGGGGATTTGACGGGGCATATCATGTATGTCCCATGCTTACGACCTTTCGCGCGTAATTTCCGGGATATTTGTTGACGCTAAAATCTTATTAGGCTTTTATGATGATTTAGGGCGTAACAACCCTTGATTTAATTAACTGTCAAAACGAGGCGCATTTGTAATAACTCGTCGACCCATGTAACCATTTTATACTACTTAACTCGGGGGAGGGATATTCGACGCAACCTATAGTTTTACTCACTTTCTTAATCTAGTTTCAACACATTGCCTAGATTAACTTTTCCTTTTAGTTTGTAATCATCTTTTACACTTTTATTTCAGAGTGTTAAATCACTTAAATTCTAGCATCTCGTCTCTGTGGATTTTCGATACTCGACTTACCACTGTGCTTGCCTCGCAAGTGTAGTAGTAATTTAGGTTTTTATATTGAGTTGGCGAAACGAAAACAACGATTAGCGTCTTCACACGGGCTACTTTTCGCACTCAATCAAAATGGCGCCATTGTCGGGGACTAGTTTGTTTTAGACTTTATTTGATTTAGTATTTCATAATATTTTCTTTCTATTGGTATTATTTGCTAATATTTTGCAGGACTTCCACATTTGAGCACTTAGAAACGCTTGAATTGTTCCCGCGTGCACCTACTTTGTGGAATTCTCCACTTCGAGCCATTTTTGGGGTAAGAATGTCTTATTCCAATTCTTTCGGTAATCCTAGTTATAATTCTCAAAATTCTTCCAAACCTATGACTTTCGGTGAATACTTAGAATCCCAAAAATTTGCAAATTCAAACATGACTTTGGGCGAGTATAACGAAAGTCAAAATTTAGGTTATTGGAATTTTGATGATGATGATAATGATTTTGGGCCTTTACCTCCTTATAATAGGAATTTTGAAACGAATTCGAATAGTTTTCAAAATTTCTATAATAATGAGTTTAAGTTTAAGTCTGATCGCAACTTTCAAAGTTCCCATTTTCATGCATCCGCTCCTCGACCCATGACATTCGGTGAGGGCTTGCGTATGTATGAGAATGAGAAACTTGAAACTCGTTATCGGGAAGAAAATTGTTCGTGGGAACATGAGTTGGATTTATTATTTGAGTCCGATGACGTTTTTGCTTCCTAGACATTCGAGGTCGATGAATGTTTTGAACCAAATGAGGTACTTGTGCCTACTTCGGAACAAGCCATTCTAGACTTTGCCCATTGCGTAATAGATATTGAAAGTGAGGATGATAATGACGTAATATCTATTTGCAATGAAATGATTTCTTCTTTGGCCCCCAAAGAAGAACATTTCATTGAAAATGATATTATTTCATTCAAAACTCAAACTTCATGCGATGATGATTCATCTCATGAGTTTGAATTTCATTCATCCACATTTTCATTCTCTATTACCCCGCTGGAACAAGTAACCGATGATTCAGTTTCAAACTTTAATGTTTTAAATCCTATCGCCGATGAGGAGTACTTGCTCGAGTCTCCCTCCACGATCGCATTCGTGCCTTTGTGTGTGCCGCCTCCCATTCCAACTTCAAAATCATTGGGAGGATATTCGGATTTTCTCGGTCCCCACTTGTTTTTGTCACCCATCCTATCCAAATCCCCCATCGTCCCTCTAACACTTTTAATTGGCGATGGTTCCTTTCTTATGCCTTATACATGCCTTCCGTTGTTAAAACGGAATTCATATTTTTCGGAAGGCATGCTTGTATGTGAGGGTACACCGGTTATCCTCCAAAGTCAAATTGTTTTTTATGGGGGGACCCTCAGCTATTTAGACTTCTAGTGTATAGTTAGTGTGAAGTTTAAACAGTAGGTTGTATATAGTTAGCATTTTATTCTTTATTTTTAATTTAGTTTAGTTTAATTAGTTAACTTTTGGTATTTTTTTTTTGCCATGCTCGGTACTAACTTGCTTTGTAGATTCTTTGGACTTGTTCTTATGGGGATCGCTCCATTTTTTGGTAATATCTCTCCTTTCCTCTCTTTGACTTGGTTCTTAATTTACATTGAGGACAATGTCAAGTTTTAAGTTGGGGTTTAGTCCATGTTTTTGCTCACATGTTAGTTACTTAGTATGCTTTTCTTAGAAAAATTCAAAAATTTCAAAAAGATTTTCTTTATTTTTTCTCCTTTTTTGGGCATTTTGCCTTTGTTTCCGATGATAAATTTCAATAATTGCCCGATCCAATTGACAACCCAATGATGCATGTTCTCGATTTTAGAAGTTATTAGACTTTAGTCTCACTTATTGATATTATGAATAACTTCATGAATTAAACTTTAATCCCATGAGCACATGCACTTTTATGGTTCTATTGATTTGGTTTAAGATTTTTATAACTCGATAATCTTTTGTTGCATTGTATATACTTACACCGATTAAGCTTTGTACCTTTCGTCATTTCTGAGTGTTATACACTATTCTTTTCTCATTGAAAACATTGAATTCATCGGTAATCTCTCTATTCTTTCATTGATCGTTCATCAATTGAGTTCATATTTGAAATGTGTTACTTGATCATGATTTTCATATATTGTTTTGACTCGAGAATTGCGTTAACTTTATGAAATGATCATAGGCCATCTTTGATATATCGCCCATATTAGCCTTGACCTCACCCTTATATGTTTACCCTCGTTAACCCCTTTGAGCCTAAATATAGCCTTTCGTTTCATAACCCCCATCCCATAACCAACTCTAAATTGCAGTTTTAGCCCATATATACACTTTCCATACCTTTGTTTCGAATGTTGCTTGGGATTGAATGATGTTGTTATGATGTCGGTTGCAATTTAGGCATCTGAGAGTTTGAAAAGTAAAGTAAAGAAAGATGTGAAAAAGTGAAGAAAAAGAGAAAGAAAAAAGCAAAAGAAAACATAATAATAATAATAATAATAATAATAATAATAATAATAATAATAATAATAATAATAATAATAATAATAATAATAATAATAATAATAATAATAATAATAATAATAATAATAATAATAATAATAATAAGCAGAAGAAGAAGAAGAAGAAGAAGAAGAAGAAGAAGAAGAAGAAGAAGAAGAAGAAGAAGAAGAAGAAGAAGAAGAAGAAAAGAAAAGAAAGAGAAAGTTGTAAATTTTGTATAATGTTTAATAATCTTTGATTACTCTCCCCGATGATATATCTAATGCCTTTTTGGAACTTGTTTTCCAATTTTGATATTGCCCGCATTTTCCCATTATCCCGAGTTTTCATCCCGAACACTTTGAACCCGTACATACATTCCTTTCATTTCATACCCTAGCCATACCTACATTACCATCCTAGTAAAGTCCTATGTGATCTTAGGTTGATGTAATTTAAAAGTTTAAATAGTTGTGATAATCTGTGAAAATGCATTTCGCCTCTTTTAGTGTACGGTATCCTTTCATTGAGATTACCGTTTTTCAGTTTATATATAGCGTTCTTCATCTGTGACATGTGTGTGGCCTAGTTTCCATTTACATTTACTCCTAATGCCCGCATGTCCCGTGTGTTACCTCCCTGTTTTGAGTGAATTCGCTTGATGAGCGTAATGCCCGTGAGGATTGAATATATGCTTGCTTTAACATTTATCCAGTTTATATAAGTTTTTGTGAAATCAAACTTTGCATGTGCTCGCTCCCCTCCCACATTTTAAGGTTTCTATTCTATGAGGTGCATTCTATAATGTTAATGATTCGGACTTTTGTGTGAATTCATTCACTTTGCTAATAATGCATATGAAATCTTTTTTGCTTTTGTAGGGCTTGTCGCATGTTGGTTTGGGCATATTTTGAGGAAACCATATGATGTTTATGGGTACCATCTCTGAAAACCCTCACGAGACGACACTCGTCCACTAGGGTGACCTAGGGGTTTAACGGCTTATTGCATACGCTAAATGCAATCAAATTTCCCGCGAAAGTGGCTTTATGCTTTTATACCATAGTTTTGTACTTATCCTGCTTTTGGTGCTTGTTGTTCTTGTTGCATCCTATTTCATTGCTAGGGACTAGTAATGTGTAAGTTAGGGGGGGTGATAATACGCAAATATTGCGTATTTTATCCGTCGAACCTACGCATTCTAGCCTCCTCGGGTGCCTTAATCTCTATATTTAAGCCCGTTAACCAGACAACCTCGGTTTATATTGTTAACATGCTATATTAGGTATAATTGGGCTTTTGTAGGTATTTAGGTAGCAAGTATGGGATTCGGACACATTCCGCGCAATTTTCGTACGCAACCGCACGTTCAAGGGCATTTTAGTCATTTTACAGATTGGTCACCTGGCCCAATAACTTTATGAAAGTTGTAGCCCGCCTTGTAATCTTCGTGTGGCCATAAACGGTGCACGATTTCGATTCAGAATGAAGAAGTTACGGCGATTTTAGCGGAGAAGAAATGCAAGCCAAAATAGGGGAAAATGCAGTCTGCCCCTGCTTGATCGATTGATCGACCAAATGGTAGATCGATCGACCCTTCCCATTTTTGCCCCGTCTTATATGATCGATCGATCGACCAAATGGTAGATCGATCGACCCCCTATTTTTCAGCAGATGTTTTGCATTTCTTTTCTCTTTTCTTTTATAATTTAATTCCCACTTGGTATATAAGCCAATGTTGATGTAATAAACAGGCGTGAACGTTTTTAGATAGTTTTAGAAGATAGAACAGGTTAGGGTTTGGGTTTTTGGATAGTTATTCTTCATTTATACTTGGTTTGACACCCCATTTGTTGTGTAAGTTGACTATTCATCATCCTCACCATTAATATAGCTTGTATTTCATTCATTCTTGCTTTGATAATTAGGTTTACATGCTTTGTTAATTACTTTACATGTTTTGATTACTTGCTTTCTACTGTAAATTTACCGCGTTTATTTACCGCATTTTTAACATGCTTTCTAGGTAATTTAAATTAGGTTGTGCTTGAATTGAACTCACTCGGGTTGATGCATTGTTGTGCTTTGGTGATGGTGTTTACGGGTCTATTTTGGGTGCGTTGTCCTAGTTATTACGCCTAGGGGATTTGACGGGGAATATCATGTAAGTCCCGTGCTTATGACCTTTCACGCGTAATTTTTGAGATATTTGTTGACTCCAAAATCTTATTAGGCTTTTATGATGATTTAGGGCGTAACAACCCTTGATTTAATTAACTGTCGAAACGAGACGCATTTGTAATAACTCATCGACCCATGTAACCATTTTATACTACTTAACTCAGGTGAGGGATATTCGACGCAACCTATAGTTTTACTCGCTTTCTTAATCTAGTTTCAACACATTGCCTAGATTAACTTTTCCTTCTAGTTTGTAATCCTCTTTTACACTTTTATTTTGGAGTATTAAATCACTTAAGTTCTAGCATCTCGTCTCCGTGGATTTTCGATACCCGACTCACCACTGTGCTTGCCTCGTAAGTGTATTAGTAATTTAGGTTTTTGTATTGAGTTGGCGAAACGAAAACAACGATTAGCGTCTTTACACGCGCTACTTTTCGCACTCAATCAATTATCTCCCTCACTAAAGTGAAGACATTTAAGTTCATCTGGAGGAGCATTATCTGTAGATATGGCCTACCCAATTCACTCATCTCAAACAATAGGAAAAAGTTCAAGAATAAATCGTTGAAAGCATATTCTGAAAGAGTGAGGATAAAGCAATTCTATTATGTGCCTGGATGACCTCAAGCTAACGGCCAAACCAAAGTCACTAATAGGACGATCTTAGATGGAATTAAAAAGAATCTAGAAAAGTCTCAAGGCCTATGGACAGAGGAGTTCAATGGAATTCTATGGTCCTATAGGATGACAGAAAGGACACCTACAAGGGAGACACCCTTTATCCCGGCATGTGGGTTAGAGGCAGTAATCCCCACTGAATTCGGCTTACCCAGTCACAGAGTCTAGACTTACAACCCTAAGACCAATAAAGAAGAAAGGATGTTGGACTTGGACTTGATAAAATAATGAAGAGAAGATATCAAGGTTAGGCAAGCAGCATATCAATAAAGGAGGGGCAAATTATATAACAAGAGGGTTAGAGCAAGGCCACTTGTTGTAGGATATTTGGGGTTAAAAAAGGTTTGGAAGAAGCCAAATAAGTTTCTTTCGAACTAGCACGGCATACAAAGTCACTGAAAAGCTCGTCCCTGGGACCTACAGGCTGGAGAACCTGGAGGGAGAGCCTTTCTCCAATCCATGGAACACAAATCACTTAAAGAAATATTATCAATAGTATTATATACCACTCTTGTGCTTATGTGTCATCCTCTTTGTATTTGGAATATCTCAAAGTAATGATTGAAAGAACACAAGTGTTACCTCATATCGTTTTGTCCAATTATCCAATGCATGATTTGAATTGTTGTAAATAACATCATTAAAATGGTCAATTGGTCTTGACTCACTCTCGATGATACGATAAACCACAAGTGATTCACCTCGTCCATGAGCTCTCAATAACACCGAGAGGGGGTAATGGTGTGATAACATCACTAAGATGGTAAAGAACACAAAAACTCATTTAAAATTCATTTTATTATGGTTGTTTCGAACATTATTAATTTGGTGGATTAAAATTTAGTCTCTCCCTCGGCGAAGACGGGAGTGTGTGAAGAGATGAAACTCATAAATACACTTCCAAAAACGACGGGGGAGGACTTATGATTAACATCATTAATTTGGTGGCTTAAAATTTAGTCTCTCCCTCGACGAAGATGAGAGTGTATGAAGAGACGAAACTCATCCATACACTTCCAAAAATGACGAGGGAGGACTTATGATTAACATCATTAATTTGGTGGTATCAAATTAGAAATCATTTATTAGTTACCTCTCTCGGCTAAGACGAGAATGGACTTGGGATTAACATCATTGATTTGGTGATCTCAAATTAAAAATCATTTATTGGTTACCTCTCTTGGCTAAGACAAGAGTGGACTTGGGATTAACACCATTAATATGGTGGTCTTAAATTAAAAATCATTTATTAGTAATCTCTCTCGTCTAAGATGATAATGGACTTTGGATTAACATCATTTATTTGGTGGTCTCAAATTAAAAATCATTTATTCGTTACCTCTCTCGGCTAAGATGAGAATGGACTTGGGATTAACATCATTGATTTGGAATTGATTTGGTGGTCTCAAATTAAAGACCATTTATTGGTTAACTCTCTTGGCTAAGATGAGAATGGTCCCTATCAGCCCATTGCAAGTTCATTAACATTTGTACATATGCGAACAATGCACTTTAAAAAATTTCAAAGCAAATATGAAATTGTAATGAGAAGAGAATATCCATTCACCAGAGAAGACAATGAGAAGAAGAGAATTTCTATTCCTCAAAATTCCATACATCGCATTAAAAGTAACAGTCAAGGGAAATATTGCTCAAAAAATCATTACAGACATAGATTAGTTGCAGATTGCTCAAATATTCAAAAATTAATTCAAGTGGATGGGCATAAGTCAGGCCACAGGCAGCCTCCCAGTAACTATGACAAAAAAGATTTGTTGTCTCCTCTAGAAGACCCTTGGCCTGGTTGGAGACGATTTTGTCCACAACAGGTTGAGTTTTGACCTCATTATAGTTTAGGGCGACTTCAGTTATCTGTGCCCCAACTTGATCAAGAGTAATTACAGTAGCATCCACCTCAGCCAAAGTAACACCGATGAGAGGATCCAAGAGGTCAAGGTCTTAGAAGTCCTTAGATGCCAATTCTTCAACCTCTGGAAGTTTAAGGATGGCCCAATGCAAGCCGTCCTTACTCCACTTTAAGGGTATTGAAAGGAATACCCTGTGAACTCCTCAAAAGCCATAAACTCGACTACCGCCTGCTCCATAATTTCATACTCAGTCAAGGCCTTAAATTCAACTATGGCCTTCTCCTTCTCCTCTTATAAGGCCTTTTTCACTGCGACGTCAATGTCAGCCTTGTGCTTGTCAGCCTGGGCCTTTGGGTCATTGTCATGATTTGTTTTAAGCTTGACCAAAGCATCTAATTGCTTCTGGTGGATCACAACCACGACCTTTTGATGATCCGAGTCCTAAGAATTCATCTCTCTCCTCAGATCTTTCTCAATCTTGTGGGCATCCTTGCCCATTTGGATTAATGGAAGCTTCTGTTTAACCCACTCACCAAGGCGTGTAAAAGTGAGGAGAGACTGCAAAAACAATAAAGGAAATGGGTTAGTACGAAACAACACTTGTAATAGAAAATTTGTATAAAAGTTTAAAACAATTACCTAAGTAACCTTATGAAGGCCAGACTAGATGAGACAAGACGCATCCATTTCCTTCAGGAAATGCCTATCAACCTCATGCATCATCGAAGTAGTGGCGGCCATGGACCGCTTAGCATCACCAATTAAGGTCTCATCATCGAGAGTCAGCTGATCGAGATAGGCTGCCAAAGCACATCAGACGAAATGAGGATCTCTTTGTCTGATCCCCCTTGGACAAAACATCCTTATTGTTCTTCTTTTATGGATGATGGATAGGGGTATCGTCAACCACCTATTTTCTCTTCTTGCACACCTCGACATTGTTGGGGCCGCTGACAGTCAATTTATTTGTCGAGGTTGGGGGTGTCGATTACTTCTCTACTTTATTGATCACGACAGATATGTTAAGAGCAGCCATTTTCCAAATATCTTCTGGAGTGTCATTTGGATGATCTGTAAAGATTGAGAAGAGATTAATATCATAAATGACACAAATAAAGACGACACCATAGTTCAGAAGGAAAACTTACGTATTTCAATAATAAGGTCAATAACTGGTCCCGTCTCGACTAGGATTTCAGGGGTCATGAGTTGCTCAAATTACATGAGTCCACCATTGTCCCCTTGGCCTCGAATTTTTTCAATGTTATCTCGATCATCTATGCTCAAGCTGGGATCAAGATTGGTAGACATTGAAGCTTTTACCACTTTTAAGGGACCCTAGGCTCTGAGGCGGAGCAGACAACATCCGATAGAAACTCCCATGCACCAGGGATGAAGAAATATTATGGTTTTTAGTGATGTTAGGATGTTTGGTTAATGATAATAACCTTTTTATGGATTTCCTGGCTACGAGATAATAGTATCTGGGTTGGACCTTTGTGCATAATACATTATAACACGCTTTGAATACGTTAACTAGAAGCTCATAGATAAAGAGGAACTTCCAGAGAGATACAAAGCCGAGCAAATTCCTTTATGCGCTGGGAGAAAGTTGGGATGGGGCTAGGACCATATTGGCGAGTATCGTCCGCAAAGTAGGGTGGAAGCGAAGGCAGAAACCAACCTTGAACATCTGTTTGTAGACAGTAATATCACCCACACAGTTGTCAAAGTCCCTCTCAGCCTCCTCAAGGACCCTCATATGAATATTTGGATTAATCTCGTATCAGTGCCTCCAGTACAAAAGGTCGATGTCTCTCATAATACTTCTGAAGGTTTCAGCGTATAATGTATCTAGAGTTTCGAAGTCGATGATTTCCTACAATTGATACTCCATTGGGAAACCTATTACGAAACTCTCCCTCAGTCATGGACGAGAGGGGAACTGTCGTTGGGAGAGAAGATTAGGCAAATAATTACTCTTGGCCCCTTAAAAATGAAGGCTGAGTATTCTGGTCATAATCACTAGACCCGGTGGCCCCCGTGTATGCCATACGATAAGAGAGGACCTATATGGACTCCCCATAGGAGTCAGCCTCCCCAAACACCCTAGAGGTAGAAAGGCTATAGCCCTGTGAGGATGAAGACATTTGGGAGCTATGAGATGAGCCTCCACTCATTGAATCTGAACTGATCTCTACTATTAGAGGACGAATAATAGTTAAGGGAATTAGAAATATAGGGCATCTAAGGTCGGCCCCGGCCTTTCTCTTGGCCTCGGCATCTAGCTCACCCTTTCGTATTTCCCTAAAACCATAACCCTATAGTGGGGGAAATTGAGCAATATCTATAATAATTATACTAAAAATGGAAGGCATAATTTTATATGAAGGTGAGTGCGTATGGTGTTTTGACAACAATATTTTTTTAAAGACATTTCCACCCAACTCATTTTTCAAAACCATTTTTCACTTTAAAAATTTTCTACCAATGTTACTTTTTTCCACAAAAACATTTTTTATTTTTCACACACTTTAAACCTTATCATTCTTCTTTTACGCATCAACCTTTCAGAACACTTTCCTCTAAATAATCATTTCCACTATTCAAAGTCATTCTTCTTTCTCTAGCACCCTTTTCTTTTTCAATTTCACCTTTCCTTGTCAAACAAGAAACATCATTTTCAAAAATCTATGGAAAGATCATTTTTCAAAAATCTCCTCTTTTGGATTTGATATTTAAACTCAAATTATACTTTTTCAAAACAAGTATCTGTCAGCTTGGCTCTAATACTATTTGATTGCCCAAAAATTATCCTGGGTGGAGTGAATTGGGATTATGATTTTTATTTAGCTTTTGAAAAATTAATACCTATTTCTTTATTTTCACAAATTATTTTATATTCTTTATATCATAATTAAAACATTTTCTTAGTTAGTTGATAAAATGATTTCCCTTTTTATTGTTGCCTTGAATCCACACACATTCACATCCACATTCAAATAATATATATATATATATATATATATATATTAAGCATATTAAAGTAAAGCATGAATGTAAATGGAGTAATGGAGGATAAATGGATCAAGGATTTTGTACGTGAATTGGAATCGCCAACATCCATGCCAAGACGGTACTCGAGAAGCTCCAATATCTTCTAATTCACTACACCAAAATAGGCTATTTGTGACGGTCAAAGACCGTGATAGGAATGGGGGTGACAACTATTTTTGTCATGGGCTTGTCGCGGTCAAAGTCCACAAAAAGTTTTATTTATCACGAACTTGTCACGATCAAAGACTGTGACAAGTTCTTCTTTGTCACGGACTTGTCATGGTCAAAGTCCATGACAAAGAAGAACTTCTAACGAACTTTGACCATGACAAGTTCATGACAAGTTGTCCTTATCACGGACTTGTCAGGATCAAAGTCTATGACAATAGTGGGCAGCAGAATAAAAAAATTGTTGGGCAGTATGGCCACTGCCACTGTTCAACAATATATTATTCAACCTTTAATAGCAATCAATGATATATTTTAATAATATTAATAATAATCAATCACTGACCAAATATAAATATGAAAAATGATATATTAACCCAAATTCGAATGTTAAATACAAATTATTACGTAAAAAGTAAATGTTTATTGGTTTTCAAGTTGGGGGAGAAAGGTAGGACATATAATATAAGAGCGAATACAAACCTCAATATTCCCCACATTGTATTGTTCATTTAACCATAGGGTTTCATTCTATTTCCCCACAATAACGTCAGTAACGTGGACCCAAACCTCGTGAGGCTACAGTGGACGATTATGCACCAAAGAACCTGGACATATACTCGAGTCCCTCAACCCCCTGGTAATTCTATCGCCTCTTTATAAGTCTAGTAAATAGACTTTATCCCAATTAATTGTAAATGGAGTCTAGATAGTTGGGACCGGGGGGTGGAGAATAAATCATACGGAAATGAAGGGTTTATCAGTGAGGGTGAGAAAGGTGGAGTAGTGGTCTCCCCATCCACTACTTTCTCCTTGCCCTTCCATGAGCTGCTCCAGGCTCGACCTTGAATAGCTTTCTTCACCATCAAAAACATTTTATTCAATGTTCTTCTGATGTTATCAAACTTTTGGTCTGAATTGGTCTTCAGCTCATTGACCTTTCATGGCAGTCCATTACTGCTCGACATAATCCCAACAAGATTCGACTTCCCTGTTCGAGAGCTAACACCCCGAGTACGGCCTTTATGATCCATCCTGAGAACTTGCCTAAGTGCAACCGTACTCAAAGATGCCTTGCCGTCATCACTCTGCAAGTTGTGGACTTCTTTAAGATTTTCCTGAAATAATAAAAAAGTACGCGATTAGATGAAATAACAAAAAGTATGTGATTATAAATAGTGAATTAATAACATAAATATAATTATAACTTGCAATAGTGGCGTCCACGGCCAGATTGGCCTCCTTTTCCTTCCCTTTATTTGTTCAAATCGCCACATAGGCATCGAGCCTATGTGGCTTACCCGCAAGACCACTCCCCATGTCCTGAAAAATAATTAAAAATTAGTGAATTAGTACATAATTAACCCCAAATAGAATATAATAAATATAAAATGAAATAACATTCAAAACTTACCATCCTATGCTCCACCTTGGCATAAGATGTATGCCCGGAGTAGTGCATGTCAACCTGCTTGGCCTGATTTGCCCTCCTCGATTCACGAGAGGACAACTACCTATCTAATATCTCATTATCGATAAATTGTTATCAGTTTTCCAATGAGATTGGATCCTTCTCGGGTACTGTATCCCTAGGATATAAGATGAACTCCCGATCCCTACCAAAATTGCATGCATGCATGTTTTTCTTCCATGTTTTCCATTTCACCCTTAACTGTTCCAACATGGAGTCGTGTGATTCCGGGGGCAAGTTGAATTGTTCCTATTCAACAAATACAAAAAGAAAGTGAATTAGTAGTATTTAAATTATAAAATAATATTTAAATATAATTGAGTCAAGTATATAGCTGTAACGTCGCCCCCCCCCCCCCCCCCCCAAACAGCCATCTTAAGCTCAACACACTCCTCCAATCAGTGTATCCCGAGCCAATCATTATTCTGGATAATTCCAATGCCCTATCTTGGAAGGTCGTCTTGTTCTCCACTATGCTCCCCAACTTGCGCCACTTTAGGGGCCTAATGCTAGACGATCCTTGCTCACCATCGCTTTCATGGCGCCCTGATGAAGACATATCCTACAAAAAAATCTTATTAGTAGAAACATATATATAAGAAGATGGATTAAAAATATAAATAATGAATTAGTTCAACATTTTTAGATAATATGCATGATAAATTAACAACGAAATTTATCATAAATTGTACTAAGAATGTTTTAAATAATGCTTAAACAAATCATATCTAAATGAATAAAGCATTAAACTGTCATCCAATGATAATATATCAAACGAAGAATTAAAATGTGATAAATTAACAACAACACTAGCAGAATACAAATTAACAATGAAATTAGAAGAATTCAAATCCATGTTATAAACCAAACTAAGAATTGTACCAAATAATTGGAATACTTATTACAAATCTAAATTTTTTTTCAAATTTGGGTTATCATCCAAAATGGATTGATATTCGGTAGGAACATTCAAGTCATTCACGCTACTAGTTAGACACTTTGGCACGTATAACACGACTAATCACGCCTCATTGTTGATATACTGCGAGTAAAAAATTTGCTTAACTATTTGAAAAGCACAAACAAACGGCTCATCGCTCACATGCCCGTTGCTCTTCATATTGGATAAGTCAATCATGACCAAATTGGTACCTGAATCAACTTTACAAGCATTTTTGTCCTCAACTCTTACCCAATCATATCAAAACATAACCTCTTTAAAGGTCATATAGTCTATTTAAATATATTTTGAATGGAACCATAGTAAGTCATTTCAACTTCAATAAGGTTTTTATGTTTCACACTCACTCAAAAATAAGTAAGAGCCTTATACGAAATGCCTATGTTCTGTACATTTGTATTTTTCTCGAACACCCTTGCGCCGAATACATAACCATTGAATCGATAATTTTTGTACTCAGGTGCCATGAAATTGGGTCCAGTGGCTAGATGAGCAAACCTTGATGTTGCATCACAAATATTTAAGCGTTGAGATTATAGATAAATTAATTAGGTTAGTTTTAAATCTTTCTTATGATTTGTCATTTAGCAAGAGGCATTCTCATAATTAGTACCTCAGGTGACACCCATAGTCTAAATTCACTATCTGATTATGCCATCAATCTTCGTCTTTTATTGTTCCCACACGCATCATATTTTCTACATTGAGGACGAATATATTATGAAATTGATCAAGTATAAAAGTTAAAATAATTTAAAAGGACAACATAAACTAACTTTTTTCATTCTTTGAGATATTCATGAGTTTCAAATAGATAACGAGCTACTTGTTCATATTGTAAACTTCTTGATTTTACTCGTGTGCCCATTGTATGACCACCCTCATCGACGAACTCATAAATGTTATCTACAATGCTTGGGTCGGGCATATATTCCTAACTGAATATTGATGACTCCACGGTGATGTATTTCTCTGCAATTGATCCTTCAATGTATCATGTGTTCTTGATATAATCTTTAAAAACTTTGATCAATCTTGCAAATGGATACATTCATCGATATCTAACTGAGCCGCAAAGAAGTGCATCATCGCATAAGTGTATCAACAAGTGAATACTTATGTAAAAAATGATGGGGAAAAGTACTTCTCTAATACACAAATCGCTTCAGTTATGCCTACTTTTGCGGCCACGGTGAGCTTTCAGTTGACTACTTTTTCACATAAAAGTGTGAAATAAATGTTAATTTATATAATGGCCCTTTGCAAATCCTTATGCTTAGAGAAAAAATGCTTAAACAACAAAATAACCAATTGCATGATCACATGCGAATCGTGAGACTTGCACTTATGTAAATTATGGGTGGCATAATTAACAATCCTTTGCAATTTGGATTAAAAATTAGAGGAAACTTTCAAATTATATTGTAACAACTCGCCAAAATATGAAATCAATCCCTTAAAATTAGATAAATTGTTAAGGTATCCCTTAGACTTTGGTCAAATTACCAAAATGCCCTTAAGCAAGAATTATGATAGTATTTGCACCCTATCCTACCAATTGAAACTAAACTTGAATCCAAAATTTCATTAAACTCCATATACTCAGTACTAATGTTATGAACCAATCCCATAAGTTTGGGAAATTATGCCTAAACTCCCTAAACTAACAAAATTAGCATAAATGTCCCAAAAACTAACATATAAACTACGTCAGGACCTAACTCAAACCTAAATTTGTTTCCCCTTTACCCCCTATTGATTTTGGACAGATGGCTACCCTGTGGCAGTTGTATCACATGGGTTTCCCATGGTGCCCATGTCCTCCCACATGGTACCATGGTTAAACATAACTTTACCAAGGTTTAAACCTGCTTATTTTTCCATCAGTCTCCTCTCCTCCACAAACTCTATATAAACCCTCAGTTACCACTATAAAAACACATCCATCCCCAGTAAAAATCACAAGTAAACTTTGAGCTTTTCTTGTACCTCTATCATTTTATGTAGAATTTCTATTTATTTGCATTTGGTTAAGTTTCTGCACCTTCCTAAAGTAAATATATGAGTTTACATGAAGGTTTTAACGTAAGAATGGAACTAAAAAGGCTTGAATACCAAAAACCTTAAGTAAATCTCGAACTTTAATGGTGGAATTTGTACACTTGACTTTAAACCAGTTTGTAAGCGAGAGAACTCAAGTTCGGGGGGGGGGGGGGGAGGTCTAAGGAACCTAGGTGCAATACTTGATTGAAACAAAAATGAGTTTTAATGCCCTTATCAAACTTTGAAATTTACGGCCCTGAGATTTCTAGAATTCAAATTCAAAGGCTATCGTGAACCAAAATCATTGAAACCAAACATGTTCGATTGCGTTTTGAGCATAAATAAAAGTATCACCATTTCGTAGCTCAAATCATAGCCAAAACCCACGAATATTCAAGTCAAACTTACTTCATTTTTATAGAAAACTAAAAGCTTGAATGAGTCCAACAAAATATTTGAAACAAATATGGTTGGATTCCTCTCGAAAAATTACACAACTTTCATTCGGGAATCAACTCAAATGGTATTCTAAAATGATTCGAATATATGGTAAAATTTTGCAAACCCTAAAGTCAAAAAATTAACGGTAGGAGATCATGTGGGCTAAACGGGCGAGAGTGGTGTCAAACCCAAGCGCGTCTGGAATTTGACCCGGCGCGTGAGGGCACGTCCCCAATTAGAAAAATCTGATTTTTTTTTAAAAATTCTACTTTTTAAATCTAAACAAATTAGTATATTACATCACCCTGTTTGGATTAATAGAAAGTAAAATCTCGAGAAAATAGGTTTTAAAGTTTAAAAATTAACTTTTCAATTTAACTTAACCCCCTAGCAATTTATCAAGTATTTAAAAGAAGCCCCAAAATTTTTATATAAGTTCTTTATTCTAAATATATCCAAATAGTCTCTTTCCACCAAACCTAAATCCAAATGGAACATAAGAAAAAAAATTAAAACCTAAACTTTAATAAAAATTCACATTTTACCCCAACATTTAATTTTACACTAAAAAGTCCATTAAATTCCGCTCAACTATGAACTCTAGCTTTACTTTTAGGCATATAATACTTACTTATGCCATCCCTGATTTCAGAATACCTAGTTCACTCCTGTGAATTGGACCAGCAAACTTTAACACATGAAACTTAAATGTGGGTGATTCTATTTCACTACTAAATTTGAGCTTATACTTTTTATATTATTTGATTGTTTATATCACTATGTGATAGCCCCTGAACTCTTATTCTCATTATAAACTCTTTTGTGTAGTTCACATTACCATGAATATTTATTCAATATTTATCCAAGTTATTCCCTAAACCCGATAAACCTTTACAACCTATGATTTCAATTGAACAACTGAGTTCAGTTAAACCCTAAAATGTGGTATAACCCTGCATCCTATTAAACCCTTCCTTACAGTAAACCCCTTCAACTTATAACCTCTTAGCAGTGAAACCCAGTTGCATACCTTATAATTAAAAGATTAGACTCTGGTATACCATGGAAGTTCTATTTGGCATGTAGGACTCAAATGTTGAGTTTATTGCTACATACGTATGAGTGACACTCTAGTTAGTGTGTCTTTCCATTTATTTTCCCCAATTATTTTGGGTCGACAATCCAAAGGTTTTGGATGATATTATAACAGTATTGCTACACATTTGAAGCCCCTATAAGCAATAATTTATGGGTTATCTTGTTAAATCCTGAACTCTTATCTTTGTAACTCGATAAATAACCTATCCAGTCATAAATCACCATACTATTCTTTTCAATATCATCATACTACAGTATACCCCTTTTCAGTACTGTGATATTTCATTTTGCTTCAGACTACTATAAACTGTGTTACAACACCTACATTTTTTCCCAGTTATACTATCACAAAAAATTCCTGCATATACCTTGTTATAGAAGTAAAATTATCAACTTGGCATATTTTTACTTAATTATTTGCCTTACAGATGGAAAATGAACTAAAAGAGGGAGAAATGCCACCCGTACCTATGGATTTTTAATTCAGTTTTTCCATGAAAAATGTTTTCAGTAACATACGTGTGGGAGGTAACAAGCAAAGATGGTAGTCCTCATTGGAACATTTTTACTACAACATATCAGCTTCTATGATCTATTAAATCCCATGTCGTTCTATGTTATAATAAGCCCATGCGAGTATTTATATCCTTATTTATGAAGACTCCATATATGTAATAAGATGTTATGCATCCACAATAATGAAAGTTTGAATTGCGTTGGCTTAATTATTTCTTGGTATTATTATTATGCATTGAACCTCGGTCGTAACAACATGGTATCAGATCTTTCACTAGGTTTTTATGCCTACACAGGACTGAGAGCAAATTCTTTCGTCTGCATACGACTTATAAGGAGTATATTACTATTATAAACCTTCCTTGTTACATTCTGTAACTCATACTTCTTTGCAGTCATGAATATATGGGATGAGATCTACCTCGATATACGTGGTGCCACCCATAAAAGGTTCGAATAGGCCACCAACGACATAGGACACTCAAAGTTGTGCCAACACATTCAAAGCATTGATCGAGACTGGGCTATTGCCAACCCAAAAATTAAGCATAGTTTACTCATCAGACGCCTAATGGGGGAAGCCCAAGCAGCTCGTCATGCAAAGAGCTTCTCCAAAGATCTCGAGGTACTTCAGAAATCCATCCACCTTGATTGGGATAGCTCCACCTGAGGAACTCATCATCACTCTCCCAGATTCTCCTATAGAATATGGCCTAATTTGAGCAAACACCAGTTGTTTCACCTCCACTGCCTCTGGAACTTCCTCAAATGACACTTACCCTTCTGAGCTCGGATCCGAATTACACAACGGTGTACCCCAGCTTGTCTAAGAAACACCTTGAAAAGGAATATGGTTATATATAAATAAATATGCGAGAGATCTTGTAATTTTCCTTGAGCATGTGCATGTGAGAATAAGTAATCTCTAGTATCCTTAGTAAGATAGTAAACTAGACTGATCGTTTTGTTGTAAAATAGAAACCTATGAGAGTGTACTTTCCTTTCTGTAAGTTTGAATTGTAAAATATTTCCTTATAACCTAATGTGAAATCACTATAATAAGTCTATTTAAATTTTCTTCGTTGTTATTTCATACATCAGTATGTTGTTTATATAGGATGGTGAAGACATGTGCATCTGTTAGTGGAACCCAAGAAGAGCATGTGTCAAATCCACCTACAACAAATGAGGGAATACTACATTATTTACATGAACTAACTATTTTAACCAGGATGGAACAGAATATACCACCACCATAACCAGTTGAGAATGAAGTTCCAAAAGAGATTCGAATAATGAACGTGCTTAAGGAATTTCTTTGACAAAGACCCCAGCATTTCATGAAAACTCTGGTGCTGTCAAACCCAAAAAATGGATTCATCAAGCACTTAAAGTTCTTGACGGGGTAGATATCATCCTAGAACTTAGGGCAAAATTGGCCACATATCTATTTGAAAGAGAAGCAAATTTTTAGTGGCAATCTGTTCTTCGCTTTCAAGATATTATAACAACTTGACTTGGGATCATTTTAAAGAAATCTTCTTCAGGAAGTACTTTTCAGAATTAGAAATAGACCAGATGAATGTGGAATTTGTAATCTTGTAACAGTGACAATTGATGGTAGCACAATATGAGGCTAAATTCACGAAGCTATCTCAATATGCATAAGAATATATCAATACAGAAACCAAAAAGTTCAAACACATTGAACGAGGATTGCACACCAACATTAAATCTTCAATCATTCCTTTCTAAAATCGTGAATTTAATTGAATGATAGAAGTGTCCTCCCTCATAGAAAAGTATTCGTTATCTGGAGAGACAAATTGAATCTCAACTCCATCGTCTAGGAGCCCCTATGTCATTAGGAAATAACCTAATCAACGAGACCATTTCTACACCAAACCCAAGGATGGTTGGGTTTTTAGCCAAATCCATCATAGAAACAGCGGATCTCTATTACGATGTCATGAATGTAACCACGTAGGACACCTTAGGCTACAGTGCCCACTCCTATAAATATCACATTCTTCTCCCAAATCCTCCAATTTCATCAAACCTCCCTCTATGAGCCCAACCAACAACTTTAACAACCATCTACCGCAGAAAAGGTTTCGTGAGAAAAGATAAGAACCATTGCATAGAACCCAAGGTCGAAACTTCTCCCTTGTCCCAACAAAAAATCCAAACTACCATGGCATAATAGAAGGTAATCTCTCTATTTTTAAAATCTCGACACATATATCATTTAACTCTGGTTCCACACATTCTTATATTACCCATGTATGTATGACTCGCCCGCAATTGCTTATTATCCCATTAGCATATCCCTTATCCAGATGAATACCAATTGGGAAGGTTGCCGTCACTAATAGGGTATGTAAGCATCATAATCTACAACTCGAGGGATGTTAAAAGTGGATCTCATAGTTCGTGATTTAACAGAGTTTGACTTAATTATAAGGATGGATGTTTTGTCACCTAATTTTTCTTATATCAACTACCATGAAAAGACGGTAACATTTAAGCCACCACATCAAATTTCATTTTTTTTCGAAGGAAAAAGTAACCATCAACCCATACTTTTTCAAATATGTGAAAAAGAATCCCCATATCCTCCTACTATCTTAGAAAGCCACGGAGATTTGTTTCCTGGGGACTTTCTCGAACTACCTCCGCCTCGAGAACTTAAATTTTCCATCAACTTGTTACCAAACACCTCCCCCATTTCAATACCTCCTTACCATATAGCCCCACTAGAGATATGGGAACTCAGAACCCAACTGGGCGATTTGCTAAAGAAAGGAATCATACTCCCCAGCATCCCCTTGGGAAGCCCTGGTTCTATTTGTATGAAAGAAGAATGGAGCTTTTTGGCTATATATTGATTACTGGAAATTAAATCAAGTGACCATAAAAAAAATATCGTTTTCCTAGGATAGGAGAATTTTACCAGTTACGAGGGTCAAAGGTATTTTTGAAGATTAATTTACGATTAAGATATTGCCAACTTCGTGTTAAGGAAGAAGACATACCCAAGACTGCTTTTTGAACGAGATATGGTCATTTTGCATTTTTTGAATCGACAAACGCCCCCACGCATTCATGGATCTGATACATAAAGTATTCGCCCTTTCTTAGATCAATTTGTAATAATCTTTATAAATGATATACGAAATATACTCCAAGGCGAGAGAAGATCACGAATGGCATTTGGTCACATTATTATAAACCCTTCGTCAACATCAACTTTATCCCAAGAAGAGAAAGTGTGACTTCATTATTAAGGAAGAAAAATTCCTCAGGCACGTAATCACTAAAGTAGGTATACAAGTAGACCCGACCAAAATCACCATATTACTCGAATGTCCGCAACATGCAACCATTACTAAATTTTGTAATTTTTTGGGACTCGCCAATTATTATCGATGTTTCATAGAAGGGTTTTCCAAGATTGCCTTACCCTTTATGAAACTAACTATAAATGACATTCAATTTGTATGGACCTCTAATTATGAACAAGTTTTCCTCATATTGAAAGAAAAATTGACCACCGTCGTTGTCCTTGCCATCCCTTCCAGTAATGTTAGTTCTGAAGTCTATACAGATGCCACCCTATAAGGATTAGGATGTGTGTTAATGCAAAAAGGGAAAGTGATTGATTACGGATCATGACAGCTAAAGATTCATGAACATTTTATCATGTACATGACTTGGAATTAGTGGTTGTAGTTTTCGCCCTAAATATTTGGAGATGTTATTTATACGGGGAAGAATTTTAAGTATTGTCCAACCATAAAAGCCTCAAATACATCTTTACTCAGAAAGACCTAAACCTTCAGCAAAGATGATGGATAGAATTCTTAGAAGATTATAAATTTAACTTATTGTACCATCCCAGGAAAGGTAACGTAGTTGCTGACACCTTAAGCCGAAAATCTAAATGAACTCTCGACAGTATGTTCTTGCTTTTAAATACCATAGGGGAGTATAATTTATGAATATTCATCTGAAAGATCGATTATTCTAAGGAATATTATAGCTTGTCCCACTCTACATAAATGTATCTTTGAACTCCAACAAGGAGATGAATTCTCAAAAACCCAAAAGTAGAAATTACAAAGCAATATCCTCGAGAAAGACTGGACCTTGGACCCAGAAAAAGGGTCAAAATCTAAAAATCGAGTATGTGTTCCCCTCGTATCTTCCTTACGAGAATAAATCCTTAAAAAGTCCCATCACTCCATGGTTATGATTCATCCCAAAATTACCAAAATGCCTCAAAATCTTAAGCAACACTATTAGTGGCTAGGTACGAAGAAATATATCATTAGTTCCGCGGCTAAATGTTTAACTTGCAAAAATTGAGCACCAACATCCAGGCGGACTACTACAACCACTCCCAACTCCAGAATACAATGGATGTTGTCAGCGAATTACCTCGAACCTCTTAAGGACACAATTCCATATGGGTCATTGTCGATCACGTCACTAAATTCATCAATTTTTTACTAACAAGATCGATATATTCCTTTTAAAAACTCAGTGAGATTTACATCAGAGAAATTATGAAACTCCATGGAGTACCCCTCTCTATTGTATAAGAATGAGACCCCATATTCATAAGAAGATTTTGGCAATCACTACAAGCATCCATGGGAACCAAACTTTATTTAAGTACTGCAAACCAATGGTCAGTCTGAAAGAGTGATTGAAACCCTTGAAGATATGTTGCTAGCATGCACTTTAGACTTTTTAGGTACGTGGAGCGATCACCTTGAGTTGATCGAATTTTCTTAGAGGAATAAGTATCAAACCAGCATCAAATCACCCCCTATGAAGACCTTTACGAAAAACCTTGTCATTCACCCATATGCTAGAATGAATCAGGAGAAAATCATATCCTTGGACCCAAAATTATCACCAAAACCACTAAAAAGATACGAATCATTCAGTAAAGATTATATTCGGCCCAAAGTTGATAGAAGAGTTACGTAGATACCAAGAGAAAGACTTTAGAATTTCGAGTAGATAAACAAGTATTCTTACGCGTATCCCTAAGAAAATGTATAATACAATTTGGGAAAAGGGGAAAATTAGCACCCCGTTATATTGGTCCTTTTAAAATCATAGAACGTATAGGACCTGTAGCCTATCATTTGGAGTTACCTCCAGAATTATCCAATATACACGATGTATTCCACGTTTCGTAATTACGTAAATACATACTTGATCCCAACCACTTCATCACTTGAAAAGGCATAACAGTAAAACCCAACCATGACTTTGAGGAAATCCCTATCCAAATCCTCGATCGGCAAGATAAGGTTATTCCACTAATTAAAATCCTTTGGTAACATCAAGGAACGAAACAAGTAACTTGGGAAACAGAAGACTTTATGAGACTACACAATCCCGCACTTTTCTCAAGTAATTTCGAGGATAAAATTTTTCTTTAGGAAGGTAGAATATAATAACTCGCCAAAATATGAAATCAATCCCTTAAAATTGGATAAATTACTAAGGTATCCCTTAGACTCGGTTAAATTACCAAAATGCCCCTAAGCTAGAATTAAGATAGTATTTGCTCCCTATCCTATCAATTGAAACCAAACTTGAATCCAAAATTTCATTAAACCCCATATATTTGGTACTAATGCTATGAATCGATCCCATAAGTTTGGGAAATTTCACCTAAACATCCTAAACTTTTAAAAATTAGCATAAATGTCCCAAAACTAACATATAAACTACCTAAGTACCCAACTCAAACCCAAACTTTTTTCCTATTTTACCCCCTACTAATTTACCCAGGTGGTTTCCCTGTGGGCAGTTGTACACCGTGGGTTTCCAATGGTACCCATATCCTCCCACATGGTTATATGGTTAAACTTAACTTCACCAAGGTTTAAACCCACTTATTTTTTTCAGCAATCTCCTCTCCTCCATGAACCCTATATAAACCCTCAGTTACCACGGTAAAAACACATCGAACCTTAGTGAAAATCAAAGTTAACTTTGATATTTTCTTGTATCTCTTATCATTTTATGTAGAATTTCTATTTCTTTACATTTGGTTAAGTTTCTTCGCCTTCCTAAAGTAGAAATATAAGATTACATGAAGGTTTCAATATAAGAATAGTACTGAAAAGGCTTGTATACTAGAAACTTACATTAAAGCTTAAGCTTTAGCGGTGGAATCTGTACTCTTGACTTTGAACCAGTTTCAAAGTGAGAGAAGCCAAGCCCTGGGTCTAAGGAACGTAGTTAAAATGCTTGATTAAAAAAAATGATTTTTAACGCCCCAAATCAAACTTTAAAATTTACGGCCCTGAGACTTTTAGAACTCAAATTTAGAGGCTATGGTGAACCAAAATCATTGAAACCAAACCTGTTCAATTGAATTTTGAGCATAGAAGACAAATATCACCATGTCGTAGCTCGAATCATAGCCCAAACCTGCGAATGTTCAAGTCAAACTTATGCCATTTTGACAGAAACCCAATAGCTCGAACCAGTCAACCAAAATCTTTGAAACCAATATATTTGGTTTCCTCTCAAAAAATTACAAAAAATTCATTCGGGAATCAACTCAAATGGTATTCTAAAACAGTTCGAATAGAGGGTCAAAATTTGCAAACCCTAAAGTCAACAAACCGAAGGTAGGAGATGATGTGGGCTACACGAGAGAGAGTAGGGTCAAACCCAGGCGCGTCTGAAATTTGACCCAGCATGTGAGGGCGCATCCCCAATCAGAAAAATCTAACTTTTTTCCAAAATTTGATTTTTTAATTATGAAAAAATTGGTATATTACATCACCCTATTTGGATTCCAAGAAAGTAAAATCTCGGGAAAATAGGTTTTAAAGTTTAAAAATTAACTTTTCAATTTAACTTAACCCGCTGGCAGTTTTTTAAGTATTTCAAACGAGCCCCAAAATTTTTATATAAGTTCCTTATGCTAAATATATCCAAATTGTCTCCCTCCACCAAAACTAAATCCAAATGGAAAATAGGAAAAAAAATAAAACCCTAAATTTTTATAAAAATTCACATATTACCCCAACATTTAGGTTTACAAAAATCCATTTAATTCAACTCAACTACATACTATAAATTTACTTTTAGTCGTATACTACATACTTATGTTATCCCTGATTTCAGAGTACTCAAACCACTTTCATGAATTAGACGAGGAAACTTCAACACACTGAACTTAAAAGTAGGTGATTATATTTCACTATTAAATTTGAGATTATACCTTTGAAATTATTGCATTGTTTATATCACTATGTGATAGCCCCTGAAATCTTGTTCTCATTATAAACTCTTTTATGTAGTTCACATTACCTTGAATAGTGATTCAATCCTTATCCAAGTTATTCCCTAAACCCGATAAACCTTTACAACCTATGAGTTCAGTTAAACCCTTAAATGTCGTATAGTCTTGCATCCTATTAAACCCTTGATTGCAGCAAACCCCTAAAACTTAGAACCGATTATCAGTGAAACCCAGTGCTTATGATTCAGGGATTAGACTCCGCTATACCACGAAAGTTCTATTTGGCCTACAGGACTCCGATGTTGAGTGCCTATTTTTTATTGCTACATGGATATGAGTGTCACTCTAGTTAGTGTTCCTAGCCATTTTTTCCTAAATTATTTTAGGTTGACAGTTCAAAGGTTTTGCATGATATTATAACGGTATTCCTACACATTTGAAGCCCTTATAACCAATAATTTATGGATTATCTTATTATAGTCTGAACCCTTATCTTTGTAACTTGATAAATAACCTATCTAGTTGTAAATCACCAAACTATTAAATATCATCAGACTACAGTATACCCCTGTTTAGTACTGTGATGTTTTATTTTGCTTCAGACTACTATAAACTGTGTTATAGTACTTGCATTTTTCCCAGTTATACTATCACAACAAATTCCTACATATACCTTGTTATAAAAGTAAAATTATCTACATGGCATATTTTTGATTAATTGTTTTACTTCCAGATGGACAGTGAACTAAAAGAGGGAGAAATACCACAAGCACCTATGGATTTCAATTCAATTTTTCTAAGGAAAATGTTTTTAGTAACATACATATGGGAGATAACAGGCAAAGATGGAAATCCCCACTGGAACATTTTACTACAACATATCAGCTCATGTGATCTTTTAAGTCCCCTGTCGTTCTATGTTATAAGAAGCCCATACAAGTATTTGTATTACTGTTTATGAAGACTCCATATATGTAATAAGATGTTAATAATGAAAATTTGCATTGCTTTCGCTTAATTATTTCTTATTATTACTAGTATGACTTAGTACCATTAAGCATAGAACCGTGGTCATGACATATATACCGTGTCTAAAATCACATTTCTTTCCTCACTCGTTAAAGTAAATGCATAAGGGGGAATTATTTTCTTTCCGCTATAATCTTCTTTCAACCATAGTTGTGGATTAGGTTTCAACAGTTTAAGATCATGTCGTGCATTTTCTCCATCTGCATCATGATATGATGTGGCTTCGGTGACGTTCTTATCTACATGCATTACACTAATACATGATGCATAGGGTTACCATTCCAATAAGGTAAGTCAAAAAAAATTGACCTCCTAGACCATGCCTTTCTTGTCTTAATTTCATTCTCAATTGGGGTCTTCTTATGATTGAATTCTTCAATTTAGGATTATTGTCTGGCATATTAGGTCCATAATTAGAATATTTACTCTCAATTTAGGAACCTAAAAGTTTTCTCGGAGGTAGCCTATATTCAACCCTACCCGGTAAAAAATTGAAACCTCTCTCAAATCTAAAACTATGATCGAGGGGTAAAAAACTCCTATGCAAATGGTATATAATTTTTCCAATAGCTTTGGGACGTTGAGATTCAACCTCCTCTCCACAAACAAGACACTCTAAATAACTATGAACTACACAATCGAATAATGTCCCATAAGCTGGGAAATCTTGAATTTGCCAAATCAACATAGCTTTCAGTGTGAATTCTTCTTTTTTACAAGAGTAAAACACTTTCACACCCTCTATCCATAACTCATTTAATTCTTCAACTAAAGGAGACAATTAGACATCAATGTCTTCACTCGGTGCCTTTGGCCCAGATATCAACAAAGACAACATCAAAAAAGTCTCATACACTTTAAAAATGGGAGATTGAGTGGTGCTAGGATCAAGGGCCATACACTCCGATTGGTGTTTATATTTTCAAATGTATTTAAACCATTTATTGATATTGTCAAACGAATGTTACACTATTCCCAAGCAAAGTCGAGATAATCATAATTTATATGTTTCCAAACTATAGAATAATTAGGATGACGCATGAGATTATCCCCTATTTCTTCCCTAGCATGTCAAGTTATGGCCTCCGTTATCCATGATATTGTGAAAAAACACTTCAATCTAGGCCCAACGGAAAAATATTTCAATGCTTTTTGAGGCACTTTTGAAAGTGTGCCTTCTTTGCTAATAGATTGCACATATCTAGGGTCCTTGCATACCGGACACCGATCGAGGTTTTCATACTCTTTCTGGTATGGTATGTAGTCATACCTAGTTCTTCATACTAGGATAGCTATTTGGAAGCGTATTTTACTTAGGTAGGAAGCCATTCATCCAATTTAGAATTCCTATCACTCTATTACCAAACAAACCATATTGGTTCTTCAAACTATGCAAACCAACCATGGCATGCAAATTTTTTTTATCTTTGCCACGGTCAGGGTACAACGGTTGGGTCGTCTTAAATTTTAAACTTTGATAGTCATCATCAAGGTTTATCCCAAAACCTTCATGAGCACCTGAACCTTCTATATTATTAGTGACCTCATTTTCTTTCACTTCATGAACTCCATAAGCATCATCAACTAAATCCCATAACATATTATTATCTACATTATCCTCCCGACCTTATACATCTATCCTACTTGATGATTGTTATGAAGGTTGCTCGGAGATAATTGGAACATGAATTCCCCCATGAAAAACCCACAATCAATAATTATCTTGAATACCCGATCTAAGCGAATGTAGTTCAACTGTTTTTCACTCAAACACCTTACCATTCCTATAATGTGCACACAAACACGGGACCTCTTCATCATTAAGACATGTCTTTATAAATTTTAAAAACTCATTAACGCATCTATGATACTCATCCCCTAGTCTATTTGTCTCACCCATCCATTATTTGTGTTGAGGTTATCCCATCACAGCTAATACGAACAATCACCTATTATGGGTAAGAATCATATATTAATGTATTAATATCAACAAAAGTGTGAAAATTTAAGGACCCTAGGTTAGATACTACAATACCTAGTGTTGAAAAGTAGCATCAAATCTATACTATTCATGGGAAACCTCATACATGAAAACCCCAACAATGTTTAATAAAGTTAAGTGGGGAGGCATAACACCGTGCAACAATTATTAAGGGATGTAATCAACAAAAGAATCCTTGGACTTCTAAGAGAATTAGTTCTTAAGATATCAAGGGTGATGAGTCTATAGTAACACGACCTAGTAATTGGATACCCTAAAAATAAGGTTCAATTAGACAACAAGTTATCAGAGTGGTTTGTGGGGGATATTACACTATATTTTCACTATACTATGATCTAGTGGTGTCATGGGATTTTAATAGTTTTTGTAGTTAGGTCTCATTGAGAGTTTAAATGGTTTCACAGCATTTAAGGATACGGTTAAAACTTCACTCCCAATTTCTTATGCATTAGAAACATCTAGATTTACATATTTGTAGCATAATATGTTTACAACAATTTCATAATCCTAGTGAAAAGCTTTTGCCCCAAACCAGATTCCCAATTATAATGATAAGTTTAGTTAAATTGACAAAGCGTGGTAGTTTAATCCAATATCTACACACATATAACAAAATACACACATATAAATGTGTATATTCTGAAATATACACGCATAGAGATTTGAATACACACACATATATACACTAATTTAATAAAATATAAACACACGTATAACAAAATACACACCCACACACATATAAGAAAAATACACACATAGACACCCAAAATACACATTATAATGTTATATTCGTTTTAAATAAACAAGTTGGTTATCAATCCTAATTAACTAGTTGAAAAATACACATACTCATTGGAAACATCCAATATATAAGTTGATGATAAAAAAAATCATCGAACAAAAATGTTATTGGAACCATAAATGAAAAACCCAACTCAAATCTTCATAAATGGATACATTAATAGGCATGAGGGATATACCAGTGAAATAGAAATTGAAATTGAAACAATTAAAACATTAAAATTGACACAAATATAACATTGAAACTGAAACAACATATGAGAAAAGACGACTCATAAACTCACAAATCTGGAAATGCCGGTGTTAAGCGGTGGTGAGGCAGCGGTGGGAGAGAGAGAGTGGAGCGGTTGAGCGATGGTGAGGTAAGAATTGGTTTTAAATCATGTTATAAAAGGCAGTAGAGGTGGGAGATCGCGGTGGTGAGGCAGTGGTGGTGAGAGGCTTAGGAGAGGTGAGCGGTTGAGAGAGAGAGAGAGAGAGAGAGAGAGAGAGAGAGAGGGAGATGCGTTATGAGATAGGGATCAGGCAGAATGAAGGGGAGTAATTTTAATCTTGTTTTATTGTCATGGTCTTTGACCCTGACACGACCGTGACAACAAAACAACTATTGCCATGGTTTTTTACCCTGACACAACCGTCACAACACTGTTGTCAAGGTTTAAGGCCATGACACAACCATGACAATAGGTTGTCACGGTCGTGTCAGGGTTAAAGACCGTGACAACAGCTCCGTATTTTTTTGTCATTTTTTTTTTCCGTGACAAGTCCTTGCATTTGAAAGGTGTCAAAAACCCTTTTTTGGTGCAGTGATTATATGGGCGGAACCAAAACCTCACAAGGAATTATCATATCTTACAAATGGCAATCAACAATGGAACTATACCCTTCCTTTCCTAAGCGGAACAAGAAATAGCCCAAGGTCTTATAACACCTTGACTCTCCAAAACCTCATGGCTTTTTTGGGTCACCATAAACTGATTCTTTCGCGGGCTCGCCATTGATCTAAGATTTATGATTCACCATAAATCGATTATAATGTTTGATTTAAGTGTTCCTATAGATTGAACACTTTTACAAAGATTTTTCTCGTTGGTGAGTAAATGAAAATATTGATGTACAATACAATCTTAAATATTTTTGGATTTGCCAATATAAAGATTATTAGGATTGGAACCTTGGATGTTTCCATAGATGATATCTGGTTTATAAGACATAAGATCTTCTTTTAGTGGATATTTGATGTTAATATTAGGGTTTTTGTTCATATGAATGAACATTAACTTTCTCTCTCTTCTTTTGGTTTGAAGATGGTCTTTTGGTTTGGGATAGCTTATTGCTTAAAAGAAATCTTGTGCAATGGGTGAAACTTTCTCTCTTTATAAATGTATCACTTCTAACAATCATAAACACTTGACTCAAGTGGGTATTTAGTTTAGTTTGTTTTTCTCAAGTGTTATTTGGATTTAGGTTTGGCTTCAATGAGATTTAGGTTTGAATATCTAAGCACAAGTGAGATTTTTTTTTTTTGGTTCAAGAGAGATTTGGGGTTTATATCTTTTTGAAGCTCGAATGGGTGTTTTTGTTGAAACTTGGTTCAAAATAATTTTGGGTTTGAAACTTTCTCTTTTGAATTGGGTATTGATTTCTCTTTTGAAATGGGTATTTATTACTTTGATACATTTTGTTTTTCTAGGATGGGAGGTTAGTTTAGAGTAAGTTTAGTTGGGTTATTAGGCCATAATTTTTTTTATTATTATTTGTGGTTTGTTACATCTTCACATTCTTTCCCTAACCACTCAACATTCATGGATGTACTTCTAAAGCTTTTGGACTTTTGTACGGGGTTTCTTTATTATGAACATGTATGTATTCCTTTGTTCTTATAATTGATATCTTGTTGAAATGTGTAAAGATTATCTTAATCTTGAATCATCAATTTTGATGTCTTCCTTGGTTATTTCTTTTAATTGATATCGTAATAACATATGTAAACATGCTCAACTTGAATCACCACAATTAGTAACACAAATGTTATCAATTGACATTATTATCATAAAAATAGTACATAATTCTTTTAACTATATTTTGAATTTAAGCTTAAGTTAAGTTAATAGCGAAACAAAAATGTTCAAGTTTACATTAGAAATGAAACTTCATAATTTTGACTTCCATAATATTGTTATATTGTTTCTCAAGTTCATTTCATCGTAAATATTCCAACTTTGTTACAAAATCTACTCATGTTATAAGAAATGTTTTCTTAGAATAGGTCGAGATGATCAATCCTAAAGAGGGCTAAGTTTGCCTGTAATAAGTCAAGTCGGTCTATAACATATCAACCCAGTCTAAAGAGGGATAAGTATGCCTAGAATAGGACAAAATGATCTAGAATAGATTAACCTAGCATACACAAGATACGTTTAATCAAAATAGTCCAGACTGTAACATATCTACCTAGCCTGTAGAGGGTAAAGTATGCCTAGAATAGGACAAGCCTATCTATAATAGGTCAACCCAACTCTTCCTAGAATAGGTTGGACTAACTTAAAATTATTAAACTAACCTAATTAAATTAGGTCAAGATAAAATAGACCAGATCCATACATGATATTACTATCCCAGTGGGGGCAAAGTTGGCCATTATAGGTCTAAAACAGTTCTAAAATAGCCAACAAAAAACAAGACAGAGAAGTCGAAATGTGTTAATGATTGAAATCAATTGGTTTTGGATTCTAAAGTACACTAAACTAATTAATTAATTAATTAATTAGGTTGGCTGCATATATGAACTTAATTATGGTCAAGCTAAAAGAATATTGATAGACTAATCTTGTATGATCATTGGGTTAACAAATTAATAAGAGAAGATTTAATTAGTTAGTGCTAAAAAAAATCCTAAGTGTGTGAAGTTGGTCGCAAGCCTAACCTCCACTTAACTTAAATCTTATAGATTTTCTACGTAAAATAGAGAATACATGCATAAACAAAAGCTTTTTCTTTAATAAGAGAATAGTCGAGAGGCGTACATTACTTAAAAATAGAAAAAAATATATTTATATCATGGCCTTAAATATATAAAAGAAAAAAATAAAACATCATACATCAATGTGGATGTTCCTCTGATCATCCATCGTTCTAGCAGTTGATTCGACTTAACCCTCAATGGTAGGATTGGTGAAAACTTGATCCACCTGTTGGTCAGGAGCCAGAGAAGACTCCCCCCCTCCAATGACTGAAGCATAAGTATGAGTACGATTCTCATGTGCTTTGTCTCTTTCGGGTAAATTCCGCCTCTTTACCTCTTTAAGTCAGCCATCATGAAATGAGACGGACGAGTGGTAGTCCAACTGGGTGGTGACATCTTTGAATCCATCGTCAAAACCTTCATTATGGGCCTTATCAGTGGCTTTATATCTCTTCTTATTCTCCTTCTCTTTATACTTGATCAGGGAGTCCTTCTCATGAAGGATAGAGTTATTCTCCACCAATAGCACGGTGTGTGCCTTATTGATCCCCATTAGTTGGTAGTGTACCAAGCTATTTTCCAGTTGGATGGCCTCACGGTCCTTCAACATGTCCTTAGCTGAACATTTTTTTTGTTGGTCAGTCAGACCAATGATTTTATTATCATTCTTATAGACATGAGCATTAAGGGAACTATAATATGAAAGACAGAGTATTAAGGGAACTATAATGTGAACCATCCCTCACATGAGCAAATCACTCCTTATATTTAACCCCACCTTTGCAGAGTAACGTACAAAAAAGAGGATGTCGGGTTTCGTATTCTTATGGGAACTCGGCAGTCATTCAACTAATTTATGGGAGCTAGCCCTGGACTTGAAGTGATATAATTCAGACTCTTGTTGGTTTGGACATTATAGCAATACTTTATCTCATTCAGTCCTAAGATAGTGTCACATATTTAATTAATGGCAACCGTTCCCATGTCAATTTGACAGAAATAATCATTAACATGAAGAGGTGTGACCCCGTAGAACTGAAGAACTTCCTTTAATAGAGGATAGAGGGGAAACTTACTCATCCCTCCATGATTGTGACAGTGCACATCGCAATATCTCCCACTTCAAGGACATATAGGTCCTCATTTGGATGGGATTTTCGGGGATGTTGTACTTAATACGAAAATCCTCAAAATTGATCTCAAAGGAAATTTTATATTTTCAAATTTGTTTCACTATAGTGAACACGAAGAAGATAATTTTAAGAGGATAAAAGAAAGAAAGAGATCTTAAAGAGAATAAATGGTGAGATTAAGAAGTACGGAGTGTATCTTAGCAGTAAATGAAAATAAAGATGGAAAAATAAGGGTCTAACTACTTAAGAGGTTAAGCGCTAGAACGACAAGACAACACCTCATTTCTGATGTTTCCTTCCCATGCCCCAGGGTAGGGGTGGCCATAGGCCCGCCAAGCCCGTCCAACCCGCCCAATAAAAAAATAGGGCTTGGGTAAGGTAAATAGGCCCGCAAAGCGGGCTTGGCAAAATTTTGTAGGCCCGATTTTTTTCGGGCGGGCTTGGGCATGAGTTCTTAAGCCCAATGAGGCCCGGCCGGGCCCGAGGCCCGAAATATATATATATATATATATATATATATATATAGGGGGGGGGGGGACTTCTATAAATATAAAAACGTATACCAAGTCTTTTCATGTAAAGTGAGAAACTTTATATATGGACTTTGTAATATATGGAGTTTGAAACAATTTTTTAATTAAAAAAATTGGTCTTTAAATAAAAAAATAGGTATTTTAATTTAAAAAATAAATCTTTTAATTAACATAATAGGGCCCGATCGGGCGGGCCTGGGTAAAGAGCTTTCAAATCTGGGCGGGCTTGGGATTACATAATAAGGCCCGATCTAGGCCCGGGCGGGCTTGGGATAACACTTAATTTTTCAAGCCCGGCCCGAGCCCGACCGGGCCTGCCCAGGCCCGGCCCACGGCCACCCCTACCCCCGGGTCCATACGATAAATGTGCCATGATGTTCTAAGGAAGCATCAATTATCGTGCACGTAACCCTATTGGACTAAGCATTAAATCATCTATCACATCATTGCATTCCCACCACGTTCAAGTGAGACACGTGTCATCTTCACAAGGTGACACAACTACGCACATATAGTCAAAATAGTTACAGAATTAAGACGAGAACATCTCGAGGACAAATCAACCTAATCTTGGGGAAATTGAAGGAGGAAGAAATTAGGCTGGACCATTAAGTAATACATGTGGAGGGAAACTTTGCAAATTACCCTTATCTCTAATCGACCATTAACTTAACCTTTTATTAAAATTGGCCCACCACATGCAACATTTCTAACTTGAAACAAATCAACCTATATCCCTAAAATTCAAGAAATTATTATAGATTTCCATCGCAATAGCTAAAGTCCTACTACAACTCAGATGTAGCAGATAAGACTGACATTAATAGAGAGACAGGTCATTAAGAAGATTGTAGTGTACTACAATTATAGAGTGCTAGGACTTTATTATATTATATATAGACCCCCCTTAAGAGGAGGGCGGATTTTGACACATTGTCATACACAAAACACTTATAATTGTAGTTTGAGATCTCGACTAGCAATCCTAACACTTGAACCTACTTTACACCCCGGTCAACTCGTGCGGTTCTGAAGAGGCCAGAGGCGAGTCCGTTCACAGTCCGTTCCAAACTGTTTACTATCATGTACTAGCTTCCTTATGATTCTATGGGAGAACCTCAATAAGAAATATCTCCCTCTCTTCTCCCCATGAACGTAAGCAAGGCTGACTTTCCTCAATAAGAAATGTCTCACTGATGTAGTTTTTTTCTACTTTGGGAAAAGGTAATCTTGTTATTTTTGTTTGCATGCATATTTTACATTTTTCATTCGTATCATCGTCATATTTAGGAATTAAATTTAAATTAACCATGAAATGCAATTTCTTTGTATTAACATGTCCTAAACGACTATGCCATAATAAAAGACAATAAACAATATAAGCAGAAGATTATTTTTTATTGATGTTGAGCTTAAACATACCCTTACAAAGGTACCATTTTTAGTCAGAATAAATTTGTCTGACTCAAATTCAAGTTTAAATCCAAAGTTGTTAAAAAGACTTTCAGAAACTAAATTTTTCCTAACATCATAAACATGAAATACATTGGTGAGACTAAGGATTTTTTCGGAAGTGAATTCAAGATCCACTGTCCCTTTTCCTTTAACCGTAGCCGTTGAAGAATTTTCCATAAAGAGAACATCTCCTTCCACAGTTTTATAGGCAGAGAACAAACTCTTGTCCTTACATACATGCCTTGTGGCACCAAAATCAATCCACCAAGAGTTATCTTCTCCAAGCATATTAGCCTCGAAAATATCAATTTTTTTCTTTGTGTGTGATGAGCCTCCTTTTTCTTTTAGTTTCTTGAACTCACGATAATCCTTCTTGAAGTGACATGGTTTATTGCAATGAAAACAATTTTCTTTCTTCTTTTTGTTTGCTTTAGAATTGTTTGAAAATTCTTTCGCTTGTTTTCTTTCCATAATTGCCAAATTTTTGCTCCTGAAAGGACATATTTTTTATAAATTTCCGTCACAATTAATTATGTCATATACCATTAAAATCATCAAAGAATTGAAGAAGTTTTCATCTACAAAAGACGAATCTGAATTACAAGTTGTCTTCAACATTCAAGCCCAACAATATGATCTTTGGTTAGATAATATTTTAAAGTTTCATTTATATTTCATATTAAGAGTGTTGGGATAATTTAAAAGGAGTTATAAAAGACTTTTATATAAAAATATTTTTATAAATATTTTTTATAAAAAGGTTTCATTACTGTTTTAGAAAACATTGATTTTTGAAAAGGTTTGGAAAAATTTGTAAGGCAGTAAGCGGACCTGGGTTTCGACTCCAAGGTCGTTCAAACGAGATCACCATATCGTTTAAACGACATTAGGATGTCGCGCGTAGTCGTTCGAATGACATGCGTCCCTCGTTCGAGCGAGAGATGGGCTTCTCGTTTGAGCGACCTGACATTCTGGCTGATACGCTGCTTTACTTATATACGTTAACCACCTCAACATTTGTTATAAAAAGTCAACCAGCCTTTGTTTTGGAATGTGGAGAACAGTTTTCTAACTTTAAAGAGTTTTATCTTTTAAAAATTTTTGTTTATCTGCCCAGAATTTAATTTAATACCTTTTGACAGAAAATTTTTCTCTAACAATTTAAGGGTTCAAATATTTGTTTTGTTTACAATTCACAAAAATCACAATTACTTTTGTGTGAGTTGTTTTGTGGAACCCAAGAACATATTTTTCTTTGGTTTATTCTTTGTGGAGAAATTCTATAACCGACAACTGCGTGCTATTGTGGAGGGAGTCCTTATAAAGTTCACACTTGTGGAGAAGTCGTTTTCTTCTTCATTGCTGATTAATTAAGCGCGCGAGAAGCGTGCACATGTAGAGTGCACAGTCGTTGTTTTCTGTCTCGCCGCGACTATACAAAAAACTAAATTACTACTACACTTGTGAGGCAAGCACAGCGGTAAGCCGGGTATCGAGAATCCACAGGGATGAGATGCTAGAATTTATAGGATTTAATATTTCAAAATAAAAGTGTAAAAGGTGATTACAAACTAAAAAGTAAATGATGCGTAAAAGGGAAATATTAATCTAGGCAAGGTATTGAAAATAGATTAAGAAAGCGCGTAAAAACTATAGGTTGCGTCGAATATCCCTCACCCGAGTTAATTAGTACAAAATTGTTACATGGGTCGACGAGTTATTACAAATGCGTCTCGTTTCGACAGTTAATTAAACAAAGGGTTGTTACACCCCTAAATCATCATAAAAGCCTAATAAGATTTTGACGTCAACAAATATATCGAAAATTGCGCAAGAAAGGTCGTAAGCACAGGACATACATGATATGCCCCGTCAAATCTCCTAGGCGTAATAACTAGGACAACGCACCCGAAATAAACCCGTAAACACTATCACCAAGAAAAGCAATGAGTTAACCCGAGTGAGTTTCATTCAAACACAACCTAATTTAAATTAACTAGAAAGCATCGTAAAAACGCGATAAATAAAGCGGTAAAGAAACAAAGTAAATCTATACTACAAAGCAAGTAAATCAAAGCAAGAAAACATAATTTAGAAAGCATGTAAATTACACTAGAAATGAAGAAATACAACTATATTAATTGGTAAGAGAGATGAATAGTCAACTTACAATCCAAATGGGGTGTCAAACCAAAGAGAAATGAAGAAGAACTAAGCAAAAACCCCAAAACCCTAAGTTAAACTAACCTAAAATCGTTCAACTCTGTTTATTACATCAAAATTGCTTTATATAGTAAGTTGGAATAAAAATAGAAAAGAAAAGAGAAAAGAAAAGAAATGCCAAAATATCTCCTCAAAACAGGGGATCGATCGATCGACAAAAAGGGTCAATCGATCGACCAAAGAAAAATTCCAGCTGAAAAGAAGGATCGATCAATCAACCAAAAGGGTCGATCGATCGATCAAGCAGGGGTGAGCCAAGCAGCAGACACTGCATTCTTTTCTTCCCTTTTATCCTCCTCTTTTGATTTCCTTATTTTTCCCTCCGCTGAAATCGCCGTAACTTCTTTATACGGACTCGGAATCGTGCACCGTTCACAGCCACGCAAAGCTAGCGAGGAGGGCTACAACTTCTGTGAGATGTTGGTACAGTTGCCCAAGTTATGAAGTGAGTAAAATGCCCTTGAACGTGCAATTGCGTACAGAATTTCATCGAAATACGTCTGACTCCATACTTAGTACTTACATACCTTCAAAAGCCCAATTATACCTCATATAGCATGTTAACAATATAAACCGAGGTTGTCTTGTTAACGGGCATAAATATAGGGAATAAGATACCCGAGGAGGCTAAAATGCGTAGGTTCGGAGGATAAAATACGCAATATTTGCGTATCATCACATCCCCTAACTTACACATTGTTAGTCCCTAGCAATGAAATTGGATGCAACAAGAACTACAAGCAAACCAAAAGCAAGAGATAGTACAAAAGTATGGTATAAAAGCAAAAAGCCACTTTCGCGGGTGATTCGATTGCATTTAGCATATGCAATAAGCCGTTAAACCCCTAGGTCACCCTAGTGGATAAGTGTCGTCTCTTGAGGGTTTTCATGGATGGTACCCACAAACATCATATGGTCTCCTCAAAATATGCCCAACCCAACATGCGACAAGCCCAATAATGGAGAAAAGGATTTCATACGCATTATTAGCAAAGTGAATGAATTCAAACAAAAGTCCAAATCATTAACATTATAGAATGCACCTCATAGAATTGAAACTTTAAAATGTGGAAGGGGGAGCGAGCACATGCAAAGTGTGATTTGGCGAAAAACTTATATAAACCGGATACTAAATTAAAGCAAGAATACATTCAATTCTCATCAAGCGAATTTACTCGAAACAGGGAGGTAACACACAGAACATGTGGGCTAAAGAGTAAATGTAAATGGAAACTAGGCCGCACACATGTCACAAATGAAGAACGCTATATATAAAATAAAAAATTGTAATCTCAATGAAAGATACCGCACGCTAAAAGAGGCGAAATGTATTTTCACAGATTATCAAAACTATTTAAACTTTTGAATTACATGCACTTAAGATCACATAGTACTTTATAGGGTTGTAATGTAGGCTAGGCTAGGGTACGAAATGAAAGAGATGTATGTACGGATTCAAAGTGTTCGGGATAAAAACTCGGGATAATGGGAAGATGAGGGCAATAAGCATTAGATATATCATAGGGGAGAGTAATCAAAGATTATTCGAACTATATACAACATTTACAACTTTCTCTTTCTTTTTCTTTATTTTTTTTTCTCATTTTCTCTTTTATTTTCTTTTTCTTTTCTTTTGCTTTCTCTTTTTCATCACTTTTTTCACATCTCTTTTCTTTACTTATCTCACTCTCATATGCCTAAATTGCAACCGACAAAACAACAACATTCAATCCCAAGTAACATTCCAAACAAAGGTGCAAAAAGTGTATATATGGGCTAAAACTCCAATTTATAGTTGGTTAGGGGAATGGGGTATGAAATGAAAGGCCATATTTAGGCTCAAAGGGGTTAACGAGGGTTAACATTTAAGGGTGAGGTCAAGGCTAATATGGATGATATAACAAAGAGGGCCTATGATTATTTCACAAAGTTTACGCAATTCTCGAATCAAAACAATATATGAAAATCATGATCAAGTAACATATTTCAAGTATGAACTCAATTAATGAACGATCAAATGAAAGAATAGAGATATTACCAACGAATTCAACATTTTTAATAAGAAAAGAATACTGTATACACTCACAAACAACGAAAGGTACAAAGCTTACTCGGTGTAAGTATATACAATGCAACAAAAGATTACCGAGTTATAAAAATCTTAAACCAAATTAATAAAGCAAGAAAATTGCATGTGCTCATGGGATTAAAGTTTAATTCATGAAGTTATTCATAATATCACTAATCGAGACTTAAGTCTAATAACTTCTAAAATCGAGAACATGCATCATTGGGTTGTCTATTGGATCGGGAAATTATTAAAATTTATCATCGAAAACAAATGCAAAAAGCCCAAGAAAGGAGAAAAAAGAAAGAAAATATTTTTAATTTTTCTAAGAAAAGCATACTAAGTAACTAACATGTGAGCAAAAACATGGACTAAATAAAGAAATGGATAGAATATCCCACACCCCCCAACTTAACACCTGACATTATCCTCAATGTGAATTAAGAACCAAGTTAAAGAAAGGAAAATAACGATATTTCCCAAAAGTGGAGCGATCCCCATAAGAACAAGTCCAAAGAATCTACAAAACAAGTTAATACCGAGCATAGAAAAAAGAAATAACAAAGAGTTAACTAATTACACTAGTCTAAAATAAAAAGAAGGAAAGAATAAAAAGCTAACTATATACAACCTACTATTTAGGCTTCACACTAACTATACACTAGAAGTCTAAATAACTGAGGGTCCACCGTGAAAATGATTTGACTTTGGAGGATAACCGGTGTACCCTCACATACAAGCATGCCTTCCTAAAAATATGAATTCTGTAAGGACACAAATTTCCAATTGAGTGTTTTGGATCAATTCCGGACAAAAACATTTATTCATAGGATTGTATTTAATTGTAATATTCTCAAGCCTATGAAGAGTTTGTTGAAGACGTGGCGGCAAAGAGTATAAAGCTTCATCAGTATGCCGGTTTGCGTTCCTCTTTTCTACGTCATCAACTATTGGTTCCATGCTCCCAAGGTATGAATGTAATATTATATTTATAGGAGCTTGGAACAGGTTTAATTGGGTGTTAGGTTTAATTAAAAATGTGTTCTATTTTCAAAAAGAATTAATTAAAACTTTAAAATAAGTTTATAAAGTTTTCTGGGCTAAAATCGAATTTTCCAAACTTTCTGGAAGTTCGTTCGATATGTCGTTCGAACGAGATTGTCGTTCGAACGAGATTGCCAACGACTTCCCATTATGGCATACTGGAACTTCGTTCGAAATGTCGTTCGAACGAGATTATCGTTCTAACGAGATTTCTAACGAGCTTCTAACGAGTTCATACTGGAACTTCGTTAGAAAACTCATTCGAACGAGAGTTCGTTCGAACGAAATGTCGTTCGAACGAGATGTCAGGCGGGAACAGTTTTTGGCAGTTTTAAGTAGCTTTTCTCTCACTTCCCCACTTGTTTCTTAACCAACTTTTCTCAGACTTTATTATGTGCGGGAATAACTTTTTCCAACTAATCTTTTTCATATCTTACTAACTTCTAGAAAGTGTTTTTAGAGCAAAATCAAAGAAGGAAAAAGATCATGTTTTGAGTGAGTTTTTATCAAAGAGAAAAATGTACACCACTCTAGTTTACACCTAAATTAGTTTCGTCCAAGTTCCCATATTCATATATCTTGCTTAGAGTTTGGCACCGGGTTCATCTCTTCCGTTCAAAGAGAAGTTTCGGGTTTTCTTCTACATCCCATAAAGAAAGAAGAAGAGTTTGTTGCGGCATTACCCACTTGGATAAAGGCTCCTTGTTCGGGTGACGGTGACCATACAAAGTCCGATCGGTGGACTCCGAGACTGCGGTGGAGCTCCGTGGTTATCCGCTAGGAAGAGGTATCTACAATATGAAACGTCGGGGCTTGAGAGGGATCGAGTCGTGTGTTGTAAGCCTTTTTATCTTGTATTTATAAATTTTATACTTAGTGGATTTGAGGCTAGGGCCGTCCGAGGTTCTTTCCCCTCTTGGGTTTGAGAACGCTATAGTTTATGAATCCCCGGGTTTTTATTCATTTCACAATTTAAAATCAAACTTTGTAATTTCCTTTTTGTAAAACCTTAATTTAGATGCGGAAGCGTAAACGGTAGGATGATGGTTCAAAATAAAATATTAAAATTCCAATTTTAACTTAAACAAAATAAAGTGAATAATTAACTTAAACCGATTAAGTCCAATTAAAAAGATCCAAGCCCTAGAATTTGCCTATGTCATAATTTTCAAGCATATGATATAAATGAGGCAAAACCAATTTTAATAAACTACTAGAATAAATAAACTTTACCCAATTAATTAATCTAGCACCAAATTAATTGAGTGTGATAATTAATCCGATTTTATCTTGAATTAATCTAGCATGCGTTCTAAGTGATATAGAACAAGATAAAATCAACAGTCACACTACACCGCGATGTACGAGGAAAAAACCACTAACGGGAAAAAAACCTCGGGACGGCCCTAGCCTCAAATCCACTAAAAACGGTATTACAAAATACAAGACACAATACTTACTTCCTAAACTCGAACCCTCTCAAGACGTGATGCTTCTTCTTGTAACGACCTCCAATTAGCGGATAACCAACGGAGCTCCACCGTGGTCTCGGACTCCACCGATCGGGCAATTAGGCACACCGTCAACCAAAACTCCAAAACTCTCTTTGAATGGTGTAGAGAAACCGGTGCCAAACTCCAAGCAAGATGATAGATATATATGAACTTGGAATAAACAACAATGGGTGTAAACTAAGTGTTTAAAGATTTTTCTTTAAGTTGAAGAACACTCAAACATGAACATTTTCCTTTTGTAAATAATCTCTCAAACTCTCTCTAGGAGATGTATTAGGATGGAAAATTATCTTGGAAAATGTGTTTCCCGCACATAATAATGTATGAAAAAAGTTGGTTGAAAACCAAGTGGAGGAGTGGGGAAAAACTGCAAAAAAACTGTCAGAAAACTGTTCCCACTGGAATCTCGTTCGAACGAACTTGATTCTCGTTCGAACGAGACTTCTAACGAGCGACCAGCCTGGGCTCGTTAGAACCTCGTTAGATACCTCGTTAGAACGAGAACATTCGTTCGAACGACATATCGAACGACTGACCAGTTAGGGTCGTTGGCAAAACTCGTTCGAACGAAACTGGAAAAACTCGTTCGAACGAAACCTGGTTCGAACGAAAAAACTCGTTCGAACGACATTTCTAACGAATGACCAGAATGTTCGTAAAATTCGATTTTTGGCCCAGAAACTTTTATAAACTTATTTTATTAATCCTAACACCCAATAAACATTGTTCCAAGCTCCTATATAAATATAATTGCATTCATACCTTGGGAGCATGGAACCATAGTTGATGACGTAGAAACGAGGCACGCAAATCGGCATTTTGATGAAGCTTTATATTCTTTGCCGCTACGTCTTCAACAAACACTTCATAGGCTTGAGAGTATTACAATAAACACTATCCTATGAATAAATGTTTTTATCCGGAATTGAGCCAAAACAATACATGGACTCAATTGGAAATTTGTGTCGTTACAGGGTTTTTCATCGTACATCGCGAAGTAGTGGATTAATTATTTATTTTATCTTTTGCAAAATCACCTAGAACACATGCTTAGGTAAAAGGATAAAAATTGGTTTAATTTAATCTCTACTTTTTTAATTTGGGTAATGTTTAGTTAATTAATTCAAGTCATTCAATTTAATTGTTAAAATTGGTTTGGCCTAATTTGATAAAATTTCGCATATGACTTAGGCAAATCTAGGACTTGAATGATTTTACTTGGTTTAAGTGAAAATGATTTTAATGCGTTAATTTAATTTCACTCGGTTTAATTTTAATTTGTTTAAGAAATTTAAAATTTGTTAATTCGTTTGTTTGTGAACCATCACACTTCTTTACACTTCCGCATCTTGATATATATATAAAAGGAAATAATATTTTAATTGAGAAAATTAAAATCGGGTACCTATCCCTTCTTCAAACTGGTATCAGAGCCAAAGCGATAAATTATTTCGTTAAGATCCTTTAAATAATTTTTGGCTAAAATAGAATTTTTCCCATTTTTAAAATTTCCTATTTTCGATGGTTCTAACTACGCGTATTGGAAAGCGCGAATGAAATCGGCACTTAAATCTATCGATGAAAGGGTTTGGATGTCTATAGTTAACGGGTGGTCTCCACTAACTCATTTAGTTGAAAATGAACGTGTTCCCAAACCGGCTGATAGATGGACTGAGAATGAGTTTAAACTTTCAAATTTTAATTCCCGTGGTTTGAATGCCTTGTTTTGTATTGTCACACCGGATGAATTCCGACGCATTATGACGTGTGAGACCGCTAAAGAAGCTTGAGATATTTTACAACTCACTCACGAAGGTACAAGTGACGTTAAAGCTTCAAAACTCCAAAAACTCACCACTCAATTTGAAACTATCGAAATGAACGATAATAAAACTTTTGATGAATTTTATGCTAGATTGTCCGATATTGTCAATTCATCTTTTAATTTGGGAGAGAAAATACCCGACAATCGAGTTGTAAAGAAAATTTTAAGGTCCCTACCCGATAGATTTATTCCAAAAGTGACCGTGTTAAATTATTTACCAACTTTAGCCTCTACGAAATTAGAAGAGCTTGTAGGTGATTTACAAACCTATGAACTAGACATGTTTTCCTCTAAAACTGAAAAGGAAATAGAAAAGGGCGTTGCTTTAAAAGCCCGAAAAGAGGTCAAACAAGTAGTAGAGAGCGAGAGTGATAGTGACTCGGAAGACATGGCCTTGTTTGCTCGAAAATTTAGAAAACTTCTTAAATTTAACAAAGATAAATTTAAAAATGATTTTAAGAAATTTGAAACTTCTAAGCATGACAAAGTCGAGAAGATTCCTAAACCTATTAATGAACAACTAAATAGGGACAAGTCTAATAGGTGTTTTGGTTGTGAGGGTTATGGCCATAGGGATTCTGAATGCCCCACTAAACTAAGGAAAGAGGGTAAACGACCCATTGCATATAATGCGACCCTTAGTGATAGTGATAAGGAAGAGGGACCCGATTCCCCCACTAAGCCTAATTTTGTGGCTTTTGTGGCTAGTCATGTGAGTGATAGTGAGAACTCATCGATTGATGAAACGTTAACACATGACACTTCCAAGGTCATAGTTTATGATTCTCTTATTTTTTATGATAGTGAGAGTGGAGAAGAAAGAGAGAGTAAAAATGAAGAAGAGGTTAATGTGAGTGAACTTCAAAATGCTTTTCAAGAACTTTATAAAGAATCTATTAAATTAAAAAGGGCAAATTTGAAGTTAGAAGCTAGTTTAAGAGAGAGTGTCAAGGTCGTTGATGATAGTATGTTGGTTGAAGACCTTAGGACACGAGAGAAAGCTCTTCTAGGTAAGCTTAAATATATGGAAGGCGACATAGATAGCCTTAGGGGTTTAATGGAATCCTTGAAAAAGGAGCTTCTTGCTTTTGAAGAGCGAAATGTTTTATTAGAGTCTAATATTTTAGAATTGTAAAATAAATTAAAAGATTCTAGTAATGTAAAATTTGATTTGGAGTGTCGTTCAGAAAAATTAGATAAAATATTAGGAACGGTCCAAATTAAAAATGGCACGTGTGGTTTAGGCTTCAATACTTGTAATGAATCTCCTCATAAAGCCAAAACTAACGTTTTAGGAGAATCGTCTAGGAAATCTTTTAGAGATCACTCCATAGGTAAATATTTTCGACATGTTTTTACTTGTACTCATTGTGGTCGAAAAGATCATCTTAGGAAATTTTGTTTTGATCTTAAACGAATTCCTAGAAAATTGTAATACCCCGTAATTTTAAATGACTTTTAAAATGGGTTATATTTTAAATTAATGGATTAATTAGATTTTATTATTAATTAATTCATTCGGGTTTATCCGGACGGTGGATATTAAAATGGATGATTCTGAATATTACTTAAAGATATTTAGGTAATATATGAAATGTGATGTCATTGATATGACTGTATGATATAAATTCGGTAATTTATATTTTTAGTCAGACGTGTTATGGGACGTGTCGGGACTAGTTTATTAAATTAAAAAGGAAATTTATTTTTCTATTGATCTAATAGTCATTTCGACTGCGTAGTTGTGTCCGGAAGGTTCGAAATAGTCCGAAAAGTCTATTTGGATGTTAATTTTGAGTCTCGGGTCATTTGGAAATGAATAGACAACCCGAAAGGGCATTTTGGTCATTTTTCTAGGGGGGGTGAATAGTGATTACGGATTTGGAACTATTATAAGTATTGGTAGATTAAGTGTATGGGGGTTATTCATCTCCTCTTCACAAATAAGAGCAGCCATCTTCCTAGAAAGAGTGTAAGAGTGCTTGGGAAGGGAAAAGCCACTTGGGAAGGAGAAGAACAAGAACCAAGGTTCACCACCACCAACCACCACCGGAGTTTGACCGGAGAAGGGACAACCAACTAAAATATACTACACCAAAGGATAAGACCTACAAGAAAGGCAAGTGTTTGATAATGGCAATTTAAGTTTGTATATTGTCCATGCTAGAATAATATGAAAAGAGAAGATTATGATTGTTTGGAAGAAATAATGGAGTATTAAATGGATTTCTGGAAAACTGAAATAATATAGGAAGTAAACATATATTGTAGGATGATATTAATCCACGAAATGATCATGAATATGTTGAAGAAAAATCTGAAATACCATTGATGTGTTCTTGAAGATGATATATTGATAAATTCTGGAAATAAGGAGATAAACATATTTTTTATCCAATCCCTTGATGATACTAAGATGTTTAGAGTATTGGAAATCGTTCATATATGTTGATATATCATGTAGAAATAATCATAACTCATTTTGGAGGTTAATATGAAGGTTTGAATGTGTAAAAATGGAGAAAAATGGAGTTTGGGATTTTGGGAGAGATAATGAATAGTAATCCGTAGCCTTTGGGGTCATTTTCGGCCAAGAAGATAAATGATTTAGCTTTCGGACAAAACACCAAAGTTGTATATCTTTTCGATACGGTCGCGTGGGCGCTGACCGCGTATTTTTCTGATTTTTCTACGATTTGATATGATTTTTACAAGATGACAGCTCCGGGTTGAAATCATCAACTCGGAAATCAAATCAGGAATTAGAAAAATTACGGCTACAATTAATGTCGTAGATGTTCGGGATAATTAGAAAAATTACGGCTTACATATGAAAGGGTGGTACATTAAATGATATACATATGAAAGGGTATTACATTTGATGCCCTTTTAGCGTGTGCGTCCAAATGATAAGCATTCAATGAATAGTTGAACTGTTGATTATCTGGCAATTAATGCTGTGACCGAGATGCAGCTCGGACCGCCTTATTTTCTTGTCGTTCAGGAGTTCCTCGGAGAGTGGGAGTTCCTCGGAGTATACTATGTTGCTCGGAGTGGATATAGTTGGTCGGGGAAATAGACCTCCTCGTTGGTCGGGGAAATAGACCTCCTTGTTGCTGTTGTGCCACATAGATCAACACGCATCTTCTTATTATTCATCCACGTCAGCATATTAATTTTGGTATCAACATTGATATTATATTATAGGTATGATAATACCTATTTCATTGATTGATGATTATGTGTATGACATACCTAGATTACTTGCTATCGGTGGGAGGTTTACGCGTGAGGGCAGTCATATCCTGATGAATCCATGGGATTTTTGATTTGTCGCTCGAGAACATAGGTCTATGAAAGACTTATCGGGGAGTTGATAAGTCCGCTGACTATGGGTGCGTTGGTATGTGCGTGACCCATGGATACGAGAACTATGTTCGCCTCCAATTTGTTTGTTGTTGTTTGTGGTTTGTGGAATCTTACCGAACCTGTAGTCCCCTATTCGGCGACCTGCGATGATGGGACATGATAGCAGAGTAATGCATTGCACCGCAGCTGTGACTCGGGGTGTCATATTATATATGAATATATATATATATATAATGAATTAAATGATTAAATGGATATATTGTGGTTAGATCTATCTACGGTGATAATTGTAGATACCGGTGAATAAAATATGTTAATGGAATTTAGTTAATAAATGTTTATGCTTTTAGAATTGGAAAAGCTTAACTCCTGTTAATGAGAAACGATTCAGATTAATGAATAATGATTCATGTTAATGAGAAACTAAATCATAAAGGAGAAATGTAAATGATTAATAATGTGACGTATGGTATGGGACATACGGGGATTATGATATGGGAATGGAATTATAATATGGAGACTAGAAAAGAGGAACCCTTAACTAGGAGGTTAATAGGAAACGTTAAGTGTGCACTCTAGTTGAGAGGTGAGAATTTGCAAGTGAGAGTTGGATCTAACATGTACATAATAAATGCTTTATTGCACTTGTTAAATACTTGATGTTTTAAAAATACTCTACACATTCGGGCTCTGACCCGTTTCCTTGCATATTTTCTCTTCTATTGTATCTCTATATCAGGTGTCCAGCAATAGGGACGCCAACCATAGTTGATTGCGATGAGCTATGGAGCTATGGAAGTTTTTCTTAGACGCTTATCATCTTTTTGATTCACAGTATTCTTAGATAGGGCATGTCGCCCAAAGGACTCAGTTATCATTTTCTATCAGAGTTAAATACTATTGTATTTGTGTCCTTTTAATACATTTTGGATTATTTGGATTCTTGTAAAGGGATTATATTATTTGGGAATGTTTATTCCAGTTGCATTTAAATTCTTTTGAGTTATTTATTTAGTGATCTGTGTTATAGAATAAAACGTGTAGTGTTATTCTTAACTTAAAAATGGTTTTGTTGAAATTTAAATTTGAAAAGTTTTTTTTAACATCAGCTTATTTGAGTATTGGGTGAGTTGTAAATGTTTTCGGCAGTGATGCTAAGAATGAGCCAACTGTATATTCTGTTTTAATTTGGTATGGGACTGGCCACCCGGTATTTAATTAGGCGGGGTGTTACAGGTGGTATCAGAGCATCAGGTTCTAGTGTCCTTTAGGATCTGTACGGCTTACTGTGTCTTCATCTTAGCGTTCTTTGATGTAGATCCCTATGAGTAGGATTATTGCTTTTCTATTTACGCCTACAAAGGTACGATGACTGCGTTTGAAGTTGCTGCAATTATCGCTCTGGCAGTCAATGCTGTTGTAGCTGCTATTCAGCAGGCTCCCGCACCGGCACCGGTTGTGCCACCCGCGCAAGGGCAAGTGTTTCCTACTGCATGGGAACGAGCGAGAGATGCCTTTCAGAAAGCGCACCCACCTGAGTTTCAGGGAGGATCAGATGTTGTGACTGCTATCCAATGGGAGGGAGATATCCAACGGCACTTGAGAATGATTGCATGTACTGAGGTTCAATGTCAAATACTAGCCACATTCAAGCTAGTAGGGGAAGCTTTGCAATGGTGGGAAGCTACGACCACTATGGAGGAGAGGGACATAATGACTATCCAAGACTTTTGGATATGGATTGATGGGAAGTATTCTCCTTCCGCCATCCAGACAGAGATGAGACGAAAGCTACTTGATTTGAAATAGGGAGAGAAAACTGTGGCGAAATATGAGAAGAGTTTCCGAGGTTAACTAATTTGATACCAGCTGAAGTACTCACTGAGGATAGGAGAGTCCTAATGTTCACTGATTGGTGGAACTATAAAATTCGACAACATTTATTGAGGAATCTTTCATTACGTACGTATGGAAGATGAGGGCCATTGGACGGATAGTGGAGATCGTACTTAGGAGGTTATGAAGTATGTTCGAGTAGGATGACCGTAGTCGAGGTCACCCCTATTATGGAAAAATTGAGGAGAGTCATTAGTAGAAGTTCTTGAAATGCGGGAATTATGTGTGTTACCTAACGAAGGCAATATATTAAAAGGCTTGGGCATATAGTGGAGTGTGGTTAACTAGAACTGAAAATTTGGGGTAAAATTTTTCTTGACTCATCGGAGCAAAGTTATAATATTGGGATTCAACAACCATCACCCGCAAATGAGGGTATGTTTCCTATCTAAGGAAGTTTGAGGCGTATTAATTTTTGTAGTGATTGATATTGTGAGGGCAAAAAAGGGTTGTTAAACTTAGCCTATAGCATCGTTATTTACGTAGACTCACTGAGGGGTGTGGGACACCTTTATATTACATGTTATCATGTGGGTTTGATTTTTATCATGGGATTACTTACCTTGAGCATGTCCGAGTGTGATTTGACTATCGGCGTGCATTGACTTGTGATATATGAGAGCATATGTCTACATCTTGTCTTCTATAAGAGAGTAGATGCGTAGACTCTATTTGAAATCGATAAAACCTAATTTTTGTTTAAATCCATAAACCTAATATTTTTTATATATAAACAAAAATTTTATACATTATTGACTAAGGACCTTAGGAGTTTCGATGACCGACTACTTTAGGAAGTAGTGTATCGGGGTGGTTCCTTGTTTGGATTTCGCTTGCGAGACACCCCACGCACGAAACTAATAACCGTTGGGAGTCGAAATAAGTTAGGTCTTTAGTATATGAGTTTATAACCTTTGCGACAAATATAATATTGAAAGCGGTACGAGAGGGTGTATGGGCGCCCTGGATGATTGGATTGTAGTATTTTTCATAATTGTGAAAAAGGTAAGTAATTGAGACTTAGGGATTTATTTGTTCACTACGAGAGGATCATTTCTCCTAAAGTTTGTCACGAGGACAGTATAGGGAAGATTAGGTAAAGTCTAAATTTGATTCAATTGAAATTATATGGTGAGGCTTGGCGTATAACATCGATAGGGACTTTGTTAATGTACTGTATGGGCGGTACATCTTGGATTTCTTGCGATGTGAGATTTATACTCGGAGTTGACCTTACCGGTATGACTTATATTCCTGAATTTTGGGACGAAATTCTGTTATAAGGGGGGGAGTATGTAATACCCCGTTATTTTAAATGACTTTTAAAATGGGTTATATTTTAAATTAATGGATTAATTAGATTTTATTATTAATTAATTCATTCGGGTTTATCCGGACGGTGGATATTAAAATGGATGATTCTGAATATTACTTAAAGATATTTAGGTAATATATGAAATGTGATGTCATTGATATGACTGTATGATATAAATTCGGTAATTTTTATTTTTAGTCAGACGCGGTATGGGACGTGTCGGGACTAGTTTATTAAATTAAAAAGGAAATTTATTTTTCTATTGATCTAATAGTCATTTCAACTGCGTAGTTGTGTCCGGAAGGTTCGAAATAGTCAGAAAAGTCTATTTGGATGTTAATTTTGAGTCTCGGGTCATTTGGAAATGAATAGACAACTCGAAAGGGCATTTTGGTCATTTTTCTAGGGGGGTGAATAGTGATTACGGATTTGGAACTATTATAAGTATTGGTAGATTAAGTGTATGGGGGTTATTCATCTCCTCTTCACAAATAAGAGCAGCCATCTTCCTAAAAAGAGTGTAAGAGTGCTTGGGAAGGGAAAAGCCACTTGGGAAGGAGAAGAACAAGAACCAAGGTTCACCACCACCAACCACCACCGGAGTTTGACCGGAGAAGGGACAACCAACTGAAATATACTACACCAAAGGATCAGACCTACAAGAAAGGCAAGTGTTTGATAATGGCAATTTAAGTTTGTATATTGTCCATGCTAGAATAATATGAAAAGAGAAGATTATGATTGTTTGGAAGAAATAATGGAGTATTAAATGGATTTCTGGAAAACTGAAATAATATAGGAAGTAAACATATATTGTAGGATGATATTAATCCACGAAATGATCATGAATATGTTGAAGAAAAATCTGAAATACCATTGATGTGTTCTTGAAGATGATATATTGATAAATTCTGGAAATAAGGAGATAAATATGTTTTTTATCCAATCCCTTGATGATAATAAGATGTTTAGAGTATTGGAAATCGTTCATATATGTTGATATATCATGTAGAAATAATCATAACTCATTTTGGAGCTTAATATGAAGGTTTGAATGTGTAAAAATGGAGAAAAATGGAGTTTGGGATTTTGGGAGAGATAATGAATAGTAATTCGTAGCCTTTGGGGTCATTTTCGGCCAAGAAGATAAATGATTTAGCTTTCGGTTAAAACACGAAAGTTGTAGATCTTTTCGATACGGTCACGTGGGCGCCAACCGCGTATTTTTCTGATCTTTCTACGATTTGATATGATTTTTACAAGATGACAGCTCCGGGTTGAAATCATCAACTCGGAAATCAAATCGGGAATTGGAAAAATTACGGCTACAATTAATGTCGTAGATGTTCGGGATAATTTTTGGGGTAGTTTAGAAACCCCGAAAATGAATTTGGGTTGCTAAATTTATTTGTTAAATTCCAAATAGGGATGTATGAGGAATTATGATAGGACCAGTAGGGGTGATTTGATATAACACCTGGGTATCCTTAAGTTTACAAGAGGGTTTCATCCTAAGTGAAAGAATATGTGTTTATAAGAGATTTGAAACTATCGGTTTTAACCTTATATAAAAAAAAAAAGAGAACTAAACTCGTAGTAGTTCGGGGGAATGATGTTATGGACCAGTAGGATATTAGTGACTTCTTACTGAATATATGTTGAGGAAAATCCTATTTGAATCTTATGAGATGGGAGCTTAGAATACATTTGGTTGAAAGAGGTTATGAGGTTATCCCGATCGCATAGTTTAAGTTTTCGGACCTCCTCGATTGACAAAGTTAAGTAGTAGTATATTGGAGGGGTTCCTTGTTTGGATTTCGCTTTGCGAGACGCTCCGCGCATGAACCTTAACGACGTCGGTAGTGGGGAGATGTTATAGGATGCGAGGATAATTAATGAAGTATAGATATGATATTTTAAAAGAGATATAATGATACGTATGGAAAATATCTTAGGGTAGTGATAATTACCGTATTGATTGTTGACGTAAAAAATTAGATCACTCTAATTATTCAATCATAGATAAATAAATGAGACAAAAGATTTTTAAAGTGGTTCGGCTAGGAATAAAGCCTACGTCCACTGTTATGTTATTGGTGAGTGTTTTTGGAATTCTTGATTACAAGTTCTCTCAAGAAATTCCCGTCCCTTTGAATGAGGGCGATACAATGTATTTATAGCCCTGAGGCTTACATATGAAAGGCTGGTACATTAAATGATATACATATGAAAGGGTAATACATTTGATGCCCTTTTAGCGTGTGCGTCCAAATGATAAGCATTCAATGAATAGTTGAACTGTTGATTATCTGGCAATTAATGCTGTAACCGAGATGCAGCTCGGACCGCCTTATTTGCTTGTCGTTCAGGAGTTCCTCGGAGAGTGGGAGTTCCTCGGAGTATACTATGTTGCTCGGAGTGGATATAGTTGGTCGGGGAAATAGACCTCCTTGTTGCTGTTGTGCCACATAGATCAACACGCGTCTTCTTATTATTCATCCACGTCAGCATATTAATTTTGGTATCAACAGAAGCCCCCAATGTTTCATATTTCGAGATTTTGAGGAGTATGGAACATTAATTTTAGTCTTTTTCTTTCTTGTGCGTTTATCCTTTTCTTTGCTCATTGTCAACAGATCTCCCATTTTTCCTATAAGATCTTCTTCCTTCTTCTTTATTATTGGTCGAAACAGTGGTAGCAAAGATCTCAGTGCTGTAAGTGCTGATTTTGACTTCTACCCTTGCTCGGGGACGAGCAAGAGTTTTTCGGGGACGAACAAGTGATTCTCAGGGACGAGCAAATGCTTCTCGGGGACGAGCAAATGATTCTCAGACAGATCATTTGTGATGAATATCAGAATGTTGAAAAATCTTAACTTCATAAACTCTCCTTATACTTTAGATGATCCTCCTGCTGGCGAGGAACCTGTTTCAAAAGTAAAAGGAAAAGAAACCAATAGAATAGGAATCTCAATGTAATAGTTAGTATACATTTTCATTCTCAATGTATTTTATTTTTTTGGATTTAATGAAAGACTTTCATTTTTATTTGCAATCTTAATTGCTATTGTTTTGTAAAATACTTTACATCTGCGCTTGCATAACAATATTGTGTGGTTCATTGACCAACTTAGTATCAGAAATGTTGCTCGATCACTTTAATAATAAAGTAATGAGTAAAAAAATGTTTAAAAAATTTTTCCAACCAACCAATGTTGTTAAATTGTGCTCATCGACCAATTATAGTTAGTGAGAGTTTTATCCCCGACTAACCATACTTGGTAGATTTTTGTATTTTTCATAAACTGTGTCCGACCAACCAAGGTCGATAAATTCTCCTCGTCGACCAACTACAGTTAGTGGGTTTTTATCCCCGACCAACCATACTTGGTTCAGTTTGGAATATTTTATTTCTTCGAGGAACTTTTATATTTTCTATAATAATCTTACCTCCCGACCAACATAAGTTGGCATTTGAGAGCATATTTTATTTTCAAACCAACCGAGATTGGCATTTTTAAGAATGTTGTTCTTGCCATTTTACCAACCGGAGTTGATCATGGGTTCGAACTATCAGGTTCTTTCGAACTATTGGGTTCTTTCGAACTATCGGGTTCTTTCGAACTATCGTTTCCACTAGTTATCTTACCAACCGTAGTTGGTCACGCTAGTGTACGCCTCCTAACCAAAGGAGTATAATTTTTGTTCTCGCTATCTTACCAACCGAAGTTGATCACCGGAGTTGATCACGCTAGTGTACGCCTCCTAACCAAAGGAGTATATTTTTTGTTCTCGCTATCTTACCAACCGAAGTTGATCACGCTCGAACTATCATGTCCACTAGTTATCTTACCAACCGGAGTTGATTACGCTAGTGTACGCCTCCTAACCAAAGGAGTATATTTTTTTTTCTCACTATCTTACCAACCGAAGTTGATCACGCTCGAACTATCATGTCCACTAGTTATCTTACCAACCGGAGTTGATCACGCTAGTGTACGCCTCCTAACCAAAGGAGTATATTTTTTGGTTCTCGCTATCTTACCAACCGAAGTTGATCACGCTCGAACTATCATGTCCACTAGTTATCTTACCAACCGGAGTTGATCACGCTAGTGTACGCCTCCTAACCAAAGGAGTATAATTTGTTCTCGCCCTTTTACCAACCGGAGTTGGTCGTGGGTTTGAACTATCAGGTCCATTAGCTCTGAGGAGGTCCTGGCGCTGAGTGAACCTTCAAAATGTTTGACTGATGATAATAGGCAGCAAACTCCTCGTTATCAAATTGTGTTCCATGGTCTGTGATGAAGGCATGAGGGAGACCATATCGGCAGATGATGTTCTTCCAAACAAACTGGTACACCTTCCTTCTCGTATGTCATGTCGATAAGTGGCTCAGCTTCTATCCACTTAGTAAAATAATCTACTGCGATGACGAGGTATTTGAATCTTCCTCGGGTCGTCGACAGTGGTCCAACCAAATCAATTCCCTCATCTGGAAAATGGCCAAGGGTAAGTTATGGGTGTCAGGAATGCTTGTGGAGTTCGTCGGATGGAGGAAAAATGTTGTAACTTGTCACACTTCTTGGCATAGGCTTATATAATTAGCTCTCATCGTCGGCCAGTAGTATCCCTGCGTCATCAAAAAAAATGTCCGACCTACTACATGGGCTCCACAGGACCCTTCATGGATCTCTTGAATCAATTTTTTTTTACCTCGGAGGGATGTACACATCTTTGCAAAATTCCTCGTCTATACAAAACACCATTAGTTAGTACATACCGAGCAGCTTTATACTTCAATTTCTTGGCGGCGAGCTTATCCTCCGGTAATTCTCCTTCTTCAATGTACGCCCTGATGGGATCCATCCAAGATGGTCCTAAATCAAGGGTAATAATATTCACAGTCAAGTCTTCAACTATGCTCCGACTTACTAATACTTCAATTGGTATCGTCCTTCGCAGCTCGGTACGAGTAGCTGATGCTAATCGGGCCAATGCGTCTGCTCTCGCATTCTCTATCCTCGGTATTCTCACCAATTGAATGGCATCAAATTCTGTCAATAACTTCATTACCTTTGCATGGTTCTTCACCATTAATTCTCCTTTAACTGCATATGTTCCCATCTTCAATGAATTAGGCTTTCTGGAGCTTCTCGACTTCCTCTCGTATAACTTGATTCTTATCGGGACTAAATACTCTTCTTCTCAGATTTGTCGACCTCCACCTTGGTTTCTTTATCCATATTCTTCTTCGCAGCCATAGCCTCCTCGGCATTTACGATTTTGGTCGCTTTTGCCATTAACTACGACATAGTTGTAGGTGGATCTTTGGCCAAAGTGTAATACAACTTGTTAGGCAACAACCCATTCATCAAGGCGGTGATTGCTGTCTTTTCTTAATAATTTATAACTTCAATCTTCTCGTTATTGAAACGAGTTATATAATCTCTAGTACTCTCACCAGATTTTTGTCTAACACTTAACAAGTGCGCTACTCGTTTTACTGGCTTTGCCCCAAAGCAGAAATTACTAATGAACAACTCGGCTAACTGAATGAAAGTTGAAATCTTACCCCGAGGAAGATTGTTGTACCATATCTGGGCAGATCCAGTAAGAGTTCCTGAGAATGCTCTGCATCTCATCTCATCGGGGACAGCATAGATGTCAGTGGCAACTTGATATTGCTTTATATGAAGAACAGGATCTGGCTTTCCATCATATTTGGGGGTCACCACAGGTGCTTTAAATTTCGTCGGTGTAGGAAAATCCACAATGGTCTATACAAAGGGTGTCCCTTGAACAAAAGTTCGTTGTAGGGGGTTCCTCTCTTTAGCCATTTCTCCCAATCTATCCTCCAACCGCTGAATGGAACCTTTCAATGCATCATTTCCTTCCTCAGGCCGCTTAGTCCGAGCAATTGATTGTTCTGATGTAGATTCCTGAGATCTATCTCGACGAGTAACTGGTCGTGATTTTGCTGATCCTTCTCTCAAACTTGATGGTGGTCGAAAACTCCTTGACCTAGTTCTGGGTGGACCCATATTCCTCCTAGGGCCTAATCGAATGAAAGGAGACACTCTTCTCAGTCTTTCCAAGGCACTGGTTTTCTCTGGAGAGAGGGTAATACGTTGCTCAGTGTCCGTAGCCCGTATCGATGAAGTTCGCCCTGGTTGATAAGAAGAATCATTAGACTCCTCATTAAGATGTGACCCAGTACGCCTGGATCGTGGTTGCCTCTGACTACTTCTCTGTCCTGAACGGGTAGGTACGCCGTCGTGAAGAGTTTGAATGAGTTGCCTCATAGTTTCTTGCATGGCGGTTTGTCTTTGAGCCAAATTCGTCATAATTCCAGCCAGATCTGGAGGTGCAGATGGATTTGGAGGATTTCCAGCATTTCCAGCATTTCGATTACTGGATTCTGGATTATCTGCCATTGATGATAAATGATTTTTGGTGAAAAACGATAACAACAGTCGCTTCCCACAGACGGCGCCAATCTGTTGATGTAAAAAATTAGATCACTCTAATTATTCAATCACAGATAAATAAATGAGACAAAAGATTTTTAAAGTGGTTCGGCTAGGAATAAAGCCTACGTCCACTGTTATGTTATTGCTAAGTGTTTTTGGAATTCTTGATTACAAGTTCTCTCAAGAAATTCCCGTCCCTTTGAATGAGGGCGATACAATGTATTTATAGCCCTGAGGCTTACATATGAAAGGGTGGTACATTAAACGATATACATATGAAAGGGTAATACATTTGATGCCCTTTTATCGTGTGCGTCCAAATGATAAGCATTCAATGAATAGTTGAACTGTTGATTATCTGGCAATTAATGCTGTGACCGAGATGCAGCTCGGACCGCCTTATTTTCTTGTCGTTCAGGAGTTCCTCGGAGAGTGGGAGTTCCTCGGAGTATACTATGTTGCTCGGAGTGGATATAGTTGGTCGGGGAAATAGACCTCCTCGTTGGTCGGGGAAATAGACCTCCTTGTTGCTGTTGTGCCACATAGATCAACACGCATCTTATTATTATTCATCCACGTCAGCATATTAATTTTGGTATCAACATTGATATTATATTATAGGTATGATAATACCTATTTGATTGATTGATGATTATGTGTATGACATACCTAGCTTACTTTCTATCGGTGGGAGGTTTACGCGTGAGGGCAGTCATATCCTGATGAATCCATGGGATCTTTGATTTTTCGCTCGAGAACATAGGTATATGAAAGACTTATCGGGGAGTTGATAAGTCCGCTGACTGTGGGTGCGTAGGTATGTGCGTGACCCATGGATACGAGAACTATGTTCGCCTCCAATTTGTTTGTTGTTGTTTGTGGTTTGTGGAATCTTACCGAACCTGTAGTCCCCTATTCGGCGACCTGCGATGATGGGACATGATAGCAGAGTAATGCATTGCACCGTAGCTGTGACTCGGGATGCCTTATTATATATGAATATATATATATAATGAATTAAATGATTAAATGGATATATTGTGGTTAGATCTATCTACGGTGATAATTGTAGATACCGGTGAATAAAATATGTTAATGGAATTTAGTTAATAAATGTTTATGCCTTTAGAATTGGAAAAGCTTAACTCGTGTTAATGAGAAACGATTCAGATTAATGAATAATGATTCATGTTAATGAGAAACTAAATCATAAAGGAGAAATGTAAATGATTAATAATGTGACGTATGGTATGGGACATACGGGGATTATGATATGGGAATGGAATTATAATATGGAGACTAGAAAAGAGGAACCCTTAACTAGGAGGTTAATAGGAAACATTAAGTGTGCACTCTAGTTGAGAGGTGAGAATTTGCAAGTGAGAGTTGGATCTAACATGTACATAATAAATGCTTTATTGCACTTGTTAAATACTTGCTGTTTTAAAAATACTCTACACATTCGGGCTCTGACCCGTTTCCTTGCATATTTTCTCTTCTATTGTATCTCTATATCAGGTGTCCAGAAACAGGGACGCCAACCATAGTTGATTGCGACGAGCTATGGAGCTATGGAAGTTTTTCTTAGACGCTTATCATCTTTTTGATTCACACTATTCTTAGATAGGGCATGTCGCCCAAAGGACTCAGTTATCATTTTCTATCAGAGTTAAATACTATTGTATTTGTGTCCTTTTAATACATTTTGGATTATTGGGATTCTTGTAAAGGGATTATATTATTTGGGAATGTTTATTCCAGTTGCATTTAAATTCTTTTGAGTTATTTATTTAGTGATCTGTGTTATAGAATAAAACGTGTAGTGTTATTCTTAACTTAAAAATGGTTTTGTTGAAATTTAAATTTGAAAAGTTTTTTTTAACATCAGCTTATTTGAGTATTGGGTGAGTTGTAAATGTTTTCGACAGTGATGCTAAGAATGAGCCAGCTGTATATTCTGTTTTAATTTGGTATGGGACTGGCCACCCGGTATTTAATTAGGCGGGGTGTTACAAAAATCCCATCGTAAAGTAACCACGGTAGTTAAAGTTCCTACACCCCAAGATAGTCATTCTTCATTAATTTGGGTTAGGAAATCCGACTTGGTTGCCTTGCAAAATAGGGTTTTTGATTCTCATTTACTATCACATGCTTCCTCCCTTGCTAAATCTAAAGGATAAATATGTTAGTTGTTTGCATACTTTAGCTTTTGTACTTTATGCAATATTCACATGCTAAATGTATGCTTGTTTAATCATTTTCTAATCTATGCTCCATTCTTATCACATGCTAGAATTGTGATTTTTATTTGTCTTTTGAGTATATATTTTTTTATTTTTGGTTAAAAATTTCAAAAACTCAAAAAGATTTTATTTTGTGTGTATTTTAGTTTGACACACTTCATGTGGCATACACTTGTGTGTGAATCCCATCTTTTACGCTCTCATGTGGCTAAAACTTTTGTTTTAGATTGGCAATCCTTATTATGTTCTTTACCATGCTTACGTGGAGTAGTTGGATTTTGTGTTGCTAAAATGGATTCTATTTTTATATGCCTCTATTCACACATGCACGAGCTCTTTTGAAATTTTAACTTCATATGTATATTTGAGCTATGTGAGATGTTCTCCTTCCAATCTTGTCATCTACATATTTGTGACTTAGGAGGATTAGTGCATGTCAAAATCCGTTGGACGTGAGATTTGTGTGAAAAATGAAAACATGATAAATAAAAATGTGCACGGGGAAGGGCTCCGAAAGGACTAAGTGATCCTTTGCGATTGTAAGCCACCGTTTTGAATGGACCTAAAAGAAATACGTGGTCCAAAGGCCTAAAAACAGAAAATATGGCATTAAAATGAAAAACAAATTGCCAAGGCCTATGTTTGATTGATATACTCATTCAAATTTAATATAAATGCATATTGAGGGAGATTGGATGGTATATCAACGGTTTGCACAATGTCCATTTATCCTAGTTGCGTATTTCATGTCATGACTCTATTGGTTTGTAAAATCATCAATATGCTAGGCTTGTATGCATTGTGTATGTTTGTTCATTGAGTTCAATTTATATTGTCACATGAGGTTATATTCAAATGTGATGAAGTTTGCAATCAATTGAGAACTCGGTGAACATGTTTTAAGTGATTGGGTCTAAATTTAATCGATACTAGTTCACACCCCAACACTTCCGTTTCCATATGACACATTTTTGCCATACAAGTGTGAAAGACTCCTATTATATTTTGTGTGTGTCATTTGTGTGTTTAAATCTATATATATGTGTGTGTGCATTCTTGATATATTTCTAGTATATATATATATATATGATATTTTGTTTTGCCTTTGCCTTGCTTTCTAGTCCTTATATGCTTATACTTTCGTTTTGGTATCTATCTTGGATTAGTTATACTTTTTTTGCCCATATGCTTTCATGTCTTATCACTTTAAGCTTCAACGTGCTTTTATATTTGTTCTTTATCCTTTGCCTATTCCTGAACAAAAAGGGGGAGAATGATAGGGGGAGAAGGTATCTTATCCTATTATAATCTTATCAAAGTTTAGGAGATTTAACTTAGGGGGAGTAGCTAACTTCTTGGGTTAATCATTTTGATAAAGGTGGGGGAGTGGGGGAGTATTTATTTCAATTGCATTAAATACTTTGATATTCCCTATGCATTTGATAGTTTGCTTAAGTGTGAAGGAATTCTTCTAAAGCGGCAACTTTCAATGGCAAAGCGTTTGATCCTTGGGTTGAGTCATGTTTGGGTGGGTTATGTTTTGAGTCTAGTAGAGTTTGACGGCCCTTTAGGATTTTTTGTTTGGTTTTTGTTCCGGAATAGCCAAAGGGGGAGATTTGTAAGGACACAAATTTCCAATTAAGTGTTTTGGCTCAATTCCGGACAAAAACATTTATTCATAGGATTGTATTTAATTGTAATATTCTCAAGCCTATGAAGAGTTTGTTGAAGACGTAGCGGCAAAGAGTATAAAGCTTCATCAATATGCCGGTTTGCGTGCCTCGTTTCTACGTCATCAACTATTGGTTCCATGCTCCCAAGGTATGAATGAAATATTATATTTATAGGAGCATGGAATAAGTTTAATTGGGTGTTAGGTTTAATTAAAACTGTGTTCTATTTTTAGAAAGAATTAATTAAAACTTTAAAATAAGTTTATAAAGTTTTCTGGGCTAAAATCGAATTTCCCAAAATTTCTGGAAGTTCGTTCTATATGTAGTTCGAACGAGATTAACGTTCGAACCAGATGTCGTTCGAACCATATTGCCAACGACTTCCCATTATGGTATACTGGAACTTCGTTCGAAATGTCGTTCGAACGAGATTGTCATTCTAACGAGATTTCTAACGAGCTTCTAACGAGTTCATACTGGAACTTCGTTAGAAAACTCATTCGAACGAGAGTTCGTTCGAACGAAATGTCGTTCGAACGAGATGCCAGGCGGGAACAGTTTTTGGCAGTTTTAAGTAGTTTTTCTCTCACTTCCCCACTTGTTTCTTAACCAACTTTTCTCAAACTTTATTATGTGCGGGAATAACTTTTTCCAACTAATCTTTTTCATATCTTACTAACTTCTAGAAAGTGTTTTTAGAGCAAAATCAAAGAAGGAAAAAGATAATGTTTTGAGTGAGTTTTTATCAAAGAGAAAAATGTACACCACTCTAGTTTACACCCAAATTAGTTTCGTCCAAGTTCCCATATTCATATATCTTGCTTAGAGTTTGGCACCGGGTTCATCTCTTCCGTTCAAAGAGAAGTTTCGGGTTTTCTTCTACATCCCATAAATAAAGAAGAAGAGTTTGTTGCGGCATTACCCACTTGGAGAAAGGCTCCTTGTTCGGGTGACGGTGACCATACAAAGTCCGATCGGTGGACTCCGAGACCGCGGTGGAGCTCTGTGGTTATCCGCTAGGAAGAGGTATCTACAAGATGAAGCGTCGAGGCTTGAGAGGGATCGAGTCGTGTGTTGTAAGCCTTTCTGTCTTGTATTTATAAATTCCATACTTAGTGAATTTGAGGCTAGGGCCGTCCGAGGTTGTTTCCCGTCTTGTGTTTTTCCTCGTACATCGCGGCGTAGTGGATTAATTGTTTATTTTATCTTTTACAAAATCACCTAGAACACATGCTTAGGTAAAAGGATAAAAATTGGTTTAATTTAATCTCTACGTGTTTAATTTGGGTAATATGTAGTTAATTAATTCAAGTCATTCAATTTAATTGTTAAAATTGGTTTGGCCTAATTTGATAAAATTTCGCATATGACTTAGGCAAATCTAGGACTTGAATGATTTAACTTGGTTTAAGGGAAAATGATTTTAATGCGTTAATTTAATTTCACTCGGTTTAATTTTAATTTGTTTAAGAAAATTAAAATTTGGTAATTCGTTTGTTTGTGAACCATCACACTTCTTTACGCTTCCGCATCTTGATATATATATATATATATATATATATATATATATATAAAAGGAAATAATATTTTAATTGAGAAAATTAAAATCAGGGGCCTATCCTTTCTTCAAATTCCATTTGAACAACGGAAGGCATGTGTAAGGCGGAATAAAGCAACCATAACCAATTAAAAGTTTGGAAGGATGATGGGGGGTTTGGATTGAACGGGTGACAAAAAAAAGTGGGGACCGAAAAAAGCCTAATATCCTCTCAATGATTTTGAAATTGGAATGGGAGGCGGCGCACATGAAGGCACGGATGCGATTGTGGAGCACTACACCAAAATGGGCAAATTGTCACCTTTCAGCCGGCCAGCCTTGTCAAGGTCATTGACCGTGACAAAAAACACGCGTTTTATGTCACGGTCATTGATCTTGACACGACCGTGACAAGACCGTGACAAATTTACTTGTCACGGACTTGTCACGATCAATGATCGTGACAATAATTTAAATACTTGTCACGGTCAAAGACCTTGACACGACCGTGACAATGTTCGCAGCAAAAAACCTAACCCCCTTCTTTTTTTCCTCCCGCGCCGTTCCCTCCCTCTCTCTCTCTCCCTCTTGACGCTGCTCTCTCTCTCTCTCTACTTTCAGGTCGATTTTCTCTCTCTCTCTCTCTCTCTCTCTCTCTCTCTCTCTCTCTCTTCCATTTATATATATATTTTTGTGTATATTTATGTGTGTATGTGTATATATATATGTGTGTATGTGTGTGCGTGTGTGGGGGGTGGGGCAGGATGGGGGTAGGGGGTGGGGCGGGGTGGGGCAGGGCAGGGTGGGGTGGGGGAGGGGGTGGTGGAGGGGGGCAGGGGGTGGGTGGGGTGGGGTGGGGTGTGTAGTGGGGAAGGGGGTGGTGGAGGGGGCAGGGGTGGGGTGGGGTGTGTGTGTGTGTGTGTGGTGGTGTGTGGTGGGGGAGGGGGTGGTGGAGGGGGCAGGGGGTGGGGGGGTGCGCGTAGGTGCATAGGTGTGCGTGTGTGTGCGTAGGTGTGCGTGTGTGTGACTCATTCAAAATAAATATTTCATTCAAAAATATTGGATAATAATTGATATTTTCATTTAAATTGATAATAATTTTATTCATGAAATTAATTCAATTAGGTAAAACCCTAGATAATTTTTTAACAGAATTTGATTATATTATATAAAGTTTAGTAAATTCACAAAATGTTGCCAATTGTATGTTTTTAGGAATATCATTAGTTAGAATCCATATACATGCATGTTGTTAGAAATTCTTAACTTTAATTCTCACTTTAATTTGTAGAATCTCTGTACTTGGTTGGATTTATCCCTTTATGATAATGAAATTTATGCTCCAATTATAATTATCTCATGTCATAATTTTATTGATAAACAATATATGTACTATTAACATTTTTTTTATCTGTACTAATAACATTTTTTTACAGCAAAAATGTCTCCTTCAGATGTTAAGGTGAAGATGATGATGTTGTTTATGATGATGTCGTCTGGGTTCGGTGGTAGAGGAGGCGATGAGGGCTCCTCCGCCCCTAGGCTCCCCAAATATGAAAAATTTGGGATTACCGTCGAGAACAAGTCGGAGCTATTAGAGAGATCCCTCGAGCTGCTAAAGACGGTCATCGGCCCGGGGTTTATGAGTTGGAAGGAGGTGCCATATGAGCTCAAGTTAGCTGTTTGGACGGCACTACAAGTAATATTTCAATTTCAATTTCAATTTCAATTTCATATTTATATTTATATTTATTCGCAACTAACATTGTATTTGTTTGACAGGAACAATTCAACTTGGATCCAAAGCTACGCGATTCCGTCTTGGAGCAGTTGAGGGAGCAACACAAGACGTGGAAGAAAAATATGCGGACACGGTACTTTGGAAAAACACGAGAGTCCATTTTACAATGGCGCGGATCCGTCCCGCCCAAGGAGCCGATCTCATTGGCACAATGGCAAAAGTTCATTGACAATGAGATCGAGGATCGACAATTGGCATCTCGCCAATCGGGGAGGGAAAATCGGGCTAAAAAGACGGACGTGCACTACTCCGGCCGGACCTCTTACGCTGAGGTGGAGCATAGGATGCAGGTAAGATTTAATTTATCTATAACTACAGAAATATATTATTGGATATTATTTTACTTTGCGGGGCCGATACTAATTTTACTTTACTTTATTTTATTTTATTTCAAGGGGTAGGGAGTGGGCCAGGGGGTAAGCCACATAGGCTTGATACTTATGTGGCTCTTCGGACGAAGAAGGGGAAGGACAAGGAGGTGTCCCCGAGCGTCACGGTCACGATTGTAAGTAATCCGACAGTTTAATTATTGTTAATTACGTTATAATTTTTTAGTTTACTTATTTTACTAATCATGTGCTTTTTGTCGTTTCAGGCAAAGCTTAAGGAAGTGCATGAGTCGTAGTCTGATGCCGACAAGGCATCTTTGTCCACAGACGCACTTAGCCAAGTGCTTGGCTCTGATCGCAAGGGGAGAACAAGGGGAGTGAGCTCGCGGGTGGCCAAATCTAGGATCATCGGATTCGAGACGAGCGACACCGGGTTGGCTCGAACGGTGGATTCACACGACGCGAAGCTGTCCCGTTTGGAGGCGACGGTCCAAGATATGTACGCATTCATGAAGCGTACGTTGGGTGGAGACCGTAAAGGGAAAGGAAAAGGGAAGGAGAAGGAGAAGGCGGTGGAGGAGGAGGTGCGGGAGGACGAGGCGCAGGATGACGAGGATGTGGACCTCGCTGCTTCATCACCGACACGTTCATACTTCGACGATCCACTTCCCTATTTGACGCCCTCCAATAGACCATTGTCGACAATTGGTTGACCGAGCGTGTTCATATTGGACGTATTTGATGGCCATCGAATAGGGCGGGGGTTGAGGGACCCGAATATCGTCGAGGGTGGAATAGTCCATGGACGTGTGCTTCAAGAGATGGTGTCTAGGGTGCTCGTCACGCATGTCATACCCGGGAAGGAGAACTCCCTATTGTGGTTGCGCGAACAATGCGGCACGACGTATATTAGTGGGTGCGTCAATTCGTATGTCGTGTGGCCTACTCACCTCCTCAGTTTTATCCAATACATGTAGTAACATTATTTTTAAGTTTGTCCATTTTAATTATATTTGGATTATATTGTCATGTATATTATTTTTACTTTGAATATTTGGATTATACTGTCATGAATATATATTTGCATTATCTTTAGTTTGTGTTGGATATATGATGTTTGGAACAGGTACAACGTTGCTATAACAGGTACAAATATACTGTTGGGCAGTGGCAGTGGCCATACTGCCCAGCAGATTTTTTTTAAATTCTGCCCAAAATTGTCACGGTCAATGACCGTGACAATTTTCTTTACAAAGGGTCACGGCTTTGTCACAGTTTATAACCGTGACAAACGTGTCACGGTCATTGACCTTGACACGACCGTGACACAAAACGCGAGTTTTGTGTCAAGGTCAATGACCGTGACACGACCGTGACAAAAAAAGTTGTCTCGTCTTAAAATGTCACGGTCATTGACCTTGACAAGGTGGATTTGTCAAGGTCAATGACCTTGACAAATGGGAAGATTTTGTGTAAAGGAGGGCGACTCGAGCAAGCACTCCTCATCGGCGATAAGGTTTAAAATATTAAAGTTTGAAACCGAATCATCGGTTACTTGAGATGGTGTGGTAATAGAGAATGAAAATGGGGATGAAAGAAATTCAAACTCATGAGATGAATCATCATCGCATGAAGTTGGAATTTCAAAGGAGATAATATCATTTTCAATGAAATGTTCTTCTTTGGGGGCCAAAGAATAAATCATTTCATTGCAAATCGATATTACGTCATTATCATCCTCACTTTTAATATCTATTAAGTAATAGGCAAAGTCTAGAATGGCTTGTTCCAAAGTAGGCATAAGTACCTCATTTGGTTCAAAACATTCTTCGGCCTCGAAAGTCTCGAAAGCAAAATCGTCATCGGACTTAAAATATAAATCCAATTCATGTTCCCACGAACGATTTTCTTCCCAATAACGATTTTCAATTTCCTCATTCTCATACATATGCAAATCCTCACCGAATGTCATAGGTCGAGGTGCGGATCCATGAAAATGGAAACTTTGAAAATTACCATCGGCCTTGAACGAAAACTCATTACATTCAAATTCGTTTCAAAATTCCTATTATAAGGAGGTAATGGACGAAAATCATTATCATCGTCATCGAAATTCCAATAACTCAAATTTTGACTTTCGTTATACTCGCCCAAAGTATTTGAATTTGTTATACTTTGGGATTCTAAGTATGCACCGAAAGTCATAGGCTTGCAAGAATTTTGAGAATTATAACAAGGATTACCGAAAGAATTGGAATAAGACCTTCTTACCCCAAAAATGGCTCGAAGTGGTGGATTCCACAAAGTAAGTGCGCGCGGGAAAAATTCGAGCGTTTCTAAGTGCTCAAATGTGGAAGTCCTGCAAAATATTAGCAAATAATACAAATAGAAAGAAAATACTATGAAATACTAAATCAAATAAAGTCTAAAACAAACAAGTCCCCGGCAACAGCATCATTTTGATTAGGCGCGCGAGAAGCGTGCGCGTGTAGAGTGCACAATCGCTATTTTCTGTCTCGTTGTGACTACACAAAAACCTAAATTACTACTACACTTGCGAGGCAAACACATCGGTAAGTCAGGTATCGAGAATCCACAGGGACGAGATGCTAGAATTTATACGATTTAATATTTTGAAATAAAAGTGTAAAAGGTGATTACAAACTAAAAAGTAAAAGATGCATAAAAGGGAAAGGTTAATCTAGGCAAGGTATTGAAAATAGATTAAGAAAGCGTGTAAAAACTATAGGTTGCGTTGAATATCCCTCACCCGAGTTAATTAGTATAAAATGACTACATGGGTCGATGAGTTATTACAAATGTGTCTCGTTTCGACAGTTAATTAAACCAAGGGTTGTTACGCCCCTAAATCATCATAAAAGCCTAATAAGATTTTGGCATCAACAAATATCCCAGAAATTGCGCACGAAAGGTCGTAAGCACGGTACATACATGATATGCCCCGTCAAATCTCCTAGGCGTAATAACTAGGACAACGCACCCGAAATAAACCCGTAAACACTATCACCAAGCAAAGAAACGCGTTAACCCGAGTGAGTTCCATTCAAACACAACCTAATTTAAATTAGCTAGAAAGCATCGTAAAAACGCGATAAATAAAGCGGTAAAGAAACGCAGTAAATCTATACTACAAAGCAAGTAAATCAAAGCAAGAAAACCTAATTTAGAAAGCATGTAAATTACACTAGAAATCAAGAAATGAAGAAATACAACTATATTAATTGGTAGGGGAGATGAATAGTCAACTTACAATCCAAACGGGGTGTCAAACCAAAGAGAAATGAAGAAGATCTAAGCAAAAATCCCAAAACCCTAAGTTAAACTAACCTAAAATCGTTCACCTTTGTTTATTACATCAAAATTGCTTTATATAGTAAGTTGGAATAAAAATAGAAAAGAAAAGAGAAAAGAAAAGAAATGCCAAAATATCTCCTGAAAACAGGGGATCGATCGATCAAAAAAAGGGTCGATCGATCGACCAAGGCAAAATTTCGGCTGAACAGGAGGATCGATCGATCGACCAAAAGGGTCGATCGATTGATCAAGCAGGGGTGAGCCAAGCAGCAGACACTGCATTCTTTTCTTCGCTATTCTCCTCCTATTTTGATTTCCTTATTTTTCCCTCCGCTGAAATTGCCGTAACTTCTTCATACGGACTCGGAATTGCGCACCGTTCGTGGCCACGTGAAGCTAGCGAGGAGGGATACAAGTTACGTGAGATGTCGGGTCAGGTGCCCAAGCTATGAAATGACTAAAATGCCCTTGAACGTGCGATTGCGTACGAAACTTCATCGGAATGCGTCCAAACTCCATAATTAGTACCTAAATACCTATAAAAGCCCAATTATACCTCATATAGCATGTTAACAATATAAACCGAGGTTGTCTGGTTAACGGGCATAAATATAGGGAATAAGATACCCGAGGGGGCTAAAATGCGTAGGTTCGGAGGATGAAATACGCAATATTTGCGTATCATCACTGACCACCTGGAGTTCTTACGGGAGATTCCAGTCGACATTATTTCTTGTCGTTGCTTTGGAGGTTTGACGAAGACGCCGTGCGTTACACTTGCGGGTGATTATCAGGTTGTATATAAGTCAATAGTCTTGTGAATTCTTCAAAGTTCTAGAAATAAAAGGTTTTGCCATGCGGGGATTTTTCCTTATATTTGTGTCACTTGCTTTATTTATTTATGGGTTGACACACGCACACACGTTGTTGCAAGTTTAGGGGCTGAATTGAGTTGGTTTAAAAATAGACTCTAATTAAATAAGGTTTACTTGGAAACTTGCGAATAATTTTAAATCGATATCACACATCGCATTTATATGTCTTACCAATCGGTATCAGAGCGGGTTACGCTAATTTATCGCGTATTCTTATTTTCCACAAAATTTGTGTGATATAGATTTTTTTTAAAATCAATTTTGTGAAAAATCGCAATTTTTCTGATGGAGCACTTATCTAATCGGATGTCTCCCTTTGATGATAAAAGTCATAGTTTTGATGATATAAATCGTTTGAATTTGACGTTTTCTCAAAGAATTAATTTTTTGGAAAAAGAAAATTCTTGTTTTAAATCCGCGATGGATCTTTGGTAAACGGTTCAAAAACAAAGAGATTTTTATCGTGAGAAACTTGTTTCCTTGGACCATGACTTTGTTGATTTAAAATTGTCCAAGAAGGAAAGTGATGATAGGGTCCTATTTTTAGAAAAAGAATTAGAGGACCTTAAAAATTCGATGGTTTGTGTTTGTGCCAAAGAGGAAAAAAATATTTTAGTGAATGAGTTTGTGGCACGTGAAGAGACTCTTAGAAAAAAGTTTTCTTTAATTAAGGGAGAGAGAGATACCCTTTTAGGAATTGGTAAAAATTTAAAAAAGGCGTCCCTTAAATTGAAAGAGTCTGATTCTTTGCTTTAGTCAAAAATTTTGAAGTTAAAAAATGATTTGACAGACTCAAGTAGGTTTGATAGTGATGGTAATAGCTCATCTTATTCTCATGCTTCTAGTGCTAAAGCCAAAACCATTATTTATTTTAGAGGGTCAACCAATTTCAAGGATGTTAGAAAAGATCAAACCATAGGTGTCGTTCCACCCGTTTACACATGTTCATATTGTGGTAGGAAAGGTCACCTTAGGCATTTTGTTTTGATCTTGGAAAAAGTCCTAGGAAATTTATGTCCAGTGTTCCATTGGTTCCTAAATTCCCCACACGACGTTTCACATCTATTTGGGTTAGGAAATCACTTTTAGAGGCACTAGATTTTAGACAAGTTGATTCCTGTTTGCTTTCACATGATTCTTCTCTTGCCATATCATATAGATGACATTGTTTGCATATTTGTCATTCACTAGTTGTGATTTCATGATATATAATTGCTAGTGTATTGACATGTACTTTTTGTATAAATTTTTGCTTTTGAAAAATACAAAAAGATTTTATTCTGATAAAATTTTTGAAAAATCCAAAAAGATTTTTGTATTTTGTTTGCACCTTTTATGGATAAACACTTGGGATGACCGAGTCACAACATCGTTCCATTTTTTCATGTGACAATTTGATAGTGTTTTGAGATAATAGGTCAATTCATCCATGTATTTTATAATGTTTGGAGTCATTAAAATGTAATTAAGTGTTACTTCCTACATGTTTGACTCGTGATTTCCTTTATTGCACACATGCACGGATTTGTTTGATTATTGTGCTTGTCTTATCACATGTTGGTTGGGTGTTTTCACTTCAATCCTATCCTTAAAACGAACCAAGCGCGATAAAACTTGATAAGAAAGTTGTGCATGTAAGAGCCCTTTGTGAGGTTGTGTGCTTTGTTTGAAAATGGTGAAGGGCTACTAAAGATTATCTTTTATCCTTTGCGATTAAGCCGCCATTTAAATTGGACCTAAAAAATTGAGGAATTTTATTATCCGGGGTCTAAAGAGGTTTAAAAGATTTCGAAAAAATTTAAAGGCAATAAAAAGAAATTCATGCTATTATGGGCCATTTAGATTTTTGCACCAATTCTCCAAAGTTTGAGAATTTAGTTTATATACCTCTAAAAGAAAATATATATGAGGGATTTTGGTTGGAGACTTTATAATGGGTTTGCACGTCCTTAAAAATCTTGAAAAGGCGCTAAATAGTTTTGGACGTTATTGGTGTGGAAATCTTTTTGACTTTGATTTGTTGATTTGCATAAGACGATGTCATATAAATTCAATAATTTTTACACCTAAGGATACTTTTGATGTTCATTCGTTAGAGGTACACCTATGCATCGTGCATATATGATTGACTGAGTTTATTTACCTATCGAATGTGTTCACACCCATTCATTCCATTTCCATGACTTGGTTGTTTTAGTTTAAATCCATGGTATGATTTTTAGTATCTTATTTTTGTATAAAAAATTGAAAAATCCAAAAATTATTTATGGATGTTTGTGGGATACTCCTTTGCATACGCATTGATTGATTCATATTTGCTATTCAATTTTTATCGTGACACTCCATGTTTTGATTGTTTCTTCTTATATGTCTATTTAGGGACATCATAAAAAGGGGGAGAAAGAATTATCATGTTATGGACGAGTTTTTGAATTATGGGGGAGATTTGATTTATTAATGATTATTCTTATATCATTTCGAACTCGATGCGTCACGAAGGTATTTTGCTTTATCTCATGTGTGTAGGTACAAAATTGAAGATTGATATGTTGCACACCCTGATGAGAAAAGCTTTGAGAGTTTTGATGTTGAAGAGAAATTTGAGAACTTGCAAAGTTTACCTTTTCAGTTTTGGGATTCATGGGAGGGTAGATTTGTATAGGCATTTGATAATTCAGATGTTTTTATGTATGTACCGGCATAGACATAGGGGGAGATTTGTAAGGACATATTTTTTGTAAATGTCCGTCACAATTAATGATGTCATGTACCATTACAATCATCGAAGAATTGAAGATTTTTTCATTTTAAAAGGCTTTTATATAAAAATATTTTTATAAATATTTTTTATAAAAATGTTTCATCACTGTTTTAAAAAACATTGATTTTTGAAAAGGTTTGGAAAATTTTGTAAGACACTAAGCGGACCTGATGTTCGACGTCAAGGTCGTTCAAACAAGATCATCATCTTATTCGAACGACATTGGGATGTCGCGCGTAGTCGTTAGAGCGACACGCGTCCCTCTTTCGAGCGAGATGAGCGTCTCGTTCGAGCGACCTGACATTCTGGCTAACACACTGCTTTACTTCTGTACGTTAACCACCTCAACTTTTGTTATAAAAAGTCAACCAACCTTTGTTTTGGAACGTGGAGAACTATTTTCTAACTTTAAAGAGTTTTATCTTTTGAAAACTTTTGTTTATCTGCCCAGAATTTAATTCAATACCTTTTGTCAGAAAGTTTTTCTCCAACAATTTAAGGGTTCAAATATTTGTTTTGTTTACAATTCACAAAAATCCCAATTACTTTTGTGTGAGTTGTTTTGTGGAACCCAAGAACATATTTTTCTTTGGTTTATTCTTTGTGGAGAAAACTCTACAACCGACAGCTGCGTGCTATTGTGGAGGGAGTCCTTATAAAGTCACACTTTTGGAGAAGTCGTTTTCTTCTTCATTGTTGACCACTTGGAGTTCTTGCGGGAGATTCCAGCCGACGTTATTTCTAGCCATTGCTTTAGAGGTTTGACGAATACACCGTGCGTTACACTTATGGGGGATTATCAGTTTGTATGTAAGTTAACGGTCTTGTAAATTCTTCAAAGTTCTAGAAATAAAAGGTTTTTCCCTGCGGGGATTTTTTCTTATATTTGTGTCACTTGCTTTATTTATTATGGGTTGACACACGCACACACGTTGTTGCAAGTTTAGGGGCTGAATTGAGTTGGTTTAAAAATAGACTCTAATTAAATAAGGTTTACTTGAAAACTTGCGAATAATTTTAAATCGATATCACAGACCGCATTTACACATTTTACAAATTGGTATCAGAGCGGGTTACGCTAATTTATCGCGTATTCCTATTTTTCGCAAAATTTGTGTGATATTGATTTTTTTTATTAAATCGGTTTTGTGAAAAATCATAATTTTTTTGATGGAGCACTTATCTAATCTGATGCCTCCCTTTGATGATACATATAATGTTGTGCATATTTTAACTGATAATGCCTCAACATGTAAGTTAACAGGAGATATTATAATGGACAGATTTATTCACATAATTTGGTTAGGAAGTATGGCTCATACTTTGAGTTTACTAATGAACGATATTGCATGTTCAAAGAACTCAAATTTGTTATTTATTGTAAAGATTTATGATAGAGTAAAAGGTGTTGTAAAATACATCAAAACACATAGTATGATGGCCTTTATATTCAGAAAATTCTCTGGACCAGAGGTTATTCAAGTTAAGAAAACAAGATTTGGTAATCATTATGTGGTTCTATAACGTCTCTTTAAAGTTAAAAAAATCTTTAATTTCCATGGTTTTGAATGAAGAGGGGAGAAAATAAAAAATGGCACTTCTAAGTCAAAGTTGGAGCATGGTGATGTGAAAAGAACTATATTAGATGATGAATTTTGGCAGCAATTAAAATTCATTTTAAACTTTAAAAAGACAATTTAGTTGATGATTCACTTTTGTGATTCAGACAAAGTTGTTACGAGGGAAGTATAACAAAAGATGTGTGACATGTTTAGTTCAATAGAATTCATATTATCACCTGAGATATGGGATATAATGAGGGGCCTTATTGCACATCGTTGGGAGAAAATGAATGTCCCATTGAATTATCTTTCTTATGTTCATAAACATTATTATTTTGATTATTGGTTAAAGAGTTTGGGTCGAGAGGTAGAGAAAAGGATGAAGCCTCATTCAAATCGAGAAGTTCAAAATGTGTACTTAAATAGGGTGGATCGACTACTTAACAACTCTGACGCGACATATATAGTTCGTGTGCAACTTAGAAATTTTTTTTGTAATATAGGTTTGTTTGTTCGACCTCAAGCAATCTGAGATAGGAAAATCATGTCAGTTGTTCAATGGTGGAATCTATATGGAGCAGGTGCTCCACAACATTATGTATTGGTTGTTAAAGATTATCGCAAAGTATAAATATTTCGTGTGTAGAAAGGATATGGATCACTTACAGATATATTCAAAACATAAAGAGGAACCGAATGAATATAGATCGTGTTGAATCATCGGTATATGTTCATTATACTCATTGATTATTAACACGATACTTGAGAGGATTATGAGGAATCATATAAAAATTGGGGTGCTTATGTTTAAGATGATACTTTGGACTTTGACATAATGGAGGTTGAAGATAGAGATTTCACACTACTTTTTTGTATTGATGATAATGTTGCTTCGAGTTCCACTCGTTCTAGTTCTTCACCTACTCGGGCTGTTAATGAAGACAAAGCCCGCACAACACATGAACAAGTTCTAAATGATGGGATAGGACATGGAAAAATGCCAAGGTTTGGCTACTTGGGTTTGGGGTTGTTAAACTTTTTGGATCTTATTTTTGGGTTAGGTTGCTCAATAGCAGTCTGTATAATGTTATGTATGTTTTATATATATTGGACATGTCATGGAAAAGGCCAAGGTTTAGCCAATTGCTGTAAAGGTTATTTTTTTGGTTCAAAAACTTCAAGTTCAGTATGTGGGTTGTTTTGTATAAATTGGGCATGTTATGTCTGTAAATACTTTTGTGAACTTGAATATAAGATGCAAGTATATTTCTTTAACCTTGTATCATTTACCAAGTTAATATATTAATGTAAACATGTGTGTGTGTGTGTGTGTGTGTCTCTGTGTGTGTTAAATATATAGACGCGGTGGCGGTGCTCTCAAATCCTAGTTCTTTAAAAATCGACACATTGACGCACTCAAATTCGCACCCGCACCCGCACCCGCATTAGGGCACTTAGGTCACCATACTTAATTGAAATTTTAATCTTTCATTTTTGAGTTTTGGTCTCTCTACGTTTGATGTTTATGTTCAATTGAATATGATCAGTTAAATGTTGTTTGAATAGTTTACCTTAATTCATTTGGCTAATCCATGGTGGGGGAGTGATACTTAAATCATTTAGTTAATTTTAGTAGTTAACTTAACTTCTTTCCTAGTTTTAATTGTAGTTTATTCTCAAAATTTCAAAAAGATGTCATCTTTTAGTTCATCATTTTAAGTAATAAATCAATTTAATTCTAAATCGCGTTCCATGTGGATTAAATCTCTACTTAAATTGCGCTCCATAATGTACCAAGTTGTGATTTTTGTTTAGCGATAAACACCCAATGACAAAATCTGTATTTACAAAGGTTACCACTCGTCATGAATCAAGAGATAAGATTACCTTAACAGGGATTTAAAATGACTAATTTATGGTTTAATCGTAAACATGATTATATCTGACCATGGTTGAGCTCATAACAAATAGAAAGGCCTTATTTTAATTAGTGTTTGTCAATATTTATTTTCTATTGAGCAAAAGAAGAAGAGTGAAAGAAAGTTCTTGCCTTAATTACATTAGATGGATTGATTATAGATTAATATCCAAGAATTCTAATTTAATCTTCAAGTTCTAATTAATCAAAATCAACCCCAGTCTTCTCAAGCTCTTTTAGGGTTTGTGGCCTCTCTAGGGTTCATTATGTTGAGATTGTATTAGATGTTAGGTTAAAAGTCACGCCATTAGGTTTAAACACAAAGACAAAAATACTTACAGCCATCGACTTTATTGTTGTTCTAACGACATCATTCAAATGACTTCAAATTCGTTCTACCAATTTTCCTTTGAAAAAGGCTTCTATTAAGCTTCAAACAAAATGCATTGTCACACATTTTTAATGCTCGTTAAATTATCTTCTCATGGGATTTTCCATTAATATTATCCAATTGGTTTCCAAATGCTCCAAATGACATCCTAAGGCTGCTCCTAACTCCCCAAACATAACTTTACCTCACTAAACACTCATAACACTTAACAAAATACTCGTTAATTTCTCACGCATAAGAAAACACCTATGTAAATATAATTGTCAAAACCAATAACTTACAAAGCCTCAAATACACACAAACATAAAGGAACCATGTGCTATTGGACCTAACTCTAAACCACGATGGAACCTAGTACATCAAGTGAGTGAATGATCCAAACAAAGAAACTCTCATGTATATAGATGTTATTAGCCGTCAAAACATAAGCTTATAGATACCCATACTAGGGTTGGTCATTGGAATTGGAACCACGAAGAACTGAACAAAGCCAATGTCTCTAGGTTCGGTTGGGTTGAAGTCCCCATAAAGGTTTGATTCTTGTTGCAAAAATCATTGAACTGAGTGGGTCAGTTCTAATTTTGGTTCCAAAATCATGGAATCAAGATACATTAATTCTAGTTCTAGTTCTACTTCAAGTTCTAGTTTAGACATAGTATCGCACCAAACCATCCCATGAACACCCCTACCCCACGCAAGCAAAATAAATATTTGGATGCAAAAATTAAAATACTTTGAAATAAGGGGTATTACAGTTTATATATCGTCAATTTTCACATTTAAAACATCAAAATGTGCAAATTTCATCTTATATACACACCTCTTTAAATGTATAAGAAAAATAGCAGTTAATAGTCTAAGTTTATTAAATCTTCTCAAAAGGGTGTATAAATGATAGCGGATTGAAACAAAATTACCAATATATATATATATATATATATATATATATATATATATGAGACAGGCTCACCTACATCATGCGCTATACATCACACCTCATTCAAGGCCATAGATTTTTTTTTTCAAATTTTATATTTTTTTCATGAAATTAACCTTCCAATCAACCCATATGCAAAAAATTAGGTCAAAATACATTTTGTAACTATTTTTAAAAAATCCACAAAAACTGTATTTTTTAGTACTTTTTCGTGAATTTTTTAAAAATAGTTACGAAATGTATTTTGACCTAATTTTTTGCATGAGTTGATTGAAAGGTTAATTTCAAGGGAAAAATATAAAATTTGAAAAAAAAATTAGGGCCTAGAATTAAGCATGATACGTTGGTGATGTATAGAGCATGATGTAGGTGAGTTTGGTTATCTCTCTCTCTCTCTCTCTCTCTCTATATATATATATATATATATATATATATATATATATATATATATTGCATTATCTAAAAATTGAAAATGAAGGTAATGAAGCAGCACCAATTTGAATGGAGGTGGTTACAAACTAGCCCCAACTCACAATTGTTCTCGTGGAACAAATAAATATAAGGTTATTAGTCTTGCACGTAATCAAAATACTGTCACATAAATCATCAATCAATCAAATATGTATTATCATATCTATAATATAATATCAATAAGGTACTATCACTACCCTAAGATAATTCCCATACGTATCATTATATCTCTTTTAAATTCCACGTATTAAAATATCATATCTTTACTTCATAATTTAATTATCCTCGCATCCTATAATACCTCGGGGGTTCGGTTTTGGGTTCATTGCGTGGATAACAATTTTTGGAGATAGAAAATTTTAGGTGATATTAGTGATAAGTTTCGAGATTAGAGGTGAGGAATTATTTTTGGAGATTGTTGGCGTGATTTTTTAGAGTTAGGCATTCGGCGAATTTCGAGGGCGAAATTCCATTATTAGTGGGGAAGTGTAACAACCCGCGTAATTTTGGGCTATTTTAATTAATTTCTGAAAAATGGAGGAAAATAAAGTTTTTGATAAAATTATAAGGATGTGCGTGGATGCTTCTATTTTATATTTTGAATTGTAAGCTTATCGGTTTTACATGTAATTTAATATTGGAGGGATGTGCCTGGGAGCTTCTATTTATATTTTGGAATTGTTATTGGATTTTGATCATAATTTTACCTAATTTTGTGTAAAATTTAATTCCAAAACTGGAAAATAGAGTTCCCAAAGACACTTTGAAAGTCAAACTTAGATTAGTATTCTTTACAAATCTGAGCAATACAACATATACATTTAAAAACTATACCTCAATACATTTCAAAATACACATTCATGAAGCCTCTTTGCTTATATATAAGAAGTAAAGCTTCAGCAATACACCTCATTCTGAGATGACAAGAAGAGGAAAGAATTTTCAATTCCAGTTAAAGAACTATTTAAATTAAGAGTATGTTTGATTGACATGAAAAAAATTTCATAGAAAGTAAATGTTTTTACTCATGTTTTGTCTTTGTAGTACTTTGATTGTGAATACTTAATATAAGAACAACACTCATCTATATTACAAGTGTTCCATCTCAAACCTCATTTTTAGTGAAAAATATTTCTTATCCACCTACCAAAGAACTGGTCTCCATGGAAAATAGAAAAAATAAGACCAAAAACTCGTGTTTTTCCGCTCATTTTCCAACTTCTCATCCAAATGAACTAATTTCCACGCATTTTTCATATTTGCAATCAAACACCCTAAGATAACTGCATTAGAATGATAGACTGTGAGGGCATGCAGAGAGCGCAAGCCAAGTGTATGCTAGATCCAAACAGAAACATACAACTAAATACTTGCACGTCTGCTGGACTATGAATGACATCAAATTTTAAGTAGCTCTACAGAATTTGAGAGGAATATCTGACAGGAGATTTGTGTTGATGCGTATGCTTTTGGTTTCCAAAATATAAATCAAACCAAACAAGCATAAAATAGAAATGTTTTCAGTTTAAGGGGAAACAAATTCAGCAATGTAACTATAGTTGATTAACTGTTGAACCATAAGATAAGCTAAAATCAACTGTTGAACCATAAGATAAGCTAAATTTCTCTCTTGCGCAGCTCAACAGAAAACAGGACAACACAGCAACAATTCCTAAAACAATTCCAATCTCCCCATCAGCAATGGACAACTTCGTTTAACATCATCCTTGTCATGCATATATTATGATATTATTTAAACCAATGCTTGGAAAGCTAAAAGGCTCCTTTCACAAACAAAGGGATATATCTTATAAATAGAACTGCATTTGTTTCAGTCTGGTATATACTATAGAGAAATTTGGCTGCCATTAATGGCATTACCATCTTTATCATCCCTTTCCATCCGCAATGGGGAGCCACGCAATATAGTTGAGAGGAAAATTATTTACAGATTCATTAGTAATGGCAGCTAGAGAAGTTCCCACTCAGGCTCACAAATATCATGAGTTGATAATTTCTTTGAGTGCGAGTCCGCAATAACAGTAGGCTCCGAACTCTCCATATTTTCTTGGTTTGATCCTTTGTTGATCTCTCCATATTGTACTGCAAGTTGTTCATACTCTTGCTTCCTTGTTGATCTCATTTTCGATGAAAAAGCTTTCCGAATCTTTTTCTAAAAGACAAATATTCAGTCATTTACGATATCAAGTTATGCTCTTATAAGGACCTAGAGTCAGTACTTCAAGTAACCCTGCATCTAATGGTAATAAACATAGTTCTTTAGGCCCTTAAACGAGCACTATATATATATATATATATATATATATATATATAGAGAGAGAGAGAGAGAGAGAGAGAGAGAGTACCTTGTAAGACCTATGTTTGCCTTCGCTACGAGGAACAAAGAAAAGTTTCTCTCCATCCACCCAGACACACGAGTCCTCCAGCTTCGACTTATCATCTTGTTCAATCATTTCTATCCTCGGTTTGGACATCGAAGCGTCAGTATTCTTGATCACATCCATACTACAGTCACCTGCACTTCCTGTAAATTTTCAGACTCCAATTAATAGGTTGAAGAATTACTTTTTTTACAAGTGGTTGAAAAATTACCAATAGCAGAAGTAAGAAAGAATAAGCATCAAGTATTATGGATATTGAATAGGAAAATAAAAAATGACTCGGAAATAACGACTTCCCCAGTTTTCAGAATTGATGTGATATAATTTATTAATAATGTTTATCATTTAGAGACCATGGACTTCAGATGAAAGCATTGTTGGTGGTGGAAAATCGTTGCAGTATATGTAATGCATCCGGATTTTATTGAAAAAGAATCAATATTATTATTATTTTAGTTATTAGATTATTTATTTATATATTGTTTAGATTATTATTAGGGTTTATCTTTTAACTAGTTATTTATTTTAATTAGGTTATTTAGTTTCCTAGTTTAATTAGGACACTTGCTCCCCAAGTTTGGATTTATCTATAAATAACGCCCATTGGCCCTCTTTTGTAATCAGAATTACTATGGAGAATTTATTTTATTAATGAGATTTGAGAGAGATGATTTGAGAAAAAATATGGTTTGATTATTATTTGTATTCGTGTTTGTTCATGTGTGTTTCAATTTTACTGCGTTTCACATCAAATTGGTACCAGAGCTGCATTCGCTCCTGATATTCCACATGTTAATCGTGTGTTTGTATCAAGGTCAAGAGCTATGGCAAAAGCTTGGAGCAACTTATCGTACAGCGCGTACTTGGCGACAATCAATGCTCCACAACCGGACACCACAGTCGCGCCACCACTAGCAGTGGCTGCATTTGATTTCGCGGCCCAGTTAGAAACATTGGTTGAATAAAGAGAGGTTTGGAAGGCAGAGCGGCGACGAGAATCCATCCAGCAAGTGCAACGGTTCAAAGAGGCAGGATTTTGACTACCCACGAAGCGGTTAAGGCTTGGAAAAATACCCACGGCTGAATCGACCGCCCAACCGTTCAACTCCGACTGCCCAACCGTTCAACTCCGACCACCCCTCCAGCAACTTCTGATCAACCCCTACCCATTTCCGACTAGATCCGACCGGAATCTGGAATCCGACCAGCTGCCACGAACCCCCCAACCTCCGAAACCACAAACCAATCTCTCCCTCCTTCATTCCGGCACAAAATTGCCAAGATCTGACCGGATCGAGGAGCGCTGGCCTTCAACAAAGAGGTCCAACCTTCACCGGAGTATGAGAAGGCCGATCGAAGGATTGGTAAGGTTTGAAGAGGCCCCGGTGGTCTGCTATGACAGTTCGCACTTTCCAGACAGAAAAAGGCCCCACTTCATGATGTCGGGAGCAAATCCGTCCTCTGAAGATGATTTCCTGCCACATGAGGTGGTCGACCAACCTCCGAAAGCTTTTAAGGTGTTTGGTTCCGATTGGTTGGTAAGGCTGTTAGGTATAGAGGTGGCGTAACAGCGAGGGTTTGCGTAGAAGAAGAGAAAACTAGGGTTTTCAATGGGTTTAAGGGAGGATTAAATGAAGAGTTCAATTTTAAGGCTTTTGAAGAATGTGGGCTGCATAAATGGTAATTATTTGACTTTGGCCCAATTTTAAGTGGTAAACCACTTGGGTTGGAGTTTAATGGTCCAAAATTTATTTTTTGGGTGTGGAACAATTTAGACCAATCTCAATGTTTGAAGTGTTGCAAAATATTTTATTTGGGCCCCAAAAGTTTCAGAAAAATTATTTTTCACCACCTTTAAAGGAAAAATAGTTTGGGTGCCATATTAAAAGCCCGATTTATTCCAAATATTTATTTAATTGGCATGGACAACAACAAATTAATGTGAAAGGCTGGAGGATTCAAAAGATCGTGATGATAGCTTGGACGTGTTCAATTCAACCCTATAGCACTCAGGACGAGCTTTTCAAAGGAGGGTGATGCATCCGGATTTTATTGAAAAAATTCAAATATTATTATTATTTTAATTATTTAGATATTAGATTATTTATTTAGATATTATTTAGATTATTATTAGGATTTATCTTTTAATTAGTTATCTATTTTAATATCGTTATTTAGTTTCCTAGTTTAATTAAGAGACTTGCTCTTCAAGTTTGGGATTATCTATAAATAAGGTCCTTGGTCCTCTCTTGTAATCAGAATTATTATGGAGAATTTATTTTATTAATGAGATTTGTGATAGATGAATTGAGAAAAAATATGGTTTGATTATTATTTTTGTTCGTGTGTGTTCATGTGTGTGTCAATTCTGCTGCGTTTCACATCAATATGATTTAAGGTAGCCATTGAAAAGGGAACCCATCATGTCGGGTTAGGGTCAAGGAGAAATTCTAGGCTTGATTTTTATGGAGTAAAAGATAAGGTAGAGATTTGGGAATAGAGAAAATTTGAAATGGCTTGATTAATGTTCAAAAAAGCACTAGAGTCTAAGCATAGGAAAAATGCCTCGAGGCTTGAGCCTCTGTGTTGGATAATGAGGCTTACGCCTCTTAAAGCTGAGGCGGTACGCCTCTATTTTGCGTGATTATTAGAAAAATAAAAAGCTAACAAAAAAACCCTACACCTTTAATTTTTTAGGTCGTACGTCTCTTTTGTTTATTTCTCTCCCTCGAGTTCCTCTTCTCTGCTGTTTCTTTCTCCAAAAAACCCTATACCTTCCACTGTTTCACTTTTCCGGTCATTTTTCCGACTTGGGTAATGTTTCTTTCCATCGTTTTTACATTCCGACCAAGTCGGCTCTTTTTTTAGGGGTAGACCTTTACTTTATATGTCCTTTTTTTTGTTTTAAACGTAAATTGTTGTTCAAACCTTTACTTTAAAGTTTTGAACTTTTTTTTCTTTTATTAAAGTTGCCGTTTATTGAAAATGACTATTTGAAAATGACTGTTTCTTTTAATAGTTTGAAAATGCCACTATTTAGTCCACTGTTTATTATTAATTTGCTTTAAAATGACTGTTTTTTTTTAATAAGTTGTTTAGTCCACTGTTTTAAAATGACTGTTGTTTTAGGCTTGATACGGTTTATTTATATTTATGTTGTAGTTGAATTATATCAAGAAAGGATCCCGCTTGGAAATATAGTACGGAGGTCGACAATGGGAAGGGGTATGTCTATATTCAATAAAAAATTTGCAATAAGGTTGTAAAAGGGGGTATCAAAAGAATGAAAGATCATCTTGTGGGAACTAAAAAGATGTTACAATATGTGATAGAGTCCCCCCGGATGTGAGTAAGGAAACTGGGGAGTATATGAAAAACAAAAGGTTTGAAATAGATTTGGCGCAAAGAAAAAACGAGGAACGATTTGGGAGTGGTGCGTATTTCACGGTCAAAGCAATTTATCAAAGGATGGTTCAAGTATGGGCAGTACGACTGGAGGATTAGGGTACCCATGGATAGGTTTGTGGTTGACCTTGATGATGAGGATTGTAATGACCTACCAAAACCTAAAACTGAAAAGGAGGCTAGAGAAGATGCGTGCCTTGATATTTGAAGGTTTTTCTTTGAAAATGGTCTCCTTTTCATGTGGTCAATAGTCCATCTTTTATTAGTATGGTGCGTTCAATTGCAAAGTTTGGCCGTGGGTTGAAACCTCCTATCGCATATGAGCTCCGCACGTGGATATTGCATATGAGCTCCGCACGTAGATATTGCATGAGGAAGAAAGACGCGCCAAAAAGATAGTCGATGACGTGAAGAAAACGTGAATGTAAATAGGGTGTCCATATTATCTGATGGATGGAAGAATATTTGAGATCGACATTTGATAAATTTTCTTGTTAATAATCCATATGACACGATTTTCTTGCGCGTGATAAGATGATCGACATTTGATAAGATGACCATTAAATATGATGATGATTCCATGGAAGATCCTCTTAGCGATGATGGTGATAACGGGGATGAAGATGGATTAAATCCACTTTTCAAGCCTTTGAATACGGATGATCCATTATTATTTTAGTAGTAAACTTGAGGATGCTTTGGTTTTTTTAATGTTTTTGTGATGAAGCAATATGTTAATCTCAGACTTACTAGGTTATGTTGTAATGAGGATGCACTTTAAGTTTGATTGGTTGCTTGGATTGAATGATTATGGACCATTTTGCATTATTTAATGTGTTAGATTATTTTTGTGTGAATTTATTAGGTTTTTTATAATTTTTTTCTCTGTTTTTGTGTGCGAGGCTTACGCCTTGCCTCGCCTCGCGCCTTTTTAAATATTGGACTTCATCAAATAGTGTTCGATTACAAAGGTAATACTTCTCACCGTGCTTTCACTTGCACATATTGTCGTAGGAAGGGTCACCTTAGGAAGTCCAAGGGTACAGTCACCAAGGTCACCAAAACCCGAGAGCGTCACCTTACACCTAAGTGGGTTAGGAGATCCGATTAGGAGGCTTTACATAGTAGACTTTATGATACTCATTTGCTTGCACATGATACTTCCCATACTAGATCTAAAGGTTGATTGTGATAGCTTTGCTTACATACACTAGTTGTACTTCATGTTATATTCTTGCTAGATGTATGTTGATTAGTCATATTCTAGTCTATGCTTCATTATATATGCTTTGCTAGAATCATGGCAAGTATATCTTTTGTATTTTGTTTTTGCATTTATTGAGTCTTATTGAAAAGTATAAAAAGATTTTGTTTGTCCTTTGAGTTGTCTTGTTTTTAAACTTTGTTTAAAACTCAAAAAGATTTTTTTGTGTATTTTAGTTTTACACATTTTATGTGGCATATCCTTGTGTTTGAATCCTATATCACTTTCCGCTTCCATGTGGCTAGAACTTTTGGTTATGAATTTCAATTCTTAAATTGTTCTTTATCATGGTTGCATGAAGAGGTTTGATTTTGATTTGCTTAATGAATTCTCTTTGTATATGCCGCCTCACACGCATGCACGAGCTCTTTTGAACATTACTTCACATGTATATTTAAGCTAAGTAAGATGTTCTCCCATCAATTTTGTCATCTATATGTTTTGTGACTATGGGGAATTTGTGCATGTAAGAACTGTTGCACGTGAAATTTACTTGAATAGTATAGAAAAGAAAAGAGAGTGCACCGAAAAGGTCTACGAAAGGAGCAAATCTCCTTTGCGTGAAAGCCACCGTTGGCAAGAGCCTAAAGAAAAGATTAAAAGGGAACAAAAACAGAAAAATTTCCAAAGGCCAACATAGTTTAGTTTGATCATTCAAAAGGAATAGCTTCAAAAGAATTGAAAAAAGAAAAGAAAAGAAAAAAAAAATATGTAATTTATTTATCTTTTGAGGGTGTTTAGTTAAGTTAAAGATCAACGGCCTTGGACAATGAATCCTAGTGATGCTTATTATGTCACGACTTTATTGATTTTGAGTTCACATTATATTATCACATGAGGCTAAATCTTAGTTGATAAAATTTTACAATCAAATAGAACTCCTTGATCATATTTAAGTGATTGAGTCATAACTCTTTTGTTACTAATTCACACCCATTCATTCCGTTACCACATTTGGTTTAGACACATGCCATATGAGTGTGGAAAGCTTGTGGTGTTTAGTGTCTTGTGTGGTCTCTATACCTATATATGTGTGTGCTTATGCTTCATTAATATATTTTAATGCTTATATATATGGTATCATTTTCTTTGAGTCTTTGCTTTTTAATTTAGTCCTTGTATGCTATTGGTTCATATAGGTATCTATCTTGTTGCATTTTTTTCATTGATATCCCATGCTTATCTTAGTTCATTCTAGTTGATATCATTTGGTTATCGCATCATAGTTGGTATTTATTGTGCTTTATGTGGATTAGTTGTTCTTGTGTTGCCGTGTTGCTTTGTTGTTTTTGTATCACTATACACCATTGCATGATATAGTTGTTTTTCCTTATGCTTAGCCCTTGCTTCATTTAGGGGGAGAATTTATTTAAATTGGGGAGAAATTAATTATTTTATGCAAATAATCTTTGTCGATTCCTGAACAAAAAGGGGGAGAAATGGTATCTAACTCTTTTCATTTGGGGAGATCTAACTTAGGGGAAGACATCTTTCTTATGTAGACATTGTTAGACAAAGCGGGAGAATTTAATTATCCAATTTATATTATTATATTCCTTATATGTTTGATGATGTGTTTAAGTGTGCAGGCTTTCATCCATGCGACAAAATTTTTAATGCAAGCTTCCCAGAATACGTGTCGGTCAAGCATCTATATTTTTTTCTTTTGGGTTGAGATTGAGTCTTTTAGATGAGCTTAACGGCCCGTAGGATTTTATTTTTGGTTTTGGCCCGGAATAGCCAAAGGGAGAGATTTGTGAGGACAAATTTCCAATTGAGTCAATTTGTATGTGTTGGCTTAATTCCAAACAAAACTATTTAAGTCATAGGATAGAAAAGTTGTATTTATGACCTTTCAAGCCTATGACATTTTTTGTTGAAAACGTAGAGGCCAAGTCGAAGTGATCACATCCTATGCCGTGTTTCGTGCCTGCCTTGAATATTTTTTTATTGGGTGTTTGTTTCTTGTTAAACCTTCTTAAAATCACTTTACATATTTTTAGAAAAATGTTTTAATATTTCTTAAGGTCGTTAAAACGAGATTTGGCACCCTCGTTCGAATGACACTTCGAACGAGACCTTTTTGTCTGTGTTGTTTTCTCGTTAGAAGTCTCGTTAGAACAACCTTGATTGAACGACGTCGGTCGAACGACACTTCAAACAAGATTGTGCTGAAATCTTGTGAGAAGTCTCGTTCGAACGATACTTCAAACGAGATTGGCGCGAATCTCAAAAACTCAACTTTTTGACAGTTTTCTTTAACTCCCCACTACTCCTATCACCTATTTACGGAGTACGGGATTGCAGTTTTAAAAAAGACTTTTCCAATCTTTAAAGTGAAGAAACTCTTCCAAAAAGTCCATAAATGTTTATCAATCATTTATGATTACTTTTTGTCAAATACAAACCAATGTTTACACGCAATTATTTTGATCCAAGCTTCAACATACATATATGTCTTGAGATCACATTTTGGCACCGGGTTTATCATTCCCAACATCATTGAAGATTGTTTCTTGCGGAGTATTCCGTGTTCAGTGGTGTATATACGGTGGACTCTGTATGTTTGATGGTAGCAGTGCTCCATCGGTGGACTCCGAGATGTAGGTGGACTCCTGAGTTGTTACTAGGCAGAGGTGGAAGGAACGAAGAGTATTAAGGCTTGCGAGGGCGTCGAGTCGTTGAGTAAGTCTTCTGTCGTGTCCTTGTATTAAATCCGTACTTAGTAGACTTGTGGCTGGGTCGTCTGAGGTTTTTCTCGTTGTGGGTTTTCCTCGTATATCGCGGCTTTGTGGTTGTGTATTTTTATCTTGCCCATTCACCTAGATGCATGCTTAGGTTTAACAAGATAAAAATTTGTTTAACCACAAAAATGGTGTAGTTGGTGCTTAATTAATTTGGGTAATTTAGTTCACTATAATTCAAGTTGGAATTACTAATTTAGCAAAATTCATATTAATCTTGAATTAAGTTTGTTTAGTTTGGTTTGAATAAATTTGAACTTGAATTGAAGTTTTGTTTTAGAAGTGAAAATTAATTTTGAAAGAAGTATTTGTAATTCGAAATATTCGGTGAACCATCCCTTTCAAGTGGTATCAAAGCATAATATATAAATTTCTCGATTTTTCAGATTAATGCTAAATTGGAATTGTGGAGAGAAACTCTACAAACAAGATGATTTAAAATAAGTAGAACTAAAACAGAATATGTGGAGTACAATTTTAGTAATAATAGAACAAACGGGGATGTGATGAAACCGGAGGGCCAAAAGATACTTAGAAATGATCATTTTCGTTATCTAGGCTCGATTATCCAAAAAGATGGAAATACTAGTGATGATGTTATTTAGGATCAAAGCAAGTTGGGTGGCGTATACCGTTGAAGTTAATGGGAAAACTCTATAGGATGGCCATTAGACCTCCCATGTTAAATGGGACGTAGTGTTGGGTAACCAAAAAACAAAATGTGCAAAAAACGAATGTGGCAGAGATGTGAATGCTGAGATGGGTTTGTGGTCAAACTTGAAAGGATAAAATTAAAAATGAAATTCATGAAATGGTAAAAATAGCTCCTATAAAAAATTAATTACGAGAATATTGACTTAAATAGTTTGGACACGTCAAGCTAAACCAATGGATGCCCCCTTAAAGAAGAGTGATTTAGTTAGTACTGATGATAATGTTAGAGATCAAGGTAGGTCTAAATTGACTTGGTGGGATATTATAAAAAAAATGATTGCATGTGATTTAACCAAGGTAATTGCGCTAAACAGAGCATAATGAAAAAATAGGATTCATGTAGCCAACCGCATATAATTGGGAAAACGCTTCGTTGAATTAAGTTGTACACTTAAGTCCATGTACTCCTCTATTCTCATCTCCTTTATTTAAATATGTTACGTTGGCCAAATGGCGAAGGGCCAACACTCCCATACCGGCCTTGTATTCTCCCCTCCCTATAACCCACTCTAGATAGGCCTTGGCAAGACGTCTCCATGAATTCATCATGGGCCTCCCTCAAACAGCCAAGAGCCACTATTCCTTCTTCATGGGAGTGGACAGCCTGACTACATATGCGTCTCCCCATCCAACGTAGCTGCCTTATATTTCAATTAGATCATCTGTTTACACAGGGAACCAGAAAAATCACAACCGGTAGGGATATTCAGTATACAAGGCATGTTTGGCATTCACTTTGTTATATATTATGGCACTCCCTCCAAAATTCAACTGACTTTTACCCCAGACAGATGGCCAAACCGAGGTTGTCAACTGGTAGCGTTGGGTATTTCCCTCGATGCTTGCCTACTAACAATGTCTGCAATTGTGACTTCATTGTTGTGTCGGTAAAATTTGCCTTCAATAAAGACGTTAACCAATCCACTGGCCTTCCACTGTTCCAGGGAGTTTCGGGCACTAGCCCTCTGATACCTATTAATTGAGTAAAGCCCCCTCATACAGTGTCGGTCATACCTACGAGTACATTTCGCCTCTCGGATGGGATCTATACACACGAATGTTCAAGAATGCTCGAGACGCGTGTATAACTCCTACAAGGAGCAAGTGGAAATTCACCATTGCGAGATAACACGCTACCTTGTCAGGTGGGTAAGAGGGCCGATTTCGAGATCTCCTGGATTACGGAGGCTACTTTGCCGCATGTTGATCTAGATTTTCACACCCGTTTTTCCTCTTATAGAGCATTCTCTCGAGAAGAGGGAGTGGTTAGTCTTATTCCCTGTTTTATACCTTCATTGCTCAGGGTATTTTTATCTTTGTTCTTTTTCCGTCCTCTTAGTATAAAAGGGAACAATAGCTCGTAATTAATCACATTACTCTCGAGAGACGAAGGAGTGAGAGAAACCCTTTTCTTTTAAAAAAGTTATTGTTATTGTTGTATTAAGTATTTTTGCTGCGCTTACATCAACGGGCGGATCTGGGTGGGTTTGGGACAGTCAGATGCAGGTTAGGTCGAATTTGGGAGGTTTATGGGTTTGGGCTTTGTATGTATCGGATCATCAAATTACCAAATATAAAAAGCCCAAAATTATTATTAGGCAGAGTAAATTAATATTATCCTAAAACAAAGTCACCAAAAAAATCCAAGTAAAAGAAATCGTGCTTTGGGTCGCCTTCAAAGATGATGATATTGAGGGCAGAGGTGGCGAGATCATTGACAGATCTCCATCGCCAGACCATCGTTAATGTTGTGAATCCGGGAAGTGAATAGTGGATGAGAGGGATCAAGGGTGAGTAGTGAGGATGACAGTTGAGAGCGAGAGAGGGTATCACCTTTTAATCCGCTCTTAAACAGCGCTTCCGAGAATAAAGAATAGAGGCAAAGAGCAAGTGAGAGTTATAGGGACTTGGGGTTTACTTATAAGGTTCACTCGCAAGTTTATTCTGACAGGCCACTTGCGGGTTCTATTCAGCCCACAAGAAACAATTACGTACAGATCAAGAATCTTTTTCTGAGCATGATAACAGTACAGAATATTGAAGTTCACATGTGGACAAGATATCTACCATGATGAAGAAAAAAAATAAGATGTATAAATATAATATGGAATAGTAAGGAGCAGTTACTTAAGGACTTGTTAAGGACAATCTTTAGACTAATAAAAAAATTATTTTGAGTTTTTTTTTTTTTTTCGAGGGGGGTAAACAATTCAGCGCCCCCCAAAAAAATCAGCTAAAAAATGATATATTTTTCTATTTTTAAAAAATCAGTCAATATTTTAATGTGTTTTAGTAGCTTAAAATCATATATTGACCTACTCTCTCAAAATAGCAAAAAAAATTATTTTTAGTTGATGTTTTTTTCCCCGAGTGTGGGAGGGGGAGCGGGGGCTATGAAGCAAGAACAACTTTACCAAATTAATTTTTTTAATGGTTCATTAAAGTTCTCCACAAGTTATTAGGGTTTTAAACCTTTTACTTTTCACAAGTTTTTCACAGGTAAACTCTCTTCTCCCCCTCTCTTTTACTTTGTTCTATGTCGAGTAGTTGTGTTAACACACCCTCTGTGCACAGTTAACACTTAAACTATGAAGCACGGACACGGAATACATGTCTCGACATGCGACATGCGACACGTGATTGCTCCAAAAACTAGGATACGACACGTTATGATACGTATAATATATAATATATATTTAAATATATATTAATGAAATAAATCAGATTTTTTCCATAAAATACATTATTAGCGCATTCTTAACATAAAATTAAGAAAATGGACCATACAAAACAAAATTCAAACACACTTTGACATTAATAATCATAAATAAAGCACAATCACCATCACTTGAGTCAAAGCTGACTCCTGGCTTCCTGAAGAGTGTTCGTGCTTCATAGGTGTCCGACACGTTGGCTTCCGAGAGAGTGTCCGTGCTTCATAGCACTTAAATATCAATAAAGTGTTAACATCAAATGTTTGATAACAGTTAACACAAACATTTGAATGATATTTTTGTATGTTTGGAAAGTATAAAACTTAATGCTTTGTATGTTCTAGTATGATTAATGTGATGTTTAATGTTTATAATGAATTTAACACTCTAATAGTTTATATGTTTTTCCCCATTTTGGTTGTAATTCGTATGGGATTTAGAATTAATGTGTTGTTTAATGTCTTTTTAAATATATAAAATATTTTAAAAATATGCATTTGTCACCGTGTACCCGCCGTATCGTGTTCCAATTTTTTAAATTTGCCATGTCGGAGTGGCCGTGTCGTGTCATACGCGGCACGTGTGTCCGTGTCCGTGCTTCATAGGTGGGGGCCCACATATAATACAAAGAAAAAAGGTGAAAAATAAAACAGCTGGACGCCCCTTATAAGATGTTCTCTCTAGTGGTTTATAATAGAGAATACACCCACACCTCGAAAGAACAAAAAGCTTAAAGTGTCCACAAATTTCTGCTTCTCCAGGGTAGAATTTCCAACCATATTTTAAAAAACTCTAGAGCTCCTTCCCAACAAAAGTCCAAGATCTCGCCATAACAATATATCTTCACAACCATTTAGTTTCTTTTATACCCAAAAACAAACCTCTATCACAAGAAAGGAACGGAAATTCATTGGGAAAGCTCCCTCCCATTTTACCAAAGGCTTTATTCCAAAGAAGTACGTCAAATTCCAATAAAGCAAAATTTGATACACAATTTCCTCATCTTTCTTGAAAAGGAAGCACTACTATGGTGATAATTTGATGCCTGGCCTCTTTTAAAATAATCGCAAGTGTTCACCCTTTTTTCCAGAGACCAACCATGAAAGGACGTGCATTTCAGGGCAACTCAACCAGCTTTTATAAAGTTTCAAAAGAGGGAAAAGGGAAATCCACCAAAAAATCAAGACTCCGGCAGCAGAACCCACTCAAACTAGGTGATTTGACCCCTATTTAGATATGGCACACCTCTAAACCCTCTTTTTAAGGGGGGATCTAGGGCAAAACCCCCTCAAACTAGGTGATTTGACCCCTCATGAAAAACTTAGTAAGCTCATAACCCACAAAATAAAAAATGCATGCGTAAAATACCCCTCACCATGATTAATACCTACTTTTCTCACTCTACCTCAAAACACAAAGACATCACCAGCAAGACTCCAGCAGTACATCTCTATCTCTGATGAAACTCCGATGGTGTTGCATCTCCGGCGCGACTCTAGTTATGTCCTTTCTCTAAGAACATAACAAATGGACTCTACTTATTGCACCTTTCTCTAACAGGTTGGGTCACAACATTAGTGGGCACATGTACTTTATTGGCCATGCCATTTTTAATCATCTTGAGCACTTAACAAGTTCAGCAATGCTATGGTGATCTCTTTTCTGGCAATCTTATATGATCACAAAGGACCCATTAACAATCAATTATATGTGCTTCTTAGGACTGAAACCCTAATTTTAGAATTTCTAAGCGGAATAGGAGTAGAACGATGTTATGATATTCAAACTATACTTGGTTCAGTATGGGTTGAGTTTGGATGTTGATCTTTGTTGTAATATGTTATTAGTTATATATTTGTAATGTGTATGGTATATTTGTAATTAGTGATAGGAGATTTGATGGCCTAATTAGTGGGTCATTTTTTTTTTATTCTTTGACATGTATATATATTAGAGGTCGTATCTTTTTGTGATGGCAAGTGTCTTCGCCCAAGCTACGGTTGGTCTCAGGTTCGAAACATGCAAGCAGCCTCTCCATATGTGGGGGTAAGGCCATCCGAAATCCGTCTCTCCCAAACCTTGCAGTTAATCGGGAGCCTTGTGCACTGAGTACGACTTTTTTTTACATGTATATATATTGCCTTCTTTAAGAGATGAATACACATAAATTATTATTCCCCAGATATTTCTACATAGTATCATAGTAACCCTTCTAGGGTTTTCCTTCTCTCGGTAGCCTCTCTTGTATCTCGACATCTCGGTAAAATTTCTCTCTCATCTCGACATTGTTCATCGGTTATTGTTTATCGGTACTGTTTCTCGGCACTGTTCATCGACACTGTTCACAATAATGTTCATAATAAATTGTTACGCTACTTTATTTCAGATCTAATCTCCTACTTTCACTTTCTTCTCTCGGTTTTGTGATCTATAATTATTTTTGACATGGGTGATAACAAAGAATCGGTTACTAAGGAGTCTCTCTCCTTTGGTTCTTTAACTACTATCAGGTTAAAAGTCCCAATTATCTTCAGTGCTTTCGGGTTGTTTTGGTTGCGTTAAAAGCTCGAGGCAAATCCTTGTATATCTCAGATGTTAAACCTTCTCCAAGCCTTCTCAACTCAACAAAGCCTTTTCCCAAGCCTTCTCCACAGGAAAATGCACAAATCATGAACTTGTTGTGAAATAGTCCAGAACCAGATGTATTTTAAAATGTATCTTATTCTGAATTATCCTAAGAAATTAGGGACAATCTATAGGAGATGTATTCGTTTGATCAGAATCTCTATAGTATTTATCAGTTGTACAGTATTTATCTGTTGTACCACGATATATTTTCGCTTATGCAGGGCGATCAACCTGTGGATGAGTATTTCTCGATTCTTAAGGGTATGTGGGATGAACTAAATGTTTATCAGCAGTATAGCAACATAGGAAAGAATTCAGGGTTGCTAAGTCTTTGTAACCAGATCTTGCTCATATTAGTTCTCAGATTTTATGTGGGAAGGGCATTCCTCCTGTCAGTGAGGCCTTTGCTCGTGTCCGGAGTGCTGCTACTTCTGCCTCTACTCCGATTACTGAATATTCCCCCTCATCTCGAGGGCCATGGACATAGTTCTTCTACACCTAGTCATGGCCAAAGTACTACTACAGGTCGTGGGGGTCGTGGTATCAAGTTATGTACTCATTGTGGACAGACCAACCATAATGTTGATTTTTGTTGGCATCTTTATGACGAGCCTACTTGGGCTAATCTGGCTACTCTTGAGGGGAGTCATTTAGCCCCGCTCCTACCGACTTTGACCCAGTTTGCATATGATTCACTTCTTCAGCGTTTTTATGCTTATATTCCTTCCACTGCTGGCTTTAGCACCTCTGGTAATCTTCTTTCAGTACACCTTGGATTCTTGATTCCAGTGCTTTTGATCATATGAAAGGTGATTTATTTCTTCTTTCTAAAGTTGTTTATCCATCTTCTCCCTCAATTGTTACTATTGCTAATGGCACTAAAACATGTGTTATGGGGCATTGTTCACATCTCTAGCCTTCGTTTTACCTCTGTTCTCTATTTACCACAATTTCCATTCAACTTGCTTTCTATCCGCAAGATTACTCGAGAACTGCTCAATAACCTTCTTTTCTACTTGTGTTTTTCAAGATCTACAGATAAAGAGGACGATTGGTGAGGGGTATGAGAAAGATGGACTCTACTTCTTCCAGGAATCTGCTCAAGTTACTTTTCATTCCACTTCTTCTTTATATTAGTGGCATTGTCGGCTTGGGCATCCTTCCTTAGCAAACCTTAGGCGTTTAGTTCCCTCTTTACCTAATTTTTCTCCTTTTAGTTGTGAAACATGGAACTGAGTAAACACCGTCGAGTGTCTTTTCCTCCTAGGGATTCTTCTCCATGGTTTAAACCTTTTCAACTTGTTCATTCAGATATTTGGGGTCCATCCCGGACCACTGATTTATGTGGTGCTAGATATTTTGTTACATTAATTGATGATTATTCTCGTTGAACTTGGATGTATGTTCTTAAAAATCGGTCTCAACTGTTTGATTTTTTTTAATATTTTTAAGACCTTTTACGCAGAAATTTATCATCAATTTAATGCTCACTCATTTTTCGTAGCGTTAATGCTCAAGAATATACTGATAAATGTTTTAATCAATTTTTTGCCTCCCATGGCATTATTCATCAAACTTCCTATGTCACTATACAACAACAAAATGGAATTATTGAACACAAAAATGGTCATACTCTTGCCATTGCACGAGGTCTTATGTTTCAAATGAGTGTCCCCAAAATCTTTTACAGTGATGCAGTCTTAACCGCCACCTATATTCTTAATAGAACACTATCTCGTATTCTTAACAATCAATCACCTTTCCAAGTCATGTTTCCTGACATTCTTCCTTTTCCTCTAACTACAAAGGTTTTCGGGTGTGTCTCATTTGTTCATAACATACTACCTGGTCATGACAAACTTAATCCTCGCGCTCACAAATGCATATTCCTTGGTTACTCTCGCACATAGAAAGATTATCGATATTACAGTCCTACCCTACGTCGGCGCTTCGCCAGCCTTTTGAGGATGTTCCTTGCTACTCCTTAGAAGGAAAACTTCTCCAAGATTCAATACCTTCTGATATCATGTTGCCCATTACTTCTCCTGACTCTACCATTTCTCCTACTATCACTCCTCCTCCTATTATGTGTATGTTCGTCGTCGCCAAAATATTGCTCCAGGTACTCTTTTTGATGGGTCCTCTTCATTTCCTCCACCACCCACCTCAGCGTCTGTCGATCTTCTGGCTCCATCTGTCCCAGACCTTGATCTGCCTATTGCAGTATGCAAGGGTACTCGTACTTGTACTTCTCATTCTATTTCTAATTATGTTTCTTATACTCATTTATCTCTTTCTTTTCAAAAAATTTCTATGCCAAATCCACTTGTGCTATTCCTCAATCTTACAGAGAAGCTCTTTCACATCCTGAATGACGAACTGCCATAGAGGACGAGATGCATCCTTTAGATTTGAATCATACTCGGGATCTTGTTCCTCAACTCGGTGATACTCAGATTGTTGAATGTAGTTGGGTTTTACTGTCAAAGAGAATCCCGACGATACGGTTGATCGCCTTAAAGCTCGCCTGGTTGCTAAAGGTTTCACTCAGACCTATGGCATTGACTATTCAAAACACCGTCTCCTATGACTAAGCTCAACTTTGTTCGCATTGTTATTTCTCTGGCTACTTCTTGGCCTCTTCATCAGCTTGAAGTTAAGTATGCCTTCATGCATGGTGATCTTTCTGAATTGGTTTATATGGCTCAACCACCTAAGCTTGAGTCAAAGGAGGGGGGGTCTTCTCAGAAAATCTATCTATGGCCTCATACAGTCTCCGCGAGCATGGTTTGATAAGTTTAGCAGAGTTATTGTTTCTCATGTCAAGACTCGCAGCCAAGTTGATCATTATGTCTACTTTAAGAAGACCAATGCAGGTATAGCTATTTTGGTTGTTTATGTGGATGATATAATCATTACTGGGAGTGACACTAATGGTATTCAAATTCATATTGATCATCTTGGTTCCTGTTTTTATACCAAAGACTTGGGAAAGCTTCATTATTTCTTAGGTATTGAGGTGACTAGGTCTAAAGTTGTCATTAATCTTTCTCAAAGGAAATACACTCTAGATATTCTAAAAGAAACCAGTTTCTTCTCCCATAGATGCAAATCAGAAGCTATTTTTGGATTCAGGTGAGCCAATTGCAGATCCAGAAATGTATCGAAATCTTACAGGTAAACTTATTTATCTCACCATTACCAGGCTTGACATCTCATATGCAATCAGCATTGTGAGCCAGTTTATGACTTGTCCCCGGGTCCCTCACATGGATGCAGTCATTCGCATCCCGAAGTATCTTAAGAATGCTCCAAGGCGTGGACTTCTATATCGGTCTTCTAGCCATCTTCGTTTTAAGGGATACACAGATGCAGATTGAACAGGATCTCCTTCAAAAAGAAAATCGACCACAGACTTTTGTACTTATATTGGAGGTAATATTGTGACTTGGAGAAGCAAGAAACAGTCAGTTATTACCCGTTCTAGTGCTGAAGCTGAGTATCTAGCAATGGCTCATATAGTTTGTGAACTCACGCAGATGAAAACCCTCTTACAAGAGTTCGGCATTTCAAATCAATCTCCAACTCCTCTCTATTGTGACAATCAAGCCGCCATTCACATTGCTAGCAATCATGTCTTTCATGAAAGGACCAAGCATATTGAAGTTAATTTTCATTTCATACGATCAAAGGTGGAATCAAAAGAAATTTGTACTGCTTTCATTCCATCTCGTTGGCAGATATTTTTACCAAAGCTCTTCCCAAGGATATTGACTCTATTTCTGGCAAGCTGGAAATGATTGACATCTATCCTCCAACATGAGGGGGCGTGTTGTAATATACTATTGGTGGCATATTTGTAACGTGTATTAGCGGTATATTTGTAACGTGTATTAGCGGTATATTTGTAATTAGTGATAGGATATTTGATTTCCTAATTAGTGGGACACTTTTTTTATTCTTTGACATGTATATATATTGCCTCCTCCTTTAATATTTAATTCACATAAATTATTATTCCCAAAATATTTCTACAATCGTATTATTTTTGAAAACTCTTACATATATTTATTTATTATAGCCAATCTCGCTTTTCACTATGCAAATCAAGATCAACAACCTAAAAGGCTCCATGAATCCTTATGCATGATCTAGACTATTTTTTCATGTTTTTCCCTCAATCTTCTATCTTGAAACTCTTAAAAGTCTACATGACTGCAATTGCATAATGCCTAGAACATTTATAACTTGACCGTTTTTTTACTTTCTTAAAAGAGTCGACGAATGTATTAGTTCAAAACTTGGAAAATACAGCAAAACGTGGACCACCTCCACTAGTAAAAAGAACAAAAACTATACAAAGAAAAATTGAACATCAAACATGAAAACAGATTGTAAAATTCTACATTTATGCATAGTGAATACACCTCCGAAAACTCACTAGCATCTCTCTACCGGACCCCCAAGAGAACCAGTGTGAACTACGTAATTTGTGAAAATTTGCAGTGTGAGACTTCTTGTCAATAAGTTCACTGTAGTTAAATGGTGTAGCGTGAAATATCGCGGTGTGAAATTTCGTATTGTAAAATTTCAAATTCACTTTTTTCCCTATCCTTCATGATCTTTTCTGAGAGATTGCGTCGAGGGATTTCCAAAATATAAATTACGTGTCAAACGGACTTAAATTTTTAATATATATATAATTTAAGTTTACAAGGAAAAAATGTTAGGGGTGAATGTGAAATTTGTAGTATCTTTTTTTTATAGATCTCCTCGAAAGCTTTCTAAATATATAAGCTTCATTTCAAACAAATTTATATTTGGAGACAGATTTAGTTTACAAGTTAGCACATAAAAAGACATAATAACAAGAGATTTAAGGCAAAGCTATTTAAATGTTATTCGGCTGGACTTACTGATAAACTGTTTCCAACGCTCAACTAAATGGCCTAAAGTATCCATTCAAGGGAGTTTTTAACAAAAAATATTTTCTTATAATCTCGACACAAATCTCTAATTAACCAAATGTTCTGTTTTATCCTTACCACGGTCATTAAAACACGATCCGTCAATTGTTTTCCATGTCTTTCAGCCGTTTTACTGATATTTTAAAGAAAGACAGGAAAAAATAGTTATGAACTCTACTAAGAATCAATTAGATCAATGTGCCCCCCTATCCCAACCCTTGTGCCAACCATCTAATATTAGCCTTTCTTTCCAGCATAGGGTCCCTAAAAGACAAGCTACTTGGATTACTCCATGAGGGCATCCCCGGATAGTTCAAAGGCCACGTTCATATCCCATACACCACCCTCCCTGCAAGACTTTTTAACTTTTTATTTTCAACACTAATTCCCACCAACATACTTTTAGGCATAGAAACCCTTAAAGCTTACAGAAATTTCAATCACTCCTATCAAATTACAAAACTCACCTACCACCCGCTCACCACAAAGCATATATTGTCATTCGCAAATTACATATGAGATAGTTGGATTTTATCCTTTCCAAACCCCTTAGTAAATTTATGGTCACAAGCTCTTTCACCAACCTATTCAAAACATCTTCCATATAAATGAGTGTGTTGGGGACCTTCAGTGCGTCTGTGTGGTTTTTTTTGGGGGGGAGGGGGGGGTCCTTTTTTTTTATAGGTCAGCCAGTAGCATGTTAAGGACCAACAAAGTAATCAGATACAATACTTGACTATTCATTCAAAAAAAGAATCTGAAAGAAAAAAACCCATTTTTTATATACTCCATAAAACCATACTTTATATATAATTTTACTACCTAAATGCTAGAAAAGTCAAAAATCAATAGATGAACATATAACATTCAGTCTATAGAACCAAAGTGTGAATGCGGAAAACAGTGCCAAGAATGAATATGGTGACAAGGTACAACAATTAATCAACCTGTATACAAGTACGTAAGATGAACGTATAACATTCAATACTCTTTGTTAAGAAGTCATTTTTTTTAACAAGTCAACTTGCATTCATCTCTCTTCCATGCATTATTTATAAAATGAAATCACTTGCAACTTCAACAAGAAAAAGAGTTTCAAACCATGCACTCGTGTAAGTATATGATTAATCATTACCTGTATGAGGCGTAAAGACCTCCTCACAAGAAGATTGGCTGTCCTGCTGTGTATCACCGCTAGTGTATGAACCTATCTGAGAAACCAACCCACTGTTTGTACATGTGTCTGCAGTCAATAAAGCAGTAATTTAAGAGAAAGCAACTAGAATTGTGGAAATAATACACCCAGAAAATCATCACCTGTAGATTCTCCTTGTAAGCCATCACCTGACGAAACACATCTCAATTTTCCTCCTTTCTTCCCACTGGAATCAACCGATAAATTGATATCAGATGTTGGAGACTCGTTTGAAGCATCCTCTGTTGACACAATTGCATCCTTAATATCATCACATATTGTCCCTTCTTGGCTGGACCCACGTCCTATAACTTCAATTGAAGCTCGCGGTGATATCAAGGCTATCTTGTCATGATTATCTTGAATTCCACAGATTAATGATGCTCTGCTCAGATCTTTTGACGGGGGAGTGTTTGAGCTCGACTTCTCGGATGGGGTAGAATAATTGGCCTTTCTAGAAATTCTCTTGATACACGCGTTTGAACGTTTATACATTTCTCCATCTTTTTTTGTCCCTTCAAAAGAAAATTCACGATTTGCCTCAACTCCAGCAATCCCATTAAAATCCTCAGTTAATTGCATAGCATCTGCATTGATGCTTTTTACTTTTGGTTTCTTGTGGGTCCTAACATCAGCATACGCGTTCAGAGACAAGTCAGAATTATCTACTTTCACAGGACCCACAGGGGGAGGGACCAAATCTTGCATGACTTCTGAATAGAACTTCTTCACACTCGCCCCAACTGTCTGCACCTGATTTTCGACATATTTAGCAGTGTCCTGGTACATAGCTTCTTCCACTTCCAAGCACATAGCTTCAAATTTCTGGTATATATTCCCAACCCAGGAAATACCGTTACGATCCATAGTACTCATGTATTAACTTTGCTGGAATATGCGTTCAATTTTGTGTAATTTTATTCACTTTTACTTCAAGATGTTGGTACTAGTCAACTGCAGGGATCATGTTAAAACTATCATTCAACAATTGCTTAAAGTTAGTTTTGTTAGATGTTGTATCGCCAGATTATAAGATCCCAGTTCAAATATGTAACACGTATACTAGAAATGAAAGATTCTAACTAAGATAAAAAAAAATATTAAATTAGACCATCAAGCATCATCAGATTAAAACAGTCTTATGTTACAATTACGGCTGCAAACGAACCGAGTTGTTCGTGAATAAGCTCGAGCTCGGCTTGTTTGCTAAGCAAACGAACCGAGCTTGAATTCGATTTTGAACTCGTTTAAAAAATTGCGATCGTTGGGCTTGGCTCGAATTCGGCTCGTGCTCGAGTTTTAAGGCATAAACGAGCTCGATTAAGCCTCTTAAAACCGAGTTGCAAGAGCTCGGCTCGTATTCGGCTCGTTCGTTTAGTAAATGAACCGAGCTCGAACATAATATCAAGCTCATTTAATAAACAAGCTTAGCTAAGCTCGACTCGACTCAGTTCGCAGCCCTAGTTACAATGTAGAAAAAAAATGCAGTTATCAACCACAACCAGATATAGATAATGTTTTATAGTCCCAGCAGCATCTTATTTGACTGTACATCTCAATCTATTCCCTTAAAAAAAAATATAGAGTGATGAATATAAAAACTACAAAACAAAAAATTGAAGTAAGAATATTTAGGCAGCTCCTCGTATCCTTGGAATTGGGAATTCGAAAAATACCACCTACATACATCCTCGCGCCTGATAAATGTACCTGAGTCCGTGTACCATAGTCAGGAGCTTAAACAAAAACGGACAAATAAAAAGCTATTTGACAAGACTAGCACCTTACACATCATTCAACCATCCGTTGGAATAAACGGAAACTCTATTAAAAATAAATTCGTGTGACAATAATGGGGTCTGATAATACCCTGGTTCCACCAAAATTCTACACAAAATCTATAGAAAACATAGTTGTAGAACAATATAGTAAATCTCGAATAACTTAAAGTAAAAAAGAAAAAGAACGCGACAATAGGGTCACTAGGCCATCATTGTTCAACATGCTACTAAATGAGACAAACAATTCAATCCAACCACCATTCTCATGGGGTTTTGCAGGGTTTAGATTAACCTACACCCATAAATTCCAAATTGTTGGAACAGTTAGTCCATGCCCCAACCATATCATCTTCAATCTTGTTCAACCCTCAAATCACCTGTCAGAATTACCTATAATTTATTGTATTTTAATCTATTTGGAATATTTTTTGATGTTTTCCATTGCTTAAAGCCACTTTTTGTGTCTTCCCATGGTACAAAACTACACTCATACCAAAATTCAAAGAAAAGTATACCAAACCCAGCAAGCAAATATCAAATTAATTACAACAAAGTAAACTAAAGTAATTAAATTATAACCTTGTAGACCCGTGAAAAAAATTAAAGTCTTGATGAAAGAATCAAGCTTTAATAAATAGAAGAGTTGTTGATCAGTATTTACTTAAGAAAACATATATAAACGTTGAAAAGAGAATATGCATACAAAATTATGAGTAAGTAGGGAAAAGGGAATTTGAAGGAAAGTTGAGGCAGATAGACTTACGAGGAGTAGGAGCAAAAACCCAAAACAAATTTAGCTTTGAAGGAGGTATAATTATATTATAAGACGATAGAAGTCACTAGTTTGTTGAGTTGTACAAGAATCAGAGACGTATAGACGGAGTTCACCGGGTTTGTTTGCCTCCAGTTCTCAACACGTGTGCAATAATATATTTGTTTATCGGATTTTTTACCATTAGTAACTATATCGTCACAAATAGGTCTTAGGATTTTTTGTTTGCTCTAACAAGTTTCATGAAGAAAAAAACAAAGGCATATACTAATAGTTTTTCGAATAATTTTTAAATACATTTAGTTTAAATTTTATTATTTTATTTTAAAAAGTCTCTCATTACATAAAAAAATTCAAAAAAAAGAGCCTTCGATGAGGGTCGTCGGAGCGCCGGGCAATGGGGGGTGGAGGGGAAGGTGGGGAGGGAATACCGCTAGTGCGGACTTTTAAAAATAAGATAATATTGGTTAAATGGGTATTTGAGGGATTATTTGAAACAAAATAAAAAGGTTTGGAGTAAATATGTATTAAAAATGTTTAGGAGACTTTTTGATAATTGATCCAAAAAAATATTATTCCAATAAATCATATTTATAAATATGTAGTAAATATACACTATATGTATAAGTAAGATCTATTAAGAATAGAACTTACTAGAAAATATATTATGTAAATAGGACTTTCTAGTTTGCAAGTCACGCATTGTGTGATTGTAAAATGTTACGTTTTGAAGACTCATATTGTGAAAGAATATATAGTTAAGGTATATTGAAAACATATTTAGTATAGTAGAACGAATAATATTATTTAAGACGATATTTATATACCAAAAATGTTACTGATCGGAGTGAGACTGTTGTTGACCTTGAACATGTCTTGGAGCATCCCCAACTGTTCCTTAGACGGCGTAAGTTTATTTCCTTCGCACACACCAGATAAAGTGTTATTATCGTTCTCATAATTTCTCATTTGTGTCAATGGTAAATTCATATCGATCCCTTTCATATGATGTTAAATTGAAAACATCAAACAAATAAAAATAGAGATTAAAAGGGTTATATATATACCAGAAAAAGATTGAAATGATAGTTTAAAAATACCCTATTTAGACTTCTATACATGAACCAACTAAATGCATGTATTGACCAAATACATATGTGTCTACATACATGAACCAACTAAATGTATTTATTGATCAAATACATATGTGTCTACATTGATTTAGATATACAAAATTAATAAATGACTAACACATTAATGAAGTGTACACGTCTCGTCGTGTGAACGCGACAAATGTTGACGATGTGTTGTGATGTCAAGTTTAGTTATATACTATAATTTGTCGTGTTTTAATGACTTAATTAACATGTCGTATTATTGATTTGGTTAACACGTACAAAACATTCACTGAAATATATAAGAACTATTGAGAAAAAAAGATTGGGACTAATTACGAAATGTAATATGTGAAGGAAACCTATTTATCAATTTCCCTGTCAAATGAGGGTTTATGTTTGAGGGAGTTATTGAAATATAACATTTTATAGGGGGTTAAGTAAAAAAAGCACTAAAAGTATTCTTTAATGATTAAATTAGGGTCAATTACACTCGGTCCCCTGAACTTTACCTTTACTAACACTTCACCTCTAGTTCTTTCATTTTTTTCAATTCCCACCCCATAGTTTCACTACCAGTGCAAGTTTCACAAAAACGTTATGGACGTTAGTTTTTTGGCGAGAGATTGGTCACGTATGTCTTACATGGGTTTAAGTTAGGGTAACTTGGTCATTTAAGGGGGGAAATGAAAGGTTTTGATACTTTCTTGGGTTAAACCAATTTTGCAAGGAAAAAAAGCTTGAAGAATATAAAGGACGAGGACGAAGGCAGAGAAATAGAGAGAAGAAGAAGAAGAAGAAGAAGAAGAAGAAGAAGAAGAAGAAGAAGAAGAAGAAGAAGAAGAACTCACTATGGAAGTAATATGCCAATGTGATAATGTGATTGCAATTCGTACTTCTTCGACGGATTTCAACCCTGGAAGGAGGTTTTATTCGTGTCCATCTTGTGGTTACTTTATATGGAAAGATCCTCCAATTTGTCTACGATCCAAGAACATTATTCTTGGTCTTCTTCAATGGATTCAGACACTTGAGGCTAATGTGGGTAGAAATAAAAGAAGAGATAAGTTTTACTATATGGGTTGGGCATTTTGTATCTTATTGATGTTTGTTATATGTATTGTTAAGTGGGGCAATACCGGCCATGAATGTAAAAACCGAATTAGAAATCATGTAATATGTTATGGATGTACTAAAGCAGTTTATGCACCAATGAATTGAATTCTTATGCAGTAATGTTATTTGCAAACATAAGTTTACTAGCTTTTAAGTCCCAACAAAAAAGGGTTGATTCACAAAGTAAAGTTACTAAAATCACTTCCATTAACAGTGAACGAGCCAACCAAAATAATAAGACCGGTGTGCAAACATTTGTTAAAGTTCACAAAATAATAAACAACAAAAGGAAACTACATATAGAAACCCTAAATCCATCAACTTTGTGTAGTTGGAGGAGGCTATGAGGGACCTGGTGTTATCACATCGACTATTGCACTATTTTTATTGCCCCTCAACTACATAAACAAACATATTCAATTGTTAGGCACCATATTCTATTGTAAATAAAAATATAAAATTGAAAAGAAAACATATTAAATTACAAGCCAACTGCATTGAGTATTATACTTACCTTACCAACTTGCTTTCCTACCCCACTCCCAACAGGCGCATCCCCACTAACAGCTTCCACATCAGTGTTCTTTGTCTTCTTTAGACATCCTCTCTTGTTATGCCATTGGATCCCATAAACTTTGCATGTAATTATAGCCCCTTTCCTCTATAATTTGACTAGATTTACAGCAGGTAGTTCACCCTTATCCTTTTAGGTCTTCCAAGTTATGTTATGTAACATGGGGGAGGAGGGTGTTCAAATTTGTCTTTGACCATTAATATCTTCGATTGATTGGGTTGAGAAAGTTAGAATATGTGATTATGCAGGTCTTCACGTAAATATATTTTGCTCACATATTTTTGAGGTTCTTCTCCCAAGTAATGTAAGGTAGTAACCATGTGAGAGCATGGTAAACCAGTTGAATTCCATCTCCTACATTCACATGAACTAGCAGCCAAATCTAGGGCATATTGCACTCTAAAGGGTTCAACTATCTCAAACTTTCGATCACCATTCCACCTTGATATCCATGCAAATTTTTGTTTGGCTTTCTCCAATTATTTTTTAACTGTCAGACAAATAATCCCACCTTTGTAATTCCGGATTTTATCTCTTTCTTTGTGTTATCTCCATCAAATTGATTTTAATTGCTTATAACATTATAATGATCGACTTGTTCCTTGCATTATTTATATTGGCATTGAAGCTCTCACAAATATTATTGAGAAGCATGTCACTCTTACAAAAAGCGCTAAAGTGTGACTTACTCTAATACTTAGCAGGATTGTCTTGTAGCTAATCATATGCTTTCTCATCTATTGACTTTATCTCCTTCATTGTATTGTGCAATTGAGGAACTATGGTTACTCTTGCTTTTTTCCAAACCATTGTTTTCAATGTTAATCTATTAAAAGTTATTATAAATATGCCTTACACAGTGCCCATGCTCTGAGTTTGGTAATCTCTCCTCCAATGCAGATAATAGTCCATATATAATACAGTTAGACATGATGTTAAATACATATGTATGTACACAATTGTACTTAGCAATGAAGGTGAAAGTGTACAGATTATGTTAAATTCATATGAAAGTGCTCATTGTAGTTAGCAAGTGTATAGATTACCTTTTGTTTGTCTGAAATGAAGGTGTATACATTAGAGTTAGCAATGATCAAATCATCCTCCAATAGTTTCAAAAACCAACTCCATGATTTCTTCCTTTCCTTTTCCACAACAACATAAGCAGGGGTTATATCTGGTTATTACCATCAAGTTCCTCTGCAGTTAGTAAAATACCACCAATTTGTTCTCTTAAATGATAACAATCTAAGCCAATTAGAGGCCTACAATTATCTCAAAAAAAACGTCTTCAAGGCCCCCCACAACAGATATACATTCTATTGAAAACAGACTTACGTTCCTCCTTTGAAGACAAATTCAACCTAATTGTTGTTCTTGGATTGGTTCTCTGGCATTCAACAATGAATTTCCAAAGCATGTTAAACTGGTCATTATTTATCCAATCTATCATTGAAAAAACCTTCTTCTTTGCCCTATAAATTTGTGAATTGCTAACTTTCACATTGATATCCTTTTGAATAACTTGTTTAAAAGATTGAGTAGGCCAAGTAGGATTTGACCTAAGCTGCTCAATATACCTTTAGGCCAGCCATTTAGGGTTCATATGTTTAACCTCAAATGACTTGTTGCAAGCATGTATATCCATAAATGCCCTAACCTGTATAATGACTGTAATACCCCGCCCGGTAAGTAAATTAAATAATATATATCTGGATAATATATGACAAGGTATGCAATAAAGTTTAGAAATTATTGGACTATATAAGAGAAATACTAGATTTATGGGCTTTATATAGATTATATATATAGGAGAAATTATCAATAAATAAAAGAAGGTCATTATACTAAAAAGCTCCCATTTAAGTTCAGTTAGTGTCCCCGTGTGATTTAAGGAAATTGTTATACAAATAGAGAGTTATAAAGATTTAATAAAAAGAAGATAATAACTTATCTCCCATCCCTCCTTCACATTACCGCCTCTTGTGTAAATAATAAGGGAACTGTATGTTGTGAAAATGAATCACGATTTAAAACAAAAAGAGAGCCAGTTGTCCTCCCATCTCTTTCGGACAACACATGGGGTCGTTCTAACGACAAGTTTCGTCGTTCGAACAACATACAGTGTTGTTAGAATGACATTGATAATGTCTGATGCACAGTTATGTTATCGACCTCTTAGTGGTTGGATCAAACCCTCTTGTCAGTTTAGTACCTGACTCTTTGGGTGGCATCAGACCCATGTATATAAACACTGAGATAAGAAATTCACACTGTGGATAAAAGAACTAATTGTGGAGCAGTAAACCTACAAATCTTGTCGACATTTATGTTGTCAAACTTGGAGTCGTTGATCAAGAACGTGTGTCACACTTGGAGTGTAACAATCAGGATTGATCAGGTGGGTTATGCTTTATTAAGATTTTATTAGGTGTATAAGAGAGAGGCAATGAGGGGAGGCTCACGGCTCTCTCTTTCCCACTGCCTTTCACTATTTCTTTAAGAGGAGTATGTATTGTGATAAACTCACTTGCACCTTAGAAAATAAGCCACAAAATATATGTATATACATAAGTTTTTGTTGGGATTTTGATGGGTGTCTGATAGGGATAATCTTAGAAGAAAAAGAACACATTTGGGGGTATTTGAAGAGAATTTTCACGGTGCTTTCTTGGAAACAAATATGATGGTGCTAGACAACCCCTTTAAGGACATCTTAGGAGGTGGGGGGGTTGTCATCTTCATTTATTCTTCCATGCCTCCCACTTATTTGGACTTATTTGAGGTGGGATAATCTACTATTTTATACTTGGACTTTTTTGTCTATATTGTAGTTTTGTGATTATTATATATTGAGAGTAGGATCATCATGAATAATTTTGGTTTTGCTATAATATGAAAATGAACATTTTTATGGTAATAAAAATGAGAAAAAATATTATTTGTCTACGTTTGCTAATAAATATGAAAATAGACATTTTTATGGAAATACAAATATAGGAAAATATTGTTTGTGTATACATTCTAATAAACCTGAAAATGGGCATTTTATGGAATAAAATGTATGAAAATGTTACTTTAGTATATCTTCTAGTAAAGGAAAATGATGGACATTTGTATGGAATAAAAATGTAAGAAATGTCACCTTTGAGTATTTATAGTAAAAGGAAATAATAAGCATTTTATGAAATAAAATGTTGAGCAATATTCATGTGTTGAAATATTTATGAAATCAATATTTTCAAAATTTGTGTAAAAATGGAGACTCTATGAACAAATTAGTAAATTTGGGAGTTTAAATGTAAAGGGTGTTATTTTATGTGTTAAAGTGACAAGTGTAAAAAATGGACAAAAGCGTGATATTAATCAAGTGTTAAAATGACTAAAGTATTTGAAATGTTAAGCTGGAAACTTAATAATCATTTTGAGAAAATACACTCGTTAAAGGACCAAATTACAAATTTGGCAAATAAAGAGTAAATTGGTAATTTACTTAAAGTGGAACATTTTATGGAATAAAAATGTTAAGTTCGTCTTTATACTAATGTGTGGGTGAAAATGAATTAAGTACTAAGAGTGAATGAATTTAGTATAAAGCACGCGTGTGTGGTTAAGGGACTTAAAGAAGAAAAGAGACAAAATTTTCAAGTGTTAATGGAAAAACGGATGGTTAAGTTCGGGTTTTGGCCTTGGTCGGGTAAAAGTAAGGAAATAGAATAATGTTGACATTTTGTAAAAATGTTAAAACACATGAAAGGAACTCGAATGACACCGGGATAAAACAAGAAGGTCCCGGAACCCTTAGGTGAAGCCCTAAGTCACTGGCTAGAGCATATGGTGCACATAGTCGGTGGTGTGGAGCCCATGAAAGTATGCGGTATTGAAAGATTCTAGAAAAAAGGTTAAATGAAATGAGGAGCACAAATCTAGAGATGGGTTGTATAATGAACGTGTAAATACAACCTAACTTGAATGAATGAAATAAATATGTCGGTAAAGGCTAAATGGACAAGTTAATGCATAATTCTATTAATGTCCATAAAATAAGGTAAAATGGGATAAAGTATATGGATCAATGGGTGATTACGCAACCGAGTTATTAAACCCATAATTTCATAAGTAAGCATTGAAAAGGTTTGACAAACAAGTATTTTCTAACACGGTGAATGCGTGAGTTGAAATGGCGATTTCAATGAAAATATTAAAATGTATATAAATGAGTTAAAATGAGTAATTTCGGTAAAGGAATGTAATTGGATAAGTCAGTTATAAGGGTGGAAATTTTGGGAACGAAACGAAACAAAATTGACACGATCTTTCATGTTCTAGTCTAGGTTTTTGGACCCGCCATCGGTTCTTGTCGTGTTCGTGTCCAATTTCTACCACGAAATTGACCCGATAGTGACACGAGAGTGACCCAATTAAGGACACGATATATACACTATGTAGACCCGCTATTAACCCCATTTAGACCCATTATCAACCACTATTTAAACCCATTATTTTTTTTAATTCCTCACTAACTGGTCTAACCGTGTCCAATTGTATCGTGTTAGGTCGTATCTAATCGTGTCCAATCAAATCATATTTACTTATCATGTTATCGTGTCATGTTTTTAACATGTCGTGTTTGGGTTAAAAAAACACGCCATCGTGTCGTGTTGTGTTTGGGTCCACTGGTTTCTTATCGTGTCGTGTGAAAATACGACCCATTGACCCATTTTGCCACCCCCAGTCAGTATTGGTTTCAAGCGTTAAACTGGGTGTATCAAATAGCATGAAAAATGTTAAGTATAATACGAGAAAGTATTTTACAAGATTAAGGTAAATTAAGTATGGTTTTTGAAAGTAAAATGGTTAATGCATTGAATACGTATTTTCAAAGGTATATATATACAAAAAGTCTTCTGTAAGAACTCCTTATGGTGCAGACCTCGGTACATACCATATTTTCAAATAGTAAAAAAAAGAATTTTTTAATGAAACTTTATGGATATGATCTCCACAGTGAGAAGACCATCTCCAATTTTTTTCGTCAAAAAATTCAATAAAAAAACCGTTGAGATAAGGTGATATGTAAAAAAATGATACAAATACGCATTTTCAACCGTTGAAATGTTGGGTCAGTGCCAGCCACTTTATTGAATGAATTTTTTTATGAAACTTCATGGATATGATCTTCTCACTATTGAGATCATATACATGAAGTTTCATCAAAAAATTCAATCAATAAATGGGTGAGATGATCGCCAACATTTCAATGGTCGAAAATGCATATTTATACCATTTTTTTACATATGACCTCATCTCAATGGTTTTTTTATTGAATTTTTTGATGAAAAAATTTAGAGATGATCTTATCATCGTGGAGATCATATCCATGAAGTTTCATCAAAAAATTCATTTTTTTACTATTTAAAAAAAATGGTATATACCGGGGTCTACATTATAAGGAGTCCTTACAAGAGCGGGCCTATATATATATATATATATTTTTTTTTTCATGCATGTGTTTTAGTGTGTGAGTATTCTTTTCAGTGGTTCATTTATATTCTGCTTTGTGTACTCCCACTGGGCATAGGCTCACACGCTCGCTTTATTACGGCGGGTTGGGTGCAGGTTCGTATTTTGAGGGTGTTATACAGGTAACTATACTTTATATCATTTATGCTAATAAACTTTGTTTACTTGGACTTCGGAGTGCTCCCCTTGGGTCCCACATGCAGTTTATCTTGAAACTGGAATTGCATGCTAACAAGTGGAACGTTAAATAAAATAAAACTAGACTACAAATATTATTTAGATTGTCCCATTGCACTTCACACATAACGTCCGATTCAGATCAGGTTGACACGGGTGATCCATAAATCCGGCTCGGGTCGTTACAAATGGTATCACAGCTCTAGGTTCAAGGTTCTTTTCGGAGGTGACTGCGATACCCTGCTTATAATAATAATGGATGGCCATCCCTATACTAAAATAAAACAGGAATATCAAGTGGATTATTCTCAGCATCAACTTCCGAATAGACTAAAAGTAACTAACAACCCAATATTAGAATAAACAGATGCCAATTATTTTCCAAAACATATAGAACATTGAGGCCATATACAATAACATCAAGTGATCATATATATACAACATGTACAACAAAAGAATATACCTGAATAAGTTCTCGGGCAACAGACTATACAATGTAACATATCTCTGATATGTATATAAGATATACAATATTATAACCCTTGGGTAAACACCCAAATTAAAATTATGTATCCTTAACCAGATATCCAAAAATGAGAAGCGGCTACAACAAAAGTACTGCAACAGTCCGCACATGATATAGCTCCATATACACAGGATTGAAAGACTCAATATTGGCGTCCATGCGGTGGGACACCTATTTTATATAATAAATAAAAGCAAGAGAGAGGATATAAACGGATCAGAGCCCAATGTTTGAAAATAGTTTAGCAAGTGAATTAAAATGCATAATAATTCTAAATGCACAATTTCAATATATAAAGTGGTGCCGCACTCTCTTGAGACTCAACCTTACCCCTCAACTATTGTGCGCACCTAAATGTATACATTTTAATCTTAAATCAAGCTACCCATCTCATCTAGGGATAACTCAACCTCAAGTCTACGCATTTACTCCACTCGCGTATCTAGTTTACCCAAAACGTAATCATTTTAATCTCATCATAATGATTATATAACAATTCATTACTTAATAACTTTCGCTAGTTATTTTCATAACATATCACACATTATCTTCAAGTCTGTATAATATTAGTCTCACTATTATACGAGATAAATCATCGCTACAAAGTACACATATATAACACGCATAATATATGTATACTAACCATCCCTCAGAGCTTTTAATGGATGCAGTATCCATAATGCTATCATCTTCCAGGGAATTATTCACATACCATCCTGGGTTACCAGCGGTCGGACTCTCACACCGACTTATTATAAACTAAATCACAAACGTTGGGGAAGCGGTCATAGTTTCTTACCAGAAATAAGACGAATCATACCTAAGATGTCTTACCCCTAATAAATTCCACACAATAAATAAATGAACGCTATGACCTGGAGACTATACGCAACCTGCTGCTTCCAGGGGGCTCATCCACATCATGCAACTTCCCATGATAGCACTAGAGGGGTATGTCCACACACAATATATATATATATATATATATATAGACACACACACACACACATATCATATATACAAACCGTCTTATATCCTAATGTATATATCAATAATCCCAGCTATGTGGATATCACTCATCACACTTACCGATAATCCATAGAATTATTCCTAATTCATTTTATGATTCAATCGCTCATTTGAACCTTTATCATTAATTATACATATAATTTATCATAAATTTTAACATCATTAAGGGTACACGACCTCTCACTCGTTATCTCGTAACCATCCTTAAAATAATCCCCACTCCTCACAGAATTTACGAAGGAATCAGCATAAAAACTCCTATGCAACCCCACCATCGTAACATATCATAAACCCACATTTTATTTCATAAACATGTTTTCCATATCATAATAGAGGTTTCCCAAGCACCAAACCCAAACGGAAAGGAATTATAGAAGAGTTAAAAATCTATCATGACCAAATTGAACCGGTGGCTTTTAAAAATGAACCGGCCCGCTGTTAAAACGAACCGATCCGAGGTCCACAACCAAATCGATCCGACCTGTTCAGATTTTGTTCCTACGAGATTTTCTTACATCTCAAAAACCTATTTATACCAAACTCCTACAATATTTCCACCATCTAAATTATATATCTAACATCCCAACCATTATATGTAGGATCCCAACCAACAAATCCATATAAACACGTCAAATACAATATTGCTCAACAATTTCAAAGGTTTAACCATAAAAACTCAAAATCAAATAGTTCACTAACAAATTATGAATTAATTCATATACATATTCATTTAGTAAGTTAAATCACTTACCTCAAAGTTGTATAAGTAGATTCCTCTTCATAGTCACTGATTTGGCCAGAAATCCCAAATATCTCTTCTCTTCCTCCTTTTATTTGGTCTCTCTCTCTCTCTCTCTCTCTCTCTCTCTCTCTCTCTCTCCTCTTAGGGTTTTCTCTCAAATGGGTCTCTCTCTTTCTAATGATATTGGCTAACTTATCTTTTAAGTCTTGTAAACCAATCTCTAATAAATCTCAACATTAAATGATAATACACACTTAAAATGACTCGTATACCCTTATTCGAGTCCAATTAGCCAAAAAGACCCCGGAACCCAAATATAACCCCCGTGCACTCATTTTGACTTTCTCAGCCCTTCCCGGATCAACCTTGCACTCCAATATGTCATCTGAGACTCCAATAATAAAGTCCTCTCCCAACCTCATATACTCACACAAATATACCCTGGTTGAGAAATAACTAATTCCCGTCGCTAATACACACATACAATATAATAGCATGCAACATGATTTTATTTACATTATCACACTAGTAAACATACCATTCGCATAAATATTAACTATTATATCCAAATTAATATACATGTTAAATTATCATTTTTAATTCTCAATTATATTAAATCACACACATACAAGGTAATTTAATATAAAAATAAATACATGAAAGTAAGGGGTATTACATACTCCCCCCTTACAGAAGAATTTCATCCTCGAAATTCAGGCTCGCCTTATGGAAAGAGGTAAGGATACTTGGCTCGCATATCATCCTCTCGTTCCCACGTTGACTCGTCAACATTGTTCTGCCCCCATTGGACTCGAACTAAATTCACTACTTTCGATCGCAACCTACGCTCACTACAGTCTAAAATGGCAACCGATTATTCTTCATACGAGATATCAGGTTGCAATTCAAATTCTTCTAATGAAACAAGCCAATACGACATATCACTTCTTCGATGCTTCTTCAAGGATGAAACATGGAGCACATCATGGATTCTCTGCAATCACTCTGACAAAGCAAGTCTGTAGGTCACAGGACCAATTCTCTCAATAATTGGAAAAGGCCCTACATACCTCAACACAAGTTTGATTTTCTTCCCAAATCTCACTACACCTTTCATTGGGAATACCTTTAGTAACACTTGGTCTCCCACTTCCAACTCCACATGTCTACGATCAGCATCGGCATAAATTTTCTATCGGTTTTGCGCAACTCGTATGCATTTCCGAACCAACTTAATTTTCCTCGAAGTGTCTTGGATCACCTCTGATCTAAGAAGTTTATTATCCCCGACTTCCAACCAACATACGGGTGAACGACATGGGCGATCGTACAATGCCTCGTAAGGTGCCAAACCTATGGTAAACTAGTAAGAATTATTATAAGCAAATTCTACCAAGGGTAGGTATTGCTCCTAATTTCCCCCAAAATCTAACATACACATTCGGAGCATATCTTCCAATATCTGATTCACTCGTTAAGTTTACCCATCGATTTGGGGATGGTATGCCATGCTCAACTGTAATTCAGTCCCCATTGCTTCCTGGAAACTCTGCCAAAAATGGGAGACAAAGATTTTATCTCGATCGGACACAATATTGATCGACACTCCATGAAATCGCACAATCTCGACAATAAAAAGTTGGGTATACTGTGCCATCGTGAAATCCATTCTCACAGGTAAAAAGTATGTCGACTTAGTCAAACGATCCACTATAACCCAAATGGAGTCATGACTAAGCTGCGATATAGGTAATCCTATGATAAAATCCATGGAGATGTTTTTCCATTTCCATACTGAAATCTCCAACGACTTCAATATTTCGGAAGGTCGCTGGTGGACCACTTTCACTAACTAATAAGTGGTGCATTGGGAGATGAACTCAGTTATGCCCCTTTTCATACTTTCCCACCAGTATTGTCAAGCATGTCCTAATACATCTTATCTCCACCTGGATGGACCGCAAATTTTGACCCATGAGACTCGAACATAACAACACGCCACAAATCCCTATCATCCGGGACTACCAATCTCCAATTGAAACGTAATCCACCCTCAGAACTGATAGACTAGGATTTCGCCACCTCCATCAATAATTTGTGCACACTTTCTTTTCACTCCTTATCTTCAGCTTGAGATTTCACCACCCATATCACCATCTCGTGTGTGTCTGTCAACATTGCCATACATGCTCTGGAAACTGCATCATCTTGGCTAAGGTCCTTCCACTTGACTTTCCATTCTTTCACTAATTATTCAGTGGGTCGATGACTCAAAGCGTCAGGTACTACATTAGCTTTCCCCATATGATATTGGATATCAAATTGATAATCCTTTACAAATTCCAACCACCTACGCTGCCTTATATTTAAATCTTTTTGGGTGAACAAATATTGCAGCGACTTGTGATCCATGAGAAGACTGAATTTCTCCCCTGGGAGATAATATCTCCATATTCTCAATGCAAAGACTACTGTAAAAATCTCCAAATCATGTGTAGGATAATTCCTTTCATGGGGCTTGAGCTTACGGGATGCATAAGCAATAACCCTCTCCTCTTGTTGAAGCACACCCCCTAATCCTTGGAGAGATGCATCCGTAAAGGCAAAATACTCCACTCCCGCTTTAAGCAACGTGAGAACGTGTGTCGACATTAACCTGTCCTTTAGCTCATCAAATGCAAATTGACAGAAGTCATCCCACAAAATGTACCCCCTTTCGGGTTAAATTTGTCAAAGGGTGCAATCTTCAAAAAAGCCCTTAATAAAACGGTGATAATAACTCGCTGAACCCAAGAAACTGCAAATCTCCATTGGTGTCGTGGTTTGAACCCACTCCCTCACCGTTGTAACTTTACTTGGGTTCACAAAAATACCCTTCTCAGACACCATATGACCCAAAAATTAAACTTCACGCAACCAAAATCTTCACTTCTCGAATTTGGCGTACAATTTATGGTCCCTTATTATCTGCAGAACCAATTGCAAATGCTCCGCGTGTTCGCCATCTATTCGAGAATAGACCAGAATATCATCAATGAATACAATCACAAACTGGTCCAAGAAATCTCGAAAGACCCTGTTCATCATATCCATGAACATTTCAGGGGAATTGGTTAACCCAAATGGCATAACTAAAAACTCATAGGATCCGTAACGGGTAAAAAATGCAGTCTTAAAAACATCCTGCTCTCTAATACAAAGATGGTGCTACCCCGTATACAAATTTATTTTTGAGAAGTAAGAGGCCCCTCTCGTTGATCAAATAAATCATCGATACGAGATAATGGGTACTTATTTAGAATTGTCACCTTATTCAACTCTCGATAATCTACACACAACCACAGAGAACCGTCCCTCTTCTTCACAAACAACACAGGGGCTCCCCAAGGAGACGTACTCCGATGAATAAAACCCTACCCCAAAATCTACTATATTTGGTCTCGCAACTCCCTTACCTCCAAAGGAGCCATATGATATAGAGCTCGCGCGATTGGCCTAGTCCCAGGAGCTAGATCAATAACAAACTCGATCTCATAACTCGAAGGTGAGCCTGGAATTTCCTGGAATACATCAGCGAGCATCGAAATTGAATCTAAGGAAACATCCATTTCCTGTGAAGTCTCCTCCTTGATATAATATAAATGGGTGCTCGAACCTCCCTCCAGAAGAGGCATGGAAACCAAAAACATTACAAGGCTTGAAATGGTAACTAAAATCGACCTCCCAAAATAATCTACCATCACCCGATATTTTGCCAACCAGTCCACTGACCCAACCATATCTAGAACAAGTAATTCAACATCTAAACACAATCTTCCAACATCTATCTCCACCCATCTACAAATGGACTGAATAAGCTCCCCATTACCAAAAGGAGAATCTACGCACATCAAAAGACTATCGATAAACTCTAACAACCCCACCACTCGTGCAAAATGAATGTCTATAAATGAATGGGATGCTCCAGTATTAAATAATACCCGATCCATAGGCCCATGGATAGGGAACTTACCCTCAACTACTGGTGGAGGCCGCTTCCCCTGTGGTAATGCCGCATTTTGGACATTATAAACTCGTCCATATTGCATTTGTCCCTACTGAGGCTGAACAACTAAAATCGATGCTGGAGGTGGTAAAGGTGCCTGTTGAATCTGCTGAACTCCCGGTGCTTGTATTCTGTTCTGCTGTGGGCACTTTGACTTCTTATGACCCACTTCCCCATACTGATAGCATCGACCTACAAAATTATCCTGTCTCTGGCCCTGTTGCCTGAATTTGGGTTGCCCTTATTGCTGGACCTGATGACCTCACCCCGGTTGACCTCCCCCATTGTTCCCTCGACCTGCTTAGCCCTAGGGAACTTTCTGTTGTTGTTACTGTTGGGACCCTTGGAAATTCTTTTTAAAACCACCACCACCAATTTTGAAATCTCCTGAATGTTGCCTCTTAGCTGAATCCCCTGAATGGAGATCTCGCTCCTTCTGCATATTTCCCTGTGGCGGAGCCTATTGTGCTCCACTAGCACCATCTACTCCCGACTTACTCGATGAGCCCGAATCCATAAACTTATTGCTCCCCTTTAAATGTAGACGGTGATCCTGACAATGTAACAACGCAACATTCATTACATCTTCAAATGTTAACAAAGTCGGGTTTCCCAATAGATGTTGACGAAGTCTCCAATTCAAACCTCCCATAGACTTCAAAACTCTCTTCTCCTCGGTGTTTACCTCATCCGGCACAAAATTCTCCAGGCGGGTAAATTCTTCTTCATACTCAGTCACTGTTCGGTCTCCTTGAGTTACATCCCATAATCTTCTAGTCATCTCGATCAGAGTTGCAAGAGGAAAATTCTTACCATCGAAACACACCTAAAATTCAGCTATGGGCATTGTATATCTTTATTCAGAGGTAGTAATCGACTCCCACCATTAGAGAATCGCACCCACTAATTTAAAGGTGGCGAGTATTTGCTTCTGAACCTTAGTGCATTTAACCATTCGAAGATGCCTTTGAATTTCCTTCTTCCATTAACTTGCAACAATCACATAAGCTCCTCCCTAAAATTTCGGAGGATATCCTTCCCGAAAAGATTCCCTTACTCTATCCCACATGGATGGCCCCGTGTGGGTTTGAAGTACTAGGGATGCAAGCTGTATCTGAGTCTGAGGAAGTTATTTTGCCATCGCGACCATGGTTGCATTAACTTCTTGTGCCACGATATTGGCAACTTCAACTGCAGTCATCATCCCTTGAGGCAATTGGGTTCCCTCGTTTTCAGCCCCTCTGTTTGCCCTAGCCATGCGACCTCTTTTTAGCGGCATTTGGAATTAGAAAAACTATATTATCCCCCAATTCAAGCAATTTATCAAAGCAAAAGATCGTATACGCAAAATGGACACAACCTTCCTAATGATAGGGATCTGTAACAAAAATATTACGGTAGAACGTAGAAAATATGCACAGATCCTAAGACTCTAAAACCTGATGCTATGATACCACCTGTGATACCCCGCTTATAATAATAACGGGTGGCGAGCCCTATACTAAAATAAAATAGGAATCTCAAGTAGATCATTCTCAGCATCAACTTTCGAATAGACTAAAAGTAACAAACAACCCAATATCAGAATAAACGGATGCTAATTTTTTTTCCAAAACATATAGAACATTGAGGCTATATAAAACAACATCAATTGATCATATATATACAACATGTTCAACACAAGAATATACCCGAATAAGCTATCGGGCAACAGACTATACAATGTAACAAATCTCTGATATGTATAAGATATATAACACTACGACCCTTGGGTAAACACCCAAGTTACAATTATGTATCCTTAACTAGTTATCCAAAAATGAGAAGCGGCTATAACAGTACGCACATGCTACAACTCCATATACGCAGGAATGGAAGACTTAACATTGGCATCCTTGCGGTGGGACACCTATTGTATATAATAAATAAAATCAAGAGAGATAATATAAACGGGTCAGAGCCCAATGTTTGAAAATAGTTTAGCAAGTGAATTAAAATGCATAATGATTATGAATGCACAATTTCATAATATAAAGTGGTGCCTCACTCTCTTGAGACTCAACCTTACCCCTCAACTATAGTGCGCACCTAAACGTATGCATTTTAATCTTAAATCAAGCTACCCATCTTATCTAGGGATAACTCAACCTCAAGTCTACGTATTTACCCCACTCACTTATCTAGTTTACTCAAAATGTAATCATTTTAATCTCATTCTAAGTATTATATAGCAATTAATTACTTAATAACTTTCATTAGTTATTTTCATAACATATCACACATTATCTTCACGTTTTTTAATATTAGTCTCACTATTATACGAGATAAGTCATCGCTACAAAGTACACATACATAACACACATAATATATGTATACTAACCATCCCTCAGAGATTTAACTCAATGGATGCAGTATTTACAATGATATCATCTTTCAGGGAATTACTCACATACCATCGGTCGAACTCTCACACCGACTTTGTATAAACCAAATCACAAACGTAGGGGAAGCGGTCATAGTTTATCACCGAAAATAAAATGAATCATACCCAAGACGTCTTACCCCTGAAAAATGCTATGCAATAAATAAATGAACGCTATGACCTAGGGACTATGCGCAACCTGCTCCTCAAGTTAGGGGCCTCACCCACATCACGTAACTTCCCATGATAGCACTAAAGGGGTATGTCCACATAATATATATATATTCTACTTAAAAATAGGGGAGTTCCTCTTCAATGCATAAAGGACTAAACTGCCCTCATTAAAGTTAAAATTCCTTTCATACCCTTACTAATAGTCTGACATCTATCTTCCCAATTCATTAACACATCTGTACGAAACTCACATTCATTCATCAAACCTCCCTCATATTCCTTCACACATACCAACCCAATCATTCATCTTCCCTAAAGATAAATCAAGAGTGAGTTATTCAAAGAAATTTAATTCTAGATTCATTAATTCTTAGATCTGCTTCGTTCATTCTTCTTCTGCAAAATTATTCTTCTGCAAAAAACAAGGTGAATATTCCTAATTTTGTGTATAACTTTTGATTATTTACTACTTTAAATGTTAATAATAATTTCAGAAGTCTACCTACTGATATAAACTTTTTTCACAGTAACATTACAAATTTCGATTATTTTTTATTTCTTCTGCAAAAAAAAAAACTGAATATTCCTAATTCCGTTTATAACTTTTGATTATGTAATGTTTTAACTGATATAAAAAAATTCCATAATACACATTACAAATTTTGATTATTTTTCATTCATCATGTACAATATTTTGCTTCTAATATGATTTTTCCCAAGTATGAAATAAATGTTATTATGTGTTTTACTATTCTAAATTGAAGTTCAATTTGAATGCAATTATAAGTTATTATTTTATTGATTTTCATGTATGATGGTGACAACTCTTACTACATTATGGTAGAGGACAATGGATTAGCGAATATGGAAACCAAAGTTCAATGCACTTGGAATTTTTTTCCTAATTGAAATCTTATTTGTAATCGTGAATTGTGTACAATATTCAAATGAGTATTTTTGTATTGAAATTTTATTTCTCATTTCAAATTGTGTAAAGAAATTTGGGCATATATTATAATTAAAGTTATATTTATTATTAATAATTTATATATTTACCAAATTATGAACTTAATTAAGTGAATGAAGGATTTTACTCATCTATTATCAATACGAATTTTTTAAAGATAAATAATATACTATTAATTCATATAGAAAACATGTATGAAGTCAAATGATTGTTATATGTAATTGTGTAGGAAATTACTGCAATTTGTTCACGAAGTGGGGTGTTTTGTTCAGAGTTTGAAAGAATTGCCCATTTGTTTATGAGGTAAATAAAATTTAATTGTGTATCACTCTGGAGTTAAGCTTTTTTTTTTTAAAAATGCACCAATCCCTTAAAATCTATTTGTATGTTGAGATTGATGTAGTATAATTATCAAAAATATGCATCTAACAACTGTCTAAGATATATATTTTACATATATAAGAAAATCATGTTCTTAATCTCAACAACCAGCTCTGAACTCGAACTCTGGCTTGCACTCTAACTCTCAATCCTTCGTTATAATTGTTTCATTTAACCATATGGAGAAAGAACTAAAGAGGGTCGGAGTGGTACATTGAGCTGCGTGTGTTTTTGGGCCACTGAATACAACGATTGATTTATGACAAAGTTTTTACAATGTTGAGAAGATATCAAGGTTAGTTTTCATTTTAAAATAACACTACCTAATTTTATAATAATCTATTAAATCATATAGATTACCTTACAACTCTCCTGCCGCTTACACTCAATCATACACGCCCTATACTAGATATTCGAGGAAATATTTTGTTTTCAATGCAAATCATTTACAATAGTAGAATCTGGTCAGAAGTGACTATTGTTAAGATTTAGAAATTATCAAGAGTAAGAACTTAAATTTTCCCCTCAACATAGTCCCATTCTCATAAAATAGAATGATCAAGATGCTGTAGTGAAATAAAAATAAAAATTCATGGTGTGAAAGAAAGAAATGATACACCTTTGGATGCAACCATCAAAAGAAACATTGAAATTAAAGTAATATGGTGATTGTTAGACATCCCTTTATGCCTGCCATGTGGCTTTACCTCATAATAACGATTGGAAGACTGTATAGACAATATTGAATTCATGATAAGGATTCATCTCGACTTACTGTGTTGCTGCTAACCTCCCTCTCCTGTGATCCCGTGAGGTTGTCGATGCAAAAAATATTTTTATACTTCATTTTAAGCGTGAATAGAAAAGCGATGTAAATTTCTTTAGTACTGAAAATAAATGGCATGTTTTAGTTTTCTACTAAATATTATTTTTAACTATAGATTGTTCATTCCGTTTTTGTAACATTACTATAGCTTTCTTTAAAGACTTCAAGTTCTTTTCATACATTGTACAAACCTAAAACCCTTCATTTTTAATCTCACATAAGCAACTGAGTTCCTACACTTTATCCTTTCAGAGATCCTCTCCCATGTGTCGCTAGAGCGTCACTAAGAAGTAAGATGTAGAGCAACCATTGTTGGTTAATGCATGCTTCTTATTATGCTTGGCTCTATTTGAATATAACACAAATTATTTCATAGTGTTCTCCCAAACGACGGACCGTCTCTCGATCATCCACCAAATCTGAATATAAAGCACTGTCGATACTGCCATAGCTGATCTCGCATGTTTCGCTCTCTCTTTGAAATTAATTTTCATTATATACGTTAAAAGGTCCTTCAATAAAGAAAACAAAATTAAGAGGACAATGAGGGGCTATGGGGTGCAAATATTTTAAATTATATAAATAAATACAAGCACACACAAAAGAACAACTTAGAAGTGAGAGTAGTGGGCTTGAGAGTTCGGAAGCAGATGTCATACAGAGCTTCATTATCCAAAACCATATATTCATTCGCATTCTCAACAAGTTGATGAATAAAGAGGGTATCATTATATGGCTCAACAATAGTGTCACATACTTTAGGAGATGGAAATACTGAAAATGTTAACATCATTCGATGTGGATACTCCTCCCTGATCTTTGAAATGCGAAGGGTGTCCATACCAGATTCATTGCCTCCACCCAGAGAATGACATTCCTGGAATCCTGTTAAGAAAATTGAGTAAGCATTTACAGTTGTTGGTCACATATGAAATCAATGAGAGAGAGATCAACATTTAATGAGATGCAAAAATTATTCTTTGATGTAGTTTTGTATGTTCCACTAAAGTAGATATTAACTGCAGAAGAAGATAAAAAATACTGAATAAACTGCTAGCGAACACCTTAGAGATCAAAAGACTTCTCATTTATTCTTTAAATCAGCAACTGAGCAGTATTTGTAAGGACATAAATTTTTAATTGAGTCCCTATATTGTTTTGACTTAATTCCGTGAACAAACATGTGTTTGTAATATGTCATAGGGAGATTTTATATTCTCATGATCCCACTTGGTCTATGACGTATTGAAGAAATTGAAGATGTTGTGGCAAAGCTTCAAAGAAATAATCATGTCGATATTTAATTGGTGCAAGTTTATTCATCTCCAAAGTTAATTGCATTCTGAGATCACTCAGGTATGAATGCGTATAATTAATGGTGCTCGGAATTATTTTTATAAAAGATAAGGATGTAATTTTTATAAAAAAAAATGTTTAAAATGTTTTATAAGGGTTACACTACGTTTTAATTTTGATAAGATCGAAATAGAGTTTGACTTATTTGGATCTCTTCTGGAAGAGACGTTTTAAATAAAAAGTCAAAAAGTCAAACTTCTCGATAGAACGACTTTACATCTCGCGCGAAACGAGATACCTATGTCACTCGAACGAGAGCTTTAAGTCGTTCGAACGACATAATTTTTGAGGCGGCATTTTAATCCTATTTAAATAGTGTTTTCATCAGAATTTCGTAGGTGTGCATTCTGGAAAATAGTTTTACGAACCAGAAACTTGTTTGCACATGTTTTCTAAGGTTTAAAAGTATTAAACACATCCTTAGAGTTTGGAAAAATTCGAGATATCATTCTTATATGTTTACGTGATCTTGTGGTACCAAAGTTGAGTTTGTTCCTCATTGAACACTTGTGATTGCTGGGTTTGTGGTGAAGAAGCGATGGACATGATTTTTAACGTCTTAGATATATTAAGCCATATCGGTGGACACCGAGACATACGTGGATGCGTGTATTGTGGACAGATATCATGGAAGATGGAATTTTTACGTGGTCACAATTGAAGAACAGTAGAAGATCAGAAGGAGCGTCAAGACCCATGGGGATCAAGTCATTAAGTAAGGCTAATATGTCTTTGTAAAACCTTTGTTCATAGTGATTGTCTGGTTTGGTTCGTCTGAGGTTTTTTCCCATCTTGGGTTTTTCCTCGTATATCCGGCGTTGTGAGTATTTTTTACTTTACTCTTTTTGGTTTAATCACTAGACACATGTTTAGGATTAATCAAGATAAAACTGGTTTAAAGTAAGAATTGGTTTTCACAACTTAGGTTGGTGCATAATTAAAAGTTGGATAAATTTTGGTAATAAATTGGTTTGATTTTAAACACGCACAAAAAGGGTCCTTTCAAATTGGTATCAGAGCTAGAAAACATATTTTATTTGTTTTGTGATCCTGTGTGTTTTCAAAGATGAATTTTGGAAATAACGAACTTTTTCGATCTCCTGTTTTTTATGGCACTAATTACACCTATTGGAAGATGAGAATGAAAAGTGCATTAAAATATATTGATGAGCATACGTGGTTAGTTGTTGGGAAAGGTTGGATAGCCCCTGCCACTGTTATAGATGAGGTCACTACTTCAAAGTTTGTCGAGTTATGGACTAAAACTGAACATAGACTTTCACAATATAATTCTAAGGGTTTGCACGTTATTTTTCACATATCGCACCATAATAATATAATAGAATTATGACTTGTGAAACATCAAAAGAGGTTTAGGATATTTTGGCACTCACTCACGAGGGCACTAGCACAGTTAGGGCGTCAAAACTTCAAAATCTCACTACACAGTTTGAGACCATTAGGATGTTAGAGAGTGAGACTTTTGATGAGTTTTATGCTAGGTTATCCAATATTGTCAACTCGTCGTTTAACCTAGGCGAGAAAATTCCTGATAACCGTGTCATTAAGAACATCCTTAGGTCTTTGCCTAGTAGGTTTGATGCGAAAGTGACCATTTTGAACTCCTTGGGTAAGTTAGAGTCAACGAAACTAGAAGAGATTATAGATGACTTACAAACCTATGAAATCGACATGATTATCTCAAAGCAAGTGCCTAATAAAGAAAAGAGTATTGCTTTGAAAACCCGAAAGGAGGAAATTAAATTTTCGAATTCCAATTTTGAGGATGTTGCTTTGTTGGCAAAGAAATTTAAAAAATTTATTAAGTTTCAAAAGCAATCGAAAGTTGCCAAGAAATTTGAAAAATTCAAGAACAATGTTGATGTAAAAAATTAGATTCAATCTAATTAATTAATCACAGATTTAAAGGAATAAAGAAATAAGACAAAGGATTTTTAAAGTAGTTCAGCCTTATGAAAACGGCCTACGTCCACTATCGTTGTATTGCTGAATGTTGGCCTTAATCTCGATGATATGTTTACAAGAGATCAATTACCCCTTTATGATGGGGTTACAATGTATTTATAGGTTTGAGGATGTCAATATGAATAGACAATACGCTGTCATTTAATAGACACATACATCTGTACAATAAGAATGTTCATTAAGTCCGATGTTCATTGAATGTGTATTTATCTTTCGGTCTCCCTGGCCAGATGATTTGCACACTAAGTAGCTCAGAATGCTTGAGTTTCTATGCACGCTTGAGTTGGTCGGCACACTTGAGTTGCTCTGCACGCTTTCAGTGAGTATATACAGTTGCCACATAAGTTGACACGTGTCTTCATATAATTGGTCCATGTCAGCTAACTAATTTTTATATCAACAGAAGCCCCCAATGTTTCACAGTTAAGGTTGGATATGAGAGTGTGGAATATTATGCCTAGAAGTTGCTCAGATATAGTTAACTTAGTCTTGTAAGATCATAATTATTCAATACTTAGAAAATTTTCTCCGTATTTCTTGTCATTTGAGCGCGAAATGAAAAAATTGTAAATATTTTGAATCTTCAATAGTAGTTTGGATATTTGCACCTTTTTCATCATTTAACCACCGAAAACGTAAACGTCTTTCCTGTTAATCAATTCTTTTCTCACTTCCCGATGCAAGGTACTTAAAAGCGCTATAATCCAATCGTCTTCTACTTTTCACTTCCATATCTCTATATTCTTTATTTTCTTACTCTGTTTTCATACTGTTGTTCTTTCCATCATCCGCTATTAGCAGATTTCTTAATTTTTTTGTAAGAATTTCTTCCTTCTTCTTTCTTTGATTTAGTCATCATGGTTTATCTTGTTGAATCTTCGGATAAATTTTGGGATGATTTTATAATTCCCTCTTCGGTTATTTTAGAGGAACCTCCATGCCCTTCTGATTTATTTTCTTTAGCTGAGGGACATTGGTTTCCTTCCCTTTTTGTAGCCGAGTGTGGTTTTTATTTTCCGCCTAATCCACTCTGTTTGGAGTTTTGCCAATATTTCGACATTGTTCCTACAAGAGTAGCTCCAAATACATGGAGGGTAATTAATGGTGTACATAGGTTGAATCAAATTCATGGAACTTATTTAGGAATTCCTGAAATTATGTACTGTTATAAATGGGTTACTAGTGACACTACGTTTTATTTAAAAACTAGGTTTTCAAATAGAGCTTTAGTGGTCAACCTCCCCGATGCCAACAGGGACTATCTTGATCATGGGGTTATGATGAAAAATTTGCAACACCCTCCATTAAATGGAAATGATGCGTACCAAGGTCCCAGATGTCCAATTTATAGCAATGGGATAGGTTGTTTTTAGTTTTTTCAATTCAGCTTTCTTTATGTTTGATGAAATACGTCATTGACACTAAAATTTGTTTGTTACAGTTGACAGTAAAAGAAAGCCCCCAAAAGAGATTGACATTAATATAAGTGATTTAAAACTTATCTGGAATTTGCACCAATCAGTTGCTGGGGATCACATTAGTGCTGCTTCTTATTTATTGAGATATAAAAACACCACCTAGTCTTTCATTGCTTGTCCTCTTGCACCTCTTGTAGTAATTGATCTTGATCAACTACCAATATCTCGAGCAAGTGTGGGAGAGTCTTCTTCTGATTTGAATACTTCCATTACTGATTTGATAACGAGGAAGAGGAGGATCCCCGAATTCTTTGTCAAAGATGCTCCTGGTATTGATGGGGCAAAGAAAAACAAAGGGTATGTCCCAGCTGAGGTGACAAAGAAAATTGAAATTGCTCCATCTAAAGGAGAAATTTCAACGGTCAAGGAAATTGGCAAGAAGGCCCCTATTGTTCCAAAAGAGGCAACACCTTTGATTGAAGGTGTTGCTATTACATAAGGATAGGTAGCACCTTTGATTGAAAGTGCTCCTCTAAGGAGATTGAGAAGAGGTCTTGCTGAAAGACCTATAGAAACTGTTATTCAACCTTCTGATGTTGTGGGTCCTTCTTTGAGAGCTAATGCTCCAGCTCACATCGCTCTGAGCTCGGCCAAAGGTTTGATCAAATCATGGATCATTCCTTAATTTTGAGCTACTGAGGGTTCCCTTTCTCGGGAGAAGGTCATTGATTTAGCAGCCCAATATATTGCGTCAGTAAGTACCATCATCTTTACTACTTCAGCTCCATATACCGTATTCATATTCTGATTTGAGCTTCTTTCTTTTTCAGTTTATGATGTTTTTTAATAGCATCCTGGAGAAAGATGAAGCTATTAAGGCTTCAACTTCCTATAGTGGGGTGGAAGAAGATTTTATTGGGTTAACCCAATCTTTGAAAGAATCTCATCAGAGGTACGAGGAAGATAAAGCTGCTTGGGAGAAGAAACTCCTGTCTACTAAGTCAGCCCGTTAACGAGCTGATATAGCTCGAGATCAGGCTAAAATGCCTCTAAAGAGTTAGAGGAAAAATTGAAGGTCGTCGTTTCTAACAAGGAAGAAGCTGATGGAAAGCTTGAAGATGCTGAACGACGTAAGAAAGAGTTGGAAGAGAAGGTAAGGCTTGCTAAAGAATATGCTTCTTATGAGAAAATGCAGAGAAAAGTTGGTGTAAGAAGGTCCTTTAGCTCTGGATGGGATGATGGATGGAAAAAAGCCTTAATTTCCATTACTTTCCAAATGGAGTATGCAAGACTGAAGTACTTTAGAGATGGATGGGTCATAGCCTTGAAAGAATTAAATGTTGTAGATAATTCTGAGTTATTTTAGAAGCACCTTCATGGCCCTTCTCCTCCTATTGACGAATAAGAAGAAGATGAAGCTGTATCTGATGAATCTTCTTTGATAATAGTGGAGCAACCTCTTGCTGCTACTCTTCCTCATTCATTCGTGCAAGGCCAACAGGCAACTACCTCTATCGAGCAACTTGCACTGCCTTCCGAGCAACCAACTCCTTTATTTAAAGCAGCTGAAAATATTATAGGAAATAAGGAGAAGGTGTAAAATTGTTTAGCTCTTTAATTGTGTTATTTTCTTCTTTTCTTAGTTGTAACTTGGAATGTATTTTCCCCTTCTATGATGAATAAAAATGAACTTTTGTTGTTAGACTTGAACTTTTCTTTTACTTGCTCTATCTGTATCATTGTTGATACATTTTACTTTTCCTTGATAGTTTATTGCCAGGATGGAACTCTTATCATCTCATGATACAGAGTTAATGAAAAAATGTAATGATTACTTCAAAGCTGATCATGCAGATTTTACTGAGACTCAAATAATTGCCATCCTTGGTATAAATGTCTCTGAACGAGCAATTAATGCGTATCAATACTTAAAGTGTTTACTTGATCGTGCTGTGGCCAAGAATGTGGCTTATTATGAAATGATTTAAGACCTTCATGGAATGATCGAGGAGCTTCAACTTCAACACAAGGAATCCACTAAACTCATGCACGAAGGTTACAAGAAAAAATACCAACAGATGAGTGGTGACCGGGGATATGACAAATATATTTCTGCCCATGAGAAAAGAGAAAATGTTTTGAAACTTAAAATCGAAGAACATAAGAATATTGCCAAACTGTTGGAGGAAGAGAACATTGCATTGCAAGAAGAAATAAAATAACTCAAATCTGTTGCCTCCTCTTTCTTGGAAGCTTTGGTTCCAGTTAATGATGAAAGGCTTTTCCTTTTTGGAAACCAAAAATGCTGCCTTGAGAGAAGAGTTCGAAAACTTAAAATAAGCCAAACCTATATCCTCCTCGAGGGGTAGAGATAGAGCTGGTCGAAGAAGTGTTAAAGAGACTAGGACTGAACGAACCTTAATAAATTAGGCTGCTCAAATAAAAGTAAAAACTCAAGCCTTAGCCGAAATGTTCTAGAATATTTAGGCTCTTTTCGACCAACTCTCCAACCAAAATTCTGCACTGGAAAATAAAGATATCTTGGTGAAGAAACTCTATGAGCAGCTTGAGAGATTGACTTATTAATTTCACATACAGCCTAGAGAATTTTGGATGGAAGGGTAAAATGAAGCTCTGTGCCATCTCGATGCTCGATTGTAATAGTCGAATAATGAAGGATACAAACAAGGATGGTTGAATGCTTTATGCGTGATGAGAGTTGAAAAAGCCATATCCTTATGGGATTGGTGTGAGCCTGGATTACTTGACTTACTTATTCCTCCCTTTAAGCTCGATGTCATCTGGATTCCAGCCCGTGCCATTCCTCGGCGCTTGGTCTCTAAGTATCTTGGTGATTACCAGCTTCATTCAGATTTTAAGATATCGCATCCTCAGCATTTGCTTAATCGACCATGTCCGAGAAACATCAGGATGCTATGAGATATGAATTTTATCAATTCTTCCTATGCGTTTGATGATCCTCCAGCTAGGATGGAACCTGTATCAAAAGCAGAGGGAAAGAAACCCACAGAATAGGAAATTTGTATTTAATGAATTAAAATTCATCTTTATGTATTTTGCTTGTTTTTAATGAAGAAAAAATTAGTTTTTATGCAATTTTATTTCCTTGGAAATATTTTGTAAGATGCTTTTCTTATTATCTGCTGATGTATATATCTATAGAAGGACAAATAGTCTTGTTTTTCCTAGACAATGGAGCTTGCTCCACATGTTGCCTAGTTATAGTGACTTATCACTCTTTGGTACCTAAGCAATGGAATGATTTTCATCCCATGTTCCTGTTTAGTTGTAATGACATGCCAGGATTACCTTGTTGCCTAGACAGTGGATGCCTCGGGAGGACACCCATCTTCTTGCCTAGTTTAGGGTGTCCCTTGGGATAACCCGTGATCAAACAGCCTTTTGCCTTATATGATTTTTATTTGTCGACCAACCGGAGTTGGTGGCTGATGAATTTTTGACCAATCGGAGTTGGTGGTTGCTGATATGCCGACCAACCGGAGTTGGTGATTATTGATATGCCGACCAATCGAAGTTGGTGGTTGCTGATATGCCGACCAATCAGAGTTAGTGGTTGTTTATATGCCGACCAATCGGAGTTGGTGGTTATTTATATGCCGACTAATCGGAGTTGGTGGTTGTTGATATGCTGACCAATCGGAGTTGGTGGTTGCACTGAGTTGATGTGGTTTGTGTAGTGTGTAGCAATAGTACTCTAAAAAAAATTGAACAAAAAGGAATATGGACAAAACAACATTTTTATTCATTCTGAAAGAAATAGAGTACATATGAATCTATATTACTGATAATACTTGTGCAATTGCTCCGCGTTCTATGCGTTTTTTAATTCTTCTCCCTCCAAGGTTTCTATTCTGTCTATCCCAGGACGAATAACTTTAGTTACCCGATAAGGTCCATACCAGTTGGTCTCTAGCTTATTATGCTTCTGGATCACCTTCTTGAACTCATAGTCCCCCTATTTCAGATCACACTTATTCACCCTTTTGTTATAGAACAAAGTTGTTTGTTGTTGGTAGGATGTATTCTTGATTGCCTATTCTTCTCTAACCTCTTCGAGCATATCTAAATATAAGTGTCTCGTCAAATCTCTTACGAAAGAGTTAAAATTAAGCACTCTGTGAGTAGGTAGGCCCAATTCAGCAGGTAGGACAACTTCACTTCCAAAGGCTAACATGTATGGAGATTTCCCAATTACTGTTCGGGGCGTAGTGTAATAAGCCCATAACACATAATGTAGCTCTTTGATCCAGTTCCCCTTCGCATCATCCAGACATTTTTTCAAACCATTCAGCAGAGTCCTGTTCGTCACTTCAGTTTGCCCATTACTCTGGGGATGTCCTGGTGCAGAATGGATTTTCTGGACATTCGATTGATGATAATATGTAGCGAACTCCTCATTGTCAAATTGAGTACCATGGTCAGTAATGAAAGCATATGGGAGACCATACCTGCAAATAATATTCTTCCATATAAACTGGTAAACGTTTTCATACGACATGTCAATGAGAGGTTCAACTTCCACCCATTTGGTAAAATAATCCACAGGGACTACCAGATATTTGAATCTCCCTTTGGTTGTTGGAAGCGACCCGACCAAGTCTATGCCCCACATGGCTAATGTCCAAGGGGAAGTAATGGGTGTTAACAATGCCTGGGGAGTTCTTCAATTGGAAGAGAAACGTTGGCACTTATCGCACTTCTTCGCGTAGGTTGTACAGTCAGCTCTCATTATTGGCCAAATATCCCTGAGTTATTATCCTCTACAAGAGCATCCGACCTGCTACATGAGCTCCACAATAGCCTTCGTGAACCTATTCAATTAAATCTTTAACTTTAGAGGGATGCACACATATCTATAGTCCTGTTATGATACCTCTTCTATACAAAACACCATTGTTAAGTACATACCGAGCAACTTTAAACTTCAGCCTCTTGGCTGCAAGTTGGTCAGTTGGTACAACTCCTTCTACAATATATAACCTAATGGGGTCCATCCAGGATGATCCCATGTCCAGGGTAATACATTTCACCATTAAGTCTTCATCTATGCTCCGGTCTGCTAGAATCTCAATGGGAATCGTTCTTCGTAGCTCGATGCGAGTAACTGAGGCTAACCGAGCTAGTGCGTCAGCTCTCATATCCTCTAATCTTAGAATTATAATTAACTGGACCACTATAAAAGTGGATACAATCTCCATAGCTTTAGCATGATACCTAAACATCAAGTCGCCCTTGACTACATACAGACTAAGAATTTGATTTATAATTAATTATGAATCACTAAACACGGTGACCTGCTCCGCATGCATTATTTTTGCCAAACAGAGGCCCACAATTATGGCTTCATATTCAGCCTCATTATTGGAAGATTTAAATTGGAAACATAGAGCATATTCCACATCTAATCCACCAGGACTGTTTAGGATTACTTTGGCCCCACTTCCTGTAGCACACGCAGAACTATCAACATACAAATTCCATATAGGTATACCATTATCAAACTCTTGGTCTGATAAGGTTCCCTGGTGGAATATTTGATACTTCCTTTTATCCTCCCCCATCACTGGGCTATTACCCGACGCTTCCTGTTGCTCGCTGTCTATCTCCTCCGACAGATCTGCTAGTGGACGTTGATCAGGGGTTGTCTTTGATGATCCCGTAACATCCACGTGTTGTTCTACATTAGACTCCTACTGGTCGGGTGTGTCAGGGTAAGTAAACTCCATAATAAAATCTACTACCGCCTGTGCCTTTAGTGAAGACCATGGTTTATAAATAATATTGTATTCACCCAGTTCGACCGCCCAGTACATCAGTCTTCTGGATTTTTCATGCTTATGCAAAGCCTGTCTTAGTAGTATATTAATTTACACCACTATGGTATGGACCTGGAAGTATGGTTTCATCCTTTTGCTTGCTTCGATTAGAGCTAATGCCAGCTTCTCTAATCTTGGATATCTAATATCTGCTCCTCGGAAATCCTTACTGGTGTAATACATCACGTTTTGCACTCCATCCTCCACTCTTATTAAAGCCGAGCTAATTGCGCTCTCTGAGACAGCTAGATACAAGTATAACCTCTCTCCCATCATCGGTCTGGATAATAGTGGAGGTGTCCCCAAATATTTCTTCAACTCTTGAAAATACTCCTCACATTCATCATTCCACTCAAATTTTTTTCTAAGTGTTTTGAAGAATAGGAGGCACCTGTCGATTGCTCGTGACACAAACCTATTAAGTGCCACAACACACCCTGTGAGGCTTTGCACCTCTTTCTTCATAGATGGAGATCGTAGTTCTAGAAGAGCTTTAATCTTTTCAGGATTCGCCTCAATACCTCGCTGGTTAACAATATACCCCAGAAACATACCTTCTCATACACCAAATATGCACTTAGTGGGGTTCAACTTCATCTGATATTTCTCCAACTGATCAAAAGTTTGGCTCAGGTCAGCTAGATGGTCAGCAGCCTTCTTGCTCTTCGTCAGCATATCGTCAACATATACCTCCATGTTATGGCCAATTTACACCGCGAACACTTTATTCATCAGCCGCTGATATATATCACCTATATTTCTAAGTTCAAAAGGCATAATATTATATCACTATGTTCCCCTTGGGATAATAAAAGAATTACTTTCCCTGTCTTCTGGTTTCATCTTAATCTGATTATAATCGGAATAAATGTCCATAAAGCTCAATAATTCGTGCCTCGAGGTATCATCCATCAGCTGATCAATTCGGGGCAAGGGAAAGTGATATTTTAAGCAGGATTTATTGAGATCAGTGAAGTCCACACACATCCTCTATTTATTGTTCTTCTTCTTCACCATCACAACATTGGCCAGCCAAGTAAGATATTTAACATCCTCAATAAAAGAAGCCTTTTATAGTTTCTCAACTTTCTCGTGAATGGCTTGGTTCTTCTCTGGGATGAATACCCTTCTTCGTTGCTTCACGAGTTTGACCTCCTTATTAATATTGAGCTTATGACATAGGAAAGTCGGGTCTATCCCTGACATGTCTTCATGACTCCATGCAAAAGTCTACTTTCCGTGTCTTGAAAATTCCACTAATTCCTGCTTTATTGGCGGGTCCAATGATGCGCCAATTTGAGTTATTCATTCTTGATGTTCATCATCCAGGATGATGTTCTTCGTAGCTTCTATGACCTGAACCTTCACAAGCTAGGATTCATCTCTAGGGTCCAAGGTCTCAATCTCTTCATCTTCAGACTCATCCACTTGGTACGTGGTGGTCTTCTTCCCGGCTTCCTCCAATTCCTCCTATTTTGTAGATAAATAGTATCATTCTCGAGCTACTTTCTGCCCCAAAATTGGTTAGAAATTTGAAACATTAGTGTATCGTAGATGGCACTACCTCAAACTTTTTCAAACCTACCCTTCCCATGATGATGTTGCAGGCTGATTGGACGTTTTTGTCTATTACGAAAAAAACGTAATTTTTTTGATCTGCAGGCAGGCCAGGTACCAATAAGCATGTCCAACTTAATCGTTCCAAGTGGAAAAACCTTCATGCCAATAAAATTGAGGAGGGAACTATGATATGGATCCAACTGGGCTAGCTTCAAGTTCAAGCTGTCAAAGCATGGGTAGAACATGATACTTGCAAAGCTACTATTATCCACCAATACCTGTGAAATCACTATATCCTTCATCCTCGTATTAATCACCAAGGGATCATCGTGAGGATATAGTACACCTTCCAGATCTTTTTTGGAGAAACTGATGACCAGTTTATCCTTATTCACCTTCCTCCGGCGATCGTCTTTAGCCAAGTTTATGCGCTGTATATAAGAACAAGCTTGGGCCTCATTGAGGTAAGATTTTCTCTCAGTAGTATGATCTCCACCTCCTGTATCTCCACTTGTAATTACATTACATTAAAATAATCCAAAATGGATTGAAAATACCTCGCATTCAGGTTGCCTTGGATTTTTAGGGAGGTCAAGATCATCTTCGTGATCTCTCTTCTTGTTATCTCTTTCTCAGCGAGGAGATTTGGATCTTTGCCTTCCTCTGTCGTTAGTCTTTCCACCATTTTGGTGATCAATGAACTTAGTTAGTTTTCCTCGCCTAATGAGCACTTTGATTTCATTCTAGAGATCTATGTATTGCTTGGTTATATGACCATGGTCTCTATGAAACTCATAATATTTGGACTTATCCCTCTTGTCAGGGTCTGCCTTTATTTTCTCTGGCTAAGCTAGCTCCTCGCTATTCTTGATCTCCTCCAGAATATGGTTTATATCAACCTTTAAAGGAGTGTAATTCCCATACTTCCTTAACTGTTCGAGCGTCTGTTTGCCTTTTGGATACTTGCTGCCACCGTTATGCTTCTTATCATTCTTCTTAATTTTACTACTTTCAACCTTAGTCTCTGCTTTCGAGTCAGCATTCTTCTTCGCAGCCATGGCCTCCTAGGCATTCATGATCTTGGCTGCTTTTGCCATCAATTCAGCCATAGACCTAGGGGATCTTTGGCCAAAGTATAATATAACTTATTCGGTAACAGACCACTCATCAGAGCATTAATCGTTGTCTTCTCCTCATAATCAATCACCTTCAGTTTCTCGTTATTAAAATGAGTGATGTAATACCTAGTACTTTCTCCTATTTTCTGCCTTACACTCAGTAGGTGTGCTACTCTCTTAACTGGATTTGTACTAAAATAGAAATTCCCTATGAAGAGTTTTGCCAGCTGATGGAAAGTAACAATCTTCCCTCGAGGAAGATTATTGTACCATATCTGGGCTGATCTAGTGATAGTTCCTAAGAATGCCCTGTACCTCATCTCATCAGGAACTGCATAGATATCAGCAATAACTTGGTACTGCTCTATATGGAGGATGGGATCAATTTTTCCATCATATTTAGGCATCACTACTGGAGCTTTGAATTTTGACGGTGTGGGGAAATCCACAATTGCTTGCACAAAGGGTGATCCTCGGATAAAAGTTCTTTGGAGAGGGTTTTTAGCCTTAGCCATTTCCCCTAACCTGTCTTCTAACCTCTGAATGGAACTTTTTCATGCATCGTTTCCAGCCTCAGATCTATTTGCCTGAGCAACTGATCACGCTGAGTTCTCCTCTTGGGATTTTTTATTGTGAGTTACTGGACGTGATTAAGCAGAACCTTCCCTTAGATCGATTGGTTATTGAGAATTCCTTGACGCAATCCTAGGAGGGTTTCTATTCCTCCAAGGGCCCAAATGATCAAAAGGAGAGAATCCACTCAACCTCTCTAGAGCACTAGTTTGTTCTGGAATAAAAGTGATATTTTTTTGTAAATCTGTATCTCGTATGGAAGAGGTTCAGCCTGTCTGATACAAAGGATCACTAGATATCCTAGTACAATAAGAGTCAGTACACTTAGACTGGGAAATATATGGGAACAGCGTATGACTAGTTCTTAAAGATGGCAGATGGATATTTTTATGAACGCTTCTTTGTCCTAACTGGCCAAGCGCTCAATCACGAATAGTTTGTATAAGATGGTGTATGGTTTCTTGCATGGCTGTTTGCCCTTGGGCTAAATTTGCCACTATTCCTATAAGATCTTGTATAGTTGGGGGAGTAGAGGGGTTTAGAGGAACCCCAGCAGTGTTCCGGTTACTAGATTCTTGGATCCCAGCCATTGATGATATGTTTTTTGTGAAAAACGCTAAGTATAATCATTCCCACAAATGGTGCCAATCTGTTGATGTAAAAAACTAGATTCAATCTAATTAATTAGTCACAGATAAAAACGAATAAAGAAATAAGACAAAGGATTTTAAAATGGTTCAGCCTTATAAAAATGGCCTACGTCCACTGTCGTTGTATTGCCGAGTGTTTTCCTTAATCTCGATGATATGTTTACAAGAGATCAATTACCCTTTTATGATGGGGTTACAATGTATTTCTAGCCTTGAGGCTGTCCATATGGATAGACAATATGCTGTCATTTCATAGACACATACAACTGTATAATAAGAATATTCATTAAGTTCGATGTTTATTGAATGTGTATTTGTCTTTCGGTCTCCCTGGCCAGATTCTTTGCACACTAAGTAGCTCGCAACGTTTGAGTTGCTCTGCACGCTTGAGTTGATCGGCACACTTGAGTTGCTCTGCACGCTTGAGTTGCTCGACACACTTGAGTTGCTCTGCATGTTTGAGTTGCTAGGTGAGTATATTCATTTGCCACGTAAGTTGACACGTGTCTTCATATAATTGGTCCACGACAGCTGACTAATTTTTGTATCAACAAACAACAAAGTAGATTCCACCTCTAAGGATATGTTTGAGAAGTCTAAGAGAGATGCGTCGGATAGGTGTTTTGGGTGTGAGGGGTACAATCACAAAGTTAAGGAGTGTCCCACTAGATTTAAGAAAGAGGGAAAGCAACCCATTTCATATACTGCCACCTTAAGTGATAGTGATCTGGAAGAGGGAGAGAGTTCCCCCATTGAGCGTAACTTTACTGCGTTTATGGCATCTCATGTGAGCGACAATGATTCTCATGTGAATGACACTTTCGAGGAGGTTTTGAGTGAATCCCATATTAGTGAAGGAGAAGAGTCAAACAAGGAGGATATAGATGTGAAAGAGTTGCAAGTTTCTTTTAATGAGTTGTATGCCGAGACGGTGAAGGTGAAAAAGGCTAACTCAAAATTGCAATCTAAGTTGAATGAGCGTGACATAGAAAATAATGATAGTTTGATTGAGGATCATAGGGAACGAGAGAAGAAGTTTAGTGAAAAACTAGAGTTTGTGGAGAAAGAGAGAGATAATCTACGTCGTTTGATGGAGTCCTTGAAAAGGGTTTGAGGAGTTTAGGCGTGTACTCGAGTCTAGGATTCACGAGTTGGACAAGAGATTGAGAGACTCGTCTAGAGTCAAGTTTGATTTGGAGGCTAGGTTAGAGAAGTTATATAAGATTCTACGCACAGTCCAAATTAAGGGAAATAGGGGTGGTATAGGTTTTGATGAGAAAGTTGTTCTCATTCCCGCCGCATGTGTGAGAAACACTAGGAAGGTTAGAAAAGGTCCACATATAGGTAATCATTCTCACCGCCGCTACACTTGAACGTTTTGTGGTAGGAAATGTCACCTTATGCGTTATTGTTACGACCTTAGACAAGCTCCTAGGAAGTTTAGGAATAAAGTTGACCCTGTTCCTAAAACCCCATGCGTCATTTTACACCTACTTGGATTAGGAAATCGTATTTAGTGGCTTTAGGAATTAAACTTCATGATTCTCATTTAGGTGCACTTGATTCTTCCCACGCTAAATCTAAAGGATGATAGTGTTGCCATGTTTGTCATATGCTAGGTTGCTTCTTGATATATTCATTGCTAGTATTATAACATGTGTATCATTTTGTATTATATTTTTCATTTGTTCGAGTCTTATTTGAAAAATACAAAAAGATTTTGTTTTTGAGAAAACTTTCGAAAATCAAAAAAGATTTTGCTTTTCTTTTAGTCAAAATATGTTTGAAAAAACAAAACGATTTTCGGTTTTTGTTTTTGAGTTTACATGTTTAATGTGGCATATTGGTGTGCTTGCCCCCCCCCCCCCAATCGTTTCATTATCCGCGTGTCTAGGATATTTGGTCATTACTATCGATGCTTATAATGATCTTAACCATTGTTTATGTGGCGTTTTTTCGAAGTTGATATGCATTTTGATTCGACTTTGTATATATGCTAACATTGCACACATGCACGAGTTTATATGGATGTTTGACTTCTCTTGCATATTTGAATTTAGTGAGGCGTTCTTATCTCAATCTTGTCATCTATGCGTAAGTAAACTTAAGGAGAAGTGTGCATGTAAGAACCGTTTAGCGTGAGGATTTCAATTAAAAATGATGAGTGATTCACGGGAAAGGGCTGCGAGAGTTCAAAATTAACTCGTCGTGAAAGCCACCGTTTAAAAGAGCCTAAAAGAAAATTCATATGCTAAGAAAAGGGCCAAATCTTTTTAGTTCATTCCAAAGAAAATATGATATTATTGAGGGAGTTTGGATGGATTTAAAATTTAAACGGGTTTGCACAACTAATCTTAATGTCGAAAGATTGCAATTTGACGCTATTGTTTGTAGAATCGTCAAAATTCTAGATTTTTGTGGATGTAATATGTTGAGTTCATTAAGCTCACACTTTTATTGTCATATGGATATGATAAAGTTTGATGATTTATCGCTATCAATTAGAGCTTCTTGATCATTTCGATGTGTTCGAATTGTCACTTATTTGTTGTAGTTTCATGACCATTTATTCCATTTTTATGTCTGAGCACATCGGTAATATGTTTGCATGTAACTCACATTGTTAGTTTTTATGAGTTTTTTCATTTTGTGTTAAAAGCCTAATATTTTAACACTGTTTTGCATCTGTCAGGTCCTTTCTGGAATTTGTTTGTGGAAAATTTTTCACTGGGCATTTATTTATCATATTTGTGGGAATCTGGGAAATTTGGCAGGTCGCGCGAAGTCGTTCAAACGACATCTTATGTCGTGCGAACGACAACTGTCCTTTATTCGAGCGACTTCCTCATCTCGTTTGACCGAAGTCCCTGGCTCGTTCGAACAACAGGCTGAATAGTGGATTTTGAATGGTTTGCAGTCCAATGGTTTATTTTTATATATTTTTGGGACTTCTGGAAGTTTTCTGGACTAATTGGTTTATATGCAGGTTCTTTTATTTCATAAATTGATATTTTGCACATAGTCCGTTTATCACACTTGCTTAAGATTGTTATATTCTTTGTGTGATTCGTTGGTTTACTAGCTAGGGATTTGACATTCCTTGATCATATTTTAGGTGGTTGTTTCATGATTATCTAGCGATTTCACATCTCAAAATTAGTATATTCTTATGCTAGATACACGTTGCTTGGTTTATCTTTTCACCGGGTTGTCTATTCGAGACAAAAAGGGGGAGAGATGTATGTGATGTAGGGGAGATTATTTTATTGAGATTTGTTGAGCATGTGAGCATGTTTATTGATTACATATATTTCATATTGGTATCATCCTCGAGTTCAAATTTGTATCATATTGATGCTCAACTATTTAAGGAATGATTTTTTCAAAGTTTATTCATATTGGTATCTATTGTAAAATTGATGTCATTTTGATATATATATTTGTTTCATTTGTTCCTCCATACTTCACTGGGTATTTGTTTGTCTGTTTCATGTGTGTAGGTATGCTTCAACGATTCAATATTTCAAGTCTACATCACATTCAAATAGTTCATGCTTGCCGGTGCTACATATTCTAGTTCGTGTCCTGTAATTTTTACTTTGGGTTTATGGGATGGGATTTAGGCTTCATATGGCTTGATGGCTCAGCTTAATGTCACTGGTTTAGTTTTGTCCCGGAATAATCAAAGGGGGAGATTTGTAAGGACATAAATTTCCATTTGAGGCCCTGTATTGTTTTGACTTAATTCCGTGAACAAAACTGTGTTTGTAATATGTCATAGGGAGATTTTATGTTGTCACAATCTCACTTGGTCTATGACGTATTAAAGAAATTGAAGACGTTGCGGCAAAGATTTAAATAAATAATCATGCCAATGTTTAATTGGTGCAAGTTTATTCATCTCCAAAGTTAATTGCATTCCGAGATTACTCAGGTATGAATGCATATAATTAATGGTGCTTGGAATTGTTTTCATAAAAGATAAGGATGTAATTTTTATAAAGAAAAATGTTCTAAAATGTTTTATAGCATTTTAAAAGGCGTACACTACGTTTTAATTCTGATAAGCTTGAAATAGAGTTTGACTTATTTGGATCTCTTCTGGAAGAGGCGTTTTAAACAAAAAGTCAAACTTCTCTCTCGAACGACATTACATATCGCGCGAACGAGATACCTATATCGCTCGAACGAGAGCTTTAAGTCATTTGAACGACACAGTTTTCGAGGCGGCATTTTAATACTATTTAAACAGTGTTTCCATCAGAATTTCATTGGTGTGCATTCTGAAAAACAGTTTTATGAACGAGAAACTTGTTTGCACATGTTTTCTAAGGTTTAAAAGTCTTAACACATCCTTAGAGTTTGTAAAGATCCGAGTTATCATTCTTATATGTTTACGTGATCTTGCGGCACCAAAGTTGAGTTTGTTCATCATTGAACACTTGTGATTGTTGGGTTTGTGGTGAAGAAGCGACGGACATCATTTTCAACATTGTATAAGTATCAATACATATCGATGGACATCGAGACATACGTAGACGCGTGTGTTGTGGACAAGTATCATGGAAGATGAAATTTCTGTGTGGGAACTATTTAAGAATGATAGAAGATCAGAAGGAGCATCAAGACCCGTGGGGATCGAGCCATTGAGTAAGGCTAATCTATCTTTGTAAAACCATTATTCATAGTGGTTGTCTGGCTTGGTCCGTCCGAGTTTTTTTCCAATCTTGGGTTTTTCCTCGTACATCTGGCATTGTGATTATTCTTTACTTTACTTTACTTTCTTTGATCACTAGATGCATGTTTAGGATTAATCAAGATAAAACTGGTTTAAAGTAAGAATTGGTTTCACAACTTGGGTTGGTGCATAATTAAAAGTTGGATAAATTTTGGTAGTATATTGGTTTGATTTGAAACACACACAAAAAGGGTCATTTTAAATTGGTATCATAGCTAGAAAACATATTTTATTTGTTTTGTGATCCCGTGTATTTTCAAAGATGAGTTTTGGAGATAACTAACTATTTCGATCTTCTGTTTTTAATGGCACTAATTACACCTAATGGAAGATGAGAATGAAAAGTGCATTAAAATCCATTGATGAACGTGTGTGGTTAGTTGTTGAGAAAGGTTGGACAACCCCTGTCATTGTTATAGGTGAGGTCACTACTTTAAAGTCTGTCGAGTCATGGACTGAAACTAAACATAGACTTTCACAATATAATTCTAAGGGTTTTCACGTTATTTCTTCACATATCACACCAGAAGAATATAATAGAATTATGACTTGTGAAATATTAAAAGAGTATTGGGATATTTTGGCACTCACTCACGATGGCACTAGCACAATTAGGGCATCAAAACTTCAAAATCTCACTACACAATTTGAGACCATTAGGATGTTAGAGAGTGAGACTTTTGATGAGTTTTATGCTAGGTTGTCTAATATTGTCAACTCATCGTTTAACCTAGGTGAGTAAATTCCTGATAACCGTGTCATTAAGAAAATCCTTAGGTCTTTGCCTAGAAGGTTTGATGCGAAAGTGACCATTTTGAACTCCTTGGGTAAGTTAGAGTCGACGAAACTAGAAGAGATTGTAGATGACTTACCAACCAATGAAATCGACATGATTACCTCTAAGCAAGTGCCTAATAAAGAAAATGGTATATCTTTGAAAACTCGAAAGGAGGAAATTTAATTTTTGGATTTCGATTCCGATTTTGAGGATGTTTATTTGTTGGAAAAGAAATTTAAAAAATTTATTAAGTTTCAAAAGCAATCGAAAGATGCAAAGAAATTTGAAAAATTTAAGAACGCAAAGTAGATTCCACCTCTAAGACTATGTTTGAGAAGCCTAAGAGAGATGCGTCGGATAGGTGTTTTGGGTGTGAGGGGTATAGTAAAAAAGTTAAGGAGTGTCCCACTAGACTTAAGAAAGAGGGCAAGCAACCCATTTTATATACTGCCTCCTTAAGTGATAGTGATTCGGAAGAGGAAGAGAGTTCCCCCATTGAGCGTAACTTTGTTGAGTTTATGGCATATCATGTGAGCGACGACGATTCTATTGTGAATGACACTTCCGAGTAGGTTTTGAGTGAATCCCATGTTAGTGAGGGAGAAAAGACTGACGAGGAGGAGATAGATGTGAAAGAGTTGCAAGTTTCTTTTAATGAGTTGTATGCCGAGATGGTGAAGGTGAAAAAGGCTAACTCAAAATTGTAATCTAAGTTGAATGAGCATGCCATAGAAAATAATGATAGTTTGATTGAGGATCTTAGGGCAGGAGAGAAGAAGTTTAGTGAGAAACTAGAGTTTGTGGAGAAAGGGAGAGATAATCTCCGTGGTTTGATGGAGTCCTTGAAAAAGGAGATTTTAGTGTTTGAGGAGTCTAAGAGCGTACTCGAGTCTAGTATTCACGAGTTGGAGAAGAGATTGAGAGACTCTTCTAGAGTCAAGTTTGATTTGGAGGCTAGGTCGGAGAAGTTAGATATGATTCTAGGCACCGTCCAAATTAAGGGAGATGGGGGTGGTATAGGTTTTGATGAGAGAGTTGTTCCCATTCCCCCCGGGCTTGTGAGAAACACTAGGAAGGTTAGAAAAGGTCCACATATAGGTAATCATTCCCACCACCTCTACACTTGCACGTTTTGTGGTAGGAAAGGTCACCTTAAGCGTTATTGTTACGATCTTAGACAAGCTCTTAGGAAGTTTAGGAATAAAGTTGCCCCTGTTTCCAAAACCCCCATGCGTTATTTTACACCTACTTGGGTTAGGAAATGATATTTAGTGGCTTTAGGAATTCAACTTCATGATTCTCATTTAGGTGCACTTGATTCTTCCCATGCTAAATCTAAAGGATGATAGTGTTGCCATGTTTATTATATGCTAGGTTGCTGCTTAATATATTCATTGCTAGTATTATAACATGTGTATCATTTTGTATTATATTTTTCATTTCTTTGAGTCTGATTTTAAAAATACAAAAATATTTATTTTTGAGAAAGATTTTTAAAATCCAAAAGATTTTGCTTTTCTTTGAGTCAAAATATGTTTGAAAGCCAAAAAGATTTTCGATTTTCGTTTTTTAGTTTACATGTTTAATATGGCATATTGGTGTGCTTGCCCCCCCGTCGTTTCATTTTCCATGTGGCTAGGACATTTGGTCATTATTATCGATGTTTGTAATAACTTAACCATTGTTTATATGGGGTGGTTTCGAAGTTGATATGGATTTTTATTCGACTTTGTATATATGCCAATAATGCACACATGCACGAGTTTATATGGATGTTTGACTTCTCTTGCATATTTGAATTTAATGAGGCGTTCTTATCTCAATCTTGTCATTTATGCGTATGTAAACTCAAGGATAAGTGTGCATATAAGAACTGTTTACCGTGAGGATTTGAATTAAAAATGATGAGTGATTCATAGGAAAGGTCTGCGAGAGTTTAAAATTAACTCGTCGTGAAAGCCACCGTTTAAAAGAGCCTAAAAGAAAATGCATATGCTAAGAAAAGGGCCCAATTTGTTTAGTTCATTCCAAATAAAATATGATATTATTGAGGGAGTTTGGATGGATTTAAAATTTAAACGGGTTTGCACAACTAATTCTAATGTTGAAACATTGCAATTTGACGCTATTGTTTGTAGAATCGTTAAAATTTTGGATTTGTGTGCATGTATTATGTTTAGTTCATTAAGATCACACTTTTATTTTCAGATGGATATGATAAAGTTTGATGATTTATCGCTATTAATTAGAGCTTCTTGATCGTTTCGATGTGTTGAAATTGTGACTCATTTGCTGTAGTTTCACGACCATTAATTCCATATCCATGTTTGAGCACATCAGTGATATATTTGCATGTAACTCACACTGTTAGTTTTTATTAGTTTTTGCATTTTCCGTTAAAAGCCTACATTTTAACACAGTTTTGCATCTGTCAAGCCCTTCCGAAAAATTTTTATGGAAAATTTTTAACTGGGCATTTATTTATCATTTTTTTGTGAATCTGGGAAATTTTGGCAGGTCGTGCGAAGTCGTTCAAACGACATCTTATGTCGCGCAAAGGACATATGTCCTTCGTTCGAGCGACTTCCTCATCTCGTTTGAGCGAAGTCCATGGCTCGTTCGAACGACATGATGAATAGTGGCTTTTGAATGGTTTGCAGTCCAATGGTTTATTTTTACATATTTTTGGTACTGTTGGAAGTTTTCTGGACTAATTGGTTTATACGCAGGTTCTTTTATTTCATAAATTGATATTTTTCATATAGTCCGTTTATCACACCTGCTTAAGATTGCTATATTTTTTGTGTGATTCATTGGTTTACTTGCTAGTGATTTGATATTCCTTGATCATATTTTAGGTGGTTGTTTCATGATTATCTAGCGATTTCACATCTCAAAATTTGTATATTCTTATGCTAGATACATGTTGCTTGGTTTATCTTTTCACCGGGTTGTCTATTCGAAACAAAAAGGGGGAGAGCTGTATGTGATGTAGGGGGAGATTTGTTTATTAAGATTTTTTGAGCATGTGAGAATGTTTATTGATTACATATATTTCATATTGGTATCATCCTCAAGTTCAAATGAGTATCATATTGTTGCTCAACTATTTAACAAGTGATTTTTTCAAAGTTTATTCATATTGCTATCTATTGTAAAATTGATGTCATTTGGATATATATATTTGTATCATTTGTTCCTCCATACTTCACTCGGTATTTATTTGTCTGTTTCATGTGTGTAGGTATGATTCAGCTTTGTTGGTGCTACATATTCTAGTTCGTGTCCTGTAATTTTTGACTTTGGGTTTATGGGGTGGGATTTAGGCGTCATACGTCTTGACGACCCGGCTTAGGCATTTCACTGGTTTACTTTTGTCTCGAAATAGTCAAAGGGGGAGATTTGTAAGGACGTAAATTTCTAATTGAGTTCCTGTATTGTTTTGACTTAATTCCGTGAACAAAATGTTGTTTGTAATATGTCATAGGGAGAATTTATGTTGTCACGATCCCACTTGGTCTATGACGTATTGAAGAAATTGAAGACGTTGCGTCAAAGCTTCAAAGAAATAATCATGCTGATGTTTAATTGGTGCAAGTTTATTCGTCTCCAAAGTTAATTGCATTCTGAGATCACTCAAGTATGAATGCGTATAATTAATGGTGTTTGGAATTGTTTTTGTAAAAGATAAGGATGTAATTTTTATAAAGAAAAATGCTTTAAAATGTTTTAAAAGGTTTACACTACATTTTAATTCTGATAAGCTTGAAATAGAGTTTGACTTATTTGGATCTCTTCTGGAAGAGACGCTTTAAATAAAAAGTCAAAAAGTCAAACTTCTAGCTCGAACGACATTACATCTCGAGTGAACGAGATACCTATGTCGCTCGAACGAGAGCTTTAAGTCGTTCGAACGACACAGTTTTTGAGGCGATGTTTTAATCCTATTTAAACAGTTTTTTCGTCAGAATTTCGTAGGTGTACATTCTGGAAAATAGTTTTACGAACCCGAAACTTATTTATACATGTTTTCTAAGGTTTAAAAGTCTTAAACAGATTCTTAGAGTGTGCAAAGATCCGAGTTATCATTCTTATATGTTGATGTGATCTTGCGGTACCAAATTTGAGTTTGTTCATCATTAAACACTTGTGATTGTTGGGTTTGCGATGAAGAAGCAACAGACATCATTTTTGAACATCGTAGACGTATTAAGCCATATCGGTGGACACCGAGATATGCGTGGATGCGTGTGTTGTGGACAGGTATCGTGGTAGACGAAATGTCTGCATGGGAACTATTGAAGAATGATAGAAGATCAGAAGGAGCATCAAGACCCGTGGGGATTGAGTCATTGAGTAAGGCTAATATGTCTTTATAAAACCTTTATTCATAGTGATTGTATGGCTTGGGTCGTTCGAGGTTTTTTCCCGTCTTGGATTTTTCCTCGTACATCCGGCGTTGTGAGTATTCTTTACTTTACTTTCTTTAATCACTAGATGCATGTTTAGGATTAATCAAGATAAAACTGGTTTAAAGTAAGAATTGATTTTCACAACTTGGGTTGGTGCATAATTAAAAGTTGGATAATTTTTGGTAATAAATTGGTTTGATTTGAAACACACAAAAAGGGTCCTTTCAGTAGTTAACACTATATTCTCAACTTTATCTACAGGTTTTCATATATTCATAGTCCAACATAGAAATGTCCTGGACCATTAAGATTTTAATAAACAAATTCCTTAGTTCAGCAATTTAATTCATAAAAAATAGCAATTAACTACTTTAGGCCTAGAGAAGGTAAGCGAAAGCAGAGAGCTGCGACTAATTGTGTGAGCTATTGATGGTGTGTGATATCTATGATATAGTGAAACTTAGGTACACCGTAAATGTAGGTCATATTATGGTTGAACAACATAAGACTCTGTCTGAATCTTACCTCGCTTCTATTCAAAATTTTAATATTTCCTTCATGTTACTCAAAAGTTCCAAACATCCCTTAAAAGATCCCAATATTACACCTTCACGTGTCTCTCTCCCCAATCACCCTCTGCAATAAACTAAGCACAATTCTGATTGCCTTGCAATGGGATAAGCGGATAATGCTGCAATTGGTTGTAGTTTAAGATATTATAAATGTCATACACTTGGTGATTTTTCCCCAAAATAGGCATTATGACTGCGTTTTTCCTAATGTGGTCATCACTAGTGTAGAACTTGCTAGAATGCATCATTTAGAGTTTTAAATAAAATAAGAAACAAACCAATATGGACTGCTGTTGCCCAGATCCGGTAATAATAGGATTCGATAATACATATGTGCACATTTTTAATAGGATAATTGGATTGGATTTTAGGATCATTAGCAGGTACAGGTTCAATCTTTGACTGATCTGTCACATTATCGGATCTCATCAAAATTTATCAATTTCTTAACATTTCGGATTAAGACCGACTGTAGATTCCTTTACAACCCTACAGTACAGTACTTTTTCCTTATGAATTCTTTTCATATTTTCATATTCTCTATGTTGAGCTATTACAAATCTCTTAGCAATATATATCTAGCAATAGTCCCGGGTTGGAAAATTTACTAATAACAACAAAGATTATTTTTAGTAAGAAGTTGAAATGCTTAGTACAATGTTTTATTATTTCTCCTTTGGTCAGGTAGTATGATGTTGTTGATTGATTAGCAATCATTACTACTCTGTTTTTTGTTATTATTTCTTCAAGCTCGAACTATTAACTAATCAATGTTAGTGTTCCATTTTTACGGATGTATGTAAAAACTGCCTATATGTTGAGATCCCAATATGCATACAGTTAAAAGTCTACCAACACATACATAGAGTGCCGTTCATTTTTCAAATGTGTGCTTTTCTTTCGAATTTTCAGTTGAGATGTTGCAAGAAGCGGTTTATGCCTTTTAAAATATCCATAAGATATTCATCATAATCATGGTGTTCCTTTGTCCGCATAAAATCATAGAAATATACCCATAAAATAGAAAATTGGTTGCCAAATCTCATTTACTTGAGCTATGTCCTGTCTGAACAGCTGTTTTGCCTGTGCCCTCACCTCCAAATTATCGTGTTTGTCTAAACATGATGTCATTATTATTCTTATCATCAAATGCAACATTTTCGTGCCGGCCTTCCAATATATCATCCTTGACCATACATTTTTCTGTGTGAACTTTCAACTCTATAATTGGGACTTCTAATTTAATGTTCTCTGAATTAGAACAACTCTAAATAAGTACATGTATTTGATTAAATAACATAAAGAATTGAATTATGCATTTAGTAAACATGATCTACACAAGTTAGAAATTGTTGGCTAATATCCTCTTCCACTAATTTGATTTCTCTTTTATAGTAGCCAAATACATGAGCAAAATATATTTGAATGTTTCGTTATTTTGAATGCTCCAAGTGTCTCTATTTGACGATAATATTGCAAAGTATTTCATTTTTGGTGAGTTTTAAAATTGTTGATTGAAATCTTGTACGATATTGTCAATATTGGTGGTACAAGTTCAAATTGTGAATTTGAGAGTGAAGGAAGTTCACTTTTGTTTACGAGGTATGTGAAATACTTAATACCTTATTCAAACTATTTCATATAATTTATATTTAAGATGGTCTATGTCATCAGTTATAAATAACTACTTACTTATAAAATCAACTATAATAAAAGGCTCTGCAAGATTGAACTGATTAATAAAAATGAAAAACTTTTTCTTAAAAAAATTAATAAATTACCGTTAAATAATTTACATTTTCACACTGTACACTTTTATAAAAATTACTAATAAAAATGAAATAATATTTACTAACAAATATGAAATAATTTACATTTTACGGAATGACGACATAAAAATATTAGAAGGTCTTCTTCAAATTCAGAAACAATATTCCCTTACTAATGGCATGATATAGGGAATAAATGATAAATACTCAACCGTTCACGATAAAATCGAGTTATCCTTAAATAAATACAATGAGGTCGTTTAACGATATTGTTATTTCATATTCCCTTCAACATTCTACAAATTCATCTATTTTGAAGATCTGCTCGCACAAAAAGATGAAGAGAAAACCAATGGTAATTATTAATACATACGTTTTGCCCATACATTTATAAAACTCATTATTTTATATTATTTTTAATTCTCAACCATACAGATTAGATAGCTTTTGTGATAAATATCAAACCAATGAGTACCATTACAAAAGCATCTAACTCGACTAAAGTGAATTTACGCGATATAACACTCCGAGATACAAAGTATGAATTCTAAAATAGAACATTTTTATTATATTAAAACTATACTCTTATATCTCTAAATTTAATTCACATTGCTTCATAAACTATTTCATGTTATTATTTCTTATTTATCACATATATCAATCAATGAATTTCACTTTGTGGGGAGACTTAGCAGAGAATGGACAATAATTAAGTAACTTGTCAGCCGAGTTTCCTTTAATAACTGCTTCTCAAGCTAAACTTTCATCTTACGAAGATAAAATATTATTTTTCAATTCACGCAACCATGACTACAGCTCTTACTAATTCCATATTAATCAATTCATTATTCATAGGCGAATATAGCTTGATCAGTGTCTTAAAGACTACAATTCAAATTGACCCCAAAATCATACAGGCTATCGAATTAAAATAATGGTTTGATATTCATTTCAGATGCAATTTAACTTCTGAATTACATATATAAATTGCCAAAGTGTATGCTACAGGTTGTCGAGATCATTACCATCCCCACATTTCGAGAAGTTTGCTTATCCACCACAAAAAATAATCAAGAATGTAAACAATGTTTCTATGCGTGATATTATTAATGGAATTCCATCAACTAAGGCGGTAATGCTTAATTTACTATGAATCCCCTTTACATGTCTAACATTTTCATTCTGATAGCATAAAATATAATTTTTTTTACATAACACATAATCTTTTCTGTTCTTTCGTCGCTATGATTATGAAAGTCAGAAATAAAGAAAAACCATGGTATGATGCTTGCAATGTCTGCAACAACAAACTCAGTGTTGCTAATGGAATTGAAACATGCTTAAATTGTGGTTCCTCAAATGAAAATTACACCAGGAGGTAAAAAAAAAATTAATAATCAGTGAAAAATTATTTAAATAACTCATATATAAAGCTTTACTTACACAATATTCAAACAAACTTAAGGTACTTACTCCAATTTGTGGTCCAAGATGATGATGAAAGAGCATCAGTCACACTGTTCGAGGAAGCAGAATCTTTGATTGGCTGCAACATTCCAGCTTTCATTGCTTCTAAAAACAAGGTAATATTATTTTTTTTACGCATTCAAATTCATACATAAATTCAATACGCTCAATACTATTACATATACTTAATATTCATATTTATTATTTTACTCCACAGGAACGTCTTCCAAAAATAAATTTTTTACTTCTTTACATTTTTTATTTTTCATAAGTCGTATTCATTCAAAGTAAAGTGGAATATCTGCACTCGCACGCACGTGCAACACACGTGGGCACAACTTATATATATATATATATATACAAACCATCTCATATTCGAATGTATATATCAATAATCATGGCTATGTGTATATCACTCATCACACTTACCAATAATCCACATACTTATTCCTAATTCATTTTATGATTCAATTGCTCACTTGAACCTTTATCATCAATTACACATATGATTTATCATAAATTTTAACATCAAGGTTACATGACCTCTCACTCATTAGCCTGTAACCATCCTTAAAATAATCCCAACTCCTTAGAGAATTTACGAAGTAATCAACATAAAAACTCCTAAATATACCTCTATAATAGCCTCGATGCAACCCCACCATCGTAACAGATCATAAACCCACATTTTGTTTCAAAAACATGTTTATCATATCATAATAGAGGATTCCCAATATAAGGACATTGTCCGTCACATTTAGTATTTCGTATACCGCTACAAGTTTGTTGAAGAATTAGGAGCTTACATCTACAATTAACAATCCGAATTTCAAGAAGACTTGAATAATCATGCCCAACAAGGAGGAATTTGGTAAAATGTGTTTTAGTTTTATTTACATTTTACATTAAAAGTGTTCGGATATTTTTATGAAAATAAAAAATATTTTTAAATGATTTTAATCATAAAAAGATTTTGGATCCCGTACACAGTTTTGGTTTTTAAGGATTCCAAGTTGTTTAATTTTTAAAAAGTTTTTTTTAAAGATGATCAGTGAGGGTCGTTCGAACGATGTCACATCTCGTTCGAACAAGATGGAGTTGTCGCTCGAAAGACATCGTATTTCGTTCGAATAACAAAGTTTATTTCTAACACGTCACCACCTTGAATTTTCTTATATAAAGGGTGTCAGGCTTCTGTATTTCATGTGGAGAAAACACTAGTTTTAATAGAATACATTTTTAAGTGTTTTTGGTTTATTCTCCATCACTTTGAGGGTTCAAAAAGTTATTTTTATAATTCACAAATCCCAGCCTTTTGTGTGAGTTGTTCTTGGAACCCAAAAGCATAATTTTGCTGGGAGTTTTACTGTTGAATCATAGGTGCCTTGGAAAGGTACTGGGCTGACCATAGGTGCCACTTACGGGAGGTTTTAGACTGATCATCAACTGCGTGTCATAGGGAGTGCTGCGGTGTTCCTGGGCTAACGACTACGAAATGACACCTGCGGGTATTTCGTAAGTCAAATTATATTTTCGGTGTAATCCGATTGTAAACCGTTACTTTACAAATTATAGTGGAAATAAAAGGTTTTTACCCTGCGGGGATTTTTTTCCTGAAATCTGCCTTTGTTAGCTTACTCATCGCATGATTTATTTTGAGATTTGAATTGACACGAGGATGCATGTTTAGGGGCTGATTTAATTGGAATTTGGTTTGAGCATTTTTTGACATCCAATGAAATAAGTTTGAATTGAAAATTGCGAATCTATTTGAAATCAATATCGCACCCGCACTTACAAATTGGTATCAGAGCAGGTTACGCTAAATTATTGCGTATTCCTATTTTCCTCAAACTCGTGTGATATTGATTTTTGTTAGAAAAATTTGATTTTAAAAAGCTTGTCACAATGTTTCCAAACGAGAACTTATATAATCAAATGCCTAATTTTGATGGGTCAAATTATGCCTATTGGAAAGGTCGTATGAAATCCCAGTTAAAAGCCATTAACGAACGAGTCTGGTTGCTTTGTGAAAGAGGGTGGATTCCTCCTACTGTCACTGCAAACAACATCACCTCTTTGAAACTTGTGTTGGATTAGACCGAAGATGATTTTAGAATGTCTAATTTTAATTCTCGTGGTTTGATTGCAATTTCGGGAGCCGTCACCCCTGATAAGTTTCGCTGAATAATGACGTGCACCACGTCTAAAGAGGCATGGAATGTACTCCAATTGACACATAAGGGTACGAACGTGGTTAAAGAATCTAAGTTGCAAAATTTAGCCACCCAATTTGAGACCCTTACCATGTATGACTCTAAATGTTTTGATGAGTTTTATGCACGTTTGTCGAACATTTTTAACTCAAGTTTTAATTTAGGTGAGCCTAGTGATAACACACATGTTGTTAAAAAGATTTTGAGATCTCTTCCAAAACGTTTCATTCCAAAAAGTCACTATTTTTAATTCATTGGGAAAACTAAATTCACTTAAGTTAGAAGAGCTCGTAGGAGACCTACAAACTTATGAGATTGACATGTTTCCCCAAACCACTAAGGCTAAGGATAGAGGCGTTGCTTTAAAGACTTAAGTTAGGAAGAAAATGAAAGAGAGAGTATATGAGTCTGATTCTGAGGAAGAGTTTAACATTGACGACGTGGCCTTATTTGCGATTTTGTTTAAAAAGTTTCTCAAAATGAACAAAAATAATTCTTTCAATAAAAAATCATTTGAGAAAAATAAAAAGAAAGAAAAGTTCAAAGAGAGCAATGAAAAAGAGAATGATAGAGAAAAATAGGAAGAGAGTGGATATGATGAGATGATTTCTTTCGAATGTCAAGGCAAAGGGCATATGGATTTTGAGTGTGCTACTAGGCTTAATAGAAAAGGGAAGAAAGTAGCCATGTCTGACACTCTTAGTGATAGTGAGGGAGATGATGAGAAATATGAATCTTCACAAGTGAAATGTTTATATTTTTCAAGTCGGATGATAACACCCACTTTGCCTCACGATGATAGTATCCACAAGAGCGATGGTAATGACTCGAGTGTTTCCAATGGAGATGAGAGCGAGTTTGAGAGTGGAGATGAAAGTGAGATCCAAAAAGCTTTTAGGGATTTGTACACTGAGACCTTGAAAACAAAGAAGTATAATAAAGATTTAGGTCGCCCGATTTTATATTTGGAGATAAAGAAGGAAGTTGTAAGGAGGGAAAAGTATGACTTGACCGACATGATGTCTAGTCTGATGACACGTGTATCCTAACTCGAGAGTGATCTCGAGCGTTCTCGGGAGGTCAAAGTCCCTTTAGAGAACGCATTTAAGAAAGTTGAAAAGATGGTTCTCAATCTCATTTTGGGTGGTGATGAGAGTTTTGGAAAAGGCCACGACGGTGCGTCCACTTATTTTATTACACCCGAGCCAGTTCCCACTTTGGTGACTGATTCACGTGTTTCTCATCCCAACCCACCTAGGCGCCCCATTCCCGTTAGCAGAAGACGCTCTAGAGTTTTTAAAAATTTAATTCCTAGGTCGGTTTATGTTTGCTCCCATTACAAAAGTGAGGATACCTAAGGGAATTTTTCTTTAAGTTGGGTAATGTGTCACGCTATACTCTTGCACATGATCGCACATATGCACCCACTCATGATACTTTGCTTGGAAATAATGATAGAGAGTTTGCACATATTCGAGAGCAAGTAAAGTTTTTGGTCAAGACTTCACATGTTTTGATGGAGTTATTTCAAAAGATGCCACCATCTTTGGAAAACTCCACCGCACTTCCCGGTTGAGGTCTAGACATGTTTTCTAGCATAGGGTGATTTTCACGATGACATCTTTGCCTATTGCTAGTATATACTATTTGTACTCTGTTTTTCTTATTTTTTATATTATTTTAGCACTCTTTGGATTTGCTTGCCCATTCCAGGAACTATTTTTATAACAAAATTTTCTCACTCGACAAAACTACATGTCATTCGGAATAATCTGGTAAATTTGTGTTTTTTTCATTCTAACGAAATTGCAACTCGCTCGAACGAGATTGTCTATCATTCGAACGACATGGCATCTCGTTTGAATGACCCTTAGAATTTTGTGTGCAGTCCTTGTTTCTTCCTATTATATGTTATCGGCACTGCTGGGTTGTTTTTGAACAGTGTTTGAAAAATAAAAAAAGATTTTATCTTTTTAGAAAAATTTTGAAAGTCCAAAAAGAGTTTTATTTTTTTGTTTGCACCTTATATGAATGCACACTTAGGATGACCAAGTCACAATTTTATTCCATATCCATATGACAGTTTGATAGTATTTTGAGACAAAATATTGTGTCATTAATGTGCTTTACAGAGTTTGGAGTCTTTGAGATGCTATAGTATTGCTTCCTACATGTTTGACTCTTTTTTTCCTTTGATGCACATGAGCACGGATTTGTTTAATGGTTTTGCTTGTCAAATCACATGTTGGTTACGTGTTTTCATCTCAATTTTGTTTATTAGATCGAACCAAATGCGATGAAATAAGATAATGAAAGGTGTGCATGTTGTTACCGTTTGTCGTAAGTTTGTGTGAATTTTATAAACAGTGAAGGGCTACGAAAGGTAAATATTTATCCATTGCGATTAAGCCGCCATTTAAATTGAGCCTAAAAAATTGAGGAATTTTAATTATCCGGGGTCCAAAGAGGTTTGAAAGATCCCAAAAAATTGCATGGCAATAAAAAGAAATATATGCCAATCATGGACCATTAAGTTTATTCACCAATTCCCCAATGTTTGAGAATTTAGATCGCCTCAAAAAGAAAATATATATGAGGGAGTTGGGTTGGAGAATTAAAACGGCTTTGCACGTCCTTCAAAATCTTGAAAAAGCATGAAATCGTTTTGGACGTTATTGACGTGAAAATCATGTTGACTTTGATTTGTTGATTTTAATTTAAGACGCTGTCATCTAAATTCAATTTTTTTACACCAAATGACTATTTTTTATGTTCATTCATTAGGAGTACACTTATGCATCTTGCGCATATGATATGATTGAGTTGATTTACCTATCAAATTTGTTAACACCCATTCATTCCGTTTCCATGATTTGGCCGTCTTAGTAAATTCATGGTGTGTGATTTGTTTTATTTTTTAATAAAAGTTTTAAAAATTCAAAAATAGTTTGTTTGGTTTGTTTCCAGTGACACCCCATTGTGATTTATTGTGTTTATTCTTTCCTTGTCTATTTAGAACAAATAAAAAGGGGGAGAACGAATTATGGGGAATATTTTGTATGGGGGAGATTTTATTATTGCCTTAATTTAATATATGTTTCTTAATCATTCAAACTCGATACGTCACGTGGTTTTTGCTTTGTCTCATGTGTGTAAGTATAATTGAAGATTCTTTCGATTGCACACTCTGATGTGAAAATCTTGGAGATTTGAAAAGTTGATTGTTGAAGCCAAGTTTGATTGAAGACTTTTTTAGTTTATCTTTCCACATTTGATTTTATGGGAGGGTATATTTGTATATGTTATTTTTGAGTTTGATAATTAGGATAGTTTTTATTGTGTACCGGCATAGACATAGGGGGAGATTTGTATGGGCATTGTCCGTCACATTTAGTATGACGTATACCGCTACAAGTTTGTCGAAGAATTGGGAAGCTTACATCTACAATCGACAATTTGAATTTCAAGACGACTTCAACAATCATGCCCAACAAGGATGAATTTGATAAAATGTGATTTACTTTTATTTACATTTTACATGACAAGTGTTGGGATATTTTTATGAAAAGAAAAATTATTTTTAAATGATTTTAATCATAAAAAGATTTTGGATAAATACTCCTGATCCCGTAAATAGTTTTGGTTTTTAAGGATTCCAAGTTATATAATTTTTAATTTTTTTTTTAAAGAGGATCAGTGACAGTCGTTCGAACGACGTTACATCTCATTCGAACGAGATGGAGTTGTCGCTCGAACGACATCGTATTTTGTTCGAACGATATAGATTATTTCTAACATGCCACCGCCTTGGATTTTATTATATAAAGGGTGTCAGGCTTCTGTATTTCGTGTGGGGAAAACACTGGTTTTAACAGAATACGCTTTTAAGTGTTTTTGGTTTATTCTCCACCACTGTGAGGGTTCAAAAAATTATTTTTATAATTCACAAATCCCAGCCCTTTGTGTGAGTTGTTCTTGAAACTCAGAAGCATAGTTTTGTTGCGAGTTTTGCTGCTGAATCATAGGTGCCTTGGAAAGGTACTGCACTGACCATAGGTGCCACTTGTGGGAGGTACTGGGATGATCATTGACTGCGTGTCATAGGGAGTGTTGCGGTGTTCATGGGATGAAGACTTCAAAATGACACCTGCGGGTATTTCGTAAGTCAAACTATATTTTCGCTGTAATCCGATTGTAAACCGTTCTTTTACAAATTATAGTGGAAATAAAAGGCTTTTACCCTGCGGGGATTTTTTCCTGAAATCTGTCTTTGTTAGCTTACTCATCACATGATTTATGTTGAGATTTGAATTGACACGTAGATGCATGTTTTGGGGTTGATTTAATTGGAATTTGGTTTGAGCATTTTTTAACATCCAATTAAATAAGTTTGAATTGAAAATTGCGAATCTATTTGAAATCAATATCGCACACACACTTTCACCCAAGCACCAAACCCAAATGGAAAGGAATTACATAAGAGTTAAAAATTTGTTACGATCGAACCGAACCGATGGCTTTTAAAAATGAACCGGTTCATTGTTAAAACGAACCGATCCAAGGTCCACAACCAAACCAATCCGACCTGCTCAGATTTTATTCCTAGAGATTTTCCTACATTTCGAAAACCCATTTCTACCTAATTCCTACGTAATTTCCATAATATAAATCATCTATCTAACATCCCAAACATTCTATGTAGTATCCCTACCAATAAATTCATACAAACACGCCAAATGCAAGATTGCTCAATAATTTCAAGGGTTTAACCATAAATGCTGAAAATTAACTTGTTCACCAACAAATTAGGAATTAATTCACACATATATTCATTTAGCAAGTTAAATCACTTGCCTTAAAGTTTTAGAAGTAGATTCCTCTTCGTAGTCACGGATTTGGTCAGAAATCCCAAACATCTCTTCTCTTCCTCCTTTTGTTTAGTCTCTCTCTTCTCTCTCTCTCTCTCTCTCTCTCTCTCTCCCCTTAGGCTTTTCTCTCAAATGGGTTTCTCTTTTTCTAATGATATTGGCTAACTTATCTTTTAAGTATTTTAAACCAATCTCTAATAAATCCTAACATTAAATGATAATACACACTTAAAATGACTCGTATACCCTTATTCGAGTCCAACTAGCCAAATATAACCCCGGGCACTCATTTTGACTTTCTCGATCCTTCCCGGATCTACTTGGCACTCCAATTTGTCATTCAAGACTACAATAATAAAGTCCTCTCCCAACCTCATATACTCACAAAAATATACCCTAGAAATAACTAATTACAACCGCTAATACACACAAACGACATAATAGCATGCATCATGATTTTATTTACATTATCACACTAGTAAATATACCATTCGCATAAATATTAACTATTCTACCCAAATTAATATACATGCTAAATTCTCATTTTTAATTTTCAATTATATCAAATCACACACATACAAGGTAATTTAATATAAAAATAAATACACGAAAGTAAGGGGTATTACAGTGACGTGGTGAGGTCGGATTGGATCTTTGACGTCGATGTAGTTTGTGCTGGTGAGGCTAGCTTGATGGCGGTGTAGTTTTTGTCCTCGACGGTAAGGTCAAAGAGGTTAATATGATAAGTAAGTTAGTGCCAAGTGGCATACAGTCAAGTTAAATGTTGTAAATCACTTTAACGTTTCTGATTGAGTATGTTAATAATTTACAAGTGTCCATGTAAAACAATAAGTGGTGAAACCATGGTTCGTAGTGTGAGGTCTTTTTGTTCCAGCCTTTGTTGACATTGAGTCTTTGGAGATGTGGATATAATGAGATGGAACCTATTGGGCAAGTGGCACTAAATTGTGTATAATCAATGGTAGGGATTGATTAATAGAGTGTCATAATTATGTAAAGAGAAATCATGATTTTAAATTATATGAAGCCTTGGGATGACACGTATAAGAGGTCAACATCGATGTGATAATTAGAAAAATTTGATCCTCAGGGTAATACCATGATTGATGGGTAATACGATGAACATGTGAATTATGTGGGTCAACACTAGAGTATAAGTCACCTTTAGTTGATATAATTCTATCCTTGTGTGAGTGCCTTGGTGGCCATTAGCCGGTGAATGTATATTATGGGTCGTGGTTGGAGTTGTTGGCTATTTATGGCAAGGGATGTGAGTGACTATGACGAGTGGTAGTGATAAGGGGTGAACCCTAGGTAGCCTCTATAATAGTAATTGAAAGAGTAAGGCGACACTTGATGGATAGGATCTTTAGTGACACCGGTGGTGGATACTTTTTGAATGTATGAGTTATACACAATGTTTTATATCTTACGAAAAGCCTTCGTAGTAATGGTAACTTCGGGTAGTGTTTTCCATGACTTAGCTAGGAAGCTTGTGAATTCCCCTATTGAATTTAAGCAACTGAATAATGTGTTTATAAACATTAGGTACGTGGTAAGAACACATTAGGTCCATTGGTTATAGGCTTACACTTAGTATAGCATGATTTATGCACCTTGACTATAATGGGGGTTTAGATAATCTTAATGATTGAGGTAATCTAGGAGTGAACCTAAATAAATGTTGCGACTTGGCATTAAGTAAATTAATTGTGATGTTTTAGAATAGGACCTCTTACGAAGTCATTATGGTGAGCTTCCTCTTGGGCAATATCCGATGTCCTGCATCCTGCCAAAAATTTAACGGTATTAATTTAAAGTTTGGTGATTGTAGTTTGGTATTGAGAAATAGGATCCCTCATGGTGTTAGTGGGCACGAGCCTTAGTATTCATAGGCAATACTCGAAGTCCCGTATCCTACCAAAACATGTATAGTTGTGTTAATTAGTAGGTTAGCTCATAATACATTGCTTACATAGCGAGACAATTTAGCCGTAGTGAGTGAACACTCATAGGGGTTCCAAGGATGTGGTATAGTGAGATTGATTTCGGATTAGTAACATTGTTAGGCATTTGAATATGTATTGAAAATTCCTTGAACAATATACTAAGGTTTATCTAGCGAACTGATTAATACGAGTGGTACACATTCCTCAGTAATAGTAGAAATTGAGGTTGGGCACCGTGCATTACATTTGAGGTTCATTGTTGCATTGATGTTTATGTAGTGGTGTACATTCCATGGTGATAAAACTCGAGGTTGTGTATCATAGGTCATAGTATGACTTGTAGTTTCATGTAATAGATGTGTTAGTTGTTTAGAAAAATAATTAATATTGATGTTGTCACCTATGAGGCATTGGGAGTCATTGTTGTATCAAAGTTATCATTAGTGATGGCAAACCATTTTATGATTATAATGTGATTAGATCATGTTGATTTATGGCAGTGCCTTCAAATTAGTGCTACAACTTTATTTATAAGCATATGCCATGATATGACCTTCGAGGATAATTTCAAAAATAGGTTGAGTAATGCTAGGTGGTGCACCTGGGAGACGTAGAACACGATGATGTTTGTTATGATTTTTAGAGATAGCACTCGGGGTGAAGTTTTAGGCTTAATTATAGCACCCACGTGTGCTAACTGTATGGATAAGTATATGGATAATAAAAAACATAAGAGTGTCAATAAATTAAAACCAAATATTCTTACCTCTCTGAGTTAACAAGAATAAAACGAGTACTACTTTGGAATCCCATTGAGAATGTGTGTTATTAACGCAAAAGTTTAACTTATACAAAACCTGGAGGATGGCGAATAGGTTTGAAGATATCTTATGACCAATTTTTTTTAATACAATGATTTTTGCTTGCAAATTTAAATTAGTTAACACATGATTTAACAAAGTGATTTCCAAATATCTTAATTAACTTACACAACAATGTATTTAGGTGAATATAGATGAGTAAAACTATATCTAACATACCTAAGTTAATTTTATGCAATTTCAATTTATTAAAATTGGATCAAAGTGATGTGTATGTTCAAATGTGTGCATATGAATAGAAAACATACAAGCATACACAAGACATGTTTATGAAGAAAAATCCCACCTAGGGTTAAAAAACATCGCACTCCAATTTTCATTTATATTTGAAAAGATGTTTTATGCAAGGAAAGAAAATACCTCTCATATAAGTACTCTCATGTAGTCTCCTATGAAAATTGTAACCTTTTCATATAGATGATGAAGTTCTACAACGATCTCCACAATGTGAATGAAGAAATCCACTATCTTCCTTAAAGTCAATGTCGCACTCTAATTTTCCCAATAAATCGAAGTGCCTCCACTTTTACATCTAAGAGTAAGTGATCATAGCAATTCAAAATAAAATTATTAATTGTAATTGGTTAAGTGAAATATAAACCAAAACACTCTCAATTCTCTCTCAAAAGCAAAGATAAAGTATAAATCTAAGTTTTATTAATGTTGAAGGGAACAAGTTAAATTGGAAAGAAAAGTAAATGAAAAATTCTCTCAACCTCAAAAATACTCTCAGAAATGTATTTGAGTTATGGGATTTTTCAGATCTTAACAAATGGAAGGGAATAGGACCTTTCATAGAGATTTTTCAAAATCTGACGCCAATGTGCACACTGTGCAATTTTTTTCGTAACACGATTCCAACTAGTATGGAGTCATGGAAAAGGTCGTGCGCATGAGCACAATTTAGAGTTGTACGAATGCCACAATGTGCATGGGCTTAAAAGTAAGTCGTGCAAACAGTTAAGGCTACACACATTTTCTCAAGCCTTAACTTATTCAAATTCAAAAACCAACTCCCAAAAATATTTTCTTAAAAACTCTAAGATAATTTTAAGCACTTGTTCCATTAAATTATATCATCCTCACACATTTTGAAATCATTTGTGCACATTTGTGTGTTTAGCCATAAACAATTCACAATATCTTTTAAAAAAATGATATAGTTTCATTCTAATATGAATTTATGGCGATGAAAGTCTTCAATGAGTGACATGTAAGATATTCAATCTTCAAAGGCTAATTATAACTCAAACGATAGTGCGTAACTCATATCTAATCAAGTATGTGTGACTTAAAAGACTCAACAACTCAAATGCTTTATCACAAGAATATATCCAAGTAATATTAATTATAAAATTACATTTTCACTAATAAATCACGAATACTAAAATAATGTTTAAATAAGACAAGTACAACTGATACAACTAAACCTAGATCAAGGTTCATCATGTTGTCTCCATCTCCAATCCAAAATCAACTTTGCATAATTGAATCCAAAAGTTTAATTTAATTGAACTTGAAAATGATAATCGACATATACATCAAAAGACCAATGCTTTGTTAAGTAACAGTAAAATATAGTAATAAAATGAATACAAAATATAACAATTTAGACACAGTTCATCTAATCGCTAAAGAACATACCAAGTTTAACTAAAATCTCTACAATAATATGAAATATAAACTCCCTTCCCCAAGTTTATTCTCTCTCTATTTGATTTACACATAAACGATTCCAGAATATCTCGTAATGATAATCCTTCTTAATCGTATGTTCTTCGACATGGAATAAACAAAGAAAAAGATGATATAACAATATCTTGTCATTAGGAACCCAATGAAACACATGATAAATAAATGGATTAGGAAAAGATAATTTAAATGATAAAATCAACATAATATGACATGTAATTAAGATAGAAGTTAAAATAAGACATTAACCAAAGGTAAAAACACATAAGGCATGAAATCGGTATGTGCCTAAAGGTGTGAGTCCAATTAATTAAATTCTTAATTAATTACTTATCAAGCCAATAAAATCCTTTTTAATTTGAACTAAATTTTAATTGTACCAAATAAAATTATTCAGTCCAAATTTTATGCAAGTGATTATTAAAAGAGGAAGCAATAAAAGTGATCGCAATCAACACATAAGGATTTAAATTAGATACCCTCCGGGTGGGGGACCCATTATCGTGCCCTACCCACAATCAATTCCACTAGTATTGAAAGTAATGTTTACATAACTTAATAAGTAAACAAACACATCTTACATATATGATGACACTTATTCTCGCGTGGTCACTACCTTACTTTTTTCTCCCCTGTCTTTGTCTGTACTAACAAGTGATGCTCTAGTATAGGAATCAGTTGCATAACCTTAAGGCATCGGCACCCGCTGATCTCGGTTATAGACAATCAACCCGCATCTAATCCAACATGTTATCTTTTCCCACAAAAATCCACGTACTTGTATCTCCTTAAAACTAGAATATATATATAAACCTAGAGTCTAATTTGATTGCATGGAGTTGATAGGATTTCACAAACTCAAATGACTCGATCAAAACCAATTTAGGGTTTTGTAAAAACTAGACTTAGTACTTTGAAATATGCTTTTAAATGTGTTTAAATAGTACAATTATGAAACAGAACCATTAAAATACATTTTCCAAGTTTATCGACCTATATGAACTGGGGAAGCCCTTGCTCGAACGAGATCTTTTAAATGAGTGTTATTCGTTTAAAATTTTATCTTAAAGATTTTTTTTGTGTGACCTCATTTGAAATTATTTTCGATCAAGAGTGACTTCGCTTGAAATTACTTTTGATCGAGGTCCACTATTTTAAAAATAAATCCCTCGTTAGAAACCAATTCAGTTAAACGTATCTCGTTCGAACGAGGTCACTATTTTTATATTGTTTGTGTCTAAATTTGGTTTGCTAATTTGGATTCGTCTTAACTTAATTAAACCAATAATTATGATCATATGTTATAGAAATAAGTTTGAGAGGGATAAGAGACAAAGAAAAAGATGCAAAGGTTTATGTGGTTTAACCCAATGAGGTACCTACACCCATGGGTATAATGCCACTATGTTTTAGGATTTTATACAAGCCTCTCAAGAGTTATCTAGGGTTTGATAAACTATTTTTAGTTCCCCTTAGTGGTAGTGAGTTATTTATAGTAGTAGAAAGATGAAGAGATAGAATACGTTTATACATTAGGTATTTATCTTTACATTATAATGAACAGTTGGATATTCATCACGTTCATGTGCATGGTGACTGTTAATAGTCTCACTTGTGTTTGTTCACATTACTTACTATTCATATTCTTAAGGGTGGTTGATTATCGTGTTGACCGGTGAGATAATGATGTCGACCACATTTGTTTGCTATTTTTGGGCCCATTGAGTATGATGACAGGTGTCACCTTTTCATTAGTCCACTTGGTCGTGTTATTTTAGGATACAACAAAAGCCCTGAATACTTCATTCTTGATTGGAGTGATTTAATGATTGAAAGGATGGAGTATTATTTATCAAGATTTTATCGATAGTCTAGAAGCATTTAGTCTACTGTCGACCTCTAGGACTTGTAAATCTCAGACTATCGTATTATGCCAATGGAAATTTTATAAATAGTAGGAAAAATATTGAACCGTTCAAGGGTACGCTAGTTATTTTGATTTTGAGGGAACTGAGATGCCGTCGAAACACGAAGCGGTGGCACATTTAATCATATCAAATTTCATAGCTCGGGGGACGTCACATGTCATATAAACAGTCATTTTCCTATCTATTTCTCTCATGTTGAATTTCAAATGCACCTTTTCATTCTCAGGATTTCTATACCGCCATTTGTGAGAGGACTATTGTTGTGTCTTGTTTAATTATAAGAACTATTTTCTTCGTGTGTTTCCATTCTTCTTTGTCAAAATATTGTATGCCATAGACAAGAATTCTTAGGAGACCTTTATAACAAAGTATAGGATCCCAGAGTGGGTAACAATGGAGTTTGTGACAGGTCCTTGTGATCTTAATTCATTAAAGGAGGGTCATTAGATTCTTACTATATTTATTACCGAATATGGGGTGACATTCCCTTCCAATCATATATTCCTTGAGTTTTGCCAATATTTTGATTTGGTTCGAGCCTAGGTGATTCCCAATACATGGAGGGTAGTAAATGGAGTTAACCGCATTAATGAGCGATTTGGCACCCATATAGGAATAAAAGAACTGCTGTATTGCTATAATTGGGGAACCACAAATGACAACATTTATTATTTGAAGACCAGATACTCAAATAGTGATTCGGTAGTAAATTTACCTGATTCCAATAAGTATTATTGGGATCATGGATTAATAGTTGAGGACTTGCAATTTTTCCTTCTTCCTGAGAGCGAGGACTATAATGGGCCCCATTTCTCTCAGGAAGGACATGCCATAAGTCGACATTTATTGATTCTTGTGTATTTTTCTCTGTTTTCTCTTTGAGTTAACTCTATTATTAACAACATTTTTTGTCCTTTTGTCTTATAGAAAAGAGAAATAAAGATATCCCCCATCTATCCAAACTTTTTTTGGATTGAAGATTTTCTGGCCCATCCAGTAAAGAATAAGGGGAGATCACCCTCGCTCGACATCCATTCTGATTGATTACCATAGTGCCATCACGTCCTTTGTTGCTCGCTTAACTAAGGATATCCCCCCTGTCCCCATTGATTTAAAGGATACAACCTCAACTGCTAATTTGGAATCTCCTCCTCAAGTAGAAGGAGATTTTTTTGCTAGAGGTACATCTTCCTCCTTTGAGTCCCTGGACCTTGACCTTGTACCGACCATTATTTCCTCTTAAGAGATGATGAAGAGAAAGATCCCCAAATTCCTTGCCATTTCCAAATCTCCTCCTCTTGTCAAGAAGAAAAAGGAAGAAGCTGGGGGTTCTAGGCACCCCTTGGTGATTGATCATGTTACAATGAATACCCAAGAACCTCCATTCAAGAGGTTGAATAAGTTCCCTACTGCTCCCTTGGAGTTGACAGGGAAAGGTTAGGTTGACCAGGAACATGGTGGTGCCCCTTTTGTGGTAGTGAACCCAACCCTTACTCGAGGACTAATCGGGTCAGGAGTTATTCCAACTAATGAGCTTGCTGTTGTTGCCCTTTTCTAGGGCTATGTTATTGGTAGGCCTATAAATTGAGTCGGGCAAGCTCGAAGCCTGCCCGTTCAGCTCGCTATTTTTGGACCAAGCTTTATTTGAATTTAAGCCAAGCCGAGCCTGAGCTAAAATTTTAAGCGCGAATGAATTTTGGGACAAGCTTGAGCCGAACTTTTCCAAGCCCGAATTGGGCCCGAAAGTCGAACTTTGAATATATAAATAAATAAATATTTTTTTTAAATATAACATATTTATGTTAACTAGTTTTATATGTATGAAAAATAATAACTCTTTATAGGTTTTCATTCTTACTTCCCTTCTTTAAGTTTAATACATTTCATAATTATATACTTTATTTAATGAAATATCAATTAGATTTTGGCGTGTAAATTTTCTTCATGATGGACACACAAGAAAAAAACATACTAATTCAAACTTTTTTTATCAAAAAATTGTAATCGGGCCTGCCCAAAATATTTATGAGCCAATTTCGAGCTTAAGTAGAAAAGTTTAGTTCGGGCCAAGCTCGGGCTTGAGCCTAAATAAGGTAGTTTGGGCCGAGCCTAAGAAACCTCAAGCCCAGCTCACCCAACTCGATTTACATCCCTAGTTATTGGAGAGAGCCAACCACAACTTAACCTTAGTAAATTTTATTCACTATTACCTCTTTGTTATATGTGTCCCTAGTATTCATTTACTGACTTTTATAATTTATGGACTTTATAATTCCAATTTGATTACAATCAACTACTGAGGAGGGATGACCAACTAAGGGAGTCCTCTATAGAAATGGAAGTTGCCTTTCAAGGCATGAAGAAGTCTTTTGAGGAGGTGAAGAAAGACAATGAGGAAGATAAGAAAAAATGGGAGAATTTCATTAGGAAGATGGAGGACAAGAAGAACAACATCGAGAAGGTTACCGATGATACAGAGAAGAAGGTCGAGTAGGCCGAAAAAGCTACTCACAAAGCTAAAAGAAAAATTCTGGAGCTGAAGGCTAAGTTTAAGAAGGATATAGAAGATGCCTACACCTGGGGATGGGATAAGGAATTTTCCAATGCTACTATTCAAGTGGATTACTCTAAGACATCATCCTTTAAAGAAGGATGGAATACTGCCTTACATGAATTTGAACTCTGAGTCAGGCACGCCTACAGAGATTGAAGAAGAGGTGGATGAGAAGAAGGGGATGGATGAACCTTCAGTGCCCCAAAAACTGGTTGTGGTTATTACTCGCACAAAGGAGGAGGTTACCCAAGACAAAGATAAGGTGTAAATGGCTAGGATATTTTTTTAGTTTCACTCTGTATTTTTGGTTTCTATATTTCAAGCAATTCCTTCTTATAATTCTTGTTCACAGTTCTAATAAAATTGCATTTTTCTTCCAGTAATAATGTTATTCCATTATGAGTTTTCTTTGTGCTTTCGATACTTATACAATATTCAATTCCTTTCATTTTAACTCCAGGAAGGCTATTTTAGCAACTGTCGAGAGCGAACTCTTTAGGAGGAGTGCTCAATTATTTGGGGTAGGTTATAAAATGATTGATGAAGAGGAACTGATGAGGTGCTCAATATATAAATCTCCAATCAGGAGCATACCTCCATATGCATAGGTTGTTTTATCAAGTAGTGGCGACCAACCCCCCATATTATGAAATAGTACTTTAGTTGCAAAGTGATCATAAAGAAACACTTAACAGTTTGTCGGCCGACCATGAGAAAAAAAATTCCCCGCTCAAAAGTTATAGCAATTTTGATAAGAAAATGCAGGAATTATCCTCGACATTCACCAAAAAGGAATTTACTCTGAAGTCCTAGGTGAAAAGTGCTCGAAAAGTTATTCGTCGCCTGGAACAAAAAAAATAATATGTTAAGGTATGAACTTGAGGGCTAAAAGATAGTTGTTGGCGTGGATCAAAGTGAAGGGGCATAATTTCTAGAGCAGGAAAATGCTCAGCTAATGGAGGAGATAAAAAGATTGAAAAATTTAAGGGAGGCCATTCCTCTAGGAAAGTGGTTGTTGCTCATTCGATTGTTGAGGAAGAGAGAATAAAAATTGGTTGACCAAGTGAGTCTGATAAAGAACTAGTTGGCCACCATAAAAAATTGAATGAGAAAGTTGACCTCCTCATTTATCACTTTCATAAGCAGCCACGCACCATATGGATGAATGGTTATGATGAAGATTTAGCACATATGGTCAAGGAGTTGGAACAAGCCCGTATAGAGGGATATAAATGTGAATGGATTAATGCTTTCACTGTCTTGAAGGTGACAAGAGAAAACACTTATGGTATTGGCATGACCGTAGATTCTTGGACCAGCCCACTCCTCTATTTAAGTTGGATACTACCTGAATTCCTACAGATGTGATCCCTATCAACCTGGTCAGAAAATACTTAAAGGATTATAGTTTAGATGGAGATGATGTGTTCAGCCCACCCCTGCACTTGGTGGATAAGCCTCATTCTAGAAGCCAGTCTAGACACATATAATTGAGATTAAATGTTCTTCCTTCAGCTTTGGATGTTCCTCCTGTTAGGATAGAGAAAGTACTTGGAAAATGCACAACAAAATGAGTATCTTTTATTCTTTTCTTGTAATGGTGTTTGATGAACATTATCTTGTAATGATCCAAGGATAGTGAAACATTTAAATAAAAACTTTACCTTAAATTAAACTTGATTTTTTCTATTATATGATTACGACCTACCAGTAGTTTAGTCTTACAATTAGGTGGTCGACATTTAGCCGACTAGTCTTCCTTACTGGTTACCAGTTTGGACGAAACCTAGTTGTCCTGCCTTTGGTTCTACTAATGTGTTTATGATTGCTCAAACGGATCTTATCGTTTTTGACCAATGTATCACGCTAGTTACCATTGGCGACCAAATGTTTCCAGAATTTTCCTTAATTTGGTATGGTAAAACTTCTTATTCTTAGAATTAAGGAGTCATACATGAAGTTTTATGTTTGGAAATTCTCGTTCGTGAATTTTAAGAGACGAAGTCATATGTGAAGTTTTTTATTTGAATTTTTAGGACTAGTAAATAGTCACTCAGTCTGTAATTATCTTCTTCTTTGTTATTTGAGATTGTACATTTACCACTCTCGAAAAAAATGAAAATAAAACATGGAAATGAAATTAATTTTTGATGAAAAAGGTACTCATTATTGAAAGTTGAAAAAAAAGTTACAGAAATATTGAAAGATTACATTCCAAATGATTACTCATAGCACTGACTACAGTGCTCATAATTCTACGGGTTCTTAAATTATTCTCTATCCAGGGTTTCTAGACAATAAGTACCTAATCAGATAATCATAGAAATACGATTCGGATAATGCCAATTTATCTCCAATTCGTTTACCTTCCGGAGCACTTTCTTTAACACGTAATCTCGATCTTTAAGGTTGCTCGACTTAACCTTTCTCTTGTAAACTCGAGAAGTTTATTACTAATGGGCTACCACTCGTAGTGCTACATTTTCTCTAACGTCCTCCACTAGGTCTAAATATAATATCCTCATAAGGTCACTCTTAGGGGAATTAAATTTGAGTACTCTATAGCTGGGCATTCTAATTTTTGGACAATTTCCTCTGTCCCAAATGCTAACATGTAGGGGGTTTCGCTAGTAGCTGCCCTCGGCATGGTCTTATAGGCTTAGAGCATACTTTTCAACTCATTGATCTAGTCCCCTTTGGCATCATCCAACCTTTTTTCACCCCATCGAGCAGAGATTTGTTGGTGACATTTGTTTGGCCATTACACTATGGGTGTTTAGGAGCGGAATGCAGCTTTTGGATCTTGGACTAGATACAATAGTCTTCAAATCCATGGTTGTCAAACTGTATGCCATGGTCATTGATAAAGGAATATGACATACCATATCGTCATATGATTCTCTTCCATATAAATTAGAAGACTTTCTCATAAGGCATATCAACAAGAGGCTCAACTTCCACCCACTTGGTGAAATAGTCAATGAAAATGATTAAGTATTTAAATCTTCCTCTTGTCTTCGATAGTGGGTCTACCAAGTCAATTACCCACATGGAAAAAATCCATGGGGATGTGATCGGCGTAAGTGTAACTCCAGGTGTCCTGTGAATTATTGGAAACTTCTGGCATTTTTCATAGCATCTTGCGTAGGTAACACAATCTTCTTTCATGTTTGGTCAGTAATATACAAGGTTGTAAAAAATGCGGGGCGTGATTGAGGCGTGGAGGCCAAGCCTTAAGCCTTAGAAGCCTAGGCAGACCTAGGCATAAAAAGGCGTGAAAAAGCGTTTAGGCCTTTTTAATATATTTTAATATTTTTTAACCATAACAAGGTTATTAAAATACTAAAATTCTACATATCATAAATATATGTCTGAATATTTGCAAATAAAAATACTATTTGATTATTTTGGGTGAGATAATGGTCCGGTTTGTAAAAAAATCTTTAAAAGGCGATATCGTTTCACTAAAGCATTGTTGTTTTTAGAGAAAAAGTACGCCATAAGGGTTTTACCAAGCATAAGGTGTCAAAATCTTAAGGCGGGACGTTTCTCCCAAGCCTCAAGCCTAGGCGGGTTTTTTAGAACAGTGATATAACTATGGCCACTCGGGTAACCAATGATCTTCCTACCAAATGGTTTCCACAAGATCCTTCGTGTATTTCTTTAATTAAGTATTTTACTTTGGCGGGTGGACACATCTGAGTAGTGAGACTATGAATCTTCTCTTGTATAGGATTCCTCTTTCCATAACATAGCTAACTGCTTTGTACCTCAGCTTTCTCGCTTCCTTTAGGTCGGCCAGCAGGATGCCTTTCTCAATATACTAATTGTTCGAATTCATCCATGAGGGACCCAAATCCAGCGTGATTAATTTGATGCTTTCTTCCTCAATTCTTTTGTGCATGAGGACTTCCACCGGGAAGGTCCACCTTAATTCAGTTCATATTTTAGAAGCGAGCCGAGCAAGGGAATATGCTCGAGCATTGTCAATCCTTTGAATTATAACCATTTTGACCACCTAGAATTTGGATATTCTGTCTTGCATTTTGTCCAAATACCTCATTTTTAATTCCTTTTTGGCCCCATATACTCCTAACACTAGATTGATAATAAATTATGAGTCATTGTGAGCCAGTATTTTCTCAACGCCCAAAGAGAGTGACAATTCAAACTCTATGATTAATGATTTATACTTTTCTTTGTTGTTAGAAGCTTTGAACTAGAACCTGAGCACATACTCTACGTTGACATCATCTGAGGTGTTGATTATTAGCCCGGTGCCACTACTAGTAGCACATGATGATTCGTCCATATACATATTCCACAAGGGTGGATATTCTATGAAGGCCCCTTCAATTAAGGATCCATAGTTGAATATATTTTTACTCTACTCTAAGCAGTGTGCAATAGTTTCTCATGCAGTGGATGTCTCTAGTCTATCTTCCTCTTAGCTAGTCATATCAGTCATAGAGCTATCTTCCGGAGAAGTCTACTCTAGTGTTTAACTTTTTAATCTCTCTTACTAAGAAGTATGTTCAACTGGATTTACTACTGAGATCTCTTTCGTAGGAGTCTGCTCGGTAGGGTTTTCTTCACAGGTAAATTCAACTATAAAGTTTGCTATTGTCTAGCCTTTTAATGTTATTCTAGGTTAATAGTGTATATTATACTCTCCAAGTTCCATAGCCTAGGCCATTGATCTCCCCGACTTCTTTGGTTTGCGAATTAGTGCAATGGCAAGTCCGTGTAAATCACAATAGCATGGGCCTAAAAATATGGCTTCATTCTTCATAAGGATTGATGAGTGCATTATTTTGTATATTTTATACCCAAATTTATACTTTGTTAGTCCCCTTTTAGTGTATTTAATAATTTCTTAGGACTATTTTATTCAAAGGAGGAAAAAATGCGAGAATAATTGAATTCATATTGAAAATGGAAATTTTAAGTAAAAAATGGGGACTTCGATAATTTTATAATATTCTTGTGCTAATTTGTGAAAAAAGTTGCCTAGTGAAATTTTTGCAGATAATGATGGAATTTGGTGCAAATTGATGATCAATTCAAAAAAGGCGCGTCCGATTTGGACGAAACTCGGCATGCGTGTTCAGGAAAAAAAGATAAGAGTTTTCGAGTGGGGGGAAATTCCATCCCTTATCACGATCCAAAGATTAAAGAGGTGGAGAGATAGCTACCAACACCATTCGGCCAATTAGAAAGAGTCCCACCACAACTCAAATACCTCACCACTTGTCCTATAAAAAGGACCCTTCGGCTCATAATTTCGTAGACAGTTTTGGAGAGTGGTAGAGAGAGCTTTAGAGAGGGCCAATAATTATTTTGTGAGTGGAATTTTTGTCAAGATTATTTGTGACACATCAATTGTAAGTTTGTTTATTTAATGAAATTCATTATTCATTCTTGCAATTTTATTATGTCTACAATTATGCTAGCTTAATTTCCTCACTAGGACTAGGTGAAATTTATCATGTGTGATTAATATTGTGTGTGATTTAATTTCGTCTTTATTTCCCGATATATGCTAAAAGTTTTAAAAATTCGGTATTCATTTAAAACGACACGAGAGTGTGTTTTAAACCTTCGGCATTATTTGAAAAAAAAAATCACTTTTATATTTTAAGTATGAGTACTTTTTGATGGGTTATACTTTTATTAAATTGATTGATAGCCCATGCTTAAAGACTATATTTTAAAATTTAAAAGTGAACTTTTTAAGGGAATAGGGATTTTGGGCGTCTAAATTTAGAGGCGTTAAATTTTATTTTGGACTTCTAACGTATTATTTTTCCGAATTAAATACGACGAGAGTCGGTTTAATTTGAGTTATAAAATCGGGAATGGCGAATTTAAATTATTGCACAGTGTTATTTTAACGTGGTAAATGGATCCAATGTCCTAGTTTTCACGCTATCTTGATTATATCTCTCGTACTCCTATTTCTTGTTTGTGTTGCTTAGTTTATTAACACATCTCATCTCCAACCCAATTTAGTCTAGTTGGATAGTCACAATTAATTTTAAAGAAAAAATTGATAAATCTCTGTGGGTTCGACCCGTACTTACACTCGCTATTCTATAATAGCCCGTGCACTTGCGGTATTTTATAAAATTGACAACAAGTTTTTGGCGCCGTTGCCGGGGATTTGTTCGATTTTTTTTTAAAAAAGGTTGTGATTTTCGGACTAGTTTTTTTTTACTTTTCGCATCTTTGTTAGTAAAAATTCATAAAAAAAAGTAAAAATTTTTGAAAAAAAAAAAAATTGTTTCATAAGTTCTTTTTTTTTTCTTGTTAAATACACCACTAGTGCGTGTGTCATTTTTTTCCCCTCTCTTTTCGTAATTTTTTTTTGCAGGTGTCGCACTTTACGTTTGGTGTAGTTTTTTTTTTCAGGAGCATATTAAAGAAAAAAAAACACAAAAAAAAAGTGACGAAAAATTCGAAAAAGTGTCCAACGGTGCGCGAGCGCGAAGAAAAAAATTATGCAATCTTGCCACGGGCACAAGGAACTCTCGGGGACGACTGAAACGTAGGCGGCGTTCCCCTCCGATCGATGTCAAGTTAAACTTCGGCCCGGCGTAAACAAGTGACTGTTAAAAGTCCACGCCGGAGGTACATTTTTTTGGGTGCTTCTACGTGGTTTGATTTCGCATTTAATTTAGCACATTGCATAAATTGACTTAAGGGCAAAACCAGTGTGAAAGATAAGGTGGGGATTTCATCACCTCTCCTTGGCCCGAAAATCACTAATTATCAAAGCATTTGCATATCCCGAGCCATCACATTTAATTTAAAATCAATTAGACATTGGCCTTAGGATATCACATAGCTCATAGGAAACCTCTTAACAAGGCTAGAGTTAAAATCTACTCCAACGCGAACTTGTCAAATCAATTCCGTTTCACCTTGTCTAGGATTGGTGTTTTTTAATGTGTCTTCGTACCGACCACCTACCTGGAGGAAAAAACGGGTTTTGAAGCGATAACCGTAGTTGGTCGTCTTTTAAATTCTCCCTTGTCAAAGAGTAGGAGCTGTCTAATTAGGGAGATTAAATTGGAGACCCTTGTTGTCGTCAATCAATCTCGGGAAAACTAGATTTTAAAATTGAAATTCTCCTCACCTAAATTAGATAATTCAATTTGCTGTGTGTTAGCTAGGAATTACGTGGTTTGAGTCAAATATTATTTTTCATCACATAAAAAAAATATCGAGTGAGATGAGTGTATGCGAAGTTGGTTTCGAAATCAGATCGGTCGTTTGTCGAGTGTGGAGTCTAGCATTCCCGATACTTACGTAGGTAGATTTTCAATATTTACCGAGATGGGAGACGAGTTAGCACCACGTGCCCTTAAAGATTACCTTTATCCAACTAAGTCTAGTCAGCGTTCATGCATACTTCTCCCCGATCACAATGCAAATAATTCCCAATTTCATTCGGGAACAATCCAACTATTGCCCGTGTTTTGGGGTACTGAAAAAGAGGATCCGTACCTTGACGTGCGTGAATTCGAGGAGATATGTGGGACCATTAAGTACCAACAACTCTCCGATGAGATTGTTAAGCTTAAATTGTTCCTGTTCTCGTTGAAAGACAAAGCTAAGAGTTGGTTTAACTCGTTGAAACCCGAATCCATCACCATTTGGAACCAAATGAGTGTCACCTTCCTACAACAATTCTTTCCTAACCAAAAGACGGCGTCGATACGTCACGCCATCAACACATTTAGCCAAAAGGAGGGAGAAGCATTGTGGATGTATTTGGAGCGATTCAAGGACTTGCTGGTGCAATGTCAACACCATGGGATTGAGATGGGACGCCAAGTCCAAATTTTATATGAGGGGTTCGATTGTAACACCCGAACTATGCTCGAGTCACTATGTAATGGTGATTTTACCGAGAAGAGTGAGGTCGATGCGTGGGTATTTCTAGAAGCCATAGCCAAAAAGTCCCAGCGATGGGCACCCAATAGAGAATCTAGATCCACCACCTCCAATGAGGGGTTCGCTCACCAAGTCGAACAAAGTTATGATTTAAATGCCAAAGTGGCCACATTGGCCCGACGTTTAGAAGCTTTAGAGACAAGCAAAGAGGGCAATCGAACAACATCTGTGGCCGTTCAACATGTAGGTTCCCCTATGTGTATACTTTGTGATGCATTCGACCACTTAGTCGAGAATTGCCCCACCCTTCCGGCCCACAAGGTACTCACCGAGCAAGCCAATGCCCTATACCAAAATAGGCCAAAGTATGACCCATATTCCAATACATACAATTCGGGATGGCGAGACCACCCCAATCTTTCATGGTCCAAGGGTCAATACCAAGGAAGTGGAGGTCAATCTTCCGATAACCCACCCCCGGGTTTCCAAAAGAATGCCACTGCACTCTCAAATCACTCATCCCAAAAGATTCAATCTTTAGAGGATTCGATGAACCTTCTTGCCCAAAGTACCCTTCAATTCCAGAAAACCACGCAAAATGTCCTCCAATCCACCCAGCAAAGCATGCACGCGAATACGCATGCCATTACCAAACTCGAGGTCCAAATGAGCCAACTAGCTAATGCATTGAGTGAGAGGAATAAGGGAACATTCCCGAGTCATCCCGAACCCAATCCAAAGGGTAACATGCCAAGGGGTCAATTTCTTATTCAAGGCGACACGAGCGCATCACACCCCCAAGAGCATGCAAAAGCCATCATCACGCTTAGGTCTGCCAAGGAAGTAGAGACAAACATTTCACCACCTACCGAGAGTGAATCCGAGAAAGGTAAGGCGAAGGAAGATCCACCCGTGTTTCCAACTTCATCCTCACCTTTACCTTCCGATCCATCTGTAGAGACCTATGTCCCAAAAGCTCCATTTCCACAGCGTTTGGTGCCACAAAAGAAAAAAGCGCAAGTTGATAAGATGTTGGAAGTATTCAAGCAAGTACAAATCAATATCCCACTGCTTGATGCTATTCAACAAGTCCCATCCTATGTGAAATTTCTAAAGGACCTTTGTACCTTCAAGAGAAGCACCAACGTACCCAAGAAAGCTTTTCTCGCCGAGTAAGCAAGCTCGATCATTTCATATCGAACTCCCATCAAGTATAAGGATCCCAGTACTCCAACGATCTCTATCAAGATAGGGGAGTACCTTATCGAGAAGGCACTTCTAGATTTAGGAGCAAGCATGATTCTTCTGCTGTACACCGTATACGAGAAACTAGGTTTGGGGGAGTTGAAACCGACTAGGATTACCTTGTCCTTAGCCGACCGTTCCGTAAAAATCCCGAGAGGTATTGTTGAGGACGTCCTAATTAAAGTGGGTAACTTTATATTTCCTGTCGACTTTGTTGTCTTGGACACCCAACAAGTGCAAAATCCTATTGCACAAATCCCTGTTATTTTGGGTCGTCCTTTCCTCGCCACATCTGATGCCGTCATTAGGTGTCGAAGCAGTCAATTGAACCTATCCTTTGGGAACATGATTATGGACCTTAATGTGTTCAATTTGGCCAAATAACCACATGATGACAATGAACCTGTGGATGTCGACATGATTGATAGTATTGTATAAAAGACTTTCGAGGAAACTTATAATGACGACCCTTTAGCTTCTTGTCTTGCCTTTTTTGGGTCTGAATTTGATGTCGAACAGTCCATCGAAGAAGTCAAAGCCCTCCTCGACTCTCCCCCTATCATGGAAGTAGGAAATTGGAAGTCTAAACCCGAGCCCCTCTCACTTTCCTCATCACATCTTCCACCCTCGATTGAGAAAGCTCCCGAGCTTGAATTGAAGCCATTGCTTGAAACGCTCAAGTATAGGTTCTTAGGACCTTCTGAATCCTTACCTGTTATTATCGCATCTGACTTAGACAAAGAACAGGAAGATAAACTGTTACGTGTTCTCAACGAACACTAGGAAGCCATAGGATGGACCATAGCCGACATTAAGGGGATAAGTCCCTCGGTGTGCATGCATAGGATACACTTAGAAGACAATGCTAAAAATTCCCGTGAAGCACAACGTAGACTTAATCCCAATATGAAAGAGGTCGTCCGAGCCGAGGTGCTAAAATTTCTCGATGCGGGTATCATTTACCCCATCTCTGATAGCCAATGGGTCAGTCCCGTTCAAGTGGTCCCTAAGAAATCCGGTGTTACGGTGGTGAAAAATAACGATGATGAGTTAGTACCCACTAGGATTCAAACCGGTTGGCGAGTGTGTATTGATTATAGGAAGTTGAACGTTGTTACAAGGAAGGATCACTTTCCCCTTCCTTTCATAGAACAAATGCTAGAGAGATTATCCGGCTATCCATATTACTGTTTTCTCAACGGTTACTCCGACTACAATCAAATTTCCATTGCTCCTGAGGATCAAGAGAAAACCACCTTCACTTGTCCATTTGGTACTTTTGCCTACCTACGCATGCCCTTTGGGTTATGCAATGCACCCTCCACCTTTCAGCGGTGCATGATGAGTATCTTTTCGGATATGGTGGAGCGGTTTCTCGAAGTCTTTATGGATGATTTTTCTGTATTTGGGTCTAGTTTTGATGAGTGCCTCCATCACCTCACCCTCGTTCTGAAGAGGTGTAAGGAAAAGAACCTTGTGCTTAATTGGGAGAAGTGTCACTTTATGGTCAAACAAGGCATAGTGCTAGGTCACATCATTTCTGAAAAGGGTATCGAGGTAGATAAAGCTAAAATAGATCTCATAGCTAATCTCCCACCCCCTAAAACTGTGCGTGAAGTTCGATCATTCTTAGGACACGCCGGTTTTTATCGGAGATTTATTAAGGATTTTAGTAAAATCTCTCGACCCTTGTGCAATCTTCTTGCCAAGGACACACCCTTCAATTTCACTAACGAATGCGTTCATGCCTTTGAAAGGCTAAAGACGAAATTGACCTCTGCACCTATTATGAGACCTCCCGACTGGAATCAGCCGTTTGAGATCATGTGTGACGCTTCCGACTATGCCATAGGTGCGGTTCTAGGTCAGCGTAATGAGAAACTTCCTCACGTCATCTATTATGCCAGTAGAACTCTTAATGATGCCCAATTGAACTATTCCACGACTGAAAAAGAGTTCCTTGCTGTTGTTTTTGCTCTTGAGAAGTTTAGGTCTTACTTGATAGGATCCAAAGTTGTCATTTTCACCGATCACTCGGCCCTGCGATACCTTTTGTCTAAAAAGGATGCTAAGGCTCGTCTCATTAGGTGGGTCCTATTACTGCAAGAGTTTGACCTTGAAATTCGGGATAAGAAAGGGTGTGAGAATTTAGTGGCGGATCATTTGTCTAGGTTAACCATTGAATCTTTCGATAACCTGCTGCCACTAAATGAGTCCTTTCCCGATGAGAAACTGATGCTTGTTTCTCAGCTTCCATGGTTCGCCGATATTGTGAACTATCTTGTGACAGGTGAAATGCCACTGCATTGGTCTAAGCAAGATTGTTCCAAATTTTTAAAGGAAGTCAAACATTTCTTTTGGGATGACCCGTATCTTTTCAAGTATTATCCCGATCAAATCATTCGAAAGTGTGTCCCCGATCACGAGATTCAAAGCGTAATCTCTTTCTGCCATATGACCAAGCCTGTGGAGGTCATTTCAGTGCTAAAAAGACCGCTGCAAAAATCTTGCAGTGTGGATTCTATTGGCCCACCATTTTTCATGACTCGAATGATTAAAGTAGGAGTTATGACCGTTGCCAACGGTTTGGAAAGATCACACGTAGGAATATGATGCCCTTAAATCCCATTCTGATTATCGAGGTTTTTGACTGCTGGGGCATTGATTTTATGGGTCCATTCCCAAATTCCTACGGAAATATCTACATTCTTTTGGCAGTTGGTTATGTGTCTAAATGGGTAGAAGCCATACCGTGTAAGACGAATGATCGCCACGTGGTGTTCAATTTCATTCGAGAAAATATTTTGTCCTGTTTCGGCACGCCTCGAGTCATCATTATCGATCAGGGAACCCATTTCTGTAATCGATCCTTCGAGAGTCTTATGAAAAAGTACTCGGTCACGCAAAAAGTAGGGTGTTCTTATCACCCTCAAACTAGTGGTCAAGTTGAAGTTTCCAATAGGCAAATCAAGCAAATCATCGAGAAGACAGTGAATCCAAAACGAAAGGATTGGTCCTTAAGGTTATTGGATGCATTGTGGGCTTATCACACTGCTTACAAAACACCACTTGGTATGTCCCCGTATAGGCTTGTCTATGGAAAAGCCTGTCACCTTTCGGTAGAGTTAGAACACAAGGCCTATTGGGCCATTAAGACCTTCAATTTCGATTTACCTACTGCGGGAGAGGTCCGAAAACTACAACTTAATGAGTTGGAAGAGATTAGGAATGATGCGTACGAAAATGCAAAATTGTATAAAGAGAAAATGAAAATGTTCCACGACAAGTCCATCCTACGGAAGTCATTCGAGCCTGGACAGAAAGTTCTCTTATACAATTCTAGGTTGCATCTCTTTCCCGGTAAGTTGAGGTCTAGATGGTCCGGTCCCTTTATTGTTAGGACAGTCTACCCACATGGGGCGGTTGAGATAGAGAATCCTAAAAATGGTGAAATTTTCAAAGTTAATGGTCAAAGGTTGAAGCCATATCTGGAATTGTGAGATCGGGAAGTGGAGGATATTCTCCTCCAAGACCCTGTGTACCACGAGTGAACATGAAATTGGGTCATTGTTGTTGTATCATACTTTTTGTTTTACAGGAATTGTGCGTTGGAAAAAGTCCCTCATTACAGTAATATCTTTCATATCTTTCCCACCTTTTAAATTTTTGTCGTGAACATTGAGGACAATGTAAAAATTAGCTTTGGGGGTATTGAGGTCATTTTTCTCCGCTTTGTTTAAAAAAAAAAAAAAATTAAAAATCCAAAAAGATTTTTCAATATAATCGAGTTTTGAAACAATTTCTTAATATAGAATTAATTCATGGATCTCTCATCTTATGAAATTTTTACACATTAGACATATAATATGATCGAAAATGGATATTGAGGCGAAAGTAATATGCTTAACGAATAAATGTGGAGATTTTAACCCGATAAGATTTTGTGCCATTCATCGTTTTCGAGAGATTTAAATCAATCCGAGTTAAAATTACTCAATCTTTCCTTCAGTGATAAATTCGTTGATGATCTCAAATTCTTTGTTTTGTTCGATTACTGAAAAGAAAAGGTCAAAATGTGAATCTTAAGCACTAGAAGTCTTAGTAAGTCATCTTGAGACACAAATCAACTGAACGAAACTTGAGAAATGAGATTAGGCTATCGTTTGAAAGCCTAAAATTAAGCCTAAAATCCAACCTTTTCACATTATTCCGTTGTAAGCCCATTTGAGCCAAAAAGAAAATATGTCTTTTATTGAAAACCCATTGTCCTACCTAACTCCAACTGAGAGTTTGAAGCCCATAAAAATAAGTCATACCCATTATCGGAGAATACTGGGGTAAAATTACGGTTGAAAAAAAAAGGGCCAAAAAAAAATCGCAAAAGAGTGATGTGTCGAAAAAAAGGGGAAGAAAAAAAAAGTGATTTCGAAAAGAAAAAGCGAAAGAAAAAGAAAAATGGATGTTGGAAGAAAAGTGCCTAAAAGTCAAAATACCGAAAAACCTCTATATTCTCAGAAATTTTGAACTCCAAAAACAACCATTCTTTCTAGCCAAAATTCGAGCCTAGAATACAACCAAAGAAAGTCCTAATAGATCTCAGGAGAAGTTAGTTATAGTGTGGAGAGAAGACGAATAGGATCTATGGTGTGATTCAATGTTTTCAACAAGTAATCGATTTTCTGTTCATGAGATCATATTCATCCATTGTATAAAAATCCATTTTTGATTATGTATATGTGAAATTTGTTCATATAAATTTACTCTTTTATTCACATATACCGAGAGAAAATATCCCATTTCCGAGTGTTCGATTGTGAGTGCATTCTGTGAGATTTTGAAATCAAAACGAACTTTCGGATAAGAAATGCAACGATCAAATCTTTTGAAATTGAGGGTTATATTGGCTATGCACACACAGACACAATAAGTTGAGATTGAGAAATGAAGTTCTACTATATTTATGAAGTTTGCATTCAAACTTGGTTATATTACTTTTTAGTCATTTGTATTGAGTCAGGATTTTGAATTTTGTGGGTATATTCACTGCAAACCCTCACGAGACAAAACTCGTCCACTAGGGTAACCTAGAGGTTTAAAGGCTTATTGCACATGCTAAGTGCAATCGTGATTCCTACGAAAGTGAGTTAAATTTTAAAATTTTTTAGTTTTGCTCGAGGACTAGCAAAGTTTAGGTTTGGGGGTATTTGATGAGTGCATTATTTTGTATATTTTATACCCAAATTTATACTTTGTTAGTCCCCTTTTAGTGTATTTAATAATTTCTTAGGACTATTTTATTAAAAGGAGGAAAAAATGCGAGAATAATTGAATTCATATTGAAAATGGAAATTTTAAGTAAAAAATGGGCACTTCGATAATTTTATAATATTCTTGTGCTAATTTGTGAAAAAAGTTGCCTAGTGAAATTTTTGCAGATAATGATGGAATTTGGTGCAAATTGATGATCAATTCAAAAAAGGCGCGAAAAAGCTGATTTTTACGGTCGTTAGAAAAAATGCTGTTTTTACACTTGTGAAATTTTAAAATACAATGAGATCTAAGGCAAGCTATTCTAGATACGGGTAACGAATTTATGCTCTCTAAAAGCCTTACTGACGTAATATACTGGTTTCTGCACCCCATTCTCTAATTGGATAAGCACCGAGCTAACTGTTGGCTCAAATACTACCAGGCATAAGTATAGTTTTTTCTCCCGTAAGAGGTCGAGAGAGGAATGGTAGACATCCCACATATTTCTTTAACTCCAAGAAGGCATTCTCACATTATTTGCTCCTATCAAAAGTCTTTCTTGACACCTTGAAGAAGGGTAGGCATCTGTCATTATCTCGAGAGACAAACTTGTTGAGGGCTGCTACTCTTTCAGTTAACTTCTACACATCCTTCTTATTTATAGGTGACTGCATGTTTATCAGTGCTTGAATTTTGTTAGTATTAGCCTTAATGCCTTATTGGTCCACCAGGAATTTTAGAAATATTCCTTCATGTATGCTAAACACACACTTCATTAAATTGAGCTTCATCGAATGCTTCTCCAACTGGTCAAACTTCTGACCCGAGTCTTTGATGTGGTCAGATGCTTTCTTACTCTTGGTGAGTAAATCATCCACATATAACTCCATATTTTTGCCAATCTGCTCATCGAAAACCTTATTCACTAACCTTTTGTATGTTGCTCCACCATTTTTTAGCCTAAAGGGCATAACACTGTAGTAATAGGTACCTCAGCTAGTAATGAATGAGGTCTTTTCCCCGTCCTCTGGTTTTATCTTGATTTGGTTATACCCTAAGTAAGCATTCATAAAATTAAGCAGTTCATGATCGATAATGGGATCAACCAACTGATCAATCATAGGCAAAGGAAAATGGTCCTTTAGATAAACCGTGTTGAGATTTGTGAAATCAATACACATGCACCATTTATTGTTCTTTTTCCTAACCATCACTACATTGTCCAACTAATTGGGATATTTGACACCTTTAATAAAACTTTCATTCTAAAACTTGTCCAACTCTTCCTGAATGGCCATATTCTCCTCACCGTTAAATACACCTTGTTTCTATTTGATAGGCTTAGAATCTTTGACAATGTTTGGTTCATGGTATATGAACCCTTGGGTTGATACCTGGCATATCTCTATGTTTCCAAGCGAACACATTCTTCTATATTAGAGGATGTTTATAAACTCCTGCTTGAGGGACGGATACATGGATGATCCAATTTGTGTTGTTCTTTTGGGGCATTCATAGTTAATAATTATACTCTCCACTGCCTCTATAACTTATCCTTTGACAAGGTTATCTTCCTCGTTTGGATCTATGGTCTCAATCTGATAGGTAGTTGAAAGTTTCTTCACTTCTTCTTGATCGATGGAAGTGTAGTAGCATTATTTAGCTTCAACTTGGTTTGTAGTAACAATGCCAACCTCATAGCGTGTGAGGAATTTTAAGCATTGGTGTACAGTGTATGGTATAACTTTAAACATTTTTAGGCTTAATTTACCGAAGATCATATTGTAGGATGATCGAACGTTCTTGTCTAAGATGAAGACACGAATCCTCTTAGATCGACTGATTTGAGAAATGCTAATAACGACTTATAATTTAATAGTTCCCAAAGGATATACTTTATCTCTAGAGAAGCCCATGAGGGGTTTGTGATGCGACTCCAATTTGTTGTCACGTAGTCCTCGTCCTTTGAAGTAGTCATAAATCATGATGCCATGAGCTACCATTGTCTACCAAAATTTTAGCAACTCTTTCCTCATGCACCATCTTTATGATGACCAGAGGATCATCATGAGGATAAAGTACCCTAGATATGTCATCTTTAAAGAATCTTATCACTAATTATCTTTGTTCACTTTTCTTGGGAGATTATCAATATCACAAGACAAATTGATTTGCCAAATGTATAGGCATGCTTTGGATTCATTTATGTATGCCTTCTTATAGGCTATTTCGCCACCACCACTAGTGTCACCACTTTTAATGAAATGACAACCAAAAGAATCTAGGTTCACCTCATGCACAAGTTCTCTAGGATCTTTTGGTAGGTTCAGATCATTTTTTACAACATTATCTCTATCTCTTTTCTTATCGTCTCCTCCTTTACAAAGAGATTATGATTGTCTTCGAGCCTCTATTTCTTCTGTATTGCCTTGCCTATCAACTAATTTGTAGAGCTTTCCTCTTCTGATCAAACTTTCTATTTCGTTCTTCAGGTCTATACAGCTATCTGTGCTATGCTTGTAGTCTTTATGGAAATCACAATATTTGGATCTATCTCTCTTATTTCAAGGAAATTTTAACTTCTCGGGGCATTTCAGATCCATACTTCCTTATATTTCCTTCTAATATGTGGTTCACACCAATAGTGAGATGAGTGTATTCATCATACCTCTTAGGTTTTTAAACCTTCTTATCTTTCTGATCTTTCTTATTGGAGCTCTTTTTATTGTCGGCCTTGGAGTTATGAGATTGCTTTGCAGTCATAGCCTCCTTGACATTCATAATTTTGACATCTTTAGCTATTAACTTAGTCATGGTCTTGGCAGGATCTTTTACTAGGGCATAATATAACTTCTCAGGGAGTAATCCGCTCATCAAGGCAATGATTGCTGTCTTTTTCTCATAATCGGCAACTTCTAATTTTTTAGATATTGTCATATTCGCGAGTAGTTTCCCCTCAAGAAATGATCTACCCTCTTGACTGGTTTGGCTCCAAAGCAGAAGTTACTAATAAACTGCTTGATGAGCTTTTGAAAGTTTGAGATTTATCCACAAAGCAAATTATTGTACCAAATTTGTGTCGATTCGGTAATTGTGCTAGAAAATGCCTTACAAAGCATCTCATTTGGGACTGAGTAGATGTTGTCAACAACTTAATATTGTCCACATGAAGTACATAATCAATTTTAGCATTATACTTGAGAGTGATCATAGGTGGCTTGAATTTAGTAGGTGTTGGCAAGTTCACAATTATTGGGATGAAGGGTGATCCCTTCACGAAACTCCTGTTTAAGGGATTTTTGGATTTTTCTATCTCTCTTAGACGATCTTCTCTCCATTAGATTAAACATTTCTAGGGATGCTCGTCTGGATCAGTTTTAATAAAAATAATCTTAGCTGCTCGACCATGAGTTTGTGCTAACCTCTTTTTCTGAGAAGTCTTATCGGTACGTACGGATCCTCGCATGATAGTTCTTAACGTGACAGAAGCTTTTCAAAGATCTCATGATCTGGAGTGTTCTCTATGATTATGACCCCTAGTAGCTTGGGGACCTAAATGATCAAAGGCTGAGCCCTTTCTTAGTCAATCTCAAGCTCTTAGCCTTTTTTTAGAGAATAAATGTCAATCATATTAGTCACTAAATCTAATTGAAAAGGTTATGCTAGGGCAGTAAGATTTGTCATTGGTATATTTGGGGTATATAGACCTGCTCATTTCCTGTCCGGGTATTGGTGGCAACATTTTCACCCTTGTGTCTAGGCCAATTACGGGCTTAGTTTAGAGCATCTGAGTAAACTGCCTTATTATCTCTTGCATAGCCTCTTGTCCCTTGGCTATGTTCATCATAATTCCTTATAGATCACCCGTACCCAAAGGGGCAGAAGGGCTGAAGGCGTTGCTACTGGTGTGGCTAGCCTCTAGATTGTTCACCATTTTTTCAGTATGGGATAAAAATGACTGAAAATGTCTGCTTGACGGAAATAGGTTGAAAATAAAAGTGGCTTGTCATTTCCCACAGACAATGCCAATCTGTTAGTGTCTAAATTTGGTTTATTGATTTGGATTAGTCTTAGCTTAATTAAAATAATAATTATAACCATTGATAAAAGAAATAAGTTAGAGAGGGATGAGAGACAAAGAGAAAGATGTAAAGGTTTATGTGATTCAGCCCAATGATGTGCCTACATCCATGGGTATAATGCCGCTATATTTTAGGATTTAGTACATGGCTCTCAATAATTATCTAGGGTTTTGATAAATTATTTTCAGTTACCCTTAGCTGGAAGAGGTAGTGAGATATTTATAGTAGTAGGAAGATAGAGAGATGTAATACCTATATACATTAGGTATTTATATCTTCACATTATAATTAATAGCTAGATATTCTTCATGTGCATGGTGACTGCTGAGAGTCTCACTTGTGTCTATTCACATTACCGACTGCTCATATTTCTAAGGGTAGTCGGCTATCGTGCCGACCGGTGAGATAATGATGCCGACCACATTTGTTTGTTGTTTCTGGCCTATTGAGTATGATGACAGGTGTCACCTTTTCATTGGTCCACTTGGTCCTGTTATTTTAGGCTACAGTACATACCATTGTAAAATTTAAGAAAAATAGTTTGAAATTTTTTCCCTTAATTTTTAAACAAGGCCTTGTCCAGTCACATCCTATAATTAAGTAATAAAAAGGAAGTACAAAACTTTGAAAATCTTATCAAATCTCTGATGCGGGATATTTGAACGTGTTCGGTCCTATTCAACAATCTCTGTTACGGTGCTTTATCACTTTGTCTTAAATTGATGTGACATTACAACTTAATTGACTCAGTACAAAGACACTAGGACACAAATGTTTATTCCAAAATTAATCCAACAAAAATAAACCTTAGTGAGTATTAAAACATATCCTTACGAATCTTCTCCTTTGGATTCTAGGACAAAACAAAGTAAATGGAAATTATCCAAAATCTCACTAGGTCAAATATCTATACGTCAATCTTCCCTTCCCACTCCCCACGAGACTCGATACTAGCATTCTGAATTTTAATCAACAAAAACATTATGAGCCCTGTATGATGTACACACTCAAATACATACCTTGTGATGTACAAAGGATATAAGTGGAAATAAAAATGCAATTCATGCACTAAACTATTACCCCTTAACATATACTTCCCATGAATCCTTTGTACATCAATAAAAAAGAGAGAGACCTAGATTGGTTTCATGATATATGTAATGAACTTGTGTTAGTCCTTGGCCTCTTGAGGAAATATATCTCAATCAAATTAATTTTTTTTACTCCTATAAGAATCTAATTACAAGAAGTTTCACCCTTCTCTCTCATTTTTTTACATAACAATGATGAGAATGTAGTGAAATTCATTGGCCTCAAATCCATTAATCCCAACACATATTGTCAATCTAGCCTCAACAGATTGTCGGACATCTTATTTATAATTATGCAAATTTCTCAATTTTCCATAACTAATGGTTGAGCATATATTAATGATCGAGCATATATTAATTATATGAATATCTCAATATGCCCCTTACAGATAGTCGTGCATGTACTAATTATTTGACTTTTCTAATTTAGCCTCAATAGTCATCGGATACATATATCGCCAATATACTGCATCATGCAATCATATTCCCAGTGCCCAAACCACGTAGCATACTGGGGACCACCTGGTGGGGCTAAACGACACCCACCTCGTGATAAACTCATGCACACAACGTCCGAGAAGCGATCATAGTTCCTAACCGTCAATGAGACGAAACATACCCACCACGTCTCATCCCCCCCAAAAAATGTAAATCACATAATAACACAGTGGACGACTATGACCTGGGGAATATCCACACTCTGCACCTTGAGCCAGGGTGCTTACCCTCATCGCGGAAACTTCCTGATGATAGCATATGCGGCGTATGCTTAACCATACAAGTATATATATCATTCGCATGCACAATATATATATACGTCCATATGATCCCATCATATAATTAAACCATCACATACGGTTTAGATATTCACAACATGAGTATACACATATATCCATATCTATACAATTATATATATATATATTCACATATCCACATAAATGTACACACTTTCTCTCGTCCATATGTATAAGATTTATAAACTCGGCTATAAGTATACATAATCCTCAATATATTAGCCGTCGTCCCAACACATTTAATTTACCTCGATATGTGAATACGATCCATCACTTGAAGCATATTCATCCATTTCTTCCATGATATGAATAGTCTTCCAACATATATATGTCTCCACATTAAGGTTATCACCCAAAGTTTAGTGTAGGTAACAATCACCACACATCTCATCTATATCCCAAAAGTACATCAATATCTCTAGTACTAATTTTTTACTATTGGTATGCATATAACTAATAGCCTATAAACCTCAAGTTAAATCTTAAATTCATCTCATGGTCCCATCACTTAGGAAAAATACCCTTTGTAAATTACACACCAATATATAACAACTACCCCAACTAGATTTACACACGCTACTCTAGATGGTAATATGATCCCATCATTCTCAATTTTAACTACGGTTCAATCGCTCTTGTGAATCCGGTAGTCTAACGCCTTTATAATTTCTTCCTTGAATTTATCATTACTAAGGATATGCGACCACTCTCTTTCATTGGTCCCCAAATTGTATCTTAATACTATCATATCTCTATAAGGATTCAATATAAATGTCAGCCTAGAATTTCACAACATACCCTCGCAACTCTCTTTAAGATTTCTTAACCTCACATCATATCTATACTCACTTTTGACCTATAATTCGGGTTCCCAACCCCAAAGAGGTTTCCCACAATCTTTATACACAACTCCAATGCATACATATATATATATTTTCCCAAATTATTCCAAGAAGTCCCCATAATCATAACATGTGAGAAACCCTTTATATGTCTCCAAAACATATTTCTTACATCATAAAAGAAGGTTCCGAATCAATAAACCCAACCAAAAAGGGTTAGAAATCATCCTAGAAAACCCCCATAAAATAGCCCTGTTTCCGAATTGATTCGGCCTGGCTCGAATCGATTCGGTCTCAAGGGTGAATCGATTCGCTCCAACTACGAATCGATTCGATCCAAAGGACCTGGGAAGTTGTTTCAATCCGAATCGATTCTCCTTGTGTTCGAAGCGATTCGATCATGCAGACCTGCCACTTTTGCCTAAACCGAATCGATTCACTTGGGGGCGAATCGATTCGGGTCTGCAGAATCGAAAAGGTCTCCTCTTCTTCATGAAACCAACGAATTCTGAACCCTAAAATTCACTTCTAGCCCGCAAACCTTTATCATGCCATGATTCTAAGCTACTAAATCAACCCAAAGTTGATCCCAACCATTTCTACACCATCAAACCCATATCTAAACATAAATTTCAAGATTAAACCCAAAAATCTAGGTTTTGATATTAATACCCAAAATCCATTTCTTTTATCCACAAATTATGAAATGAAATACATAAATGAAAAATTTAGAAAGATTAAACACTTGCCTCAGATTTGTAGGGGTTGAATCATCCCCGGGATAGCGTTTGGGCCGGAATCTCCAAGCTTTTCTTCCTTTCTCTCTTTCTTTCTTATTTCTTTCTTTCTTTCTTTCTTTCTTTCTTTCTTTCTTTCTTTCTCTTTCTCTAAATGAGAAGGCTTGATCCGTAAGCCTCTTAAATCCCTTAAAACAATAAACCCATCTTTAAATGTTTATACACACTTTAAATGACTCGTATACTCCAATTCGAGTCAAACATACTTAAAAATATTTCGGAACCGAAAATAAACCCAATGATAGTCATTTTGACTATCTTGACCCATCCGGAACCAGTGGTACACTCAAAATCCTCATCCGAAAAACTTTAAAACATCCTCAATTTTTGGACTTCAATTTCCTAATTTTCAAATTCTCCAATTTAAAGAAGTTTTATTTCTCCCAAAAATAAATTCTCAGTCCCAAAATCATGGGGTATTTCACTCTCCCCCCTTACAAGAATTTCGCCCGCGAAATTTAGGTTACACCTAGGAATTTACTCTCATCTAGTCCTTGCATCTACCCTCTAGATCACTATGCCGATATCAACTAGTTCTCACATCGAACCATATAAATTTTAGAATTTTAAACTAGCTTCCCAGGGCGCCCATACACCCCGTACTCGAGTTCCACTCGTAGAAATATAATCAGGCTCCACTAGCCTCAAAATCATAATATAAGTCTCAACAATATAATCTATGGCAACATATTAAATATATGAAAGTTTGAAATTTCCAATGGTTGAACTTTTCTCAATTCCTGACACTAGCTACATTCATGCGGGGGAGGTCTCGCAAGCGAAATTCAAACAAGGAACCCTCCCAATACACTACTGTGTAGCTATTTCGGGGATTGAGATCAGTTGAACCAGGGTTAAGGTTTTATAAAAGATTTTCGAGTTTTTGATATCTCCCGAAGGCCTATGTAACAATATAATATAAAATAATTTCCATGTCTTTCGACACGCCAAGCAAACTCCTTATCTTTAGGACACAAGGCCTCAAAAAATACAATACTCTAACCAATGCCTAGTTCTCAAAACTAGCACAACTATGAGCTAAATTCTCCGCTCAAAGTAAATCCACTAAACTCAAAACCTCTCGGTTATACAATTACTATATATTACATCAAAGCATTTACCACAAGGTAAATCCTCCTCTCATTGGAATATCACAACTATATGCCCTAGCCTATCAATAAAACATTAACATAATAACCACTACCCAACAACCTAAACAATCCACACTTCCAGAAATTAATAGTACAACTCTCTACTATCACTTCACGAGACGGTCTATTATCTCAAAGGATGCCATAAAAAGGCCATACTTGCTCACTCCTTCCTCTAAGGAAATTCTTTACACCCTAGGGGAGTAGAGGCTAACCGCCTATACCTTACACGTGATGTTCCCGATATCGCATAAAGCGTGACTTAAAACTAAAGAAAGGTATTCTACCTTATACTTCCATATTCCAAGTATTTAACTTCATTCATGAATTCCTGTTCAAAGTCCTCTACTTCTTCCAGGATAATCTTTCTTCCTAAAGCCTAATTCTCCTCAAAGAGACATCCTCCAGAAAATCCTTCTTAACCATTTTGAAGGACAAAACGCTATTTCAACTTCTGAAAACTCCTTCGGTCCTACTCAATGAACCCGAGTCTCCAAATTTCTTACTTCCTTCTTAAATAAAGATGATACTCTTAACAATAGGACAATGCCACCTACCTTCCACCGATAAAGGTCAGCATCACTAGGCTCCCTAACAAAGGTTGACAAGTTTCTCAATCTAAACCTCTCAAGAACTTCACTATATGCCTCTCCTTAGAACTTACCTTATTAAGTCCAAGATTCGCCATTCGGGTAAATTTCCCTTTCTTACTCAACCACCGATTGATCACCTTGAATCACCGCTAGAAATCTACTCCTTATCTCTGCCTGGATCGGGGAAAACAAATACCTCCAGTCCAAGCGTACCAAAAATCTGTTATGGGTATTACATCTCTCATTTTGCCCCTTTCCTAACCGACTTATTCTAGGATATGTCTGAAATGAGAGCAACTGATGTCAGAATGTCAATTAAGTGAGTACACTTCGCAGATGAAGATAAACGCAGTGAACACAACAATCCTAACAGTAGGGCTCTATATATAGAATGCTAACGGAAAAGCGCAGAAAACCCGCATAGATCCTAAAGACTCTAGAACCTGATGCTCTGATACCATCAGTAACAACCTGCTCAAAATAATAACGGGTCGCCAGCCCTATACTACATCAAATTGGGAATCTCAGATGGCTCAGTCTCAACATCAACAACTATATAACAACCTATAAGGCTAACTACTCGAAATCATATAAGCGAGATGTTAAAATTAAATAAAATATGCAACAAACAACAAATCAACAATATAGAATTACTAATAAAGGTAAAAATGCTCACAAGCCCCATGATAAATGAAGTGCTAGAATAAAATTAAATGAGTATATACAAATGAATATACCCGAATAAGCCGTCGGTTCACAGACAGTACAACATCATAAAGAAGAAATATAAATATCTCTTGGGTATAAACCCGAAGTACAACATAAATCCTACCTAGATTTTCAAAAGAAGTAGGAAGCGACAACAATCTAAAACCCGCCACAGTCCGCAACTGCTACGGCTCTGAAGACTATGGATAGAAAGGCATCTGACATCCTTGCGGTAAGACACTTGTAGTAATATATACATAAAGTATGCGAGAAATATAGACGAGTCAGAGACCGAGTTGTAAAAATGTTTAGCAAGTGTGTTAACCGTGCATAATAAATATAAATGGACTTATTTCATAATTAAAGTGGAATCGCACTCTCGTGAGACCCCCAACTCACCTCTCATCTAACAGTGCGCACCTATTCGCATCTTGTAATTTTAATTAAGTTACCCCACCCTTAAGGACAACCTAACTTACGATAGACACGACCTATACCCCCAAGACTTACCTTCCTAACATAACCCAAGAATATTTCCCATTCCAATTACACTTAATTATTTTTACACATAAATGTCATATTAAGCTTAATTGATTCCGGTTTATAATTTAACCAATTATAATTCTTAAATACGTTACCCATTTATATTCGGTTTGAATCATATGATTTAATCTCTAAATAACATGCATACAAATTAATAAGGCAAAACTTCTCTCCACTCTCAACATTGCACTACATTTCGTGCGTGGGGCATCTCGCAAAGTGAAATCCAAACAAGGAACCCCCCCAATACACTACTCCTTGACAATGTCGATCGTAGTGATCCATTATGTCATACACACAATTCTATTATTACAACTACCAAAATTAGATTACTCTCTAAGAGTGACCTCAATATCTCCAATAAATATCCTTGGGATGATGTAACTGAAATATTCCTTAAATGCGATACATCAACCCCAGTTAACGCAAAAATTCTCCATCTACGAGGACCAATCAGAAAAGGACACATGTCATCCTACGTGGCAATATTCAACACTCGAGGAGAGTTGGTCGGCATCCGAGGAGTGTTGTCGGCACCCGAGGAGTGTTAGTCGGTACCTGAGGAGAGATTGTCAGTACCCAAGAAGAGTTGGTCGGCACCCGAGGAGTATTATTTGGCACCCGAGGAGAGTTGGTCGGCATACCAACCAGGAAGATCAAAGGATAACTACGCATTTAATGAACATTAATGTACATTTATACTGTAAATGCCAACACATAGCATACCAAGAAATTCAACAATTAGATTCGTTGAATGTAGACATAATGTATAAATGTCTACATACAATGAATCTCTTTATCCCCCATCACTATAAATACATGTATTCCCTTAGCCAAAGGGAGAGATTCGGGAGAATTGAGAGAACCAAGAAAAACCATATTGTGCTATTGTAAACCCCTGGGAATAAAATAACAGTGGACGTAGGCTTTATTCATAGCCTAACCACTTTAAAAACCTTTGTCTCTTATATGTTTTATGTGAATGTTTATCTTCATCTTCAATCTCATCCTCATCATTTATCTGCTGTTGACGCCACTAAAATGGCCTGGACCATTTTCTATCTTCAACGGATTGGCGTCGTCTGTGGGAACGTGTTACAAGCGTTGTTCTCTATCAAAAGCTAAGTTTTTTTTTTCTCTACGTATAATCAATTATACATACATCTTTTGATTCAATCATGATTTTTATGTTTATATACATAAATTAATTGTCCAATTTTTATCTGCAAAATGTTGCATATCATGATTTTTAAATCATAACTGTTATATTAATTGTTATTTAGAAATCTGAAAAATAGTAGATTTCATAAATCATAATTGTTTGCTTGATTCTCAAGTTTCAATTTTATATCATGAAATAAATATTTTAAATGATTACATATACCAATATATGTGACGGTGGTAAGATTTGATAATTTTCATTATAAATTTTGTAAGATCTTTGATGTCTATTCAAATTCCCATTATATTTTTAATCAGAGAATGGGAAAAGGTTAAAGACAATGAAAATTTTCCTCATGGAAATCATGACCTAGATCTACTTTCTCTCTCTTCAAGTTTGAGTCTCTTTGCATTCATTTTTATGAACTATATTTGGCTCATCTTCCATCTATGTCAATAAAGTCAAATTGATTGATTTTTGATATAAATTTGGTAATAATTTCGATCATTCACCATATTTTTATCTCTCCAAATAGGGAATAGGAAGGGATCAATATAAAAAATAATTTTCTCTCACTAGAAAAATCATTACTAACCTCTTGTAAAAAAAAAATGACCATATCAAGATTCTGGGCACAAATTTGATATGTTGGCCCCTCGTTCATCACATCACATGGTTTCTTTGTCGAAATCACACGATCTAGTGGATTGGATGATTATTCATTTAATTAACATTCTTAATGCTTAGATTTTATATCGAATGTTATTTTTCTTATCTAAGTATTCGAGATGTTCTGGTCAGCCATCCATATTGTTGGTCGGCATCATCTTGGGCCATATTTTATTAAAGAGAAGCTTAACCAGACCATTTTTGTTTGTCGGAGATAAGATGTGAAGATCCATCAGCAACGTTGAAATAATTTTATCCAACTACGAGATATCTTATCATTGGTTGGAGCCCCATATTGTAGCTCGGTGGAACCAATTGCAGGTTGACGATCATCTATTTCTTGATCGGCGACATCTCAGTCTTGTTCGGAGGGTTCAATTTACTGGTTGGCAACTATCCAACCATCCACTTTTTGGTCGGTGATATCTAATATTGTTCGGTGCTGTCAATACACCATTTTTGTTGATCGACGAAATTGCTCAGCTGGTCGGGGACCATTTGCTTCTTGGTCGGCACCATATCTTTATTTACTATAAAATGCAAAACAAAGCATTAATGCTTCTTCTCATATAGCCTTCCACGTGGCATGAACTACAGAAAGTAAATGATTCTTCTCTTAGAAGACGTCCACGTGGGATGTGAAAATCAAGAAGAGCAAAACGTCGGCTCCTTTCTCTCCTTCGTTCATTTCTCTCACCCTTTCTCATTCTGTCTTTCTACTTTCCTTTCATTTTCCCTATAAACCCCTACTCTTTTACCAATGCATGCATCAAATATCATTGAGTCTTTTTATGTGAAAATCAAGAAGACCAATCCTTTCTCTCCTCCGTTAACCCCTTCTCTTTTACCAATGCATTTACATGAGCATGAACTTTAAAATTGTAAAATGGAGATTGGCAGGAAACGAGAGGAATGATATGGGCATGGTGGTTGTTTGGGGGAATAGTGTGGTCACAGTGGAAGTTCTGGAGCCAATCGTCAAGATGAATTAGCTAACATTCGTGTTGAGAACTTACAGTTGAAAGGAGGGGGTTGCTGTTGTGTATTTGGGATGCCACTCATCCGGTTAGTGTTCTATGTTTCTTATGCAGGTTTGTTTAAAACAACGTTGATGCATTGTTCATAAAAAACTGTCTTTTTTTTTTCCAAATGGTTTGATGCATTGTATCGATTTCAAACATTGCTTTTTATGAATCCATGTTGTTAAGCAATCAAACCTGTTTATTGTTTTCCTGATCTGTTCATAAAAGAACGTGTGTATTGTTCATCAGTTTCATATGATTTGGTATCATTGTTTTTTTGAAAACATATTTTCTTTTGTTGAAACTCAATTTTTTTGAAGCTGAAATTTATAATCAATTCTTTTGTATGATTTTTTTTTCTTTCGAAATATATTTTCTTGGTAGAAAACTTTTTTTTTGTAGAAATAATATTTTTAACTGAAAATATTTTTTAAACAGTTTTTTTGAAATCATTTTATAAACATTATTATAAAACATATTTTATAAATGAATGTACTTTTTTTTTATTTAAAACATTATAAAATTATGCTGGAATTTATTCTTTTGTTTATGGAAAATATTTTTTGGGTGGAAAAAATTTTGCTTTGTTGAAAATCATTTTATTCGATGGAAAATATTTTTTATTTGGTGGAAATTATTTTTTATACTAAAAATCATTTTCTTTTTTGATTTTTTTTTTGAAAATCATTTAAAAAGTTGTTTATTAAAAACAAATGTACTCCAAACAGTAAATGATCATTTTTTTTAAAAGGTTTTATTTAACGCTTTTTAATATAATTATACACATATTTTTAAGAGATCTTCTAAAGCTATCCACGTGGCATCTCTATCTCTATTCTCTATCTTATATGCTTATGGGTAATCAAAAGACAATCTTTTATTTTGGATAACCAAAAGTCAGGAAGCGCTAGGCGTTGGTTTATTGGTATTAGCAAAGCCCAAAACCTTTTCATTAGAATAAGACTTGAATAGCTATACGAACAGTTGAGAAAATGAATGGGCTCCCCTACACATTTTGATGTTAGCTTCTACCAAACTATGAACCCAATCGTGGCTATTTTATATATATACTATCAAGAAGCAATATCCCCATGTACTCAGCTAATATGCTATTTCTTTAACCCTTTGATTTTTGAAAGCCCAATTAAGAAATAGGTAATATGGTATTTCTTTAAGCCTTTACCAAAGTAAAGATACACCCTCTTGCACATGTTATAGATTGATGTTTTTTTTAATCCAAATTTTCAGATTTGTATTTTTAAATTATTGGATAAAGATTTTTTATTTTTTCTATGAGATTTGATGATAGTTTTTTATATATTAAAAAACAGGTTTTTTGGATAATTTTTTTTTCTAGAAATCATTTTTATTCTACTAGAAAATATTTTTTTAGGATGAAAACATTTTTTTTTCTAAAAATCTTTTATCAAAATTATTTTTATGTTTTTTAATCATGTTTAGAATTTTTATTTCTGGATTTTTTTCTTTTTTATTATTTAAAAAAAATTGTTTTTTCTGTATACGATAAATTTGGTTTGTCTCTATCTTATCATTCTCTCTCATGATAGTATGATTTGAATATTTGTAAGATCTGATGCATTTAGAAGTTTTTTCCCCTTCTCGGGTATAATGAAAATATGGACATGTTATAGATTGATGTTTTTTTTAATCCAAATTTTCAGATTTGTATTTTCAAATTATTGGATAAAGATTTTTTATTTTTTCTATGAGATTTGATGATAGTTTTTCATATATTAAAAAACAGGGTTTTTGGATAAATTTTTTTTCTTCTAGAAATCATCTTTATTCTGCTAGAAAATATTTTTTTAGGATTAAAACATTTTTTTTCTAAAAATCTTTTATCAAAATTATTTTTATGTTTTTTAATCCTGTTTAGAATTTTTATTTCTGGTTTTATTTTCTTTTTTATTATTTAAAAAAAAATTGTTTTTTCTGTATACGCTAAATTTGGTTTGTCTCTATCTTATCATTCTCTCATGATAGTATGATTTGAATATTTGTAAGATCTGATGCATTTAGAAGTTTTTTTTCTCCTTCTCGGGTATAATGAGAATATGGGTTTTTTGAGATTAGGGGTATCAACTATATTATCACTCTATAATTAACATTACAAAACTATTTAATTTGAAGTTTCATCCTCTTTAATTATAGACCATTCATTTTGATAAAAGAATCTTATATCTCATTTCTCAATGTAGTATAATCAACCTCATATAACATTTTTTTTATAATACATTGTTTGCTATTTATCGATATTTTTAACGAAATTGCTTGCGCATCGCGCGGGTTTACACCTAGTATTCTATAACTTGAGATATCCTTAAGTGTTGGTCGGCAACATCCATGCCGTTTGTCGGCAGCAGTAGAATATTGGGATATTAAAAAATGCGAAGCACCCCAGGTATTTCTTTAAACACGAGTTCAGCTCGGGGACAAACAGGGGGCTTAAGTCTTTTTTAACTTTTGATCACCCCAAAAATATTTTTAAAACCAAGTGATAAATAATTTTCAAACAGAAACTTATACCTGATTAGTTGTTGGAGATTAAATAACTTTACAAAAAACTCTACGACTTATTTATGACAATTTGTCCATCTCACACACATTTGGCACAAAATATATTATTTCATATTTTGAAATTTTTATCATCTTATGCTGATACACATCGCATATTTTTTGGCTAAATAATTATTGTCATGATAATAATGATTTTCTCTAGTCTCGACAGGTGCTCGGGCAGCTATTAAAATTTCATAGGAACGAGATTCGATCCCGATGAAAGCTCTCGTAAACCTCTGGAAAAGTAGAATTGCTCGACATCAGGCAATTGTGCCTCGACATATCAGCCAACATATATTATTTCATTTTTTTGAAATTAATATTTTTATTTCTCAAGCATATACATATCATATATTGATTGGATGAGTAAATTATTCTCATGACTAATCAATTCAGCCTACACATATGGTAGAGCAAGATATTAATTTTTACAGGTACAAGACTCAACGCCGACGAATGCTCGGAAACAATCTGGAAACTATTATCATTTCACCTCAGCGAGGAACTATTGATTTTATTATTGCTATGATATCTGCTCCAGCACAAATTATTCTATATATCCCTTGTGATTCATATTCTATATTCATCTCAACATGGAACTCGACGAGATACTTATTATCATATTCAGCTCCGAGGAGAACTATAACATTTGTTATATGTCACCCCCAACGGATAGTTGGTCGGGGCAATTCTTATTTATATGCAGGCCCAACAAAATTCCCAGCCATATTCTTATGTTCTGGAAGATCTTATTCTTATTCGGCATTATGCAATTGTGCCTCGACAAGATACTTATTCAGCTTTAAGGAAAATTACAACATTCATTGTGTTTCACCCCGAATGGATAGTTGGTCGGATAATTCTTATTTATATTCAGGCCTGACAACGTTCTCGGCCATATTCTTATGTTCTGGAAGATCTTATTCTTGTTCGGCATTATATAATTCTACCTCGACAGATGAACGAGGCACTTTATTATTTTTAATTATTCTTTATATCTATTTGGATGCATATTCTATTCTTATTTCAGCATGGAGCTCGACAAATATTTATAATCATATATTCATCTCCAAGGAGGTCTCCAACATTTATATTATCTTATTCCCAACAATCTGCTGGTCAGCGTCGAGGAGGTCTCCAGCATTTATATTATATTATTCCCAACAATCTGTTGATCAGGGCCGAGTAGGTCTCCGGCATTTATATTATCTTATTCCCAACAATCTGTTGAGGAGGTCTCCAACATTTATTATATCTTATTCATCTCCAAGGATATATCCAACATTTATATTATCTTATTCCCAACAATCTGTTGAGGAGGTCTCCAGCATTTATTATATCTTATTCATCTCCAAGGATATATCCAACATTTATATTATCTTATTCCCAACAATCCGTTGGTCAGCTCCGAGGAAGTCTTCATCATTTATTATCAATTACCACCAACTCCGGTTGGTCGGGAACCAAATCCAACTCCGGTTGGTAGATAAAATCCAACTCCGATTGGTAGATAAAATCCAACTCCGGTTGGTAGACAAAATCCAACTCCGGTTGGTCGATAAAATCCAACTCCGTTTGGTAGATAAAATCCAACTTCGGTTGGTAGACAAAATCCAACTCCGGTTGGTAGATAAAATCCAACTCCGGTTGGTCGATAAATCTCATTCAAAGTTCACATTCCACAGTTGGGGGCTTCTATTACAGATATATTTGTTCATTTGGTGGCACATTCTTATAACATCATGCAGTCGAGCATCAAATTCAACTCCACAAACTCACACGGTCGGGGCCCCGACCAATCATCATTCAGGAGTTGTTTTTTTTTGCTCAGGAATTACTTTTGATATTGAAAATCCAACTCCGGTTGGTAGATAAAATCCAACTCCGGTTGGTAGACAAAATCCAACTCCGGTTGGTCGATAAAAAAGCACTCAAAATTCATATTCCACACTTGGGGGATTCTATTACAAATTCTGTTGTTCATTCGGTGGCACATCCTCATAACATCATGGAGTCGAGCACCAAATTCAACTCCATAAACTTACATAGTCGGGGCCCCGACTAATTATCATTCAAAAGTTGTTTTTCTTGCTCAAGAATTAGTTCAGGAGGCTATTGAAGTTCAGGAGGTATATTGAAGTTCAAGAGGAATATTGAAGTTCAAGAGGTATATTGAAGTTCAGGAGGTATTCAGAAGTTCAGGAGGTACATTCAGAAGTTCAGGAGCCATATTCTGGAGTTATTATGCACATGCTATTGAAATTCAGAAGTCAAATTCAGCATCTACAGCACTGAGATCTTTGCTACTACTGTCTCGACCAATATTGAAGAAGAAGTTGTATGAAAATGTTTCGAAGTCCACCACTAGCTTGGTACTAATCAGATTGAAGAGTTGGGTTCAAAAGCTAATATGTTACTCGACAAAGTATTCAGAGGAGCATATATCAGAAAAATCAAGCACGTGAAGTTAGTACTCAGTTGCTCGGCAAAGGAGGCAGTTGGTCGACTAGCAAACCAATCAACATACTTAAAAATTATGACAAGCTACAAGCTGCATACTATGGCATGGCTGCATCCAAATTCCCAGGGGGTGATACATAGCACACGGAGTTCCTCAAAAGAAAGATTAGCAACCACCGATCAACCTGCATCATATGTCGTCCAGGAAATAATGCACTTTATGTTGAACAAATCAAGAAGGTAGATAAAGAATTTCACGAGCACCGAGCAACACTGCAGAATAAATACTCCATCCTTTCAAGTAAACCATCAAGCATGGAGCATTGGGGGCTTCTGTTAACGCAAAAATTCTCCATCTACGAGGACCAATCAGAAAAGGACACATGTCATCCTACGTGGCAATATTCAACACCCGATGAGAGTTGGTCGGCATCCGAGGAGTGTTGTCGGCACCCGAGGAGTGTTAGTCAGCACCCGAGGAGAGTAGGTCAGTACCCAAGAAGAGTTGGTCGGCACCCGAGGATTATTATTTGGCACCCGATGAGAGTTGGTCGTCATACCAACCAGGAAGATCAAAGGATAACTACGCATTTAATGAGCATTAATGTACATTTATACTGTAAATGATAACACATAGCATACCAAGCAATTCAACAATTAGATTCGTTGAATGTAGACATAATGTATAAATGTCTACATACAATGAATCTCATTATCCCCCATCACTATAAATACATGTATTCCCTTAGCCAAAGGAAGAGATTCGGGAGAATTGAGAGAACCAAGAAAAACCATATTATGCTATTGTAAACCCCTGGGAATAAAATAACAGTGGACGTAGGCTTTATTCATAGCCGAAACACTTTAAAAACCTTTGTCTCTTATATGTTTTATGTGAATGTTTATCTTCATCTTCAATCTCATCCTCATCATTTATCTGCTGTTAACGCCACTAAAATGGCCTGGACCATTTTAACCCCCAACAATCTAGTACACCATAATCACCCAAGATGTATACCATAGAAATTTTATATCCTTTCTACTATAGGATATATAAATATATATATTTACTCTAAAAATATATATAGATACAGTCATTCATTCCCATAGCCAAATGTACATACCACATATGATGTACAATGGCCATACACATAATATAACCGGCTATATATATAACCAATATACTGGACCATGCTATCATCTTCCCAGTGCCCAAACCACATAGCATACTGGGGACCATCTGGTGGGCCTAAACGACACCCACCTAGTGATAAACTCATGCACACAACATCCGGGAAGCAGTCATAGTTCCTAACCGACAATGAGACGAAACATACCCACCACGTCTCATCCCAAAAAAAATGTAAATCATATAATAACACAATGGACGACTATGACCTGGGGAATATCAACACTCTACTCCTCGATCCAGGGTGATCACCCTCATCGCGAAAACTTACCAATGATAGCATGTACGGGGTATGCTTAACCATACAAGTATATATATCATTCACATGCACAATATATATACGTCCATATGATCCCATCATATAATTAAACGATCACACACGGTTTAGATATTTACAACATGAGTATACACATATATCCATATCTATACAATTATATATATATTCACATATCCACATAAATGTACACACTTTCTCTCGTCCGTATGTATAAGATTTATAAAGGCGGCTATAAGTATACATAATCCTCAATATACTAGCCGTCGTCCCAACACATTTAATTTACCTCGATATGTGAATACGATCCCTCACTTGAAGCATATTCATCCATTTCTACCATGATATGAATAGTCTTCCAACATATATATATCTCCACATTAAGGTTATCACCCAAAGTTTAGTGTAGGTAACAATCACTACACATCTCATCTATATCCCAAAAGTACATCAATATCTCTAGTACTAATTTTTGACTATTGGTATGCACATAACTAATAGCCTATAAACCTCAAGATAAATCTTAAATTCATCTCATGGTCCCATCACTTAGGGAAAATACCCTTTGTAAATCACACACCGATATATAACAACTACCCCGACTAGATTTACACACGCTACTCTAGTTGGTAATATGATCCCATCGCTCTCAATTTTAACTATGGTTCAATCGCTCCTGTGAATCCCCTAGTCTAACGCCTTTCTAATTTATTCCTTGAATTTATCATTTCTAAGGATATGCGACCACTCTCTTTCATTGGTCCCCAAATTGTATCTTATAGTATCCTATCTCTATAAGGATTCGATATAAATGTCGGCCTAGAATTTCACAACATACCCTCGCAACTCTCTCTAAGAGTTCTTAACCTCACATCATATCTATACTCACTTTTGATCTATAATTAGGGTTCCCAACCCCAATAAGGTTTCCCACAATCTCTATACACAACTCCAATGCATACATATATATATTTCCCAAATTATTTCAAGAAGTCCCCATAATCATAACATTTGAGAAACCCCTTATATGTCTCCAAAACATATTTCTTACATCTTAAAATAAGGTTTCGAATCAATAAACCCAACCAAAAAGGGTTAGAAATCATCCTAGAAACCCCCCCATAAAATATCCTTGTTTTCGAATCGATTCGGCCTGTCCCGAATCGATTCGGTCTCAAGGGCGAATCGATTCGCTCCAACTGCGAATCGATTCAGTCCAAAGGACCTGGGACTCTATCTCAATCCGAATCAATTCACCTTGGGACGGAATCGATTCGGTCATGCAGACCTTCCATTTTTGCCTAAACCGAATCAATTCGCCTGGGGGGCGAATCGATTCGGGTTTGCAAAATCAAGATGGTCTCCTCTTCTTCATGAAACCCACGAATTCTAAACCCTAAAATTTCACTTCTAGCCTCTAATCCTTTATCATTCCATGATTCTAAGCTACTAAATTAACCCAAAGTTGATCCCAACCATTTCTACACCATCAAACCCATATCTAAACATCAATTTCAAGATTAAACCCAAAAATCTAGGTTTTGATATTAATACTCAAAATCCATTTCTTTTATCCACAAATTATGAAATGAAATACACAAATGAAATATTTAGCAAGATTAAACACTTGCCTCAGATTTGTAGGGGTTGAATCATCCCCGGAATCGCGTTTGGGCCGGAATCTCCAAGCTTTTCTTCTTCTCTCTCTCTCTTCCTTTCTTCTTCTTCTTTCTTTCTTTCTTTCTTTCTTTCTTTCTTTCTTTCTTTCTTTCTCTTTCTCTTTTTCTCTAAATGAGAAGGCTTGATCCGTAAGCCTCTTAAATCCCTTAAAACAGTAAACCCAACTTTAAATGTTAATACACACTTTAAATGACTCATATACTCCAATTCGAGTCAAACATACTTAAAAATATTTCAGAACCAAAAATAAACCCAATGATAGTCGTTTTGACTATCTCGACCCATCCGGAACCAGTGGTACACTCAAAATCCTCATCCGACAAACTTTAAAACGTCCTCAATTTTTGGATTTCAATTTCCTAATTTTAAAATTCTCCAATTTAAAGAAGTTTTATTTCTCCCAAAAATAAATTTCTCAGTCCCAAAATCGTGGGGTGTTACATGATACTGATTGATCTTCTATCAACTGATCTCAAACAAAGGGTTTTACATGGCATAATTAACATTTTTGCAATAAGAGAACAACATCAAGACCCATTTTTTATAAGTAAAAATAATAATATAAGAAATATTATCACACCTACGAAAACTTAAGTACTATGTCCAATGTTTATAATGAAGAAAAGATTGTACATAAAAGGAAATAACATAATGGGAGCATTAACCAAGAATATAAGATCATATCTAGATTGTGCAAAACAAAAGGAAATAATAAACACCATTAAGAGATAGGTGCAAACTTAAGTTCAATTAAGATAATGAATCATAAAATAAAGAACGCAAAGCTTTGACTCAAGTAAAATTTCCAATACCCTTTTTTAGGATCATTTTCAACTACTAATTTATCTCCCTCGATCAGATTTTGGTTAAAATCTTTTTGTCTCATATCTTTGGTGTTACCTAATTATATATAGATGAAAATATATGAGACATTGTTATCTTCAAATTGTTTTGCATGCGGTGGATTTCACTCAAACACAAATATGGGACACTATTTATAATTTTTAAAAGTAGCATCATCTAATTAAAGTTGTAGCTCTAACCACATCATCACTCATGATTTTTAAGATATAACATAAGCATTTTTAACTTCTTGAAATCATGAACTAAAATCCGCATATACAAAAATAGGAGTTGAACACTGTTTCATAAGTCATATGAAGCTTTGAACGCTTTGTAGAAGATCATAAATCGTTAGCATTCCTCATAAAGTGGCATCTACCAATGTGTAGTACAGTGTAAAGTTCAACAAGATATGATAAAATATTCTCAAGAATAAAAGTTTATAAAACTTAAAAAGAAATGAAATTCATCTCATAAAGCACATGCCATTTTCCCAAACGAAAAAATAATCAAATATGCCATTTTAATCTACGAAAATATGTCATAGAGTATATCATCTAAAAAATTCGTAAAGAGTATTGTACTAAAAATCTTTTTGTGTTTTTTGATGAAAAATATGTACAACTAAAAAAAGAATGATATAGGATCAAAATATATACATGAAGCACATAATCTTGAAAATGTTCCAATAAGCTCGAGTCACCACCAAAATAACCAAGGAAGTTGTTATGACAATCAATATAAATAAACACAAGGTTAAGGTAATGAGATCATATATAGTCTAAACGAAAGATAGGAAAAATGTAAGGATAATAGACATAAGCAAAGAATGTATATCCAATATAAAATTAAAACAATTTTAATATGCATGAAAACATAACTTGCATGGATCAATAAAAGATCAACTAGATTGTGACAATCCTAACAATTGTTTTGGAAGACCAAAATAAAGTATTCTAACTTTTTTTATTAGTCAAGATATAAACCAAGAACAATTCAAGAAGACAAAAAATCACATATAAGTCATAAAAATGATATGCTTGAAACATAAACTCACATATGAACTAAAAGTATATAGCTTAGCATAACATATATGAAGTGAAATGCTAACAAAGGCTATGACCAAAATAAAATAACCTATAGCATTTAAAGTTGAAGGGAACTAATTTTGGAATCTTCTTAGTATCAACTATGATTCCATATAAAATGGCATTCCTAAACCATACATGACTCACACGAGGAGCCTCGAGTTTAGATGGGGCATTAGGTACATTTTTCTTTTCTTTGGATCTTTTGCCATAATCAGTTTTATAAAATATTCTTTGATTCATTTTCACCTAAAATCATCCTCCAAAGGATTTAGGACCAAAATGTTTTAGGATAAAAAACTTTTCCATCATTTTTGTTCTTAAAAAAATTCTTACCACGATGAAAAGGTTAGGTTGGTTTGAGTAAAAAATAAAATTCCACCAAATGACCAATTTTGTGACAATGATCACATTTAAAACTTCTTAGTCTAGTCATTTGGGTTTTTGGTTTGGGAAAAACTTTCTCAAAATTTTCAACAGTAATCAACTTGTAACAAAAATTTCTAAGGTGACCTTTTTTATGACAATAAAAACAAAGAAAGTCCTTTTTAGGTCTTATATGACTAGTCATGTAATTTTTGCTAGCATAGATAGGAGGAATAACATTCTTCCTCTACGAATGATTAGCAACATGTTTCCTTTTATTTTAAGAAATTTTAATTGGTGTTGTCTCTTTTAATGAACAACGTCTAACAACAATTGTTTTTCCTCTAAGAACCTCTAGTCTGATAGTATCCAAGTCTTTTTTATTTAAAAATATTGACATTGGGTTCTTCACAAATTTGGTATTCCGTTTTAAAATTATCTAATGAGATGCTCAAATCATCTTTTTCTTTTATCAATGTGGACAATCAATCATCCTCTTTTTTAAAAACATATTTTTTGTTTTTTAACTCATCAAGAAAATCTCAGAGGTCACTAAAGTCAACATCAAGGACTTTGATTTTGGAAAAGTGGGCATGATCACAAGCTTCCAAAACTTGAAAAAAAATCATTCTCTTATTCTAAAAAAAGAAGCTCATTGGATATTTTGGTTTTCTCATTTTTTTAGAGTTTAGATCTTTTTAGTAAAATATTCTTTTTCAATATACCTTTTAATGGACAATCGGGAAGAGGGGTCATCTTAACTCTTCTTTAAAAACTTTTCTTCTTTAAGTCTTTATAACTTGGAAGATATATCACATTGTTTTTAATTATCCTTTGGATTCTATGTAAAACTTGTCGTAAGAAGTTTGGAGATCGTATTCTTAACTATTACTATTATTCATACTAACATAAACATCTTTAATGTTAGAAATAGAGTGATTAAAAAAATTGAATGGGGGCACAAGTTCGGTAAAAGCATGGAAATTAGGTATACCAACTAAATCACCAATATTATATCACATGCCAAACTCCATTTTCATAAACATTAGATCTACATCTTGGTAACTAAACCTAAGCAAAAGAGGTTTAGGTGCAGTTGGCAATGTGTGTGCTCAAAACTAAGATGGAAGGAGAATACCCAATTAAAATTTCTTGTCAAAAAGAGACAAGGTTTTCATTTAATTTTTGTTACAGGTAAAACACAAAACCTAAGGTCTATGTGAATTTTTTTTTACCAAGTAAATCATACCAATTTTTATCTTCAATATTAGGTGATTTAATCTATGTGCAAAAATGATAAACAACATATCACAACGCTAAGGCATATGAGGAAAATCCAACAATAAGAAAAAAATCGAGCCACTAGAACGAAAAATATACTATGGTAGAGTATTAAAACTAGAAGATAAATACTTTCAACCACACGATGCTATGAATGAATAGAAACTATTTCCCACCGAATCCTCCCAGGAGAGCGTTGACAGCTGAAGAATGCTATAAAACTGCCAACCATTTTGGTCCACGATCAATGTCGTCAAATCATAATCTAACCGCTATACCATAAATATGGGACACCTTGTGGGGCTCTTAGAGGTTACACATGTCCTCGTTAAGGGCACATGGGGATCAACCTAGCACAAAATCTGGCCAGCTGGAGCAATGAAGCCGTCTCAGGTAAGAATATGCTCCGTTAGGGTGTATTGTGAACCATATTATCACTATCAACACATTGTTCACTTACATTATTAGTTAAACCCATTAATGCAAGCTTGTACCACGTGATGGAATGTCAAAAATCACACTTATACCGCCCGTGCACATGAGGGATATACGCAATATTCTTCCTCTATGTGCTTTAACAAACACTACACCAAAATCAATAATTTGGCACACCCTGATATTGAAAATCTGGCCCAGTTTAAAACTGTGCCAAATTTTAGCACGGTTTAATGATAATCTGACACTTTAAAACAGTGCCAAAATTTGGCACAATTTTAAAGTGTGACAAAATTGAGTACACTTGGTAAAATATAAAATACACTAATAAAAAACATTAGAAAAACTTTTTTTCATTCCTGTTCAAGGATCTCTCTCTCTCTCTCATTTCATTCTCGCTCTCTTTCTCGGCCATCTCTCTCTCTCTCTCCGGTGTGCGCCGTCGACCAACTCTCTATCTCTCTACACTGAGATCGATCTCTTCGTTTCCAATTTAACATGTCAATTTTTCCTCCCATCATCCAAATGAGAGGCGCACTGACGAACAACACATCACATTTTCCCCAATGCACCTGTCACTCAAACACCCTAAATAAAATCGAGCGGAGTTGTTGATGATCAAAGTCTTCAACAGATAATTAAAAAAAAAGGATGGAGTCGGGTGGAGCTATTGAATTGGAACAAACTCAGATAATGGTAGGAGTAAACGAATCGATGGTCAAAGTCTATCCCCATGCTTCTATCAGCAGCAAAGGAGCTTTCGATGATCAAGGTTATTTCTCTATTTTGTGCGCATAATTAATAACATTTAGCTTCATAAATCTATCTTCAACTTCCTACTTTATTATTTTGGGTTTTTTTAACTCTGTTTTGACCTAATTCTTCCTTATTTGTCATCGGCTGAATCAATCACGTTGACCTAATTCCGACAGTGGGTACTGTAGGCTTCTGCCCAATCAATTGAATCTGTGTAGATCATTATAGGGTCATTTGACCTTTTAAACCCCAAAATTTTGATCGATTGGGAATTGAACCCCACAAACTAATTGGGATTTGACTTTTTATTTGTGACTTTTGACAAGGATGCTAGGGATAGGCGCAACCACTCTACGCTGCCGCCTTTAGGTAGTGTCTTATTAGAATGGTTTGATGATAGGAATTATATGGATTCTAGATGTTTACGTTTCTTTGTGTTTGTGAAAATATTTAAGTGGTTGAAATTGGCCATATCTACAACATATAGTGTCTATTGTGGGTGTATGTGTTATTTTGATAGATCTCCAATGTCAAAATTCTTATTGAAGCCGTTAATTTACTCTTTTGCTTTAGTTGAAAGGTGTATACTATTTTAGCGACAATTGGTATTTTTACATGTTTCTTGATTTGCATTTAGTAAATCTTAAAATATAGCTTGATACTAATTACATTAGTTGTGTGTATATTTAAATGGCATGCTTACTATTGTTGGGAGGGGGATTTTTTGGAGTTAAAATTTGGTGTTTGTGATACTCTGTATTTGTGATGCTCATAACTATGTTAGTTGTCCTTTTATTTCATTTGGTAATTCAAGTGGCATTAGGTTTGATGGAGGCTACTTCCATATTGTTTACAACGGGAGCAGTTTCTATGATGGAAGTTTCAGATTCTTCATCAAAAGTTAGAATTATGATGGTGAGCTTTAATTTATCTCTATTTTTATTATTATTTCTATTTTGTTGGATTTTGGTTCCTTTTTTCAAATTTTCTGAAATTGAGGTCTTCATAACACGTGAGAATAAGATCCTAAGCCACGAGATGGGCCAATTCCTGCCCCTCTTTTCTCATTCCCAGTATTTTTCGGTGATTTTTACTTCTTTCCTTTTGTTTTCTTTTATTTATGAACACAAACCAAAAATGAGATGAAAGGGTTGTGTCGAGTCTGATGATCCAACAATTTCTTATTATTGGCTTTTGCTTAGATTACTTTACTTAAAATATTCTTTTGCATTACATTCAGATCCATACTTGAATACAAATGCATGAATCATATCCCCTTTTAAGCTTGGAGAAGTGTTCGTCTTGGATGATGGTGGAGAGGTAGAAGAACCATCTTGTGTATTATTAACTATGAAGACTATTTTGGGTGATTTTTATTATATCTATTTTTTGTGAACATTTCTTTTTAGTCCCTCAAACTAATGGATAATGTAGACACCCCATTATGTTACCCCCTAACTCTCCTTAGGTCCCTAGTACCTCCCTTCATCACTACAAACCCAGGTCATGTCCCGAGTACTGACCTAGATGCCATCGGGTACTCCTCGGCTCAGTTTGACCTAAAAATCAAACTCTTCATCTCGACCAAGACTCAATGAATATTCGAAGGGCACAGAATACCCTTTCCAACGGTCCGTCCCGTGCATGATTCCGACCTACCATGCGGACAAACGATCCGTTTGCGTCCAAACGATTCCCCGTCCAATGGACCGACAAATGCTTCCGAGCCATATTTGACCCAAAGTCAACTCCTGAACCAAGGAGCAGTCTAAAGGACTTTCAAAGGTCTCTGAATTAACTTTCCAACGGTATGCCCCGTGCGCGATTCTGACCAACGGGTTGCCCTCGGCGATCGATTTTCCAAAAAAGCCTGAAGCGCACTGCCAAATAGCAGGTTCCAGGCCTTGCTTATCGGCACCTGTCGATAGGCAGTAGCATGCCAATGCAGTCATCTGAGCCTATAAAAGGAGGACTTCACCTCACTTGCAAGGGGAGCCCAGATCTGATAAAAATCTCTCTCAATGAATCCTAGAAACCTCTCTCAAAGGCAGCGTGATTTCAACTTCCAAATCCCTTTTTTACTTCCACTTTTCATCCTCCTTTTCATCAAACTTGGTGAATTATCCACTCTCCATCATCATCCAAGTGCAAGGGTTGCTCTCTAATATTCAAGATCAAGCTCAAGATCTTCAAGAAGGTCCAACTTTCTCAAACACTGTCTTAAATTCTCATTAAATTCCCAATAACTTGTTTTCTTACTTATCACTTTTATTATCTCATCTCACACATCCTAATATACATTTTATTTAGTATTATTTCACATCTCTTATTTTCATAAAACCCAAAAAATAAGAAAAAGAGGGTTTGCTCATAAATTCCAAATAGGAATTCTTATACTTTTTCCACACTTTTCTCACAACTAAAACACTTTTTCTACACACACACACACTCACAAATAAGAGATCCACATTTGGATTTATGGGATAAACCCCACCCCTCGTTGTGTATGTGAACTACATGGACTTTGATGCCTTTATAGGCTACATAGGCGTCTCGGGGTAAAACCCGAGACTCGAGTCCCTTTTTTTCTCACCTTTTCTCTTATTTTCTATCTTATCTAAATACATTTTTCTTATGTTCTATATACTTGTTCTTAGTGACGTCTTACTCCATTTGCGTTCTCGTTCCATTATAACGATCAACGTAGGGGTAATCGCGTAAATCTTATTTTTTTAAAATTATTCTTATATCTTCCTACGGATGACTTGCTTTATCTTTTCCATGATACAAGTCGAGGATTCCTACCTCCATTCTATATATACACATGCACACATATCATGGGGGTAAACATAAAGGAAAATAGCAAATATCCATGAGAGATCGAAGGGGCGGAATGGGTGCCTAACACCTTCCTATTTCGTAACTAAGCCTCTAAACCCTTCTAGAATCATTTTGGTTTCGCACGCACCAGTATGTCTTTGGATGCCATCCTTCGGGGTGGCTTCCCCTTTTTCTTTTGTCTGTTTTGAGTAAAATAGACTGGAGACTCTGAATCTCTCTATATTTTTACATCACATCTCAAACAACGTCGGTCGAAGCGCTCCTGAGAGGGATGCACGGGACCCGAAGGATCCTTTCCTCCGCCGCGGGGATTGGGGATCGCCACAGATAAGTTCAGTCATATTTATTTCTAGTATTAAAAAAATATTTTAGTATGTTTATCCATGAATTGGACCTCGGGAACTATGAGCGGTTCCTAGATATCAATTTGACATGTGATAATAATATCACAACCGAAAAGATTAACCAAGCAAGCGAGTTAAATGTTTTTTTCCTAATAATAAAGTAGGTGGGTTAAGTTAAAAGTCTTCTTACTCTTACCCTATAATCTATGATGATAGAAATTCTTAAGATCAATAGGCTTGATGTTTTTTGACTTATTGTATTGACTACTTTTCTTCTCTGTTAGTCTGTCATTGATAACGAGAGAAAGGGGGATTATCTTGAAAAAACTGTTCCGGTTCTTTCACTGTTGCTGAAATGTATTTATTATATTGTACAATCACTTATATTCCTGTCCTCACATGTTACTTCCCTTGGTCTGGACCCTCATATCACGAATGCCATTTAAGATTGGATTGAACGTATAATAACTATACTGGTGGACTGGGAAGAATGTTCACCTGGTGTTTGTGTAATAGAATTGGTACTATAGGCAAATTAACAACTATATGCAACACGTTGGTAAGTTATATTCACGTGCAATAATTCGTACATAAATAAACATAGGGTGTGATACTTCTATTTAAAATAAGAATTACAATGTCAGTGAAATAATTCTGTTTTCTTTGTTCAGAAAACAAATCCAACACAGCACACTGTGAGGGGACTAAGCATCTTGGGATTGACACCAAATATTTTATCTTGCCGAAGAACAATGAATTATCTCTTGAATCTAATTGCATGCATCCATATATGAATTTGTACATATATGTATGCATGCATCATGTATATATGTGTGTGAGTTGATGTGTATATGTTTTGCCTTTGTTGATTGAGCTCTAAAATGTCTATGCATATTTCAGGAACTTGATGAAAATGTGAAGTATAAACTCTCCTGATTTTGCCATTTATTTGTAGGCAAGAGTCGAGATGGTTGGAAAGTATACATGCCTTTATTATTCCTACTTATCAGTACTAAAGGTGAACTTTTATTTGACTGGTTTGCCATTGAATTATATATTTGTCTAGAAGTTTTGTGCAAATGTAAAACATAACCTTTATATACCTTTGTACAATAGTTGCGGACTTATATATCTATCCACCATTTTTATACTACATAGGATTGAGACTATTCTTTAGACAATGTCAAGGACATAATATATTTGATGCCATTGTTGTTAATTTCCTCGACCATATATATAATTTTAGTTGTGGATAACATGTCATACCTTTTGGATCAAGCTAGAATTGGCCTTTTTTCACCCCCACTCACTAAGAAATAAAAATATGCAAAAGATAAATTATCTAGTGACTAGGATTGTTTGGTTTATCTACAACTTTCATAGTTTCAGGCTAGATTACCTATTAACCAGTAGGACATGTAGATAATTACAGAAACATTGTAAAAATTATTAATTCGGCAATCAAATCCTTGTTGTGAAAGATAATGAAGTCCTTATACATAAATTTGTAAGATAATGAAGTCCTCCTTAGTTGAAATCCTATGACGATAATTTGAAAATATCAAAATTAGGCTTAAAAATAAGCAGTTAAATGGTGAAAACCCATCCCAGCCCCCAAACGGTCCCGTAATAGGCACGAACACCTCCTATGGGACCAATGTAACTTGTTGGAACTCACCGCATAGTAACGGGTATCCCGATTTGAGAATATGATGAAAAATTGGATAATATATGGATTAGGCTTAAAACAAGTCGTTTGAGGGAGAAAACCCAAACCAGCCGCCAAACGGCCCCATAAGAGGCATGAACACCTCGCATGAGACTAATGTAACTCGTAGGAACTGACCGCATAGTCGCGAGTCTCCCAGTTTGAGAATATGATGATAATTTGGAAATATGTAGATTAGGATTAAAAACAAATGTTGGAGGGTGAAAACCCAAACCAGCCCCATAAGAGGCACGGACACCTCGCATGGGACCAATGTAACTTGTACGAACTGACCGCATAGTCGCGGGTCTCTTGATTTGAGAATATGACGATAATTTCAAAATATGTAGATTAAGCTTGAAAACAAACCGTTTGAGGGTGAAAATCCAAACCAGCCCCCAAATGGCCTCGTAAGAGGCACGAACACCTCGCACGATACCAATGTAACTTGTACAAACTGACCGCATATTCACGGGTCTCCTGGTTTGAGAATATGACGATAATTTCAAAATATGTAGATTAAGATTGAAAACAAGTCGTTTAAGGGTGAAAACCCAAATCAGCCCCCAAACGGCACCGTAAGAGGCACGAACACCTCACACGGGACCAATGTAATATGTAAAAACTTACTACATAGTCGCGAGTCTCCCATCTTAAGAATATGATGATGATTTTAAAATATCTAGATTTGGCTTGAAAACAAATCGTTTGAGGGTGAAAACCCAAACCAGCCCCCAAAGGGCCCCGTAAGAGGCAAGAACACCTAGCACGGGACCAATGTAACTTATACAAACTGACAATGTAGTCACGGGCCTCTCGGTTTGAGAATATGATAATAATTTGATAATATATGGATTAGGCTTAGAAATAAGCCGTTGAAGGGTGAAAACCCAAACCAGCACCCAAATGATCCCATAAGAAGCACTAACACCTCACACGAGACTAATGTAACTTGTACAAACTGACCACGTAGTCGTGGGTCTCTAACTTTGAGAACATGACGATAATTACAAAATATGTAGATTAGGCTTAAAAACAAGCCATTTGAGGGTGAAAACCCAAACCATCCCCAAACGGCCCCGTAAGGGCACAAACACCTCGCACGGGACCCATGTAACTTGTACGAATTGACCGCGTAGTCGTGAGTCTCTTTGTTTGAGAATATGATGATAATTTCAAAATATGTAGATTAGGCTTGAAAATAAGCTGTTTGAGGGTGAAAACCCAAACCAACCCCCAAACGGCCCCATAAGAGGCACGAACACCTCGCAAGGGACCAATGTAACTTGTACAAACTGACCGCGTAGTCGCGGGTCTCTCGGTTTGATAATATGATGATAATTTCAAAATATTTAGATTTGGCTTAAAAACAAGCCGTTTGAGGGTGAAAACCCAAACCAACCCCTAAACGGCCCCGTAAGAGGCACGGACATCTCGAACGGGACCAATGTAACTTGTACGAACTGACAGCGTAGTCACAAGCCTCTTGGTTTAAGTATATCATGATAATTTCAAAATATATCGATTAGGCTTAAAAACAAGCCCTTAAAGGGTAAAAATCCAAATCAGCCCCCAAACGGCCCCATAAGAGGCACGAACACCTCGCACGGGACCAGTGTAACTTGTACAAACTGACTATGCATTCACGAGTCTCTCGGTTTGAGAATATGATGATAATTTCAAAATATGTAGATTAGGCTTAAAAATAATCCATTTGAGGTTAAAAACCCAAATCAGCCCCCAAACAGCTCCGTAAGAGGCACGAACACCTCGCACGGGACCAATGTAACTTGTACAAACTGACCGCGTAATCGTAGGTCTCCCAATTTTAGAATATGATGATAATTTTAAAATATCTAGATTTGGCTTGAAAACAAGCCGTTTGAGGGTAAAAACCCAAACCAGCCCCCAAATGGCCCCGTAAGAGGCACAAACACCTCGCACGGGACCAATAAAACTTCTACGAATTGACAACATAGTCGCGGGCCTCTCGGTTTGAGAATATGATGATAATTTCAAAATATTTAGATTTGGCTTGAAAACAAGCCATTTGAGGGTGAAAACCCAAATCAACCCCCAAACGACCCCGTAAGAGGCACGGACACCTCGCATGTGACCAATGTAACTTGTACGAACTGACCACGTAGTTGCGGGTCTCCCGATTTGAGAATATGATGATAATTTCAAAATATCTAGATTAGTCTTGAAAATAAGCTGTTTAAGGGTGAAAACCCAAACCAGCCCCCAAACGGCCCTGTAAGAGGCACGGAGACAACGCACGGGACCAATGTAACTTGTACAAACTGATCACGTAGTCGCGGGTCTCCCAGTTTGAGAATATGATGATAATTTCAAAATTTATGGATTTGGCTTGAAAACAAGCCGTTTGAGGGTGAAAACCTAAACCAACCCCCAAAGGGCCTTAAGAGGCACGAACACCTCGCACGAAACCAATGTAGCTTATACGAACTGACTGCGTAGTCACGGGACTCTCGGTGTGAATATGATGATAATTTGATAATATATGGATTAGTCTTAGAAACAAGCTGTTGAAGGGTGAAAACCCAAACCAGCTCCCAAACGACCCCGTAAGAAGCACTAACACCTCACACGAGACCAATGTAACTTGTAGGAACTGATCAAGTAGTTATAACTTGCGTAAGATTTTCAGCTTTAGAATATAATAATAATTGCAACTCCTATATGCTTGAGCAAGTTTTTTTCATAAATTACTTGGTTACTAATATCGTATCTTTTTTGTATCCTCTTTTTTTTGCAGCATAATATTTTATTGTTAGCATTTATTCATGTGGAACACACGGAGAACTCTATGGTTTACAACAAGGGGTTTATCCATGATTATATTTTTTTGTGTTATGGTCGTGCGGGCTTTTGTTATTTTATTTAATACTTTTATGTCCGTGCGGGCTTTTGTAAGTTTATTATTATATTTTGTGGCCGTGCGGGCTTTATGTTACACAGGTTTTATATTAGGAGGTTTTAGAATGTCTAGTAAATAGTGGAAACTCTGCCCAATTTTTTTTGGTCTGTGAACTACTAAAGACTTGTAATATTTTGAAGTTTGTATGTACATTAGTCTATCAACAACGTGTAAGATTTGCAATTTGTGAATTTTCTTATTTTCAAATAATTTTTTTTCTTTTATCCAAAAATTTGGCACAGTTCAAAACCGTGCCAAAAGTGTATCAAATTTTGACACGGTTTTGAATCGTGTCAAAAGTTTATCAAAATGTTCTCAATCGACACAGTTCAAAACTTAGACAAAAGTGGGCCAGAAATATCAAATTCTGGCAAGGTTTAAAAGTGTGCCAGAAGTGTTCCTGTTTGGTTAAATCTGACACACTTTTAAACCATGCCAGAAAAATGGCTATTTTGGAACACCTATTTCTGGCACAGTTCAAAATCGTGCTAGATTTGATCTGGCACAGTTTTAAACTGTGCCAGATTCCTATTTTTGGTGTAGTGAAACTCTTGGTTATCCTCCCACTTATATGTAAAAGGTGTAACTGCCTAACCTATAAAGGCACGCCACCTGTCCCACTACACACTCTCTCTCTCTCTCTCTCTCTCTCTCTCTCTCTCTCTCTCTCTCTCTCTCTCTCCCCCCTATATAACAACCTATAAATAGCGTACAATCCCTCATTGTAATGGATGGATAGATATTTTGCCCTACTGTTATGGTGCCCAGATTGTGAGTAAACACGAGAACTTGTTCTCATCTTGTTTTCATGGCTATTGCCCACTGAAATGAACACATTCATCATGGCACCTATGAATGTTGGCACTAATTTGGGCCGAACCATGTAAACCCTGGTTCCATTCTTTTTCTCTCATATCTCTCACTAATCTTTTTAAATTGTCATTTTAGTAGTTATTATTCCTTATCAATTATAGTTTTTAATTGATATATTCTTTCCAAGGCACATAAATCCTTATACTAGTTTTATACAATAACATTAACATATCTTCTTTTAATGTTTGAATAAAACTTTGTATTCCAATGGAATAAGTGAGAAGCCACAGATGTATATCTACTTCCTAGGATGTGATATTCCTAAACATTGATGGATGTTTTAAAGTGTTTGGCTAATTAAAAAAATTCACAAGCATTTTTAGATATAAAAAATATTTAAAGCCCTCAAGAGCAAATTTTGCAAATGAATATTCAAGTCTTGAGAGGAATTAAACAAACTTCAAATGACTTTAAATAGCAGTTATATCAATGGATATCTCAAGAACACTCAAACAAGCTTGAACAAAAACTCTAGTGATTAGTGATTTTCAACATCTATTTTTCTCTCTAAAAAACTTCAAGTTTTTATATAAACATCCTCTATTTTGTTTGGAATAGAATACCACAATAAGTAGAAACAAGCCCTAAAAGGACTCGTGGATAGACTCTTTCAAAGACTTGGAGGGAGATACGCAATATTCTTCCTCCATGTGCTATAACAAACTCTTAGTTATCCTCCCACTTGTATGTAAAAGGTGTAATTGCTTAATCTATAAAGTCCACTACCTGTCACATTATACTCTCTCTCTCTCTCTCTCTCTCTCTCTCTCTCTCTCTCTCCCCTATTACAACCCATAAATATCACATAATCCCCCATTTTAAGGTATGGAAAGAGATTTTTCCATACTGTTATGCTGCTCAGATTGAGAATAAACACGAGAACTTGTATCCATCATGTTTCCATGGCTATTCCCCACTGAAATTAATACATTTATCACTGTACTTGTGGATGCAGGTACCATTTAGGGTTGAACCACTTAAACCCTAGTTTTTTTATTTTTCTCCCCCTCTCTCTCATTAGTCATTCTAAATTGGCATCTTAGTAGTTATTATCTCTTATATGTTATAGTTTATAATTGGTATATTCTTGCTAAGGCCCATAAATCCTTATACTAGTTTTAGATGATAATAGATTGGCGCTGCATGTGGGAAATTGACAAATAATGTGTTGTTTCATGCCATTGTTGATTCTTTAAGTCTAGAATACCTAGATGGGAGAAAACAGTGAATCGCGATCCGATTCATCTGTGTTTCTCTAGGTTAGAGTCAATTGACTCACAATTTCCTTTAAGTTCTTACCAAACCTCTCTAACCCGCACTTGGATATCCGTTCCCCCAACTTAGTCGTGCTGCAGAGGGAAATCTTCTTCTGATTGGTATGGACGACCTACAGGGGATCCCATTGAATCTGTCTGGAGGGTACGAATCAATGCAATATAGCGTAAAGAAATTAATGCAAACATTCTTGGCCAGTAAGGGTAGGCCCGGAGCGGATCTTAAAATGCTAACTGAAGGTTAAAACTCCGACAGGAGGGGTGAAATGCCACCTCTTATCCCTTACAAAGATAGGATAAAGACCTACCGTGAGAGGGAGATGAAAAACCCAAGGAGGTTAAATTTAGGTTCACAAGACGAATGAAGCAAATCCAAATACTCTGGTTCACGAGACATGTCGTACCATTTAGGGACCACTTTGACCCTTAGGATGAGAGGTTACTCTGAGGAGAGACCTAGTGTGTGGTAAAAGCTAAGAATGGTATTTACATTTGACCATATGGGTTACCAAGAAACTAGGGTGCAATATCTCATAGGACCTAGGGAGACTAGAGAGCATAGGGAAGAACTAAGAGGTCGGTTACTACAATAACATAATGTTCGACTATGTTCAGGATGAGCATATGAGGATTAGCCCATGACGTGCAGACTTCCCAGGAAGAGAGTTCATTTTAGAGTCGAGGCTGAATAGGAAGGTCCTTACAGTTAAGGCTGAATGTGAAACCCCACCTATTTAAATATTGAGTGGCCAATCATCTACTAAAATAAAATAAAAATATCAGTATGGTCTCATTCTCAGCATCATTGTCATAACAAGCAATATAAATAACACTAATAAAATCATACACTAAAATGAATAAATATATCACCATATATTAATAAATAATAAAATTGAACCGAATAAATCATCGGTCACTAAATAGTAACATCCACTGAATAAATATGAATAACATCTAAGTACTGAAATAAATTCCTATCAGTAATATAAAATCATATCCATCAATGGGTATGTAATACCCTGTATTTTTATGCTATATTAATTTGGGGATTTATATAATTTAATGTGAATTAATTATTTAATATAAATTCGGAAATTTATTATGTTATAATTATTAACGCGATGAGAGTCAGTAATCATGGAAATTTGTTGAATATTACTAATGAGCAAAGTAATATATAATATTGATTATATTGAATGTCACGAGTGAATAAAATGACAATTTCGAAAATTTGAGTCGGGACGTGCTCGTGTTGCGTCGGGACTAAATATTGATAAATAGAAGTGAATATTTTATAAGTTGTTCATATGGTCGTTTTGAGTGTGCCAATGCATCCGAAAAGGTCGAGATAGTCAGAAAAGTGTACCCGGGGATTTGATTTGGGTCTCGGGGCGTTTTTAGGCCTAATTAGTAACCCGAGAGGGCATTTTAGTCATTTTGTATTTTTGGGTAATTAAACCCACGAAAATTAAAGGGGTTATATCATATATTTAGGTTGTCTCCTAGGGTTAGAATACTCAAAACCCTAGAACGGCCATTGGAGAAGAGAGGAGAGAGCTCTCAAGGCATCCCAAGGCTCAAAACTCAACCGTTTGCACCGCCGCCACCACCAACGCGTAGATCGCGAGACGGGGGATGCAACCATACCGAATTCGGCACCAAACAAGACTTCTGAAATTCTCAGGCAAGTGTTTATCTTGCTTATTTCGTTGATGCATCTTTCATATTAGTTTAGGAGTAATTAGAATGAGTTTTTATGGAAGAAAACCAAAGATATGAGATAGGAATCGCATGTAGTTATGGTTTAAATGATAATCCTGGAAACCCTTGCCATGTAGAGGAATTACCCACGAAATTATGATGTGTATAAGAAGAAATTTCTGGAAATACTTGTTAGAACCATGTTTAAGAGAATTCTAGGGTTCTTGATCATTATAATAATTTTTGGGCTGTTAGTCCATGTATAATGATAGAAATCCTCATGCTTCACGTTGGAAATACCTAGTAGGATGATATAATATTAGTAGTACAATTTTTGAGACGTTTGGGATTGAAAAATATGGATTTGGTGAAGGTTAGAAGTTGAAACCCGTAACTGCAATTTTGGAGATTTTCGCAGACTTGCTTGATCGATCGATCGAGCCTAGAGCTTCGATCGATCGAGCCCCAGAACTCGATCGATCGACCCCTCATGGCAGACTCCTATTTCCCTTTTTAAATGAGTTAAATTCAATTCATCGTGAAATAATTCTTGGACATCCTTAATAAAATGATTTGGGAGTTATGGAAGACCAGTAGGACATATGAATAATTTTGGGACTTTTAAAATGAGATGAGGATTGTAATTGTGGGATACTCACATAAGGGTCGATGAATTTATGTTTTAAAGAGAGAGACGCGTAAGAGAGTTACGTTGGAATATAAAAAGGACACCTACTGAGTTTTATACTTGGGAGGATAGAGGCCATGAGAGTTACATAATAAGTTGGAAAAATCCTTCGAATTAAGGTTAGAGAAGAACCCTTATAGGCGATACTAATAATGTGAAAATAAGGATAATGTCGTAACGATGGGATTGAGATATACCTAATATTGATATGGTAATATTAGTATAGTTATATGATTGTGTATGCATATACTATCTATGTGTGAAAACATACCCACGCTACTTGCTATCCCTGAGGTTATCGTGCTGGGATGATCTTATCCTGTGTTGACTTATGGGGGATATTGATTCGTATCCTAGGAGATAGATATCCTTGGTACAGGATACTGGAGTGATAGTTCAGACGGTCCTAAGAGATGCGTGTATGTGCCATCCTCTTAGAGACTTGGAATCTATGCTTCGCCTCAATATTGTTGTGTATGTGTTAATACAATTCGTGAGTGATTCCGAATTTGTATTCCCCTTAATATGAGTGATATGTGGTTTGGATAGTAGAGTATGCCCGCACCATAGTTTATTTGGGGTGCTGTTGTAATATATATATATATATATTATACGAGTAGTAAATATATATATATATATATATATATATGAAATTCTGGAATCTGGAACCGCCTACTGTGATTTGGTAAGTAGGACATGATTGATGACTCAAAATTGAAAATACTTGTTGTGAGAAGGTATATTATGACACTGGAAAACTTTATTGATAAAGTTAAAATGAGAACTTTGTTTACAAATAGAAATCTTATTTTATAAACAATTGTGTTGATTCAGTTTTAAATCTTGCGAATAACCTAAGATAAGATAAACCGTTGAGAGAGATTAGTACGATATATAATAGATAATCCGTTAGGAAGGGTAGTAGATAGGCATGCACATTAGAAGAGAGGTGAGAATTTCTCAAGAGAGCGTCGCACTAATATGTCGTTGCATTGGCTTGTATCAATTTAAATACTTGCTAAGCGAATTTTAAATCAAACACACTATCGGGCTCTGACCCGTTTCTATTTCTTTTTCTCTGTTGTATATGTATGTATATATTACAGGTGCCCAGCCACAGAGGTGTCTTGCTTAGGATCCCTTGGAAGAAACGTGCTGCAGCTTAGGTGGGAGTTGCAGGACACTTGATTTGGCGATCTCATTTACTTGATTCCATTCCTATCATTTTAGACATTGGGGCATGTGTCGCCCTCTCCACTATTTATCTATTTTATTGGGGACAGTTGTATTTCAGTTCATTTCTAGTACTGTTCTTTGGGATTTATTCAGCATGAATGTTTTACTTTAAATTTTAAATGTTGGGATCTTGGATGTTGAATGTTTTAAATTTATTTGGATTACGTTGCAGAATTATTGTGGGGTGATTCTTACTTATTGAATGCTGTTAATAAATAAATAATTAATTTTTCTTTAAATAAAATTTGGAAAGTAACGTTTAAAAAATGGTTTGGACACTTAGCTTAATTAATTAGGGTGTTAAATTGGAAAATTTTATTTTCGACAGTGATACTGAGAATGAAACAACTGTTCACCTTGATTTAATTTAATAAAGGAGTGATCGCCCGGTATTTAATTAGGCGGAGTGTCACAGGGTAACACACCCAAAAAGGAAAACTGAAATGAAATGATCCCATCTAAATAGAATGAATGAGGTGGCTAAGTCAAATCATGTAATGTCCATAAATACTGCATGGCAAGAACGGATCTATCCTTGTGGTTCCAGCTTCTGTTGCTACACACTTGAGGTTCTAAAAGAAAAACAAGGAAAAGCAATAGCCCGTAAGTTAAAGCTTGAAAAGTTGAAAATATTTTACTAGTAATTGATTATTTCAAATTGATAAAACTTGTAGTATATTACGTTCATAATTAATCGGTTTCACTCACTTGAGATAAACCTTTACATCTCAATTATAGTTCGTACATAAATTTTTCATTTATTATCCTAATTAAACTACCTAGTCTAACTAGGACATATAATTGCTATCTAAAATGAACCCCGCTAATACTCTCTATTAGCTAGGTATGGCTACTTTTACTAGTGTAACACCCCATATTTCGGAGAATATGGAAATGAATTATATTGGTGATTTAGGAATAATATGGAGAAATTATTCAATTCGAATGATTTAAATTTAATTATTTCAGTTTAAGTTAATTTCACGCGTGCTGTAATTTGAGGTGAAAATAAGATGATTTTATAAGTAACTTGAATGGTGATTTTGAGGTCACAGTTGATTTCGAAAGGGTCAAAATAGTCAAAAAAGTGTACTCGAGGGTATAGTTTGGGTCCCGAGACGATTTTAGGCCAACCCGACATTGTAAAAGGGCTTTTCAGTCATTTGGGAGTTTGTGGTTTAGAGAACTACAAAAATGCTAAGTCTTATATATGATATTTGAGAAAGGAACTAGGTTTAGCACAATCATAATAGAAGAGAGTCAAGGTGAGAGTAAGATGAGAAGAAATCCAAAGGTTCCTGCACAGTTTTTCGCCCCGAACGCAACAGAATCGAGATCGGAGCGAGGGGAGAACCACCACACCATTTATCAAAGAATTTTAGACCTGTTATTGAGAGACAAGTATTTAAATGACAATTTATATTAAGCATTATATAATACCCATGTAAATTAGGGTTTGATTTCATGCCTTTAGAAGTTTTATATGAATTTGGGAGGGTTTAATTCATAAACTAAAGTAGGAATGTATGTAGAGATATGCCGTAATGATGATAATATGAAATAATTGGGTTTGGGTTAGTTAATAAGAGAGAAATCTAATTTATTGATTAATAAATATGATGAACATGAGAAAACTAAGGTTTTATGTTTATTAAAGGAGAATTTGATTCTTAGATCGAATCTTTGAAGTTATTTGTGTAACTTTTCATCGAAAATTATCCCTATGTGAAGATAAAATAATATTTGAAAATATTTGTTGATTAATATTGAATCTTTATGCATTCTTGGTTGAATATCAAGAATCTTGAATGACTCATGGTTTAATTGATGGACACAAGATGTCAACCCGCCAGAATTTTTGATGTAAATTTAAATGAGTTCCATTCCAATTGTACTTAGATTTAGAGTGAGAGATGTTCATTCTTCAAAATTGCTGTGTCTTAAATTTCTAATGAGCTTTGAATGAGGTCAATCGAATTTCTGTAGATGGGGTAATTGATCTTTTACTATAGGGTGTTTGATCTGCTAGCATAGTAATCTGCTAGAATTATTGACATAAATTTAAACGTATACCATTTCAATTATACTTAGAATTATTGTGCTATCAATATATGTCTTGAAAGATCTATGTCTTAGCTTTCTAATGAGCTTTGAATTAGGTCAATCGGAGTTCTTTAGAGGGATTAATAAACATTCTACCATAGGGTGTTTAATCTGCCAGAAAATTTACGACTCGATTGGGTTTACCAGATTCTGGCAATTTTCTATTTTCAAGCCCAGAACTTACGGAAAAATATCGGGGGCATTTTTGGAACATATTTAGAATATAATGAGGGATATATTATATGACAGTAGACCTTGATATATTTGAGACTTAGTCATGTATGCGAGAGTTAAGTCTAAGGCTAGTTTGGCTTAATTATTAATGTAGTAATTCGACATAATGAAAATGGATCGTAGAGAGGATAAGGGAAATTATGAGGTAGACCAGTAGGAGAATTGTGGATTAATTACTGAATTAAATTAGGGGGGTAACAATTGGCCCTTTGGGTAGAGAATAATACTGGGAAATATACGATAGAGTATATATCAAATAAAATTGTACAGTGAGCATTCGAGAGAAAAATACTACATACGGGTGATAATCTTAGGTTGAATGTATACCTATATGGATTGATTTTTATAGGTTGAGTGTATACCTATACGATTTTATTATTACAGGTCGTGTTTGTACCTATATTGAATATACATATGGATAGGTTCTGTGTATGCCTAATATGTATTATTATGTGTATGACATACCTACGCTTCTTACTATAGGGGGAAGGTTCCGCGCCATGGACAGTTTTATCCTGATGATCCCATTGGGGGGATTTTGGATTTGTACCCATAACATAGGACATTGGATACGTAATATCTGAGAGTATGATAGTTTCGATTGTTGAATGGGATCGCATGTATGTGCGTGACCCATTTGGTTGGGGACTATGTTCACCTCCAATACGTGTGATTTCTATTTTGGGTTCAAGGAGAAATGCCGAACCATTTGTCCTTGATATTGTACGAGAGGTACTTGGACTTGTAGCAGAGTGCGCAACTGTGCATCGCAGTGGCCAGACCGGTGGATACTATATATATATATATATATATATATATATATTCTTGGATGTTTTCTTCTGCTTATGTGTGACAGTAGTGAGGCTAGATAGTGTGTAGCTAAATAAAGATTTATCTACTTATGTAGGATAATAGTGAGATGATATTTAATGTATCTAAATAACGATTAATATACTAAAGAGTAAATAGTAAGGATATTAGATAGTGTAAATCTAATTAATGACGAATCTACTAAGGTGTAAATACTAGGAAGATGGATGATGAATATATAAAATAAAGTTTAAGTAGAGAAACTTAAATGGTAAGGCTTCAACCATAAGATATGTGATAACGTGGATTTAATAATAACAAAGGAGGGATGTTAATTATTAAGGGTATTCAGTAGATTATTGTATGGGCGGTAAGAGTAAGTTAAGGAGAATCTTAACGATGATTAAATGGTAGTTTAGGGTATTTGGTAACGTACTCTATGGGCGGTATGGGTGATCTAAACTGATTTTAGTCTTATTAGATACTTCAGACCTAGTTATATTGGGTAGCTTGACTAGGTGGGACGTTAGGTGTGAACTATAGATGAGAGGTGAGAAAACTCAAGGGAGTGTCCGCAGCCTAACATGTGTATCTAATAACTGTTCATTTGAATTGATATTTAAATGCTTGCCAAATATTTTCAAATGATTTTTATTTTTGCTCTGCCTCGTACTTGTAAAAAAACATTTTTCCAAAACCTTTTAGGTGTCCATCCACAGGGATGCCAAGCAGGATGATCTGTTTCGGGGATGCATAGCTACAACACTTGTGGATGCTTGCAGGATTTTAAATTAGACACTTCAGTTACTTCATTCCTAGTGTAGGGTGCAGTTCAGAATTTCATTTGGGAATGTTGGCCCTCGGTTATTTCTTTATGTGAGTCAAATTATGTATCTAAATTTTATTTATATTGGACTTTTATTTGGATTTGGGAACCGAAGGTTTATTCGGTATTATTTTATATTCATTGCTTATTAGATGATTGGTCAGCTTATTCATTTATTACGTGGATGGTTAGCTATTGTATTTGTTTCCGCATATTTTTTTGTTTAATAAAAAGATAAACTTTGGCACTGACTTTTTTTGAATACTAGGTGGTTAGTAAATGTTTTAAAAAGTTTTCGACAATGATGCTTAGAATGAACCAAATGGGAATCCTGTTTTAATTTAATGAAGGCCTGATCACCCGGTATTTAATTAGGCGGGATTTCACAACTAGGTTTATGTTCATAAAAAATATGGTAGCAACACACTTGCTATAGATAAATATTCATGGAGTAAATATAACATAGCTATAACCGTGCTATAAGTATACATATACACTATAATGTACACATACATATATATCACTCGCTATATTCGTATAACCATATCCCAGAGCATGGACCTCGCAAATACATCCCTTGTGTGTTATCCATCTCTAGGCATTACGCACCACACTGATCCACTGGGTTAGAATCTCACCACAGATCCCAAATGTAAACACATACAACGAAGGCAGTCATAGACATATGTCCTAGGGTCACAACTATACCACATCACACCCAACTGGACTCCAAACCAATTGTAAGAGCATATTTTCTGTCATTGCTCAATAGCTCGGTCTTACATAGATTTTGGCATATACCGTTACCACTTTGACTCGAGCTGTCACGAAGACCGAGTATCAAACATATTCAACTTTCAAGGATCTCCACATTATGAAGGTATAATTCTATTAAGAGTTTAAATTTATTCCTTGAATTTATTTTGGGATTTTTATTTTTATTAAAACTGAAACATGATTTTTGTTTTAAAAAATTAAGCAATTTTTCTTTATTTAAAATATTTCAAAGTTTGCACATCTCATTCAAAAGAAATGGGATTCTAATTCTAACAAGATCTCTTTTTCATCCAGTCTCGTTTGAAGTCTACATCAAATGTGTATTGAACGAGGGCATACTGTTTTAGGTCGTTTGAAGGACTTATTCGTTTGAATGAGATCCTATTTCGTTCGAAGGACTCATTCGTTTAAACGAGATCCTATTTCGTTCAAAGGAATTTCTATTCTCGTTCAAATGAGTTTCAAATTCATTCGAATGAGCCTCCGCCTCAAAATTTTTGAACGTCATATAAAAATCTATTTCGTGTTAAGATTTTTTAAGACATTTACCAAAACTGTTTCTGCACATATTTTGCAAAAGTTTTCAACCTTTTGAGTTTGGAAAAAGTTTTTTATTCACATATCATGTCCCCATAATATATTTGAGTGAATCAGTTTAAACCCTATTGTTTGTATCCTTGTATACACAACTCTTGTGGAGAGAGTTTCTTTACGATAGACCATTGTGATTCTCAAGGGGATCATTACTGAAGACAAAGGATGATCAACGGTTACCGAGCGTGGAAGTCCGTGTATGGACTTCTCCTCATCGAGAAGTTTTCTTTAGATATTTGCAAAGGCACTGCGCATTATACTTCTGGCTGGTATTATGTAGTCTATAATTTAATAGTAGTGCAAACTCTCTAAAGTGTTAAAAATAAAAGTTTTACCTGCAAGTTTTTTTTTCTCAATTTTCCTTGTTTGTCTGTATGCTTTAATTTATTTAATTTATCACTTAGATGTGTGTCTTAGGATAAAAAGACAAAATTTGGATATTGTGTGTATTGTATATGTAAATATATAGATAATCCATTAAGATTCCGATAACATAATCTCAAATTGGTATTAGAGCATGTTGCACTAAGTTTTTATGTTAGATCCTTGTTTAGTATTTTTTATGGTGGTTATTTATTCTTCTCTCTTGTATTGATTTTTTTTTCTCTTGATGGATTCCCATAGTAACGATTACTTAAATATTTTGAATTTGAAGTTTGCTAAAATAATTAAAATTCTTAAAAAAGAAAATTTTCGTTTTAAATCCTCTTTGGATCTTTTGCAAAAAATTCAAACCCAAAGGGATTTCTTTCGTGAACAACTTATGGACATGGATAGAGATTTTTAAATTCTATAATTGTCCAAGAAGGAGAGTGATGATAGAGTTTGAGTTTTAGAGAAATAATTAGAAAACTCTAAAATTTTTAGGATTTGTAATCCTGCCATTAAGGATAATGATAATTTAATTAATGATTATAAGGTACATGAAAAGACTCTTAGGAATAAATTCACTTATATTGAGTGGGATCAAGATAACCTTCTAGGAATGATTGAAAATTTAAGAAGGAGTCCCTAAAGTTGGAAGGGTCTAATTTTTTGCTAGGGTCTAAAACTTTGAAGTTAAAAGATAATTTAAAAGATTCTAGTAGTATTGGTAGTAATGGTATCGGCTCCCAAGTTTCTAATACTTCCAGTGTTAAAGATAAGACCATTGTTTGTTTTAGAGGGTCAACTGTATCCATGGACATTACAAAAGTTCAACCCATAGGTAATATTCCTCGCGTTTACACATATTCGCATTGTGGTTGAAAGGTCACCTTAGACATTTATGTTATGATCTTGGAAGAGGTCCTAGGAAGTTGAAGTCTAGTGTCCCCTTGGTTTTCGAAACCCGACGCATTAAGTATACATATATTTGGGTTATGAAATAAATTTTGAAGGATCTAGATGTTATACTAGTTTATTCTCGCGTACTTGCACATGATGCCTCACTTTCTATATCTTATGGATGATTGCTTGCATATTTTTATTTATCATACTCTAGTTTCTCTTCATGATATATATTTTACTAGTGTTATGACATGTGTATCTTTTGTATTATATTTTTTTATCTAGTCATACTAAAAAATAAAAAAAGATTTTATTTTGATAAATTTTTTGAAAAATACAAAAAGATTTTTTGTTTTTATGTGTTTCAGTTTTACACATTTAGTGTGCCATATTGGTGTGTTTGAATCTAATTCACTTCATATTTTCCATGTGGCTGGGAAATTTGATTATGATTATGGACACTTAGCTTGATATTAAACATGTTTGCATAGAGTTGTATAGATATTAATTTGTATTATAGATTTGACTTTGTATATGCCTCCGCACACACATACACGATCTTGTTTACATAAATCGTAAATAAATAAAGCATGTGAGACAAGTTTAAGGAAAAATCCTCAAAGGGCAAAACCTTTTATTTCTAGAACTTTGACAAGTTTACAAGACCATTGACTTACATACAATATTGCTTTCGCCCACAAGAGTAATGCACGGTGTCTTCGACAAACCTTCAAAGCAACGTCTAGAAATAAACAACAATGGTTCACACGCAGCTATACCACAAGGATTGCAATCCAAGACACGCGGTCTTCTCGGTGTAGGTTATCCTCCCCACAAGAGTAAATAGAAGCAAAGTGTGTTCTTCAAACACCCAAAACAATTCACAAAAGCATATGGGAGTTTTGTGAATTGAAAACCAGAAAGGGATTAAACCCTAAAAGGAAGAAGACAAAAGAATTATGCTTTTGCAATTTTTCTGTCTTACAAAACACTGGGACTTATTCATGAAACCGAAACCATTTAATGAGTATTTATACAAAATCGCGCTGCCTCGAAAAATGATCTCGTTCGAACGAGATAAGGCTCTTGCACGAACGAAGGACATATGTCATTTGAAAGGCATCGCGCGACAATGCCACGTCGTTTGAATGGTGTACATATGTCGTTTGAACGACAGTTGCGTCAAAAAAATAATATTTTAATATCCATTACTTAGAAAAAAATACTTATTCTCAAATTTTGACGAAAAAGTCCTCTCCAACACTTAGAAAATATTTTATAAAAATATCCCAAATATCTAAGTGGAAAGTTAAGGTATTGAAAAAAGAACCTTACCAAAGTAAACTTCGTGGAGTCTTTTTGATGAAGAACTTGATTAATTCGGATCCGTCTTGATGTAGATTGGAGTTGAATGCTCTTCGACGGTGTAGCCGTATATGACATACTAAATTGATAACGTACCTATAAAAATATGTCCTTACACAAAGACAATCGATAATAATGAAGTCAATTAGCAATACATATCACTTTTGACGCTCACATGCAGTAAGTACCTCACCCCTCAACTAAGTGTAATATTATATGCATATCCAACCCAAACCCAAATATTAAATCTGGTTTGTACACTAACATAATGATATCAAGGTCAAATAGAACACATATCAAATGGGAGATAAATATCTACAAACATTATCTTAGTCACAAGAATACCCCCCCCCCCCCCCCCAACAATACTACCCCACAGAAAAATACTATTTCAACACATTATGCATTTTACGCCGCATTGTGCTAATTAACAGTTGTGTGGAATATTAGACTTCACTGATATATATATATACACACACACACACACACACACACACACACACACACACACACACACACACACACGTCACCAGAAGGATCTTCCTTCGCTATCCAACTCGTGCTCTATCGGTAAGTCCGGAGGAGTCCCTCATGAAAAGGATGTACACAAAACACATATGTGGGGTGGTCACTACGCAGTACACCATCTCGCGGCCCATACTCAAACTATGAAAATGAATTCCGTTATCCCAATTCTCTTATCATGAATTAGTTCTTTGAATGTAGGACATAAAATAATGACCTACACTATTCCTAGCCCACCTGCCCTGACATGGTCCGATGATGTTCACATAATTAGTTCTTACATACATGTATCACACAATATGTATCGGTAATTATCATTATAAATACTAAAAATAGATTTCATGAATCTCAGAATAACAATCCTTATATTAAGAATTAATGCTCCAGTTAATTATTAAATTCCCATAATATTAAATAACGACACAAATCTATTTTTAAATAAATATCCCTTGATTTGGTTAAGCTCTCTAATACTCTCATGGACTTGTAAAAATCCTTCGAATGTTTCAATGGCCTAACCTTGACCCATGCCCACCAGCCGAATCGATTCACCTGGTATTGATTCTACCTAGGGGTCAAATCGATTCAATTTTAGGCAATAGCCCAGATCTAATATATTTTTTTATACTGTTTTCTTCCCAAAATTTCATAATCATTTTTAAGGTTTTATAAACATCAATTTCAATAACCATAACCCTATTATAGTAAAAAAAAAGTGTGTTAACATCATTCTATAACTAGTCTACGCATGATAAACCCCCATAAATTCGAGTAATTGGATCTAAAACATTAAAAGTTGTCTAACTCAATCAAGTTCGTAATTCTTATCTAAAAATTACAAGAGTAGTGAGATCAATACATGATTGGAAATCAGTTATAAACATTAACCCTATCACGTGGATTATAACAGTTATTTTTCCAATCAAACCATATAAATTTTGAGGTTTTCACCAAGGTGTGTCTTTCTCATAACACAATAAATCATCCATTAATTCTAAATAATCCTAGATTCTAACCCACCAATATTTCAATCAGCAATCGATTTTATAATCCCGAATTAGTATAAGAGATATGCATATGAATAAAAAAATATATTAGTAAAAGTTTTGCAAAAGAATTCTTTCCTTTTAGAGATGATATGAGACTCCACCCTTGAGTCTTTGCTCCCCTTTTTTTCCAACTTTAGTAACTTTCTCCAAAGGATTTAAAGATGTTATGTTAACCCAAAAATGGTTGGAATGTGTGATTAAGTTGGGTTTTTAACTTAATTAAATACTTAATCTTGTATCTCCCCTTAATATTCAATTTTAGTCCCCCCGATAAGCCCAAAATAACACTCGGATTGGTCCAAAATCTCCTTTAATGACCTATCTCTTGACTCCAACTTAAGAGTTTTAAAATGCCTAAACGACTTCCAAAATCACTCTGAAATGAAATCAAACAATATATACTACAACTTACACAGTTTTTGTTTTGTTAATCATTAGATAATGATAACTCGCGTGACATGGAGATTAATTATCTACTATTATACACATTTGGCATAATTGAATCACATAATTATTCATAACTAGGTGGAAACTCGCGTGATGTGTAGTTTATTCATAATTTAATGCACAATGAATGAATGCAAGTGGGAAATTTAAAATAGAATTAAAAAAGTGCAATAGAATCAGAATGGAGAGTAGTAGTGATAGTCAAACCGCATGTACAAATGTTAACAAACATTATCAATGTTTTACATAGAGGTAGACAATAAAGTAGACACACGCTTCCATTTCAGGAGATGTTCGATTTCGACGTCAGTGGAAGGATGCGTATTAAAAGACTATAGAAATGTGTATATAATTTACGTTGAGTTTTATTACAACAAAATTGTGAACAATTTATTAAATTTGGATAGATTTTTCTTTATTTATAGCACTATCAACCTTGTTAAAAAAGTGAACAACAATATAAAAAGTCTGTCCAGGACCTCGAATAAGTATTATAATTATCACAATTATACCATTATGAAACATCACTATAATACAAAAAATATGTTTACGACGCAAAAGTGAAAATATTTTTTAAAAAATTGGGCAAAGTTTGCTCTGTTTATCGAACTATCCACCATATAAAAAAATAACCCAACAAAAATAATACCATCACAATTATACAATTGGGAAAAATAAAATAAAATAAAATGAACAACTAGTTCAATGAACACTAAATTTGTGATCGATAATTTCTTCAAAGGGTCCGAGTGAGTTTTCGATGGAAGATGTCATCAAGTATTGAAAATCCTACCACGTCTGCAATGTAAAGTCCACAAAGCACAGTCTTTTACCTGAAAAAGAAGAAAAAATCAGACTTTGAACTGAGGATGGAGAATTAATATTAAACTCGGGAAATAAAAAAATATAGTATATGAGAAAATTTGAACCAATGTAAAATAAAAATTACTAAAAGGATTCTACTTTATAACTACAACTAATATACAGTAAAAACAATAAACCATACACAATTGATTGGGTATTACCTTAACTTAGGGCATAAAAACACTATAAAACATAATATACTTTACTGAGAGGTGTTCAAACCAAACCATGTTATATGCGGTGGTCATACTGATGTTCCAATGGTGGTACGTAGAAAGTTGATGTTGGTGATTAGTGATTTTCTACATTGAAAGAGAATTCATGGATACATCAATAACAATTTTAGTTTATCAATTTATATCATGCATATAGGATATAAAATCACGCAAGAGTGAAGTAACATAATGAATATACCTCATTTGAGTTCCACAGGTGATGCGTTTCACAAATACGTAAAACAAGGTCATAAAATATTGACACATAACATATTCAATTTTCAACAAAGTATATAATTAAGTTACTCAAACTAAACAGAATAGTTTTGTAAACATAATACCGTATGTATTGAGAATGGGTAGAAAATTTCACCCAAAGAGAAAGAAATAAACCTATAGCTCCAAATATAGCAAATGTTGGCCTTTCAACTATGTGTTCCCTTGGTGGTCGAATAGGTATAGCAAGCCATAGTAAAAGAATTCTGGCAGAAGTGAGTGACTGTAAGAAAGGAAAAATAAAGAGATCATCTATGAAAATAGTATAAAATAGATTTAGGGAAGGCATAATCATGGAGTACTTCATTGTTGTTAAGTTAGAAAAGTTATAAAGTTAACTCTCAAGAAAAACATAGGTGCGAGGGGGAGTCATACCTATGTCATAGAATATGGTCCTCAAAAACTATTTTCCATCGATAATGAGTACATAATAAACAAATTAATTCAATTAAATCAACTATATACATACTATAAATTGCATAAAATTATCACATTACACACGGCTAACACCTGACCAAATGAATGAAAAAATGTAAAAAACATGTTGGAAGAACACAATAACAAACATGGAGTAGGTATATGGCAGCATACAGATAAGAATGTGGCAGTATAGAGATAAATTATACCTAACAAAATGCAACTCGATACGATAATGCGATAAGAATATGTAAAATTATGTGCTTGCTATCAGGTTCACCCGATAAGACTCGTTAATTCACAAACTAATTTAGTGCTGACCTCTTTCATCCTATTAGACCTTATGAAATATTCATTTCTAGAAATACAACTTTGATATTTTCTATATTATAAGCATTACTCATCCCTTTCCTCAATACCATATTGCTTTAGAGATGCACATTTCACGAAAGCGCATAGAGCGAAGAAGCTGGTCCCGTGGACGACCACTGGCTGTTAAAGCATGGCTGTGGCATTTGAGAAATTTGGGACGAGGTCGGCGGAGGGGACTCATTCCAAGCTTTCGCAGCAGTCCGGGTGATGCTGATTTCAATGCATTGCATTTTGTCATGGAAATGTCAATTCCTTCTTCCTCCGCCCTCTTGGCACCACACTGATCTGTGGTGCTGAGCCCACCCTTGCGCCCCATCTCCGGGTACCCTTCTATCCCCAACTGATCTCTCATCGTCTACACTCCTCTGGTCTTTTATTCAAATAGATAAATTAATTAGTTCAAGTCTATATATAAACACCTAAACTTATTTTAAAGTTAGGTACCTTTATTGCATTAATGCATTCAAAAAAATATAAGAAAATCTTTCCAATGTCAAATTAATCTATATATAGAGTTCAAAGATATAGAAAATAATTTGAGTACCTTCAATATGGTTTTCCTGGGATTGGATGCTTTTACCTCCGGTTCTTCCGGGTATAACAATTTCACATTGCTCGAACTTCTCCTCCATCTCCTTTATCATGCTGCCTTGTAGCCATTGTTACTCTCGCTTATAAAATTCATAGATCTGGAATAAAAAACATATTTTCAACTATTCAAGACAAACACAAAACAAAGTTTTATAGTGTATCCAAACCAGGTTGTGATGCCCATTGTGCCTACTGTGTTGGCTAGTGTCTCAAGCGCATTTTCTTTGGGGCTTTCACTCTCTTATGTTATTCCAACTTCACTCGCCTCCTATGTGTGGATTATCGAAGCCTCCACATTTTTTGAGCCACCGCCATACTTTGAGTTTCATATCCTATCCTCGATTGCTCTGTTCTGCGGGCCAAACATTTATATTCCATTCATCTCCCAATCTAATCTACATATGTCCTTATAATGGTCGATCTTACCGCACTTGCAACAAAAGATAGGGAGTCTTTCATATTTGAAAGGGATCCATTATTAATTTTTAGTAACTGTTCAGAGAAATAAGATATTAAGAATTGAAGATTTGCAAATGAATAGGGCTATAGTCTTCGAGTGAGTAACTGTATTTGTCATGAATATGCAAGGATGATTTATATCATAATGAGGGAAGAATACGAGAGGAAACATCATAATGATAAGTTATGGGACAACCCCAAAATATGTGGAATTACCCAAAGAATAACCTCTCGTTGACGACATAATAGCCTATAAGACATAAAAGCTAACTCATATATGTGACGATGACACTACAAAAAAAATACAAATTGAGAAAGCCATATGTTAGAGAGCAAGATCAACAGTAAGTTCTTGAGCCAGGAGAATGTTATTTGTCATAATCTTGCCTTTTATGAAGCCACATTGGTGTGGGGAAATAATGGAATGAATAACTGTGAAAAGTTTAGATTTTAAATTTTAGAGATAATTTTGAAAGAAAAATTGTAAAGGCTAATAGGTCTGTAGTTTAAATAAGAGAATAAGAGTAGTTCCCATGGGTTTTATTCAATTACCACAGCATCCTTCTTCTCCGTTTATTCCCCACCCCAACACACTTATGTCTGTTCATTATTTTGGCAATCCTATGGTTTACCCTGATGTGATATCTCTTGTGATTTATGTTCGAGGTTGTAATACCCCCTATTTTTATTGATTTTATTTATTGGGATTAATTAAATTAAATGGGATAATTAATTGGAAATTTAACCGGATTTAAATACTATCGAGATGAGAGTTAGTATTTGACTATGATAATTATGTTGAATATTACTGAGTGAATATGGTAATATATGATTACTGAATAAATGCGATAATTTTGGAAATTTAGTTGGAACGTGCGTGTTAGTCATGTCAGGAACCAATTTAATGTATTTAAATGTAAATTATTTTTATATCACCCGTATGGTCATTTTGAGTGCGCCAACATGTCCAGAAGGGTCGACATAGTCAGAAAACATTAGCCGGGGGTTAATTTGAATTCCGGGACATTTTAGGCCTAACCGACATCCCGAGAGGGTATTTTAGTCATTTTTAATTTTTAAGGAATTATATCCCACGAATATTAGACTTAATATATCATCCAACACTAGAACTCTTAGGGTTATCACAACAAAAAATCACCAACGACAGTTAGAGAGGAAGAGAGGAAATTTCCCAAAGGAGAAACCACACTTGAGGCTTTTGCACCACCGTCACCACCACCGAATAGATCGAAAAGAGAAGATCACTCCCATACCATCTTCTTCAAGGATCAGAATATTTATTTTTCCAGGCAAGTGATTTATCTTGCAATGATTTAAGGCATATATTCTACACGATAGATTATATTTGACGACATATTATGAATAATTGTAATAATGTGAAATTGGAAACTAAATTATGGAACTTGGATAGGTTTGCATGTAGTGGATCTTCTAGATATATTAAATGAAGGAATTTATAAATTAAGAGTTAGGAAATCACTAAATTAAATTGGTAATTATGATGATTTTTTAAGAGATGATGAAGATCTAGGGTTGTAGTAATATTCATGACTTTTGATCCAAGAAATTGATATTCTGAGATGTTTTGATGAATCTTGAACGTTAAAACTAGTGTAGTAATATTGATTTAATGTTTAGTATACTCATTTGGGAGTTTGGAACGTTGTAATGGAGAATTGGAGGTGTAAAAATGGTAGAAATCGTAACTGTTAAAGGAAATCTGGGAAGATAACTTCTTGATCGATCGATCGACCCAAGAATGTCGATCGATCGATTGACTGCTCTGGAAAAAGTGAAATATTTCTCTTTAAATAATATAGTAACTTCCAACCTTTAGAACTCTTTAATGATAATTTATTGAACATATTGGTACTTAGGGAAGACTGGTAGGGTCGTATTTGAAGCCCGAAAGATTATTAAATTTAATTGAGGTTAAGTGGTAAACTTATGAATATTCGACTAATGAGATGTGATTGGAAGTTTTGAGAACTTGTATATTTTTCCCAAACTATAAATTAAGGTTAAAGAGTGAAAAAGGGAAACTGTAATTACTGAGATAACCTTAGAGACTAGCGGGAGACTTAGTAACCTTTTCGGGATAGGGTATGTACTCAGAACTATACGTCGATAATTAACGCGCTAAACCTATTGAGTAGAATAAATGGGATGGTATTACTATATGGGTGAGACTTACGATATAGGGCTAGAATATACCTATACTAATATAATGATTACCTAAGTTGTGTGAATACTTAGTATATGGATGATTATGTGTATGACATACTACCATACTTGCTATCACGGGAGGTTGACTTTCGGTAAAGGGCCATCTTATCTTTGTGTACCTTTGGGGGGATTTAGATTGGTACCTTAAGGACATAGGGCTGTGAATGACTTATTTGTGAGTTGATAAGTCAGATGAACATGGGAGTGTAGGTATGTGCATGACCCATGGGTATGTGAACTATGTTCGGCTCCAATATGTGTGATTTGTGTTGAGACAGTTCTCGAGTGATTCGGAACACGTGATCCTTATGTACGTGATGTACCGGGATTCGATAGCAAAGTATACATGCATCGCAACTTAGCCTAAGGGTGCTATATATGTATATATGTAGTGAGAGTGATTTAGATTTGTACTTGTGACTAATTTACTGTTACTTGGTAGATGCGATGACTAAGAGATTTAAAAAGGGGTTAAGAATGTTTTGAACTTAACGAATACTTGAGCTAAGTAATTTGATTAATGAATGTCTCAGTTAAGAATATAATTTATTTAAATAATATGGGTGGCATCTAAAGTAAGAACTGTCTGGATTGGGTAAAATAGACTAGTCAGTGGTATAACAAGGTGGAATTTAAAAGATGTGTTAGGCATGCACAGTAGTTGAGGGGTGAGGATCTCAAGTGAGGGCACGTGACTAACATGTTTAATATATGTGTTGTTTAATATTATAATTTAAACACTTGTTGTTTTTAAAATATTTTCACCTCGGGCTCTAAACCGTTTGCTTTCAAATCTATTTATTTTTGTAAAAACCTTTTAGGTGTCAAGCCACAAGGACGCCATGCTTAGGAGTTCCATTATATTGACGTGCTATAGCTACTATGGAAGTTACAGGATCTCGTTACTAGATGCCTCCACATCTATCCTTTCTTATTTTAGGAGTAATTTATTCCAGTTAGGGCCTGTTGCCCATTCTATTAAGTGATAACAGTTTTAGAATTTCATTTTATTTCATGCTTTGGGATTTTATATATTCAGACTATTGTACTTGGTTTATTTACATTGATATTATTATTTTAGTGTTTACCCCAGACATACATTATTTCATTCTGTTGATTACCTTATGATATTGTTCATGTGATGGTTGGATGATGATTTAAATTATTTTGCTAATGGTTAAATTAAACATTAAAATTTGATACTTCACTATTTTAAATATTAGGTGGTTAGTAATTAATTAAATGTTTTGGACCGTAATGACATGAACTGAACTAAATTGACATTTTGCATTAATTTAAATAAAGGAGTAGCTACCTAGTATTTAATTAGTTGGGGTATCATAGGTGGTATCATAGCATCAGGTTCTAGAGTCCTTTGGATCTGTACGTCTTGTTATGTTTCCCCGTAGCATCCTTTGATATAGAGCCCTATATTTTAGGATTATTGTACTCTTTTGTGTATCATATGTTATTTAGCTATTTTGAGATATTAACTGTGGAATTACAAGACTTCTCCCTCATTTTATATGCCTCGTCGATGTGAACAACGAGTTCCCAGGGGTGCCCAGCCCGAGCCTCAGCCTGCCCCAGCTCCGGGTTCTATCAATGCTACTGTAGTTGCTGCCATTGTAACCCGAGAAATAAATGTTGCGTTAGCAGTTGTGAAGCAAGCACCACCTCAGGCACCGGTGGTAGCCCCAATCCAGGCTCATGCACTTTCATCTTCTTGGTAACGCATCAGGGATACCTTTCAGAAGGCGTACCCTTTGGAGTTTGCAGGGACCTCCGATATTGTTGTGTCGAGCCAGTGGAAGAAGGACATCTAAATACATTTCAGGATGTATGAGTGTACAGATGTGCAAAGGCAGATTTTGGCGACGTTTAAGCTGGTAGGAGTAGCATTGCAGTGGTGGGAGTCCATTGCCACCGTCGAGGAGGGAGATGTTCTTTCTCTTCAGGAGTTCTGGGTGCGGTTCGACTACAAATATTTCCCTTAGCAGTACAAATAGAGCTGAGACTAAAATTGATAAACCTTAAGAAGGAAGGGAGGACAGCTGCAGAGTATGAGTCCGAGTTCACCAATCTTCTAAATAGAGTAACTGATGAGATCCCAACTAAAGAGAAGAAGATCCAGAAGTTCATAGATGGGTTGGCGTGGAGGATTCGCCAGCACCTGCTAGGGAATATCTCGTTGGCAACCTATTCAGATGTGGTTAACGTAGTGCTACTTCACTGCCAGGACCATCGCTTTCATTTGTCATAGGGTAAGCAAGTATGAGAGTCTAGCCAGGAGGGCAGGATAAGGGGTAATGGTGCCAACGAGGCACAATCACCTCAGGGTCAGCATAGGCAGGGTGATCAGAGTTCCTAGCAGGGGGATTCTAAGATATTCGGATCAGGAGGTTTCAGACATGGCCAGTGAGGTTTTAGGCATGTACATTAGGGTCAACACGACCATCAGGGCCACAAGCAATTTCAGCAGGGATAGCATAGCCAAGGTAGAGGTGGTAACAATCATTAAGGTTGTGGACCGCACGGTCTGAGAGGGGTAAACTTCATAGGGAAATGCTTCATATGTGGCAAGATTGGCCAAACACGCCAAGAGTTTCCTGACAGGGGCAGGGCCCACAACAGCGATAGCAGGGTGCTCGACAGGAGCCCCAGAAACCGGTGTTTCTCGTCGCCCTCCCAGCACCACCACAAATGCCAGCACTGTCACCTATTCCAGTGGTCCCAGTTCAGCAGGGGAAACTCTAGTATGGTAGGGTTTATAACCTTTAGCAGGTCGCAGTCCTACAGGATCCACCTGCGATTGACGGAATGTTTTCTATTCAGGGGACTATGGGGAGTATTTTATTTGACACAGTAACCACACACTGTTTTATTGCCATAAGATTTCCACGCACTATAGGAGTGTTAAATACAGTGGAGAGTACCGTTACACGTGTAGAGTCACCGTTGAGTAGTGGTTCCATGATTTCTTTGATAAGTAGAGGCATGGGTGTAGATATTGGGAGATTTACTTTACCTGCTGACATGTTAGTTTTAGATATGTCCGAGTATGATGCGATTATTGGTATGGATTAGTTGGTTACTTATAGAGCCATGATCGATTACTTTAGTAGGTGTATTGTTTTTCCTTACCCGATCAGGAGATATTCCTAGTGGCGATGCCTCGTCCTGAGGTAGTATTGTCCACTCACTTGTACTACATAGAGGAAGAGACCTCTAAGGAGGTGGTGATACCACTTGATTCGATACCCATTGTTAGGGAGTTCGATGATGAGTTCCAGGATATTTCTGGATTACCTCCCAGTAGAGAGATGGACTTTGTTATAGATTTGGCACCAGGCACTCGATCGATAGCCCACATAACTTATCGTATGGCTCCAACAGAGATGAGGGAGCTACGAGATCATATTAAGCAACTGTTGGGTCAGGGGATTATCTATAGGAGCACTTCATCGTGGGGTTCTCATCTTCTATTTGTTAAGAATAGGGATGGATCTTTGAGGTTGTGTGTCGACTATCGGGATTTGAATAAAGTCATGTTACAGAATAAGTATTCATTGTCCCGAATAGATGAATTATTCAACCAATTGAGAGGATCTTCCTTCTTCTCAAATATTGATGTGAGATCGAGATACCATCAGTTGCATATCACAGAACGGGACGTCTTGAAGACTACCTGCTTGACGATATATGGTTCTTACGAGTTCAGGGTTATACCTTTTGGGCTAACCAATGCCCCAGCAGTGTTTATGGACTTAATGAACAGGGTGTTCAAAGAGTTCCTGGACCAGTTCATTATTGTATTCATAGATGACATTCTGGTTTACTCCTAGATCGAGGAGGAGCATGCTGAGCACTTGAGGCAGATTTTGCAGACACTGCATCAGCACGAGTTATATGAAAAATATGACATGTGCGCATTTTGGCTGAAGGTGGTACAGTTTTGGGGGCACATCATTTCTGACAGGGGGATATCTGTTGATTCGGGGAAGGTATCATCGACAAGGGAGTGGGGACATCCCATGATACCGATAGAGATACGTAGTTTCTTGGGCCTAGCAGGATACTACATGAGGTTTATTCGGGGGTTCTCGAAGATAGCAAGTCCATTAACGCATTTCACTCGCAAGGGGGTGCCATTTATCTGGAGTGATGCCTGCCAGTTGGCTTTTGATGAGTTGAAAGAAAATCTGACCTCAGCACCAGTGTTAGCAGTGCCCAGACCGGGAGTGGAGTATCTAATCTATACTGATGTATCCTTACTAGGACTCGGGGGTGTACTTCAGCAAGGGAGTCAGGCTATAGCTTATGATTCCCATAAGCTTAAGCCTCACGAGAGGAATTACCCCACCCATGACTTAGAGCTAGCGACTGTCGTGTTTGCACTTCGGATTTGGATACATTACCTCCTAGGGGAGAAATTATGTTTATTCATAAACCAAAAGTCATTATAATACCTCTTCACGCAGAAGGATATGAATACGCGTCAACGTCGGTGGCTTGCGTTTGTGAAGGATTATCAGTTTGATATCCAATACCACCCAGGGAAGATTAACGTGGTAGTAGATTCTTTGAGCCATAGTCCAGTAGGAGAGGTGTGGAAAGCTAAGTGGAAGGAGTTGGGATACTAGTATGCAGTGTCCCGATCATTCATGTCTGTGATGATAGTTATGCCCCAGATCATTAGCAAAGTAGTACATGCTCAGGCAGCAGACCATTTCTATCAAGAGAAGATAATACAGCTACTAATAGAAGGGGCCAAGTCTTATACCAATGGTTCACATGGTGTGTGTCCATCCCCGATCCCCGCCGCGGAGGGAGGAAGGATCCTTCGGGTCCCGCGCGTCCCCTCTCGGGAGAGCGCTTCGGCCGGCGTCGATTTTGTGAGGTGTGAAAAATGTAGAGAGATTTAGAGTCGCCAGTCTATTTTACTCAAAACAGACAAAAGAAAAAGAGGAAGCCACCCCGAAGGATGGCTTACAAAGACATACTGGTGCGTGCGAAACCAAAATAATTCGTAAAGGGTTCGGAGGCTTAGTTACGAAATGGGAAGGTGTTAGGCACCCATTCCGCCCTTTTGGTCTCTCATGGATATTTGCTATTTTCCTTTATATTTCCCCCCGTGAGATGTGTGCATGTGTATATATATAGAATGGAGGTATGAATCTTCGACTTGTATCATGGAAAAGATAAAGCGAGTCATCCGTAGGAAGATATAAAAGTAATATTAGAAAAATAAGATTTACGTGGCTACCCCCTACGTTGATCGTTATAAAGGAACGATAATGCACATGGAGTAATACGTCACTAAGACTAATAATGTAAGAAAAATGGATTTAGAGAAAATAGAAAATGAGATAAAAAGTGAGAGAAAGGACTCGAGTCTCGAGTTTTACCCCGAGACACCTACGTAGCCTATAAAAGGCATCAAAGTCCACGTAGTTCGCATGTAAAGTGAGGGGTGGGGTTTAACCCATAAATCCAAAATGGAGAAATCTCTTATTTGTAAGTGTGTGTGTAGAAAAAGTGTTTTAGTTGTGAGAAAAGTGTGGAAAAAGTGTGAGAATCCCTACTTGGAATTTATGAGCAAACCCTCTTTTTCTTATTTTTTTTTGGGTTTTTATTTACATGAAAATGGGAGATGTGTAATAATACTAGATAAAAAGTGTATTTATGGTATGTGAGATGAGATTATAAAAGTGATAAGTAAGAAAACAAGTTATTGGGAATTCAAGAGAATTTAAGAGAGAGTTTGAGAAAGTTGGACCTTTTTGAAGATCTTGAGCTTGATCTTGAACGTTGGAGAGCAGCCCTTGAGCTTGGATGATGATGGAGAGTGGTTAATTCATCAAGTTTGATGAAAAGAGGAAGTGAAAAAGGGATTTGGAAGTTGAAATCACGTTGCCTTCGAGAGAGGTTTCTGGAATTCGTTCAGAGATATTTCTATCAGATCTGGGATCCCCTTGCAAATGAGGCTAAGGACTCCTTTATAGGACCAGGTGTCTGCCGATCGGCATTGCCATGTCACTACCTATCGGCAGGTTCCGATAGGCAGGGTCTGGGACCTGCCATTTGGCAGCGCGCCTCCGACTTTTTTGGAAAATTAGCCGCCGAGGGCAAACCGTTGGTCAGTATCATGCATGGGGCACACCATTAGAAAGATAATTCAGAGACCTTCGAAATTCCTTTGGACCAATCCCGAGTTCGGGAGTTGACTTTAGGTCAAATGTGGCTCGAAAGCGTTTGTCGGTCCATTGGACGGGGAATCGTGCGGATGCAAAAGGATCGTTCGTTCGCATGGTAAGTCCGAATAGTGCATGGGGCATACCGTTGGAAAGGTTAGGAGATATACTTTGACATTCCAAATAGTTTGACCTGGTTTGGAGAGTTGACTTTGGTCAACCGGGCCCGGGAAGAGCTTGGTGGCTTCCCGGAGTCAAACAGATCGTTCGTCCGCATGGAAAGTCAGAATTGCGCATGGGACGGACCGTTGGAAAGGGTATTCAGTGCCCTTCGAAGATTCATTTATACTCGATCAAGTTGAAGGGTTGACTTGGGTCAACAGAGCCCGGGAGCGCCCGGTGGCCTCTGGGTTAGTTTCGGTCGCAAACGAATCATTCGTCCGCATGGTAAGTGGGAATCGTGCACGGGGTGGACCGTTGGAAAGGGTATTTAGTGCCCTTCAAAGATTCATTGAGTCTCAATCAAGACGAGGAGTTTGAATTTTGGGTCAAACTGAGCCGGGGGGTGCCCGATGGCTTCTAGGTCAGTACTCAGGACGTGACCTGGGTTTGCGATGATGAGTGGAGGTACTAGGGACCTAAGGAGAGTTAGAGGTAAAAGAGTGAGGTGTCTATAGTGCCCCTCGATGGGCGAGTTTGGAACAAATAATAGCCGTCGATTTGACACCGCATGATGCCTTTTGAGGGAGTATGACCGATTCAGAGGGTCGAGGTCGATTCTAAGAACCTAAGAAGTATGCTGGGGATGATCAATTCTATGGATCAAAGCCGAATCTGCGGGCCTAAGGAAGCGAGGGTGACCAATTCAGCGGATCGAGGTTGGTTTTGAGGACCTAAGGAAATGAGGATGACCAATTCAGAGAGTCTAGGTCAGTTTTGAGGACATAAGGAAATGAGGATGACCAATTCAGAGGGTCAAGGTCAGTTCTGACCAAAGAGTGGTGACGATTGAGGATCGAGGTCGATTCTGACCTGATTTAGGTGACGATCCAAGATCGGGGTCAATTCTGACCTAAGAGTGGTGACGACCGAGGACCGAGGTCAATTCTGACCTAATTTAGGCAATGATCTAAGACCGGGGTCAATTCTAACCCAAGAGTGGTGACGACTGAGGGCCGAGGTCAATTCTAACCCAAGAGTGGTGACGATCGAGGAACGAGGTCAATTTTGACCTAGCTCAGGTGACAATCCAAGACTGGGGTCAATTATGACCCAAGAGTGGTGAGGACCGAGGACCAAGGTTAATTCTGACCTAGCTAAGGTGACGATCCAACTCCGGGGTCAATTCTGACCCAAGAGTGGTGACGACCGAGGACCGAGATCAATTCTGACGTAACTAATGTGACGATCCAAGACCGGGGTCAATTCTAACCCAAGAGTAGTGATGACCGAGGACCGAGGTCAATTCTGACCTAACAAAGGTGACGATCCAAGATCGGGGCCAATTCTGACTTAAGAGTGGTGACGACCGAGGACCGAGGTAAATTCTGACCTAACTAAGGTACCGATCCAAGATCGGGGTCAATTATGACCCAAGAGTGGTGACGACCGAGGACCGAGGTCGATTTTGACCTAACTAAGGTGATGATCCAAGACCAGGGCCAATTGTGACCCAAGAGTGGTGACGATCGAGGACCGAGGTCAATTCTGACCTAACTAAGGTGACGATCCAAGATCGAGGTCAATTCTGACCCAAGAGTGGTGGCGACCGAGGATCGAGGTCAAGTCTGACCTATCTAAGGCGAAGATCCAAGACCGGGGTCAATTCTGACCCAAGAGTGGTGATGACCGAGGACCGAGGTCAATTGTGACCTAACTAAGGTGACGATCAAAGACCGGGGTCAATTCTGACCCAAGAGTGGTGACGACCGAGGACCAGGGTCAATTCTGACCTAACAAAGGTGACGATCCAAGACCGGGGCCAATTCTAACCCAAGAGTGGTGATGACCGAGGATCGAAGTCAATTCTGACCTAAGTAAGGTACCGATCCATAACCGGGGCCGATTCTGACCCAAGAGTGGTGAAGACCGAGGACCGAGGTCGATTCTGACCTAACTAAGGAGACGATCCATGATTGGGTCCAATTGTGACCCAAGAGTGGTGACGATCGAGGACCGAGGTCAATTCTGTCCCAAGAGTGGTGACGATCGAGGACCGAGGTCAATTCTGACCTAACTAAGGTGACGATCCAAGATCGGGGTCAATTCAGATCCAAGAGTGGATAAAGATTGTATTTTGATTCTGCTGGAAAAAGAGCCTTGTGATTTCGATTTGAGCTGGGGGAAGATTTATAGGAGACCTCAGAGGGGGGGGGGGACAACCTATTTTGGGTGCTGTGAGAGAATTCCGCTGGGGAAGTGATCATGTGATCCTTAGGGATTTTCCGGAGCCTTGTCGGGAGGAATTTTCACTTACATTTTGAGGATTCCGCCGGGGAAGAGGGGTTCCGTTTGGGGGATAAAAATTTTATTTGAGATTTCGCTGGGGAACGATGAATGATCTGGGGAAAATTTGGATTGCCCTTTGGGAGAGATCGCTCGGGGCGAGTGGTTCTTCTAATTTTTGTTGGGAAAAATACCAGGTGATAATGTATCGCACCGGGTAGCCGATGGCCGGGGAGGCCTTTTGTAAAGTCTGATGAGGAGGTGATTAGGTGGTCCGGGCGCCTTTCCCAAGAGGTCATTCGCTTGGATTTTGAGGGATCCATTGGGGAAAATGGTGTGTCGCCTAAAGGAGTGCGAAATTTTCTTGATGAAAACGTTTGAAATCCCTCCTGGGATTTTTAGGAATTTTCCGGGGATTTTTCGAGTCTTTATGGTATTTTTTGGGAATTTTTGTACGAAATTTTAAGGGGGGTGACGGTCGGCATAGACTGAGAGGTGCCATTCGACAGTGGCACGGACTTTTGGGCTGCCTAGGGAAGGTGAGGAGACAGTGCCGATCGGTATGGCAGCGATAGGTGTCGATCGGCATGGAGTTTGGCCTCCTATATAATGGGGGCGAATCCCCTTCATTTTTCACAGCTTCTTGCCTTCTCTCTTTCCGCGATTTCTCTCTGCGAATTGTTCTAACGTTTCGATCTTCAAGAAATAGCCGCTTTTGTGAGTACCGATGTTCATCGGGAGTGGTTGACCGTTGATGATTGGGCGAATGTGGATTGAAGGGACAGGGTGCCTCTTGCTTTGGGAAATGAGAATGCCTTTGATTCATTCGAGCTGGTTACGGATGAGCGGACCTTGCTGCGGGATCCGTCACGTCATCGCTCTTCGAGAGTGATTCCCGGTGGTTATGTAAGTAACCTGACCTTTGGCATTCTTTCCCTTTTGGGTGATTTTTACCTTTTTCTTTGACCTTTGATTGAATTTTCCCTTTTGCCAGTCGGATATTTCCTTGAAGAACATGCGTGCCCGCGGGACGACGGGGGTTAGGGATGTTTGGGAGCATCTTCCACCCATGGTGTGCTGGATGGTATCATCAGTGGATTTTGGGAGGTTGGTGGCTGCACTGGATGAGACGCCTCATTCGACAACAGTTTTGTGTGCCTTGGGGGAGAGGTGGTGGGACACTACACACACTTTTCATTTTGGCTTCGGGTAGATGATGGTGACTCCCATAGATGTGCAACAACTGCTAGGGCTAGATTGTGATGCAGAGCAGATAGAGGTGGATCACTCTTTGCGGGTGAGGCCGGAGGCGGTGTATGAGGCACTCAGTGATGTGAGGATGATAGTCTCTGGGGATTCTATCCGGCTGTCCTTACTGAAGGATGTTTTGCTGAGCAGGGTGGTTGATGTGGAGGACGGGCTGCAAGTGAGGCAGATGTCCCGATTTTTCATCTTGTTGGTGCTGGGAGGTTTCATGGTGGCGTCGAGAGGTGACGTCATCCATTTGTGGTTTCTTCTGTACTTGAGGATGTTTTCAAACATCCCTTTCTATGATTGGGGGAGTCTGACCTTGGCGACCCTTTACAATTCTTTGGATGCATTCAACCGGTGTTGCCAGCAGACTTTTACTGGAGCCACGTATCTCCTGGAGGTATCCTTTACTTTGTGCATTTTCCTTTCATGCATTCACATTTTTCTTTCATGCATTCGCATTTTCTTTTCATGAATTCGCATTTTCTTTTCATGCATTCGCATTTTCTTTATGCGTCTATTTTTTCTTGTGAATTCAGACGTGGTTTTATGAGGTGATTGGGTGCAACACCCCGCTGATTGCTTTGAAGGATGACACTGTTGGGGACTTCTACCAACTGTATCGATAGCGTAAGGCTAACTGGCAGTCGAAGTGATCTCTTTCCCTAGAGGCGGTGCGTCAAGTCTTGAATGACCGGACCAGTGGTCGGGTAAGGTATTTTCCTTTGCAGTCTTAGTTTTTTCACCTTCTGATTTTGTATTGACATATGCCTGCTTGGGGATTTTCAGGTGACCTTTTATCCTTGGGGGATCGCCATTCAGGATACAGGGGTGACTAGGGTGAACGAGCAGATGAGGCGTTTGTTGGCGCATGAGTTCGGTCGTTCCTGGTACCTCGGGGAGAGGGTGATCCATTAGGTTGCTGACGAGGAGGTGGTGGTGCCTCCCGTGCATCCTCGTACTTCTATGTGGCGGGAGCAACAGTTAGTAGAGGATGAAAGGATCGTGACGATGATTGGCGAGTCCTATGCGTTGTAAACTGATACGGCCACGCCGTATGATTATATGGACTTTGTGATGAGCTGGTTGATGGCGCCCAGTATACATGATGCTTTGTCTTTCCCTCCTGCTGGTTCGAGTCGGGCGGTGGGGTCTTCCCACAGTGGTAGTGGTCCGTCGGCACCTGCGGCGGCGGTGACCTCGGAGGTCCCTTTTGTTCGACTGCACACTCCTTCGTACAACATCCGGCGAGCTGATGGAGGGATAGTGCCGATGCTTCACCGTCCTCTTGCGATGGATCCGGAGGAGCTAGGCTTGACAGAGGAGGTCCTTCGTCCTGCGGTAAACCTTTCGGTCCTTTTCCTCTCTTTTTTTTTATTTCTTTTGCTTGATACTGATTCTTCCTTTTCTTGCAGCAAATCCGGGTGTCGACCACTTGGCTTAGGGACATCAGAGACTGTATATCATCGGCGACTGCCCACATTCGGGATACTGTCCCTGTTACTTCTTGTTTGGTGCCGTCAGCCTCGTCCGGGGGAGACTCTGGCTCGGGTAGTGGGGGTGCGTTGTCTCACCGTAGGGGGAAGAGAGCGCGTCGCAGGGATGGAATCTCTTGAGAGAGAGAGAGAGAGAGAGAGAGAGAGAGAGATAGAGTGTGGGTTCGGGCTGAGTCCCGTTGTTTTTGGCTTTTTCTTTATTTCTTGCAAAATGATGTAACACAGAAAACATACATATGTAATGCAATGTAGTTTTTTGGCTATCTTTTATTTTAATGATGAATGAATGCATGCACATTCGCTTTTTAATTTGCTACTGAGACCGTAAAATAGGAGTATTCTTAGAATTTTTCAAAGGAAAGTTATTTTATTTAAAACGGGGAATCCCATAAGGAGGGAACAGGATTCTCAAAATTCTTTTGAGAATATCAATTTATTTTTATGGAGTTTTTCTGATTTGACAAAAAAGGAAAGGAGGAAATTTCCAAAAATGGAATTATCAGATGTGTTGAACCAACTCCTAGAGTTCGGGCTGAAATTGCCGTCACAGATGATTATCGACTGCCAAAGGTTCAGTACGTTGTTTTTGGAAGCACGAAAATCAGATAGGTGGGTGGTACCAACCGACGAAGTCTGCTTAGATGATGTTGTCCGAATCATGACGGAAGCATTCAGGCAAACCAATAACATTTGCAGTATCACCGAGTTACTTGACACTTTGAAGCTGCAGGGGAACCTAGTCCCTTCACCCTTACACATCCCTATAGAATGGGAAGACCTATATGAGGAAGCCATTGAAGTCGTGGAATGCATTGAATTCATAGGGGAAAACATAATTGTTACCACCGGATGGGGGGAAGAATTCGAAGATTCGAGCGAAGAACAAGTTTCAGAAAGAGCTGGACTAGTAGCTGACTTATGTGGGATTATATCATTTGAAGAACTCCTCAGAGAAATATATAAGGTGGCAGAACAACCTGAGATTGATGAAGAAACTGGATTTATAATTTTCCCTTCTTCAGTAAATCACATGACCAGATCTGGGAGACACTACCAAGTTCCCAACTAACTACCAGTAAATGATAAGGGGAAGGGAGTTGAAGACCTTCCTATGCCGAAAATGACCCTCGAGGAGAGCAAGATCCTCGATCAACTGAAGAAAACTCAAGCTAACATCACCCTATGGGGGCTTTTCATGTCTTCCCAGCTGCACAGAAATGCTTTAATCAAATTACTCGCTGGACCTATAGTTCCTCCTTCTACCACACCAGAAGAAGCGGTGAACCTGGTCGAATCCTTGACCTCTACCCGAATGCTGTCCTTTTCTAAAGAGGAAATCCCCAAAATTGGGCCAAATCACAATCATGCACTCAACATCTCCGTCGAAATTATGGGGAAGGTGGTACCACTTTCTCTCATTGACAACAGATCCGCTTTGAATGTCTGCCCACTGAGAACCTTAAAATATTTAGGTCTAAAAGAAAGTGGCCTCGCTCCAACCTCCGCTGCCGTGCGCGCCTACGATAATACCAGTCGTGAGGTGATGGGATCCATAAAACTTGTAATAGGGGCTGGTCTTATAAACCCTGTTGTCGAATTCCAAGTCAATGATATCTCGGCCTGTTTTAACCTATTGCTCGGACGACCCTGGATCCACAATATAAAGGGTGTCTCTTCCTCATTTCATCAGAAATTAAAGTTCTTCGCCGATGGGCGAGTCATCACCATCTTGGGTGACGATGGTAACGCTAAGGGCGTAGGCACCAGCAGTCCAATTCTTGAGATACAGCATGGGTCAAATGATATGCTCCTATCAGGTTTCCGAGTTGATCCATCCCTACTCCCGGCAGGGGACGGTTTCAAAAAAAGGGTTTGTCCAGAATATGACCCTCATGGAAATGTCAATGTGATTCAGATGTTTAGAAACATGCACTTCATGCCCGGACTGGGGCTAGGACAAAGGAAGCATGGGATACTTAAGCCCATCAAACCAAAGAAAGCTTTCCCTCCTTGCGGCTTGGGGTATCAACCATCAGAACAAGAGCTCAGAATGATCCGCCAGGCTCGATCAAAAAGAGGGTTAGACTTCATCCGGACTATCTCGGGAGATTTTTTAAATGAACGATTCATCAAAGAGGGCGAGGATTTCCCCTTTTGTAATTTTCCAGAACCATGGTATGACCGCACTGACAAGAAAATGAAGCTTGGAATGGAGATCTTTTTCCAAGATAGTGGGCCGAAAGTTTCCATCACCGCGTACAACTGCTTATCAAAGATACTGAAGAGGCTGAAGAAAGTGACTCTGAAGATTCCTTCAACCTGCAGACACTGGGGCTGGCATTCTGTATGGTTCATTCAGGCACTACATCAAGGGACCCATCCAGTCTGATCAAAGCTGCTGATACACCTCTCCTCAACTGGCATGCCGTGCCAGTTCTACCTCTTGAAATCTCCCCCAACAGCAATGTTTACCCTATTTCTTCTATTGTTGTCCATCCTTGCTCAAATGTAATCGAGACCTCTTTTAATGAGGTCCTCAATGTTGTTTTTCCTATCAATTAAATAAACGAAGATTTTGAATATCTTACTGTGCCTTACATTAATTGTTTAGATCCTAACCAAGCTTTTGATGACGATGATTTTGCAAATGAACAATTCTTAACTGATCTAAATAAGGTTAATAATAAACAACATAATCACGTTTAAGTTAATGAAGAAGAGACTGTTGTTATTAATATCGATTCTAGTAGCCAACTGCGCGAGATTAGGTTAGGGGCCACCCTTGACGAGCATGAGCGCACACAACTCGAAGAATTGCTAAAGGAGTTCATGGATGTCTTCGCATGGTCCTACGACTACATTCCCGGTATTGACCCCGGAATAGCTAAGCACGAGATCCCCACTCTCCCAGATGCTAAGCCAGTTAAACAAAAATTAAGAAAACCCGCACCGAATGGTTGCTTAAGGTCAAAGAAGAGGTGATCAAATAGTTGAACGTGGGTTTCATTCGAGTAATCGAATATCCCATGTGGCTAGCCAACATTGTACCTGTACCAAAATCAGGAGGAAAGGTTAAAATGTGTGTGGATTATCGAGATTTAAACAAAGCCTCTCCGAAGGATGATTATTCGCTACCCAACATCGTCATGATCGTGGACAACACAACCAGTCATGCTCTCAAGTCATTTGTCGATGGATTTGTCGGATATAACCAAATTAAGATGCACCCCGACCATCAAGAGAAAACCGCATTCATCACCCCATGGGGAACCTTTTGATACGCCGTTATGCTATTCGGTCTCAAGAATGCTGGGGCTACGTACCAAAGGGCCGCCACAACCATCCTGCATGATTTGATTCACAAAGAGGTTGAGGTTTACGTAGATGATATGATTATCAAGTCCAAAACTAGATAAGGTCATGTTCTCGCTCTCCGAAAGTTCTTCGAACGACTGTAATTATATCAGATGCGACTTAATCCACAGAAGTGCGTCTTCAGCGTTACAAAGGGGAAACTCTTAGGATTCATGGTCAGTGAGAAGGGGATAGAAGCAGATCCCGCCAAGCTGAAGGCCATACTTGAGATGCCACCTCCCCAAACAGAGAAGGAAGTCTGAGGTTTCCTTGGGAAATTACAATATATCAGTCGGGTCATCAACCAGCTAACCTCCCTCTGTGAACCAATCTTTAAGTTCCTCTGAAAGGATTCAACCAAGGTTTGGAACGAGGCCTGTTAAGAAGCTTTTAATTGAATCAAAAAGTACATAACCCAACCTCCAGTTCTCATGCCACCACAACCTGGTCTCCTTTTGATCTTATACCTAACCATAACCGACACTGCAGCCGGGGCTTTGCTAGCCCAGTACCTTGAAGACTCCCGCAAAGAAAGAGCTGTCTATTATGCCAGTCAAAAATTGGCCAAGTACGAGATCAAATACACTACTTTAGAAAAAGCATGCGTCGCGCTTGTCTGGGTCACCCAAAAGTTACGGCACTACATGCTCGCCTTCCCCATCAAACTTGTATCTCGAATGGATCCCATCAAATACCTTCTCGAAAAACCCGCCTTATCCAGTTGAATGGACCGATGGTTGATGCTCCTAATCGAGTTCGATATCGTGTACGTCACACAGAAAGCCGTTAAGGGAAGATCCATCTCTGACTACCTCGCGGATTACCCTGTAGAAGAAACAGATGTCTAGATCTCCGAATTCCCTGATGTAAATGTCCTCTGCACCACTCAAGACTGCCTCCGATGGAAAATGTTCTTTGACGACGCTGCCAATAAAAGGGGATATGGCATTGGGATACTTCTGATCTCCCCAGATGAATCCCACACTCCCATCGCCATTAAATTAAATTTCCCTTTCACCAATAACATGATAAAATACGAGGCATGGACAGTAGGCCTCAAGGTCGCTCTCGAGAAAGGTATTCAATACCTTGATGTATACGGGGATTCTTCCCTTATCATCGATCAAGTGCTTAGAAAGTGGAAAGTCAAGGACGAAAAGCTCCAACCCTTTCATGCCCAATTAGAAGAGTTGGCCTCCCAATTCCGAGATATCACCTTCCATTACCTACCCCGACCAAAAAATAACCTAGTCAATGCTCTCGCTACCTTAGCCTCCATGGTCGACATTCCCGAGGGAATAACAATGACCCCCTTCCTAGTTCAAAAGCAAGATAAACCAACCCATTGCTACCACATTGAGCTTGCCACCTCAGAAGATCCTAAGCTAGTCAATTACTGGTACTATGATATTTGGTGCCTCCTTCGGTACGATAGGTATCCCGAGGGTTTCAACAAGAACGACCGAGCTACCATCCGAAGGCTGGCCGCTCAGTACATCATCTGTCATAAAGCACTACTCAAGAGGAATTTCGATGGAACTCATTTTGCACTGTATCGCAGGGGCTGACATTAAAAAGATAATGCAGAAAATCCACAACGGGGAATGTGGGACCCACATGAACGGTCACATGCTTGCCAAGAAGATCATGCGACAAGGCTACTACTGGACCACCATGGCCCAGGATTGCACCGCCTATGTTCGGAGGTGCCCTAAATGCCAACAGTTCTCCAATCTCTAACATCTACCTCCGCGGGAATTATACAACATGACTTCTCCCTGGCCGTTCTCCACCTGGGGTATCGACATCATAGGAAAGGTTACACCAAAAGCGTCAAATGGGCATGAGTTCATCCTGGTTGCCATCAATTACTTCACCAAATGGGTCGAAGATCAGTCATATGCAGTATTAAATGCCAAGAAGGTGGCCAAATTTATCAAGAAAAATATCATCTGCCGATATGGGGTCCCGCACGAGCTAGTGTCGGATAATGGTTTGCACTTCGAGGTGAAAGTCATAGAAATAGTCAACGAGTATGGGATTCAGAGACACAAATCTTGTCCCTACCGACCTCAGACCAATGGTGCAGTTGAAGCCGCCAACAAAAACCTCAAAACCATCATCAGTAAGATGATCGAAAGTTGTAGGGATTGGGCCAATCGGATCCCGTACTCCCTCTGGGGCTATCGAACCTCAATCCGAACCTCTACTGGGGCCACCCCTTACTCCCTGGTCTACGGCATGGAAGCAGTCCTGCCTGTGGAGCTGTAAATACCCTCGCTACGCGTCATGCTCAAAAGCAAGGTTAGTGAAGAAGACTGGTGCCAAGGCCGTCTTGATGAGCTGACCCTCCTAGATGAACGGAGATTAAAAGCTCTTTACCACATACAAGGGTATCATCGCCGAATTGCGCGATCGTTCAATAAGAAAGTCAAGGACCGCGGTGTCCGGGAGGGGGATTTATCCCTCAAAGAGGTAATCGAACCCATCTGGGACCCCATAGGAAAGTTCAAACCCAATTGGAGTGGCCCTTACATTGTGAAGAAGATCTTATCTGGCGGTGCCGCCATGCTCACCGTCCTGGATGGGGAAGAGATGGCTCATCCAGTCAATCTAGACCGTCTCAAGAAATTCTACCCCTAGTCCAAAATCTCGACGCGCTTCGACTCTTCTTCCCCCCCCTTCTATTCTAAAAAAAAAACTCTCTCCATTTCCCTCTACCCAGAACTACGTAGGCCTGATCCTCTACATAAAACCATTTTAAAACTTTTCAAAAAACCTAGAGGAACGTAGGCAGCTCATACTCCCCACATGAGCACGGCTCCTTCTTTTTCACAAAAATACATTCCTTTCTTATCTCCGAGAACGGCAGTTCATTCTAAACATCTACTTGAACAAAAGGATTATGTATGCCTTAGCGATTGGTATAGATAATTCAAAATACAAAATTCATCGAAAGGCGCAGCTGGATGATTAGAAACTTGTTTATTTCATTAATAAGAAACTAAATTACGGATTGCATAAGAAAAAGGAACGGATAACTCCTTTCCCCCCTACTACCCTAAAAACCAGATAAAATCCCCCACATCTGTTATATAAATAAACTCCCCAGGAGTCCTACCCACAGCTACCCGAAGAGCCTGCACCCTCATCATCTACATCCTGAGGACCCCAAGTTTCTCATGCCTGAATGGAGTGCCGCAAACACTCCATGGACCGATGAGCCTTAACCATCTTGGAAAAGACCACAACACCCCTTTCCATGGAGTCAGATAAAACAAACCACCTCTGACCAGTCTCTACTACCAACATCTTGTTGACTACTTTCCTCCACAACCGCTTCATATAATCTTTGGGGACATGGAAAACCTTCCCAAGAGATTGAGAGGGACGGGTCGACGGACGCCGATTTTCCCACAGAGATCCAATCAACAGATGCAGGTGCTCATTCAAATCTTCTACCGGAAAGAAATTTGAGGTCCGAGGGGGCACGACCTGCGCCCAGCCAAATTGGTGCAAAAGTCGCCAAGGAAAATAAAAATAGGTCTGCCTGAGACCAACCAACCGCAGATATGAATATTCTCTTAGCTCCAGAACAGGCTGCAACGGTCCCCACCAAGGCACTAACCAATAAAGTCCACAAGCCCCATGCTCCACAAGCCAGTTCTCCCAGTTCTCAACATACAGGCCCATGCGGATGAAGTAGCGTGAAAAGAAGTTGGGTACAACCGACAAAGGATATTCTGGAGGAGTCAATAAGCAGAATCTTTCAGACAACCACATGAACAGCATCAAAGGGCTACCCCTTAAAAAGTCGGAATGACCTTCTCTCTAGGCATCCAGGCCATTCAAAGTCTCCACCAATATCACCGCCGCAGGATTGCGATGGTATGACATCCATGAGGTAACGGCTGTAAGCTGTGGGTCCACTCTCACCTCCCCAGTCACCAACAATAATTTTAAAACCAGGCCCAGAACAATGGCTCCAGCATAGCCATCATCACTTACTTCCCGCGAACGCATGGACTGCAACACCGCCAGGAGGGAGATCATTCCTCCGAAAACCAATGACCTGGCTGCCGAAGGAGAAATATAGAGAAGCCCGGCCAACAAATCCCTAGGAGAACAGGAAAATTCGGGTAAAGCCGCGGCAACACTGGGATTCACGCCCAGTATGGTAGAAAATTCCTCGTAGGTAGGACAAACTTCTTCCAACCCAAAGCGGAATACATGGTCTTCGGGATAACAAAATTGTACTACCGCCACCAGCATATTCCACTCAAAAGGTCGATTACGCCACAAGGAGACTCGACGCATATTGAAAGCATCATAGTCGACATTATAAGAGCACATAGCTTCCAAGGCTTCAAGGTAATTGACAAACTCAATGCTTAGCAGGATTGTCATATTTTCTGGGGGTGAACTGTCCGGACACCTTCTTCGGCAAGACTTTCCTCAATTTCTACCCCTACTTCTCTGAGAGCTCGAAAGTGGGGGTAGTACTGTCCTCCCATGGTTGCTCGGACATGGGGCAACAAATTCTTCTTCACTATGTTGACTTGTTCTTCCTCAGATGGCCGATTAGTCATGGTAGCTGCTTTTTCCCTCCATCGTGCTATGAAGTTACTGACTGATTCTCCAGAGTTTTGTTTGAGCAGCTCTAAATCACGGCGGGTGACCTTGAGATCTTCGTTGTATTTGTATTGTGACATGAATTCTCAGGCTACATCCTCCCAGCTACGGATTCCTCAAGAGATAAAAACCATCCGAGGGCACTATCCTTTAAAGTTTGCTGAAACAATTGGGCCATCACTTCTTCCGAAGCCCCTAGTAGAGTCATGGAACGATAATAACTGCGAAGATGAATAATCGGGGGACCACTCCCTCCAAACTTCTCGATATTTGGCATCTTGAACTTCTTGGATAACCTTGCTTTAGGATAATGAGACATATGGGTGTAGTCCATGTAATTTCCAGAGATCCTGACTTGGTCAAACATCTTGATGAGCATCTTAAGATCTTCTTTGACTTTGTTCAACTCCTCCTCCTTTGGATCAGCAACCACAGACAAGTTAGCCATATGCTGGGCAATGGAAGCTGTGAAGGCGGCGGCCCATTAGCAGGAGGGGCACGCAGAGCATGCTGATATTCTTCTGGGACCCAGATGGGCTCGGGTGGACCCATAGCACGAGGGAAAAGGGCCTCGGGCTCTTGAGGGATAGGAACTTGGATTCATTGCATTTCTCGGACCTCAGCTTGGAGGTTGTCAATCTTGGCCACGAGCTGATCTAGGACTGTCAGCAGATCCAGTTGTATGACTGGTGCTTAATCTTCATTCTCCATGGAAGATGAATGAATTCCGGATTCGAAAGAAGTAGTAGAGGAACGGATGAAACTCTGGGGTGATTTGACTGAAGACCTAAGCGAATAGGGAGCCAGGCCAAGGGCGTGCAATCAACCTGAGAAGGCGCAGGATGAGATTTATTTTTTGAGAATAGGGGAAGAGATTATTTTTGGATTTTTGATAAAAAGGGAGAAATGTTTTTGGATTTTTGATAAAAAGGGAGAAATATTTTTGGAGACGGAACTCAGCATTATTATTATGATTATTATGTTCTCACTTGTATTTAATTCTCCTAAATGCAATGCCGGACGGGACTCGAGCCTGGAAAAGTGGGGTTTTAATACATGCAAAGCTATGTTTGGACTTGTAACCAGGCTCGCGGACAGAGTCCCATTTTAAAAATGCACGAAAATTGGGCAGAAGATCGACCCGGAATTTCGGCAGAGTTTCGGGTTGAAACCGACAATCTAAGGTGCGTGTCCTAGGTTTGACACCTATATGCGGGTATGCAGTTTGGTTGGGTGAATCGGCATGGGTTCCCCCCTTTGGTGTGGCTTCCACGATATACGTCTTGCTCTTGAGGGAAATCGGTACGTGTGGACAAGACATTTGATATACCTGAGTGTACGTGAATTGCCTCACCATATACCTCATGGGGACGGTACGTGTGAGAGCGAATTCGATATACTCGGCGTACGTGAACGAATTCCCTGCGATATACCTCCCATCATGACTTCGGTCTAGTAGTACGATGCGAGGGAACCGTTTGATATACGTCGAAGGTACTTGGCCAATGGAAGGTGAGAGTCATATCGCTTAGGCAAACTACGACCTGCCGGACCAGCGCCCATCACGAAGTGACCCTCCAGTTACTGGGTAAAATTTAGTCGATATCAATGCTCTTTGGTGATGTCGTGTGAATCATGCATGATTCTCTTATTAGTATCTTATGATGAGAATGACTTTCTTTGATTATGCCAAACCGGGAACAAAGTACAAGTACCTCAAAAGGTACACCAAGTATGGATGGGTGATGCGTGCAACATGGGGATATACATGTGATCCTAGGTGCACGTGGTGTGAAGTGTACATGGAGAATTTTCTACAAGTGTGTGAACATAAGCATAAGCATGGGATACATCTGAAAAAGGGGAACATGCAGATATGGGGGGAAACATAAACAAATATAACATCCATGTAAATAGAGTCAATCCTTCAAAATAAATAAAATCCCCAGCGGAGTTGCCACTGTGGCCATCCCCGATCCCTGCCGCAGAGGGAGGAAGGATCCTTTGGGTTCCATGCGTCCCCTCTCGGGAGAGCTCTTCGGCCGACGTTGATTTTGTGAGGTGTGAAAAATGTAGAGAGATTCAGAGTCGTCAGTCTATTTTACTCAAAATAGAAAAAAGAAAAAGAGGAAGTCACCCCGAAGGATGGCTTCCAAATATATACTGGTGCGTGCTAAACTAAAATGATTCGGAAGGAGTTCGGAGTCTTAGTTATGAAATGGGAAGGTGTTAGGCACCCATTCCTCCCTTTCGGTCTCTCATGGATATTTGCTATTTTCCTTTATGTTTCCCCCCGTGAGATGTGTGCATGTGTATATATATAGAATGGAGGTAGGAATCTTCGACTTGTATCATGGAAAAGATAAAGCGAGTCATCCGTAGGAAGATATAAAAGTAATATTAGAAAAATAAGATTTACGCGGCTACCCCTACGTTGATCGTTATAAGGGAACGATAACGCACATGGAGTAATACGTCACTAAGACTAATAATGTAAGAAAAATGGATTTAGAGAAAATAGAAAATAAGAGAAAAAGTGAGAGAAAGGACTCGAGTCTCGGGTTTTACCCCGAGACGCCTACGTAGCCTATAAAGGCATCAAAGTCCACGTAGTTCGCATGTAAAGTGAGGGGTGGGGTTTAACCCATAAATCCAAAATGGAGAAATCTCTTATTTGTAAGTGTGTGTGTGTGTGTGTGTAGAAAAAGTGTTTTAGTTGTGAGAAAAGTGTGGAAAAAGTGTGAGAATTCGTACTTGGAATTTATGAGCAAACCCTCTTTTTCTTATTTTTTTTTGGGTTTTTACTTATATGAAAATGGGAGATGTGTAATAATACTAGATAAAAAGTGTATTTATGGTATGTGAGATGAGATTATAAAAGTGATAAGTAAGAAAACAAGTTATTGGGAATTCAAGAGAATTTAAGAGAGGGTTTGAGAAAGTTGGACCTTATTGAAGATCTTGAACGTTGGAGAGAATCCCTTGAGCTTGGATGATGATGGAGAGTGGTTAATTTATCAAGTTTGATGAAAGGGATGATGAAAAGTGGAAGTGAAAAAGGGATTTGGAAGTTGAAATCACGCTGCCTTCGAGAGAGGTTTCTGGGATTCGTTCAGAGAGATTTCAATCAGATCTGGGCTCCCCTTGCAAATGAGGCCAAGGCCTCATTTTATAGGACCAGGGGTCTGCCGATTGGCATTACCATGGCACTACCTATCGGCAGGTGCCGATAGGCAGGGTCTGGGACCTGCCATTTGGCAGTGCGCCTCAGGCTTTTTCGGAAAATTGGCCACCGAGGGCAAACCGTTGGTCAGAATCGCTCACGGGGCATACCGTTGGAAAGGTAATTTAGAGACCTTTGAAAGTCCTTTAGACCTCTCCCTAGTTAGGTAGTTGACTTTGGGTCAAATGTGGCTCGGAAGCATTTGTCGGTCCATTAGACGGGGAATCGTGCGGACGCAAACGGATCGTTCGTCCGCATGGTAAGTCCGAATCACGTACGAGGCATACCATTGAAAAGTTTAGGAGATGTAATTTGACATTCCAAATAGTTTGACCTGGTTTATAGAGTTGACTTTGGTCAACCGGGCCCGAGAAGCGCTCGGTGGCTTTCCGGAGTCAAACAGATCGTTCGTCCGCATGGAAAGTCAGAATTGCACATGGGATGGACCTTTGGAAAGGGTATTTAGTTCCCTTCGAATATTAATTTAGCCTCGTTCAATCTGAAGGGTTGACTTGGGTCAACAGAGCCCGGGAGCGCTCGGTGGCCTCTGGGTAAGTTTTGGACGCAAACGGATTGTTCGTCCACATGGTTAGTCGAAATCGCGCACGGGGTGGACCATTGGAAAGGGTATTCAGTGCCCTTCAAATATTCATTGAGTCTCGATCAAGATGAGGAGTTTGACTTTTGGGTCAAACTGAGCCGGGGGGTACCCGATGGCTTTCGGGTTCGTACTCGGGACATGACCTGGGTTTGTGATGATGAGTGGAGGTACTAGGGACCTAAGGAGAGTTAGGGGTAAAAGAGTGAGGTGTCTACACGGGGGCTTATGCTTAAATGGGAGATTAGTTGTTACTAAGGGAGAAGACTTGCGACATGAGGTAATGACAAAGTCGCACAAATCACGATTCATGATACATCATGGTGGGGATAAGATGTACCAGGATATGAGGTGACAATACTGGTGGAGCGGGATGAAGAGGGATATTATCGAGTTCGTTTCGAATGTGCCACTTGTCAGCTACTAAAGGTGGACCATCAGAGACCGACGGGACTTCTACAACCATTAGAGGTTACTATGCAAAAATGGGATATCATTTCCGTAGACTTCATCATGGGATTACCAACATAGCAGAAGGGTCACGATTCCATATGGGTGATTATGGATCGATTGACCAAGGTTGCTCACTTTTTGCCAGCCCGGACAGATTACACCGCGGAACAGTATTTTCAGATTTTTATAGCTGAGATAGTGAGACTTCTCGGGGTACCTCTCAATATCATGTTGGACAGGAATAAAATATTTATATCTCGGTTTTGGGAGAGTTTCCAGGAAGCTATGGGTACGGAGTTGTGATTGAGTACAACCTACCACCCGCAGATAGATGGGCAGATAGAGCGGAGGAATCAAATCTTTGAGGATATGTTGCATATGTGCATCTTTGACTTTGGCGGAGGTAGGGAGTAGTATATTCCACTTGTGGAGTTTGCCTATAATAACTCCTACCAGTTCACTATTAGTATGGCTCCATTCGAGCCGTTGTACGGTACACCTTGTCGTTCCGCATCATGTTGGCTACAGGTGGGGGACAACAAGCTAATTGGGTCGGAGGTGATTCAGGATACTTCGGTGAGGATAGACATGATACGGAGCCGTATTCGGGTTGCTCAGGATCGACAAAAGAGTTACGACGATGCCAAGAGGTTCTTCCAAGAGTTTAATGTGGGGGACCAAGTGCTGCTCCGAGTGTCTCCTACGAAGGGGATTATACATTTTGGGAAGAAGGGGAAGTTGACACCTAGATATATGGGGCCATTCCCTATCATCGAGCAGATTGGGCCAGTTGCGTATAGACTTGGGTTATCGGAACACTTGCGTAGTATTCATGATATGTTCCATATTTCCTCACTGAAGAGATATCTTTGAGATGATTTGGACCATACTCACATTGCTTTAGAGGATATTGATCTACATCCTGATAGTTCCTATGAGGAGTAGCCGATTGCTATCCTAGACCACAACGAGAGGAAATTGAGGTCGAAGATAGTACCGTTAGTGCGTGTTCAGTGGCAGCATCATAATGCCGAGGAGTCTACGTGGGAGCGCCATGATGAGATACGTGAGCATTATCCAGAGTTATTCGTGCCAGGTATAATTTATTTTTCAATTTTGGGACGAAATTCAGTTATTAGGGGGAAGTATGTAATACCCCGTATTTTTATTGATTTTATTTATTAGGATTAATTAAATTAAATGGGATAATTTATTAGAAATTAATCCGGATTTAAATACTAGCGAGATGAGAGTTAGTATTTGATTATGATAATTATGTTGAATATTACTGAGTGAATATGGTAATATATGATTATTGAATAAATGCAGTAATTTCAAAAATTTAGTTGGGACGCGCGTCAGTCAAATCAGTAACCAATTTAATGGATTTAAATGTAAATTATTTTTATATCACCCATATGGCCATTTTGAGTGCGCTAACATGTCCAGAAGGGTCGAGATAGTCAGAAAACATTAGTCGGGGGTTTAGTTTGGGTCTAGGACATTTTAGACCTAATCGACAGCCCATAAGGGTATTTTAGTCATTTTGACTTTTTGAGGAATTACAACCCACGAATTTTAGACTTAATATATCATCCAATACTAGAACTCTTAGGGTTATCACAATAAAAAATCACCAACGGCTGTTAGAGAGGAAGAGAGGAATGTTCCCAAAGGAGAAACCACCATAAGAGGCTTTTGCACCACCGTCACCACCACCGGATAGATTGAAAAGAGAAGATCACTCCCATACCATCTGCTTCAAGGATCATAATCTTTATTTTTCCAGGAAAGTAATTTATGTTGCAATGATTTAAGGAATATGTTCTACATGATAGATTAGATTTGAAGACAACTTATGAATAATTGTAATAATGTGAAATTGGAGATTAAATTATGGAACTTGGTTAGGTTTTCATGTAGTGGATCTTCTGGAAATATTAAATGAACGAATTTATAAATTAAGAGTTAGGAAGTCACGAAATTAAATTGAGATTTATGATAATTTTTTAAGAGATGGAGAAGAACAATGGTTGTAGTATTATTCATGACTTTTGATCCAAGAAATCGAAATTCTGTGATGTTTTGATCAATCTTGAACGTTAAAACTAATGTAATGTTGGTTTAATGTTTAGTATACTCATTTGGGAGTTTCGGACGTTATAATGGAGAATTGGAGGTGTAAAAATGGTAGAAACCGTAACTGTTAAAGGAAATCTGGGCAGATAACTACTTGATTGATTGATCGACCCAAGAATGTCGATCGATCGACTGTTTGATCGATCAACCCATTTCTACGATCGATCGACCCCTCTGGAAAAAGTGAAATATTTTTATTTAAATAATTGAGTACCATCCAACCTTTAGAACTCTTTAGTTATGATTGATTGAACATATTGTACTTAGGGAAGACCAGAAGGGTCGTATTTGAAGCCCGAAAGATTATTAAATTTAATTGAGGTTTAGTGGTAAACTTACGAATATCCGACTAGTGATATGCGATTGGAAGTTGTGAGAACCTTTATATTTTACCCCAACTATATCTTAAGGTTAAATACCAAAAATTGGAAACTTTAATTAGTGAGATAACCTTAGAGACTAGCGGGAGACTTAGTAACCTTTTTGGGATAGGGTATGTACTCGAAACTGTACGTCGAAAATTATCGCGCTAAACCTATTGGGTAAAATAAATGGGATTATATTTTTATATATGTGAGACTAACGATATAGGGATGTAATATACCTATACAAATATGATGATTACTAAGTTGTGTGAATACTTAGTATATGGATGATTATGTGTATGACATACCTACCATACTTGCTATCACGAGAGGTTGACTTTCGGGAAAGGACCATCTTATCTTTGTGTGCCTTCGAGGGGATTTATATTGGTACCTTAAGGACATAGGAATGGGAATGACTTATTTGTGAGTTGATAAATCAGTTTATCATGGGAGCATAGGTATGTGCGTGAACCAAGGGTATGTGAACTACGTTCGCCTCCAATATGTGTGATTTGTGTTGAGACGGTTCTCGAGCGATTCAGAACACGTCATCCTTATATACGTGAGGTACTGGGATTCAACAACAAAGTATACGTGAACCGCATATTAGCTTAGGGGTTCCATATATGTATATATGTAATGAGAGTGACTTAGATATGTACTTGTGACAGATTCATTGTTACTTAGTAGATGCGAAGGAATAAGAGATTTAAAAAGGGGTTAATAATTTTGTGAACTTAACGAATACTTGAGCTAAGTAGTTTGATTAATAAATGTGTGGGTTATGAATATAATTTATTTAAATAATATGGGTGGCATCTAAAGGAAGAACCGCCTGGATGGGGTTAGAATAGACAAGTCAGGCAGTGGTATAACTAGGTGGAATTTAAAAGATGCGTTAGGCGTGCCCAATAGTTGAGGGGTGAAGATCTCAAGCGAGGGAACGTGACTAACATATTTAATATATGTGTTCTTTAATATTGTAATTTAAACACTTGCTTCTTTTAAAATATTTTCACCTCGGGCTCTGACCCGCTTGTTTTTAAATCTATTTCTTTTTGTAAAAACCTTTTAGGTGCCCAGCCATAGGGACACCAAGCTCAGGAGTTCCATTCCATTGACCTGTTGTAGATGCTGTGGAAGTTACATGATCTCATTACTAGATTCCTCCACATCTATCCTTGATTTTTTTGGGAGTCCTTTATTCTTGTTAGGGCCTGTTGCGCATTCTATTCAGTGACAACAATTTTAGACTCTCATTTTATTTCAGTCTTGGGATTTTATGTATCCAGACTATTGTACTTGGTTTATTTACATTATTATTATTATTGGAGTGTTTACTCTAGACATCAGTTATGTCATTCTGTTGATTACGTTATGATATTGTTCATGTGATGGTTGGAGGATGATTTAAATTATTTTTTTAATGGTTAAATTAAGCATTAAAATTTTACACTTCACTATTTCAAATATTAGGTGGTTAGTAATTAATTAAATGTTTTTGATAGTGGCGCTATGAACTAAACCAACTTGACATTTTGTATTAATTTAAATAAAGGAGTAGATACCCGATATTTAATTAGTCGGGGTATCACAAAGGCCCACCTCTAGAGGCATTCAGAGTTATGCCTATGGGTGTGCACCAGTGTCACCACATGCTATGTTGTTTCCAGTTTTGGATCCCCAGTTGCATAGTAGTGCGAGATAGATTATTATTTCAGTAGTGAGAATTTAATTAAGGATACATACTTGTAATAGAACATCGATGACTAGGGTCGGGATGATATTGGCTTCAAAAGGTTACTTATTTGACAGATAATATTCAGCTCATACTTGAATCTTTGAGAAGTCCAACTATTGCTCAAGTAAAGGGTGACCAAGTAAAGTGGCAAAATGATTGGGTGCGATGGATAATTCCTCAAGTTCCATTTTTACTGTATCAAGTCCTCAGTTTGTTGGTAAGTCTAGTCATGATATGTTGGCAACCCATCTCCAGAGTGTTACATTAGAAGAAACAACTGTCAAACACGGTCATGACGAGATGTTTTTTTATTAGATCACCATCTGGGGAATTCAATAGCTCATTGCAACAATCTGTAAAGGAGGGGAATTCAGTATGCATAAACTTAATGCCAACATCAAATTAAATCTTAAACGAAATAACATATTTCTTACCTAAATCTATAATGAGGAGCCACGCCCCTCGTTTCGATATAAAAGTAATTAACACAAAAACGTATTAAAACTATTGTCATATATCCTTTATAATAGTTACATTTTATAACGAACCCAAAAAATTATGAAAAATTTCATAATCAACATGAGATCTATCATCAAACCCAAAATAAAATTGTTAGTAACATTTATAACATTAGTGTCACCCTTGACCCACCTAAAGTGATTTGAAAGCACTTTGAGATATAATATAAGATAATAAATCACTTTGTGATATGGTTTTTTCCATATTCATAGATTGATATAAAAAATGTTATTAGTAATGCAAGCAATGTGTTATATGATTAATTCAGTCGTCATCTTAGTAGTCCAACTATTGAAGTAACTCAATTTACCCATCATGCATCTTATCGTTAAAAAATATGAACAAATGCATGTCTCGAACATGTAAGACTTCCAATTTGCTCCACTATTAATACAATGTGAGCATGTAGTAACCAAGTATATAACGTTAAAAAATATTTTCACTAATTCTTAGAAGCATCTAGGCAAAGTGCAAGACGCAATTAATTATCGTTAAAGAATTGACAACCCATCAAAGTGTATTAGGTAATTGATTTACTTGTGATCGATTTTCACACATCTACATTTTATTAGTTGAATGTGAGCACCCAAAGAATGAAATGAGTGAAGCACAACTCGGTCTACATACTGTGCGATCTCATGGATTCACTCTGGCAAGGAAGCACATGTATGACTGACTGATACTGATGTTGCTTTTGGCTACTAAGCGTCTGTCAAGCTATTTCACCATTGTACAACTTCGCTACTGATTTTACAAACATATTTGAATAAGTGTCAAAGATGGAAGATGATGTTTCAGCATTGGACTTAGATAGATTCTGTTGAAACATCTTTGGCTTCAAAAAATGAAAAGGATGACTTTTGGAAGCAAAAAATGAGTAGCAAATGGGATTTGGAAAGTGATACCAAGTCAAAATTCTTTCATCAATCAGTTAAGCTCAAGGGAGCTTATCTTATGATCCATAAAATCAAGAAGGTAAATAGGGATTGGTACGACTCAGAAGCAGGTATCAAGTCTGAATAACATACCAGACTTATCAAGAAACTTTGTCCAAGTTTTCATAAAGAAAATCCTCAACAACAAAGAATAACAATCCTGTAGCAACGAATAAAAAGACAAAATTAGAAATTTAAAATGAGTTACAGATGTGTAGGCCACCTATTGTAAACTGTATCCTTATAGTATAAATTTTATCCTTACACTTTTATGTTTGTACTCTCAAACTTCACGATTTTTACACACAATACATATTGAAATGAAACTTTTATGTCATTGCAAGATATAAATTTATTTTGAAGAAAAACATTTCATTGACTATATTTTTATCCAAACAGAGAATAACACATTGGACTCTTTTCCACCATTGATCCTATACAATCATAATAATAAACTACAACTCCTTACAACACTCAAATACATCCACAAATAAACAAGTAAACAAAAAAACATAAAAAAGATTCAAGCAAGAAAAATAACTCAAAAATATAATGAGTTATACCTGCTACTGTGAGAAATCTGCAAATGATTATCCGTGAGTGTGAAAAATAGAAGAAATTCTCAATTCCTGATAAAATACAATCCAAAAAAGAAAAATTAAATATTCCCAATGACATTACATATCTATGCGCACAATTTATGAGCACATATACACATTGTCTATGTGCAGATACATAACTTAATTAAGAATATAACTTGCATTATAGATTTTACAACACTATAAAATGAATTTTGTATTCTCGTAACGAACCAATGATAAGTGATTTCAAAGCCCAAAACTAACATGAAGTATCCATTCAATAAATATATATAAAAAATATTTTGAATTCGCCAAAACTCTGTTATCGGTGAAAACTCTTATTATTGTACCCAAAACCTTTGATAGAAAGCGGTTTGGTAAATCCTTACAAGGAGAGAAGTCTTATAATTGTAACCAAAACCATTAATTACTGCTGCAACCACAATAGTTTTTACAATAACCACCAGTATAACGACCACTGCTAAAATATCAATTTGATTCCAAAGGAAATGAAGATTAAATAAGCATCCCAATGCTGGCAAGGAAAAGAGATGCAAAGAAGTTGCGAAGGTCTCAAACTAAAAGAAAATGGGCTCCATATTAAGATCTAAATAGTTATATAATGACTTAATCTAAGTTGCAACATCAAACTTCAAATTAAGATCAAATACTTATGGCAGACTTCAACATACAAAGGTCAGACATCAAAACTATAAAAAGTAGAATATATATATATATATATGGGGTGACAATTAAGTTCAACACAAATTAATAAGAAAAGGCAATCACCATATCAAATAAAGAAAGTAAGGAATGACAATCACATAACACAATATTTATGTGGTTCAGCAAGAATGCCTACATCCACGGTGGTGCTTTCAATATTATTTCTCTATACTCCGGGGAGTGTTTTACAGGAAAAGTAATATTCACCCTTTGCCTCGAGCTAAGGGTTGTTATATACATGTTCATTCTCGGGGAATGGGGGTGTTGGACTCCACCACATCAATCCATAACCCCTAGAATATCTATATATGATATTTTAAAATTTTGACTGGGTCGCAACTGAATTGGTTGAGATGAGAGGCTTCCAGACTTTGGGCCTTATTTTATTGGGCTACTCATCTAGGACAAGGTGACAAATTTAGGTACCCACAATTTCCCCTAAAGTTGTTAGGCCACAATTTGGGCTCAATAATTTTAAATGTTTTGTCATAATGGGATTTTTGTAAATTTTGCAACACTTTTCAAGATCGAAGCGCCTCTTCTGAACTAATTTAGGCGACAGCCTTGCTCGTTGCCCATGCGCTATGATTATAAATGTTTAAAAAACCTTCGAAAGAGTCTTTTCTTGTCGCCGCTTCAAGTTTCTCCATATTTATAACTCTCTCCAAGCTGTCGTTGTTTCTCTTTCATTCCCAGGTCTCCGTCTTCCAATTTTAATCTTCTCATCATCTTTGCTTGTGACTTTGCGTCATCCCAAACTAAGTTTTTACTTCACAAGTTTCTTCTCGCTCCTTCTCTTTTCTTTTTCTGTTGGAATTCCTTCGCATTTACAATTTAGGGTTTGTAATTTTCAATGAAGAAAATAGGCAATGGATCGGTATCTGAATTTAGGAAGTTTTATAATATTCCAAATTGGGTAGACATCGAGTGTGCCCCTGTTCCACTTAATGTTAGAGAGGTTGAGTATTCTCACTGGATTCATGTTCTCTTATTGTGTCAAGGGGGTCTTAATTTTCCTCCAAGAAATTTGTTTTTGCACTTTTTTGGTTGTTTAAATATAGTCTCTACGCAGTGTTCCCCCAATGTCTAGAAAATTATTAGTAGTGTGCATAGAATAAATCAGCTCTATGGCACCAATTTAGGGCTTACTGAGATCTTCTTTTATTATTCCTTTTTGTGAACAAGTTCTGGTCTTCTTTACCTTAAGGCCAGGAGTCATGATAGGGTGTTGGTAGTAAATCTACCTGATTCCCACAAGGATTACTGGCATGAGGGTTTTTTTGCTAGAAATTGGTAATTTTCTCCCCATACTGAGGGGTCGAGGTCTGGAAGATTTGTGATCCCCTTCTATGGGGAGTAATACATAGGTATGCTTAGTCTTTGCTCTGTTCATCAATCCTCTGTTAATGTATGATTTCTGTGATATTTTTCTCTCTTCCTTTTCAGAGAGGACAAAGAACTTGGAACCTGCTCTCAGCTAGGTTCAAGCTACTGAGTTGGTCAAAGCCTAAAATATCAGGGAACTCTTGGATGACGGTGAACACCCTCGATCAACTGATTTTCTCTTGGAATACAAGAGTGTTGGGTCCAACTTTATTGCTCATCCTATGCATAGTATTCCTGAGCTAGACATTACTAAAGAAGTTGCTATAGATACCATCAAGTTGGATGAGAAATAGAGAAACTATGGTTAAGATAGTGAGGGTGATAACAAGGGCGGTACTGAACGGGGTTACACTGAAGAGATCTATGGTGATGAAGGATCGTCCAACTCGAAAGAAGTTTTAGAGGCTCGTGGGTCTTCTAGTAAATACAGTAGTTCCAGCGAGGAAGACATGGTTCCTTCCATGAAGAATCTGATCCAAGATGATGATGATGATGATGTGCTTCTTTCTCGATAGTTGAAGAAGCACAAGTCTGGAAGTGGGGATGTTGCCACTAATTATTAGTCTCTGTCAATGAGAAGGAGAATAAGAGGATGGAGGAAGAGCAGTTAAGAGAGAGGGAGAGAAAGAAAGAAGAGGATAAGAAGAAGGTGGAGGAGAGGAAGAAGATGGAGGATAGAATGAGAGCTGAGAAGGAGAAAAAGGAGATGGAAGAGGAGAGAATAAGAGAGGAGGTGAGGACGAAGGCAGGGAAATCCCTATTTACTATGTCTGATTTACTTGAGGGGGCCTCTATTTCCTCTCACCTCATTTGGCTCCTGAGTTGCTCGAAAGAGCAATTTTTCCTAGTGATCATCAGAAGGCGATGAGGACTGACCAATTAGCTCTGCAGGTGAGTCAGAGGCTAGCCTTGGTAAGTATGCTTTCACTTTTTTATGCTTGTAATATTCTGTTTAATTCTTCCCTTTGTTAATGTTTTCTCTTCTTTGCAGTTTGTGACCGAGTTTGCCATCCTCAATTATACCCGCGACAAGATGGTTAAGAGGAATGTTGATCTGGAGGAGCAAAATGCCAAGTTGGAGGCCATCTTGAAGACTTCCAATGATGCCCAGATGTCTTCCGACCTCTTCCTTACTAAAGCCAATCAGGTGAAGGAAGTGGTGATAAAAGATCTCAATGAGTTGCGACAGTCCTATGACTTGGTTTGCTCTAGCAAGTTAGATATGGTGGAGGAGAATAGGGTGCTTGCAGAGAATGTGGAGGAGGTGGAGGAGACCTCATACAATGCCGGGTGGGCTGCTGTGTACGAGGATGCTGAGGTTCAGATAGGCTATATCAACCAACTAAACTTCAAGAAGGGCTGGAACAAGGCTCTTTTGACTGCTGGAGTGGACATCGATGCTCCATTATTTGATGATCATGATCCAAGTTTGAAGCCTGTTGTGGATGAGGCACCTACCCCTGCTATTGATGGTGGCATTCATACTGCTCAGACCGTTCCTGTTGGTGCTCCTCCTATCTAGGGAATAGTAGTTACTCCATATGAGGGAGGTGTTCCTGATGTAGACAAGGGAAAAGAACTAACGACAACTAGCATGCTCTGAGGAAATTCTTTGTATTTTTACTTTTTGTACTATATTTTTTATTACTGATTTACTTGGAATGTTCCATTTTGATGAAATGAAAACACTTTCCTTTCTGCATACTAGTTCTTCTTCTCTTTAATGCTTTTTATGGCTTGTAGTTGATTGATGTAGATGAGTATATACTTGCTACCTCTCAATTGGGAAGGATCCTCAGTCCTAATGCAAGAAATCAAGTTTGCCAAGCCTTTATAAGGATTTACAAGTCTCTTAGGTCGAGGAACAAGATCTTTAAAGATCAATCCGAGCTTATTGCCAAACTAAAGGATAGACCCCAGGAGATGGAAGAGGTTGGTGCTTCTATTCAAGAAGAAGTGAACCTTCTGAGGGCTAAACTTCTGAATGCCTCTAAGATCAATCAACTTGGAGAAGTTCTTCAACAGGAGAATGAAACTCTGAGGAGGGAGGTGTTGCGACTCCGAGAGCATGCGCTGATCGTCTAACCTCAAGTTTTAAGGGGCACCTCTTCATCAGTTGGTCCGCGAGCTGGTACAAATAATAGAGGAGCAACTAGGGAGGCTGATGAACTTTGAGGAGATTTTCATCAAGCTTATATGATAGCTGATGGGCTTCAAAGAGATGTCACGCTGCTGAGGCATCTGTTCAAGAAAGGTCCTAAGCGAGTGTGGGCTGATGGCAATGACCAGGGTTGGAAAGATGCTCCGACGAGGTTGGCAGAGGTCGAAGGGCTATTCTTTATTAGGGGATGGTTGAGTGCTCTCAAGGAGCTGAAGGTCCCCAGGAACTCAGTGCTTTAGTATCATTATGAGATCTCTCCTTTAACTTTGATGCCTAATCCTTTTAGGAGGGACGACCAGTGGGTCCCTATAGATGCTATCCCCAGGTAGCTATTGGATCCAGATGAGAATAAAGTCGGGGAAGAATTTTCTCCCCATCTGGACGATGATCGAAGAGCGCAAGTAGCTGATTATCTCGCTCGGAGGCCTAATCCTCATTAGGATTTACTTGATTCAAAGTAACTTTTTGTGAATATAATGAAGTAATAAAATATTTATGTTTTGGGCGATTTATCGACTAAACATGTTGTGTATTTTTCACTTCATTAATTTTTGTTTGATTATCTTGGGCTCTGCATAACTGACTAGGTTTGATGTAGAGTTGTTTTATTGAGTATCCTCCCAGTCCAGTATTCTTTTGAGATACCATTCTTCCCTACATTACCTTTTAGGTCATGTCATCACACTCCCTTAGGCCTAAGTGTGGTAATGGCGAGGACACACCTGGTGTTAGATGTTCTATCCGATCATTTTTTTTAACCAAACATTATTTGGTGACCAATTCTATTTGGTCGAACTGCCTAAGGGTCCCCTTTAGGGCTTCATATATTACAAGGGCAATGCTAAGAGGTCATTTGTATTTCATAATGAAAACCTGAGGAGGGTAACTCCCTGCTTTTATATAGCGAGTAATGTGCCTATCATTTGAAAAATATGTGCAAGTTATAAAGTTCATAATAAAAAATTAACACTTCAAAGAATGCTACTGCCAAACAATCTTTTATTAATAAAAAACAATAAAAAATGAGTTACCAATTCCAATAATGTAATAGAAGATCAATAACGAGAAACTAGAAATATAATTTCTTCAGGTCTAGAAATAGAATTTCTTCAGGTTGGTTGCGTTCCAATCTCGGGGTATCTCCCTGCCCTCCAGCATTTCTAAGTGATAGGCTCGTTGCAGGCCGTCTCTTTTCACCTTGATCAGTCGCTCCCAGTTTGGGCCTAGCTTTCCATCTGATGGTTTTACTACATTGCCAAGGAATTTCCTTGGGACGTAGTATCCAACTTGGAATGCCCTTGGATTGACCTTCTTGTTATAGTGCTTTGCGAGCTGTTGCTGATAGCCTGCTAGTTTCACTAGATCTAGTTCTCTGCGTTCATCAGCAAGGTCAAGTTCAGCGAGTAATGCTACATCATTCTGGCCCTGATCGACCGGGGTGGACTCATGGTTGGGAGTCCAGATTCTAGAGGGATGATTGCTTCCATTCCATATATTAGTGCGAATGTTATGGGGTAGTGTAGTAAGCCCACATAATATGTGGCATATCGTTCACCCATGCGCCCTTGGCTCTCTCTAATCATTTCCTCAATCCATCAATCACTATTTTGTTAGAAGCTTCAGCTTGGACGTTTCTCTGAGGGTTGGCTACCGAGCTTAAATGGTGCCTGATTCCGTGGTCGTTGCGAAAACTCTGGAAGGGGACGCTCTCAAAATGCGTTCCATTGTCAGTGATGATGGTTATGGGAATCCCAAAGAGATTAATTATGTTCTTCCATATGAATCTCATCATATCTGTGTCTCTGATGTTTGCCAGCTTCTCTACCTCAATTCATTTGGTGAATTAGTCTGTCTCGATGAACAGATACTTGTGATTGTCGGCAGTGGTAGGAAGAGGGCCCACGATGTCCATTCCGCATTGGGCGAAAGTCCAGGGGCTAGTAAGTGATCTTAGGTCACTGGAAGGTTGATGAACCATAGGATTATGTAGTTGACATTTCTTGCATTTAGGAGCATATACCCCAGAGTCTCTCTGCATGTATAGCCACTAGTACCCTTCCTTTATTGGATGGAAAGCAAGCGATATACCTCCAATTTGGCTCCCATATATTCCTTCATGAAGCTCGTGCAGAACTTGCTCGACGTCTTTTGGGTGAACACATTAGAGGTAAGGGCCGATGAATGTTCTTTTATACAACTTTCCCTCAGGAGATAAGTGAAAACGAAAAACTTTGACTCTTATCTGATGAGTGGCCTTCTTATCTTCTGGTAGTGCACCATTCTTCAAACAGTCCTTTAGGGGGTCCATCTAACTAGGTGATGATTGAATCTATAGAATATCACTCATGTCTAGAATCTCGGTGCACTGGTTAATGCTCGGTTGGGCAAGGAAGTCACTAGGGATTGTCCTATTTAAGTCGAAGTTGATTGCTAAATTCAAGGCCGCTAGGGCGTCGGCATGAATATTTTATCCTCTAGGAAATTATTGGACACTGACTTTCTCAAAGTTGGACATTAACATCTTTGCTAAGGTGTGGTAGGCTGCCATTCTCTCATCCCTCGCGTTAAAGTCTCCACTTATCTGATTGGAGACCAATTGTGAGTCACCGAAAACCTATAGCTATTTTGCACCCAACACATGTGCCTTTATAGGCCTGCTATCAATGTTTCATATTCTGCTTCGTTGTTGGAGGCTTCAAATCCAAGCCTAATTCCCTGCTCGAGGATTGTATCTTCTGGGGTAACTAGCACAATGCCTACTCCTGCCCCCTTGGAGTTGGAGGCTCTATCAACAAATAGTCCCCAAACACCTTCTACCGAGTGATCTTCCCTCTGACCTACGGATTGTAGTTGGTCGTAGGGATATTACCCTATAAACTCCATGATAAAGTCGGTGAGGACCTTCCCCTTGATTGCATTCCTTCGTTAAAACTCGATGTCAAATCACCTAAGCTCGACTGACCACTTCGATAGTCGATTGGATAGATTCACTTTTTGCATGACTGCTTTAAGGGGGTGTGATGTAAGGACGATGATAGATTGTGCTTCGAAGTAGTGCTTTAGTTTCCTTGAGGTTAACACTAGTGAAAAAGCGAGCTTTTCTAGTTGTAGGTATCCTTGCTCGACGTCCAAGAGGGTCTTGCTCGCGTAGTAGACTGGGTGCTGGATTCCCATTCTTTTGCATACCAGTGAAGAATTGATACTGTGGCTGGAGACTGTAAGGTATAGGTATAGGGAATCGTCCTCTCGAGGTATTACGAGCAAGGGTGGTGTGCTGAGATAATTTTTAAGTTCTTCTAACGCTTTTGAGCAATCTTAATTCCACTCCACTATTTTACTTTCTTCAATATCTGTAAGAATGGCTTGCACTTTTTGGATGGCTTTGAGATGAATCGATTCAAGGTTGAGTTTTTGTACGTCTCTTATCGTGCGGGGAGGCTGCACCTTGTTGATTTCATCAATCTGGTCTGGGTTAGATTTAATTCCTCTCTCGCTAACCAATTACCCGAGAAATTTTCCTGACTGGACACCAAAGGAACACTTTCTCATGTTGAGCTTCATTCGGCATTTGTTGAGGATTTCGAAGGTCCTTGATAGGTCAGGGAGGTGGTCTTCTCTGTGCCTTCTCTTGATGAGCATATCGTCGATGTAGACTTCCATGGTATCTCCCATTTGGTCTTTAAACATCTTGATGACCAGTTGTTGGTAGGTTGCTACTGCATTTTTTAGCCCAAAGGGCATAACTTTGTAAAAGTATATTCCGACGGTGGTGATGAACGCTGTTTTGTCTTGGTCTGGTGCATACAGGGGAATCTTGTGATACCCTGTGTATGTGTTCAGGAAACTCATTCTTTCATGACCTGTTGTGGAATCCACCAACTGGTCAATATTTGGGAGAGGGAATCTGTCCTTAGGGCACGCCCTGTTGAGGCCCGTGAAGTCAATACAAACTCTCCATTTCCCATTGCTCTTTGGAACCACTATTGGGTTGGACACCCATTTAGGGAATTGAACTTCCCGTATGGATCCTACATCCAACAACTTTTCCACATCTTTTTCTATAGCCTTGGCATTCTCGAGTGAAGTTCACCGTGCCCTCTGCACGATAGCCCTAAAAGTGGGGTCGGCGTGCAACCAATGACAAACCACAGTGAGGTCACTTCCAGGAAGCTCGTAAGGTTCCCACGCAAAAAAATCCAGATTGTTCCTCAATAGTACCGTCAATTCTTTCTTCTCTCGATCTGTGAGAGATGTCCCAATCAGGAACATCCTGTATTTTTTTCTACCACCGTCTGTGACCTCTTCCAGGTTTTCAATGACCCGCTCAGAGGGGAGGAGCTTGGACTCCTCCACTCCGGGTCTCCCATAATTTAGCTGCTATTTTAAAAGTATCAAACCTTCCTATTCCTCAACTTTCTCTTTGGTCTTCTTTACCTTCTTCTCTATTTTTTAACGAACGGCTCATCCTTGATCTTTGCTAGGATCTTGTAAATTGGTTCTTTGAAGACAGTGTTTACTGCCTGAAATTATTTTGAAACATCGTTCTTATTTACATTCTTTGATCCACCCTTGCCCCCATTCTTGCCCCATCTCTTCTGGTTTTCAACCTTGTCATTGCCCTTGGCAGCGAGCTTAGCTCGACCATTGTCCCCTGTACTGAGGTGGGTCATATCCTCAACTTTACCGTACTTCTTGATGCAAGTCATAAGGTCATTAATGTTTGTGGCCTCCTTTTTAGTGAGGGATTGGTGTAAGAGGCAAGAGTTGGGTAGGCCAATCTTAAAAGATGACATCGATACCTGCTCTGAGCAGTCCTTAACCTCATTGAACAACTCCCAATACCTTTTTGTGTAGTCCCGGAGGCTCTCCTAGGGCTTCTTATTCATTATTAGCAAGGCATCCATCCTATTTGGATGGGAGCTCCTGGTAATGAAGCGATCCGTGAAGAGCTCTGCCAGGGACTCAAAGCTTCTAATGGATATGTGGGGGGAGCCTCTCAAACCACTTTTGGGACACATCATGTAAGCTCGAAGGGAAGATCAGGCACATTAGTGCATCCCTGTGGTTCCAGAGAGTCATGGCCTGCCTGTACAGCCTAACGTGATCGATAGGGTCAGTCTTTTCGTCGATGATCTTAAATCTAGGAATCTTGAACTTCTTGGGGGCTTCTTCTTCTTCTATCTCCCTTAAAAAAGGGGATTTCATCTGGATCCTGAGAGCTCGTCGGGCTAGCTCTCTTGTCGATCTGGCACCCCGATGTGCTGGGTGCTGTTCCATTTCTATTTGGACCAAATTTTGTATGGCGTCATTTCCTCGAGCTGGGCTCCTACAATGGCGAGATGATCACTGTTTCTCGAGCAAGTCATCATCTGACTCGTGTTCCTCGATTCTTTGGGATCTGCATCTAGGGCTCCTTCCTCGGCTATGAGACTTGCTCTCCTGAGGGCTAGGAGTGCGATATTGACGTCGCCTGGTGCTAGGATGGAGTTATTTATCCATCCTTTTCAATCTCCTTTTGAGGCGAGCATTCTCAGCCTCTTTCTTGCGAGCTTCCTCTCCTTGCTCTTGGAGCCTTGCCACATAGGCATCGATCAACCTGGATATTTGTGTGGACCTCGCTGGTCCCTGACTTTCTTCCGAGGCTTGTCGCTCTCGGTGAGCCATCTGATCTGAACGTCGAAATTCAGATCTGATCCTGCGAGGGGCAGGCTATTCTTGGATATCTCTTGATTGAGGAGCATTACCACTATGACCAAACATTCCAAATTCTTTGTTGGTGAGGGATTTCTTAAAGGAAGACAAGCGTTCCCACAGTCAACGCCAATTGTGGTGACAATTAAGTCCAACACAAATTAGTAAGAAAAGGCAATGACCAAAGCAAATAAAAAAAGTAAGGAATGACAATCACACAACACAGTATTTACGTGGTTCAATAAGAATGCCTATGTCCACGGTGATGCTCTCAATATTATTTCTCTATACTCCGAGGAGTGTCTTACAGGAAAAATAATACTTACCCTTTTCCCTGGGCTAAGGGTTGTTGTATACACGTTCATTCTGGAAAAGTGGGGGTGTCGGACTCCCCCCTTGTCAATCCATAACCCCTAAAATATCTACATGCAAGATTTTAGGAATTTGATTAGGTCTCAACTTAATTGGTTGAGGCGAGAGGCTTCCAGACTTTGGGTCGTATTTAATTGGGCTACTCATCTGGGTCAAGGTGACAAATCGAGGTACCCAAAATATATATATTGAAAAAGAAGAATAAAAGAAAGTAAAACATGTATAAAATCATTAAATCCACTAATAATATTTTACTTACATCTAGTTACAGAAATTTTCCTCTGCTAATGTGTATATAAGTCATAATTATAAATCACATATTTGAAACATGACATGCATGATTAACTAAACGTATAAGGGTATACAATATTACACCTATCTCCCCTCTTGTTTAAAATATTACACTTGCCTATCAACTTGTTTACTTTTTGTACCACCTTTTAACTCATTTAATGAATGCCAAAGCTACTAATTCAAAGAAAAATATGCCCCTTATGTAGAGTACGCTTTTGTTCAAATAAAAGAATTATTTAATTAAACATAGTTTTTCAATTAAATCCTAAAAACATGCATCTAGATGATTTATCAAATAAAATAAATATAGCATGTGACACAAATTATCAGGAAAAATCCCCGCATGGCAAAACCATATTATTTTCACTATAATTTATAAAGAACGGTTATACGGATTATAATGAAAATAAATGTGACATACGAAAATACCCGTAGGTTTCGGTTCCGATGTCGTCGGCTAGAATCTCTCGCAAGAATTCCAGATGGGCGGCAATGAAGAAGATATCGACTTCTCCACAAAATACTCATAAGTGAGTAGAAATGACCTCTTGAAGGTTTTATGTTATGCAAATGTAAATGGGAGAGAAGTGTGTATATTTAGGGAAGTTTTAAAGCCTAAAAAACATCTTTAGGAAAGCATGGAAGAATTAGGGTCGGATTTTGCTCTGCATGTTTTAAAAGGTGTTTTGAAGTGGTGACAACATTTGGCACAAAACACTTTGACAGCATTAGGTACCCCGAACCGGTTCTGGTGTACCGCGAACCGGTTCTCCCCCTAATCAGTTCGACTGGGGTTCGCAAAAGATCGCTGGTTTTGGGCTTCAAATACACAGCATTTTTCAAGTCTTTTTCTTGGAATTTTCTTCATTTTCCAAGAGCCATAACTTCTTCAGCGTAGCTCGGATTGAGGTGCCATTTCTTCTAGTATCTTCGTTGCGGTGAGCTCTTCCATGTCCTCTGAAAGGTAGCTATAAAATTACCAAAATTCCCTTGAATTTCCATATTAAGCCTTATTTCACTGTTTTGACCTCTCTTACGTACCAATTGTATTTCGAGCCTAGAATTATGGAATATGAAGTCGTTGAGGCATATGTGGGACACTTGATGGCGATGATGAATGCATGATTCTCAGAATTTGAATTGAAGCCGTCGTCTGAGATCGTTAAAAGACGTGCCTTTTGTAGCGGCATACGACATTCACAAATAAAACATTTCGGACATGATTAAAATGTCCTTACAAATCTCCCCCTATGTGTATGCCGGTACATACATAAAAAATCCGAATTATGAAAAACTCCCCAAAACAAATGACATATAAGATAATATCCCCATTAAACCCTCAAACTGAGAAGAGTAAGTGACATGTCTTCAATCAAACTTCAGCATCTTCAAATCTTTAATACTTCAGAATCTCCCAAAGCCTTTCTCATCAGGGTGTGCAATCTGATAGATATCAACTTTGAACCTACACACATGATAAGGAGAAGATACCCATGACACGTAATAGTTTAATGATCAATGATGTTTAAGCAAATATCAATGATCAATGATGTTTAAGCAAATATCAATGATTAATGATATGCAAATATCAATGATCAATGATGTTTAAGCAAATCATAGATAACTCAACAAGATTTTCTCCCCCATAATTCATTCTCCCCCTTTTTATGATGTCCACAAATAGATAGATATGAGAAGCATAAATATGGAAAATGTCACAAAAGAAAATTTCTATTTCTGAATTTTTCAAAATTTTTACTCAAAGTATACAACAAAGAAGTAAAGAATCTTCTATTTTGAGAGATTTTTACACACAATATACAACAAAGAATTAAAGAATATTCTATTTTTGAATTTTTTTTGTTTTAAAATTGTTACACAATGTATATAACAAGGAATCACACCATGAAAGAACACAAAAGCAACCAAGTCGGTGATAGCGTAAATGTAGGGGTGTGAACATATTCGATAACTAAATAAACTCAATCAATCATATGTGCACGGTGCATACGTGCACTCCTATCGAATGAACATAAAAAATATCCTTAGGTGTAAACATTGTTGAATTTAGATGACATTATCTTAATGAAATCAACAAATTAAAGTTAAAGTGATTTGCACACCAATAACATCCAAAACTATTTAGCGGTTTTTTAAGATCTTCAAGGACGTGCAAACCCGTTTAAATTTCCCAACCAAAGTCCCTCAAATATATATTTTGAATAGAGATGATCTAAATTCTCAAACTTTGGAGAATTGATGATGCAACCCAATGGCCCATATTTGGCATGTATTGCTTTTTATTGCCTTTAAATTTTTTGGGATCTTTTAACCTCTTTGGACCCCGGATAATAAAATTCCTCAATGTTTTAGATCTATTAAAATGGTGGCTTTAGTGCAAAGGATAGATAATTATCTTTTGTAGCCCCTCCCCATTTTTTAAAATATCACACAATCTCAACAAATGGTTTTTACATGCACACCTTTTTTATCCAGTTTTATCACGCTTGGTTGGTTTTAAGTACATGATTGGAGTGAAAACACCCAACCAACATGTGATAAGACAAGAACAATAATCAAACAAATCCGTGCATGTGCGCAATAAAGGAAATCATGAGTCAAACATGTAGGAAGTAACACTTAATTACTCCAAACATTATAAAGCACAAAGATGACAAGATATATTGTCTCTAAACACTATCAAATAGCCACATGAATAAATGGAATGAAATTATGACTTGGCAATCTTAAATGCTCATTCATAAAAGGTGCAAATAAAATACAAATTTTTTTTTCTCTTTTCTAAAAAAATTTTATAAAAGAAAATCTTTTTGTTCTTTTTCTAAAAAAAAATATTTTGTTCTTTTCTAAAATGTTTATAAAAAGAAAATATTTTTGTTTTTTTCTTTTTTTTTAAATTATAAAAGTAATAATAATATTAGTGCACATGATACAGTTTAGCAATAGGAATCATATGATATAAACATGACAAAGCATCATATCCTAGACACGGACCAACCCCTCAGTCAACTGTGAAAATCCCTAACGACTTCCTAAGACTTTCGAATCTAAGGGCATCTAAAGGTTTCGTGAAAATATCGACTAACTGATGGTCAGTGGGTATGTAACTCAAGGATACAACTTTTTCTTCAACTAGTTATCGTATAAAGTGCTCGCGTATCCTGATGTGCTTTGTGCGCCAATGATGGACTGGATTGCGGGATATGTGTATCGCGCTCATGTTATCACAGGAGATGGTCATGGTGTCTGTGATATCCCATAATCCTCCAGCATTTTCTTTATCCACAAGAGTTACGTGCAATAACTCCCGGCGGTGATGTACTCAGCCTTCGCAGTAGATAAAGAGATGGAGTTTTACTTCTTGCTCAGCTAGGAGAAAAGAACAGAACCAAAATAAAAACATCCACCAGAAGTTCTCTTATAACCATCTACATCCTCATCCCAATCGACATCTGAATAGGCGGACAAACGGTCATTGGTATCAAAGGAATATCAAATACCATATGAGAGAGTTCCACTCACGTATTTGATAATACGTTTTAGAGAAAGTAAGTGTGACTCTTTCAGGGATGCCTGATATCGCTCACAGACTCCAACACTAAAGGCTATGTCGGGACGACTAGCATTTAAGTAGAGAAGACTACCTATCATACTCTAATACAAGTTTTTCTCTACGTCCTTGCCTGAAGTGTCCTTACTAAGCTTGATGGAAGTACTCATAGGTGTAAGAGCATGCTTAGCGGAGTCTAAACCAAATTTCTTCACTAGGTCTCTAGCATACTTGGATTGCGAGATGAACATCTGTGAGGAAACAAATTTCTAATTGAGTCATTTGTAGTTTTGGCTCAATTCTGGACAAAAACATTTGAGTCATAGGATAGAGTTCACGTTTATCCATTCAAGCCTATGACATGTTTGTTGAAGATGTAGCGACCAAGAGTATAAAGCTTTATCACATTGACGAGTTTATTTGTGCCTCATTTCTACATCATCAACATCGTTCCATTACTCATAAGGTATGAATGCATTTTTATTATATATATAGGAGCTTGGAACATTTAATATTAGGTGCTGTTCATTTTAAAACTGTTGTTTAATTTCAGAATTTTTTTGATTAAAACTTTAAAATCAAGTTCATAAAGTTTTTGGGATAAAAATAGAAATTTTCAAACTTTCTGAAAGTTCGTTCGAAATGTCGTTCGAACGAGTTTGCCAACGAATTCCCATACTGGCCACTGGAACTTCGTTCGAAATGTCGTTAAAATGAGATGGCTGTTCGAACGATATTTCCAACGAGATTTCTAATGAGTTCACACTGGGACTTCGTTAGAAGCCTCGTTCAAACGAGATTTCGTTCGAACGAAAATGTTTTTTGAACGAGATTTGGCGGGAACAGGTATTTGGCAGTTTTAAGCAGTTTTTACCCACTTTCCCACTTGTTTTTCCCTCTATCTTTTAACAGAATTTCTTAAGTGCGGAAATGAACTTTTCAACTTAACTTTTCTTTCATTCTAACAACTAGAGAGAGTTTTTGAGAGAAAATTCTTCCAAAAAAAGTTCATAGTTTTGAGTGTTCATCTTTCAAAGAAACAATTCATTTGACACTCTAGTTAACACCCAATTTATTGTTTAATCCAAGTTCCATATATATATATACATTTCTTGGAGTTTTGTCACCGATTTTTCATCTCTACCGTTTTGAAGAGACGTTTGGGTTTTCTTCTAAATCCCACAAAGAAGAAGATGTTTGCATTGATTTACCCACTTGGAGACAGGCTCCTTGTTGTTTGGGTGACGGTGACCATATAAAGTCCGATCGGTGGATTCCGAGACAGCGGTGGAGCTCCGTGGTTATTTACTAGGTGGAGGTTGATACAAGAATACACGTCGGGGATTGAGAGGGATCGAGTCGAGTGTTGTAAGTCATCTTGCTTGTATTTGTAAATTATGTACTTACGGTATTTGAGGCTAGGGTTGTTCGAGTTTTTTTTTTCCGTTGTGGGTTTTTCCTCGTACATCGCGGCGTAGTGATTTATTATTTATTTTATCTTGCTATACTCACCTAGAACGCATGCTTAGGTAATTCAAGATAAAATTTGGTTTTAATCACGACATGTTTAATTTAGTGCTAAATTAAATATTGGGTAATGTTTAATTAATTCAAGTCATTAATTTAATTGGATAAAATTGGTTTGGAATAATTTGGTAAAATTGAGAAATATGACTTAGGCAAATTTTCTAACACTTGGTTTTAAGTGAAATTTAAATTAGTATGTGTGTTTTAATTTAATTTCACTTGGTTTAATTTTAATTTGAAGTAAATTAAAATTTGGTATTTTTGTGAACCACCTTTTGCTTCCGCATCTAAAAAGGAAATTATTACTACTTTGTGAACTAAAAAGTTTTAATTTCAGAAGGTTTTAAAGGCTTGGGGGTTTTCAAATTGGTATCAGAGCTAAAGCGATAAATTATTTCCTTAAGATCCTTTAAATAATTTTTGGCTAAAATGGAATTTTCCCCATTTTCAAAATTTTCTATTTTCGATGGTTCTAGTTACGCGTACTGGAAAGCGCGTATGAAATCGGCACTTAAATCTATCGACGAGAGGGTTTGGTTATCGGTAGTTAACGGGTGGTCTCCACCAACTCATTTAGTAGATAATGAACGTGTTCCCAAATTGTCCGATAAATGGAGTGAGAATGAGTTTAAACTTTTAAATTTTAATTCCCGTGGTTTAAATGCCTTGTTTAGCGTTGTCACACCGGATGAATTCCGACACATAATGACGTGTGAGACTGCTAAAGAAGTGTTGGATATTTTACAAATCACTCATGAAGGTACTACTAGTGTCGTTAAAGCTTCAAAACTCCAAAACCTGACCACTCCATTTGAAACCATCAAAATGAACGATAAAGAAATTTTTGATGAATTTTATGCTAGACTTTTCAATATTGTTAATTCATCTTTTAACTTGGGAGAGAAAATACCCCACAACCGAGTTGTAAAGAAAATTTTAAGGTCCCTACCCGAGAGATTTATTCCAAAAGTGACCGTTTTAAATTCTTTACCAACTTTAGCCTCTATGAAATTAGAAGATCTCGTAGGTGATTTACAAACCTATGAACTAGACATGTTTCCCTCTAAAACTGAAAAGAAAATTGAAAAGGGCATTACTTTAAAATCCCGGAAAGAGGAAAAACAAGTAGTAGAGAGCGGGGGTGATAGTGACTCGGAAGACATGGCTATGTTTGCTAGAAAATTTTGAAAATTTCTTAAATTGAACGAAGATAAATTTAAAAATGATTTTAAGAAATTTGATAAATCTAGGCATGACAAAATCGAGAAGATCCCTAAAACTATTAATGAAAATTTAAATAGGGATGAGTCAAATAAGTGTTTTGGTTGTGAGGGTTATGGCCATAGGGCTTCTGAGTGCCCCACTAAACTAAGGAGAGAGGGTAAGCGACCCATTTCATATAATGCGACCCTTAGTGATAGTGATAAGGAAGAGGGACCCGATTCCCCCACTAAGCCCAACTTTGTGGAATTTATGGCTAGTCATGTGAGTGATAGTGAGAACTCGTCCATTGATAAAACTTTAACACATGACACTTCCAAGGTCATAGTTTATGATTTTCTTGTTTTTGATGGTAGTGAGAGTGAAAATGAAGAAGAGGTTAATGTGAGTGAACTTCAAAATGCTTTTCAAGAACTTTATGAAGAATATATTAAATTAAAAAGAGCTAATTTGAAGTTAGAAGCTTGTTTAAAAGAGCATGTCGAGGTCATTGATGATAGTGCATTAGTGGAAGACCTTAGGACACGAGAGGTATCTCTTCGAGAGAATCTAGAATATGTAGAAGGCGAAACAGATAGCCTTACAGGTTTGATGGAATCCTTAAAAAAGGAGTTTCTCGAGTTTGAAGAGGGAAATGTGCTATTAGAATCTAACATTCTAGAATTAGAAAACAAATTAAAAGACTCTAGTAATGTCAAATTTGATTTGGAGTGTCGTTCGAAAAAATTAGATAAAATATTAGGAATGGTCCAAATTAAAAATGACATTTGTGGTTTAGGCTTCGATACTTGTAATGAATCAACTCACAAATCCAAAAACTACTTTTTAGGAGTATCGCCTAGGAAAGCCTTTAGAGATCCCTCCTTAGGTAAATCTTTTCGACATGTTTTCAATTCTGCACATTGTGGTAAAAAAAGGTCATCTTAAGAAATATTTTTTTGATCTTAAAAGATTTTCTAGAAAATCCCAATGTAAGGCAACCAAGGTAGCCAATATTCCTACACCCCGAGATAGTCACTCATCGTTACTTTGGGTTAGGAGATCCGGCTTGGTAGGTTCACAAGATAGGGTTTTTGAATCTCATTTACTTTCACATGCTTCCTCCCTTGCAAAATCTAAAGGTTGAATGTGTTATTTTTATTTGCATACTTTAGTGTTTGTACTTCATGCTATATTCACATGATAAATGTATGCTTGTTTAATCATTTTATAGTCTATGCTCCATGCTTAATCACATGTTAGAATTATGATTCTTGTTTATCGTTTGTATTATATTTCTTTCATTTTTGTTTGCATTAAATCAAAAATACAAAAAGATTTTTGTTTATCATTTGATTTTTATCTCTTGATAATTTAAGCTTAATGAAAAAAATTCAAATAATTTTTGTTTGTCTTTTGAGTATATATTTTTATTTTTGGTTAAAAATTTCAAAAAACTCAAAAAGATTTTTTTTATTTTGTGTGTATTTTAGTTTGACACACTTTATGTGGCATATTCTTGTGTTTGAATCCCATCTTTTATGCTCTCACGTGGCTAGAACTTTTGGTTAAGATTGTCAATCCTTATTATGTTCTTTACCATGCTTACATGGAGTAGTTGGATTTTGTGTTGATTAAATGGATGCTATTTTTATATGCCTCTATTCACACATGCATGAGCTCTTTTGAAATTTTAACTTCATATGTACATTTGAATTTTAATCCTCGCTCCTTATGTGAGCTTAATGAAATAAACATACTACATGCACACAAATCCAGATTTTTGAGGATTCTACAAACAATAGCGTCAAATTTCAATGTTTCAACATTAGGATTAGATATGCAAACCCGTTAAATTTTCAATCCATCCAAACTCCCTCAATAATATCATATTTTCTTTGGAATCAACTAAACTAATTTGGCCCTTTCCTTAGCGTTTTGCCGTTTTATTTTGGGATCTTTTAAATGGTGGATTTCACGACGAGTTAATGTTGAACTCTCGCAGCCCTTTCCCGTGAATCACTCATCATTTTTTCAATTAGGTACCAATTAAAATCCTCACAGTAAACGATTCTTACATGCACACTTCTCCTTATGTCTACTTACGCATAGACGAAAAGATTGCGATAAGAACGCCTCACCAAATTCAAATATGCAAGAGAAGTCAAACATCTATATAAACTCGTGCATGTGTGCAATGTTAGCATATATACAAATTCGAATCAAAATTCTTATCAACTTCGAAATACCCCCATATAAACAATGGTTAAGATCATTATAAGCATCGATAATAATGACCAAATGTCCTAGCCACATGGATAATGAAACAATTGGGGGGGGGGGGGGGGGGGTGTACAAGCACACCAATATGCCACATCAAACATGTAAACTCAAAAATAAAAAATAAAATGAAAATCTTTTTGGCTTTTCAAACATATTTTGAAAAAAGAAAAAATATTTTTGGGTTTTCAAAAGTTTTATAAAAAAAACAAAGCCTCTTTGTATTTTTCAATATGACTTAAACAAATGAAAAACTATAATACAAAATGATAAACATGTCACTATACTAGCAATGAATATATCATGAAGCCAACTAGCATATGAAAAACATGACAACACTATCATCCTTTAGATTTAGCATGGGAAGAATCAAGGTCACCCAAACTAGAATCATAAAGTTTTATTCTTAAAAACACTAAATTCTATTTCCTAACCCAAGTTGGTGTAAAACGACGCATGGGGGTTTGGGGAATCGGGGCAACTTTATTCCTCAACTTCCTAGGAGGTTGTCTAAGGTCGTAAAAATAATGCCTAAGGTGACCTTTCTTATCACAAAATGTACAAGTGTAGAGATGGTGGGAATGATTACCTATATATGGACCTTTTCTAACCTTCCTAGTGTTTCTCACACGTGCAGGGGGAATGGGAACAATTCTCTCATCAAAACTTATACCTTCCCTATCTCCCTTAATTTGGACGGTGCCTAATATCTTATCTAACTTCTACAACCTAGCCTCCAAATCAAACTTAATTCTAGACAAGTCTCTCAATCTCTCCTCCTACTCATGAATCCTAGACTCGAGCAAATGTCTAGACTCCTCAAACTATAAAATCTCCTTTTTCAAAGGCTCCTTCAAACCGCGGAGATTATCTCTCTCACCCTCGACATAATCTAATTTCTCGCTAAGAGTCTTCTCTCATAACCTAAGAACCTCAGTGAAGCTATCATTATTTTCTATGGCATGCTCATTGAACTTAACTTGCAATTTTGCATTTGCCTTTTTCACCTTAGCGTCTCAGCATACAACTCATTAAATGCAACTTGCAATTCTTTCACATCTGCCTCCTCTTCTCCACTCTCTTATCCCTCACTAACATATTATTCACTCAAAACCTCCTCGTAAGTTTCATTCAAATGATAATCGTCGTCGCTCACATGACATGCCATAAACGCAACAAAGTTACGCTCAATGGGGGAACTCTTTCCCTCTTCTGGATCACTATAACTTAAGGTGGGACTATATAAAATGGGTTGCTTGCCCTCTTTCTTAAGTCTAGTGGGACACTCCTTAACTTTGTGACTGTATCCCTCACACCCAAAACACTTATCCGACTCATCTCTCTTAGGCTTCTCAAACTTATCCTTAGAGGTGGGGTCAACTTTGTTGTTCTTGAATTTTTCAAATTTCTTGGCATCTTTCGATTGTTTTTTAAACTTAAAACATTTTTTAAATTTCTTTGCCAACAAAGCAACATCCTCAAAATTGAAATCGGAATCCCAAACTTTAATTTCCTCCTTCAAGGTTTTCAAAGGAATGCCATTTTCTTTCTTAGGCACTTTCTTGGAGGTAATCATGTTGATTCATAGGTTTGTAAGTCATCTACAATCTCTTCTAGTTTCGTTGACTCTAACTTACCCAAGGAGTTTAAAATAGTCACTTTCGCATCAAACCTACTAGGCAGCGACCTAAGGATTTTCTTAATGACACGGTTGTCGAGAATTTTCTCACCTTGGATAAACGACGAGTTGACAATATTGGATAACCTAGAATAAAACTCATTAAAAGTCTCACTCTCTAACATCCTAATGGTATCAAACTGTGTAGTGAGATTTTGAAGTTTCAACACCCTAACCGTGCTAGTTCCCTCATGAGTGAGTGCCAAAATATCCCAATCCTCTTTTGATGTTTCACAAGTCATAATTCTATTATATTCTTTCGGTGTGACATGTGAAGAAATACCGTGCAAACCCTTAGAATTATATTGTGAAAGTAAATGTTCAGTTTCGGTCCATGACTTGACACACTTTAAAGTAGTGATCTCACCTAAAATAGTAACATGGGGTGTCCAAACTTTCTCAACTTCTAGCCACACACGCTCATCAATATATTTTAATGAACTTTTCATTCTCATCTTCCAATAAGTGTAATTAGTGCCATAAAAAATAAGAGTTCGAAAAACTTCGTTATTTTCGCAATTCATCTTTGAAAACACACAGGATCACAAAAGAAATAAATTATGTTTTCTATATCTGATACCAATTTGAAAGAGTGGTCCTTATGTGTGTGTTTCAAATCAAACCAATTTTCACCAAAAAATTATTCAACTTATAATTAGCACCAAATCAAGTTGTGAAAAAGCAATTTTTTCTTTAAACCAATTTATCTTGATTAATCCTAAACATGCATCTAGTGATTAAAACAAGTAAATGAAGTAAAGTAAAGAATAATAACAACGCTGGATGTACGAGGAAAAACCCAAGACGGGAAAAAACCTCGGACGGCCTAAGCCAGAAAATCACTATGAATAATGGTTTTACAAAGACAGATTAGCCTTACTCAATGACTCGATCCTCACGGGTCTTGACGCTCCTTCTGATCTTCTACCGTTCTTCAATAGTGACCATGTAGAAATTTTGTCTTCCACGATACTCGTCCATAACACACGCATCCACGTATGTCTCGGTGTCCACCAAATGGCTTTGATACATCTATGATATCGAACAAGAAGTCCTTCTCTTTTCTTCACCACGAAATCCAGACATTCAAGTTTATAAAAAACCTTCTTGGTGGAACAAGACCACATAAACATATAATAATGATAACTCGTATCTTTTCAAACTTCTAAGGATGTGTTTAAGCTTTGTAAACCTTAGATAACATGTGCAAACAGGTTTTTGGATCGTAAACTATTTTTCCAGAATGCACACTTATGAAATTTTGATGCAAACACGCTTTAAATAGGAATTAAGGGCCGTCTGGAAAACTGTTTGCTCAAACGAGATTGACACGTTGTTCACGCGATATGGCTATCTCGCTCGAACGAAAATAGATCTCGTTTGAACGATGCGCATGTCAGTGTGACTTTTCGACTTTATCTTTCAAACGTTTCTTCCAAAAGATATCCAGTTAAGTCAAACTTTTTTTTGATCTTATCAGAATAAAATGAAGTTTAAAGGAATTAAAACACTTTTAAAAACATTTTAAAACATTTTCCTTATAAAAATTACATCCTTATCTTTTATAAAAATTATTCTGAGCTCCATTAATTATACGCATTCATACCTGTGTGACCTCAGAATGCAATTTACTTGAAGACGAATAAACATTCACCAATTAAACTTCGGTATGAGTTATTATTTGAATCTTTTTCGCAAAGTATTCAATTTCTTTAATATGTCATAGAACAAGTGGGATCGTGACATAATACAATCTCCCATGACATATTACAAACATAGTTTTGTTCACGGAATTAAGTCAAAATAATACAGGGACTCAATTGGAAATTTATGTCCTTACACCTTGATATTTTATAGACGTGGTTCTATGAGGTGATTAGGTCAAACACCCAATTGATTTCGTTGAAGGACGACTCCATTGGAGACTTTTTTTGGATGTATTGGTAGCGGCGGTCCAACGGCAATCAAAGAAGACTCTCGCTTTAGAGACGGTGCATCAGGTCTTGAATGGCCTGATGAGCGATAGGGTAAGTCTTCTTTGATATTGATATTAATTTATCTTTCTTTGATGATATTTTAAAGATATTGATCCTTTGCATTAGCTGGGGATTTTCAGGTGACCTTATACCCCTAGGGGATGGCTATTCAGCACACCAGGGTGACTGGGGGACATGCACGTATGCGGCGCCTATTGTATCATGAGTTCGGCTACTCCTGGTACCTTGAAGAGAGAGTAGTCTGACAGATTGTTGAGGAAAAGGTTGAAGTACCTCCGGTGAGCCCCTTTCTGCTCATGAGGCGAGTAAGGGAGATGTCAGAGGATGCCCGGGTGGCGGAGATGATGGGAGAGTCGTAATCCCTATACATTGATGTGGTGGTGATGTACAATTACATGGACTTCATCTAGAGTTTATTGATGCCTCCCAACATATATGATGTGATGCCTCTCCCTAGGGAGGGTTCGAGAAGGCAGGCGGGGTCCTCTCATAGCGGGGCGGCTATATCGGCGGTGGCAGCGACGATGACATTGGACCCTTCTTTTGTGCGATTGCATTCCTCAAGTTACTACCTTAGGTGAGCTGATGGGCGGTCGGTGTATTTACAACATCGCCCTCATGCGATGGACTCAGAGGAACTAGGCCTAATGGAGAATGTCCTTAGGCCTGCAGTATATCTTGCATCTCTTTTAATTTTCTGATTTATGTTTCTCATACCTGACTGATTCGATCCTTTTCATCCTTTTTCAGCACATCACTGTTTCGACCACCTGGTTGAAAGACATTAGAGACTTGATATCCTCGGCGGTCGCTTATATTCGTGAGGTGGTTCCTGCTCCTTCTTGCCTAGTGCTGTCAGCTTCGTCAGAGGAATGATCGAGCTCTGGTATAGGGGGTGTATCATCTCGCTACAGGGGGAAGAGGGAACCCCGTAGGGAGAGAGGCAAGAGAGAGGGAGAAGAGATAGAGATAGAGATAGATAGATAGATAGATAGATAGATAGAGAGAGAGAGAGAGAGATGGGTTCAGACTAAGTCCCATTATTACTTCAGTTATTTTTACCTGCAAAATGTTAATGTAACAAATAAGCAATATATATGCAATGAATGATTTTTTTGTTAATTTTCTTTGTTTTGGTGATTAAATGCCTAAGCTCTTTTATTTTGCTGTTGAGACCGTAAAAGGATTTTTAAAAAAATTGATTTGAGGAGGAATAAATGAGATAAGTATAAACATGAGTATAAATACAAGAGGAATTTGAAATTATTTTAAGATATAAATTATTTTTGTTAGTTTTTTTCCATTTTTTTTATTTTTGACAAAAAAGGAAAACGAGAAACTTCCCCAAATTAGGGTGTTGCCGATCGGCATGACCCCTATCCTGCCTATCGGCATACTAGTCCAGTCCTATCAACCTAAGGCTTTGATCATACTTGCTTAGATTTCTTGGTACTTGGTGGGGTAGGTGTAATACCCCGTAATTTTATTGATTTTTATTTAATGGATTAATTGAATTAAATGAGAATTAACTTGGAAAATTAATCCGGAGGTAAATACTAGAGAGATGTGAGTTGGTATTTGATTATGTTGTTAGAATAAACATTTCTGTGAATATATGGTAATATATGAGTATTGAAAATTATTAAAATTGTCACGAGGCAGAAATACGACAATTTTGGAAATTAAGTTGGGACGCGCGTGTCAGTCGCGTCAGGAATGAATTTAATTAGATTAAGAAGTAATTTATATTTTTATCAACCGAATGGCCATTTTGAGTGCGCCAACGTGTCCAGAAGGGTTGAAATAGTCAGAAAACACTAGCCGTTAGTTTAGTTTGAGTTCCGAGGCACTTTTAGGCCAAACCGACAACCCAGAAGGGTATTTTGGTAATTTTAAAAATTTAGGAATTAAAACCCACGAATTTTAGAGGTTAACTATATATTATTTGAGAGGCCACTAAGTCCATTACCAGCAAAAGATAAGAGAGTGGGCTACGGGGGTTTTGAGAGAAGTTAGAAAGAGGTTAAAAGAGGTTCCAAACCAAACCATCTTCTATCACCATCATCTTGGAAGGGATTGTGACCAGAAAGAGGAGAAATTTAGCCTCCATGTTTAGTGTAGAAACTGTATTTGTCTTGAAAGTTTTGATGAAAAACCCAATGGGATTGTTGTGAAACTCATGATGTTGGATAGGGATTGCATGTAGAATGATTATGGATGAATTTAATACCCAAAATGTAACTTTTGATGATTTGAAAACGGATTAATAAGGAGTCTTTGTAGTCAATTAAATTTTGATTTCATGTTCATAGGGTTTGGGGCAAGAATTGGGGATTTATGATTATTGCATGTTGATTAGTAAGATTTGACCCCAAAAATATGTTAAAGAGTGACCTAGGGTGACTTATAATAGTTTAAAAACATTAAAACATAATTGGGATGATCTTAGGATGGATTTAGAGAAGAGAAAAATGAAGAAAAACAAAGTTGAGAAATTTCTGGGCATTCTCTGCCATTTCGTTAGAAGACCAACCCAGGTCGTTCGAACGAGCTTCTAACAAGATTCCAGTGCCCCTCCTAATGAGTTCATAGTTTGTTCGAAGCCATTTCGTTCGAACGACCTCGTTCGAACGAGATTTCAGTGAATTCTAACGAGTTCACAGAATGGTCTTTTTAGGCCCGATTTTGGTTTCGAGTTTTTCGTAGGCTTATTTAATTGACTGTTATTCTTCCCTTGTGATTAGTGGGTATAGTTGTGAGAATGGAGTACAATGAGGATTAAAACTTATAATTTTATAATACACCGGGTGACTTCTACGGGTTAAATTGTACGTACTTAAAATTGCGATGTGAGAAGGGTTGACAATTTTTAATGTATATTATTCAGGGACTAGTAAACGTGCAACATTTAATGACGGTATAGGAATGCGGAATATACCTCTATTAATATTATAAGACATCTAAGATGTGTGAGTGCTTAGAATATGTGTTTATTTGTGTATAACATACCTACCATACTTGCTATCACGGGAGGTCGGCGTTCGATCAGGGCCATCTAATCTTTGTGTGCCTACGGGAAGAATTTTGATTGGTACCTCGAGGAAATAGGGAAGAGAATGACTTATTGGGGAGTTAATAAGTCTACTGAACATGGGAGCGTATGTATGTGCATGACCCATGGGATGTGAACTATGTTCGCCTCCATTATGTGTGATTGTTGTTTATTGAAACGGTTCCTGAGAGATTCGGAATACGTGGTCCTTATGTACATGATGTACCAGGATTCGATAGTAGAGTATGTGTGCACTGTAGCCTAGCCTTGGGATTCCATTATTGTATATCTATGATGAGATTTATATGCTGATAATTGAAATGGATTGGTTATTAAAGTATGAACATGAATAATTGTGACATTGTTAGTAGAGTTAAAACAACGGGAAATTTATAATAATTATTATGACAAATCATGAGAAATGAAAAGTAAAACTCTCTGTTTATATTAAGATGTCGAGAATTTAACCTTAATAGTTTACCAAAGTTAGGTGATGAATGGGACTAGTTAGATAGTGAAATAACTACAACAGGTACGGGTATGATAGGAGTGCACAATTAGTTGAGAGGTGAGGAACTCATGTGAGTGCACGCACTATCATGTATTTTATATTCACTGTGTTAATGTTATTAAATCACTTGCTATATTTTAAACTATTTTCACAATCGGGCTCTGACCCATTTGCTTTCAAATCTATTTTCTTGTAAAAACCTTTTAGGTGCCTAGCCACAAGGACACCAAGCTTAGGAGTTCCATCCCAGTGACGTGATTTAGCTGCTGTGGAAGTTACAGGACATCGATTATAGACGCCTCCACTTTCTACTTTGATTCCAGTTCAGACTTATTTATCTGTAGGGCATGTCGCCCCTTTTTCTTAGGGACAGCTTATTTATTCAGTTTTATTTCAGTTTTGGATTTAATTAATTAGTAATTCAGACTTTGCATTTGGTTGTATTCAGTATTCGGATTATTGAGAGGAGTACTCCTCCAGATTCATTTTTATTCCATGGTTATTCTATTGTGAGTATGTTGTGGTTGTTATATTAGTATGTCATAATTTAAATTGGTTGTATGTTAATCGGATTTAATTAAAATTGACAACTCATTTTTTAAATATTAGGTGGCTATAAATTGTTAAAACGTTTTTCGACAGTGATGTTATGAACTGAAGAAACTTGACATTTTATATTAATTTGAATAAAGGAGTAGCTACCCGGTATTTAATTAGTCGGGTTGTCACTGTAAGTTCTAATCCGATTTCTACAAGTTTTTTAGTATAAAAGGGGGTGAGGATAGGGCTTTTCTCCTCACACTTTCATTTATTTTCTTCTTCACATCCTTATTTGCTTCTTAGTTCTTATAAAATGGTTCTTCCTAGTAGAATTGAGTTCACCAATTACCTTGAAGCCTTGGAGGCGGTGTTCTCTTATAATGTCGACTACAATGATTTTTACATGCACCGAGTCTCTTTATGGCATAACCAGCCCATAGCATGGAACATGCTGATGGCAGCCTTAGAATTCTGGTATTCTGAGGACCATCTCTTCTGCTTTGTGTTGGATGAGGTTTGCCCTACCTACGAGGAGTTCTCTGCCATGATGGGGATAAATCCCAGCATTGTCGCGGCTCTGCCTGAATTCTCCCATTCTCCACAAGAACTATTGGCTGGGCTCCTTCAAATTTCACCTTCAGCAGCTAGGCCATTGGTTATAGGAGGGATGGTTTCCCTTCTAGAAGTCTTGCAGTTTGTGTATTCGCAAGATGTGGGTGATGCCGGATATGCCAGGGCCGTCATTCTGGGCCTTGTCTCTAAGGTTCTGTTAGTGACTGGGAAGATATGTCCTACCATCGTAATCCTGTGGCGGAAATACTGGAGGAGACCTCGAACGTCCTGGATGCCTGGCGGGAGGGTTATTCTGAATTTTTGAGGGGGAGACCTATGACGTTGTTCATGTGGCTGTCTGAGAGATTTTGCATGGTGGTGCCACTTGAACATCCCTTGCCAGCGGTTTCGAATTTCTTCTCACACTATTTTATTGGTGCAAACCTGGACACCGATATTTGGGGAAATTGGTTTATAGATCACGAGGATCTGAGCTTGCGCTAGTCTGTGCCATGGTGGGGGATCTTGGAGAGTATCATTACGTTCAGCTTGTTGGCATTAGGTAGACCTCTTTTTACTTTCCCTGGTGACTTTTGCGTCACTATGGCTGGGAGAAAATTGTGTCACCGTGGGCATTAGATTTCTTCCTATAGAGGACCTAACAGAGCGCCTTCGCATGTGGCTGGGCTCTTTTTGGGAGGACCATCGTCCATTGACCCGTACTTATCAATCTATTAGGCGAGTCTGGAATGTCTCAGGGGACATGAAGTGGTTGTGGAGGAGGGTGGTTGCCCAGATGCTAACTGTAGAGAGCAAACAAAAGTGGTTTATCTTTTTTGAAACCTTGGAGGGTGCTATTATGGTCTTCCCGTGGTTGGTACGGGCTTATCACTCAATGGAGGGTCAGCGGCATTCCCTCAAATCGACAGAGGTTTGGGGACCCCAAGATGTGGGAGATAGAGGGAGTTCCGCTGGTAGATGTGGGTAGTTTGGTGTTTGGTCTTGTTTGGTTGTTTGTAGTGTGTGGGTTGTTCTGGTTATTTAGGAGTAGTGGGGATTATTTTTGTTTTGTTTTTGGAAGGTAGCTAGAGGATGGCAGGGGAAGTCATTTGACTCCTTATGCTGATGTATTCGTACTGAATTCTCAAATAATGAAATAAATAAGTTTTTGATCATCTAGTTGTGCCTCTTGATCTATACCAATCGCTAAGGTATACATAGTACTTTTGTTCATGTACATGTTAACATGAATTTTCGTTCTTGGGGATAAGACAAGAATAGTATTTTGCGAAAAATATGAGACCGCACTCATATAAAGGGATGAGCAACCTACGTACCTCTGAGGGTGTTGAAAAGTTTTTAAAAATATTTTAAAGGATCAGGACCATATACTTCTGGGTAAGGGGGAAATGAAGAGTGTTTTTGTATATAATAGAAGGGGGATGAGAAAATTCGTAGCGCGCCGAGATTTCAGACTAGGGGTAAAACTTCTTGAGATGGTACAGGTTAACTGGACGTGCCATTTCTTCTCCATAAAGGTCGGTGAGCATAACGACACCGCTCGACAGGATCTTCTTCACAATGTACGGGCCTCTCTAATTGGGCTTAAATTTCACTCTGGGGTCGAGAAGGGCTCTACTATTTCTTTGAGGTCTAGGTCCCCTTCTCGAACACCGCGTTCCTGTATTCTCTTATTGAATGATCGCGTTATAAGGTGATGGTACCCTTGTTTGTGGTATAGAGCTTTTAGTCTCCTTTAGTTTAAGAGTGTCAACTCATTAAGATGGCTTTGGTGCCAATCTTCTTCGCTGACCTTGCTTTAAATCATGACGCATAGAGAAGGGATTTCTAACTCCACAGGTAGGAATGCTTCCATGCCATAGACTAGAGAGTAAGGGGTAGCCCCATTAGAGGTTCGAAATGAAGTGCGATAGCCCCAGAGGGCTTAAGGGATCATGTCAAACTAGTCTCTACAACTTTCGATCATCTTGCTAATAATGGCTTTAAGGTTTTTATTAGCTGCCTCAACTGCTTTGTTGGTTTGAGGTCGGTATAGAGAGCATTTATGTCTTTATATTCCATAATCATCGACTACTTCTATATCTTTTGCCTTGAAGTGCAACCCATTATCTGATACCAGCTCATGCGGGACCTCATATCTACAAATGACATTTTTCTTATTGAATTTGGCCACTTTCTTAGCATTCAACACTGCGTATGACACATCTTTGACCTATTTAGTGAAGTAGTCAATGGGAACTAGGATGAACTCATTCATATTGGAAGCCTATGGTGTAAATTTCCCTATGATGTTGATCCCCCATGTAGAGAATGTCTAGGGAGAAGTCATGTTCTATAATTCTGGAGGAGGCAAATATTATAGGTTGGAGAATTGTTAACATTTGAGACATCTTCGAATGTAAGTTGTGTAGTCCTGAACCATGGTAGTCTAGTAGTATCCCTATCAGGTGACATTTTTGGCGAGAATATGGATGTTCATATGGGTTCTGCAGTCCTCGCTCTAGATTTTCTTCATCATCTCTTTAATGTCAGACCTTGCGATGCAGTGTAAGGGGATTGCATCGAAGTTTCTTTTGATATAATGTACTAGGTGGATAGGCTGTGTAGAGTTACTCGATACTGCTTATTAGATCCTTAGGGGTACCTACCACTCTTGTGGAGGCACCATATGTCATAGTACCCGCAGTCAGTACTTTTGGATTCTTCTTCTCGTCGGATTTCGATGTGGTAGCTGTGGGTTAGTTTGTATTTTTTCTGGACTAGGAAGGGAATCATGTTCATTCCTTAGGGCATGTCAATCATGGAGGCTAAGGTAGCAAGGGCATCGTCTAGGTTGTTCTTTGCTCGGGGTAGGTAGTGGAAGGTGATTTCTTAGAATTGGGAGGCTAACTCTTCAAGGTGGGCATAAAAGGGTAAGAGCTTCTCATCCTTGACTTTCGATTTCCTAAGTACTTGGTCGATAATGAGGGTTGAATACCCGTAGATGTCGAGGTATCTAATTCCTTTCTTGATAGTAATTTTGAGGCCTATTGTGCACGCCTCATATTTAGTCATGTTGTTAGTGCAGGGGAAATCCAATTTTAAAGCAATGGGAATGTGGGAGTCATCAGGGGCAATTAGGAGGATCCCAATGTCATATCCCTTGTTATTGTTAGCTCCGTCAAAGAACATTTTCCATCGAAGATCTTCTTGTGAGGCACAAAGGATTTTCTCATCAGGGAACTCAGAGATCCAGACATCGACTTCTTCCATAGGGTAGTCAACAAAGTAGTCAGAGATGGATATTCCTTTCATAGCTTTTTGTGTGACATAAGTAATATCAAACTCGGCTAGGAACATTAACCAATGGGCCATTCGACTAGACAAGGTAGGCATCTTAAGTAGGTATTTAATGGGTTCCATACGGGATATGAGTCTGATGGGGAAGGAGAGCATGTAGTGGCATAACTTTTGGGTAACCAAGATAATAGCAACTTATGCTTTTTCTAAGGCGGTGTAGTTAACTTCGTAATCAGCTAATTTTTGACTGGCATAGTAGATGGATTTCTCCTTACTGGTCTCTTCAAGGTATTGAGATAGCAAAGCTCCAACTACAGTATGGACAAGACTTTATTCTATTTCCACCCCTACTTCTCGAAGGGCTCAAAAGTTAGGGTAATACTGTCCTTCCATGGTAGCTCGGACATGGGAAAGGAAATTCTTCTTCACAATTCTAACTTGTTCTTCTTCAAAAGGACAATTGGTCATGGTAGTTTCCTTTTCTCTCCATCTAGTTATGAAGTTACTGACCGATTCCCCTAAATTCTGTTTAAGTAGATCTATGTCCTAGTGGGTAACCTCTAGCTCCTCGTTGTACTTGTATTGTGATATGAACTCACGAGAAATGTCTTCCCAACTGCGGCTTCTAGATTCCTGAAGGGATAGGAACCAATAAAGGGCGCTATCTTTCAAAGTTTTCTTGAACATCTGAGCCATTATTTCTTTGGAAGCATCCAAAAGAGTCGTGGACCCGTGGTATCTACGGAGATGGACAACCGGGGGACCACTGCCTCCAAACTTCTCGATATTAGGCATCTTGAATTTCTCCGGTAACCTCACTTTAGGATAGAGAGTCATGTGGGTGTAGTCCATGTAGCTCCCAAAGATTCTGACTTGGGTGAACTTCTTGGTCAACTGCTTGAGGTCTTCCTTGACCTTGTTCAACTCTTCTTCTTTCGAATCAACAACTATGGGTAAATTAACCCTAGTCTGAGTAAGGTTTGGCATGGGAAGCTGGACTGGCGGTGGCCCATTAGCAGGCAGAGCACGTGGAGCATGCTGGTACTCTTCAGGAAACTAAATAGGTTCGGATGCAGGCGGACCCTTGGCACGAGGGAAAATGACCTCGAGATATTTGGGAACAGGGACTCGATTTCTTTTCATCTCATGAACCTCGGTTTAAAGTTTGTCAATTTTCACGATGAGCTGTGCTAGAACCGTCAACAAATACATCTGTACAATCGGTGCTTGATCTTTGTTCTCTATGGGATCCGGATGAATCTCAAACTCAGAGGAAGTAAGGGGACTCATAGAACTTCGAGGCGGTTTGATTGAAGACCGAAGCTAATAGGGAGCCAGGCCAAGGGTATTTGATCGACCTGAGAAGGAAAAAAATTGGGATTTATTTTTGAAAAAGGGAAAGGGAAATTCACTACTTTTAGAAAATGAGGGAAAATATTTTTGAAAAATATGAGGACAAAATATTTTTTGAGGTAAATAAAATGTTTTTGGTATTATTGACGCAAAAATTAGCCATCTATGTGGACCATTAAGAAAAGGACACCTGTCATCCTATGTGGCAATATTTATACTTGCTTGGCACCCGATGAGAGTTAGTCGGCACCTGGGGAGAGTTAGTCGGCATACCAACCAACACAAGGCATACCAAGCAACTCAAGGAAGACCAACCACCCTAGAAGACTAAAAGTTAAATTTATTGTATATAGATATAAATGTGTGAACGTATAAATACATTGTATCTCTTTATATCCTATCACTATAAATACATGTATTCCCTTATCCAAAAGGGAGGACAGCTAAGAGACACGATACACACCTCTCTATCTCTCTACACCATATTGTGCTATTGTAAACCCCTGGGAATAAAATAACAGTGGACGTAGGCTTTATTTATAGACAAACCACTTTAAAAACCTTTGTCTCTTATGTATTTCATGTGATCATCATTTCATCTTCAATCATCATCTTCATACCTTCATTTTTATCTGTTGTTGATGCCGATAAGATATCATGGAGGCTATTTCTAGTCATCAACAAATTGGCGCCGTCTGTGGGAACGTGTTACAAGCATTCTTCTCCATCAAAAGATAAGTTTTCTTGTCTCTACATATAAGCAATTATATGTTGAACATACGTTTTTTTATTCAATCATGATTTTATATTCTTGAGCTGCTGGATCATTTCTAAATTGAAAATATGCAAAACACTGAATATCATGATCATAAGTTTTGTATGAATCCTTTAAAGTAGGGCAAATATGATTATTTATTGAATTATATCACATATTTGACTCTCATACCTGAGTTTTGCCTTAAGGATAAACCTTAAATTTTGATATCTAAAGATGTTACTCCCATCATCTTATTCATTTGAATGAATTATATAATTTTTATCCACACAACTGTATCAATCTATTAATAGTGTGATAGTTTTCAGTGTTTAAGATGTATTCCAAGAATCCCATGATAATTTTTTAGATGTGATGATTTGTTTACCTGTAACAAAATATTAAAAGAAATAAATGTCAGCACAAATTTCTCTCTGTTGATTGTTTTATCTATATATCTTGAAAATAGAAAGACAACTTTATCAAAAGAAACCTCCTCAATTCAATTAATCCAAAGTAGTATTTTCAACCTAATTAATTGACCACGCTTTATCTCTCCCAAAAATTTAGATGACAGAGGAATTGGTATTCAGTAATTGGGTTTTTATATCTTTGTCATTTATTATAATTAATGGAGGATCTTGGTATTCCATACTGGGTTTTGGTAAAAACTCAATCGTCATCCAACAAATAGAGGATCTCCCTAATTTCAATATTCTACGACAATAAAAATCACAATCGCATATGGAGACGATAGATTCCATCGATGATATATTTTCCCAAATTTTCTCTCGGACTATGTATGTATGATCAAATTGCATTTTTAGCAAGACAAGCTTTCCGGCTATCTCTTATTCTTTGGCAGCATATATGAAGGGTTAGCAGCAGATTTTGAGGCCAACACTTAAATGTAAGGAAACGAGGATTTTTATGGAGTCTATTCACTTTTCCAGTTGTTGTGTAGAAGTCGATCACGGGCTCAAGAATGAACTCACCAGAATACTTGGATGTTTAACACTTCATCGGCAGAATTATAGTTCTGTATAAATCACACCCATCATGTAACTCCTCATGGTCGGCGATCATTTAACACTAATAGCTAGTCAGCGATTGTTGGTCGGCTGTATAAATTTTGATATCGACTGTTTTTAATGGTTGACCGACGTTAACTGATCGTTGGTCGGCAATGGGTATCGCTGGTCGGAGTGGCAGCTTTGTTCTCCAGATTTTTTATTTTGACAAAGTCAAAATCATCAGCATGGTGTTAAAAGACAAATTTACCCATTACTATTTCATAACTCACACTCCTCTAATAAAATAAAATTTTAAAGATAAATAAAGTATAGATTTATTTTTAGAATAAATTTTCCGAGCCAATTTATATTTGGTCTTTTGCTTAAAATTAAAATGTCTTTCATATTTGATGAAAAATCTGCTCGCATGACACACATTTGGCACAAAACATATTATTTCATATTTTGAAATTTTTATTGCCTTATGATGATACACATCATAATTGTTTGGCTGAATAATTATTCTCATGACAATAACCATCTGATATATTCTCAACAGGTGTTCGGGAAACTTATTAAAATTTCATAGGTACAAGATTCAATCCCGACAAAATCTCGGCCACAATCTTAAACTTCTGGAAATCGTTATTGCTCGACATCAGACAATTTTTCCTTGACAGATCAGCTAGACATATATTATTTCATATTTTGAAATTGATATCTTTATTTCCCGAGAAAATACATATCATATATTTATTGGATGACTAAATTACTATCATGATTAATTGATTTATCCTCCACAGACGTTCGAGCAACTTATTAAATTCCACAGTACAAGACTCAATGTCGATGAATGCTCGAAAACAATATTACACTACTGGAAAATATTATCATAGCTCGGCATTATGAAATTTCACCTCAGCGAGGTATTATTGATTTTATCATTGCTCTGATATCTTCTCAAGAACAAATTATTCTATATATTCATTGGGATTAATATTCTATATTCATCTCATCATGGAGCTCAACGAGATACTTATTATCATATTCATCTCTGAGGAGAACTACAACATTTATTATATTTCACCCCCAACGGATAGTTGGTCGGGGTGATTCTTATTTATATTCAGGACCGACAAAGTTCTCAGCCATTTTCTTATGTTCTGGAAAATATTATTTTTGTTCGGAATTATGAAAGTTTGCCTCGACAGATTAGCGAGACACTTTATTATTGTTGTGAATCATTCTTTATATCTATTCGGATGCATATTCTATATTTATGTCAGCATGGAGCTCGGCAAAATATTTATTTCATATATTCAGCTCCAAGGAAATCTGCATCAGTTATGATATTATCTCCAATGGACTATTGGTCAGGAAAATTCTTTTCTCTATATATATTCAACAACCACCAACTCCGGTTGGTCGGCATATCAGCAACCACCAACTCCGGTTGGTCAACAATAACCACCAACTCCGGTTGTTTGGTACCAATAAATTTAACCAACAATATTGGCATTATGGGTGATCTCAAGGGACACCCCAAACTATGCAAGAATATGGGTGACCTCCCGGGTCATCCACTGTCTAGGCAACAAGTTAATCCTGGTAAGATTAATACAACTAATCAGGAACATGGGATGAAAATCGTTCCATTTCTTAGGCACTTATAGGTAATCCTGAAAAAATTACCACACGGATGGCCTCAAGAGGCATCCCAAACTAGGCAAGAAACTGGGTGACCGGGCATCCACTGTCTAGGCACAAAGGATCAATCGATCCCTTCCATATTATTTATATGGACTTCTTATTAAGTCCGGTAGATGGTTGGCATTCTTATTATTTATTTGGATATCTCAGCGCTTGTTGAAAGTATTTTTTCTTATCCATAATTACTTGGTCGGAAAATTATTTCTATGGTTACATGGGGACAGTATGAAAATGAAAACAAGTAAAGATCTTAGGGAGTCATTCAGGAAACATTTCCTTGGCCTTATCTTTCTAGTAAGACCAACATACTTCAAGGCCAAAAAAGCATTCAAAGTTCATATTCCACACTTAGGGGCTTCTAATACAAATTTAGTTGTTCATTCGGTCGCATATTCTCATAACATCATGCAATCGAGCATCAAATTCAACTCCACAAACTTATATGGTCGGGGCCCTGACTAAATCATCATTCAGGAGTTATTTTTCTTACTCAAGAGTTAGTTTTGCTATTAAATTTCAGGAGGTGCATTCATTTGTTTTTCTTGCTCAGGAGTTAGTTTTTGCTATTGAAGTTCAGGAGGCATATTCATGAGATCAGGAGATATATTCAGGAGTTATTATACACATGCTATTGAAGTTCAGGAGTCAGATTCAGCATCTACAGCACTGAGATCTTTACTACTGCTATCCCGATCTTCACTGAAGGAGAAGTTGTACTTATATGTAAATGTTTTAAACACTGTTACTAGCTTGGGGAAGAAGGCAGTTGATCGGCTAGCCAATCAACCAACATACTTGAAGATTATGAAAAACTACAAGCTACAAGTTGCATACTATGTCATAGCTGCATCCAAATTCCCAGGGGTGATACACAACACATATTTGCTTGACGAACGGAGTTCTTCAAAAGAGAGATTGGCAACCATCGATCAACCTGCATCATATGTCGTCTAGGAGATAGCAACATCCATGATATCTTATCGGCATCAACATGTAATTTTGACAAAAGGGAGAAAATAATTTTGGACATTTTATTTTTGAAAAAAGAAAGAGAGAGGAAAATGATGAGAGACAGGTCTCAACAATATTATGTTTATTAAGTTCTCACTTGTATTAAGTTCTCCTAAATTCAAAAAGAAATACCGGACGGGACCCTAGCCTGGAAAAATTGTGGTATGTAACATTAAAAACTACGATTGGACTTGTAACCAGGCTCACGGGCAAGGTCCCGCTTTAAAAATTATGAAAAATTTGGCCAACATGCCGACCCGTCATTTCGACAGAGTTTCGAGTAGATAATGACAATCTATCATGTGAGTCCTAAGTTTGACACCTATATGCGAGTATGCAGTTGGTTTAGTGAATTGGAAGGGATTCCCCCTTGGCGTGACTTCCACGATATACGTCCTACTTTTGAGGGTAGTCGGTACGTGTGGACAAGCCATTTGATATATCTGAGTGTACGTTAATTGCCTCAATATATACCTCATGGGGACGGTATATGTGAGAGATAATTCGATATACTCGACGTACGTGAATGAGTTCCCTACGATATACCTCTTGTCATGATTTTGGTTAAGCGGTACGATAAGGGGGAACCGTTCGATATACGTTGAAGGTACTTGGCCAATGGAAGGTGGGAGTCATATCGTTTAGGTTAACTGTGACTTGCTGGACTAGCACCCATCACGAAATGACTCCCTAATTACGGGACAAAATTTAGTAAAAATCAATGCCCTTTGGTGATGTTGTGTAAATCATGCATGATTCTCTTTTTAGTATATTATGGATATAGTATCTTTCTCAATGATGCCAAATAGAGATCCAAGTAAAAGTACGAGAGATGAAGCCATACTGATCATGGGTAAGTGATGTGCGAGTGATGTGTTATTATCTAGAAGTGAGTGTACGATAAGTGAACATGGATATATATAAGTGGAGGTGTATGTTAGTGACACCTAAGCATGGATTTATAAGTGACGTGTGACATGTGAAAATATGTGACCCTAGGTGCACGTGGTGTGAAGTGTACATGGAGAATTTTCTATAAATGTGTGAATAGTAGCGTAAGCATAGGTACATATGAATAATAAGGGGAGCATGCAAGATAGGGGAATATACAAGAAAATAACACATCTATGTAAACAGAGTCTAGCCCTCTTAAAAATGAGTCCCCAGCGGAGTCGCCACTGTGGCCATCCTGCACGACGTTGTTGCGCTGCGATCTCGCACCTCTGATCCCGCTCTTTGGAGAGGGAAAGGATGCTTTGGCCGTCGTCGGTGTGGGGTGAATTTAAAGAGATGGAGTCGCCAGCCTATTCTTCACAAGACAGGCAAAAGAACATGTTGCCACTTCGAGAGCGACACCAAAGACAAACTAATGTATATGAAACCAATAGATCAAAGGTCCGGGGGCTAAGTTATAGAATGGGAAGGTTTAGGAACCCATTTCTCCCTTTCAGTATCTCATTGACAAGTGTTAATATTTCCTTTATATCTGATGAAAATGTGTTCATGTGTTTATATATAATGGATATTAGAATCATTCAACCCGTACCATGAACGAGGTAGGGCGAAGTCTTCCATGAAAATACTCCCCAAAATAACTAGAAAATAAAATATGAGCATTCATCACGGTGTTGATCATTAGTGAAAAATTATAACATATGTTGGATGAAATGCAAACAAATATATGATTTCCAAAAGCATGATAATTATAGAAAAGAAGAATTTTGGAGAAAAGGGGAAATTAGAAAATTGGACTCGAGTCTTAGATTTTAATCCAAGATACCTACATAGCCTACAAGGTCATCAAAGTCCACGTATTTCACAAGTAGAAAAGGCGTGGGGTTTAACAAATAAGTTTGGACGGAATTTTATTATGTGTGTACGTATAGAAAATGATTTTTTTTGTTTTGGAAAATATGTGAAGGATAATTCCGTTCAGAACTTATAAATATAACCCTATTTTATTTGTTATTGGTTTTTTAATAGAAAATAAATTAGGTGTAATATACTAATAAAAAAAGGTTAAGTATTAATGTGTATGAACTAAGATAAGACTAGATCACGAATCTAATGTAACTTACGAAAAAGTAAGAGATCGAAAGAGAGTGAAAAATAATTGGACCTCCCTTGAAGCTTGAACTTTGATCTTGAGTGAACTCCTTTGGATCTTGATGAATGTTTATGAGAGAGAAGGATTTTTGCTAAATTGGGTGTGAAAAGGATGGGGATTTAAGATTGAATGGAATTCTCCATGAGGAACTTCGCAAGTTACCAAGATCACTGATATGCTGATGGATAGCTTGTATTTGATGCTGGTTGTTGATGATTTGAGAATTAGGTGAGGGCTTGTTTTTATAGGGCCCAGGGTGGTGCCGATCGTCCTACCCCAGAGGGTGTCTATCAACAAGTGTCACTTGACACTGTGCCGATTGGCAGGGCTCAGGACCTGCCAATTCGTAGTCTCGTGCAGGCTTTTCAGAAAAAATGACCGTTATGCACAAACCGTTGATCTGAATTATGCACGGTGCATATCATTAAAAAGCTATTTCAGAGACCTTTGATAGTCATTTGGACTTCTCCGAGTTTGGGGAGTTAACTTCGGGTCAAATGTGGCTCGAAAGCGCACGTTAGTCCTTTGGATGGGAGATCGTCGACCGCAAATGAATTGTTCATCCTCGTGGTACGTCAGAATTATGCACGGGGAAGGCCATTGGAAAGTTTAGGAGATGTACTTAGACATTCCAAAGATTTTTGCTCGGTTTGATCGGTTGACCTTGGTCAACCGGGGCCCGAAAGTACCCAGTGACTTCTCGAAGTAAAATGGATCATTTGTTTTATCATAAGTTAGAATCGCACACGGGGTGGATCGTTGGAAAGGGTTTTTAGGGTCCTTCAAAGATTCATTCAGTCTCATTCGATCTGAAGAGTAGACTTAGTTCAAACGCAGCCCGGGAGCGCCCGATGGCCTCTGGATTAATTTTTGGGGAAAATTGATTGTTCGTCCGAAAGATTATGCCATTTTGCACATAGGGCTAACTGTTGGAAAGGGGTTTCAGTGGCCTTCAAATATTCAAAGAGATTTTTCCCTGACGGTGGAGTAGAATGGGGTCAATTCGGGGGCCGGGAGCGCCCGATGGCCTACAAATCGATTTTCGATAGTAAAATGGTTCGTTCGTCTGAACTGTTATGTTGTTTTGTGCATAGGGCAGACCATTGGAAAGGGTATTCGAAACCCTTCAAGGATTCAAAGATCTTTTGCTCCGACGATAAAGTTGACCAGAGTCAAATGGGGCCCAGGGGTGCTGTAACACCCCGCCTAATTAAATACGGGGTGGCCAGCCCCATACCAAATTAAAACAGAATATACAGTTGGCCCATTCTTACCATCACTGTCGAAAACATTTAAAACTCACCCAATACCCAATTAAGCTGGTGTTAAAAACTTTCCAGATTTTCATTTAACAAAATCCATTTCCAGTTTAAGAATAACACAACACATTTTATTCTACAACACTTAACTGAACAGATAACACATAAGAATTTAAATGGAATTGGAATAAACATGCCTAAATAATATAAATCCATTACAGAAATCCCAAGTATAACAACTGTATTAAAAAGACACGAATACAATAGTATTTGACTCCGATAGAAAATAATAACTGAATCCTTTGGGCGACATGCCCCAACTAAGAGAATACTGAGAATTAAATGAAGATAGGCGTCTAAGAAAAACTCCATAAATCCATAGCCTGTCATAATCCGCTAAGGTTGGCATCCCTGTTGCTGGACACCTGATATAGAAGATACAATAGAAAAGAAAATATGCAAGGAAACGGGTCAGAGCCCGAATGTGTAAATGATTTTTAAAATAGCAAGTATTTAACAAGTGCAATAAAGCATTTATTATGTACATGTTAGATTCAACTCTCACTTGCTATTCTCACCTCTCAACTAGAGTGCACACTTAACGTTTCCTATTAACCTCCTAGTTAATTGTTCCTCTTTTCTAGTCTCCATATTATAATTCCATTCCCATATCATAATCCCCGTATGTCCCATACCATACGTCACATTATTATTCATTTACATTTCTCATTTATATGATTAGTTTCTCATTAACATGAATCATTTCTCATTAATATCAGTTAAGCTTTTCAATTCTTTAAGAATAAACATTCATTAACTTAATTCCATTATATTTCTCTATTCACCGTTATCTACAATTATCACACAGTAGATGATTTAACCACAACAAATCCAATCATTCATTTAATCCATTATATATATATATATATTCATATATAATACGGCACCCTGAGTCACAGCTACGGTGCAATGCATTACTCTGCTATCATGTCCCAATATCGCTTGTCGCCGAATAAGGGACTAAAGGTTCGGTAAGGATTCCTCGAACCACAAACAACAACATACAAGTTGGAGGCGAACATAGTTCTCGTATCCATGGGTCATGCACATACCTACGTACCCACAGTCAGTGGACTTCTCAACTCCCCGATAAGTCTTTCATAGACCTATGTTCTCGAGCGACAAATCAAAGATCCCATGGATTCTTCAGGATATGACTGCCCTCACGCGCAAACCTCCCGTCGATAGCAAGTAAGCTAGGTATGTCATACACATAATCATTAATCAGTTAAATAGGTATTATCATACCTATAATATACTATCAATAAGGTACTCACATTAACCTTAGATTATACGTAGCATTATATCTCTTTAAATTCCACGTATTAAAATATCATATCTTTACTTCATAATTTAATTATCCTCGCATCCTATAACATCTCTCCACTCCCGACGTCGTTAAGGTTCATGCACGGAGCGTCTCGCAAAGAGAAATCCAAACAAGGAACCCCTCCAATACACTACTACTTAACTTTGTCGATCGAGGAGGTCCGACAACTTCAACTATGCGATCGGGATAACCTCATACCCTCTTTCAACCAAATGTGTTCTAAACTCCCATCTCTATCCTGGAGCCATACCACTACGCTCTTGTACTACACTCAGCCTTTGCGAAATCAATAATGAGCTTAAACTTAGTCCTTGATGTTCAAACTGTAACCCTAAGGCTACCCTCACCTTATATTAAATCTGCCCTACTGGACCTATCCTTAATCCTCAAGCATACAAATTAGAATCCAACACATGAATCTAGCAACCGAAATTTCTTCCCATTTAACTAACATAGTTCCAATCAATTAAATCCCAATCAAATCAATTCAAATCTTATCTAGGTCTTACTGATCTCCTCTAAGTCCCATAATATCCCATTAACAATCACCAAAAATCTACCAAAGTTTCGGGATAAGAACCAACATTAAAAAGAAACAACTTCATGAATTCTCATATTTTAAATACTCAGAAAAATCAGATCCAAAAATTATTCGAATCATAAATCTGAATTCAGATTTGGATTCTACACGAAAAATTGAGCCAGGTATGTATTTTGAGTTTTTCTTAAATCTCATCCAAATGCACTCGAAAAGAAGATCTAAACATTCCAAATTGGCTCTTCTCATTCCACTCGTTTTTGCCTCTTTTTCCAGAAAATTATCAACATATTATCTTCAAGAACAGAAAATGATTTTCAGAATTTCTTCTACAGATTGATCAATATTTCTTGGATTACTAAGTACCTACAACATGAGTTTAATTCCTATGTATTTCATACTTCCAAAAATCCATTACTACTCCATTTTTATCTTCCAAACATGAAAAATCATCTCTTTTCATAATTATTCTGACATGGACAATATACGAACTTAAGTTGCAAATATCAAACACTTGCCTTTAATGAATATCTGATCCTTTGGGTTTGAATAACATAGGTGGTTCTCCCGTTTTTCGGCCACTTTCGGTGGTGGTTGGTGGTGGTGACCTTTGGTCTTTAGTTCTCCTCCTTTCCAAGCAAGCTTTTCTCTTCCCAAGCAACCTTTCACTCTCTCTAAGAAGATGACCTTTCAATTTTGTGTAGAAGAGATGAATGAACCCACATTCAACTAATCTCCAAATACTTATAATAAGACAAAACCCGAAATCACTATTCATCCCCCTTGTAAAAATAACCAAAATGCCCTTTTGGGTTGTCTTTTCATTTCCAAATGACCCGAGACCCAAATCCAACATCCAAATAGACTTTTCTGACTATTTCAACCCTTCCGGACGCAACGAAATAGTCGAAATGACTATAAGGTCGATAGAAAATAAATTTCCTTTTTAATTTAATAAATTAGTCCCGACACGTCCCATACCGCGTCTGACTAAAAATTCAAATTACCGAATTTATATCACACCGTCATATCAATGACATCATATTCATATATTACCTAAATATCTTTAAGTAATATTCAGAATCACCCATTTTAATATCCACAATTCGGATAAAACCCAAATGAATTAATTTATAATAAAATGCCATTAATCCATTAATTTAAAATATAACCCATTTTAAAAGTCATTAAAAATCACGGGGTATTACATACTTCCCTCCTTATAACAGAATTTCGTCCCGAAATTCAGGAATATAAATCATACCGGTAAGGTCAACTCCGAGTATAAATCTCACATCGCAAGAAATCTAAGACGCACCGCCCATACAATACATTAACGAAAATCCCTATCGATGTTATACGCCATGCCTCACCATATAGTTCCAACTGAATCGAATATAAACTTTACCAAACCTTCCCTATACCATCCTCGTGACAAACTTTGGGAAAAATAAATCATCCTCTCGTATTGAACAAATAAATCCTGAAGTCTCAACTACTTACCTTTTTCACAATTATGAAAACTACTACAATCCAATCATCCAGGGCGCCCATACACCCTATCGTACCACTTCCATAATTATAGCAAAGGTTATAAACTCACATCCTAAAGACCTATCTTATTTAGACTCCCAACGGTTATTAGTTTCATGCGTGGGGTGTCTCGCAAGCGAAATCCAAACAAGGAACCACCCCGATACACTACTTCCTAAAGTAATCAGTCATCGAAACTCCTAAGGTCCTTAGTCAATTATATAAAAAATTGGTTTATCAAAAAAAACATATCATGTTTATCAATTTAAACAAATTTTTTTTTAGGTTTTATTGATTTCAAATAGAGTCTACTCATCTACTCTTCTCTAGAAGACAAGATGCTGGCTAATAGTAGTACACACGCTCTCGTATACCACGAGTCAATGCATCCCGATAGTAACATCATGCTCGGACATTCCCAAAGTAAGTAATCCCATGATAAAAATCAAACCCACGTGATAACATGTAATATATAGGTGTCTCACACCCCTCAGTGAGTCTACGTAAATAACGATGCTATAGGCTAAGTTTAGCAACCCTTTTAGCCCCCACAATATTAATCGCTACTAAAATCAATACGCCTCATAATTCCTTAGATAGGAAACATACCCTCATTTTGCGGGTGGTGGTTATTGAATCCTAATATTATAACTTTTCTCCAATGAGTCAAGAAAAATTTTACCCCCAAATTTTCAGTTCTAGTTCACCACACTCCACTATATGCCCAAGCCTTTGAATATATTGCCTTCGTTAGGTAACACACATAATTACCGCATTTTAAGAACTTATACTAATGACTCTCCTCAATTTTTCCATAATAGGGGTGACCTCGACTACGATCATCATACTCGAACATACTTCATAACCTATTAAGTACGATCTCCGCTATCCGTCCAATGGCCCTCATTTGCCATACTTCTCGTACGAACCCGTTCGAACGCAAATAATATTCACTAATATCTACGTTATAGCAGGAGAACGAAATCCCACCAAGGAAATCAACAATCCTAAACATAGGTCTCTACATCAAAGAACGCAAAGGTGAAAACACAATAAGCCGTACAGACCCTAAAGGACACTAGAACCTGATGCTCTGATACCTTCTGTAACACCCCGCCTAATTAAATATCGGGTGGCCAACCCCATACCAAATTAAAACAGAATATACAGTTGGCTCATTTTTAGCATCACTGTCGAAAACATTTACAACTCACCCAATACCCAATTAAGCTGGTGTTAAGAACTTTCCAGATTTTCATTTAACAAAATCCATTTCCAGTTTAAGAATAACACAACACATTTTATTCTACAACACTTAACTGAACAGATAACACAAAATAATTTAAATGCAATTGGAATAAACATTCCTAAATAATATAAATCCATTACAGAAATCCCAACAATAACAACTGTATTAAAAAGACATGAATACAATAGTATTTGACTCCGATAGAAAATGATAACTGAATCCTTTGGGCGACATGCCCCAACTAAGAGAATACTGAGAATCAAATGAAGATAGGCGTCTAAGCAAAACTCCATAAATCCATAGCCTGTCATAATCCGCTAAGGTTGGCGTCCCTGTTGCTGGACACCTGATATAGAAGATACAATAGAAAAGAAAATATGCAAGGAAACGAGTCAAGGCCCGAATGTGTAAATGATTTTTAAAACAGCAAGTATTTAACAAGTGAAATAAAGCATTTATTATGTACATGTTAGATTCAACTCTCACTTGCTATTCTCACCTCTAAACTAGAGTGCACACTTAACGTTTCCTATTAACCTCCTAGTTAATGGTTCCTCTTTTCTAGTCTCCATATTATAATTCCATTCCCATAAAATAATACCCGTATGTCCCATACCATACGTCACATTATTATTCATTTACATTTCTCATTTATATGATTAGTTTCTCATTAACATGAATCATTTCTCATTAATATGAGTTAAGCTTTTCAATTCTTTAAGAATAAACATTCATTAACTTAATTCCATTATCTTTATCTATTCACCGTTATCTACAATTATCACACAGTAGATGATTTAACCACAATAAATTCAATCATTCATTTAATCCATTATATATATATTCATATATAATACGGCACCCCGAGTCACAGCTGCGGTGCAATGCATTACTCTGCTATCATGTCCCAATATCGCTTGTCGCCGAATAAGGGACTAAAGGTTCGGTAAGGATTCCTCGAACCACAAACAACAACATACAAGTTGGAGGCGAACATAGTTCTCGTATCCATGGGTCATGCACATACCTACGTACCCACAGTCAGCGGACTTATCAACTCCCCGATAAGTCTTTCATAGACCTATGTTCTTGAGCGACAAATCAAAGATCCCATGGATTCATCAGGATATGACTACCCTCACGCGCAAACCTCCCGTCGATAGCAAGTAAGCTAGGTATGTCATACACATAATCATTAATCAGTCAAATAGGTATTATCATACCTATAATATACTATCAATAAGGTACTCACATTAACCTTAGATTATACGTAGCATTATATCTCTTTAAATTCCACGTATTAAAATATCTTATCTTTACTTCATAATTTAATTATCCTCGCATCCTATAACATCTCTCCACTCCCGACGTCGTTAAGGTTCATGCGCGGAGCGTCTCGCAAAGCAAAATCCAAACATGGAACCCCTCCAATACACTACTACTTAACTTTGTCGATCGAGGAGGTCCGACAACTTCAACTATGCGATCGGGATAACCTCATACCCTCTTTCAACCAAATGTGTTCTAAACTCCCATCTCTATCCTGGAGCCATACCACTACACTCTTGTACTACACTCAGCCTTTGCGCAATCAATAATGAGCTTAAACTTAGTCCTTGATGTTCAAATTGTAACCCTAAGGCTACCCTCACCTTATATTAAATCTTCCCTACTAGACCTATCCTTAATCCTCAAGCATACAAATTAGAATCCAACACATGAATCTAGCAACCGAAATTTCTTCCCATTTAACTAACATAGTTCCAATCAATTAAATCTCAATCAAATCAATTCAAATCTTATCTAGGTCTTACTGATCTCCTCTAAGTCCCATAATATCCCATTAACAATCACCAAAAATCTACCAAAGTTTTGGGATAAGAACCAACATTAAAAAGAAACAACTTCATGAATTCTCATATTTTAAATACTCAGAAAAATCAGATCCAAAAATTATTCCAATCATCAATCCGAATTCAGATTTGGATTCTACATGAAAAATTGAGTCAGGTGTGTGTTTTGAGTTTTTTTTAAAATCTCATCCAAATGCACTCGAAAAGAAGATCTAAACATTCCAAATTGGCTCTTCTCATTCCACTCGTTTTTGCCTCTTTTTCCAGAAAATTATCAACATATTATCTTCAAGAACACAAAATGATTTTCAGAATTTCTTCCACAGATTGATCAATATTTCTTGGATTACTAAGTACCTACAACATGAGTTTAATTCCTATGTATTTCATACTTCCAGAAATCCATTACTACTCCATATTTATCTTCCAAACATGAAAAATCATCTCTTTTTTGATAATTATTCTCACACGGACAATATACGAACTTAAGTTGCAAATATCAAACACTTGCCTTTAATGAAGATCTGATCCTTTGGGGTTGAATAACATAGGTGGTTCTCCCTTTTTTCGGCCACTTTCGGTGGTGGTTGGTGGTGGTGACCTTTGGTCTTTAGTTCTCCTCCTTTCTAAGCAAGCTTTTCTCTTCCCAAGCAACCTTTCACTCTCTCTAAGAAGATGACCTTTCAATTTTGTGTAGAAGAGATGAATGAACCCAGATTCAACTAATATCCAAATACTTATAATAAGACAAAACCCGAAATCACTATTCATCCCCCTTGTAAAAATAACCAAAATGCCCTTTTGGGTTGTCTTTTCATTTCCAAATGACCCGAGACCCAAATCCAACATCCAAATAGAATTTTCTGACTATTTCAACCCTTTCGGACGAAACGACACAGTCGAAATGACTATAAGGTCGATAGAAAATAAATTTCCTTTTTAATTTAATAAATTAGTCCCGACACGTCCCATACCGCGTCTGACTAAAAATTCAAATTACCGAATTTATATCACACCATCATATCAATGACATCATATTCATATATTACCTAAATATCTTTAAGTAATATTCAGAATCACCCATTTTAATATCCACAATTCGGATAAAACCCAAATGAATTAATTTATAATAAAATGCCATTAATCCATTAATTTAAAATATAACCCATTTTAAAAGTCATTAAAAATCACGGGGTATTACAGGTGCCCGACGGCCTCTAGATCGGTACTCGGAGTGCGACCTAGGGTTTGTAGTGTAATGGGGAAGTTCTAGGGACCTAAGGAGGGACTTAGGAGGTCCTATAAAGTTGTTTCTATATTGTTTGTGGGAGATTAAGAGGTTAAAGAAAAAATTAGGGGAAGGAAATCAACGAAAGTTCCACGACCACATGGCTCCATATTTGACCGTTAGGATATAAAACTAAGTTTCGATTTGAGACACAAGTTAAAAGGACGAACTTCTCTCCTTTTCTCCCTCTCTCTCTCTTTCTCTCTCTCTCTCTCTCTCTCTCTCTCTCTATCTATCTATATATATATATATATATATATATATATATATATATATATATATATATATATATATATATATATATATATGTGTGTGTGTGTGTGTGTGTGTGCATAGTTTTCATTCCATCAAGTCTAAAGGTTATAAAAATATATAAATCGGGAACATTTAGAAATATAAATTTTAGGATTTATTTACTCTTAGTCTTGACAGTACATTCTAAAATAAATTTTGTAAACAATAAAATAGTTCATTAATTTCTTAAGAATGAAATTTAGGTAAAAAAAATTATTGTGTCAGGGCTTGGGAAATAGGCCTGGGTAAGAAGGTTTCGGATTAGGATGGGCATGGGATTACACATTGACACCCAACACGGATAGGGAAGACCTGTGATAACTTAAAAATTTTAAGGTTCGACCTGAGCCCACTCATGATTGACCCATGGCCACCCCTAATTATATATATTAATATTGTTTTATTCTTTGTATATAGTGACAAAAATTCTAGAAATCATCAATTATTGACTAAACTTTCATCCTTCTTAGGACATGTTCATATTTAAAGAATATTGTATGTCTAAACCCTATATTGTGTGGTCCATGAAATCATCATCAAGGACTAATGACCTTTACATATGAGAAAAAAAATACCATGATGCATAAGAGTTAAATAAAAAATAAACTCCCCCTCAATTTGTTCTCCACCCTTTCTGTTTGTAATAAACAAAAGGATAATAAACTAAGAATGAATAATAAGCATCATATTACAAATGAAAGTAATCATAAAGATAATCAATTAATTACATGTGATAACATTTCGAACAAATACACAAGCATTTTTAATTTTTTTTAATTTTTCATGAATAAAAAAGTATGTATAAAAAGTTCATAGAGGTAGGACTAGAATACACCATGGAATCACACTAAAATATCCAAATCACGAAAATGAATTGAAATGTGTGAACATTTTTCATAGAGAAAACAATATAGTCATTCTTAACATAGGCGCATGAAGTCAATGCGAAATTCTATAGAAAAATTCAATTTCAACCTTAGGTGTAAGAATTTAAAACATGAATAATAGACTCGTTTTATGCAACGTGTAATGAATTTAAAGCTTGTCATTTTAATAGCTCCAAATTATATAATGTTTTTTAGAGAGTTTATGGTGAAAACCCATTAATCTTCCACTTTAAAACACAATCAAAAGGTTACATATTTTAGAATTCGCTCTCAATAGTTTTTAAGATATCATGATGCTCGTACATAACATATAATCAGTTAAATAAAAATGGCATTGTAACTTAGATTTTCGCGTGTCATTAATCTTTTAAACTCTTTTTGAAAATAGTGACTTTTAACCCAAAGATAATTTTATCTTTTGTAACCCATTTCAATTGCTTAACATAAGACAAATTTTCCAAAAAATAAAATTTGGGAAATGTTTTTTATAAGCACAACTTATCTCCAGTACATTTGATTTTGTATTAAACACTATTGATATGAGAACACCATATTCGACATGTGATAAGTAAGTACAGTGTTAACAAAGTCCATCCATTTGTGAAATAAAAGTAATAAAAAATCTCTCATGAAGAAAGTAGTCATTAGTGAGGAATGAAATTCCACCAACACATTATTAAGAACACTATAGAAATGAAGCCATGTATCAAAACACCATGAAAAATTCAAATGAATGGAAGGAATGTAGGGACAATTTGAACATATTAAATTCATTTCCATATAAGGTAAAAAAATAAAAAATACTTTCGTCATTTGAAAAGAAAATTATCAAAAATAAAATGTTCTTGTACTATTTCGAACTTTTTCTTAGAAATTGACTTTATTTTGCATTTTTTTCATGATTTTTCAACGAAAAGAAAATATATACATACACATGCATAGAAATGTAATAAAAATACAATTTAGAAACATGAACATGATAAACATCTTATACTACATAAAGTACCCAAATTTCATCAATGGAATAAATACCCAAATATTTCCTAATATTCTCCAATCTAAGTGCATCTAAAGGTTTCGTGAAAATATTGGCTAGTTGGTATTCAGAGGTCTCCAAGATCAAGGACACGACCATCTCCTCAATGGGATCGTGAGTTAAATTCTCATGTATTGCAATGTGGATCTTGTGGGGAATATTGGACCAAATTATGCTATGTATGAATTTCGTTTTTACTATCACAAGAAATAGTCAGCGCGACTTCGGTAATATCATAATCTTCAGACCTTTGCTTCATCCATAAGTGTTTCAAGCAATAACTTCCATCGTTAGTATACTTGATATCTGTCGTGGAGAAAGATATGGAGTTTGGATTCTTGGTTAAAAAAGAGACAAGAGCACTCCCAAAGTAAAACCTGCCACCCGAGGTTCTCCTACAACCATCAACATATATGGACCAATCGATATCTAAACATGTGGAAAAATGGTTATTTGTATAAAAAGAATATAATATATCACACAAAAAGGTTTTGGTCATGTAATTGATGATAAATTTGAGTGTGACTAAGTGAGACTCTTTTGGGGATGCGTGGTAATGTGCACACACTTAAATACTAGAGGCAACATTGGAATTACTAGACGTGAAGTAGTGAAATATACCTATCTTGATCCTATAAATAGTTTTCTCTACGTCATTGACTAAAGTATCTTTTCTAAGTGTAACCCCCCATATTTTGTAGTATTAAATTTTTAGAATTTTTTATTACATGTATGCTCCTATTTTAAATGAAATGTGAAATAATGATAATTAAATAAATATTTATTAGGACAAAATGCTTAATATTTATGTGAAATATATTTACTAGTGTGATAAGTAAATAAATTATGTCAAATGATATGGCATCATAAGTGAGTAAAAATTGATGGGTTTTGATAGGATCTCATTCGGGATGTACATGTGGGGTTTATTTTGGGAATAAGATGGGAAAATTATGCTAGATGACTTGGATGGGTATCTCGAGTGCGCTGAAGATCCAAAATGGGTTGAGATAGTAAGAATTAGGTATCCATGGGTTGCAATTGTGTTTTGGGGGATTTTTAGCTTAAATAGAACCTGTATAGGGGCATTCATCTCATTTTGCACTTAAGCCTAAGCATAATTTTGGGATTTGTGATATAATTAAAGAAGGTGAATTGAGTGGTCTGCCATTCCACCTTACCAAAATACTTGGAATTGAGAGAAAAGAGAACAAAAAGGGAAAACTAAAGAGAAAGTTAAGAAAATCATTCAGGGAGAGATTTGGATCAATTTCAGGTGTAGAGCCATCGTGTAAAAAATATTCGTAAGGAAATCAGAGTCCCACAAATCTAAGGCAAGTTTATGTTTTACTTTGATAGTTGTGTTATTTAATAAATTCATAATATAGTGGTGTAGAAATATGTACGAATTTTGGGTGGGAATAACATGTCAAAATGGGATTCTTGGGAACAAAATTATGTAAAGATAATTTGATTGTAATCTCATATTAAATATAATATTTATTCATGTAAAAATATGTGATCTTGAATGATACTCACGAGAATTAAAGAAATATTGAAATTAATTTGATAAAGTAGATAATTTTTATAACTATGTGGGATCCCATGAAATTGATAAGTTTTCAATTGAATTCAGACGTAAAAATGATTACCGTTATGTTTAGGATTGCTAGAAATACCATATTCTGGGTTTGATTGAGATTGGGTATGTATATTGTTGACGGGGTGAAGAGAGAATCCGTTAAAAATTAAACCACATGTTCAGGGGAATGGAACCGGTTTGCAGAACAGGGGCGAGCCATTTCGTCCATGAGATCCGTTCGGTTAGCCTATACATCGATAAACTTAGTAGTTTTATCCTAAATTCTTTTGTATTTATTTTGCATACCATTGAGGGTAAACTTGGTTTAAGAGGTTCTCGAGGTTATTTGGGTCTTATGGGAATCCATATGTAAGACTATAACCTACCTAGGGTTATATGAGTATATCCCAGATTAGTACCTAGAAATCAAATTATCCCAAAAAACCATTTGATCCCCCAAAATCATTTTTTGCTAAATGACGAACACGAAAAGAATTTCAAACCATAGAAAAAAAGTTGAGAGACATAATTAAGTGCAAACTAAACAAAGAGAAAAACAGAAGGTATACTTGGGACTAAGATCATAAAAAAATGCTGGGGTGAAGATCGAGAGTGAACCTTATGCATGGTGGGTTTGGTGAAGAACCGATGCTAGGTGGGAGAGAGTGAGAGTTGTTCGGAGAGTTGTTAGATTGATAGAGAGAGAGAGAGTATAGTGTACTCTGTTAGTGTAAAAAGGTTTCAAAGTAGTAATTTTCTATTTTATCCATGTATTTGAGTTTTGGGTAAGAGAGGAAAAGGAAATGAAGGGTTAAAAAAGAGGGGGAAACAAAATATTAAAGGGGCAAAGATGGTAATATGGGTATTTTAATCTCAACCATTGGATCGTTACTTAGTTGGCTTCATCCTCACCTCTAATTAAGTTATCAACTTATGGAATAGTGTCAAAATCTTACTCCTTATTACATATATATATACGTAGTAGCGGAATGCCCGTGCCTGAAGGCACGACAAAAATTTTGAAGATTCATAATCGCAAAACGGTAAAAATTTCAAAATTACGTAACTGTAAAACGAAAAAAAAAATAGTTCCCCAACAAAACCAAGTGTAATTTTTTAAAAAATTGACCATAATACCCTTTATTTATTGAACTATCCACCCTGTTTAACAAATAATAAATAGTCCAACGATATTCTTTCGAATAGTCAAAATTCATCAAACAAATTTACATACATCATGAAATTTACAATATTCATCAACCGAATTCACATTATGGCTAAAATAAACAAAGTGGCAATTTAAAAAAAATTGAACATAATCTTCTTTATTGATTGGACTATCCACCCTTTTAAGGGATGACAACCAATCCAACAATAAAAAAATTTAAGCATACTTTCCTCTTGAAATCAAAGCACAAATATATTATCTGCAACAAATAGGTCCAAAGAACATATGAGTAAAACAGGTAGTATACAAAAGAAAATGGTGGTTTTATTTCAACCCTCCACGTGGATCAAATATGATTCAACAACATGGCATGAGTTATATGTACAAACTAAATTAATAGATCGTCAATGGCATATACCAAACTAAAAAGATACAGTAATGAAACCATAGTTTGGGTTCATTTTCGTAACATTCAAATAATGGCCATTCTCACAAAGTCCTTGGATGCATCTTCATCTTTAAACCTAGACCTTATTCGCTTAACAACTGAGAAAGCTCTAGTGTTACATCAGTGAAGCACCAATCAAAGGTAATTAAAATTTAAGTTAGTTTCAAAGAAGAACAAATCCTAGAATCAATTAACCCCATGGGTGCTAAATTATTAACAACGTCATGTCACAACTCTTTAACATCTTCGTGAATGTACACATTTGTGGACTCAATAGTTCATATAGGATTCACAGCAAACATGAAATCATATGAACAAACATATATTAAAAGTGGTGCAGTTAATACTAAGGACATTTCTATTCTAAGAACATTTACATAGACTAACAGTTAGTCAACATTCTTAGAATATAAATTTTAATCTATGGACCAAATTGAAGTTACTATTTTCCCCACAACAGTCAATTTAAGGATTATTCTAAGGTCTTCTAATTTATCAATATCCAACTTCGATTCTAGCGATGCAATAAAAGGAAGATTATGAAACTTACAAAGTTTTTCTGTCTCTATAGAAGAACTATTATAATTTCGGTTGTATATCTTTACGAACTACATTATCCAAATTAAAAAAAAACTATATATCATGAGACAACAGTGAGGCTACTACACAACAGTCACTGAATAAAAAACTATATATTGTAATTTCTTAAAACCAAAACAAGCACTATATAACTGACATCATATAACACCATATAACAGTTCACATTTTTACCATCTATTGAACGCTCCTAATGTTGTAGAACTGATAAAGGATCATTGCTATAAGTTTTCAATGACCAAGAACCGTGGTATTATTCTTATAATATTGGTTCCCCAAAGTTTCTTTTGCAACAATATTAAGTCCTTGTTTAAATTAAAAACAAATGGGGTCCACCAGAGATGTACATGAACCACAGTTTACTCACATAGAAGACCAATTAAAATTAGTGAAGTATGATGAGAGAAACATCGAAATAACATAACCTGTCATTTGGAGTTTCCACACGATCAAATAGATAACAAAACTGTTGAATAAAAGATAAAACTGATTAGTTATTTTCCATTCAATGGAACTAAAAATTATATCAATAGAGTTGGACCATATCACATATCTTATTAAACTAAAATGTATATTAGTACTCTTAATTTCCCTATTATTAATAGGGGAAAACTAAAAATAAAATTCAAAAACATATAACTAAGAAGTACATACAATTATTTGAAGGATATGTCTTTGTGTAAGAGAGTGTCAAATATCAACACCTCTAGGATATGCTCGAATAGGATTTAATATTCCCTTGATTTTAAACATTTAATCAGCACCTTTTGAATCATGGCCTAAACGAATTCAGTCTCATAAGGAATAGAGTACCGAAAAATACATAGATACACACTTTTATATACAAAAACTTATTATAATACAGTGTTCCACATGAAGAGAAAAAGTATAAAATTAAGGAAAAAAATCATCTCTCGCACAAAGAACCAAACACTATTGCTTATAACATTTTGGTATTAAGATAATACCTATGCTTGCACCTGAACCCGCATCGATTCGCCGCACGTGTGCCTTCTATTGCTGAATCTTCGCACCCTTACCTCCCAACCTCATTCGCGCTCAACCGCATCGAATTCAAGCTCATTCGCTCTTGTGCCTTCTATTGGAACCACCTGAATGGTTGCTATTGTACACATGAACAATAAAGTATAGAGAGAATAATTGTTAAGTGTTTAATAAAGTGTCAGCTAGATAAGTTCTCTATTTAACACCTGAATGGTTGCTAGATATTTTTGCATCTTATACTGCGTTGGAGTCATTTCAAATAACTGTTTGGATTCATTTCAAACATCAACACAAATATCTATTCGAAGTCATTTAGTGAGGAATCATTTCACGGGGCTATGTGGATGAAGGGGAAATGAGTCTCTGTAAAGGAGCATATCCAAATATTCAGCATAAAAAAATGTATTGCAGATATAATTATCTTTCAAACTACTTTCATTACCAAGGTTGAAATTTGTAAAATAAATACAGAGAAGATGCCGACAATATAGTTCATACTATTAAACATAGTATAATAGTACCTAATTCAGAGTATTGGTTCACACCATAGGCTATAAATATGGAACTAAATTGACAATGATATTTGAAACAACTGTTATTTTGAAAGAGATCTAGTTAAGGATATTCTTTACCTTAGCAATCAAATTCAAATATTTTCTATATCCAGCACTTTCTGTATGCTAATGTGAAATAAGTTGCCTTGCTAACCTGCATGCAATAGCTTGCAGTATTGGGTCCAAGTCATATCAGGCCCACATCAAGCCTTGGCCGCTAAGCGAAAGTCCACTGGTGAATAAAATGAATCATCATTAAGTAATAATCAACAACAAAAAATTCTGATCATTGTAAAAGTTATCCCCAGAAATGTAAATAAAAATCAATATTCCTACAATTACAGCCATCAATTACAATTACAATCAACAATTCCTACAATTACAATCACTGTATAATTCAAATGTAAATAAAAATTGTTATATAATTTCGTCAAACATGAGGTGTTCATAGTATCAAAATAACCATCAATATACATCGACTAACCTTTTACTTCTCATAGAAACCAAAATGAACAAAATGAGAAAAATGTGGGTCTTTTGATATGCTAGTGAAGATGCAGTACCCAAACGGTGTGTATATCAGCTCTAAATATAACTTTTAAACCATTTAATCTAGACTTGGGTAGGAACATGCGCCGAGGAAAAAGCATGAAGTGGCAGTTATTGAAATAAATGGGATGGAATAGGACTTGCAAGGCCAAACAAATTAAATTCAACAATCTTACCTTTTCAATGGGATAAGGCTAATCAAATTGATGTATTCCGTTCCTAACATAGAATAAAATGGAAAATTATTATCTTATTTGGAAAAAACATAAAAGTAACATATGTGAATACAAAAGAAATTACCAATAAATTAAAATTGTCAGATTTGGGATCACAATTGCCAAAAGAATACAAAAGCAGAGCATTTTTCTAATGAGGTCGAAACCATTCGAATCAAGATTTGGGATCACAATTGCCAGATCCTTCGGGGTCCACTTTTGATAAGAGTATTTAAAGTCAGGTAGAGAAGTCACTCAACGCCATGTTTGCTCATTTGAAGTACACATAGATTCTGAAAATCCCACACAATTCATCAATCTCAAAAGCCCCCATGAAATAATGGAACACAATGTTAGGAGTACAATAGCTATCGTTCACAAATCAAGAGATATGGGACTGCACCTAAATCATTAACAAACAAATGAAATCAAATATTATCATACTGATTGAAGAATTTCAGCCATATAGACACCAAATAACATAAGAATAAGATCAATACATAATCAAATGAACCAATAATTTTTGAAGTAACTTCTTGAATATCACAACAAAATGCAGGGCGAAGATAACTCGATACGCTTCAAATATAATTCCTTGCCACTAATTATGTTCATGGAAAGAAAACAACAACAAAATTTGGCTTATAATTTAGTATATAATTCCCAACTCTAGCTTAAATCTTTAAGGGTTGATCACGCTTACTAATTCACATTTTATTATATAAAATAGAAGCAAAACTAGGCTTATATGCTGATTTGAATAAAAAAATAGTTCCAGGATGCAATGATCATGTTAGTTTGGTTATGTAATGGAGTTTTAGGATTCAATGATCATGTTAGTCAGGTACTACCTTATAATAAGCACAACATATAGTTTTGAACAAATCAATTGAAATAATGATATCTCCAAACATAATCTCATAGAAGAAGCTAAACGATAACTATGGACTTGCAGCCTGATTGAAATTTGTGGCGTGATTGAAATTGTAAGCTTTTTGTGCATTAAACACAAAAGTAAGAGATAAGTACCCATCAATAGTTTGGCCTCTACTTTTCTATCTTGTACATTTCCTATGGCATCACCATCATTTATGTCATCTAATTAAAGAAGAAGAAAAAGTGAAATTGAGACTAACCGAGCGTCGCATTCCTATTTCGGAAGGGGGTTGTTGTTCCTACATGATTGGGTGAAGGACTTGTAATGTCACTCAAAATAGTGTTTGCTCTATTTGACGTGAACTATTGTGTGAGCCATTCAGTGAGGAAAAGAGAAAAAGACGGACACCGAAAAAAAGGGAAACGAACCTATGAACCATTCCGTGAGTTGGGGTCCAGAAAAGTTAGAAAATTGGGCGCACTATATAGTTCCAGATCTGTAAGCCGGGCATTGGAAAAATTGGTACAAAATCTCTAAAAAAAATTGCAAACTCAAATAGAAAAAGAGTGAGTATAAAAACTGAGCAAAACTCCAGGTATTAATTTAATTAAGAATACCTTCATTTCATCATCGTGATGAATCTTTTTCATCACGTCCTCAGGAGTAACCTATTCATTCAACTTGACATTTTATTTACGCTTCCTGTTATCTTTTTCTACTCTCCTCATTTGATCCTCCTTTAGTGCTTCAATCAATTTTTCCTGGTCCAGAACCAAATCATCTTGAACATCAGTTCCCTATGTATCAAGTTTTTTCTGCTCAGTTGGCGCAACCACATCTTCAACAGAATTCATGAGATCTACTGCAGCTGCAGCAGCCTCAATTCCAGCGTCACAAGTATAATAAATGTCCTAATACTTTGTTTGCAACCCTTGTACCCCCACTAATGATCCTTCCACCTTGACAACAATTTGTAATCTATAATAAAATACCTAATAAATTTCACAAATACATTTGTAATCCCCAATAAAATACCCCATGTCATTGAGAACCCGATAATTGTCTCATTAGCTTCTCACTAATCGAGAGAACATTTTCGAGCATTATTTTTACCTTTCATGCATACTTGAATGGATGGAGAGAAAATTGAAGGTGCAAAAGGATGAATTAATCATCAGAGTACCAAAAATTCAAATCTCTGAAGTATAAAAATTTGAGCAATGTCCACTGATGATGCTTGGATTTAGCACCACCGGATAAGTGATAATGAGCTCAAAAAGTAGTAACCATGGCAGCCATAGGGATGTACAAGTGTATAAGTATGTAGAAGGAGATGAGTATAAGAGGAAATAAGACAATAATGTATAGTGGTTCAACCAATTTGGCCTACATCCACTGTGAGTGTGTGATCCACTAAGTATGGGCACTAATGGCCTTGGATAAAATGCACATAAGCTCCTCTCTCTCTCTCTACTGTGTGTACAAGCAGAGTTTAGCTAGGGTTACAATAAAATTGCTCGATCCCTGTAGGGTTGTAGGTGACAAGTATATATAGGTCTTGGGGGGTGTAGTGTACCCCCTCAAGTATGCATGGTGCATGTGAATGATGATATGGCCAATCCCCTGTTGACACCTGTAGATGCCAAATGATGACGTAATATTCCCTCACGTGAGGGTGTGATTTTGTTATAACGGTCTGCCACGTTCCATGTGAGCCTTACGCGCACTGTTCCACGTGTCTCTCAAATCACGCGCTGTGATGATGTCACCCTCGGCCTATGAGACGAGGCCGAGGGCAAAGTTCCTTCCGGTAGCGAGTTTGGCTTAATTTTGGCCTCGTACTGTCGTACCCTCGTAGGGTCGTCCGGAGCCTGGGGAAGGGTCGGCCCCTCGCAGGGTCGTCTGGAGCCTGGTGAAGGGTCGGCCCCTCGTAGGGTCGTCTGGAGCCTGGTGGAGGGTCGTCTGGAGCTTGGTGAAGGGTCGGCCCCTCGTAGGGTCGTCCGTTTTGGAGGTAATCCTCAGCCAGGCCAAGGATATAAACGGGTATATCAATGACCCCCCAGCCCTTAGCCATAGGTGCCATTGAGATGGCTGAGGGATAATGTTGAAATTGAGATGCGTGTATGATCAGTTAGGTGAGTGACACATGGGCAGGTACTCATTGCTATTCAAGTTTCCAAGGCATGGCGACTGCACACTGCATGGAGCTTTGTGCCCTAATTATACCCTTCTTGGCAAATGTGCCCATTTATTACCAGAGTATTTTAGAGTTTTTTAAACTCTCTCTCCAACTTCTTCTTCTTCGCGCCCAAGTCTTTTCTCTCTCTAGAACCAGTTTCCATTGCCACTCGCAGCCTTCGATTTGTCAGGTCTCAGCAGCGTTATTCACCCTCGTTATCAGGTACTCTCCTTCATTAAGCGCTTCCTTTGCCTTCATTTCTAATTGATTTTCTAGGGTTGTAGGGATGCATTCTCTTTAAGTTGTGCCATAACTTTTTCCGGCATCTTTTCCGGTAACTGGTTCTTGGGTGTTCTTGACAAAACCCATTGATTTCCCTTGTTTAATCCAAAAGTCAAGCCTGGTCAATTTCCCACTTGTTTGTAGCTAAGTTAGTGTAATTTCTCCAAGTGTAGAGTCTTCCCTTTAATGCTTAGGAGGCTTTACAGCTTAGTGTCTGAATTCCCATCCTTGAGAAAGAAACTCTTTGCCGAGATCAGACGAATAGAGGAAGAGGAAGAGAGGAGACGAGGGGCCGACCCTAATTGGGTACGACCCATATTTCCCATTCTTCTTGCCACCATAAGACCATCTGGACCTTCTGAGTCTTGTGGGTCGTCGCCTCCTCCGACCGATACTCCCAAACCAAGTGAAATGGACGAGAGAACCTCCTCGCCAACTGGTGCTGGAACGTCTGGTAGAAGGGACACATCTGACCTTAGTCCAGGCCGAGAGGCCGAGGGTACGACCCCCTCTGAGGCTGTCCATGTGACAACCCTATCCCCCAATGCCTTCCAAGTGGCTTTTCCTCAGGGTCCTCCTGCAGGTGATGAGGGCGAAGGGGATGAGGACGAGGACGAGGATGACGATACGGATGATGAGGTTGATACCTCCCATGCCTCGTCCTTTATCTCCTCAGTTAGGGATAGAGACCTTCTGATATGGAGGCATATTTACGGAGTGCCCTCCGGGGTAACTATGAGGGTTCCCTCTGATACTGAGAGGGTTTTTGATTATGAAGAGGGAGAGGTTGCAGTCTATGAACAAATGTTCAAGGTTGGAGTCAGGCTCCCTCTGCACCCTGCCATTACCGAAATCCTGTTTGCCCTCGGCGTTTCCCCTCTCAACTTCCCCCCAACTCTTAGAGGACGATCTTGGGCTATATCTCTTTGTGGAAGAATTCTTTCACCGACGAGCCCTCGGCTGCCCTATTTTTGGGCTGCTACAACATTACCTCCTCGTCCAAACATCCTGGATACTACCATCTGGGGGCAAGGAGGTCTGAGAAGAAACTCCTTCACGTGGCAAAAACTTCCAACCACGATTGGAAAAAGAGGTTTTTCTTTATTTCTGGGGAATGGGAGCCCACCGCCGATGTTCTGAGGGTCCCCAAAAAATGGGCCAACCCCTCCATGAAGGCCAGGTCAGACCCTGGACTTAGTCTGGAGGAGAAGGACATCGTAGATTATCTGAGAGGACGAGGGCGAGAGGGTGAGCTTGCAAAATTCGAAGACTTGATGACCCCTCGGTTCCTTAAAGAAGCTGGTCTGAGGGTCGGCCCTCTGACTGAACTATGTGAGTTATACTGAACATTTCCTATTCTTTGCTTTTTTCCAAGTGTTTCCTATTTAGATTTGCACTTTTCTAATGTATCGTCCTCTTATCAGATCGTCCTGCAGGTACACCAGACTATCTTTGGGAAATGACGGCTCCCAGCTTACTGTCTGGATTGGCCAAGAAGAAGGGGAAGGAGCCTCAGCAGGCTCCAAGGAAGACAAAGGCTGCTGGGTCGACAGTGGTGGAGCCGACCACTGACAGTCATAAAAGGAAGGAGCCTGAGGCCCCTGTTGAGCCTCAGCCCGATCCTCGGACAAGGGCCAGGGTCGAAGCCTCTGAGGGGACGACCTCTTCGTCGAGCATGGGGGCCTTCTAGTCTCAAAACTTGGCGCATCTGAGGTCCGACCCCTCGTCACTGATCACAAACTTAAGGGCAGCCAAGGCCTCGATGTTCTATGCACCATCGGCCTCTGACTATGAGTTCTTAGCGAAGATTCCTCCTGCTAAAGTGTACGACTATGGTCTGCACTCCCTTGCTCAGGTATTGGTCTTAACCCACCTCTTTAATTTCATTCTTTCACTAACTGTTCCCTCAGCCCCTCTTGACATTATTTTTAATTTATTTATTTTTTTGTGCAGTCTGTTTGTGCCTTCACCTCAGCCACCAAGTGGATGGCTGAGAACCAACAGAAGTTTCATGAAGCTGAGAGGGCCATTCAACATAAGGCCAACCTTCGGACAGAGCTGGATACTGCGAGGGCCGAACTAGAGAGTGCGAGGACTGAGCATGGTAGGGTCCTAGATGAGCTGACGAGGCAACATGATGCCGACCTGCAGGCCAAGGACTTGCTCATCAAGGAGAGGGACTCGGCCCTGATCAACCTGGAGGCCCAGCACAAAATTGATCTTGAAGAGGCTGTCAGAAAAGCCGGGGTCGATGCCGTTGAGGCTTACAAGGCTTCTGATGAATTTCAGGGCTTCGGGCTTGAGTATTTGGAGAGGGGGATCAGGACGGCCTGCCGATGGGTCGTCCTCAGGTTTGGCGACGTCGTCTCCTCAGTCCGTCCTTCAATTGAATCAGTCAGGTTGGACGACCCAATGATCGCTGAGGCTCTGTCCTAGGTGGAATCCCAAGTGCAGGTTGAGGGAGTCGTCACATCTGAAGATCAGCCGGTCATGATTGTTGAAGAGACCCCCTTGGTTGATGTTGAGGCTCTGCCCTCTGATATCGTCCCTTAGGGTGGCTGTCTGTAGGCCATACCCTCATTTTTGTACTTTCTTTTGTAAAACACTTGGACATCTTGTATCACATTTTTATTAATATCATCGTCTCTTCTTCTACTGTCTTCCATTTTTACTGTCTTCTATATTTACTTCTTTTATGGTTTGCTCTGTTGGTTTGCTGTCTTTGTTAATGCCACTAACCTTTCCCTCGTCTTTCTTGAGGGCAGTGGTGGGGTTGTCCCCTCCACTGGCCCTCATTATAGCTGAGGGTTCAACTTAACCAGTTTTCAATAAAGTCTATCCTCATCTTTCTTAAGGACAGTGGTGGGGTCGTCCCCTCCACTGATCCTCATTATAGCCGAGGGTTCAATTTACCAAATTAATGGTTTTTAACAAAGTGTACCCTCGTCTTTCTTGAGGACAGTGGTGGGGTCGTCCCCGGTAGAGGTCCTTACTATCGTCCTGTATGCCCACAACACTGCATATAACTCCTCGACCCATCTTCCTTTTGCCTCCTCAAGCCTCTTCTTAATCCCATCTAGGATTGTCCTGTTCGTAACTTCAGTTTGCCCATTGGCCTGAGGTCGGCCTGGGGTGGAGAAAAATTGTTTGATACTTACCCTCTCACAGTACTTCTGCATAGAGGCATTCTTGAACTGAGTCTCGTTATCCGAGATGAGGGTGTTGGGTAGACCGTATCTGCATATCACATTTTTCCAGATGAACTGGAAAGTCTTCTGCTCTGTAATCGTGACCATTGGTTCGGCCTCTACCCACTTCGAAAAGTAGTCAATCGCTACAATGAGGAACCGATAGTTATTGACTGCCCTCGGTAAGGGTCCTACCAGGTTAATCCCCCATACCGCGAACGACCATGGGGATGTAATGGAGGTAAGAGGCTGATGGGGTTGGTGAGGGATGGTGGCAAATCTTTGACATTTATCACACTTCTTGACATATGCTGCGGCATCTTTCCCCAAGGTCGGCCACCAGTAGCCCTGGGTGATCACCCTCTTCGCTAAGGATCTACCCCCAATGTGGCTTGAGCACGACCCTTCATGCACGTCCTGCAGAATGGAAGGGACTTCTGAGGGATGCACTCATCTAATTAAGGGGAGCAGAAACCCCTTTTTGTACAGCGTGTCTCCGATGACAGTGAATTTTGCGGCCCTGTATCTCAGCTTCTTCCTCTCTTGCCTTGCTTCTGGCATCTCTCCCTCTTTAATGTATTTGATCAGAGGGTCCATCCATGAAGCTTCTTGAGAAACATTCAGGCAATTTCTAAGTGTTCCCTCGGTATCTTTAATAGTTGGCCGAAGCAAGATTTCTACCGGGACTGTCCTCCTTATGTTTGTCCTAGTTGCCGAGGCCAACCTTGCAAGGGCGTCAACACGGCCATTGTCGAGCCTAGGTATCCTCTTCAATTTCGCTTCTTTAAAGTCTTTCAGTAATGACCTCACCTTCTCAAGGTACCTAGCCATCCTCTCGTCCTTGGCCTCGTAGGCTCCTAGTATCTGATTTACCACCAGCCTCGAATCACTATGAAACAAAATCTGGCCGACATTAAGAGATTTGGCCAAGGAAAGGCCAGCTATCAAGGCCTCATATTCAGCCTCGTTGTTGGAGGCTTTAAAATTGAACCTCAGGGCGTACTCGATGTCTGTGTCGTCGGGTGCTGATACTATCAACCCAGCTCCGCTCCCGCTTTCGCAAGAGGACCCGTCGACGAAGAGACTCCACATGGTCTGTTCTTCTGAGAAACTTCCCTCGGAGAGGGATCCCTGTCTAAAGATGTATCTTCCCTCTTCATTTTCGGTCGCTTTCCTCCTAGCGGTGCTTGTCTCACCCCTGTCTGCGGGTGTGTCGGTGATCCTGTCTTGTTGTATATCTGTCTCCCCGTGGGTCTCACCCTCGGCCTCATCGCTCTCCCAAGTAAACTCAGCCACGAAGTCTGCCAGCGCCTGCCCCTTAATGGCTGTCTTAGGCTGATACACAATATCAAACTCCCCCAGCTCTATAGCCCAGGTCATTAGCCTTCCTGATTTTTCAGGCTTGTGTAGGACCTGCCTAAGAGGAGAGTCAGTAAGGATGACCATAGTATGGGATTAGAAGTACGGTTTCATCTTCCTTGAGGCATGGATCAAGGCGTAGGCCAACTTTTCCATCCTCGGGTATCTTTGCTCTGCCCCCTGGAGTGCCTTGCTGTTAAAATATAGAGGCTTCTGTATCCCGTCTTCGTCTCTTATGATTGCGGCACTGATGGCGGACTCTGAGACGGCGAGATACACATAAAGTCGTTCACCCTGTACTGGGTGTGACAGCAGTAAGGGAGACCCCAAATATGATTTTAGCTCTCTGAAAGCCTCATCACACTCTTCACTCCATTCGAAGGACTTCCGGAGGATCTTGAAGAATGGTAGACACCTTTCCGTGTCCCTTGACACAAATCTGTTCAAGGCAACAACTCTCTCTGTGAGCCTCTGAACGTCTTTAATGGACTTGGGGGTCTTCATCTCGATAAGGGCCTTTATCTTTTCAGGATTGGCCTCGATGCCTCTTTGATTGACAATGAACCCCAAGAACTTCCCCGCTCCGACCCCAAAGACACACTTGGCCGGATTGATCTTCATCTTGTATTTTTCCATCGTATTAAAGGTCCTCTCCAGGTTTGCCAAATGATCCTCTGCCTTCAGACTCTTAGTCAGCATGTCATCTACGTAAACCTCCATAGAATTCCTAATTTGGTCTTCGAACATTTTGTTTACGAGGCGCTGGTACGTTGCCCCCGCATTTTTTAGGCCAAAGGGAATGACGCTATAGCAGTATGTCCCCTTGTCAGTGATGAAGGCAGTCCTCTCCGAGTCATCAGGGTTTATGAAGATCTGGTTATACCCTGAGTAGGCATCCATAAAACTCATGAGCTCATGGCCTGCGGTAGCGTCTACCATCTGGTCAATGCGGGGGATAGGGAAGCTGTCTTTGGGGAAGTGCTTGTTGAGGTCTGTGAAGTCCACACACATTCGCCACTTCCCGTTGGCCTTTGGGACAATGACTTTGTTGGACAGCCATTCAGGGTAGATGACCTCTCTGATAAATTCAGCGTCTTGTAATTTTTTAACCTCATCCCTGATGACCTCGTACTTCTCTCTAGAGTAAATCCTCCTCTTCTGCTTTACCGGCTTCACTCCCTCTACCACATTGAGCTTGTGGCACATGATTTCAGGGTCGATCCCCGGCATATCCACATGACTCCACGCGAAGACGCTTCGTCTTCTCCTCAAGAGTTTGATGAGGTCTTCCTTGATATTGAGCCTCAGAGACTTGCCAATTTGGACGGTTTTTCCCGGGTCATCCTCATCGAGGATGATGGGTTCTACCTCCTCAGCGGCCTCTCCTTTCTTGAGTTTCGTCTCGTCCCTGGGATCTAGGGTATCAATGTTGTAGGTGGCTGTAGCCCTCTTGTGTGCCTCCCTTTCTTCAGCAGAGTTGTAGTAGCACTCTCGCGCTGTCGTCTGGTCTCCCTGAACCTCCCCCACCCCGTATGGGGTAGGGAATTTAATCATCTGGTGGACCGTAGACGGCACGGCTTCAAACCCCTTGAGGGCCACGCGTCCCAGTATGATGTTGTATGCCGAAAACACATGCTCATCCAGCACAAAGAAACTGACCCTCTTGGTGAGCCATCTCGGCCATTCGTCCCCCATCCTGACATCAGCCTCATATATTCCCAGGGGATGAACCTTCTCCCCACTGAACCCAATCAATGGATGATGGTATGGGACAAGTCTGGCACGACTGAGGCCCAAGGCTTTGAAACATGGCTAAAACATCACATCTGCGGATGAGCCCCCATCTACCGGGATCCTCGGCACTTCGCACCCGTGCACCCTGGTAGTGATGACGAGAGGGTCATCATGCGGGGCCAAGAGGCCTTTGAAGTCCATTCTTGAAAATCCCACAATCAAAGTGTCCATATCAACCTTCTTCCTTTTTTCTGAATTGACCTCTAGGGAGGTTGAGTGCACCGTCTTCGTCACTGCCTTAGCTTCAGCAACTTGGGCCTTCCTGTCAGCGACCTCAGACCCTCCTCCTGCCAAACCTCTGGAGATCATTCCTACACCGAGCGAGATCATATTGAGCCTCTTGACGGGACCGTGGTCGTCTCTCGGCGGGAGGTCAGGGTCGCCCTCATCGTCAGAAGGGTCGGCCCCTCTTTTTTGAGGACCTTCTTTGCATGTATCAACTCGCGTTTTTCTGGAGTAGTCCCCTCGGCCCCTCTTGAAGGCCTCTTTGTCCACGTACTTTCTGAGCTTCCCTTCTTTCAGCATCTTCTCAATCTCATCTTTCAAGGCAAAGCATTTGTCTGTTACGTGACCGTGGTCTTGGTGAAATTCACACCACAGGTTCCTATTCCTCTTGCCGGGGGCTGCCCTCAGCTTCTCAGGCCACTTCTGGGACCGGTCACTCTTTATCTCATTGAGGATCTGTTCACAGCTGACCGTTAGAGGGGTATAACCAACGAATTTGTCATCCGTGGACCTCTTCTTCCCCTCTTTGTTCTTCTTAGGGTATTTGCCCCCACTTGCACCTCCTTTTTCGTCTTCATATTTTGTGGCCATCGCCTCTTCGGCGTTCATCACCTTTCCTGCTGTTGACAGCAGCTCAGCTATCGTCCTCGGAGGGTCTTCGGCAAGCTTCCATAACAGCTTCCCCTTTTGGAGCCCTCCAATCAGGGCTGTCATAGCTATGCTCTCCTCATAGTCTTCCACCTCCAGCTTCTCTTTATTGAATCTGTCTATGTAGTCTCTCAGACTCTCATTCTTTCCCTGCTTAACATAAAGCAGGTGTGTGGTCTTCTTCTGCGGTCGCACCCCGAAGCAAAAGTTGTGGATGAACCGGTCCGCCAATTGCTTAAAGTTTTCAATGGAATTTTTTGGAAGAGACGTGTACCAGACATGTGCAGCCCCTGTCAGGGTACCAAAAAAGGCACGACACCTCATCTCATCTGAGATAGAGTATATGTTTGCCGCTGATTGATACATCTCCACGTGGTGGACAGGGTTGGTGCTCCCATCGTATCTTGGGGTGACCATTGGAGGCTTGAACTTTGATGGCGTGGGGAAGTTAACTATCTTTGCCACAAAGGGTGAGCCTATGGTGTATCCCTTCTGAAGAGGGTCCCGGCTCTTTAGTATGTCACCGATCTTATCCTCTAACCGATGGATTGAGTCATTCCAGGGCCTCACAGGGTCGGCGTGGCCGATGTTATCCCCCGCTGCCTCTTGGAGGTGGATGGAGGGCTCCGCCGCAGCGGGCCTGTGTCGGCTGTTTACTTCCCTTTGGCCGTCATCCCGTCTTTGGAGTCGGCCTTATGCTGCCTCCCTCCTAGATCTCACAGCACTTCTTGACCTGGACAACTTGTCCCGCAGGTCATTTACTGGGCCCAGCCTCTTGAAGGCCGACCCCCTGCTCAGGCGATCAAAAGCAGAGCCTCTCGGGCGATCATCAGGGTTTGGTCTCCCGCACTTTCCTCTACTGCCCTGGAGAGGTCGTACAGTATTATTAGAGACCTCATACGGTTCCCAGCATTCTATCGGGGCCTCCTCTCCCTCCAGATCGTCATACCTGTCCTCAGGGCAAGGGTTTCCTTGCCTCCCCAGGCGTAAACGCCAGGGGTCAGCAACATCCCTACGCCGCTGAGGGTGTGGCAGGTCTTTGCGTGGTGCCTGGGGTGGTCCCCTGGCCTCATGCTGTCCTGGAGCTGCTGCCAGAGTAATCATCTCAGGTGAGACTCCTAGTGGTCTCAGTATGTTCTGACTTAGAGCTGTGAACTGCTCCTGCATCATCCGCTGGCTGGCTGCCAGAGACTTTAGGGCTGCCGCCACATCAGCCATCTCAGACTGAGGCGGTGGCTGGCTGGAACTAGGTCTTCCCCTCTCATCCGGCGGGGGAAGAGGTGGTGGTGGCATCTCAGGTGCCATGTGCTTGAGCTATAACAGCTGAAGAATGGTGAGCTTGGGAACCTTAGTGGGTCTCTTTCAATGGTGAAACACCTCCTCTCAGGGGGAGGGTTGGTTCACCACCAGAGTGCCCCGTGAGGTCAAGCTGTGCAAAGGAAGAGATGTCTTCTCGATTCCCACAGACGGCGCCAAACTGATGATGCTTGGATTTAGCACCACCGGATAAGTGATAATGAGCTCAAATAGTAGTAACCATGGGAGCCATAGGGATGTACAAGTGTATAAGTATGTAGAAGGAGATGAGTATAAGAGGAAATAAGACAATAATGTATAGTGGTTCAGCCAATTTGGCCTACATCCACTGTGAGTGTGTGATCCACTAAGTATGGGCACTAATGGCCTTGGATACAATGCACATAAGCTCCTCTCTCTCTCTCTCTACTGTGTGTACAAGCAGAGTTTAGCTAGGGTTACAATAAAATTGCTCGATCCCTGTAGGGTTGTAGGTGACAAGTATATATAGGTCTTGGGGGTGTAGTGTACCCCCTCAAGTATGCATGGTGCATGTGAATGATGATCTAGCCAATCCACCAATTGTTTAACCCCCACATCAGCATCATCATCCACCAATTGTTTAACCCCCACATCTTTAGTTATCACTACTGAACTCCACCTGCAATTATTAATCAAGCATGTCAACATATGAGAATTCCTTATGAAATGAGTGAACATAATTTGCTTAATATAGAAAAAAACGGAATGAAATCGACTCAGCACCACTTCCTTAAATCATAACAAATATAGTATTACCCATTTCAAGTCATATTCAAACATACATTACATTCATAAGAAATATGCAAAAAATATTAAATCATATTAAAGTTTTGAACCACAAACATACATTAAATTCATCCAAACTTCAAATAATATAGAACTAACTTTTGTACTCACAGTTGACAAAACCCCCAACCCCAAATGTACTCAAACTTTGACACAATCAAACTCCCGTGGATCTACGATAATAAACTCATATCAATTTCAATTGTGCCTCCAATAAAAAATGAAACTCAACTCGATACCTAACCTCCAATAACCAATATTAACACAGAATACAACACAAAATACTAAGTACCTTTAAATTCCAAAGAATGTATTGACCTTGTTAAGAGAGGTAGAGTGATTCATCATTTGGTTTAGGGGGTATAAATCTGTACAATCTTTCAGTTTTCCCTAAAACTTAAATTATATGCCATGAAAGGGGAAAAGAGAATTAAGTTTTACTAACTATAATATTTGGTAACATTGAGACAAAGGTGTGTAATAGAGGTATCATGTCTAAGATCTATAAACACCAATATCCAAATCAATAATATAGAGCCATCTAAGCAATCGAATTCAAATAGATAAATGCAACTAATTAGATATAACCCACAAATGATTATTTTCTGAAAGAGTTTACCCTTAAAGTTGAAAAACAAAGAACCTTAGGAATCTATAGACATGGGAGATATTTGTACCTCCTAATTCCAAAGGATTTGATGATTGGTCGAGACCATTTCTTCCCATGCTTAGACAATCCCATGATTAGATGCCAAAGGATTTGTACCTCCTAATGCCAAAGAATTTTGACAGCTATCTCTTTATGTTAGCTACAAAATTAAGAAAGAGGTGGTTATGAGGAAATTATGTTCAAACAACACAAAATTAATAAACTTGGGAAAGGAATCTACCAGTACTAACCATAGATCTTAAGTCTACTATAGATCTTAAGTCAGTAATATATGCATAACCATATATTATGTAATCACCGGAGGTCGAATGATATAAGTACATAGTTAAAAGAGAAAATAAGTAACAACAAGGCTAATATAGAATATGGAGATATGATTTGACACTATAATATGAACTCTGTACCACTAAAATCATGTACTATAATTAGCATTACATAAATAATAAATTGAATCTTTGAAGAAACAAAAAAAAATGAAAATTAGATAGACCAAATTGAAATATCAACAAAGTAAGGTCAACTTACAAATTGTTGATGGAAGAAAAATCTTAGTTGAAAAATCAAATTCCTTACAAAGACGAAGATAATACCCATCGAATATAAGCCCCGTAAATCATAATCGTCAACTACTTTACAAATCCAAACATTATGCCCACAGAACAATGAGGTAAAAGGAAGTTGGGCTTATGTTGCATCTGAGAAACATGAATACGACATCACTCTTATATAAAATAATGAATAAAAGAGAATATGTTGAAGGACACCAAACAACATCCATTTTCATAGATATGAAAAAACAAAAGTTGTAATCAGAACCATTTAGCAACAAATAGATTGTCATTGAGGAACAAACAAAACAAAAAACCCATATCAGACATTTTACAAACCATACACAGAACCATTTTTGGACATTTTAAAAAAAAAATCCTACCCACACAGAGCATATACAAAACCAACATATTCAGAAATGTCAATACAAACCAACATATACAAATCAGACATTTTCTACAGAATCATTTTTAACCAATACAAACCCCAAACCAATCAAACAAAATCATTCTTAAAGAAAACCCTCAAACCGGACACAAAAATCACAAACCAACAAATTAAAAGCAACAAAACAAACCCTAAAAATGAATAGAGAAGAGATTTATCACAAAAAAGTTATGATTTACCACAAAAAGAGAAAAAATCAAATAGAGTGAGATCTAACCATGAGTACATGATGTTACAAAATACCCTTGTAATAAAAAAAATATATGAATACCAAATACCAAATTAGTACGTACAAATCAAATTATCCCATAAAACCATTTGATCCCACCAAATATTTTTTTACCAAATGACGAAAACGAAAGCAATTTCAAACCCTAGAAAAAAGTTTAAGAGAGATATTACCTGAAAATGATCCAAAATTCAAAATACAGAACACCTGCTTAAGAAATTAGTACCTACAAAATTATCCCAGATTAGTACCTAGAAATCAAATTATCCCAAAAAACCATTTGATCCCCCCAAATCATTTTTTGCTAAATGATGAACACGAAAATAATTTCAAACCATAGAAAAAAAGTTGAGCGACATAATTAAGTGCAAACTAAACAAAGAGAAAAATAGAAGGTATACCTGGGACTAAGATCATAAAAAAAACTGTTGGGGTGAAGATCGAGAGTGAAGCTTATGCATGGTGGGTTTGGTGAGGAACTGACACTAGGTGGGAGAGAGAGAGAGAGAGAGAGAGAGAGAGAGAGAGTATAGTGTACTCTGTTAGTGTAAAAAGGTTTCAAAGTAGTAATTTTCTATTTTATCCATGTATTTGAATTTTGGGTAAGAGAGGAAAAGGAAATGAAGGGTTAAAAAAGAGGGGGAAACCAATTATTAAAGGGGCAAAGATGGTAATATGGGTATTTTAATCTCAACCATTGGATCGTTACTTAGTTGGCTTCATCCTCACCTCTAATTAAGTTATCAACTTATGGAATAGTGTCAAAATCCTACTCCTTATATATATATATATATATATTCCCATGCCTGAAGGCACATAGATAATCGCAAAATGACAAAAAAAATCAAAAGTATGTAATTGCAATAAAGCAAAAAAAAATCATTTGTCAACAAAATAAAATGTAATTTTAAATAAATTGACCATAATCGTTTTTATTTATACGACTAACCACCCTGCTTAACAAATAACAAACCGTCCAATAACGTTCGAGTAGTATAAATTCATCAATCGAATTCACATTGTACCTCAAATTAACAAAGTGCCAATTAATAAAATTAACATAACAAATCGTACAATATTCAAAAGTCCAAATTTATCTAACAAATACTTGAAAAAAATACGCTTCTTTATAAAATCATGACGATATTTGGGAAATCTAACATGATAAAAAAATAACGATCAATCCGATCTAATTCAGTAAAAATAAGTTTATTTTTAAAAAAATTGGACATAATTTTTTATATTTGTACGACGATCCACCTATTTAAGGTATAAAAAAACATCAACAACAAAAATAGTGACACATATGTTACCTATTGAACAATATTCTATAAAAATGCCATGTACAAAACCTAACAATATTCTATATTTAGTTGGTACCATATACCTTCATAAGATAAGTATAATATATGACTTCCAAAAAATAGTCAACATCAATCCAAAATCTTTTGACCAGTTCCTATTTATAGTTACGTATCTACATTTCACATCAAATTTAACAGTTAAATATTGAAACTCTTCACCACTTTTTGTGGACAGAAAAATATACTCAAATATAAGGTGTTATAATATTGTACATCGAATTATTATAAAATCAATTATCAAATAATCACGTTACATCCAGTAAATGTTAACGATCACATGAGATAATAAAGCCAGCCTGTAATAATTTATTCTCTCTTTTTTTGTTTCAAAAGTCACATTTCTGTCGCGTGACCATTAACTTTAGAGGAAATTAACGAAAAAGTTATGAAACTGTAAGATGATAAATAACATGGGATGGATTGTATTTCAGAAATCACACAATATTTTTCGGCATGGGAAATTTGATCAATAAGAGTAATTTTTTATAGGAAAACATAAAATTATAAGCAACACTTACTCCAAGTTTTCATAACAATTAACAAACACAATCTACCTAAGCTACCAATCTTGTCAAACTTAAGCCATGCATAAACCCCACTAAAAGAAATCATAGTACAAACACAATTTATTAAAAGATACCAAACTTGCCAAAGTCCTGCGCATCTAGTGCGACAACATGAGTATGACAACATCCGTGTGATAGCATGTGTCTGAAATTTTTAGAAAAAATGAGGGTGAGATGCAATAGTTGAACACGGGCGAGGAGAAGTATCAAAAATACCCAGCAAAGCCTGTCTACTTGACCTAAAATGAATTCTGCAACTTTAGCCTCTTTTTTTATAAGCCACCAAAACCTGTCTACACTTTTAGGGGGCAAAAAATTCGTGTTTTCTTTTGAAACCATCACACATTAAGGGGAAAACTTACCTCTGCCTCCTAATGCTTTAACTTTTTTTTTTTTTTTGGGGGGGGGGGGGGGGGGAACAATCCTTCTTTGTCATAAGGAAGCGAACAAAATTCATAAGGAATACATTTGGGTACAACATCATGAATTGGGCATGAAATTTCACCAGGGAGATGCATAAGTAACAACCACACTTCTAAAACTTGGGAATGAATCGGTAGCAACAAAAAAGAGAGAAATATAGCATATCTTATTACGAAGTCTATGGATAGTGAGGAGCAGTAGCCTTCAAGGGCCAGTAAGCAGGAGTGGGTCTAGTTCACTGTCCTTTTGGCATTAGCTTCTGATAGCAAAGGTTCAAGTTACCCATTCTGGTATATCTTAACAGTATCTGAACATCCACCAATATGTTTTCCCCCAATAAAAACATTAGGGACGGTACGCTGTCCAGTAAGGCTTTAAGAGACGTCCAATCCTTTTTGAAATGGGTCATTCCATTTCGACCCATACTCTCTCCTTTGCAAACACCTAGCTGAGTAAAAGCCTATTGAACCTACTGAACGCCCTGCATACATGTAAAAATGATATAAATAAAAAGGTAGACCTGTATACATAAAAGTATTAAAAATAGTGAAATAAATTCCAATCCAAGCTCCTAACCCATACACACATTATCACACTATTTTGTGTATCTGACGCCTTAAACCCAAAGACAATCATATTGTTGTAATCATTAAAGAGAAAAGGAAATTATAAACCCAAAGGCCATCATGTATTAAACCCAAAGGCAAAAGTGATGTGCATCTTGACAGTGGAAATTATAAATATTCTTCCGTTAAAATAAGAAACAATATTCCTCAACTAACTTGATTACACTTTGAACAGAAAAACAGTTTAATCAACAGCAATAGTGGATCTAAAGGCTCTTGCTTCACAATCCACAATCTGAAACCAAAAAGAATAAATCAAATCTCCAATAATAGACCGGGTAAATGAAAAATTATGGAAGAGTCAGAAAAGGATTGGGATCGTCCCATGTTGAATTAGATTTGGGCTGACCCCCTTTTTATTAAAAATAATTAAATAAACACCAACAACGATTCGATTTTTTTAAATAATAAAAAAATGAAAAGCAAATAATATTAGTTGAAAAAAGAATATTATAAAGATTCATAAATGCCATTGATTTAAAATATGATATCACTTTTTGTTCAGGAGCTCATCCTCTACAAGTACGAACAATAACTTAACTAAAAAATATAGAACTAAACAAACTAAGGGTACAAACCTTATGTCAATAGATCTGAGAGAGAGAGAAAACATATCCCGGGTTAAATAATAACAAATCCTTATATCACCCATAACTGAATCGAGATCGGGTAAACTGGTGGGTTTACTATTATAGATTGTTTGATTGGTAACTTTGTGTCCTAAGCTTAAGAAAATGGTGAGAGAGAGAGAGACGATTTCATCTGCAAGAGAGAGACTGTTGTGAAATGTTAAAACCCTATTTTGAAGAGGGAAAGAGAAAAAAAATAAGAGTATACCTTGACCTGCAAAACAAACATAAACTACAAAATATAAAATAGAAACATCAAAACAAAAACCCAAAGAAGTGACACTAAAGAGATGGTCCATGGATTTAGCAAAAGTAAGATGTCCTTGAGGACTGAGTTTAATTTCTCCCTAACTCGCCGTAAAATATGAATAAAGCACCGATTTACCATAGCAGTATCATGTCAAGTCTTTGTAGCAAAGTAAACATAAAAAATTAAAGACATAGTTCAAAAATTAATTGCCTCCGCACAACATTCAAAAGGTACATCAAAGACAGTTCCCAAATATAAAAAATTCATGGGTAGACTGAACATGCGTGCAAAATAAGCATAAACTCATGAAAAGATTAGTTGTTTAAAATAAAAGTAGAAAAAAATATCAACATTAATAAATAAAAAAATCGTTAACCACTACATGCCAAAGACCCAACCCCAATTCCATATGGCCTCAGACCTCCCCTCCTTATCAAATCTCCCAGGGATGGATTCAGTTCATGTTCTCAAGCTCACGTGAGGTGGTTCTTTCAATTGTTGTTTTTTCCTACAAATAATAAAATGAATTAGAAAAAGGCGGAAATGAAAATATTAGATGCATGAGGAGAGGAGAGGAGAGGAGAGAGAGACTATCGCTTCGTGAGAGAAAAGGAATATCTATTGAGGAAACCAAAAGTTAAAAAAGGGGAATTGAAAAGGTTGGGGTAAAAGTCAAGTACACAGAGACCGTCTTCCTACGAAAATAGGTGTACTTTCAACATAAAAAAGTAATAAAATTTGAAATTTGAAAAAAAAGTGTACAAATGAAGTGAGCGGGATTTCAAAAGAGGAGGAATCTAAAAATCTTCCTTAAAAGTGACATATCGTAAAAGAGGAGGAATCTATATTTTGCAAGGGCAAAATAGGAAGTATAAATAAAATTCATTTTGTGACATCATCTTTTGATCTTATGACATACATAAGTTTCCTACTTTATAATATATATATATATATATATATGTGTGTGTGTGTGTGTGTGTGTGTGTGTGTGTGTCGATATATCTGTCTAATTGATATATGTGAAATATACCTACTCTATGGATGCTATCGTTGGAGGTGGCATGTTGTGGGCATTCCATCCTGGCATTGACCAGTAAGTGTTGGATCAGTTCCCTAGGATAGAGGACTATTGCACGGACATTTTATGTGAGTTTGGAGTATAGTGGGGTAACGTGGTATGGTTATGAGTGACGGATGTAAGTATATGACCACCTCTGATTATGTGTTTATGATTTGAGTTCGATGGAGAGATTCTGACCTATCCCAAGAGTGGTATGTGATGTACTTGGATATTGATAACAACAAATCCATGAGGTCTCAACTCGAAGGATGCTATTGTATGTATACATCGATTGATATATATGTATGTGTATAAGATGTGATATATACTTATATAAGCCTGTTAAATGTATTTGTGAGAATTAAATGAGCATGGGAACATAAAAAATATAACAATTGAAAAGTTACACGAATTTGCAAATTTTATAAATATAATTGAGATGTATAATAATAGAGCTTGTGATAACTCATTAAGAATTGAAGTGATACAGAATACAAAGCACATCTTGTTCTGAAGTTTATTATGTGGGACCAAATTAAGTGATCTTACTTGATGATGATATGAAATCATCATTTAAATTTGTACATGCATTCCAAACTCAACATGAGATAACAATGGATATATGTGAATGCAGGTAAAAAAATAAGAGATGAAGATGAGGCAAAGACGATAACATTGTTGTGTAAGTGGTTCAGGCGTTGCTTACTCCAATGTGCAAGGTTTTTGGTGATATTTCATTGTAAAAGGAGATACTAATGGCCTTAAGAATACAACTCTTAAGCTTCATCCCTTTATGTAGATCAGGATATCATTTAGCTAGTGTTTTAAAAATTTGATCCCCTTCAATGAAAAATGTGAAGGTATATATAGCCTTTGGGTGCACTATGCACCCCCAAGCATGTAGTAAGCATGCATAGGATGCAGTAACTAGATAATATTAGCCACCTGTCTCTGGAACATATATTCCATAATTATGAAATATCCCCCCACATATGAATATATTATTATAATTGAATTCTCATGTGGACTAATTGTTCCTGGATCATATACCACGCGTGGTGTATCTGCCATCCTTTGAAGTCCTGACATAGCCGAGTCTGATAAAGAGAACTTTCCTTGTAGATAATTATGAAGCCGAGTCAAAGTGTAATCTTGGATTTCCAGGGCGATATAAGGCCAAGGCAAGACTATTAAAGATGACCATGGGTCGGTTAATGTGTCTCATCCCCCTCATCTTGTTACGACACCAAGATGATAGAAGTGACTGAGGATGACTACTGAGGATGGATCGAACTGGGGCGACCCGTGACTCTCCAAATTGAAGAGTGAGTGAGATCATCTTGTTTGGGTTGAGGCCTGTCAAGGATGAGGCCACACTTATGCATATCAATCACCCCAACCCGTATTCCTCAATGTGAGTGGAAGGCTGAGGGATATAATTGTTTGACCCCTATGTAAATGAGACCATAATTATCTAAGGGTTCATATATGCGAACCAATTTGGTTGAGGATGAGAGCGTGCTTTTAATGCCCTAGACTGAAGTTTATTTTGAGTGTCATTGGTGGAAAACTTGTCATCAACTATGTGGCTTGGCATGTTGCCTAAGATGTGAAATTGCTAGCATGCCTAGACAATGTTTGCCTTAATGATTATTACGTAGGATAACGCGAATAAAGATTAGATAATTTAAATACCCCCAAAACTCTCCACTTTTTCTTTCTTCAATCCTCCAACTTTCTTGCTTCATATTTTTCTACAAGAAATCATTTCTATTTCCTCTATTTAGTGCTTTCTGATTAGTTTTAGGAGTTCTCTTAGCTTCTCAGGACTTCCCTTTCATTCAGATAACGTCCGAGGGCTTTTCTCTTGAGTTTTCCATTATTAATTCGTTGATTTTTATAACTTTGAATTTCCTTCCATGTCTTTGTATTTTCGCTGGCCTTTTTAAGTGGTTATAGGGTTATTTTTTGGAGGTTTGATGGTGATACAGTGGTTTATAGGAGGTTAGGACTATTTTTGTAGTGTTTTTAGGTATTTTGCTACCATGGACCTTGACTATTAGGTTTTTCAATGAGCCTACGATAACCTCCTCTGGTGAGCTACCCCTTGGGCATTCTTAGTATTCTTGTCAGAAAACATTTGAGTTCCCCCTTTTGATCTAAAAGTCAACCCCGGTCAAACCTAGAACCTTTTCAATGTTAATACATCTGTATGAGTTAGTTGATCAATAGACAAACCTTAGGGATAGTCTATTCAGTGAGATACGTAAGTATGAAGCTAAGGTTAAGATTAAACTTAAGGCCGGAGCCAACCCTATGCTTCCCATTCACCGAATTGCAATAGCTGTGATACACCCTCCTATTACCGAGATAAGTGATTCAATATCTGATTCATCGGATTCTTCAGACCAAATTTCTTTTGTCTCTGCTCTATTCGAGACTTAAGATTCTTTTATAGAGGCAATGAGGGTTCCCACCTCGAATCCTGAAGAGTCTGAGGCAACCGAGACCTCTTCTTGTGCCTCGTCTTCAAATATCATAGAGTCCTCTTACCGTGCTGACCATTCTTTGATGAGATTTCAAACTCTGATGAAACGAGTTTAGAGGTAGAATTTCAACCCCCACCCATGGTTATTCCAATTATAGACATGCTTGATGCCCAATATGTGAGGAGGTTCCAGGTAGGTGCCAATAATGCTGAGGTTGAGGAACTCTATTCTGATTCAGATGAAAAATGCACCTGACACAAGTTATGCCCCCAAATTCTTCAGCATTATTATATGAAGTAACATATTAATATGGAGGCATATATATAAGATAAAATATGATGTTCATATGAGAGTGTCAGCCAAATACTAGAGGGGTTATTACAGTCGTGATGGTGAAGTCACCATCTATGAACAAATGTTCAAGATCATCTTCAGACTTCCCATTCATTCAAACATACGAGCCATTATCATTAGTCTTGGTTTATTCTTATCACAATTATGTCTTAATACCAACAGGATCCTCATAATCTTCGTCCCGTTCTAGCATTTGATCTATAAGATTGACCTTCCCACTCTGGTGTTCAGAGGATATTATAATGTCTTGTGATCTAAGGAACAACCTATCTACTATCAACTAACAGCCAATAACACTACTAAATAAGTTTTTAACCTTATTCAAACTTCTAATCATCATTAGAAACCTCAGTGCTTCTTCATATTGTGTTCTTAGGAGTTTGATGCTGACAGCCCTAATAGTTCTTCTGCATCAAGAGTACCTATGAGGTAGGTAAAGGTTCCCATATCGTCTAGGCTTGATCCCGACCTTTGCATAGACAACAGGGAAAAAATTGATAAAATAAATTCATAAGGATATTATGGCGGTCTTATGGAGTTCAAAAGGATGATGACTCCTAAGTATTTGAGAAAAATGGTTTTGAGGGTTTACCAATTATTAGAGATGTGTAAGTGAATTATTTTAAATATGTGTTTTGTCGTCTTTGGCTATTCTTCATTAATATTAACCTCGTATTTTTATGGCAGGTTGTCTAGACAAAACATTAAAAGAGATCTGGATTATTTCTTTCCCTAGCCTTCTAAATTCCATAAAAAGGGTAAGAATCCCTCACCTACTTTCGCACCTAATAAGTCCACAATGAGCAGCCTAAACTCGACCCAAGATTCCCATAAAAGAAATGAGATAGAAAGTGATGGGTCGAATCCTCCTCCTCTGAAGCAATTCAAGGGTACCATCAATGTGAAAAAAGAAAGGTAATCCCAGGCTATTCCGATCTCGTTTGATCCAATCTTGTGATCTTGTCTAGACAACTGACTATTAGCAACGACTCCCTAGTTGGCGACCCAAAGATATCCAAGGCTACTGCAACGTCCATGATGCCTGAGACCAAAAGGCATTTTTTGCAGGCTATGTATACCTATCGCCTATGTGAATTTGGTCTTCAAAAGACCACTCAGGCAACTGTATGATCTTCTCCCTTGTTTGTTGACACATATGTCCCAAGTGTTATCTTGTACTAACTTATCTTCTTTTACTCTTTCTAGTCTATACTTAACTTTATGAAGGCCATTGAATGGGTGTCTAAGAATCTCCCTTAGATACATAAGGATGCAAAGTTCATTAAGGCCGGGAAAGAATTAAAGGACAAGCTAAAAGCCAAAGACTTTGACCATAAGAAGGCTATAGATACCTTGGAGAAAGATCACTTAGATTATCTTAAGGGGTTAAAAAAGGATCATGATCAGTATCTTCATGTGATTTTTGGCCAAGCATGCTGCTAAAAAGACTGAGGCTATGGAGAAAATAAAGGTTGAGGCTGTGGAGGCCTATAAATTTTTTGATGAGTTCAGTGATCATGGAAGCCAATTATTATGGCTTCCAATACCTTAATCAACCTCTTTATCAAATTATATGATGTTATGGGCCAATTGTATAATGATTTTGAAGCTCCTAACATGTTCGACCCCTTAATTGTCATTGCACTTATCGATGTTGAAGCTACAGCAGCGACTGAGACCACCAAGAAGATGGTGAATGATGGAGTTGAAGATTCAAGGGCCATTGATAATGCTCAAACCGAGCAAGCGGCTGATCTTGGGTGAGAGGTTGCAGTTGCTAGTATCATCCAGCCCGAGAATGAGATAATAGTATAAGGTAGTCTTCTGTGGCTTATACCCTTTTTCTAATGTACTTGTTCACTTTTTGTAAAACTTATCGGTGATATATTAACACTTCCTCCGATAATTTTATATCATAACTTTAATTTATCGATGGTTAAATGAATTAAAATTTCTACTAAAAGTATTATATTGTCTTATTGAAATTTATCTACACCATTGTTGGATGTCCAAACTTGTTAATTCATTTATATTGAGCTGTAATCAAATCCACTATCGTACTTACTAAGAGTGTGAGGATGAGACGAGTCTCTTCACACATTCTCATTGTTCGAGAGAGTTATAACTTTTTATTCACCCCATAATGATATTTAAATAAATAACAATAAGGAAATGAATTTAAATTTTGATTACCAAATTAATGATGTATTGATACAAGTCCCATATTGTTGTTTTGAGAGTGTATAGATGAGTTTTGTCTTTTCATAAACTCTCATCTCTCCAAGAGACTGTTAACCCTAGGACCACCATGTTATGATGTTTAAGTAACCCTAATAAACTGGTATTCAATTTTAATCACCGCATTAATGATGTTATTGATACCCTCCCATCATTTTCTAGAGTGTATGAACGAGTCTCGTCTCTTGATACACTCCCGTATCGCTGAGAGATTTTGAGTCTAAGGTCACAACATTACGATGTTTAAGTAATAATAATAAAAATAATTTTTTAAATTTTGTGTTTCCCAACGCTTAAGTGATGTTATTACACTTGTCCCACCTCTTTCTAATATTGAGAGTTCATGGATAAGACAAGTATCTTCATGAACTCTCATAACACTGAGAGTGAGCTATAACTATTTCACCAATAAATGATGTTCTTTAGTTTAGTATCATCCACACCACACAACAATAATTGAAGAACACAGATATGAAGTAACACTTGGATTTCTCATTCACTAATCAACTTGAACTTTCTTACAAAGTATTAGTGTCATATAAACATTTGAGTTGTCGTACAAGCTGACAAATAAAACATAATATCAGTGTTATTATCTCTTTAGATAGTCAACATTCCAGGCATTAGAGAAGGGTTCTCCCTTTAAGTTTTCCAATAATTATGTTCCTAGGATGACTTCTTCTGTGAACTGATACGACCTATGCCAATATGGATGTAGTTTTCTCGACTTGTGCCAAACTTTCTTAAAAACCAAATATCCCACAACTATCGACTTTTCTTTTGTCGTCTTATTATAGAATATGGTACCCCTTTATTGGTAGACAGACTGTCGAACATTAGTACCCTCTATCCTTTATTTAATTATATTTAGGTCAAACCTCATCACATCATAATGGCATTAGGGTCATAGGTTTTGGGAATTTGTGGCACATAAGTCCAACTTTAGTGGGAATAATACCTTCGGATCCATAGGCGAACATAAATGGCATGACTCCCATCGGCATTCTCTTTGCGTCCTATAGGCACATAGGATCCCATGTAACTCCTCAGCTCACAAGCTCTTAGCATCCTCTAGTTTTTTTAATGTCATCCAATATCTTCCTATTTGTGACTTCAGTCTAGTAATTGGCTTGGGGTCGGCATGATAAAGAATAAAAATGCATTATCCCCACACTTTTATTGTATGCTTACAAGAATTTGTTTTTAAGCTATTTCCCATTGTCTGTGATGACTGTATTTGGTAGGCCATACCTCCAAATGAAATTTCTCCAAATGAACTTGAATGTCTTCACTTCAACGATGAAGATCATGGCCTCAGTCTCTACCCTTTTTTAAAAATAATCAATGGTCGCAATTAGATATTAGTATCCATTGACTACCTTTGGAAGTGGACCAAAAAAGTCAATTACTTAACTCGAACGTCCATGGGGAAGTAATGGACTAGAGTGGATGATGAGAGTAGTGAGGAATACTCGCATACCTTTAGCTCTTGTAATATTTTTTCACATGTTGGTTGCTTCCTTTGTCAGGGTTAGCCACTAGTATCCTTGTGTCATAATCCTCTTTGCAAGAGATCTTCCTCTAATGTGATTGCACATGGCCCCTTATGGATTTAATTTAGGACATAATCAACCTCTGTAGGATGGATGCATCTAATAAGGGGCAATAAATAACCTTTTTTGGTAGAGCACATCTCTTATAATAATAAACTTTGTTTCCTAGTATAGGAGTTTACTTTTCTTGGTTTTAGTATCTAGGAATTCCCCGTCTCTAATGTATTTTAATAAAGTATCCATCCATGAGTCTCCCAGGTTCAATTTTAGGTGAAGTTCCACCTCGTTGTCATCCTCCTCAATATCGGGCCTCTATATAGTCTCCACTAGAATGGTCCGCCTAATCTCAGTTCTTGTAGCCAAGGAAAATCTCATAAATTCATCGGCTCGAATATTCTCGAGCTGAGGTATTCTCTTCACCTTTGATTTCTTAAAGTTGACCATTTCCTTTTTTACTCTTGCTAAATACTTAGACATTTCCTTATTTTTAGTCTCGTGGATTCCTAAAATTGGGTTCACCACTAGCAGCGAGTCATTGTGCACTGTCATGTGGCCAATATTCAACATCTTTTCTAAGAGAGGCCATCCAGTCACATGTCATATAGACTCATTGTATGATGCTTTAAAATTGAATCTTAGAGCATATTGAATATCAATTCCATCTGGGATGAAAGTATCATCCCTTCTCCGCTACAACCTTCATAGGAGGAACCGTCCACAAACAAGCTTCAGATCGAGCTTTCTTTTAATAAAGGACCCTTGGTCAATTGCCCATTATGTAAAAAATCATTTTTATTGCATCGTCTCTTGCTTCTTGGCTAGAGTCGGACCTGTTACTGCTTTTCAGGCAATACTATAATCTTATCCTCTCTAGTATTGGCCTCGACCCAAGTGATTTATGCCACAAAATTGGATAATTCCCGCTCTTAGATAAATTCCTTGGTTGATAAATGACGTCAAACTCTTCTAAATCAATTTTCCAAGCCATCGATCTACCCGATTTCTTAGGTTTATGGATGACTTTCCTTAAAGTATTGTTAGTGAAAACCATTATAGTATGAACTTGGAAATATGGTTTCCTTTTTTTAGAGGCATGGATTAAAGCATATTCTACTTTCTCTATCCTTGGGTATTTGAGATCGAACCCTTAAAGAGCCTTGCTATTATAATATATGTTCTTTTGATTCCCTTCATCATTTTATTGATAGTTATGCTTATGGCTTACTCTAGCACTACAAGGTATAGGAACAATTTATCCCTTGAATGGGCCAAGATAATAACATCAAGGATCCCAAATAAGCTTTAAGTTACCAAAATGATTTCTCACACTCTTCATCCAAGACATATTTATTTCTCAAGATCTAGAAGAAGGGAAACACTTATCCATAGCTCTAGAGACGAGCCGATTAACATATTCCATTCTTCCTATCAGCCTCTGCACAACCTTTGTGGTTTTGAGTGTCTGCATATCAATTAGTGCCTTGATCTTTGATGGATTAGCTTCAATACCCCTAGGTTTGACTACGAAGCTGAGGAACTTGGCTGCGCTGACTCCGAACATGCACTTAGCGGGATTCAATTTCATCTTATAAAGGTTCATTGTGTCAAATATTCTTGTAAGGTCGACCACATAATCCTCAGCCCTGGGGCTTTTAGTTAGCATGTCATTGACATAAACTTTCGCAGTGTTCCCAATCTGGTCATTGAATACTTTGTCGATTAACCTTTGATAGGTTGCCCATGCATTTTTAAGGATTAATGGTATGACCTTGTAGAAGTAGGTTCCTTTATCCATGATAAAAGAAAGTCTTCTCGGTGTTGACCTTATCCATGAAGATCTAATTGTACCTTAAATATGCGTCAATAAAGATCATTAGCTCATGCCCAGATGCAACATCTACCATCAGATCTATATGATGCAAAGGAAAGCTATCTTTAGGATAAGCTTAGTTTAAATCAGCACATATTTTCCACTTTTCATTTTCCTTTGGGATGATCACGACATTAGATAACTAGTTTGGGTAATATGCCTCCCTATGAATTCAGTTGTCTGTAGATTTTTTACCTCTTCTTCAATGACCTCATACTTTTATCTTGAATAGGTCCTTCTTCACTAGTATACGGGGTTTAAATTCTTATTAATATTCAGTTTGTGGAAGATGATTTTTGGATCTATTCTTAACATGTCATTATGACTCTTGTGGACCTCTTTTTCCTCGACTGAACTAAAGTAACATTACCAAGCCTTTACTTGGTCCCCCTGAACTTCCCCTACTCCATAAGGAGTCAGGAATTTTATTATTTAGTGGATTATGGATGGGTCTACCTAAAATTCCTTAGATTACACCCTTTTAAGAATGTTGTTATATGCTGAAAACACATTTTTTCCATAATGAAGAAGCTTACTTTTTCAGTGAGGCATCTCAGCCAAGTTCCCATACAGACGTCCATTTCAAATACCCCAAGGCCACAGACTTTCTCTACACTAAAACATATTAATGGACGATGGCATGGGACCAGTGAGTTTCAGACTCTTAAATTAGCCCAAAATATAACATCGACTAAGCTCCTTCCATCGACGAGTATACGCGACACGTTATATCCATGAACCCTGGTGCTGATGACCAAAGGGTTGCCATAGGTGGCTAGGCTGACCTTGAAATCCATTTGTAAAAACTCTACCACTAGTGTGTCCATGTCCATATTCTTTAACTTCCCTGATTTCAGCATTATGACAACCAAGTTAACATCCAGTTACTTAGGCATCGACTTTGCTTCCACTACACGAGCTTTCTGATTGGATGATTATGTTCTTCCCTCAGCTAGTCAGAGAAATATCATTTTGATGTTGAAAGATATCATATGCATCCGATAATTGGCTTCTGGGATCTTAGGTGGAAGATATAATTTGTCTTCTCAACTCTCTATTTCATCATTGTTCTTATCGGTCGGGACCTTTTGTCTTGGTCTTTATTCTTTTTCCCCACTCTACGTTTTCCTCGAATTATCCTTGGTTCCCCTCCGCTGCACATACTTTTGAATCTTTCGCTGCTTTAATAACTTTTTGATTTCATCCTTAAGACCGAAACATTTTTTTATCGTATGACCATGATATTGATGGAACTCTCACCACTTGATTTTGTCCCTCTTATGAGTAAAGGACTTAAGTTTCTTCATCCACCGCAATGCTCGATAGTCCTTAATTTCATTCAGAATCATATACGGGCTTACAGTGAGGGGAGTATATTTAGCAACCTTTTCCTCTTTCAATCTTTTCTTTCCTTCCTTATCCTTATGCTTGCTACCTCCATTTCCCTTAGTTTCTTCTCTCTTGGCCTCTATAGCCTCCTCCGCATTCATGACTTTCTCGATTATATCCAGAAGTTCTGTCATTTTTTTGGAGGATCCTTTGAGAGTTTCCATAGGAGTTTTCCTAACTATAGGCCATTGATAATATTCATAATGGCTCTATCCTCCTTATAGTCCTCAACCTCTAATTTTTATTTATCTAACAAGGAGATATAGTCCCTCAAATTATTTTTCTTACCTTGATTCACATTTCGGAGGTGGGTCAGTTTTTTGGAGGTTTCATGTCAAAGAAGAAATGGTGGATAAAATTCTTGAAGTTTTTGAATGATTCTTGGGCAAGGACGTATACCACACATGGCCAACACATGTAAGAGTGTTAGAGAAACTGTACACCTTATCTCATTCGGGATAGAGTATATATCAGTCGATGACTGATATACCTCTATGTGGGGCACCAGATTTGCATTTCCATCATACTTTGGGATTATAGTAGGACGTTTAAATTTGTCAAGAATAGGAAAATTTATAATCGTGGATACACAATGAGAACCTTAAATGTAACCACAAGGGCCTGGATCTCGACCCTTTATCAATTTTCTCATCTAACCCCGAGATGGGTTTGTTCCAGGGATTCTCTTCAGCCATAGGTAGAATGACATTATTTCCCCTACCCAAAAAGGCAAAAGGGATAGAATCTGTTGCTTGCCTACAATCCTCTATTGGGTGTTGACTTCCTCTGATCTTCTTGTGCTCTTTCTCGGATCTCCCTAGGCCAATCCCCGCTATATTTTGCATTCTCCCTAGAGGCTACATTGTCATGAGAACGAGAAAGGAAAACCCTCAAGTCTCCTACTGGGTCGAGAAGATCAAAGGCTAACCATATGGTAAGCTTATCAAATATGGATGTTATAGGTTAGCCCTCTGTTTTTGGCCTAACACTTTTCCTTTAACAGGTTTGAGTTGGGCGATTTGTGTCGCCTAAAATCTTAAAAGGCTCCCAGCAGTCTTATACATTGCACTCTTGATCATCTGGGCAATCATGTACATGATTTCTAGGTAGAGACACCTAGGGTAAGAGACATCCCCCCTGCATCGATGGCATTGGGAATCCTTTTATGGGGCCAAAGAAGGTGTACCTTTCACTAGATCTTTCACTTCCCTTGTGATCGGAGTTATCATATCCATCGAGCTAGGGTGGCCTCAACCAACAAGCTTTGGATAAAGTTGAGGAACTGCTACTGCATTTATTATTGTTTGGCTAGGAGTTCTCGCATCGACACCGCCACGTCTACCAACTCTGATCAAAGTGGTGGTTAGTTGGATCGAGGGCCAACGCATGGGGGTAAATCTAAAGCCATTATCTCTTGTACGAAGAAGTAATTAACTGGGATGAGTTGAAAAATGTAGAACAACTACCAATGCTCTTTCAACAATGATTCAAGTTCAACAGAGGTGGATTTGGATTACCACCGGAGGTAAACAATAGTTTTCAGGGCAAAACGGCGAGGAAGAATATGATATCTCTTTCCACATAAGGTGCCAAAATAATGATGCAATGAAATCTCCATTTAAATTTGTATATGAAGATCAAGATCAAAGTGATATAACAATGGAAATATATGAATGAAGGTAAGAAAATAAGAAAAAAAATGAGGCAAAGAGGATAACACTATAGTTTAAGTGGTTTAAGCATAGCCTACTCCACTCTAAAAGGTGTTTGGTGATGTTTCGTTATAAAATGAGACACTAATGTCCTTAAGAATACAATTCTCGGGATTTTTCTCTAAACTGTATATCATGACTGGGTTTAGATAGGATTTTAAAATTTCAATCCCCTTAAATGAAAAAAAAGACGGCATATATATCATTGGGAGTGCATTGTGTGCCCCCAAGCATGTAGTAAGGATGCACATGATGAAGTAACCAATCAGAATCAACCACCAATCTCTGGCACATATATTTCATGATGATGAATATTCCCACATGTTCTGCGAATATCTTGTTATAACCACAAAATCACATAAACTAAATGTTCCTAGTTCATATGACACATGTAGTGTAGGTGAAATCCTTGGAGGTTACAGCCTAGCTGAGACAAACATATCGGACCTTCCTTGTAGAAAATTATGAAGCTGAGTCAAATTATAGTCTTGTCTTGTCAGGGTGATACAAGTCGAGAAAAGACTGTTAAATATGACCATGGGTCTGTTGATGGGTCTCAGTTCCCTCATCTTGGTAGGATGCCTAGACGATAAAAGATACTGAGGATGAGACTACTGAGGATGTACCACACTAACGCGACCCATGATTGCCCAACTTGATAAGTGAGTGAAGTCAACTTGGTTGGGTTAAGTCCTGTCAAGAATGAGGCCACACTTATGCATATCAGTACTAGTTAGGGATGGTAGCATAACTAGGGTGTTGAAAGATATGCATTCGGTGCGTGCTATAGATTAGGGGTGAGGATTATCTCATGTGAGTGCGACACCAGTTTAAATATGAAAGATTATACTGCATTTGCACCCTTGCATTTAAAATACTTGCAAAAAATATTTTTAAATGGTTTTGGGTTCTGACCCATATCAAAAATCTATTTCAAAACCTTGCTGGTGCCCAAACAAAGGGATGCTAGACGTTATTATCTATCCTATCAGACAATGCTACAACAATTGTGGATGACTGTAGGTCTTGACTGGATGCATCTCTTCTTGATTTCGAGATAGGAGTTATTGTAGAAGGGTGCTTATAAATAAAAAAAAGAAAAAAAAAGAAAGCAAATAAAATAAAAAATGCTTCTTTTATTAATGACATCCGAGAGGTGCCCGCGAGGGTCACCCAGAAGTCCAAAAGCCATTGCGAGGTCCAGTGCCGCTGCAAGCGTCAGCGCCGCTGCAAGGGTCCGCGCTGCTGTAAGGGTTGGCGTCGCTGCAAGTGTCGGTGCCGCTGCAAGTGTCGACGCCGCTGCAAAGGTCAGCGTCGCTTCAAGTGTCAGCGCCGCTTCAAGTGTCAGCGCCGCTTCAAGTGTCAGCGCCACTACAAGGATCAGCGCCGCTGCAGGTGTCAGCGCCGCTGCAAGTGTCAGCACCGTTTCAAGTACCAGCACCGCTACAAGGGTCGGCGTCACTACAAGTGTCGGCGCCGCTGCAAGTGTCGACGCCGCTTCAAAGTGTCGGCGCCGCTGCAAGTGTCGGCACCGCTACAAGGGTCAGCGATGCTACAAGGGTCTGCGCCGCTGCAACTGTCTGTGCCGCTGCAAGGGCCGATGTCGCTTCAAGTGTCGGCGCTGCTTCAGGCGTCCGCGCCGCTGCAAGGGTCCGTGCTATTGCAAGGGTCGGCGCCGCTTCAAGTGTCGGTGCCACTTCAAGTGTCTGCGCCGCTGCAAGGGTCAGCGCCGCTTCAAGTGTCAGCGCCGCTTCAAGGGTTAGCGCCGCTGCAAGTGTCAGCGCCGCTTTAAGTACCAGCACCGCTGCAAGGGTCGACGCCACTGCTAGTGTTAATGCCTCTGCAAGTGTCAGCGCCTCTTTAAGTACCAGAACCGCTGCAAGGGTCGACGCCGCTGCAAGTGTCAGCGTCGCTTTAAGTACTAGCACCGCTGCAAGGGTTGACGCCGCTGCTAGTGTCAATGCCGCTGCAAGTGTTAGCGCTGCTTCATGTACCAGCTCCGCTGTAAGGGTCGGCGCCGCAGCAAGGGTCTGCGCCGCTTCAAGGGTTAGCACCGCTGTAAGTGTCAGTGCCGCTTTAAGTGTTAGCGCCGCTGCAAGGGTCAGTGCCACTGTAAGGGTCAGCGTCGCTCCAAGTGTCAGCGCCGCTTCAAGTACCTGCGCCGCTTCAAGTGTCGCCGCTGCAAGCGTCAGCGCCACTACAACAAGGGTCACTACAATAATAACATTCGAGAGGTGCCCGCGAGGGTCACCACAGAAATTCAAAATTAAGCTGTGCCACTACAAGGCTCAGCGCCACTACAAGGGTTACTGCAGAAATGTTATTCGAGAAGTGCCGCTACGAGGGTTTCGGCAGAAACTCATATTGAGAAGGAACCCACCCAGAGTGGCCAGGATGAGGGAGTAGCTATCATTAGCAACTCCTCATCATGAAACATCAGTCTTTAAATAAACAACAACATTAAAACTTTACTTTCTTGTACAGGTTGCCTAGTCAAGCAAGCAGGGCTCGAACAGGCGCGTTGGGACCTCCTGGGAGTTTTGGCATGGCGACTGAGGGACAAGGTATGTTGGGTAAGCTCAACCACTTAGCACTATAGGATTGAGTGAATACTAGTAGGAAGATCCAGAAGTAACTCAAGACTACACACACTTCACACTTCATCACAAGTGAAGTGAGCAGCCAAAGAGCTGGCTACTGACAAGAAATAAACTCTTTACTAGAAAATGACTTTTCCAGAAGAGGGGGTCCTCAAGGTCCCTCTCAAGAAAAACAACATTTTTAGAGGAAAGGGGTCCTTAAGGTCTCCTCTCTCAAGATTTGCAAAATTGCACCACAAGTTACCGTTTCAAAAGATAACTACCAAATCTGATATTTTGTCTCCATTACGGGACATATGTGCTTTTTAACTATTAGTCGGCGCCAGGTGGCGCCTGTAGGGGGAAAGGCAGGCTGCCTACAGGTAGGGACAAATGGTACACTTCAGACATTGTTCCCCACCAACTCTCTCAGTTTCGGTGCCCAAAAAATGCCAACTCACCCCCTAACGCCCTAGTATAAATAGACCTCTGGGCAAGGTCAAGAGATAGACAATAGAAAATTGCACTGTTACTCTGCCAAAATATCACCAGACCTACCTAAGTATTCTCTCCCTGCTCATTCTCTTAGTGCTGAGTGCCTTGTTCCTTCACTCCCCACTGACTGCCATCACTTTCAAGTGTTTCCCTTGAGAAAATTACTATTTTTGCTGTGAAAGTTCATCTTCTTGCAGGGAGTGAGTTGAAGCTTGAGTTCCATTGTTACCAGAAGGAGAAGTTTTCTCCACAAGTTGCACCAGGAGACCTTAAAGACCTTGCAGGCAGAGTCCATTGGAGTGGGTCAAGCCTCACCCTTTCCATTTATTCATAGACCCTAATCTCACAATCCTCCTACATTTGGCGACTCTACTGGGGAGGTATCCTCACTTCCATGGACAAAGAAGGTTTCAATATCTCTAAGAAGTTGGTTTTTTAGGACATTCCATCTGGTAATGGAGCTCACAGTGACCAGACTACTCAGGAAGAAGTGGTGGTGATCGGAGCCAAGGCGCCAGCGCCTCAGGGAGGGCAGACCAGTTCACCGGCAGTGGCTCCAATAGCAGGTATGAATCTTATGGCAATGTTTTTTGACTTTTTAAAGCAAAAGAATGTGGATCTATCAAGCTTGGGTCAAGGTTGTGTGACACCTGCTGCTGCCCCTTCTGGAGGGGTAGCCACTCCTATTACGATTCCGACAGAGACGATTCCGTCTCGGAAGGCGGCGCCGGAGCAGGTCCTGGCGCCAACGGGGTCTCTAGATGCCAAAAGCACATGTTTGGAGGAGTCACCCTCTAAGGCTGTTACTATGGAAGAAGTGAGGAATCTCCTCTCCTCCTCTCAGAGGTAGGGTTCCCACATATACGAGGAGTTACAAGACTCCTACCCGCAGGAAGTAAGTGAAAACCCATACCCTGAGGGGTATATTTTGCCAAAATTTATCAAATTCGGCGTTAGGGGGGAGAACCCTAGAGAACATGTGAAGAGGTTTGTCGAGTACCTGGGAGTGCATGCTGGCGACAAGAACCTGAGGTTGAGAGAGTTCTCTAAGACTCTCACTGGGAAGGCTTATACATGGTATTCCCACTTGGCGCTTAACAACGTCCCTACTTGGGAAGAGATGCATAGGCAGTTCCTCCAGAAGTTCTTTGTAGCGGAGGACGAATTTACATTGAGACACCTAGCGCAAGAGGTCCAGAAGCCAGGAGAAGAGTTGATGCACTACATCAAGCAATTTCGTGAGAGGTCCTTAGATGTCCACGAGGATGTGGCGGAGGCCAGGTTACTATAGATATGTGTGGAAGGACTCTTGGAAGAGTACAAGTTGCACTTGATCAACGAAACTAGAGATGGAACTTTAAGAGAATTCACCAGGGCCGCTAGCAACATAGCTATGATAATCAAACCAAGAGCCCCGGGTTGGAGGATGCAAGTTCCACTGACTCCCGAGAGATTTCAAGTTTTGCGGAGGCAAGCGGTTAACTATGTGGACGGGAGTAACAAAGGGAAGAAGGGAGGCTCTGGGGCCAAGACTGACAGTCCCTACAACAAGAGAAAATTTGGAGTAGATGCCCCGTCGCCACTTCCGTGCAGCGTAGCTGAGGCTATGGATTGTTATCGCACCTTAGTCCGAGAAGGTGTAGTAGGACCTCCCCACCTAAAAGGAGAAACCCCCACTGCAGCTGACAAGACCAATCCAAAGTACTGCGAGTTGCACCAACGAGTGCAACAGTCTACCAAAGATTATTACTACTTGCGAAGGATCATTGGTGAACAGATGGCCAATGGTACCTTGCAAATACCCCCTGTGGATGTTAACGAGAACCCACTACCTGCACATCAATTTGGCACCGCCAACATGGTAGTTGCCTATGACGAAGAAGCTACAGGGAGTCTTACGAAGTGGGAGAGTGGCGAGTAGTTATGCGAAGAGTTAGAAGATATATCACTAAGCAGACTTGAGCTAGAAAGAAAGCGAGAGGAGTGGTTCTTCACTCCGAAATAAGAAAATGGAAGTGGGAAAGTTGAGGAAGTGACTCTCTCGGAGGGTGAGGTAGATGTCATTCTCGCTCTGGATGAGGGAGGGACCTCCAAAGCGGAGTATGTGTGCAGTGCCCAGACGTACGAGGTAGACTTAGATTCTGAATGTGAGGCCATAACAAGGAGCCCGACGTTCAAATGGTTTTTTGATCAGATAGGGGTGAAGTACGACACAAGGGTGGCCATCACGAGGAAAGTATTGGAGGCAGTGCAGCATAGGGGAGACCCTTCTCTAAATTGGTAGGGGCCAATCGGAAGGATGATTAAGAAGTATACTTCTGAAGTGGTGTTTTCGGAAGCAGATAGGGTGGTGCCCTACTTCCACAACCGCCCGTTGTATGTCACAACCATAGTTAATGGAGTCTCATTTCCTAGGGCGTTGATGAATGTAGGAGAATCCATTAACATCATGCCCATCAGTACATTATACGAAACAGGAATTGACCAGGAGAAGGTGGTTGCGGTACCGCTAGTAATTTCCGAATTCGACAACGCCGGAATGCAGTCTATTGGATACATGAATGTGGGAATTAAGTTGGGAAATTTCATTTCTCACATCAAATTCATGTTATTAATACTAACACCAGCTACCAATTACTCATTGGAAGGGTATGGATGCACACTCATGGCATAGTGCCTTCCACCTACCATTAATGAGCTAAGGCAAACATCAGAGGTACAAAGATAGTGATCAAGGCCACGCAGAGACCCTTCGCCATTGAGGAGGCCCACCTAGTAGATGCTGCCTTCTACACCGAGTTAGATGAGGAAAGAAATGTTTATGCAAGAAAACTAGAAGGAATCAAGGTAGCTGAGGGGAGGGTCCCGCAGAAGTAATCCGTTCATGACCGTCTAGGGAAGAGGGTAATTCCCCATATGGCAAAAGGCAAGAGGAAAGTTGAAGAGGTAGCTAAACCCCCTCGAACTTGCAAGAAGGTGGTTTTGCCCAATGGAAAGATCATTTACCGTTTATAACGGTCTACACGGGCGGTATTCTGGGATGAGAGCATCGACCCGACACCCGAATGTTTTACCGTTGATGAATCCCATATCGTTGAGAATGTTGAGGAATAAGGAGAAGATCTAGAGTGCATGCAAGATGGGCCCAGAGAGCAACTGCAGGAATTAGAGGAAATCAAGTTGGGGTCAGAAGAGGGCGAGAGTAGACCCATTCTGATCTCCAAGTGCCTGAAACCGAAGTAGAAGGAAGAGCTCATTGAGCTACTTAAGGAGTTCACTGATGTATTTGCTTGGAAGTACATGGAGATGCCAAGAATAGATGCAGAAGTGAGCTCTCATAGGTTGAACATCCTTCCCAATGCCCTTCCGGTAAGGCAAGCCACACGAACATATAAATCAGACCTTGATTTGAAGATAAAAGATGAGGTAGAAAAGTTATTAGCGGCAGGGTTCATCAAGCCTATTCGGCACTCTATATAGCTGTCCAGCATAGTGCCAGTGGCGAAAAAAGACAAGAGCCAAATCAGAATCTGTGTAGATTTTTGTGATTTGAACAGGGCGTGTCCTAAGGATGAATTTCCACTACCCAACATAGACAGCTTAGTGGATGCCACCGCGGGACACGAGATGTATAGCTTCATGGATGGGTATGTTGGCTACAATCAGATTAAAATGGACCCCGCTGATGCGGAGAAGACTACCTTCTGCACACCCTTAGGGAACTTTCACTATACATTCAGGCCCTTCGGATTGAAGAACTCTGGGGCCACATACCAGCGGACCATGATGGTAATTTTTCATGACTTATTTCATGATATACTAGAATTCTATGTAGATGATCTGGTGGTGAAGTCTAATAAAGAAAGCAAGGATATTCAGGATCTCATGAGAGTATTCTAAAGGTGTCGTCGGTATAAGATGAGAATAAACCCCTCAAAGTGTGCCTTTGGGGTTACTACATGGAAATTCTTAGGTTTTGTGGTAAATAGACAAGGGGTGCAAGTGGATGCATAGAAGACGAAAGACATTGTAATGATGCCACCGCCCAAGAGTCAGAGATAACTTAAAAGCTTCGTGGGAAAGGTATCCTACCTCCGAAGGTTTATACCAATGCTGGTAGAAGTAACTCATCCGTTCACGCCTCTACTAAAAGACAAAGCCAAGTGGGTTTGGGGATAAAGGCAGGAGAAAGCGTTCGAGAAGATTAAAGAAAGCCTAGCCTCTCCTTCCACGGTGATTCCCCCCGAAGTCAGAGCGCCGCTGCTGCTCTACCTTAATTCTACAAAAAGATCAATAGGGGCCCTCTTGGCGCAAGAGAAAGAAGGAGTGGAAAAGTCGGTCTACTACCTGTCAAGAGTAATCTCTCGAACAGAAGCGAGATACACCAGCGTTGAGAGACACTGCCTGGCATTGGTATTTGTGGCCCAGAGGTTGAGAAACTCTCCTCTAGCCTTCACAGTTCACATAGTCACCAAGTGTGATCCAATCAAGTACCTCCTTGTGCGGACTATACTCGTGGGACGAGCAGCAAGGTGGTTTTTGATCCTGTCAGAATACGATCTAAAATGCGTAGTTCCTAAATCCATTAAAAGCCAAGCGGTAGAAGATTTGCTTGCCCACTTCCCAAGTGGAGTTTTTGAACCTCCTAGTGAAGAGCTACCCGAAGAGAGTTTCCAGGCATGCATGGTGGAGGAGGTGAAGAAGTGGTTCATGGAGTTTGATGGTTCCAATGCCTAAGGAACAGGTGGAGCCAGTGTCATACTGTCAGATGGGAAGGAGAAGATCACCCTCTCTTTTAAGTTAGACTTTAAATGCTCAAATAATGAAGCTGAGTATGAAGCCCTCATTCTAGGGATGTTGGAAGCACTCAGAAGAGGGATCAGCGTATTGTGTATACGAGGGGACTCCAATCTGGTAGTAAGGCAGGTCAATGGAGAGTTTTCCCTTAAACATGCCAACTTAGCGCCGTACAGACACATCATGCAAATGCTGCCGGGACAGTTCTTAGAAGTAACTGTGGAGAGGCAGGCATGAACGATAAACAGGCACCCTGACGCGCTCGCCACCATAGCACAAAAGTTGGACATGGAGGAGTCGGAAGAGACCATCACAATGAGGCGGAGAATGGTACCCACTTCTGTAAAGTCCTTATTCCCAAGTAACGAGCCGGAAGATTGGAGGCGTCTGGTGGAAAGGCAACTTGAAACCAGGGAAGGGACAATGAAAATATTAGAGTTAGCCAACTATCATGTGCTACATGGAACTCTCTACTTCAAGAGTCCTGGAGGGTTTCTGGCAAGGTGCGTAGGGGATCAAGAAGCCAAGGAAAGGTTAGTAGAGATGCACCAGAAGCACTGCGGGGATACGGATATTCCCTTTTACAGACGACTGCAGCGAAGCGGGTATTACTGGACTGCAATGAGCGTAGAAGCGGCCCTCTTGCAAAAAAGTTGTTTAAAGTTCCAAGCTAATTTTGACCAGCCGATGGAGGCTAACTTTATGGAAGCCTTTGAAGATTGGAGACAGTCGTACCTAGCATATCTAAAAGATGGGGAACTTCCCACCGAGAGAGCGGATGAAATTTACCTTAGAAAAAGGATAGCCCGTTTCTACTTGGTCGAGGGAGAGCTATATAGGAAGGGTTACAATGAGAAGGCGCTAAGGTGAGTAGCTAAAGAGGAAGTGGAAAGGGTGCTCAAAGAAGCTCATGAGCCCTCCCACATGGGAGGCGCCAAGCTGTATGATCAACTGATGACGCTGGGATACTACTGGCCGACCATGGAGGCTGACTCCATTGGGTATGTGAAAAAGTGTAGAGCATGTCAAGTGCACGGGAACACGGTGCACGCTCCCTCCATCAGTCTACAAAGCTTGGCAACTCCTTATCCCTTCCACACATGGGCGTTCGACCTGGTGGGAAAGATCGCCCCGGCATCTCACGGCAAGGCCTTTATAATTGTAGCTACTGAATTGTACACCAACTAGGCAGAGGCCATTTCTTTAAGGAGAGTCACCACCCAAGTGGTAACCCAATTTGTAAAGGAGTATATCATATGTAGGTTCAGTATACCCAAAGTGATCCAAACGGATAATGGGAAGAAATTTGTATGCAAAGAGATGGCCTTCCTCACAGACAAATATAAGATTGTGCATAATAGCTCAACCATATCCTACCCCAAGGGCAATGGCCAAGAAGAGGCTACCAATAAGACCCTGATAAATATTTTGAAGAAAATGCTAGAGGACATGCCGGGAACATGGGATGAGAAGTTGCCTATGGTGTTATGGGCCTACCGTACTTCGAAATGAAAGCCAACAGGATTCACTACCTTCTCTCTAGTATATGGGACCGAAGTCTTCCTACCAGTGGAACTAGAGGTACCTTCATCCAGAATCTATCTTAGCAATGGGCTCATCCCAGACCCAAGGCATGTGCAGTTGGAGGCGCTGGACGAGCATATGGACAATGCGAGAGAGAATTTCAAAGTCTACACTCAGCAACTGTCCAGGGCATACGAGAACTTAGTCAAGCCTAGAAAATTCCAAGTGGGAGATCTAGTCCTGCGAGCATCAACTCACCATCTCCGTAGCATGTCGGCATCAAAATTCAAACCTAACTAGGAAGGCCCTTTTGTCGTCAGAGGAGTGGGGAAGTCGGGCTACTGCCAAATATCAGAACCAGAGAGTGATTGCCTCCAGTCCATCAACTGCAAGTGGCTGAAGAGGTACTATACCTAGTAATAGCTAACAAGTTTTGTTTGTGTTTTGTATGTCTGTAATGGATTTCAAGGATTGCTCCCATACTAGAAAAGTTTTTTTTGTAAATTTTTTTTAAGAGCAATACTACATTGTAAACAGCACACAAAAGTAAAGAAATGAAATAGCAACACTTTCGATCATTGTTGACGTTTGCTTTGCTTACTCATTTATACATATATATATACACTCCCTATGAAGTTAGAAGAGAGTATAAAAAAAATCAGGAACTTTGTTCACTACACTTGGGAGGTAAGTCCATCCTAAGAGAAAAGTATACTGAGCAAAGTCCCCCGGACATAAATTAATAGAAAATATAGAGGGAAGATTAAATTCATCCTCCTTAATATTACAAAGAACAATGAAACTCTGAAAGAGAATATAGAGCAAGGACCCCAAAGACTAGGGTCTAGCTAATTCAATTAGTTTTTTTTTTTTAAATCAGGCTTTCGAAAAAGGGGCAGGGTTCACCCCTCTCTCCAACCTAGCCTCTATGAATATAAGTAGTAATAAGCAAGAATACTCCCACAGACAGGAGGGGTAATCCAAGAAAGTCACATGCCAATACCTCACAACTACAAGAGGTGCATTTTCGAAAAATATATACAATATGTTAATACATAACTGTTCATATTAATGAAAATACCCCGCAGTGTATGCGGTAGCCGCCAGTGGACTAAATGCTCACAGAAATTAGAGCAAGTCATAGACACCCACAGTATAAAGAAAAAAAAAGGAAAGTACAAAAGAAACAAAAGTGTCTCATTCAGGAATGATAAGTGATGTACACATAGAGTTCTGAGCACTACAAAGAAAGAAGTAGCCTATCTGCCAGAAACTATAAAAAATAAATCATCTCGAGCGATGGCGCCGGCATATGATGGACCAGCCTCCCGCAGAAACTCTTCCTTTAACCTGATGAATTTAGCCTCATCCTCCTCATCGCTAGACTCAAGTCTGGCAAGCTTCACCTGCAGTAGAGCGATCTGATTCCGGATTGTCGTAGCCTCAGCATGCCGCTGCTCAACTCTGGACTGTCGAGAAGTGTGAAATCTCACTATCTTGGGAAAGGAACACTCAGAAAAGGGAGAACCCTCGCATCAAGCCAATCCAAATGAAAATGATAGAACTGCTGCAAGTCGCGAAGAGCATCCAAGAATAGCAAAATGTAAGAGCTAGACCACTTAGCAGGGAGTAGCCAAGAACTCATGAACATGACCGGCGAGAGCCTTTAGGTTGAAGGACGTAGGACTGTCAACTTGAAGTATACTCAGAGAAGTGAATGTCTTGGGATGGTGCTACAAGATGAGATCCAAGAGCTGACGCTCATGTACCCTGAATCGTCCTGGTAACTCCTCATGCCATAGCCTCGCAATAGTCGCAGCATCCTCTACTCCATCATCACGATCGGAGTGACGAGAACCCGCCTCGGAAGGAAGGAAAGAAGACTCTCCACCATAATCAGCACCACCGACCAAAGGAGTGAACTCAGAACTATGATCCATCTCCGTATAAGCCCTACTGCCAGTCTCAACAGTCATCGAAGTACTCTCATGCACCTGGAAACAATGAGACAAGGGTAAAATGAGAATGCTTGCACAGTATACGCAAGAAGAAAACATAGGGGAATAGTAAAAAGAGGGGGTATGCTAGTTTAATACCTCTCTCGCAGATGCCCCACTGCCAGACTCCACAGTCATCGGAGTACTCTCATGAACCTGGAAACAATGAGACAAGGGTGAAATGAGAATGCTTGCACAGTATACGCAAGAAGAAAAAAATAGGGGAATAGTAAAAAGAGGGGGTATGCTAGTTTAATACCTCTCTCGCAGATGGCCCACTGCCAGACTCCACAGTCATCGGAGTACTCTCATGCACCTAGAAATAATGAGACAAGGGTGAAATGAGAAGGCTTGCACAGTATACGCAAGAACAAAAATAGGGAAATAGTAAAAAGAGGGGGTATGCTAGTTTAATACTTCTCTCGCAGTCGCCCCACCGCCGGACTCCATAGTCATCGGAGTACTTTCATGCACCTGGAAATAGTAAGACAAAGGTGAAATGAGAACGCTTGCACAGTATACGCAAGAAGAAAAGAAGGGAAATAGTAAAAAAAAGGAGTATACTAGTTTAATACCTCTCTCGCAGCCATCCCACTCTCTGACTCCATAAGTAGCGGAGCAACTTCATCAGGATCCATAGTCATCGGAGCGACCTCGCTCACCTGGAGACAATGCAACAAAGGTGAAGATAGGAATGCTGGCGCAATCTAAACAAAATAATAAAGACATAAGATTGACATGAGGGAAGTAGATACTCTTATACACCGTACTTGAATAACGTCCTCCGTAACGGTCAGACAAGGAGGAGCAGGGGCTCCCATAGGAGCAGCAACATTGGTCGATGATCCAGAAGGGGCTGTCTCAGACACTAGTGCTTCTGAAGAAGCTACCTCAACCTCAGGCACTTTTGAAGGAACAACCTCAGCGACGAAGGGCGCAAGGGGTACGCGAGGCTGCGAGTAACAAGAAAGGGCGAGAGGTAACAAATCACTTACCTCGTGTATGATAAATACCTCAATTAAAAAGAGGGAAAGGGAAACTCCTCAAAAGGTCACCATAGAGATAGCTACCTGAAGAGGCGCGACAACAGGACAAACTGGCCCATGTATAGGGGCTGCTGAAGAGATAGTAGCAGGAGCTACACTCGAAACAGCGCCGAGGGATAACTGCAACAAAGTAAAAAAAGGGCTATGATAAATACACCGTGGATAGAGAAGAAATACATAACTAAGAAAATAAAAAGTACCTGAGCCCCATCCAAAGGGGAAGAGTGGAAAAGGACGGTCGGCGCAGTAGGGGCTGTACTGACAGCCTGAAAAGAATGAAAATACATTATTCATTGCATGTTCGAGGAAAAGGAGATACCATGCTTCAACAGAAAGGCTTGACCTGAAGTGTGGGCTCACTGGTTGAGGCCACAGTAAATATTGGGCCACGAGAAATTTCCTGAACCAAGGGTCTACCGTCCATAGATACGCGAACCCTAGGGATAGAAATCCTCCCTGAAGAGGATAAACCCGGGACGATAACGTCAGGTAATGGAGGAGACCCCCCTGAGAAGAAAGTCCAAAAGCCATTAGGACTCCTATTAAAAGGAAATGAATATTCAAAAGTAAAAATACGTACCTCAGATGAAGAGGAGCCCAGGGGCTCAGCTGCAGAAGTGCCCACCGCTGAGACAAGAGAAGATGATGTGACAACGCCAGAAGACACAACCCTCTACGTATGGTAAATGGGTAAATAAAAGGAAGGAGTAAGGAGAAAATGGCACAATGAAAGTTTCGAGAATAGCGAGGCATACCTGAGGAGAAGGAGAAGCCACAAGAGTGGTCCTGGTAACAGTAAAGTGCACAGATGAAAGCTGCAGGGAAATGACAGCGTACACAACCAAAATGTAATTAGAAGACTAACAAATTACAACAGATGGTGAGAGAATTAAGGAGACAGCAAACATCTCTAAAAAGGCCTCGGGAAGAAATGAGCATGGAGTTCGTCTCCCGCTGAAAGGGCGTCAGTCGTAGTGGGGGAAGAGGAGAACTACTTGCCTCTATGGAAATGACCTGCAAAAATATGACATAATGCTTTA